>OZ005648.1:117461484-118886484 GCA_963930645.1 Salticus scenicus | reverse complement strand
GGTGCTTGTGAGAGTATGAATCATGCCTCTTTTCGGAAGTGGAGAGGGTGAAAATTTAAAGCAAAATATGTTAATATTAAATTATTTTTATTCATAAGTTAACAATAGAACCGTTAAAAATGTATGACTGTACATTAATAGTTGTAATACAAAGTGTGAATAATGGATAATAATATTTAAAAAAATAATAATAATACCTATTTACAATAGTGTGTTGTTTGTTTATTTAGCAATCGTTGGAAGGTATTTTTAATTCAAAAAATCTAATAAATTTATTAACAGTTAACCAAAGTTTGTAAACTTTAAATATCCTTAATTACCTCACGGTCCGCAAAACCCCTGTTCTGTATCTTCTTTATAGTATTCTTATCTTCCGTATCTATTCTTTATAGTATTCTTATCTTCCGTATCTATTCTTTATAGTATTCTTATCGTCCGTATCTATTCTTTATAGCACTAATACCTACTGGCAGGGGTCATACATATCGCCCTTTTTTCAGGGCACTCTTAGGGATGATATATTTCCGTCTTTTTTACTACCATTATTTTCATATAGAAATCTGTATCGTATTTTTATAGTAATGTATCGTTATTATATACGACAGAAATTAATATATAAAATTAGTGGTAGTAGAAAAGGGCGAAATTTCTCATTTCTAATATTATCCTCTATAAAGTGCAAGCTGTCTCTGCTACTTTCTAATATGCACAAAAGTTTAATCCTAGCTTCTCAAAATACATATGCAGTTAGGTGTAATTTTAACCAAAAGATGAAGAGAATAGCCATGTAGAAAATCGCAGAATGTAAGTACTAATAGCGCCATCTGTCGACCGATGTACACTTAAATTAAATCAGCATTTGCGGGTTTTCATAATGGTCATTTTTTATATCATGTTTGGAATATTTATACAGTATAGAAGCTGAGATATAGTATTCCTGTTCGCGAGGGAAATTGCAGCAGAGTAGAATTGTCGGCTAATACATACTCAAATGGGATTAGCATAGTTTTTCATAATGGTCTTCTTACATACCAAGTTTTATTCAATTATATAAAATAGAAACTGAGATATGGCGTTTTCGTAAATGATAGAAATCCTAGTATAGTTACGCCACCTGTTGAACGAATATCATGAAAAACTGATAAGCATAACTTATATCGAGTACAAACTACATATAAATACACAGACGGACTTTTTTAAAAATTGTCAAAATGTGTTCCACACATTTCAAATCAAGTAAACACATCTGAAGCCGGAAGTTGAAACTTCTTACGAATACAATTCTTTCTTCTATTGAATATAGAAAATAAAATTTAAAAAATCTGGTGTGAAACAACCACACGATTTACATTACCCACTATTACACGTAGTATATGTATTTTTTGGAGCTAATGTGGTCAGGAGTTATAAAAGTGACTTAAGCAGTAGAAACCTAAAATTTTTCAAGTAAGAAAAACTTTATACACATGTAAAGACATATAAAACGAAGCTTATACACAGCCAGTAAAAAATAAGAAAAAAAAAATTGTAGAGTTATTTTTTGAAACACCAATTTTCGAGATCTACCTAAACTTCTGACCTAACTAAACAGGATGACTGTTAATTTTCGTCTAATAACCACGTGATGCATAAGAAAGGAATGGATTTACACAACAATTTTCAAGAAAATCGTTAGACCCGTTTTTGAGATACCAACTTTTACCAAAACTCAATTATTGACCGAAAAACAATAATAATACATACAAAAGGATATTTAAAACTGAGTTAATATGGCGAGTTTGAAAAAAATCCGTACAGACGTTTTTAAAGGAACGAGCTTGCGAGAGCTGAAATTGAGCTATTTATGCAAGACGCCTATCAATTTTCCTGATCTAACCAACTATATCATTCGAAAGGACATCTAATAGAGTGTTTAAATAGCAAATTTGAAGAAAATCGTTAGAGCCGTTTTTGAGATACGGACTTACCGTCCCACTTCCGGTTTTCAATTTTCACCAAAATTCGGAAAATGCATCTGTACACCAGACCTATTTCAATTGTAAAGTTTCGTAGTTCTATCTTTATTAGTTTCCGAGATATAATAGCCAGAAGATTCCCCACACACATATGACACATACACTGACCAATTGCCAAAAACCACTTTTTTGGACTCAGGGGTGTGTTGGTGTTTAGGATTAAGGCCGATTGACTGCTGTAGGTCCTGGGCCTGAGGGGGAGTGCCTTCCGTGGAGGTCTTTCTAAGGGGTCCTAGCCCGTATTTACGCAAGTTTCGGAGAAAACCACGGAAAACTCCGAACGGCTAGGCCGACGAGCGCGACCTGGGATCGAACCCGGCACCTCACGTCTACCAGCTTTGAGCGCAGAACCGCTCGGCCGCTGGTGGGCCCCGGACTCAGGGGACCTTAAAACGTGTAAATCAGGTGAAATCTCGACATCGAATTTTCAGAAAGAATACAATACTTCCATTACCCTACGGTAGTAGGGTAATGAAAGTATTTAGACCTTTAGAAACTTAACCATAATTTGGAAATATTATAGACTTAATAATTCCAAATAATGAGGAAATTGCGCAGGGTCCATATAACTATAAAAATGCATACTCTTTTTAAAGCGTAGGTGATGATAATAATAATAATATATAATTTCTTAACATTCAAGACATCTAAAGTAATGAACAATTATTACTTAAATTTTAATAGAAAAGATAGTATTTAATTGTTTGTCATTCAAATGGTTGAAGTGATTAAATCTCTTTAGTAAGAACGAAACAGTTTAAAAATTCTTTTCTTTTTTAATGCTTACTTTATTTTTACCCCCTTTTCAAATAAGACAAAAAAGTCCTGAAAAGTCAAATTTGAAAAAGTCATTTCAGTTTATTTGAAGTTTAAGAAACAAATTCTTTCTAAAGACGCTTTAGGCTTTGTTAAAGAAATATCAAAATATGTAATCCTTTGTTTTTATAAAGAAACTCTTAAATTGATTTTTAAAATAAACTTTAAGAAAAACATTTTTTTTTTTTTTTTTAAGTATTTGTATTTGTAAAAATGCAATCTTTAATAGTTAATGGCTTGTAAAACATTAAAATATATCGATTTTGTATAAATTGATATTAAGATGTTCTTAATTTGATTTTCTGAAAGTACGTAAAAGAAAACTCAAATAATCCCAAAAAATTTTTGCATGATAGTAAAGATGAAAAAAATAAATAAATGAAGCATTTGAAGTAAGCGTAGTATTATTCATTAAAATAAATAAATAAATAAATTTAGGGAAAATATTTTTGAATAGATACACTCTCCATGAAAGAATTAACACATTGATGCTCGAATATTTTCCAAATTTTATTTGCAAGCTCCTCCTTTTGAAATTCCGTTGAAACAGTACATTATTTAAGAAAAGGGATTTTTCGTATTCGTGTTTAAATCACTTAAATTTTATTCTCGATAACCGATGCGATAATTGCCACGAAATAATCTATACACCGATAGAACTCAATGAATTAAACACGAATGTGCAAAATCCTTTTATAAATAATGTATTATTTTAGTGGAACGCCTAAAGGCTGGTCATGACCCTAGCCTCCTAAACAAACTTGGCAACAGTTCAAGCGGTAGACAGCGCCACCTGGTACAGATTGCGCCACTCTTTTATTCAACTGTTACCAATAGTTTTAAGAAGTGATATATGATATATATAATCGACGTTCCTTTGATTCTACTCGCCTGTTATTTATATAAAATCCCGCTTTAAAAAATTTTTGGTGGTGTTGAATAAAAATGTCGAGCCGTCTATACCAGGTGGCGCTGTCTACCGATTGAACTGTTCCCAAGTTTCCGAGCCACGCGACAGGCATCTAGTTTAGGAGGCTATGTCATGACTTTCTAATAAAATGCAGAGATGTCAATTTTCATAATTTATTCCGGAGCATTGCAGTGTTGGGCATAATTGATTAAAAAATAATTGAATTACAATTGAATTACAATTGAATTACAATTATAATTATTTTACTGTCAATCAATTAACAAGTAATTGATTGGAAATAAATTGAATTACTTATTCAATTTATTTGTAATAATTCAATTTATTTGCAACCAATTACTTGTTAATCGATTGACAGTAAAATAATTATAATTATAATTTAATTGCAATTCAATTGTAATTCAATTACTTTTTAATCAATTATGCCCAACACTAGCATTGTAAATCTCACCTTTATTTCCTACAACTTTTTTTTTTTAAGTATAATTTTTACTTTCTCTTGCCTACATATAAAAGTTTTGAGGTCTCCTAATTCCGAAAAACATGTTTTTGCGGGTGGTTTGTGTAATAGTAGCAAGAAGTTCATACTCGGTATTCTAAACCTGTATCATATGGTGATGCTACACTAAACTTTTCGTTGCGATCAAATAAATAGTTCGTATACAGGGACATCCAAGAGAATTCAAATACATTACCACTATGGAGAAATTTCTAGTAAATAATACATTATAATATTTACAGCATAATATCTATAGGCTAACCTATACAAAATGGAATAAGCATATTTCTTTTATATGCATAAAAGCATGTTTTGTGTAGATTGTGATATAGAAATGATTCAACATTCGCTTACAGGGCTACCAAAAGTATTTGGATATAATAGAAATTGGATATAATACTTAGAAATTGATGGAAGTTTATTGCTTTTTGTATTTTTCATATAAAACTAAATTTAAGTACGCAATGTGATGTGAATGTAGTTTATAGACAATATACAGGGCTACATAAAATGAAGCTAAACGTTCTTTTCTATTGAATGCAACTATGATGGAAGTGCTTTGCTACATTTTACTATGTCAACAAACACTGCTCAAGAAGGATAATAAATTTTTCATATCCAAATAATAAATAAAGTAGTCTTTGGTGCTCTATTTTTAACTATGGTTTTTTGTATAAATCACGTTTTGAGGTAATCTCAATAAGAAAATCCAGATTTTAGCAGTTGATCTGTTTATATATTTGTATCGGCGTAATTTGGAAACAAATATCTGCAGTGAATACAAACTCGGTATTTTAAAGTTCGTTTTGGGTTATCACTTGAAAAATTTCATCAATATTGGCAAGTTTGATCGCAGATTAATAACAGACTTAAAATAAATAAAAAATTAAATAATGTAGCTACTATAATTGAAAGAGGGAAGTGAGGGGAGCTGTAACCCCCTTTACACGACATTATACGTCAAGTAAAACTGTTCCTAAACAAATTTTAATTTGTTTTTTAAGTAAATTGAACTTTGTTATCTTACCTTATTAATATTACGATTTAATCTGCAATCTATCTCTATAGTATTGATATGCAGGGAGAAAGTTGTGAGAGTGACACACCAAACTATTTTTCTTATTTTATCATAGCTATATATTGGAGAAAAATATTCTACAAATAAAGTAATGTGAAATAATGAGGGGCAACAAAAATGCTCCTGGAAAATTATAAAAGTAGGCAATGTTAGAAACGAGTTAACTTATGACCAGTTACCACTGTGTTAATAAAATTCAAAATTGCCTGCTTTATAAGAAATATACATTTATTTGTGTTTAATTGTACATAATTGTCATAAAAAGAAAAGGTTTAAAAATATATATATACATAATTATATTATTATTATTATTAATTTTTTTTCGTATTAAGGAGAATATTTAATTCAATCTATTAAGCGTGATTTTATGTTAAAATATATGTCTCTAAATACTGTTATTGCAAAAATAAATTTTACTTGAATTTGCAAACATTGCTTTGAAATTTAAGGAAGTGCTTAATAGGTAGTAAATATATTCTAAAAAATAAATTTACAAGATGAAAATTCTTTAAATAAATTGAAAACCAGGCTTTAAAACCTTTTTTTTATTTAAAAATCGATTTCTGCATTTTTGTTTTATTTATTTATTTATGTTTTCTAATAGTAAGTCACAATATTTTATCAAATAAAATTATAATTCTCTTTAAATTTCAGTTTGAAATCCCTTTTTAATAAAAACTACTGAATTGATACATATAAAATTTGGAAATTCAATAAATGTAATATTTAGTTTTTATATCCAGCTTAGAGTTTAACTGAAAATTCCTTTTCAGGAGGGTAAATTATCGACGTTAAATTTTTCAGTTAATACACGTTAGATGTTTCACTCGAAAAGGCTTAAGGGGCCATGTTTTACGTATTTCTGCATGAGAAAACGAAGAACATTTAAAAATGTAACGGAGAAAAATACACGGTTTAAGTAATATATAATTACACCATCAAAACCAAAAATAAAATTTTTTAAATGTCGATTTTAAGACATTGGCACAGCCATAGCTGTCAGCATCCTAATTAATACTCCGTAGTATTGTTCACACCAGACTTTTTTACGGTATTTTCCTTACTTTTTCTTAATTACATACAGAGAGAAATAGTACAAAAATAAAGTGGTGTAGAAAAAGGTGGGTACTATCAATACTACGTAATATTAATTAGGATGTGTTGACAGCTATACTGTACTATAGTTTATTTCTTTAAACGTTATTTTTCATGAAACATTTCGGGTATTTAACCATAGCCTCCTAAACTAGATGCCTTCCGCGTGGCTCGGGAACTAGGTAACAGTTCAAACGGTAGGCAGCGCCACCTGGTATTGCGCGACTTTTTTATTCAACTGTCACCAATAATTTTAAGAAGTGATGTATGATATATATATAATCCACGTTTCTTCGATTCTATTTGATTTTTTTATGTATATCAAATGCCACTTTTAAAAATTTATGGTGGCTGTTGAATAAAAAAGTCGCGCAATCTGTACCAGGTGGCACTGTATACCGCCAAGTTTGCGAGTCACGCGAAAGGCATCTAGTTTAGGAGGCTATGGTTTAACAATGTAACGAGACATAATTTCAAACTCAATTGCAGTAGACTTTCTCACAACCTGGGGGACAAGTCTGCCAGATGACTATTTTGTTTTTTTAAGGCCACTAAATTTTTAGAGTATAAATTTAATGGTTCAATTATACCCGATTTACTTTTTTGTATAAAGCGGTTTCTTTGTCATAAAGTTGTGGTGTTAAAAAATAAATTTGCAGTAATCTCCCACGTTTTCCAGGAGTCTGCTATATATCCATACCTGCCAATACTCTAATTAATAATCCGTAAAACTGTTAATAACCGCATTTTTTTTCTTTTTTTTTTTTTCAAGCCAGTCTTCTTTTAGAATATTTTTCTTCTTATATAACCATAATTACATATGAAGGAAATTATTCTAAAAATACAGTGGTGAGACAAAAAGGGCAGATATTAACAATTTTACAGAATATTAAAACCCTGAATTTGGCAACACTGTGTAGGGTGTTAGAGCCGGCAAAGTAATAATTAGAATGTTAGCAGGTATGTATATTTATTAGACTCTTCTATGTCTATTAGTAACGTAATAACATCGGGTGTTACCCCCTTTTTATTTTTCTCCCGATTGTACATGATAGTTGTAATGTACACAAATTCGCATTTCATATATATTTAATTAAATCATTTATAAAATTATTTATAGTTAACTATGTACAGAAAAAATTATGTTAGTTGAAACAATATAAATTTTGTTCAACCAATCTTTTTTTATGAAACCACAAAAAAAAATATGTTGCACCCAATTTGTGTTGTTATTTTAACTGAACAATTTTGCTGATTCAGCCAATATTTATTGAAAGCAGTATAATTATTTTATTGATTTAAATTTTCTATTTTTGTTATTATTACTATTATTATTATTAACCACATCGATCGCTCACTGTCTGTTTGCAGAGATATCTATGACGTCAAGGCCTGGTTAAGACCGAGACACACTATCACCATTATCTTTTAGCAATTACTTTCGCCTTGTAATAAATTGAAATTCCTCGTTAAAATAACAAGAAAAATATTTTTATACAATAGTGGTGCTATAATGTAGAAGTTCCAGCATTCTTGTATAAGTGTTTGCATACACTGTCCAGGTCCGTTTTGCTGTAAAAGATTTAAATGGCCGAGAAAGTAAAAAGACTGAGCAATAAATGATAATATATTTTTTTTTATTTTGGAGATTTTCATAAAGCAATTCAACATCTTTTCAAAGTGGCAGTACATATAGTCCGTCAGTTTCGAGAATGCAAAGGCATGGGGTGAGAGAGAGGGTTTTAGAGTACTATTCACTTGACGACGATCTAGAAGCGAATTCCCAAGTTCTCTATATCACGATCAAGATCAAACTGCTGAATTACGCAAAGATTTTTGAAATAGTGCCAAATTTTACAGCCAAACATAATCCATTGTCTCTAGAATAAATTAATATAAATATTTTGAATTTAGCAAGTCCAAAGATACAACATAACAGTTTATGCATACATAACAGTTTGGCATAACAGTTTATGCCAAAGATTATGCCAAATTTTATCGCCAGAAAATCGTTGCGTAAGGGAGACACAAAGACTACAATTTATTGCACATCCTGTCATTAAGAAAAATATAAATTACCCTTTAATGATATTACAACGGAAAAGTATTGCTTAATTTTATTTATAACAAAGTGGACTTGCACAATTTAAAAGAATGAAAATGTAATTATGTATACAACGGTTTATAAATGAAAATAATATTTTTTTATATTTTATATATTAAATGATTTAGGAGAGATTATAATTCTGAGAGAAGTCATTTAAAAAAATGACTAGCAGAAATAAATTATTTATTTTAAAGAATATGTTTTTGATCTCAGAAGATTTATTTAATAGCTTAACGGATAAAATATTATTAGAATTAAGATATTTATATATAGAGACAAATGGGAATAAATATAAGTGTAATTTAGAAATTCGTTAGATATTTTTATCAGCCATTTAATTTATTGAAAATATAGTAATTAATTATTGCATTTATTTAAAGCTATAATTAAAACTCATATATGTGAAGGAACGACTTCACATATTTCTCCCCAGCGACGAGGAAAAAAAAAAAAGAAAAAACAATGAATCGTCAAAATGGACAAAAATTACTGAAACATAAAACGCCCCCTCTCACCTTCACAACAGTGTAATACAACTCCAAAAATTCTGTATACCATTGTGGGAAATGTAAAATAATCTTTTGATAAACAAAAAACAATTGTGGCATATAACAATAAATCTGAAAAAAAAATCACTAATATGGAACAACATATAAGACATAAATAACCATTGTTATGATAAAGTGAAACATCTGAAACAAATTACATAATCAATAAAGTATATAAATGTGACATAATATAAAATGTGTAAAATAAAAAATAATCATTCATTGAAGTGTATGTATGGCTGATAATAAGGAAAAGAAAATCAGTAACAAGAAATATGAAAATGAAATAATTTTGCATTTTGTTAATTTTCAAAAAAAATTTAATACTGCATTAATATGAAAAAGATTCAAAATATTTTTGATTAAAAAGACTATCATCGTACACGTGAAAAATTAAATTCCAACAAAGTGATCCAGAGAGTGTAGAACAGAACAATAGCTATGACAGATCCCATGGTTTTGTGATGCCAAACTGAACATAGCGTACTGAACTATGTGTGCAGCAGAAGAGGCTTCATGTTGTGCAAAAAAATAACAACCAGCATTCTGCAAAGTGACATAATGAAATGTCTTTTGTATGTGTAAAAATATGTAGAAAAAAAAACCTAGCCCTATGTCAGAATAAGAGCGCACATGAAAGAGTTCTAGAAAAATAATTATTTTATTTTATTATTTTTTTTTATTAAAGTCTATATTTTTTATGCATTCTAATTTATTTTCTTTGCATAAATTTAAGAACCAACTTTATTTCAATAGATTGTGTTGGTCAAAAAAAAAAAAACAATATTAAAATTTACCCGTATGAAATAATTTCCTTTTCCTGAACAGAATTTTAATAAGTAATTAGTATTTGAAATTTATTATCTATAATTTTTTAACAAAATTGGCAGCGATAAAAAATTAAAGTCATTTTAATATAGACGTAACAAGACAAAACTAACAAGAAAAATTGTCAAAAACAGCAAAAATTCTAAATACCTATTTTGTTTTAGAATTACAGTTGAATTATTATTTTATCAAGCCTAAGTAACATTCAGTATATTTCGTAAGAATCACACTGTATGTTACACAGATAATTTTATAGTACTGCTCAGCAAGAAATAGTCTCTAAAAAAAAATGAAGAGTGAACCAGCCACATATATTTCTGCAAAGACTACCTCTTGCAACACACAGATAATTTCAAGACGTCTCCCAAAATGCATCTGTGGTGTAAAACATTACAAAAAGGGATTATTTTAATTGAAAAATTTTAATAATTAAATATTTAATTTAAGCTGAAAGAAAACTTTCTGCACGGGTTTTACTCTTTAAACAAGAAAAAAAAAATTTTTGATAACAAAAATTTTCTAAAACGTACAGACTATGTACGGAAATTTCCCTTTTTATGCATTTCTTTATTTTTATTTGAAAAATAAATAGGCTCAAAAATATATCAGAATTTACTGCAAGTTGACAAAAATATATTTATTTACTTTTGTGTATGTGTGTATTATTACTGTAACTAGTCTTATTTGTAGAAATTCTATGTAAAATTTAATAAACAAAAATGTAAAACAATATCTCCACAAGCATACCAATAAAATATATTAACTAAATAGGTCAGAGAAATTTTTGTGAGAGTATGTGTGTGAATGTCAAACATTGGGTTGTGAGGCCAAGTTTGAGAATAATGCAGAAAAGCATGGAAAACATGCATGTGAAAGACAATGGAATAATATTGGATAAATTTGCATTATGACTGACAAATTGAGAAGCCAGCCAATAATACAATGAAATTTCGACCCAAAAGGAAACATATACAGGAACACATGTAGAAACATAGGGAAATATATATATATATATATATATATATATTTTTTTTTTTTTTGTGTGTGTGTGTGTGTGTGTGTGTTTGTGTGAGAATTATTAATTATAAAGTGTTTGCAAAAGTCAAACTAAACTCATCATATCATTCAAATGAGATGAAAAATTAGTGTGAATCTGTTAAAAATGAATCTTGTGAAAGAGGTGATGTGTTCAAACAAAGAATCCTCGAATGTATCAAACGAAACTTTGACAACAATAAAAATATAACTAGGAAAAATATACAATCCAAATATTCCCAAAAGTCACATACATCCTCATGTTATTTATTTAACATCTATTAAGTAATTTATATCAATATCTTTTTATTTATTATTATTTTTATTATTATTTATTTTGTCACCCAAAATATTTATCAAACATGTGTTAATGAATTATAAAGCCAATATAAGGCTATGAAGGCCAATAAAACATAACCTTCCAAAATTTTTGTGAAAGTGTGAAATCCCCTACACAATTACAGGTCTTGAAACCAATATAATGGTCGAAATCCGTAGATTATAGAAGTCATTAATACACTGACAACCAGAGCAACACAATTGTGCTTAGAGGGTAAATGTGTAAATGTGTAATTAAAAAATATAACTAAATGGGTGATATGTTAAAATATTTAAACAGTATTGTGAAAATGAATATCAACTGAAATAATTTGAACCATTAAAAATTTAGTATATGTCTGTAAGTGTTCCAACAAATATTAAAATTGAAATTTTTTTTTAAATGCCACAAAAACAAATTCCCATAGCCGCAGATGAAAGCGCTAAAATTGCGAATTTAACGTGCACTGAAAATTATAAACAAAAAGTAAAAGTAAAAAGTCATGACTAAAATAACAGTATTATCTACTGAACTGAGTATAGATGAACTGAGATGAGGCCTCAAAAATTAAAAATGCGCATAAAGTAGATTATAAAGAATAGCTTCAAAGGCTATAAAATTGCTCAGTAAAAATAATAAAACTCGAGTACAAGAAGTGTAATCTCACTTCAAAAGGTGAATAAAAATAATTTCACCAAATCAGCTGATAAAAAGAACAGTAAAATAAATCTGTTCACACATGTGCCATAAAATGTTTTTCCTTTAAAAAAAAAATAAAAAAAAAAGAGTTGTAATTATCCAGCAGTGGGCCCAATTCAGTGTTAAAGTAAACTTAATATATATATTGTTGTCATAATTATTTGCTAGCAATAGTAGTAAAATATTCCTATACAGATATGATAGACATATTGAACATAAACACCAATAAACAAACATGGAATAGTGAATAAATGCGATAAAGATATCTTATATGTACAGTAAAATAAAAAAAACTTCTCCTCTGCAATCAACGCATTTGAAATGAATGAAAAAAAAAATCACTATTATTATTATTAGAACATAAACAAAAATTCAGACAGAACTGCGAGATATTTATTTCTGTCTCAAAAAAAAAAAAAAAAAAAAAATCAAGCAGTCTTCCTTTTTTCCCCCCTTTTTTTTTTTTTTTTTTTTTTTTGTCCAATCATCCTTTTTTTTTATTATTATTATTATATCACGATTACTCTTATACATTTTTTTTACGAAAATAAACGAAATAAAAACAAAAATATATAATGTGTTATAAAATTTCTTAAAGCTTGTGAAATTAGAAAAAAAGGAATAATTAAAACATTTATATTAAAATGTAACATATAAGTTAAAATAGACAAATAAAATACTGCGTTAAGTTATTATAAAAATTAAAACTTGAAAATTTATTCGACAATCGAAAGAAAATATTAAAATAAAAATTATGTTGTATGTGTTTAAGTATCTAAGACATAAATAACTAATTCCCTCTCAGTGTAAGCCATTATACATGATTATCTAAGAATGTCTAGAAAGTGTAATAAAGAAAACATTGAATTGAACCTTTTGTTCAAGACTAACAAATTTGCTAGATTTACATGAAAGGCAATGTATTTAATATCCGCAAAAATTAGAAAAAGAAAAATAAATTTGTATATTATGTGTAGTTATTCTAAACTAGCGTATAAGTAAATAAATGTATCTACAAGCTTGAATTATTTAAATTCACCACAAATGTGTGAAAAAGGGTGTATATGTGTACAAATGAGAAAAGAAATATGTAAATTTGGAAAATTGCGTGTTAAAGTCAGGACACTTTCATGAAACAAGATAACGGCCAGTATAGATTCATAAAATATATTATGCACTGGATTTACGTACTTTCATGAATACATATAGTGTTAAAAAAAATTGAAAATTGAGATATAACCAGTTAATATTTACCTTCAATATTTTATTTTATTTATTTATTCTGTCAATGTGTGCGTGAGTGTGTACATATGCGTTGTGAGGAAGATCTTTTTACAGATACAATAATAGTAAACAATGAGAAAAATAAAAGTACCCTAAATACAAACAATTCTATTCGATTTCTGTAAAATATGTTACATTTTATGTAAAATTTAAATAGTAAAAAATATTATGAAAATCAATTAATGTAACCACAAAATATTATGTAACTCAATGCAAAATCGTGCAAGGTAAGGCATACAACACAGGCCCCTTCATCAAGAAAAAAAAAATTTGGCCAAGAATTCAAGATGAAGGAACATGGTGCTGAACATCGAACCAGTCACTTGTGTATTGGAGCTAGCATCCAAAACACAGTGATGCACAAAATTACTCAGACTTTTATTTTAAGAAACCAATTGTAACTCTATTTGATTTAAAATAACCACAATAAGATGCATAAGCTTATTATTATTTTTTTTTATTTAAAAATGAAAATTGATAATAAATAATTAAAAATTTTATGTAAAAGTGTGAAAAAGTTATACAGTGTAAAACATTAAGTATTGTGTGAAATTTAACCAATGACGCTAAAAATATGTTTGTAAAGTTTGCTTCAATAGAAGATCCCCAAAACATGTGACAATATAAAAATTATCCAACGAATTTATTTTTTTTACATACCTCTTTTATTATTTTATTTTTTTATTCCTCATGATGATAACAATGGCAATTCCAAGCGGGTTAAAATAATTGGACAGAAAAAATATATATATATGTGTGTAAAAAGAGGAGATATAAGTGTCTAGATATCGACTGATATCAAAAGCGAACCTTTGCCGACGCATCCCCAAAAAGGTATAAAAAAAATGTTTTGTGTAGGTATTTCAAACCAGCCTGGAAAACGCCGATATGAGAAATAAATCTGTAATTTTAATTCTTATATTAGAAAATCAATTAAATTTAATTAATTATAACAAATTTAGACTAAAAATAATTTTATGGTAACACAAAAATATCTAAAAAAACTGAAAAGTAATTTATATTTGTTTTTCAATGTACAAAAGAAAAATTATCACATGTCCCAAAGCCCCCCCCCCTTTTTTTTTTAATCCTTTTTTTTTTAAACTAGTTTGTTTGCAATAATAGTATCAAAGAATAAAATCCAAATTTTAAATCTATGTAATTTAAATCATTAGATTAATACACTATTATCATTATCATTTTAATTTTCAACTGGGAGTGTATGTGAATGTGCAAAAGAAAAAAAAATGTTTCGGTGTAAAGTTATCCAAAACATAACAATACGCATTTGTAATATATATACATATATACAGCATATTACTTACACTAGTTCTTAAAAAGAAAGAAACAAATTTAAAATATTGTTTATGTAATCATTATGAAAACTTTAAGTTTATTTCACTATTTTCTATTAAAACACCAAAACTTAATAAAACACTTACATGCACCATTTAAAATGTAATTCTATATGTAAATATCAGAAATCATCAATAAAATACTTTCATGCGCAAAGTTTTACTTTTTTTTGTTTTTTTTTGTTTTTTTAATGCATATTTATTTGACTAAACAAAGTCCACATTTATCACTATAACACCAAAAATAATCTTTAAAAGTGACATTCCTAAAGATTTTAATAAACAAGTACCTATACATTTACCAAATAAAAATACCTATATTAAATTTCAAAAACATTGATATAAGATATAAAAAGGTACAAGAGAGACATTTCATCTCATTAACAAAAAAAAAATTTAACCTGTATGAAAATTTCTTTACGAATTATAGTTTATATAGTGAAAAAAAATTAAACATCCAGTCTTTTCAAATTAATATCTGCACATGTCAACAGTATTTCTTTCAAATATTTAACATTGGTAAAGTTTATCCTTTCCCTTTTCTTATAAAGATAAAAATATTCTCTTACCTTGAGTACTTTTCATCAGTAGCAAAAAAAATTAACACTTAACTAACGTCGAATCACTAAATTGAATGAATCGGAATCGGAATACGCGAAATTTCACAAAGTGGGACGCAACGCACATTAAGCGGAACCTTCATATGAATCAGTATAATCGCTGCAAGCTAAAAGATAAGCTCTACCGATACATATGACACCATCAACGGTATGAAGCAGTTCCGTCCGCTGCTCGTATTTTCAGGAAACTCGAGGAGTCGGATCATATTATTTTGCTTGCTGTAGTCTTGATTTAGAAGGATGTTAGGATAATTCGGACCGTCGCCGACATCTGACTCGTTGGAGTGCGCTGCATTGCACGTCACAAAAAAAAAATCCTCCCTTGCATAAAATTGGGTAGAATTTCTCTCAGCCCATTGCAACTACACGAACAAATGTGAGCATCGAAAAGTTGTAATAAAATTTCACGTTCATAATTTCATATTTAAATTAAATCCTCTGTAACTTCAGACATATAGTATAATGCACAGATCCAATGAACACAGATGATTTTTTCCTTAAACAATGCAAGTCCGAAAAACAATGGAAACAGTATGCATTTTTTTTCCTTTTCTTTTTTTAAGTTCTACTTTCAATCATTCATAGAGTTCAAAGAAAATAACAGATTTGCAGCTTACTAATATCCATAATTCAGTGCATCTCATACGCATTTCGTTTTATCTTATTTTCTAAAAATGTCAATTTGTTCATATACATACAGTTACTTACACTAAATAATTAAAATATTTTAACTAGCACCCCTCTCTCTCACCAATGCACCCCATCCTGGTCACGGCATCAATCTTTATAATGTAGAAGTTCCAGCATTCTTGTATAAGTGTTTGCATACACTGTCCAGGTCCGTTTTGCTGTAAAAGATTTAAATGGCCAAGAAAGTAAAAAGACTGAGCAATAAATGATATTTTTTTTTTTTTTTTTTTTTTTTTTTTTTGGAGATTTTCATAAAGCAATTCAACATCTTTTTAAAGTGGCAGTACATATAGTCCGTCAGTTTCGAGAATGCAAAGGCATGAGGTGAGAGAGAGGGTTTTAGAGTACGTATTCACTTGACGACGATCTAGGAGCGAATTCCCAATTTCTCTATATCGCGATCAAGATCAAACTGCTGAATTACGCCAAGATTTTTGAAATAGTGCCAAATTTTACAGCCAAACATAATCCATTGTCTCTAGAATAAATTAATATAAATATTTTGAATTTAGGAAGTACGTTATAACAGTTTATGCCAAAGATTATGCCAAATTTTATCGCCAGAAAATCGTTGCGTAAGGGAGAGACAAAGACTACGATTTATTGCACATCCTGTCATTAAGAAAAATATAAATTACCCTTTAATGATATTACAACGGAAAAGTATTGCTTAATTTATTTATAACAAAGTGGACTTGTGCAATTTAAAAGAATGAAAATGTAATTATGTATACAACGGTTTATAAATGAAAATAATATTTTTTTTTATATTTTATATATTAAATGATTTAGGAGAGATTATAATTCTGAGAGACGTCATTTAAAAAAATAACTAGCAGAAATAAATTATTTATTTTAAAGAATATGTTTTTGTTGAAGATTTATTTAATAGCTTAACGGATAAAATATTATTAGAATTAAGATATTTATATATAGAGACAAATGGGAATAAATATAAAAGTAATTTAGAAATTCGTTAGATATTTTTATCAGCCATTTAATCTATTGAAAATATAGTAATTAATTATTGCATTTATTTAAAGCTATAACTAAAACTCATATATGTGAAGGAACGACTTCACAGGTGCCTAACTGGCGATGCGTAAATTCGATTCTCTGACATCGTTAACTTCTTATGAAAATAATTTCCTAATTACAGTATGAAAGCTCTATCATAAATAAGTAAAAAATTATTGACAAAAAATTTGTGGTGAGAATGTGCCCCAGCCTCAATCAGGTTGCCAACTTTCATAATTTATTCCATAACTTTGCTAGTTCCCACTAGTGTTGTCAGATCTGGAGGATTTTTTATTCATTTAGCAATAATTTTGAGAAGTGGTATTTGATCAACGTAACAAACATTCAACCTACGAAATGATTAGGCAAACATTACAATTAAAAATTATTGGTGATTATTTGAATGAAAGATCTGCCAGATCTGTTAACACTGGTACCACGCAAATCCCATTCTCTGCCTCTTTTTTTTTTTCTCGCCGAGTGAGGAGGGCATTTTTACAGATGAAACATTTCAGACGTGTTTGCTACCAGTATTTTTTAGAGAATTTTTTATGGTATTTTAATAATAATGTGTCGTGGTTGAACAAGATAAAGATTTTTCTATAAAAATGGTGGTACTAATAAAAAAAGAAAATTTTAATCCTCGAAAGAGCTCTAAAAACAAGGCGGAGAGTGCGATCCCTGCTCTCACCATTTTTTCGTACTAACTTTCTTTGTAGAGCAGTTTTCTCCAATATATTGTATGTACCAAAAATCTTGTTCGTTTTGAATTAAAATGACACCGAAATTTTTGTTTAGAAATACTCATATGATATTTTACAAAATAAACACCTTCTTAAAAAATATATAAATGCTATTCAGGAAAGATTTCCGGTATAGTTTTTTATGTTCAAACCGGCAGAACTTTCCTGTGCACAATTGTGATTAAATTAGATGTAAATTATACACTTGCCAACAATTTATTTAATATTCCGTAATAATTTTATTACCCTTATTTCTTCACATCAGTATTTTCAAAGAGATTTTTTTTTTAATTAAAATTACATTTGTAGAAAAATTCTCTACAGGGAAAGTGATGTGGAAAAAGGGCGGGTATTAACAATACTACGAGATTTTAAATAGAATATTGGCAAGTATCAGATTATTCTTGAAGATTAAAGAGCAGATAGTAATAACATAGCCAGTGTCAATTAATTTTTTTTTCAACCATATTCTTTTGGTTAATGTAAGAAATTGATTTAGATAACTTAATAAAATTATTCTTAAAAGGACATAATAATCAATCAATTAAATAAAATTATTGATTTTTAAACAAAACTTTTTTTTTTCTACTTTCTCTTACCCATAAGGAAGAGAAAATATTGTTTTGGGGTCAAATTTTCGAAAATGAGTTTTTGTTGTATTTACAGGTTTTGAGGTCCGCTGAATCCAGAACTTATGTTTTTAGCGGTTGGTCTGTGTGCGTGTCTGTCTGTGTGTGTGTGTCTGTCTATTATCAGCATATCTCAGGAACAAATAACAGCAGGAAGTCAAACTTGGTATCCTAAATGTGTGTCATATAAGGATGATACGCTAAATTTTTCGCGGAGATCAAGCGAATGGTTCATGTACAGGGACACCCAAGAGAAAGCAAATACATTACGTCTATGGAGAAAATTGCAGTTAATTAGAGTTTAAACATCTATAGACTACACTAAACCAAATTAAACGAATATATTTTTTTATATGAGCGTTTCCTGTAGAATACACGTTTCCTGTACACGTTTCCTGTAGAGTATGATACGGAAATCAATTCACTGTTTGTTTACACAAAAGAACCAGATTATAGTTCGACAACACTTGAAAACTGATGCAAGTGTATTTCAGGTTATGCCATGTGTTATTATTATAGTATTATATTTATGTGCACCATGTGGTGTGTACATAACCTATAGAAGATATACAGAGCTGCCAATATTTAAGCCATAACATTCTTTTTTATTGTTAGGGGATCTGCTTTACTATAATATTTTACCATGTCCAGGAAAGCTGTTCAGGAATTGAAATTAATTCCTCATAGCCATACGGTAAATAATGTATTTTTTAAACTAAATATTCATCGCTTGGTTTTTTATACATTTACTAGATTTGAGGCTTCCTGAATACCGAGGTCAAGTTTTTAACTTTTGATCGTTGTTTGTATCTCTAAGAGCAAATTAAAAACAAATAATTTCATTGAATCCAAATGTTGTACTTTGAAGTTATAATACGTTTGTTACTGGAAAAATTTGATCAAGATTGATAAGTTTCATGGAATGTTGCGTGCGAAAGTTGTCTGAATAATTTTAAATGAACTTTTAAATTTAATAACAAATTTGAATTCTATATAAATGTAGGTGCAAAAATGAAACGAGGGTGTTGAGGGAGGCCGCAGCCCCCCTCACATAGAGTTATTTGTCAGATAAGGCTGTTCCGACGCCTAATTTGAATTGTTTTAACATAGGTTTACATAACCGTACTCGTTATATTACCCTTTAATCTTCAATCTATAGTAATATTAAATTTCAGGTTAAGAGAATGTCTTGTGAGTGACCCACCAGATTATTTTTTTACAGTGTATCTATTTGTGTGTGAGAGAGATTGAGGAAGCAAGTTTGGCAATTAGGTAAACAAATTCTATACACGATTTAATCATAATACGTTTAATATTTTTCTAAAAAAAATGAAAAGGAAATCTTTTTAAATTGTGATATTTTTGTTTGTAAATGTTTAACTATAAATAATCTTTATTCATAAATGAACTGCAATACAAAAGTCGTATTCTATCTAATACGTCTAAGCTTAATAAATAAAACGCGAAGTACAATAGTCATTGAAATGATTCTTTTGGTTAACAAGTGCTATTAATGTGTGATATTTTTTTCTGTTATAATTGTTTTCTATAATAAAACTTATTTCACGCATAAAATCGTTACATTTAAAGAAATGTTTTTTGTTGTTACTAACAAAAGACCAGAATAACGTTTTCTTTATTTATCAATTTACAGAAATTAACTGTTTAAAATGCTGTTTTTTTTTTTTTTTTTTTTTTTCCTTTCTATACCTTATTTTTATTTTATAACAAACACAATGTAAAAATATAGTTTTTCTTAAATTTTAAAATTAATTTCAAATACCTATAATACTAAAATAAACAACAAAAAGAATTTTTAAATGATAATTGTGCGATCTGTATTAAATTCGTTTAACAAAAATGGTGTACAGAAAGAAATATTTATAAACAGATTTTTTTTTTTTTCATCGGGAAAAGAATTCCGTTAAAGGCACTTTTTCTTCTTGGGTTATTCTTTTCTTCAAACACAATGTTTTTTAGAAAACGCCCTCTTTTCCTTAAAAGAAAATAAACTTAAAAGGGTGTATTATTATTTTATTTTTATTTTATTTTTTTTTTTTTTCATTATTTTTTTTTCCTTGAAGAGATTTTCAAATAGATTTTTAATATTATTGTAGCATGAACTATACTAAATTTTATTATGAAAAGAAGATAATTAAAGTTTTTTTAACATAATTTGCATTTTCAGACATAAAAAGAAACGTTGAGCACATATATTCCTTAGCAAAAACAGATTTAATTTTATTCTTAATCAGTTTGTATATTATACAAAATTTCAAATTTGAATTTAATTTTTACTTTATAGAGTAGTAAGTAAAGAATTATTATTTATTTAATAAAATTCCTTTTCAAAAGTGTTAACGATTGTTAACCATTATGCAAAAAACTAGTATTGTTGAAAAAATGTACGTTACCTTAACAGAGTTACCGACATTTTAATTTATTCTATACTACTTTTTTTAAGAAATATTTTTGCTTATTTTATTGTAATTATATACTGGAGAAAAATACTCTAAAATTAAAGTGGTTCGAAATAGAGGCAAGGCTAAAAATGATTGAGAATAAATTAAAATGTTGGCAACTATGCCTTAAACTTGATAAAGCTTTATTTTATTTTATAAATAATTTGCCAAAGTAAAAGTACAATCAGAGAAAAAAAATAGACACCGGCCCTTCCCCAACTAATTTCTCCCTCTCCCCCCCCCCTTTTTCCCCCTGCCTGTACATAAAAATCTTTTTTATATACACTTATAGGCTTAGAAGCTTATAAAATAAGAACGGATATTTTATATAAAAAAAATATTCTTTTAATTAAACTTAATTTTAAAGTACACCATGTTATAAAAATTTACTTTCTTTCAACATTTCCTTCTTAAATTTTTAGGATTACATGCGTCATAAACTTAATACATCATACATTCCCAAAAAATACAGATTTAGTTTAAAAATAAATTTAAAAAAAATAATAATAATAATATCTATTTTGAAGTACACATAAAGCAAAACTCTCTCTCTCTCTCTCTCTCTCTCTATATATATATATATATATATATATATATATATATATATATATTTTTTTTTTTTTTTTTTTTTTTTTTTTTGAGAAAATGCTATAAAGATAAAAAAAAGTTCAGAAAAGGTTAAAGAGTATGGGGGAAAAAAGTAGTTGCATAAGTTTGAATGTTTGAGTAGATTAAAATTACATAAAACTAGATAGTATTGTACTTTTATTTGCATTATGTTCCAGTTTTAATATACTTCTACTCTCACTAAAGATTATATCGATAAAAAAATCATTTATTTTACTTCGAACTTATTAAAAAAAATTTAAAAATAAACTATATTTTCTTAAATTACATTCTTCGTTCATGAAAAATATTTGCATACAGTAAGTGGCATTTTATTGACGTGAAAAAGAAATGATTGTTTGGTACTTGTCTCGTTTTAGAAAAACAATATCTTTAATAAATAAATAAAATAAAAATATGTACAAAATGGTAAAAACGTATTAACGAAGAATTGTCTTTACAAACAAGCAAATATTCACGTATTGTTTACCTCGTAATTTTTTTTTTCTTCAAGTGTCAAAATAATGACATAGGGTTATCAATAAATTGAAATACACATACACTTAACACCAAATTTTATTTTAGCCTAGTGTTATGAAACTGTCTTGCAAGATGTTATGATAGAAGAAATATTTTTACTTTAAAACTATTGCTTAAAAATAACTTTTATTTCTGTCTCCAATGTTTGACTGTTTCGCAATATGATAATGTTAACGATTGTTTTTAAAAAATCATTTTTAAAGACCATATTATTTTTCTTATTTCCTTTTTCTTTCTTTTTTCTTTTCTTTTCTTTTCTTTTATTATTATTATTGTGTGTGTGTATGTGTACATAATTATAAATAATATTTTTTCGTGTTTACAGCAAGTATTTTCAGTATAAACAAGATCTTCTGGCTCTTTTAGAAAAGTAGGTTGATTTCTTTTTTCTTGTCAAGTAGCCGCAGTTTTGTTTCAAAATGGCGGCTACAATTTGTTAATGGATTTGGTGGAAGCATTGATGTGGTTATGTGCATATGTGGTTTTAAGAAAAATGGTTCATAAATACCTTTTTTATGTGAATTTGAAATGTTTAAATGGTCGGCACTTGGAAACAAGATGGCGGATCAAGTTGACAAACAAACATATCAAATGCATTTCTACTTTAAGTCTATTCTACACTGCTCAAAAAAATTAGGGGAGCAAGCAAAAGAGTGAAGAGACCGTTACGCGATAGCCATGTACGGGCAACAATATAACAATGAAGAATACACATGTAATAAAATGCAACCAGTAAAAAAGAACCCCCCCCCCCAAAAAAAAAATAATAATAATAATAATAATAATAATAATAATGTATGGGAACTTTAATTATTTGGAATGGTGGAAAGAACATGAAATGATGCTTCAGGGCAACAATTTCGTTATATGTAAATGCCAAAAAATTTAATGTTCGGAAATGATACAGTATGTTTTATATGGCGTATGGTCCGCTTGGACTGCTACAACTGCCGCACACCTGTTTGGCATGGATGCGACGAGGTTATCGTTAGGACTTTGGGGAATACTCTTCCACCCTTGAAGAAGTGCAATCTCTAAGTTTTCAGCAGTAAAAGAAGGTCTTGGTCTTGCAAAAACGCGTCATTTGAGTGTATCCCAAACATGCTCATTCTGATTTAGGTAAGGAAAACATGCTGGCCACTCGATACTCTGTATTGTTTAAGTTTCAAGAAAGTTCTCCACAATACGAACTGTATTAGGTCTACTGTCATCATGCATTAAAATAAAGGAATCGCCAAGTTATGCAGCGTAACGTACGATATGAGGTTTCAGTATCTCGTCTGCATGCCTTCGGACCGTGAAATTGCCATTTCAAATGATAAACAGGTCAGTACATCCGCCTATGCTGATGCCAGCCCATACCATCAAGCCACCTCGTCTCTAATGTGATCTTTTTCGAACGAATATAAGGTTATTTCGAGTGCTCCTTTCTCACCATACCAAAACACCTCTGGTGTCACACTCTAGACTGAATCGGGACTCGTCAGTAAACAGCATTTGACGTCACTTTGCATCCAATCTCGATGTTCAGCAGCCCACCTTCTTCGGTCCACACGGTGTCTTGCTGTCAACGGGCACACCATTGTCCTACGTGCACAGAGACCTCCCTGATGAAGTCTGTTCTGGATTGTTTAGCTTGAGACCCTTCGACCTGTTGCCAAAAGAAATTATCTTTGCAGATGAGTAGTATTAATTGCTCTGTCTCGACAAACTGTTAACAGGATATATCGGTCATTATTTGCTGTGGTAGCACGTGGACAACCTTGTCTCCTTCTGCTGGTCGACATCTAACATTCCTTGTTTCTTGGAGTAACACACTCTTAAAATGACACTTCTTGCCACGCCAACAACGTCCGTTACACTTCTTTGAGTATGGCCAGATTCAAGTCTTCTAATAATATTCCAAGCAATGGATTCCGGTAGATCCCGTTGTCATGACATTTTCAAGTCCCTTTTTCTGAAAACAAAAGCCGAACGGTTGAATTTCATTACTGAGACAGGAAAAGAAGCTTCTGCGAAATCACGATTTCTTCACATATATTTTTTTCTATATTTTGTCGTCATGAACGTTGATTTGAATATAAAGTTTTCCTCTTCAGTTTTCTGTCCCGCTTTAAATTATGGATGTTTAATTTAACATTAGTTATCGGTATAAGTATATGCATAATTTCATTAAAACTATGTGCTCCCCTAATTTTTTGAGCAGTGTACAAATTTAGTTCGAAATAATTCAGTGTTTGAAATGTTATCATGTTTACAAATTAAGTAGCTGCAACTTGGAAACAAAAGTGGCGGAGCAAGTTGCTCAGTCAATTAATGAAAGGTATTTGTAAGATAAATCCAATGTCGAACTTTGGTTCGAATAAAAAATTTTTTCAAAATTTATCATGATAAGAAATTCTCAAGTGGCAGCATTCAAGTGGCCGCAACTTGGAAACAAATTTGCGCAGAAAATAAAGGGTGGATCAACTTGCCCAAAGAAATAATACAAGATATTTGTATGATAAGTTCACTATCCAAATTTAATTTGAATCAGTTTAGTATTTAAAAAGTTATCGTAATGGCACATTTTCAAGGAGCAGCCTGATTTCAAGTGGCCGCAACTCGGAAACAATGTGTCGGAAAAAGTTGCCCATCCAAGATATTTGTATGATAAATTCACTGCCCAACTTTGGTTCGAATTGATTCAGTATTTCGAAAGTTATCTTGATGATAAGTTTTTAAGTGGTAGTATGATTTCAAGTGGCCCCGTTAAGTTTAAGATATTCTACACTTTATTAAAAATGGCGGATAAAGTTCATTTATAAACTTGGTTGAGACCGTTATATGGTCCATGTATACATCAAAGTTGAGGCAAATCCGGTTTTAAATACACTTTTTATAATGTGGATTTAAAATTTTCAAGTGACCGCCACATGAAAATAAAATGGCGGAGCAACATGGTTAACAAGCTCATCCAAGATATTTATAAGATAAGTTCGCTGTTCAAATTTGGTTCGATTCGGAGTATTATTTCGGGAGTTATCATGATAACAAAATTTCCATTATATATGTATAGATAGATAGATAGATAAACGAAGTGATTGCAATAGGTCGATTTCGAAAGAAATCAGCCTAATATTGTCAGAATTTACCGAAGAAATGCATTTTAATCTTTCTAATTTTGAGACTAAAATATATAATTTCCACCACACGCAACATCTTCTATTATCGCTTATATATATGTATATATATATATATATATATATATATATATATAATAGATTTTCGCATATTCGCCAACATGCTAATTAATATTTCGCAGTATGGTTGGTCCTGCCCTTTTTTTTCCATCAGTAAATTTTTAGATTAATTTTCTCCAAATGCAACTACGATTAAATAAGAAGAAAAATACTCTATAAAGATACTGGTGTGAAAAAGAATGCGGGGCTATCAATATTACAGAATATTAATTAGTATGCTGGTAAGTATGCTTTCGTAATACAATCGTCTTTTTAAAAATAAAGCAATTTCCTACTGCTAAAGCATTAACGCTATCAGTTAGCTATTCTTTATTATTTTTTCTTTTACCTTATTTTCTTCGATTTTTTATCGAAAACAATTCCCATTCTTTTCTGAAAAGTTGTCTACTCCTCTCCTTAAAGTTTGATTCCAATACGTGCTGAGAAGTTGACGGTGGACACCAGAAGGCTCCCGGTCACCGGGGGTCCCATCCGCGCCTGGCATGCGGTAGGAGGCCGCAGGTGACGCGGTGGGTTTTAGCACTCGCTTCGGCGATGTGGAGAGTTTGGCTGTATCTCGTGCCCGTCCTTCTGACGGTCGCTTCGGGACCAGCGGCCCGAAGACAGTCTTAAAAGACAAATGTCAACAAAATGTGGTAGATTTTGTTTATTTCTGAAATAAAGTAATGGAAATTGTTTATTTTGACACTTTTATTGATTTTTAGAATTATCAATGTATACACTGCTTTTTATTTAATACGGTAGATTTTAATTTTTATATACTTTCTCTCTTAAAAATCGTACGTGATGGAGCAGTATCGGGGTCACATTTGGAATCAAGAATGTCAAATTCATATAATTAACTCTCTTTTTTTTAGGGAAAAATGTTTGATTGTTCATTTAATTAATTAATTAATTAACTATTAATGTTTTGCCGACCGGTTATATTCATAAAAACAATTATACTATGTGCCATACTTAAAAATCAATTTAATTTTTATCGTTTTTAGAGTAGTAATCAATAATCTCTTATGCAAAAAACTCGTAATGGTGTGGAAATTTATGTTTTAAATGTGATAAGGCTTTATTTTATTTTATTTTATGAATAATTTACCAAAAGTGAAAGTACATGAAAATCGCACTTTTTTATATATAAATTAATAAGCGATACAAGCTTATAAAGTAAGAATAGATATTTGAATGGGAAAAAAATATCTTTTAACTACAAGTACTTTAAAAAGTGCAACATATTATAAAAATTTACTTTCTTTCACCATTTCCTTCTTAATTTTCTAGGATTAGATGCGTCATATACTTGAAACATCATATATTCTCAAAAACATAAATATAGTTAAAAAAAAAAAAAAAAAAAAAAAAAAAATGATAAGTATGTTAAAGAATACTTAAAACAAAACCCTTTTTTTTTCTTTAGGAGGCAGTGTTAAAAAATTAAAAAAAAAAATTTGTTAAAGAATATGAAACAAAAAACATTTTGCATAAGTTTAGAGTAGATTAAAAGTACATAAATGTAGATAGTTTTATACTTCTTTGTATATTTGCATTATATTCCAATTTTAATATACATCTACATTCATTAAGGAACAGATCGATAAAAAAAATATTAATTTTATTTAGAACTTATTAAAAGAATATAAAAAGTAACTAATTTTTATTAAATTACATGCTTCCTTCATTAAAAATATTTACATATAATAAGTGGCACTTAACTCATATGGGAAAAAAATTATTGTTTCGTACTTGTCACATTTTAGAAAAACAATATCTTTCATAAAAAATTATGTACAAAATGAGAAAAAAAGTATGTAACGGAGAATTTTCCTTAAGTAGGAGGAACGCAAATATTCAACAATGTTTACCTTGTAACTTTTTAGTTTTTTCTTCAAGTGTCAAAATAGTGACGTAGTGTTATCAATATATTGAAAAACATATACACTTAACGTCAGATTTTATTTTGGCCTGGTGTTATGAAACTGTCTTGTAAGAGGTTATGATAAAAGAAGTATTTTTACTTTAAAGTTATTGCGTAACAACAACAGTTTTCTTTTCTCCAATTTAAGACTCTTTCGAAATATAATAATGTAGGGCACTGTTTTGAAAAATTTGTTTTTTAAAGATCGTATTTCAGTTTTTTTTTAGGACTGAGGACTATTAGTCTCAATCTGGAATTTTTGCTGTGTCATTTCTCGATAGTTGGACATTTGTCGAAATCATTTTTCGATAGCAAGACATTTATCGAAATTTAAAATTTATCGAAAATATAATTGAAAAAAAAAAAATCATAAATAAATAAAAGTGTTTTATACATTTTACTAACAATAACAAAAAATAGAAAAATATGGAAAAATATGGAAAAAAGTATTCAGTTAATGTTAATAATAATAAAATAATATAAAACAAACTTAATGAAGATATAAGAAGTCACATTTTTCTAAGATATAGGGTAAGTGCACCAGTGATTGACACTTTTAGAGCAATCTCTGATTTTTTTAATGTTGTTATCAGAAAATATTTTTAGAAATCTTAAGTTAGTACATATGATATGAAAGACATTCAGAACCACATATATGTTAAAATATATACATTTCATAACAATTGTTTTTTTTTTTTTTTTTTTTTTTTTTTTTAATGAATTTTTATTTGACACACACACACTGCTAGTTATTCATTTTACCAGTTATTAGCACCCTGTGCTCCAGTGTTTGACATAAAATGTTAAAATTCTTATATGTAAAATATATGATTTTATTATTTTTCTTATTTATTAATTATTTCAGGATAGATATCAATTACTGGAGCATGCCAACCACTGGAGCACCTACCCTATGTAATTTATTTCCACCTTTAATATTACTTGAAAATTTATGAATAAATAAAACATTGAAATCCTGTTGGAAAAAAAAAAAAAATATATATATATATATATATATATATATATATATACAGTAAAAAGAAGAATGAAAGTTCTGTTTAAATAGTTAACTGTCCACAATTTGAGTTCCGAATGCAAAGTGAACGGGATTTCTGAATTATATTTTAATAACATTGTCTGAACGTGCTAATTTCCAAAACGCTTATTTTCAGCGAAAAATGAATATATATATATATATATATATATATATATATATATATATAAATTATTTGTACTGAGCCAATTTGTATAGCAAAATATGGAAGAAAGTTTTGTGATGACAACAACATACTAGTTTAACATGAAACAACTCAAAAGGTATTATCTGTAATTAGGGATGGACCGGATATCCGGAAAATAGCTGGTATCCGGCATATACGGCTGATTTTTCAATATCCGAAATACCGTCGAATATCTGGATGAAAACCACCGGATATCCGGTTAATATACCGGATATCCGGGATTTGAATTTGTTGTTGTTGTTGTTTCCATTGAGATATGGTAGGAAGTGCAAGAAACAACTTTTGCCCTTCCGTTTGTGGAGAAACTTCAAAATATAGCTTCTTAAATCACGTCACTAAAGAAATAATCTCATAAAATTCCACATATTTATAACTATTTGTCTTATCTGTTTTGTGTTGTTTCAGTTGAAAATAAAATAAATATAGTTGAAAATAAAATAAATATTTTTTGTTTAATTTTTCCATTGTTGAGATTAAATATATATACGCAAGTTGATATCAGATTTTCATACTTTAGTTAATTTTAAAAAAATCTAATTGTCTGATCGATAAGTTAATTAATCCGATGGATTCAGAAAAATTGCCCTTTTCATTTGATACCTTATTTATAACTAAATTTTGATTAAATTTTTTAAAATTAATTAAAATATGAAAATAATAACCTGGTAAAAGCTTTAACCCTTTCAGGGGCGGTGGCTAGAGGGTCTATCCACCTACTTTAGAAATTTTTTTCTAGGTGTGCAGTGGCTACTTTTTCTATCCACCTTTATGAAAAGTTAATGTGTACTTCTAAAATTGAAATAGAGACGGCAGCACTACAGTAACTTTAAGCAGGATGTGCCTATGACTTTTTTAAATGGACAAGTTGCGGGAAAAGATTTTGAAGTTTCTTTTATATATTTTTATGAAAAATAATTTTTTATTCAAAAGTATTTGGTAGTGTAAATATACTGTAATGCACCTTTTAAATACAACAGATTTACATATTATCTTAGATCATTAATTTTAGTTTGATTTTTAGGAGCATCTTTTAGGTGGATAGACCCTCTAGCCACCGCGCACATATGGCAGTACCATAAGACCTGCTGGGGAAAAGAATCTCAATTTCTTTTCCTTTGAGATAAACAAAGAGGGTCTTTTGGGGTTAGTGAACTGTGATAAATATAAACAGTAAGGGATAGCAGAATGTAAATACAGATGTAAACAAGCGTGGGAGGGTTCTTACAAAAAAGCTATTCAGTATTTCTGTTTACAGTATAGAAAGAGGCTGCTTTTTTCTATTGCTCTTATATTGTGATTTTTAAAAATAAATTTTTATTTCCACAGCTTTTAAATTTAGTTAATTTCTCTAAATAATCTTAAATTAAATGTATATATCTTAATTTTTATCACAATAATGCCTAGAAAAGGCTTATCTTTGGATGAAGCTATTGCTCTCTTTGAAGAGCTACCCTCAGATGATGATTCTGCAGTATCTGGATCAGGAACAAACAAATTTTAAAGAACATTAATATTTTTAAAGTTTTCATATTTCTGTGTATGCAATTTGTGAATTGATTATTTCATTACAATATTAAGGTAAGAAATTATGTCTTTTAGTTTATGTACTGAATCAATTTCAAAATTTATTGCACTCACAATATAATTCAATAACTATAATTTTTATTCCTTAAATAGTGAATAATTTTTTCTTATTACTAATGCATAGAGGTTTCTAAACAAATTTTAAACAGCCCATATATGTGTGTATATATGTATAATAAATCGATAAAAAAGGATAAAGAAGCATTATAATTTAAGTAATAATTAATTATTGTTACATTGTATTATTATAATTACATTTTCAAGGCATAGTTTCAATTTTTATTCCTTAAATATATAAATATTTATTTCCATACGAAAATTAAGGTACATGACGTATGTGCGCAGTGGCTAGAACGTCTAGCCACCACCCACAAAAATATCCCCACATGCTGAATTTTTTTCTTCATCAAATATGACTTGTAGGGGATGTATACTTTATGATGTATATATATTTAAAAGGAAATTCAATCATTTTTACTTAGTGCCCCTGAAAGGGTTAAAAATGGAGATTTAAATTTTTAATTGTTAAAAAAAAAAAAAAAGAAATGATTTTGATGAAATTCTGGCAAAAGCAGAATTTAGTTTAGGACGGAGGACTATTTTTTTTTTTTTTTTTTTTTTTCAAATTATAACATCGCTTTCAAATTATTCAATTATATTTTCGATAAATTTTAGATTTCGACAAATGTCCAACTATCGAAAAATGATTTTGACAAATGTCCAACTATCGAAAAATGATTTTGACAAATGTCCAACTATCGAAAAATGACACCGTAAAAATCCCAGATTGAGACTAATCCGCGTTTGTAAAGATCGATAGATGGCGCTTTTACAAGTTTTGATGTTAGTAAATATAATAGCCACGTGCATTTATTATTGTTGTGTTTGTGTTGCTACTTGCTATCTGTTCTATAAATTTTCTACCATCACATCATGAAATATCGATTGCCTTTGGAAAAAATATTTCAATTTATTCAAAATTCGATCGGAAGTAGATGCCTAACAGTAGCTGAACAAATACTAGTTTCTAATCATCTGATTTTGGGCGGCGTGAAATTGAAAGATGATAATACTGTTATTATAGAAGGAGTTTGTCTCAGATCCACTACTGTGAAGGAAAAACCCCACACACAATTAATTGTTCTTTAATAAACAATGAAAATGTGTGGGACATTAAAGATGTTGAATGTTCCAGCAAAGCGGGTAAAAACAATACCTGCAAACATTACGTTGCAGTTTTGTTCTACTGTAATAGGTAAGTAGTTTGTTATTTTCTTAATACATCGTCGTTCCATTATTTTTTTAATGCAATAAAAATAATTACTAAAGAGAATATGTATGAAATAAAACGTAATACTAGGATGTAATGAAAATTATTGCGTTTTATTATTTAATAATTCCACTGTATTTTAACTGCATCTATATATGTTATCTTACAACAATTTTTTTTTTCTTAGTCTGTATTTCCTGTAAAGATTACAGACTAGGTGTCAAGTTGTAAAGTACTGTATATAAATAACAATTCAGAATAGTTTAATTTTTCATATAATTCTGCGTGAGAATGTCTAACGTCCCCCTTAACCTCTCATTTGAATGTATTACCACAGTTGCAAACATTTTAATTTACTCCGGAGCATTTTTAGCTCCGACTTTATTCCACACCACTTTTTTTTAAGAGCATTTTTTTCTTATTTTATCGTAGTTATATATAGTAGAAAAATATTCTAAAAATAAAGTGGTATGATATAAAGGTGGGGCTAAAAATGCTTCGGAATAAACTAAAATGTGACAACTGTGATAGTACCCACAGGCTTAAAAAAAAATTAAGACTGTTATCAAAATTAAATGTTTACTCCAAATTTATCAGACAATTTTCAGTAAAATCACTCCTTCATACATAAAATTGGTCAAACATTTCAAGTGGCACCCTCATTTGATCTTCAAAATATCAAATTTGAATTTCATGCAATTATTTGTTTTTTAAGTTATACTAATAAGTGACATACACACAACTAAAAACTTGATTTTCATATTTAGAAGATATCAAACCCCGTCATCATAGCAAAAAAACCAAAGTTGGAAATTGCACTTAAAAAATACTTTGTCTACTATAAGCGATGAAAGAGTAATTATCCTTCCTGAACAAATTTCATGAATTTAGTAAATTTTAGTAAAGCAATTTCATCAATTTGTTTAGTAAGAAATTATTTTCTTGCTAAATTTTACGTAACCCTGTACTTTAACTATTAATTATATACACACTACATAGTGTACTTATATATAAAACTGTCTGAAAATTATATAACACACTTTTTTCTAGCAAATTCCGAATATACCTATAATATATCGCAAAGTTCCCATCAGTCATTTTTGGGGGCACCGGAAATTTAGAAGAGCATTTTCTTGACAGAATTTTTTTACGATTGACTTTAATTAATCATGAAAAGGTATTTTAAAAGAAATACTATTGAAAATTTCCGATGCCCAAAAAAGTAAAGAGTGGGAACCCGATATCGTAATTCTTTTCTCTGATGTTGTAAACAAATAGTAAATGATTCCATATTTTATAAGATTTTTTTTTTTTTTTTTTAACGCATAAAAAAATATTCTTCATTGCATTTTATTTAGTACAAACTAAACATGTTAAACTCTATATTGACAGGATACTTGGCGCTAGATAAATAAACACAGGAATTATTAACAACGTCTCTAACACCAAAGGAAATAATAAACCCGCAGGCAGCTCTTTTGGTAGAATGTATTCTACTGATTGATGCATTGATGACGGCAGGCTAAATGTTACCGAAACAGTTGTCTGCTAGTTTTTTTTATTTCCTTCGTCGTTCAAGACGTTGTTTATTAATTCTATGTTAAAATATGCCTACCAGAAGTGCTAACTACAAAGATAATGTATTTGAATACTCTTGAATATCCCTATACACGAACAATTTATTCGATTTTAACAAAATTTTTCAAGTTACCTCTCCATACGATACAAATTTCGAATACCGAGTTTGAACATTCTGCTAATATTTCTTTTTGAAATATTCTTGTAACAGATACACACACAGAGATCAACTACCAAAACCCCTTGTTTTTCGGTTTCAGGACAACTTAAAATGTGTATATATATGAAAATTTGATCCAAAAATAATACTTTTTATACCATACATGTTTAAGAGAAAGTGATAATTAAAATTATCAAAAACTATAACAATGTTTTAACCCTTTGCGAATCCTTACACTCTATTGAGCTCTTGTTGCCAAATTTAGGGATTCTTTTATTCAACTGTCACCAGTAATTTTGAGGAGTGGTATTTTATATACATAATGGCATATTTGCCAACGTACTAATTAATATTCCATAGTATTGTTAGCCCAGTCTTCTTTTTCACAGTAGTATCTTTTTGCAGTATTTTTCTTTTTTAATTGTAATTGCATTTGTAGAATATTACTTTAAAAATTTACTGGTGTGCAAAAAAAGGGCGGGATTTACAACACTACGGAATATTAATTAGGATGTTAGCAAGTAAGATAATAGACAAATAACCTTCCAAGTGATTAGACAATGGTAACAGTTAAAATTTAGTGGTGGATATTGAATAACAAATTCCCAGAGGAGTGAAATTGAATAGGACCAGCAAAGGGTTAATTTATTCCGGAGCAATGTTAACACCTATCCTCTTTTCGGAAATACCAGTTTTGCGGTACCAAAAACAGTGGTGTGAAAAATACCTTTTTTTTTTTTTTAAGGTATTTTTTGTCACATTGAATCGTAATTACATGTTAGAAAAAGTTTCACAAGAAATGAAATGGTGTGAAAAGAACAGTGTTGTCAATTTTAGCGATTTGTTTATTCATTAATCCCCGATAATTTTGAGAAATGGTTTGTAACGTAACGATTAATCTTCGACATGATTAGCCAAATACTACAATTAAAAATTAGTGGTAGATTTTGAATAAAAAAGACCCTAAAATTGACAGCACTGGAAAAAAGGACAGGTGTAGTGTAACAACGTTTCCTACGACTGGCGATTCTATATTCTTTGAAGGGTGCCAAATTGATCGACAGGTTGGGAATTGGTAAATATTCAGTCATTCTGTCTTTCCTTATTGCTCATTTTTCCTCAACCACAAGGGTTATCACCCATTTTTTAACACTGGGCTCGTTGAGGTACCCCCATGGTCGTAAGAAATGTAGTTAAAGAATACCAGGGGTCGTACTCTCCTCCCTCTTTTCAGGATACTCACAAGAATGAGAAATTTCCGTCTTTATTGCTACCTTTTATACCATAATAGTCATCCTTTTCCGTCACGATATGTTAGTATAAAAATACTATAAAGATCTCTGCATAAAACTAGTGGTGGCAAAAAAGGCAGAAATTTCTCATCTTTGAGAATGACCTGAAAAAAGGGCGGGGAGTACAACCCATGGAATTCTAACCATGCTCCGGAATAAATTAAACGTTGGCGTGCTTGATAAAATTGTGTTATAGCAAGGGTCACATTCTGGCACAGCTTTTACACCTGTATTTTTCTACAGAGATCTTTTATAAGAAGTTTCTGCGATTCAATAAAGGGGAAATTATTGCTTTTTAGTATCGGTGCGAAAGCTACACCAGATTGTGACATCTAGTTAGAACATAGTTGTCAACATTTTAATTTATTTGAGAGTATTTTTAGCCGCGTCTTTATTTCTCACTACTTTATTTATAGAATAATTTTCTCCAATACATAATTGCCAACATTTTAACTTATTCCGGAGCATTTTCAGCCTCGGCTTTATTTCGCACCAGTTTCAGGAGTTGCATTTTCCGCCATTTTTTAGGCTGATTCGAAGATGGAAAATTTCCGTCTTTTTTGCCACCACAATTTTTATAGAACAATGTCTATCCTGCTTAACCATGATACATTACTATGAAAATACCATAAAACCTCTCCATGAAAATACTGGTGGCAAAAAATCTGAAATTTTTCTAAAATAAAGGCAAAGAATGTGACCCCTGCACTTTATTTATAGAACAATTTTCTCCAATATATAACTTCGATAAATTAAGAAAATCTTACTCTTTAAACAAAGTGGTATGAAACAAAGGTAGGGCTAAAAATGCTCCGGAGTAAATTAAAATCCTGTCGAATCTGATCAAAAGTAAGAAGAGTCTGTTATGAGTTTTTTACACAGCATAATGTACGGAAGAGTCCAGGAAAAGATATTTCATTCAGTATACTATTAATGGAAAGGTTCTAGAAAAAAACAAGAAAAGAAAAATCATGCAGTACACATTGATTAGTAACACTTTCCAACTGTACGTAATTGCTGTATCGAATAACTTTTAATATTGTTTGCGTACGTTATCACACGACAGAAGGACTGAAAAATATACAGATAGACTAATTGGTTTTAAAATTAATCGTAGGCATTTTGGAAAGTGTTAAAAAGGCTTAACGCAAAATAAAACGCAGCCATTACATTATAATTACAGCTTTTGAGCTCTCTGATTGAGAAGCTTTTAGTGTAGCCCTGTAAATCAGAAAGTCAATCATATCATATTCTATACAAAACATTATTTTAGAATATTAACAATAAATTTCAATATTTTTATGATTTTTACAGTAGAAAGAATTTTAAATATAACTTTCAAAAAATTATGTCCTAAAACATAATGCATTGGCATTTTTTTTTTTAGGTTGATTTCTTTAGAAATCGACCTATTGCAATCACTTCGTTTATCTATATATAATATATATATATACCGGGTGATTCAAAATAGATGTTACAGCGATTATCTCGTAAACTAAGAAAGATAGAAACAAACTTCCAATTACAAAATTAGAGCAAATTAAGAGTAGATTTCAGATATGGAATTTATTTTGTACAAGGGGCTGTATACATAGTAAATACGAAATTTAATTTTTATACGGCCCCTCCTATCATGTGACTTATATTTAGAAAAATATTCTCCTCGCTGTAACAATCAAAATAAAAAAAAAATCATCTCTCTAAGTCAAAATCTCGCTGAGTTATTGCAATTTGAAAATGATGACTTACACCACTTTTTTTTCAATTTTGGCATCTATTTTTCAACGCCAACGAGCCCACTTTAGGGGGTTATCTATGAGATGAGAAAAAATTAAAAAAGATCCCTTCTTTTAAAACAGCAACTAAAATCGTTCAAACGCGTGAAATCAACAGTTTTAAGAACTTAATGCAAATTTACATTATTTCGTATTGTTAAAAAATTTAATACATAAATTTCTTAGGGGGGTCACCTGCAAATTAAAACACGTTAAGAGAGGGAAAAAAATTAAAAGACTAGCAAAACCGTGTAAAATTTTCGTGCTTTATTTTTACCACTTTCCATCATGGTTGAAAAATTTAATGACTTCGGCTCTTCAACAATTCCAGCAAGATTGGAAAGTGTTAATGACTTCGACTTGTCTGTCTGTCCATCCGTCTTTCTGTGTGCCCGCGCTCTAACTCCCGTGAATATTCATAGAATTCCCTGAAACTGATATATGTTATTTGAGTTTACGATCGGATGTTCCTTATAGAAAATGGAGTGAGTACCTCTGCTAGCTTGTGCACAGGGACACCCGAAAGTATTCCAAGGCATTGTGTTCTATGAGAGGTATTTTTATAAACCATATTTTAATACCTTTAATTTATGCATATATTAATAAAATTGAAATACGTTATTATAGTTTTCTATCGGATATTTTCTATAGAAAATGGAGTAAACACCATCACTGGTTTGTATACAGGGACACCCGAAAGTATTCCAAAGCATTGCGTTCTATGTGAAGATATTTCTATAAACCAAAATTTAATTACTTTGCATAAATCTTAATGAAGTTGAAATATGTTATTCATATACACAAAAGGGTGCTTTCAATACTGTACAGTACGATTAGCATTTGATTTACAGGGCACACAAAAATATTCAGTTACGTTAAGGGTTATTATTGAACATTTGCTGGAATTGCATTTTCGTTTAGATTAAACATTTTCTAACAATTTTTAACTGTGAAAAACTTCAATTTACATTTTTTTTTTTTTTTTTTTGTCTGACTGTCCATCTGTCCGTCTGCCCGTCCCCAGCGTCTATAAATATTTTGAGAAATGACATATGTTATTCAAGTTTACTATATGATATTCTCTATTTAAAATGGCATTAATTAATTCTCTACAATTGGTTTATGTACAGGAACGCACAAAAAATGTGTTTTGGGACAGATATTCTTATAAGCTACATTTAAATAACTTTATACTGTAAAAATCATCAGGAAATCCATATTTATTGTTAATATTCTAAAATAATGTTTTGTATAGAATATAATATGGTATAGATGTATAATTCTATGTCAAGGGGGTTACCGATCTTCTCAACCCCTGTTTAATTATAGTGCCTATACTTATCAAAACATAAATCAAGTCTGTTATCAATTTCCTTAAAACTTGCAAACTTTGATCAACTTTTCAAGTGGCAACTAGATATGGAATCCAAAGTATCAAATTCGCATTTCCTGTAGTTATTACTTTCTCATACCCATAAGGTAGAGAAAGTATTGTCTTTGGGCCAAATTTTCGAAAGTGTGTTTGTGTTATGTTTACACGTTTTGAGGTCCCCTGAATATGAAAATCGTGTTTTTAGCGGTTGGTCTGTGTGTGTGTCTGTCTGTTATCAACATATCTCAAGAACAAATAGCAGCAGATATTTCAAACTTGGTATTTTAAATATGTATCATATAGGGATGCTACACTAAGCTTTTCATTGAGATGAAGCAAATGGTTCGTGTACAGGGACACTCAAGAATATTCGAATACATTACGTCTATGGGGAAAATTGCAGGTAAGTAGAGTTTAGCACCTATAGACTGCACTAAACCAAATGAAATGAATATATATATTTTTATATGCATAAAAACATGCCTCATGTAGAATATGGCAGGGAAATTATTCTCATTTCATTTACAGGGCTACACAAAATAATTAGTTTATAATGCGACAATAGCTGAAAATTGATGGAAGTGCATTTTAGGTTGTGCCGTATATTATTACTATAGGTTTATATTTAGGTGCACTTTGTGGTTTGTACATATTCTTCAAAAGATACACAGGGTTGCAAATATTTAAGCTATAATATTCTTTTTTATTGCTAGTGAAAGTGCTTTAATATAATATTTTACCATGTCCAGGAAAGCTGCTCAGGAATGGAAATGAATTCCTCATAGACATATGATAAATAATGTATGTTTTTAAGCTAAATATGCAATGCTTGTGTTTTGTGTATTTACGCGTTTTGAGGCTTCCTTATTACCAAAGTCAAGTTTTTTAAAGTTTGATTATTGCCTGCGTCGAATAATTTCAGGAGATTCCCCCCCCCCTCACACAGAACTAATTATCATATAAAAATCTTCCGAAGCCTAATTTGAATTATTTTAACATAGGTTTACATAATAGTTCTGTTTATGTTACCTCTTAATTTCCAACCTGTATTTAAGGTATTAAATTTCAGGGTAAGAGAAAGTCATGTGAGTGCCACACCAGATTATTTGTTGTTAAATTAGGCTGATAATTCATATATATACAGATCAACGAATAAAAATTTACCTTTCGTATTCAGGAGGCCTTAAAATGTGATATTATACAGAAAAAAATTCGCTCTCCAAAAGCTACTTTGTTTACAGTATGGGTATGAGAAATAAATTTTTCGTTCTGTGTCAGCAGTGTTCATCGAAAAAAAAAAAAAAAAAAAAAGCAGCAAACGCTTACACCAATTACATTTAATAATAATAAAATAAAAAAATTTACCTTAATTTTAGGTAGCCCTGTATATTGTCTATAAACTATATACACATGACTTTGTATACGTAAATTTAGTGTTATATGTAAAATGGGTAACACAAAATGAAATACACTTCCAGCAATTCCCAAGTATAGCTTCAATATATCGAAATACTCTGGGTAACCCTGTAAATGAATGATGAATGGTTGCTATACCACAATCTGCATAAAACATGCTTTTATGCGTATAAAAAATTTGTTCTTTTCATTTTGTTTAGGGCAGTCTATACATGTCACACTGTACATATGAGAAATTTCGCTCACAGACGTATTGTATTTGAATTCTTTTGGATGACCCTGTAAACAAACAATTGTCTGATCGTAACGTATACTTCAGTGTAGCACCGTAATATGATACGGATTTAGAATATCGAATTTAGATTTTCTGCTACTATTTGTTCTTGAGATATTCTAATATTACACAGACACACTTACACAAAGAGAGAGAGAGAGAGAGAGAGAGAGAGAGAGAGAGAGAGAGAGAGAGCAACCGCTAAAAACATGATTTTTTAATTCAGAGGACCTGAAAACGTGCTAATATAACAAAAACTAATTTTCGGAAACTTGACTCAAAAACATTTCTTTCTCTATACCTTGTATATGAGTAAGAGAATGTATATAGAAAAAAAAAAAAATGAATTTGAAAATTCCCTTTTAGTACATAAATTATTCATAAATTTTATTTGTTAAATTATCAGTGAGTATTCTGTTGTTTATTCACTAGGAGAAAGAGAGACATTACAGGTTAAAATAGCCGTCTTTCCCTGAATGATTTCTTTTTTTTCCCCCCCGAAACGCTGATCAACGTGTGTCATATTACAAAAGCGATAGTAATTACAATTTCTCACTTTTGATACAACCCCTTAAGACTTGGCGAAAAATGCTAGAATTTTCAAATTGCAATAACTCAGCGAGAATTTGACTTAGAGAGATGATTTTTTTTTTTATTTTGATTGTTAGAGCGAGGCGAATATTTTTCTAAATATAAGTCATATGATAGGAGGGGCGATATAAAAATTAAATTTCGTATTTAATATGTATACAGCCCCTTGTACAAATGAATGCCATATCTGAAATCTACTCTTAATTTGCTCTAATTTTGTAATTGGAAGTTTGTTTCTATCGTTCTTAGTTTACGAGATAATCGCTGTAACATCTATTTTGAATCACCCGGTATATATATATATATATAATGAAAATTTTGTCATCACGTTAACTCCCGAAATAATACTGGAAATCAAACCAAATTTGGACAGTGAACTAAACTTATAAATATCTTGGATGAGTTCGTTAACCAAGTTGCTCCGACTTTTTGTTTTCAAGTAGCAGCCACTTGAAAATTTCAAACCGACATTGTAAAAAGCATATTTAAAGCATGATTTGCTTGAATTTTGATGTAAATACAGGCCACATAAAGGTCTCAATGAAGTTTATTAATGAAGTTTATCCGCGATTTTTAATAAAGTGGCAGATATTTTAAGTTAAGCGGGACCACTTGAAATCAGGCTACCACTTGAAAATTTAAAATCACTATAACTTCCGAAATAATACTCCAAATCGAACCAAATTTGAACAGTATCTTAAATTATCTTATACATATCTTAGATGAGCTTATTAACCAAGTTGCTCCGCCATTTTGTTTCCATGTGGAGACCACTTGAAAATTTCAAATTCAAATTGTAAAAAGCGTATTCCGAATTTGTTTTAAATTTGATGTAAATATAGACCACATAAAGGTTTCAATAATGTTTATTAATGAAATTTATCCGTCATTTTTAATAAAGTGGTAGATATCTTAAGTTAAGCGGGACCACTTGAAGCCACGCTACCACTTGAAAATTTAAAATCACAATAACTTCTGAAATAATACTCCAAATCGAACCAAATTTGGACAGTGTCTTAACCTATCTTATAAATAACTTAGATGAATTTGTTGACCAACTTGCTCCACCATTTTGTTTTCAAGTGGAGACCACTTGAAAATTTCAAATTCAAATTGTAAAAAGCGTATTCCGATTTCTTTTTTTAATTTTGATGTATACATAGATTATATAAGTGTCTCAAATAACTTTATTAATGAACTTTATCCGCCATTTTTTATTAAAGTGGCGGATATCTTAAGTTAAGCGGGACCACTTGAAATCAGGCCACCACTTGAAAATTTAAAACCATGATAACTTCCGAAATAATACTCCAAATGGAACCAAATTTGAACAGTGTCTTAACTTATCTTATAAATACCTTAGATGAGTTTGTTAACCAAGTTGCAACTCCATTTCGTTTTCAAGTGGAGACCACTTGAAAATTTCAAATTTAAATTGTAAAAAGGGTATTCCGAAATTGTTTGAATTGTGATGTAAATATAGACCATATAAAGATCTCAATAATGTTTATTAATGAAATTTATCCGTCATTTTTAATAAAGTGGTAGATATCTTAAGTTAAGCGTTACCACTTGAAGCCACGTTACCACATGAAAATTTAAAATCACAATAACTTCTGAAATAATACTCCAAATCGAACCAAATTTGGACAGTGTCTTAACCTATCTTATAAATACCTTAGATGAGTTTGTTGACCAGGTTGCTCCACCATTTTGTTTTCAAGTGGAAACCACTTGAAATTTTCAAATTTAAATTGTAAAAAACGTATTCCGATTTTTTTTTTATTTTTTTTTTTTATGTATACATAGATTATACAAGTGTCTCAAATAACTTTATTAATGAACTTTATCCGCCATTTTTATTAAAGTGGCGGATATCTTAAGTTAAGCGGGACCACTTGAAATCAGGCCACCACTTGAAAATTTAAAACCATGATAACTTCCGAAATAATACTCCAAATGGAACCAAATTTGAACAGTGTCTTAACTTATCTTATAAATGCCTTAGATGAGTTTGTTAACCAAGTTGCACCTCCATTTCGTTTTCAAGTGGAGACCACTTGAAAATTTCAAATTTAAATTTTAAAAAGGGTATTCCGAAATTGTTTGAATTGTGATGTAAATATAGACCATATAAAGATCTCAATAATGTTTATTAATGAAATTTATCCGTCATTTTTAATAAAGTGGTAGATATCTTAAGTTAAGCGTTACAACTTTGAAGCCACGTTACCACTTGAAAATTTAAAATCACAATAACTTCTGAAATAATACTCCAAATCGAACCAAATTTGGACAGTGTCTTAACCTATCTTATAAATAACTTAGATGAATTTGTTGACCAAGTTGCTCCACCATTTTGTTTTCAAGTGGAAACCACTTGAAATTTTCAAATTTAAATTGTAAAAAACGTATTCCGATTTTTTTTTTTTTCTTTTTTTTTATGTATAAATATATTATACAAGTGTCTCAAATAACTTTATTAATGAACTTTATCCGCCATTTTTATTAAAGTGGCGGATATTTTAAGTTAAGCGGGACCACTTGAAATCAGGCCACCACTTGAAAATTTAAAACCATGATAACTTCCGAAATAATACTCCAAATGGAACAAAATTTGAACAGTGTCTTAACTTATCTTATAAATACCTTAGATGAGTTTGTTAACCAAGTTGCACCTCCATTTCGTTTTCAAGTGGAGACCACTTGAAAATTTCAAATTTAAATTTTAAAAAGGGTATTCCGAAATTGTTTGAATTGTGATGTAAATATAGACCATATAATGATCTCAATAATGTTTATTAATGAAATTTATCCGTCATTTTTAATAAAGTGGTAGATATCTTAAGTTAAGCGTTACCACTTGAAGCCACGTTACCACTTGAAAATTTAAAATCACAATAACTTCTGAAATAATACTCCAAATCGAACCAAATTTGGACAGTGTCTTAACCTATCTTATAAATAACTTAGATGAATTTGTTGACCAAGTTGCTCCACCATTTTGTTTTCAAGTGGAAACCACTTGAAATTTTCAAATTTAAATTGTAAAAAACGTATTCCGATTTTTTTTTCTTTTTTTTATGTATACATAGATTATACAAGTGTCTCAAATAACTTTATTAATGAACTTTATCCTCCATTTTTATTAAAGTGGCGGATATCTTAAGTTAAGCGGGACCACTTGAAAATTTAAAACCATGATAATTTCCGAAATAATACTCCAAATGGAACCAAATTTTGACAGTGATATTATCATATAATTACCTTGAATGTTTTCAATGGGCAACTTGTCTCGACATCTTGTTTCTAAGTTCCAGCCACTTGAAATCACACTGCCACTTCAAAATATGCCACACGAAAACTTATAAAATACTAAACTGATTCAAATAAAAGTTGGATAATGAACTTATGGTTCAAATATCTAGGATAAATTCACTTGGTGACTTGATCCGCAATTTTATTTCCAAGTGGCGGCCACTTGAAAATTTGTCATTATGGTAACTTTAGTAATACAGAATCAATTCGCATCAAATTTGGGTAGTGGATTTATCATTCAAATATCTCACTTAAGTGCGCTGGGCATCTCACTCCACTTTTTTACTTTCTTCTATATGTAATATAGAGAAAGTATTGGATTCGCGAAAATTTTCGACCTCCGTTTTTTGACGGATCTACACGTTTTGGGATGTCCTGAACACGAATTGATAGTTTTTAGAAAATGTCTGTCTGTGTGTCTGTCTGTCTGTCTGTCTGTATCATTTTTTTGTGGACGCTGTATCTCACGAACATATGAATGAAATTTAACCAAACTTGGTATTTAGTTGCACCCTGACATGAACTGGTGCCCATTAGATTTGGGGATCAATAGCTCAACAGGTGGCGCTGTAATCGCATTTTATGCAAATTTTTAACATGGCAGCATAGGACAAAATTCCGTATAAATGGGCATAATGAGAGTTATTTTAAACTTGTGATTGTAAAATGAATTTGAATTATTGATGATAGTAGTAGTTAACTAGGAAAAAAAATTGTGCATGGGGGGGCATCGGTTCCCCCCCTGGGGGGGAAGTACCCCCCCGGGGGGGTTAAATTTTGAAGATGGGTATCATTCGAAAGATCTCGTCAATACCTTTAAAACGAATGGTTGAACCATAAATCTGTGATAATTTAAAACAAAGTTATCGATTTTTTTTACTTTTAACAAAAAAAAAACTTAGAAAAATAATCGTATTTTTTTTTTTTTTTTTTTTTTTTTAACGAAATTTTACCAAACTTGGTATTTAGTTGGTCCCCGACATAAACTGTTGCTGATTATATTTGGGGATCAATAGCTCAACAGGTGGCGCTGTGATAGCATTTTATCTAAATTTTTAACATGGCAGCATAGGACAAAAATTCATATAAATGTGCATAATAAGAGTTATTTTACACTTGTGTTTGTAAAATTAATATGAATTATTGATAATAGTAGTACGTAACTAGGAAAAAAATTTTGTGCATGGGGGCATCGCTTCCCCCCCTGGGGGGGGAGTACCCCCCCGGGGGTGGTAAATTTTGAAGATGGGTATCATTCGAAAGGTCTCGTCAATACCTTTAAAACGAATGGTTGAACTATAAATCTGTGATAATTTAAAATAAAGTTATCGATTTTTTTTACTTTTAACCAAAAAAAAAAAAAAAAACTTAGAAAAAAATTCTATTTCTTTTTTTTTTTTTTTTTTTTTAAATATTGTTAGTGATTGAATATGTATTAATTTTCACAAAAAAAAAAAAAAAAAAAAAAAAAAAAGAAAAAAAAAAAAGGAAAAAAAAAATCTTTTTTTTTTTTAAATATTGTTACTGATTGAATATGTATAGGAAAATATAGAAGAAAGTCTTGTGGTGGCCACAACATACTAGTTTTACAAGTGGTGCCACCTGAAAATTTCTTATGACGATAATTTTTGAAATACTGATTTAATTTAAACTAGAACTGGACAATGAACTTATCATACAAATATACTGGATGATTTCTATGGGCAAGTTGTTTTACCATTTTGTTTCTAAGTCGCAGCTACTTAGATTGCCACTTGAAAATTTGCCATAATAATAACTTTTGAAACACGGCACTGATTTAAACCACAATTGGACAGTGAACCTATGCTTCAAATATTTTGGATGTGTTTGCTGGGCAACTTGCTCCACTGCATTGTTTCCAAGTGGCGGCGACTTGAAAATTTGTTATCACGGTAACTTTAGAAATACTTAATCAATTCAAATCAAATTTGAAAATTGGATTTATCATTCAAATAACAAAAATCTAGAAAATTCACGTAACTTGTGAACCAATCACGTTATTGCGTCCATCTTTGGTATATCGATAATAAGTATTTTCTCGCCAAAAGTCGCCAAAAAAGTCGCCATTGTAGAAAAGTCGCCAAATTTGGCGCCAAATTATTTACCTGCGTTACTGGATCTTTTTAATGCGTTTTTATGGAAGAATTAGGCTATTTTAACGCAAAACAAACTAGAAATGCAGAAAACTAACATTTTTATCAACTTACTAAGCCTCCTCGAAAGAATTTCTACAAAAAAGAAAAATTATTTTCAAATTCGCAACGATATCTTAGATGCGCAACTTTCTCTGCCATTTTGATCGAAGTGGCAGTCACTTAATTTTTCAACACGATGACTTTTGAGATTTTGAATTAATTCGAACTATATGTGTACAGTAGACTTATCTCTCAAATACATTTCATATATTTGTCAACTTAACCCACCATTTTGTTTCCAAGTGCCGGCCACTTGAAAATTTTAAGTTCATATAAAAATGTATTTATGAACCGATTTGCTTAAAACTCTATACGTGCGTAGTCTACATCAATATTTCTACCAAGTGCATTAATAATTTTTTGCCGGCGTTTCGAATTAAAATGACGGCTGCTTCATAAGGAAAAAGAAACCTACCCTTCCGAAAAAGCCGGAAGGACTTGTTTTTTTTTTTGTTGCTGTCCCTGTAAACAAACTAGCTGTACAGGACCTATTAATGTAATTTTAAATGGGGAACATTCTATAGGGAAAATATTTATAAAAATAACACTCACAGAACACAGTGCTTTCGAATGCTTTTGGGTGTCCCTGTACACAAACCAGAAGCGATATTCACTCCATTTTTAATATGGAACATCCAGTAGTGAACTTCAATAAAATATATCAGTTTCGAGAAATTCCATAAATATTTACAGGAGTTAGAGCGCGGGCTGACAGACAGACAGACAGATGGACAGATACACAAACTGAAATCATATTTACTCTTAAAAATGTTAGAAAGTATTAGAAAAGCTTAATGTAATCGAAAGTAAAATTCTAGCAATTTTTTATTAATAGCTCTTAATATAAATGGATATTTTTGTGTCACGCTGTAAATCTAATGCTAATCATGCTATATTCTATGCTAAGCATTTTTTTGTGCATATAAATAACATATTTCAATTTCCTAAAACTTCTTGGAAAGTAAAGTTATTAAAATTTGATTTATAGAAATATCTCACAAAGAACGCAATGCTTTGGAGTACTTTTGAGTGTCCCTGTACATAAACTAGTGGTGGTATGTAATCTATTTTATATAGGAAACATCCGATAGTGAACTTGAATAATATATTTAAATTTCATGAAGATATTGTATAGTAAAGGTATGAAAATATGGTTTATAGAAATACCTCTCACAGAACACAATTCTTTGAAATACTTTCGGGTATCCTTGTACACAAACCAGTAGAGGTATAAACTGCATTTTCAATAGGAAACATCCGATAGGGAACTTGAATAACATATATCAGTTTCAAAAAATTCCATAAAAATTTACGGGAGTTAGAGCGCGGGCAGACAGACAGACGGACAGACGGACAGATACAGAAACTGATATCATATTCACACTTAAAAAAATGTTAAGAAGTGTTAAAGACGCTTAATGTAAACGAAAGTAGAATTCTACCAAATTTTTAATAATAGCTCTTAATATAACAGAATATTTTTGTGTCACCCTGTAAATCTAATGCTAATCATGCTATATTCTATGTAAAGCATTCTTTTGTGCATATCAATAACATATTTCAATTTCGTAAAACTTCGTGGAAAGTAAAGTTATTAAAATTCGATTCATAGAAATATCTCTCATATTACGCAATGCTTTAGAATACTTTTGAGTGTCCTTGTATATAAAACAGAGTTGGTATTTAATCCATTTTATACAGGAAAAATCCAATAGTGAACTTGAATAACATATTTCAATTTCATTAAGATATGTGTACAGTAATAGTATGAAAATACGATTTATAGAAATACTTCTCATAGAGCACAATGTTTTGAACTACTTTCGGGTATCCCTGTATACAAACCAGTAAAGGTATAAACTCCATTTTCAAAAGGGAGCATCCGATAGTAAACTTGAATAACATATATCAGTTTCAAGAAATTCCACAAATATTTACGGGAATTAGAGCGCGGAGAGACCGGCAGACGGACAGACAGACAAACCGAAGTCCTTAACACTTTTCAACCTTGTTGGGAAGTGTTAAAAATGTTAGAAAGTGTTAAGAACGCTTAATGTAAACGAAAGTACACTTTTAGCAAATATTTATTAATAGCTCTTTATATAACTGAATATTTTTGTGTCACCCTGTAAATCTAATGCTAATCATGCTACATTCTATGCATTTTCTTTTGCGCTTATAAATAACACATTTCAATTTCATAAATCTTCGTGCAAAGTAAAGTTATTAAAATTTAGTTTATAGAAATATCTCTCATAAAACGCAATGCTTTGGAATACTTTTGTGTGTCTCTGTACACAAATAAGTGGTGGTATTTGCTCCATTTTACACAGGAAACATCCGATAGTGAACTTGAATAACATATTTCAATTTCATTAAGATTTGTGCACACTAAGGGTATGGAAATATAGTTTATAGAAATGCCTCTCATAGAACACAATACTTTGAAATATTTTAAGGGGTCCCTGTACACAAATTAATAGAGGTATACACTCCATTTTTAACAGGGAACATCCGATAGTGAACTTGTATAACATATTTCAATTTCATTTAGATTTTTGTACAGTAAGGGTATGAAAATATTGTTTATAGAAATGCCTCTCATAGAACACAATGCTTTGAAATATTTTTGGGGGTCCCTGTACACAAACCAGTAGAGGTATAAACTCCATTTTCAATAGGGAACATCCGATATTGAACTTGAAAAACATATATCAGTTTCAAGAAATTCCATAAATATTTACGGGAGTTAGAGCGCGGACAGACAGACAGACAGACAGACAGACAAACCCAAGTCATAAACACTTTTCAACCTTGTTGGAAAGTGTTAAAAAGAGCTACCCATACTTTATTAAATATTTGTTTTGATAATTTTGTCCAAACTTTTACTGTGTGACAGTATAATATTAGCATTTCTTAATTTTCTCTACAATTTTGAGTCTTGGGTGAAGATTTGCTGCGAAACATTTGATATTTGCTTTTTCAATTCGGCATAGCATAAGTAACTGAAAATAATCTATAGTTTGTAAAAATTTAATTTATTTTATTTTATTTTATTTATTTTTTTTTTTTTACAAATTTTAGCACATTAATATAAAAATTAGAATAAAGAACAAAAGAAAGAAAAGGAAAGAAAAAAAATTTTTTTTGCAATACAAATCAGTTTTAATGTGCAAAAGAAACGTAAGACAAATAAAAATGTAGACCAATATTTCGATTTCTAGTTAAAAATTTAGACGTTTGTTCTACTCAAAATTTCATACAGAGATTTCATGTAAGTTTCTAAAATCTAGCAGTATCTTATAAATTTCTTTTAGTTAATTATCGAGCTAATGCAATTGTTCTAAAATTATATATTTTTGAAAATAAAATATATTCTTCGCGGCAGCAATGGAAAATAAATTATACAAATCTATTTGAAATCGAAACAAATTCTTCAGAAAAATCAATGATAAATTAGTCGTTCTGAGAATTATAACTCAAATCTCTGTCGCAATTTTTAAAAATTTTAATCTTTTGCTGAAACGACTTCCTTTTTTTAGCTGTTTGTAGTAGTGAATATTTATGCAATATTCATCAGAGCATATCATGTTGCGTTTAATCGTTCTGTTGCATTTTTCAACCACAAACTGTTTCCGGAAGAAAGGAGCTCAAAAGTAAAAGTTGGATATTTTCACAAATTTTAAACAGTATTTTAAAACTATACATAATTTATATTCTTTCATCGTATATATAGAAAATGAAAACTATTCCTTCCGTTTCTGTGAAATGGAAAGTAAAAAAAAAAAAAAAAAAAAAAAAAAACATTCATTTATGTGAAGACCGTACACATTTTACATAGCTCAACACATTTATTATCTTTTTAAGTGTATATGAGGCTTCAATTGTAAAACAATGTATGTGTCTGAATAGTTAATAAAAATATTAAAATTATTTTGAAATAAAATTCATTTTAAATAACCACTACAATAATATGTGAAGTATTTGTTTAGCAATAAAAACTTTCGCTGTGCAATATGTTTTAAACAGTATGCATACTTGCCAACATACTGATTAATATTCCGTAGTACTGTTAGCCCCGCCTTCTTTTTCACACCAGTATCTTCTTAGAGTATTTTTCTTCTTATTTAATCATAATTGCATTTGGAGAATATTACTCTTAAACTTTACTGGTGTGGAAAAAAGGACGTGACTAACAACACTACGGAATATTAATTAGGATGTTGGCAAGTATGAATATGCGCTTGATTCAAAATTTATTTATTTTAATACAAATATAAATGCATATCATATCTTATATATATATATATATATGTATATATATATATATGTGACATACATATTAATAAAAATTTCATTTTAAAATTGAATGCATTCATATTTAATGAATCTTAAAAAAAAAAAAAAAAAAAAAAAAAAAAAAAGGATATCTAATATGCGGTAGTGTTTGCGTTGAGGCTGAATGACTTCGCAAAGGTCTTATACCTGGGTGGTGTGTCTATATGGGGGCGGGGGCTCTTTTTAAGGAGTCCTAACCCGTATTCACGTGTGTTCTGGAGAAAACAACTGGATATTCTGAATGCCTAGGCAGAAGAGCGTTACCTGAGTTTGAACCCGGAACCTCTCATCTATCATGTTTGAATGCAGTGAAGAAATCTCATCTACTGGTGAGGCATAGATATTTAAATAATAGCCTATAGCATGTGAAGTTATCAGAGTCTTTCATGCATATTTTAAATTTAATGTTATACTTCTAACTCGAAAATCTCCATTCTATAGTTAGCATATAGAATGTAAATTTTATGATAATTTAGTGTAATTAATGAATATGCAAATGGCCTATTTCGTGACTATCATATATTTTACAAAATCTGTTTTATTCTTAATGTTCTATCTGCTTTTGAATGCAATTGCTTGTTTTGCATTACTACAGATATCGCGATGCAGATGAAAGAAGTTTCGAGAGCAGGTTTCTCACAATAGGAAATTTTAAGAGCAGAAAGTTTATATAGTAATATTTTTAAATAGATATAAAGGAATATCAGCGATTAGTTAAGTCAAAAATAACTATACAAAAATAGAGGTGTCCCAAGTTCTCTTTATGAGAACCCTGATCGAGAGTGTCTTTTGGTGACACCTTTCCATAGACAGAAATTTCTTATAAAGTTCTTGCATTGAAATTAATAAAAGTTCATTAAAAGATATTTTGTTTAATACGTATGATGTTTCTTGAGAGTCAAAATGACAAATAACTCAGTCTTGTTTCACGAGATTAAAAGGCAAGATCAAAATTCAACATTAGTTTATCTAACAGTTCTTTATTTCTAAAGTAATTTTAATAAATCTTGTTTAATTTTAAATTACTGTCCTATTTTTATTATTATTATTATTACTATCGTGCAATTATGTTTGAAACAATAAGTCTTCCTCACATCTTAAAGTTTGCAATATATGAGATTTCAACTAGATGACATGATAATATAAGCTATTAGAGAAAACAAATATTTCTTTCCAAACAAGTTTTATTTTATTTAGTCATTTTTCTTCTTTTTCATTTCAGTAAAATAAATGCAGAGAAAAAAAAAAAAAAAAAAAAAAAAATCCATCTTAGAGATTTTTCAGGAAAATTTCAGATCATCAAGTCTGACGAGTTTCAAATTATTTTAAAGAACCATAAAATTTCTTGATAGGCATTTGTAATTTTTTTTTTTTTTTTTTTTTAGATTTTCAAACGCTTGCATAAAGGATTAGAATTGAATTTTTTGAAAGGAACTTATTTCTTCGAAGTTTCATATTTGACGGACATAAGATAATCAAGCAAAAAACGTTTGTTTGATAAATGACTTGCATATTTAAAATTCCTTTACAAAGACTAAAAAAAGTATTTTTTAAAAAGTTTATTATTTTTTAATCTTTTGAAATCATGTTATAATTAAATAAATATTCAAAAACGTTTATAGAAAATGAACATCATTAATAAAGAGTAATATAATCTTAAAATGAAATTCAACTTAAAAAAAAAAATAAAATAAAACTACTTAATTTCAAATAATATTTTTAGAATGTTCAAAAATAAATAATTAAAATCAAATTATCTGAAAATAAATATTTAGCCATATAAAGGGTAGTAATTAAATATTTGAGCTAGCCAATAAAACTGAATTGTTCATGCAGAATAAAACGTCTAGTGAAATATTACAAGTATTTAATGAAATATTACAAGTATTTATATACATAGTTGTGCACTTTTAGGTAAAAAATGTTTCTAAGACATTAATCGTAAACAAATGTGACCAAATTTTCGAAGGAAAAATGGGGACAAATTACGTATTAACCATAATTTTAATACACAAAGTGGCGACAAAATGTTTTCATATATAACAAGTTACATGAAAAGAGTGACTGGGTGGGTTTTACGTCACACTTGTGCTTCGCAATATGCAGTTGGTGAAAGTCTGGGACACATCCCTAACGGTTGTCAAGAGACATGCTATCATAATTTTGATCCGCCACGAAAAATCAAAATTCCGAAAAAAAATTAAAACATTCCATTTCGTTAATGCTAAAATTATATTGTATATATATAAACTTTCAAATAAATTTAATGAATACGAGATATAATTATATTTATTATAGCACAAAATATGAATGATTTAAGAATTGAATAATTTTTAAAAGAGATATTTGATATATATATAATGGACGATTATATATAACTAGTTTGTAATTGAAAGATGAAAAGGCGTTGCAGCAATATTTAATAAAAAATTAGTCTATTAAATATATTAAATATTACTTCTCGAAATTATTGGTGACATTTGAATAAAAAAGCGCAAATTCTGGCAACACTGCCCCAATGGGGACTGATGTATTTGGAAGGAAACTACGAATTAGGCCAATTTTTGGTTTACTCTTAAAATTTTCTAAATTTCAAAAACTCAAGAAATGACTTTCGAATTTATTATTATATATTTCAAAAACGTGATAGATAAATTGTTAAATTTAATGTTGTGGTTAATAATCGCTACATAAAATTTTAATTATAATAAGTTATGTTCTAATAGTAAGAAAATTAGATGGCTTTTTTTTTTTTTTTTTTTTCTATTGACATTTGTCAACTTTTCAAACGCAAATGAAAAAACTAGAAATATCTCTATTCAGAATGCATTAAAATACCATTATTTACATATAATTTTTCAATCCATGTGCTCAGAAATCAAGACAACCTATATTAAAAATAGAATAAGAAATTATTATTTAGCAAGCTTTTCGTCTGTTATCTGAGAATGTATTACAAACTTATTAAAATAAGTTAAAAAAAAAAAAAATCAATTAAAGGGAAGGATTATACAATACCCCTATTAATATTGCATATTAATTATTTTTGTGATAATTGTAAAATTATTTAACGATAATTGTTATAATGGTATGATGTATTTCCTTTATACATGTTATTTATTTGTATACTGTGTTTAACATAAATGAGTGATTAAACAAAGGGATATTTTATTCAGGCAAATCAAAAACGTAATGGAATAATCAGCTTTAACAGGCACACGCTCATATATAAACTTTAATATATAAAAATTGTATACACATTTAAGTAAAGTTTTTAACTAAGTTTTATTGGTAGAGAGATGTTAAATATTCGATTAATAAGGAATTGTTAGTGAAAAAATACTGATTACAAATATAATTATAACCGTCACTACCAAAATTAACAAATTCTATTAATCTTTGTAAAGCAAGTTCTCCCTTTAATAATAATGAAGGAAATTGTATCTCATATATTTACTATGCACCATTAAAAATGCGGTTTAATATATTATGAGGTAATGGAACTGTTTAATAAATTAATCCTTTATTTAAATTTAGATTGTTTGTAATTATGTTTAATTTAGCAGATAATTTTTAATCTGGAAAATACGTTTAGTCAATTGCGTGGAGTAAATAATGTTATCGCTTTAGTTTACAATGAGGTAATCCAATTATTTAGCTATATTAATCACAACGATGAATATTTTAATTCAAATATGTGTCCTTTATTTAATTTCGGAAAAATTATAAACATGCTATTAGGATGAATTGCTGTTATCCATATTACAATAATGTTATTATTATTATTTAAGATGAAAATGTAGTTCTAGTAAAATATGTCGCTTCATTTTTTTTTTTTTTTAACATAATGTACTTTTCAAATAAAATTATCTTTTATAAATTAACGTTTTAAATAGAGATTATTGAACAAAGATAAAAATATATTTGCACGAAGCTCTTATGATATGTTTGCATATATTAAAATGTAAAGAATTAAATTTAACTCTGAACGAACTGCAACCAAATTATTAAAATGTATATATAAATATGCATACTTATATATTAATTACCGGCATTATTCACCAGTTTTAAATTAAATACTTATTTATATAATTACTTTCTTCTATATTCAATAGAAGAAAGTATTGGATTCGTAAAAATTTTCGACCTCGAGTTTTTGATGGATTTACACGTTTTGAGAGCTGTAGAACACGATTTCACCATTTTTAGAAAATGTCTGTCTGTCTGTGTGTGTGTGTGTGTGACAAAATTTTGTGGCAACTGTATCTAAGGAACTACTGCACAAAATTTCATACAAATTGGTATGTAGTTGCACCTTGACATAAATTAGTGCCTATCAACTTTTGGTAAAAATTGTTTTACAGGTTGCGTTGCCATCCCGCTTTTTCTAAATTTTTAATATGGTGATATAGGACAAAATTTTGTATAAATGTGCATAAAGAGAATTACTTTTTAGTAATCATTATGAAATTTACAAGAATTATTTATAATAGAGATAGTCAACCGGGGAAAAAAAATTGTATGTGTAGGAGCCTCGCCACCCCCCCCCCCCTGGGTGGAAGACCCCCTCGAGGGGAGTAAATTTTCAAGATGGGTATCTTTCGAAAGGTCTCGTCAATACCTTTAAAACGAATGGTTGAACTATAAATCTGTGATAATTTAAAACAAAGTTATCGATTTTTTTTTTTTTACTTTTAACGAAAAAAAAATCTTTTTTTTTTTTTTTTTTTTTTTTTTTTTTTTTTTTTACAAAATTTAACCAAACTTGGTATTTAGTTGGCCTCTGACATAAACTGGTTCTGATTAGATTTGGGGATCAATCGCTCAAAAGGTGGCGCTGTGATCGTATTTTATCTAAATTTTTAACATGGCAGTATAGGACAAAATTTCGTATAAATGTACATAATGAGAGTTATTCTTAAACTGTGATTGTAAAATTAATAAGAATTATTGATAATAGTAGTAGTTAATTAGGAAAAAAAATTGTGCAATTGGCGGCATCGCTTCTCCCCTGATGGGAAGTACCCCCCGAGGGGGGTAAATTTTCAAGATGGGTATCTTTCGAAATGTCTCGTCAATACCTTCAAAACGAATGGTTGAATTATAAATATGTGATAATTTAAAACAAAGGTATCGATTTTTTTTTTTTTTTTTTTTTTTTTTACTTTTAACGAAAAAAATCATCAAAAGCGATTTTTTTTTTTTTTTTTTTTTTTTTTGTTACTGAGTGAATTTGTATAGGAAAATATAGAAGAAAGTCTTGTGGTGGCTACAACATAGTAGTTTTTAATTGAAATGAATACAAACCTTGCAAAAGAAAGTGCAGTTTTAAATTTGAAAGAAAAATAATGAAAATTGATCTTAAAAAAATTAAAAAACAGATTGATTATGGTATGCTGATGAAAGAATTTTATTATTAATGAAATTACACAGTTTATGAATCCAATTAGCAATGTTTACCTACTCAAAATGACAGCGCTATAACTGAAGATCTTAATGCTTTGATTGCAAATGACACTCCCAATCTTAATATTTAAAAATAATAATAATAACTGATGCAAAACATTTGTCCCAGATACTAAAAGAGCTTTAGAAGCAGCGAAAATTATGAAATATATATATATAGAAATATCAATAATAAACAAGCAAATATTATATCAGCACAAAATTTATTCTAAACTTTTACAAATTACTTATTTAAATTTCGGTTTATAGTTCTGCTTCATAAGAAAAATGAGAAACAAATAATAGTCACAGTTTTTCATGCAGATGTTAAGAAAGCATAACTAATATTCTCATAAGCCGTTTTTGACCCTTTTAGTGTTTATGATTTTAGTTAGTCTGTTTCTGTATCTATCTTCTACGCACTTCCATATGCAAATAAAGATTTATTTATTTATTTATTTTTTTTTTCGATTTTTCTTGGGGTTAAACATCAATATATTTCTGATTTATCAAGACTTAAAAAACATTTTTTATTAGTTTATTTCGATACGCACATGAAGTCAAATGAATTACCCTTTAGGGGCTATAGATGTTTAAAATGCAATTTAATAACGATATGTTTATTAACACTTTCGCGACCGCATGATTTTGAATTTTTGACAGTAAGGTCCGCATGTAGGCTTTATTCTCCTATGTTACAATATTTCAGAACAAATTTTCTGTATTTACATTTGTATTAGAAATTGATATACATTATAATTACATTCTTTCTAATGAAATTATTTGTATCCATAGTATATTTCATTGTAAAAATGTGAACATTGGTTATATATTTAAGAAATAAATAGCATACAAATTGCGAAAGTAAAGCCCACTGACGGAGTTACAGATTTCCAAATGATGTGATCCTACGTCAGCGGTCACGAAAGTGTTAAAAAAAAAAAAAAAAAAAAAAAAAAACAGTAAGTGACGTTCAAAAGATTACACCTACACCTTATTAAAACTATAGTGCTTATAGGCGTAGATTGTTTAACCCTTTGCCGATCCTTACGCTCTAAAGCGCTCTAAAATGTGTTGCCAAATTTAAGTAGTCTTTTATTCAACTGCCACCAATAATTTAAAAGAGTTATATTTGATATATATAATCATACTTGCCAACATACTGATTAATATTCCGTAGTACTGTTAGCCCCGCCTTCTTTTTTCACACCAGTATCTTTTTAGAGTATTTTTTTTCTTATTTAATCATAATTGCATTTGGAGAATATTACTCTAAGAATTTACTGGTGTGGAAAAAAGGGCGTGACTAACAACACTGCGGAATATTAATTAGGATGTTGGCAAGTATGATATAATGGACAAATAAACTTCGAAGTGATTAAGCAACCGTTATAGTTAAAATTTAGTGATGGGTATTGAATAAAAATGCCCCTGAATTCGACAACACTGACCAGACGAGTGAAATTAAATAGGACCGGCAAGGAGTTAATTAACGCAAACACAAAATAATTTGGCTATATTAAAGCTTACTTTCAGTATTTTAATAAAGTTAATTTAAATATTTTGCTATTTCAAAACAATATTGAGATACACAACAGAAAATTAAAATTAAAACCACCGTATTTGCCTAGAAAAAGTGCAAAAATTACTGGGGGGGGGGGGGGGGGGGGGAACGCACAGCAAAAAGTCGGAAAAAAGGCAAATTATTTGACTCCACTCAGATAAAGTACGAAAATAATATGTCAGGTGCATCGAGGAACGGGTGATCGTGGTGATATGTTAAAATCATTGTAACGGCTTGGGTCTTTCCATTTGTCTGTTCCGTTTTCTGTAAAAAATAAAATAAAATAAAGAACCGCTAAAAGCCCTGATATTGTGTATTAAATTATATTTATTATAATTCAAGGTCTCACAGATAATAACAATAATAGTTTCAATCTTCTGGAAGTCAATCCAATTTATATGGAATCAAAAACTCAAATTAATTCTAGGGCACAATGTGCGCAAACGTCAACATGGGTGCTTTGAGGTGTTTTCCTATTGTCGCAACCAATAAAAATATCATATATCCATCAAAAATAATTAAAATCATAATGATGAATTTTCAGGGAAATATATATATATATATATTAAAAGGGGTTAATCTAGAATTTTAACAGGGGAAACAAAGACTTCCCCGAAGCGAAATTCCACAAGTGTTTGTCTGTCTTTCAGCATTCTGATTTCCCTAACTATTAGATTGCTTTGAAACAAGTGTGTTATTTATATTTACTATAGTATGTTTCTTGTCGAAAATGGTTCAAAGAGTGCGACTGCTTCTGTGTTCATGGATTAAAAATTAATTTTAGTACATTATGGTCTGTGATATGTATTTCTTTAATGTACTAATATAATGTGATATGTTTAAAATGCAAATGATATAACGAAATTTCTACTGAGTATTCAAAAGCACCAAAACATATTTAATGCAGAACAAGCGGACTTTTCCCGCTTCGCTAAGTCACTGTCTTTAAATGAATCACTTATAAATATAAAGTATGAACATAGAATCCCCTTGGTGACTTTTAATATTTTTTGCCATTTTGGCGATGATTTAAATGGCTATCGGAATTCCGTATATAAAGACCTTGGCGAGAAACATCCGAGCTACATTGGTTCCAAATTCAAATTTGGCCAATAGGGTCCAAAACTAAAGTTTTACAAAATGCATATTTACTTTATTTTAAATTAATCATGTTTCTGATCAACATAATGAAGCCTAAATATTTAAATATGATTTACATTTCTTTAACGGCTGTATATCTCAGTACTTATAGCCATATGGTTCTGATTTGCTGAAAATAATCGACATTCGGAATATATTTATTTAAATGTTTTAGTTATTCAATAAAAAAGAAATTAAAAAAAAATCGTTTATATGTAGTGACTATTAATGTGAGAAAAATCTGCTAGTTGACAAAATTTTTTATCCCGTGCAATTTTAACTTTTTGTAAATTTTTATTTCAATTTTATCTCAGTTTTATTGCACGTTATTAAATATATTTCTCTTTACGTCAATAAATAAATCAATAAATGATCGTGTAAAGGTTTTTTTTAATTGGCAGCACTTTTAAAATAAATATTAAAGAATTTTAAAGCTATTGTGAGAGTTTTAGCAAATATATTTTTAACTAGTTGGAATAATATAATTTAAATGGTCAATTCGGATTCCTTGGATTATTTCCGATGTTTTGGTATATAATAAATGATAACTATACTCAATATTTCGATTCAAGGACATGAATAATGTTAATTAATGCCTATAGCAAGTTTATTTTTCAAATGTAGATTGCGCCAAGAATCAAATTTTTAAAAAGCTTCTAACTTTCGTTCAATTTGTTAGATCGAACATTTAAAAATCTTTAAAACTCCTCGAGAATACGCAGATCATTTAGAAAAAAACGCGCATACATTGGTTCAGTAGTTTTTGAATCTATAAAGCATACTTACCAACATACTAATTAATATTCCGTAGTATTACATTGTAAAATGACCTCCTGAATCCGAATATGAGTCCCATTTTGCCTGGTCACCCACCGTTTTCTAGATACACCACCCCCTCCCTCAATTTCTTTCGCTGTTCGATAATTTTTTTACCATGAATTTGATTTGAAGAATGAAAAATAATTAATTTAGCACCTAAAAACAAAATATATGTATATAGTTTAATAAATAACATTAATAACAGATTTAATATATATATATATATATATATATATATATAAGATATGTAATGCATAATTACAGTATCAAATCCCCCCAAAAAAATTTCTCTTGTCGCAAATGCCCATGTTTTAGAATTTTCCAACTCTGTAACCCCTCAGAAGATATTTAACGGTTAAAATAATCCTCCCCTCTTCTAAAAATCAAATTTATACCCATAAAATCACCGAAATATGATAAAAAATAGGGCGCCATTACTAAAAAACGGTGGGTGATAAGGCAAAATGGGCGTCATATTAGGATTCAGGAGGTAATTTTAGATAAGAATATGCTGAAATGGTGTCAGAGACAATTTTCATACCGAGCAGTGTTATTAGTCCTGTCCTTTTTTGTACTCCAGTGAATTTTTAGATTAATATTCTCCAAGTCCAATTACGATAAAATAAGAAGAAAAAATACTCTGTAAAGAAACTGGTGTGAAAAAGAAAACGGGACTAACAATACTACGAATTATTAATTAATATGTTGTCAAGTATGCTTTAAAGGCATAGCTGCCGACATCCTAATTAATGTCCCGTATTATTGTTAACACCCGCCTCTTTTTCTACACCACTTAAATTTAAAAGTAATTCTCTCTAAATTTAATTAGGATTAAAAAAAAAATAAATAAATAAATAAATAAATAAAAATACTCTTAAAAAAAGACTGGAGTGATAAAAAAGGTGTGTACTAACAATATTACGGAATATTAATTAGAATCTCGGCAGCTATCATAAAGAGCACACATACTAACATTTCGTTATATCTATATTAATAAAATCAGACTTTTGTCTGTAAATTTGTCAGAATTGAAAAATTTTGCGATATCTTCACGTTTCACACCCCATGAAAGCCGAAAATGACTTCAGAAAATTTTGCCTGTGTGTGTGTGTGTGTGTGTGTGTGTGTGTGTGTGTGTGTCATCGTGTCCGTATGTCGTTTTTTTTTTTTTTTTGTCCGGGCATCACTTGAGAACGGCTGGGCGGAATTCAACGGCGCTTGGCAGGAATTTAGGTTTTCACCGAACTTAAAATTATATCTATCAACTGTTCAGAAATTCCCCCCCCCCCATTCCCCCCTGGGGGGTAAAAGACTAAAATACGTTTGTCCGGGCATCACTCGAGAACGGCTGGACGGAATTCAACGGCGCTTGGCAGAAACTTAGGTCTTCACCCAACTTAAAATTATATCTATAGAAATTTTCAAAATTATGATTAGTGTTTAAATTGTGGGTAAAAAACACCTACGCATGCGCTATAAATATTTTTTCACTAAAACGCTTTGAATGGAAAAATAAAATATAAAAATAAATTTTTAAGTCAAAGACATTTTTATTCACGTGATTCGCACAAGACTACAAATTATGAAAAGATTGAAATGAAGTGTTGCCATCTAAATTTCATACTTTAGTTAATTTTAAAAAATCTAATTGTCGTATCGAAAAACTGTTTACACCCTAAGATTCAGAAAAATCACCACTTTAATTTGGTTCTGAATTTGCAACGATAGGTCTGATACTTCTAATTTATTTTTCCCTTTTTACGTTTTTCCGTTGCCACTTAAATTTCATACATTAGTTTTTTTTTTTTTTAAATCTAATTGTCGCATCGAAAAACTGTTTGCACCCCTGGATTCAGAAAAATTGCCCCTTTCATTTGGTATCAAATTTATAAATATAGGTCTGATATTTCTAATTTATTTTACCCTTTTTCCGTTTTTAACCCAGATTCGGTAAAAGGTTTTATATTTATATATAGGCATTTATATATTTTTTTATTTTCCAGAAATAAAATGAAATATTTTTAATTTCACGTGAATAATAAAAATTAGAGAGAAAAATACCTACAAAAGTTGGTGATTTTTTTTTTTTTAAATGAGGAATTTGCACGTGGATAAATATTTTCATGGAGATATTTGGCATTAGTTTAATATTTTTATTTAATTAAGCAGTACTTTTTTTTCCTGCAGTAAAACAAAATTTTTTGTTGCTATTATGTACCTTATGAGGTTTTTTTATGTTCTCCTCTTAATTGTAAATGATTATAATTTGGATTTTATCAAGATTTTTTATTTTTATTTTGTAAATATCAGAAAAGAATTTTTATTTTATTTTATTATTTTACTTTATTTTACTTTATTTATTTATTTTGTGTATGGAACAGCTTTAGTATTGGATCCCTTTGCCACAATTTGAAATTCGGAACCAAAGTAGCTCGGACGTTTCTCGCCAAGATCTTTAATTGCACAATTGAGATAGCCAATATTGCCACAATTGAGATAGCCTGTGCGTTTTGTATTTATTTATTTATAATATTTTCTATTAAAGACTTCTGTGGTCACGAAATTTGGTGCGTAAATTGTTTGTTTGCATCCGGCACTTATTGTAACTGGATATCACGAAATTCGAAATCCCCACCCCGCCTTCTCGGAGTCGGGGGGAAATAACGTATAACTTCAGTATAACCCCACAGCTGAATTTGGCGATTTTTCTGTGGCTCAGTTTTGAAGGATAACGATGTCGTTCTGGACTGTTTGCGATATAATATGGCAGGCTAATATGTTGTTTATTTTTGATTTATGATTTTATGTTATATGATTTCTGTTTAGATTATGATTTTATCATTTATCATATATGATTTATGATTTTTAGATTTATGATTTAGCCATAATCGCCAACAAAAAAATCGCCAAATATCGTTGGGGGGTTATACTGAAGTTGTTCCCAATAAACATGTGTAAAAACATGTCTTTCCGTTTGAATTCGCTTTGAATTATCTTAGAATGGCGAATTTAGGTGTGCGGATATTGATTAAGTGTACGCATTATGTACATTAGTGTGATTTTGTAAAACTTCGAACTCACCCGCTGAGGAAGGGGAAGTAAGAAGTGGGTAAGTTGTGCCGAAGACAGTGGAGACCCAGACTCCTCACTTTGCGAGCGAGAAAACCTGTACCAATCACAGCGAGAACTTAGGTTATTAATAAAGATATGGGATTTTGACAACTCATTTAAGTTTAATCTCCAGCGAAGCGGGCAAAGCCTGCTAGTATATATATATAATGTTATGATTATGATTAATGTTTGGTTAAAACTAGGCTAAAATCCTAATTTAAATAAAAATAATAATCTAGTTATTTCTTAAAAAGTCCTTATTTTGTTGTACAATGTAATGAATTTAAGATCAGTGTCTTTATTCCAAACAATCAAAATAATTTGTACAGAGCTGCCAACCTAATCCGGAGGATTGTCAGTACCGCCCCTTTTTCTACACCAGACTTTTTTTTAGAGAATTTTATTTCTTAATTCATCGTAAATACATTTGACGAGAATTACTCTAAAATTTAAGTGGCGTGGAAAAAGGGGTGGTAATAACATTTTGCCGGATTAGGTTGGCAGCTCTGTTTGTATATATCATTATATAAAATCAGCTGCTGTGAAAGTTCTTTAAAATAATATCATACTAAGCGAAACTCAATAATTTCAATGAATAGATGTAAGAATTTCTGAAGCACAGTAAATACAGATCATACTCAGCAAAATGTAACACAGTATTTTATACCAATTATGAATAAGGCTTGTTGTCATTAGGGCTGGAGTATTTATCAATATATCCCCAAGTATCAATATTTTTTAAATATGGCAATAACGATATTAAAGATCTAGCTCTGCTGATATATCCCTCTAACGATATTTCTTTAGCGCAAACTCAGCGATCGCTCGAAGCGCCGATAAATAATGTTCCTCACTAGCACCTATCACCAGTCACCACGCTCGGAATAAAGAGAACGCCGAATAGCTTATTCACAGTCACGGATTAGGAGACCTAATCCGTGTTCACAGTGTTTTCTAAAAAAACAAACAAACCGTTTGGCTAGCGGAAGTGACGCAACCTCTTGTGCGCGCCACAAACCTGCATCACCGCGCGCCAAGCAAAGCCCGAAAAAAAAAGAGACCTGAATAGCTTATACAAATGCAACCCCCTTTTTCCCCTGCTATTACTCACTGACTAAAACTCCCAACCCCAAACAATCCTTCCTCTCCAATCCTCTCTTTCCATACCGCAATGTATCTACTTTCTTGAAAATATCACTGTCCAAAAACAAAAAGTCAATGATATTCATCAGGAAAATTAAACTATCACAGTATATCGACTTCCCATAGTATATCGACTTCTTAGAGTATATTGACTTCTCATTCTACATTCATGCATTTCCCTGGCTCTAAACGATAATATGAAAGAATTTATACTACCGTTAGTATAAGTTCTTTGATAATATTGCACATCATCGCTCGTGGATCGTAGGTGTAATACCGCAGACAGGCGATATAAAAACAAACGCTTATTATGAGTATGACGAATGAAAACGATATCTTTTCTTTTAGCTCATTTCCTGCTATTGGTTCATTGATATTGGTTTATTTCAAAGTATCCATATCTTCTGGCCAATAAGATGCGACATGTGTTTGACTCGCTTTGGGCTCAGTGATGCCAGATTGGGGATTTTGTCCCCATTTTGGGGATTTTTGAGGCTTTTGGACCAAATGTTTGTGGGGACTTTTTTGGGGAATTCTAAAATTTTTGGGGACAAATCTGGGGAGTTCTTCAACTCTGTCAATGTTGATAACGTAACGATTTATCCCTACGACTGGAGACTTTCAATACCTTTATTGGTATTTGGGGATTTTTTTTTTTTTAATTGCCTTCTTTTGGGGAAAAATCTGAATTTTTATCACACAAAAATCTGCTTGATATTTTTTTTGAAAAAATTTTTATTTCCCCTTTTTTAGTAGAAATCAAATTGGGGATTTTTTCGAAAAGAACCTCCTGAATTGGGGAAATTTGAAGACCTGTTTGGGGAAATAATTTTCGACCATCTGGCATCACTGTTTGGGTTGTACATCAGTCCCTTTCTCCTTTCCCATGTTATCGAATGGGATTTTCGTTGCTTCGTTTTATAAAAATATCTCATTCAAAAATGAAGTTTTTCGAATTCTGTTTTTTGAATATTACTCTTTGAACGGGTCGCCTATTAGCTTGGTGAACAATTTTTCGAAAAAAATAATTTAAATATTTTATTTCAATAAGTAAATTAAGTCTCTTAATTAAGACTCTAAGTGTGGATCTTTAAGTAAAATATTTAAATTAATTTTTTCGAAAAATTGTTCACTAAGCTAAAAGACGACCTCTTCAAAGAGTAATATTTAAAAAACAGAATTTAAGCTAAAAGACGACCTGTTCAAAGAGTAATATTTAAAAAAAAACAGAATTCGAAAAAGTTCATTTTTTAATAAAATATTTTTATAAAACGACGCGACAAAAATCCCATTGGAAAACATGGGAAGGGAGAAAGGGTGCTATCTGACTGATGTAAAATAAAGTTTTATCTTCAGTAATTTTACAGTGACAGTTTCTTTATTAAATTATATAATATTGGATAGTTTATTACTTTTTTTATGTAGCATTTATTTTTTCTCTTTCCTTTTCTTTCTTTCTTTCTTTCTTTTTTTTTTTTTTTTTTTTTTTTAAGCCGTACACGTAATTGCAAAATGAGTTACTTTAAGTAACAAAATGAAACTTTAACATAATTTTCTTTAAATAATATAATTTTTATACTGACAATGTATATATATATATATATATATATATATATATATAATGAAACTATTACGAATGTGAATTGAACACATATACATTTAAAAAATATTGTAATGATTTGGTAAGCAGATACAAAAATAAAAATGACAAGTAACTGACATTTAGGATGCATATAAGAGTTTTAAGTAAAAAATATTACTCTCTACGACCAAAAAAGGTGTATCCAATGGCAATTCTTAACTATTTAGAATGATTTTCCTTTTTATTTAATACCTACATCTTAAGACAATTTTTATTAAGCTTTATTTTTAGTAGAATTATGAATTTTGATATGCTTGGTACAAATAAAACACAGATCGCATATTAGCTGTGTTAAAATATGATTTTAAAATAATTAAAGCTTAAAATGGGAAGAATAGAGGACAAACTATACAGAGGTATACTAAAAAGCAACAGTATAAGTTATAAGAAACACAAAATATTGATTCACTTTTTATGCATTTTTTTTTTTTTTTTTTTTTTTTTTATGATAAAGTTATGGTAGTAATATACCAGAAAATACATGGAAAACACTTTATACTTGTATACTTTAAAATTCGTGTGCATATGTCTTTAAAAAATAACAAATATCTATTTTTTCCTATCTTGAAAGAAATATCGCAATATATCACATAATATCGATATTAACTTGGTGATATATCGCGATATTTAATTTCTGATATCGTCCAGCACTAGTTGTCATCATACTCGTCATGTATTTTATTTTGTATGATATAACAAAAAATTCTTCTGCTCTAAAAATATTAATGTTCGTTAAAAGTATTGGGTTGTTCGGAAAATAATTTCGTTTTTTCCTTTGAAAATAAAAGACGATTTTCTTGTATTGTATAAATATTTTATTGAATTATATATTCTCCACTTTGATCGGTTTCTTATCGATCTCACGAGTTGTTATTTGGCCATTTTTCATAAATCAATACTTTATTTTGTCTTTATTAGCATAAACTGGCTTTCCAGAACGTAATGCAACTTCAACGTCAAAATTGCCGGAACAAAATTTGGTAAACCAGTTTTGACAATGGCGTTCTTTAAATAAATTTTCTGTATACACCTCGTATACTTTTTTCCTTGTTTGAACAGTATTTTCGCCTTTTTGATAGCAAAACCAAATATGCCTATAATGTCGCTTCCGATTTTCTTTATTTGATAGGGCACCAATCAAAACCTATTGAGCAACTTTTTCACAAGCAAGCCTCACTATATCAGCTGCCGCAATATATAATGGTCAAGCTTAATTATGAAGATGGTGTGAAAAAAAAATACAATTAAGTCCTCTGCTGAGAAAAACGAAATTACTTTCCGAACAATCAAATACTATTATTCTAATGTAGCTGAACTTTTTAATAAATCCATATTTCTTTAAATGCTAGTAATGTATTTACATACTAGTAAATTCATACCTGCTAACACTCTAATTATGAATCCGGAATATTGTTAGTACCCGCCCTTTTTTTCACATCACTTAATCTTTAGAGTAATTCTCTCCAAATGTATTTACGATGAAATAAAAAGAGAAATACTCTAAAAAATGACTGGTATGGACAAAAAAAAAAAGGTGGGTACTAACAATACTCCGTATTCTTAATTTAGTTATTGGTAAGTATGCTGTTTGTATCCGCCCCTTCTTCCACACTACTTTAGTTTTAGAGTAACTTTCAACAAGTGTTATGACGATTAAATAGGAATTTAAAAAAATAACTTAAAAATAGACTGGTGTGAAATAAAAAGGCGGGTACTACATTACTGCTACATTAAAAATTATAAAAATATGAGATCACAACGCCACCTGTTGAGCGATTGATCCCTAAATGTAATCAGCGCCAGTTTAGATCAAAACTCAAATAATACGAAATTTGGTTTAATTTCGTTAATTAGTTCGTGAGATACAGCGTCCACCAAATTTGTGATACACGCACACAGTCAAACACACAGGCACACCGACAGACACACATTTTCCAAAAACAGTCAAATTGTGTTCATGGCTTTTCAAAACGTGTAAATCTATCGAAAACTTAGGTTCAAAAATTTTCAAGAATCCTATACTTTCTTCTTATATATACAGAAAAAGAGTAAAAATATACACCTTATATATAAATAATGCCAGTATTTTAAATTTTTATGTATGAAAATATTTGTAATGAGAAAAAATGTATCGAGATTTAAAAATGCAAATAATACTGTCCATTTTCAATACGGCTTCTTTTAAAAAATTAAAAAAAGGGCATCACACATTTTACAACGAATTTTTGTTGACACTTAAATATTATATTTAGTATTAGAATCTCACTCTTTTTATCAATATATATGCATTAAAATTTTTTTACGAAATAAGAAAATTATCCATTATGGGTTTCAAAAGTAAAATTCACAAATATAATGCAGGGAATTTTAAAGCTTGGATATTTTTACTTTAAAAATTTAAATGTGTATAATGTCTCTTTTTCGAAAAAGAGCGTAACATAAGTTTAATGCATATCACTTTCATAAGTAAAATATACCTATATTATGCAAGACATTTTAAAATTTGGAAGTTTTCAATTTTAAAGCGAACACTATTTTGAATGTATATAATGCATTTTTTTTTTTTTTTTAAACATAATGGAAATATAATGCGCATTATTTTTCATCTAAAAATACGAATATTATTCAGGTCACACTTATGTTTTAAAACTTTTATTTTAATGTAAAAGGCATTTGAAAACGTAAATGTTTTTCTGCTATAACTTAAAAGTAATACATGTGCTACGCTCATAGAAAAAAAAAATTATTTAAATTTTCTTTGCCGATAAATTATGGATGTAAATATATTTACTTTTGTAAAATACTTTATTTATTTACTTTTTTTTTTAAAGTAAAGTCAGAGTTCCAACAGCCACGCATTTTTCTAAGGACTTTTCCACCACTCTTTTATCTTAAAAGTAATTTCTTTTTAAGTGTAAGTTAAGAAGAAATTTATTTTAAGGTAATAGTGGTGGAAGAATGCTTATAAAAACTCGGGCAGTGGGAACCCTGAAGATGGGAGTTAGCGAGACTTTTATAATTTATTCTGGAGCATTGTTAGACCCAGCCAGCCTTTTTTTTTTTTTTTTTTTTTTAACACCACATTTTTTGGAGAATAATTTTTTTTTCTATTTTATCGCAATCACATGTTGATGAAAATTTATGAATATTGCAGTATAAAAAAAGGCAGTACTTACAATGTTCTGGAACAAATTCATAGCTGCCAATATTTTAATTTATTCCGGAGTACTTTTAGCCCCGCCTTTATTTCGCACCACTTTATTTATAGAAAAAATTTCTCTAATATATAACTTCCATAAAATAAGGCAAAATTACTTTAAAAAAATAAGTGGTACGAAATAAAGGCGGGGATAAAAATACTCCGGGATAAATTAAAATATTGGCAGCTATGCAAATTATACAAATCGACAACACTGATGCTGCTATATGCGGAAATATAGTAATAATCTATATAATATTTCTCTAACGTGGTCCAGTTATGATTAAATTTTATCGAAACGATACGATTGTGGTGTAATTAATAAAATACGTGAGGATAAAAAATAATATTTATAAAGGGACAATGTTTATGCACACGAGCTCAGTTCTATGATCTATTAAGAAAAAATGACGGCATTTGTTTGATGAGATTATTTTATAAAAAAGATGTATTTTTAAAACAGTTGAATCTTCAAAATCTTTGCAAGAGTCGTTTTAAACCTAGCAATACTTTAAAGATATAAGCAAAATATGATTTATTACCATAAAATGACTAAAAATACGTAATCATAAAAAGTATAATCAAAATAGGAATCAGTTTTTTTAAACAAAAAAATATGCCTAAATAAATAAATAAAAAGACATCGCCAACATGGCGACAAAAATTTAAAAGTCGTCATGGATGTCCTATATTGAAACTTTACTGCCTGTGGAAGTATGAAAACTGGGTCGCCAACCACGAATTTGATTTTGAATTCTTTCTTTGAGTGATTTTGGTTTCACTATTGCACAATATTAATTTGTTTCTATTAATAATTTGGCTTCTGGTAAATTAAAAATGTAATTAGGTGGTAAAATTAGTATGATGTATTTACAAGTTTCAAATTTTAAAGGTAAATAAGAAAAGAAATAAAGTGCGAAATTTTCGCACGGGTTACCTAGTATAATATAATTTGATGAATTTACGTGTTGCATGATGTTCTGAACACGGTTAGATTATCTTTAGAAAATGCCTGTCTCTGCGTGATAAAAGTCCTGTTACGTCAAATATTGACGGTTAGATGTGTTTATTGCATTTTATATTTAACCATTTAACGTTTACTACTTATTTTTTACTTGCTAAACTAATTTAATAATCTGGTGGGGCACTCGCATGACTTTCTCTCACCCTGAAATTCAATACCAAAAAGATAGATTGACATTAAAGGATAAGGTAACGAATACTGTTATATAAACCTTCTTTAAAAACAATTTAAAGTAGGCTTCGGAAAAGCTTCCATTGACAAATAATTTCGTATGAGGGGGCTACTGCCCCCCTCAAACCCCATTTCAATATTGTACTTACATTTTAAAAAAAATTCAAAAGCTGTTATTAAATTTAAAAGTTCATTTCAAATTATTCAGACAACTTTCACCCGCATCATTCCTTGAAACTTATTAATTTTGATAAAATTTTTCAAGTAACAACCGTATATTAACTTCAAAATATAACATTTGAATTACCTGAAATTATTTGTTTTTAAGTTATTCTGATAAAAGACACAGACAAAGATTAAACGTTAAAAACATGACTTCAGTATTCAAGGAACCTCAAAACATGTAAATATAAAAAAAGCAATAAATAATTAGTTTAAAAAGTACTTGATTTACCGCATGGGTATGATAAATTAATTTTAATTTCTGAGCAGTTTTTCTAAACATTGTAAAATATTGTATTAAAGCACTTCCACTAATTACATTTAATAAAAAAGAATATTTTCGCCTAATTATTGACATCTCTGTACATCTTCAAAAAATTATGTATACACCACATTGTGCATTTAAATATAATTCTATAATTATAATACATAGCACTTACTGAAGTGTACATCCATGAATTTCCAATTACTCTAACAGCATCTTAACCCTAATCTTATCCATATGGCATCCTTAGGATGTCCTATAGACTTCTTCAGGATGTATTGTGGACAAGTGTGCCATTGGGGTATTATCCCATTATAATCTAGTTCTTCCATCAATGTTAAGATATTGTCTCACTATAATCTAGTGTTTCTGTGTAGCTCAGTAAACGAACGGTCAATGATTTTCATATACCATATTCAACACAGTGGCGGCTCGTGCACCGAAAATAGGTGAAGAGGCACACTGTATTTTACACTGCATTCATTTATAGAATATACATTTACATTTAAATAAGCATTTTTCTTTATTTTTAGTTAAGACCATGCATAATAAAAATCATGCATTGAAAATACGTTAGTATTATTTTTGAGCCCTTCACCTATTTTCGGTTCACGAGCCGCCACTGATTCAACATGAAACCTGCTTTCATGCTTATACAAAAATGTATTCATTCCATTTCGTTTAGTGCAGCCTATGGATGTTAAACAGTACTTTCTTGCAATTTCCCCATAGATGTAATGTATTTGAATTCTCTAGGAACACGAACCATTTGCTTGATCTCAACGAAAAGTTTAGTGCAGCATTTCTATATAATACAGATTTAGAATACCGAGTTTGGACTTCCTGCTGCTATTTGTTCTTGAGATGTGCTGTTAAGACACACACAGACTAACCTCCAAAAACTTGTTTTTCGATTCAGGAGACCTCAAAACGTGTAAATATAACAAAAATTCAATTTCGAAAATTTGACCCAGAAACAGTACTTTCTGTACCATATATGAGAAAATAAACGGTAAGAGAAAATAAAAAATGGCTATCATACACATAATTGATCATAAATATGTAAAAAGATTAAAATATATATATACATATATAGCATTTTTTATTTCCGCTAAATTTTTGTTTTGAAACATCTATATGTTAACCCAATTAAATTTAAATAAGCAGTAATTTAATAAATAAATAGTTTTGTAAGTAAATATCTTGAACTACAAAGACTCGCAAAAGTTGTTTCAAATCAAATGAATCGCTCAGCTCTTCATTAAGGGGAAAACTAGACATAAGTGCACCATCAAACTAGCAGTTGCGCCTAAGCAGATATTCCAAATGACTTATGCATTAACTTCTTTTGAAACATCATTTGTTATTTTTTGCAGTTGTGCTGCTTTCTACCAAGGAGAGAAAGAACAAAAATTTAGAAACATATTAAAACAAGCAAAAAATATTTAAAAGAACTGTTGACTAAAAAAATGTCAAATGGTATCAAATGTTTCGTCTTGGAGCAAGACTGATGATCGCTAAAGGATTAATCGAGATTTTACACTAATTATTGTTTATTTGATTTTGGAACATGCGGTTTATTAGGTGATACTACTTGCTGAACAGTTTACGATTTGCTGCCCAGAAAATGAAGCCCTACAGTGTCATATTCTTCCTAAATTAGCTTCATTTTGACATTTAGGGTTATGCTTTATTTTTCAGATGTAAATTGTCAGCACACACAATAAAAAAATTTTGATAAATAGTAATTTAAATAAATAAATTGACTCTGGTAATTTATATGCGAAAATATAGAAAGAAATTTTGTGATAGTCACAACATTCTAACTGAATATGTGTCGTCTAGTTGCAAAACCGGTCGACGCCTTGAAATCAACAAATGTGTCTTTCAGTTTAAGTTCTAAGAAAACCTTTCTAACATCTGGAAACAAGAAACCAAGCCAAAGTCAGTCTAATCGCTGTGTTATATACGTTTGAAAATCAGGATACTGCAAAACCGGTCATATCCTATGTCTAATTAGTTTCAAAACCGGTCATCTCTATATCCGATAGATGGCGCTTCTTCTGCACCCCATTACAGCAGCTCACTTGTTGATTAGGTTAGTGTTATCGTGTTTCCCAGGTGGTGAAAACGTTTACTTAGCTGCCTCTTCATCTCACTAAAATCGCACTGGCAGAGGGAAACTTCTTTTATGGACCCCACAAGTGTAGAATAAGACCCTTCACTGAAGTTCAGAGATGCTCCAGATGTCAGTCCCTGGGGCACTGAAGCTCCTCCTGCCACGAATCAAATCATTACTTCGGCCCTCACACCAGCAAGAACTGCACGGAAATCCCATCTTGCATAAACTGCATCATCTGAAATCAGGAACACGGAACAGAATTCAACACAGTTCATCCAACCTACTCTTCCTCCTATCCTACCTATAAGACAGAATACGATAGAAAACGACTTGCCCTGGACACGTTCTATCCATTCCTCGTCAATAAACGAACACGGATGTACTTTTTCTCATCTCCATTTCCACTGACCTTTTCAAATCTCCAAAAGGCGGAATACCACCAATCCTTTCCGGACTCCTGGCAAGTTCTACACATCTACAGTACCTACGCTGTCTACTTCCCAGCATAACCAATTAAGAGCCTTTGTCATAACCAATTAAGCGACTTTGTCTTCTGCCCTCTGTCGTGTAAGATCTTCTATCCAGCAAAAATTTTGTTTTGTTTTTATTGTTGGTGTTTTGTTTATGAAAAAAAAAACAACAGGGGAGGTTTAACCTTTAGAGACGGACTCTTTCAAAATTCCACAGTGTGGTCTGACAATTGTCGTCAGAGTCCCTCTTTAAAAGTTAAAATCGTTCAAAACTGCTGCGTAGTGATGAGCGGCCCCTTCCATCCTTGAAACCTTGAACAGAAAAACTGAAAAAATGCATTTTCCGATTTCAAGGACTGGTTTTTTATGCTTTCGCTATGCAAAACTTTTGTTTCGGCCGACCTAGCACGAAGTAAAAATAAAAATATTGGCTTGTAATTAAAAAAAAAAATCGCTCAGAAAAAAATAGTAATAAAATAAAAAATAGTTTGGGTGGGCCTGTTCAAGTTAAGTGATTTGAAACCGATACTTACCCGGTTAAATCAGTTATTTACACGCAACAAACATATTGCTTCTCGTAATTTTTTATTATGTTATTTATTCGATGAAATAGTTTTATATTGACTTCATTCCACATTTTATAATGTTTTACAGTGTTGCCAAATTTAGGGACTTTTTCATTCAGTAGTTACCCTAAATTTTAATTATGTAACGGTTGCTTAATCACTTCGAAGATTGATCATTTATTATGTATATCAAATATCACTTCTCAAAATTGTTGGTGATTCTTGAATAAAAAAAAGTCCCTAAATTTGGCAACACTGAGGCTTCATAAAAAACATAGCATTTAATGGAATATCAGTATTTAAAGCGGCACCAACCATTTACTATTGAATTTATCGATAAAATGCTTAATTTGTAGTTGATTCGGAAAGGAAAATATATGAAGTTATATGATGCACACCAATTTAAAAGATATTTCTATAATTTTCTGACTTACAAAGTTTTTGCATTCTAAAAAAGTTCTAAACTTTTACTTTTGGAAAAATTATAAAAAAAATCCCTCTTGTGCAAGTTATAAAATACAAAAATTGTTTTCGTTTTGGTAATTCACTTTTGTAACAGCACACTAACCGTAGTACATGCTGAGGATGTCCGTGGAATGCCCTTTCATCCTCAGGATATCCTGGAGAGAAGGTGAGTTGTTTATAATGTACGACCATCAGACAAACTTTAGATTTTAGTATTGTGGGCTTTTTATAAAAAACCTGAAGAACAACAACAAAAAAAAAACTTATGTAAGTTTATAGAGAAAAGCGGTGACAATTCGGATATCAGAACTTTTCTCTGTAAAATTACAACACTTTTGTAGAATGTATTTGTTTTAAATTTATGACGCTGCTGTAAATTTTCTGCTACTAAAAAAAAAAAAAAAAAAAAAGAAAAAAGAAAAAAGAAAAAAAAAAAATTGCCTTTCTTATCATCTGCGCCATGATTTCACGTTGAGCTTATTCTTGGATAAGAATATGATAATTACATATTTTCACTGATTTTCTAAACGAAGTAACTCCTATTATTTACCAGTTTCTACTTTATTTATCTGCTAAATAAATTTATAGAAGCAATGAACTTTATTAAGATACATTACATTCATTTTTAAATCTTGAAAGATACTGGAAAGAGGATAGCTGTGACAAGCAGAAACTTAAAAATATTTTACAAATGAATTTTACACAAGTTAATATGTTCAGAAAAATAGTTAAGTTTTTTCACCAAATTTGGTGAATTTCTTGAAAATTGAAAAAAACAGAAAGAGTTTAAGAACCAGTATGTGGTTCGTTTATTTATGCTTTTATGAAATCTACTCTTGTCACATAAATTATTAATAAAATACTATAGCTTTTTTTTTTTTTTTTTTTTTTTTTTACTTTTACAAATTAAATTTAAATGACTATAATAGGACATGCTTATAGATAAAACACGTTATAGATTTTAACAGATTGAAGAACTAAAGCTCCATTATGCTTATCTTTATATTTTATGTGTTTCAAAAATGCTCTACTTTACTTTGATTTAAATGTTAATTAAAAAATATACATCGAAAGTTTCGCGTCAGTGGTACAAAAAACATTTACAAAGTTTACAGTATTAACTTGGAAATTTTAATTTTCTGTTTGTCAAGTTTCCAATGATTTTTAAAACAGAAACTTAAAAATATAAATACTAATGTATAAATCATACTATATACAACATTCGATGGTCAAAAGATGGCGCTACATCACAATTTACAGCAGATAAGTGAAAGCTGCGGTAATTTTGATGATTCAGGATTTAAAAAGTAATTATACATCTTTTTTGTCGCAAATTCGTCCTTTTATTTTTATTTTTTCAGCGTGTGTATATTGCGATATAAAAGGACGCATGTAAATTCTTAAAAACCGATTATGTATTAATGTTTTAAATAAAAATGTTTTATTTTATTGACATTAAATGAACTTGGATGGTGTTATATAAAGTCGTTTTCATTTCTGTTTTTTTTTTTTTTTTTTTTTTACGGAAAATAAAACAAAAACACCAAGTGAATCTAAAGAGCAATGTTCTTAAATTCAATGCAAACAAAGTTTTCCGTTTTTGTCTCAATTTAAAACATTTGAATTGCCTTTTCCTTCCAATTCAACCCATTTCCTTCAAATGTAGTCTCATTTTCAATGAAACTGAACTTTTCTTGTTTGAATAAACTTTAAAACGAAATTTTACGGACCTGTCGGATTTCTAAAGTGAATGTTTTATATTAGAAAAGTTTCAAACAAAGTTAAACCTTCCGCCGAACTTCTAACTTTGCTTTTAGTATTAATTTTACATAAACCGCATGGGTATTTGTTCAAATAAACATCTGTAAATAAATTCCTAAATGATAAACAAACTACAATTAATGCAATATTTAACAGTTATAAGAGTTAAATACTTTTATTTAAATACAAAGTTTAGAAAATATTTGTTAAATACTCGCGGTCGAAACAAACAAATATGTATAGTTGCTTGCATTTCTTTTAGAATTAAATGAAACTAAACTGTAATTAATTTAAAAATTTTGTTAACATAAAAGGATATTTAATTCGGGAAAAATTATTAATACAATCATTACTTTTATTTATTTATTTAAGAAAAATCAATTTACCATAGTTCCAAATAATATTACTACATTAAGCAGGGAACATAATTTTTACAAAAATATTTTTAAATTGTCCTCAGAAAACTTATAAAAGTAGAAAAGAAAATGTAAGACAATAATGTTGACCAGATATCTTAGGTATTTCAGAAATCGTAATCTACCGCAGACATTTTGTTACGTGTTGCGTACTGTCATATCCACATATTGCCAAGCTTACTAATTGAAGAATGCCTGTTACCTTTTTCTGAAGTACTACCAATCAATTAAATTTTTCAAATGTATTTTTTATTTAATTCTAATTTAAATCATATTTTTAATTTGAAACTTACCATTAAATTACTTTGATGGCAAGTTTCATTGCAAGCAGTCTCCGTATTTTTTAGCTTTTTTACTTAATTCTTATATATATATATATATATATATACACTAAGCGAGAAAAAAAAAAGCCGCACATGGATATTTTCCTTTTCGCCTTCTACAACCGCCAATTTTATCGTTTGAAAAGCAAATTTCCGAACAGATTTTATTATGTTGTCCTCCACCTACAATTTAGCTTTGAGTCCAGTGTTAAAAACAAAATTCAATTGTCAGGAAAATTGTAATTTTAGAAATTATTTCAAAAATGCTAAGAATTAGGCAGTTAACGATGCCACAAAAAGTATTAATTTTTAAATAAAAATCAGAAAATATTTTAACACGTGAGGTGGCAAAATAATTAAATGTTAACGAAATATTGGTAAAAGTGTTTTTAGCAAAATATAAAATTTTTTGGCCGTTTAAACTGGAAATTTGGTTTTGGGCGGACATTTTGCTCATCCATGCTAGATGACCGTAAGTTGAAAAGCCATTGCTTATAAAATCGGTTTGTATTACATTTAGAACATAAAAGAGATTCGAAAAAAGTGTTTAGCAGCATAATTTCTTTAACTACAGTACAGCAACTATTAAACAAAGCAGGTTTAAATGACAGAAAATTTAAAAAAATTCCATTCTTAGTGAAAAGGAATAGGAAAGCAAGACCTCAGTAGGCTAAAAATTTTTAGAATGATTAGTTAATTATTGGGCTGAACTGGTTCTCTTTGATGAGTCAAGTTTAACTTATTTCGAGCTAAAGAAAACAAGCAGATCTGACAACGAAAATATGACCGACTTAATGAAAATCGCACTTTTAAAACAGTGACACATTCTCCGCATACTATGGTACGGAGGTGCATAACTTTTCAAAAAGTCGGGCAAATTTTTATGCTCAAGGGATCAATTAACTCGAAATAAAACACAATCTTCATAAAAGTTGTACCTCACCGACTATTTTGGAGGTATCTTGGACATTTCCGTAAACAGCATTTCAAGATGATAATACACCTTACTACACGGCGTCTGTGGTAAGTTTATTCACTTCAAATTGTCAAAATTTCCTATACATTCCCATTAGAACCTATAATTCTGTAAGTAATCATATCTCCTTTCACTTTAAGTTTAATCCCAAAAAGGATATAGAAGAATTTCTTCTTTACCAGACATGGAAATAGTCCTAATCGTGATCCGCTTGAAAATATTTCGTCTATAAAAAGGCGGGGGAGAGGGAAGAGGATTCGAAATTTGCAGACTATAACTCTGCCAGAACTAGAAAAAATTATTTGTGATATTTGGCACATTGAAATTTCTGAGATTTATATCAAAACACTGTACAAAACTATGTCGTCGCGCATTAAAGAAGTAATTCCATATAAAGGTGGAATTAACCCAATACAGAATACATATTTTTAACAAAAAAATTTTTAGATCTAACAAATAAATAGTTTTATATCATATATTAAAATATAGCTTGTTTATTTTGTATAATAAATCATAATAGAATACAAAGTGTATGGTTATTGCATTATGTTCAAAAAGAAAGTTTTATTCAGATTTTTAAAAAGTACTTCCTAAAGGGCAATAAAGTGACTTATTAAATCGAAAATATACATAGGTATCATTTCATCCCAGTGGTATTATGCAAACAAGACAGTTTTATTTGTTTCAACAAGTTATTACAAATAAAAAATGTTTAAGCCATTTTTTCTGCAGTGCGTTTTTTTTTTTTTTTTTTCACTTAGTGTATCGGTAAAATCCAAACAAATGAAACTGAAATAACAATAAGAAAGAGCAGACTTATATGTGTGTGAATATATATATACATATATATAATGAAAACTGAGAATAATCATTACAAAAAAAAAAAAAAAAAAAAAAAAAGCTTTTTTTTTTTTTTTTTACCCACTTATCAATTTATAGTATTTGTATATCCCTTCAACTTTGCGGCTCGGAATCGCATCATATCACCACGCCTGAGTATTCATGACACATCCACTTGATTAAGACCTTTGCTGTAAATTAGAGAAGCCGGTTTATATATTTCACTCAAGTCCAGTGGTAGAAAACGGTGAATTTAATCACATAAAAACTCTCTGATGCCCATGATGATAATTAGAATCAATACAATTAGACCAAACGCATGTACCAATTTCATCCGGATAAACTCGTTTTCTTCACAAATTTCGGGTGTAAGTCAATCGTATATTCCACACCATTATTTATAAATAACTTTTCCGTTAGTGGAAAATTCTTAATTGCAGAAGACTATTATAAAAAATTAGTATAAAAAAATTATAGTGTTAAAGCTGCAACAAACTTCTTCTCCTAAACAATCGCGACTAGGGGTAGCAGTGTAGGGCTAACAAGTGCACCCTTTTCTTTCTAACTTCCTTTTAAAAAAATCTGGTTTTTTTTTTATTAGGCAGATGTCACCTGAAACCATTAAAATAAATAAAATTTTCTTATATCTTTAAAATTATTAAAATAAATGACCTATAAAATTTATATACCTAGTTTTCATGAAACGATGCTTATTTCTATGTAAAATTTAAATAAATATTATTTTTGCAAGTAAATGTAAAATTCTATGTTTTTTTTTTTTTTTTTTTTTTTTTTTTTTTTACATAAAGAAATAGCTCGTATATTCAAATTCTTCTAAAGTAATGCTTAAATTGTTGATTTTTTTTTTTTTTTTTTTTTTTTTTTTTTTAAGGGGAAAAAAATTAATTGAATAATTCTTAGGGAAAGACACATGTTTAAATGTTTCTTCAAAAAAATTAAATTGTTTCAAAAACTTTATTTATTTATTTTTTTTTTTTTTTGTCGATTTGAAATGCGCAACACACAATTTCTTGAAAAATTCATTCTAAAACCCTATGTCGTAATCCATGTTGTTTTTCAAAGTGAATTTTGAGCATCAAAAACGTTCGGTTCTACAGAAAACTGTTATATAAAATTGGATCAACCGCTTCCAAATTTATATGAAATCGAAATGCAAAGATAAAGTTCCCTATGCCAAACAGGTTTACAACAGAATAATACCGTGAACGGTTGATATTATTTCCTGAGTTCATAAGAACTGCAAAAGTTTCTTTCTAAGATTTAAAACATAAAAAAATTAGCTTTTCAGTATTTAAGTTGAAAAACATTATGATAACTTTAAGCTATAACAAGAAAAATTAACTAAAAGTAGTTCTTCAACATGAAGTAGTATAGTTTTATAAATAAAAGAACATTACCTTAAACTTATTTTTTTTCACTCTTCTTTTATTTCGTTTTATTCAAAAATTACTTATATATTTTTTCTATTTTTCTATTTTTCTCTCCGGTTTCTTTGATGATTTGATTCAATATTTTATTTCATTTCTCATTCAAAATGGTTTTGCTGCTTGATCGGGGCATCAACAATATATATTTGCTATTGTTAACTATATTGTTTTACGAAATCCTTGCAGCTTTTACAGCTTTAGAAAGTACATGCTCCCTGATGAGATTTTGCTTCTATTTTTAAGCATTTTTTATTCCAATTATTCTAATTATTAATCCATTTTTTACTCCAATTATTATTTCTGAGGTCTCCGTCATTATGTTTAATTGTTCTTTTTTACTCAAGTGGGCGTAAGTAATTTAAATTGTTTTTGTCTCTTATTGGATCTTAACATGTATCGCAACATTTCTGTGCTAGTTTTAGCAATGTGTTATACAATCAGTTTTATTTTTGTTGCGTTGGTATTGACATGTATCTATTAAATGCTAAAACATTAAGGTTAAATTTTTATTAAGATATATATATATATATATATATATATATACTATAATTTTTATCAAGTGTCACTTTTCAAAATTCTTTTTGATTATTGATTATTGAATGAATATGAATATGATTTTTGGCTATTGAAATCAACCAGATCTGGCAAGAGTGGCACTATAACATACATCAGAACTGTTTAAATAAAAGTTATACGGCGTTGTTGTTCTCCATCTGCTTTCTCTAGCCTTTTTCACACGTATGTAGTAGAAAAAGAAATTTTTGTTTTCGAGTGAAATTTTCAAAACTTAATTTTTATTTTAATTACATATATTGATGTCCTCGAATTAAAAAATCTTATTTTTAGCTTTTGGTCTCTGTTTATCTGTTATTAACTCAAAAGCAAAAATGCGCATGAAATCCAAATTTGGTATTCTAAATTTGTATCATATGGAAAATATGTATATATATATATATATATATATATATTATTGAGATCGGACGATTGGTTCGTGCACAGATACATGCAAAAGAGTTGAAATATATTACATCTGCGTGCGGAATTTCTCGATTAAATTTTAGCATCTTTGGACTGCCGTAAACAACATGCAATTAACATATATTTTTTATATGCACAAAAGTATATTTCATACATAGTTGACAATTTTTACGCTTTTGGTTACCGGAAATTTTTTATATAAAATTTCCATTATGTATTACCTTTATTATGTATTATCCTTTATTTAATCAATGAAAAGTGTTAAAGAAACGTATGAAAAATATGAAAAACGGCTATAATTTTTTTCCGTAGCCAAAAAGCGTAAATGTTTGTAGCTATTATTTCATATGGCATAAAAAATCATTCGCCGTTCTTTGTACGATCACACAAAATTTCGAATATATTACGGAATACACTTAGATATTGCTTAGACACGCATTGCATAAATGCTTTGAACGTTCTGCTATGGAATTTTTTGTTGTGTTAAATTTAAGTACATAATGTGGTGTGTATAAAATTAATATCCAACATACAAAGCTATTCAAAAGGTATATATATATATATATATATATATATATATATAGAGAGAGAGAGAGAGGGGGGGGGGGAAGGAGGGAGAGAATGTAGTTGATGGAAATGCTAGAGAATATTGAATATGTAAGCGTGTAAATAAACTTAAAAATTTTTGAAAAATATTAAATTACCCGTTATGAATTTGATATTTTAGTTCGAATTAATTTTAAATGTATTGAAAAAAGAAAATGTAAATTTATATATAGTAGACACCACACAACGCGGGGGCAGGGTTGCCAGATGCACACTGCAATTTTATGACACCATTAATTTCATATTAAATTTACACAAAAACTATATCAAATGTCATTGAACCAACAGAATGATACTAAAAAATTTAGTGGTGTTAAATGAAATAAAATTATAGTAATTATTTGGCAACCCAGCCCCCGCGTTGTACGGTGTAAGGAAGTCTACTGTAATGATTAAAGTAGAAAACTTCGAAGGTACTTAATACTTAAATTTTATTTTTGATGAATAAAGTATATTATATTTTTAAAGTGAATAAAGCCAAACACAATACTTAAATTACTGATAGCAATCTTTAAAATAAAATAAACAAAAGGAAACATATTCCGCAAATTATGTACATTGTTTAGGGCATATCTTCTTTTGAGATTTAAAAAAAAATTACTCAACAGGTATATTCTACATCACCTCCCTGTCCTTCATTTTTACACATTTCATTTTACAGGTCTAATAAACTTTAACATTTGAAAGATTTATTGTAAAGTATATTTTCTAACGTGACATGATTCCTTCTTATCTAATACCATAGCCACCTAAACTAGTTGCCTTCCGCGTGGCCCAGAAACTTGGCAACAGTTCAAGAGGTAAACAGCGCCACCTGGTACAGATTGCGAGACTTTTTATTCAACTGTCCCCAATAATTTTAAGAAGTGATATATTATATGTGCAATCGACGTTTCTTCGGTTCTATTCGCCTTTTATGTATATCAAACCCCCTTTTAAAACTTTTTCGTGGCTGTTGAATAAATAAGTCGCGCAATCTGTACCAGGTGGCGCTGTCTACCTTAAAGTATTTTTCGTTGAATATTAAAATATGTTCAGTTTAGCACGGGATTCGATTATACAAAAGTTCTTTAAATATGAAAAATTTAAAATTATTAAATGCACCTACTGTATGTTTATCTGTAAAACGGTGAATTAATAATGTGTAAATAGTTTTACATTGAGGTATTAACAGCAAAGCTGTTCAATAACAATAAATTTTATAAATTGAATGCCTCTATTGAACACTATTATGAAACGAGTTCAACAATAGTTTATTCTTCCGGTTATCAAATTAAGAAACACTTATATATATAGTTGCCAACTTAGTACCTTTTGGCTACGGGAAAGTTTTAATAAATTTTGTTATTTTACTTTATCAGTGAAAATCTTTACAGTTCACTGATAATAAAATATATCACTTATCATAAAATAAATATTTCTATTAATTTTTTCCGGTTGCCGAAAGTTGCTAAGTTGGAAACTATACTTATATAATACATACCTGCCAACATCCTAATCAATATTCCATAAAATTGTTAGTACTGCCCATTTTTCTACACCACCTTATATTTAATATAATTTTCTCCAAATATAATTGCAATTAAATAAGACGAAATATGCTTTTAGAAATAGAATGGTGTAAGAAAAAGAGGCAGGACTAAAAATTTTACGGAATATTAACTCCTTAACGGTCGCATATTTTTCAAAGACACGCCCATAAAATCCACATTTTTGTCTAATTATTAAAAATAGATTGAAAATAAATATCTGAATAATATATATATTTATTTATTCTGTACATATTTTCAAATACATTATATGTAGTTTGATACTGGCTGGTGCTTTCATGTACCCTAAAATATTAAAGGAAAAATACACGTGGGGCGTGGTCACTACCCGTGAATATCATGGGAGCGAGAAGGAAGGGGTTAATTATCATATTGGCAGGTATTATAATACCTTAGTTTCCTACGATATATTTTAAAATAATAGCAAAACAATTCTACAACTTTTTTTTCTAAAAACTTTTTTTTTAAATTTTGTAGCATGTGTGACCGTTTATGGAATGGAAAGCTCGAAGTCTCCACCCCTTTTTAGGGTACTTTCATTCATGAGACATTTCCATCTTTTTTGCCACCACCATTTTTATGCAATAATCTCTATCCCATTTAATCATGACACTTTAACGCAAAAATACAGTAAATATTTCTGTATAAATATAGTGGTGGGAAAGAAGCTGAAAATATTTCATTTCTGAAAGTGTCCTGAGAAAAACTCTGAGACTTCATGTTCTGGTGGATTTTTCTTCTAGAATCGTTATGTTATTTAACCCTTTCAGGGGTAAATAAATTTTTCTCACTTAAAATAAACTTCCACTAGAATTTACGAACAAGTCTAAAACAATAGAAATAAATTAAATTTTACTTCTTCCAAAATAAGAACCTCATCATGCCTGAACAATTCGGCTTCACAGCCAAACATTCCACCGCACATCAGCTGCTCCGTGTTGCAGAATTTCTTAGTGAAAATCTCAACGCGAGCGTTCATGCTGCTGCAATCTTCTTAGACGTCACCAAGGCCTTCGATAAGGTATGGCACGATGGCCTCATATACAAGTTAATTCAGTTTAACTTCCAAGTCTCCCTAATATACTTAATACACAATTATTTATCTAAGCGAACGTACCTTCCTCGTCCGTGTAAACAACACTCTTTCGCACATCAAAAATATTACCGCTGGCATCCTTCAAGGCTCTGTCATTGGACCTACACTTTGTAACATTTACTTTAATGATATTCCAAGACACACACACACCAACCTTGCTCTCTACGCGGAAGACACTGTTATCTAGTACATGGCCAGCAGACACCTATACATTCTCCATACCTACAAGAATACATTGACACGCTAATGATCTGGTTCACTCTATGGCGCGTTCAGATAAACGAAAATAAAACATCAGCAGTCTACTTTCTCTCGCAAATTTAACTACCCTAACCGAATTATACTTAATAACACTGCTCTTCGCTGGCAAGATGACACCAAGTATCTCGGCGTTCATCACGATCGCAGACTCACCTTTAACAAGCATATTACAATTATTAGAGCCAAGGCTTCCAACATTAAAAAGTCATTTGACCCACTTTTTAAAGGTAAATACCTGTCTATTAGAAATAAACATATTTTTCACAATACTTGTGTATTACCCATCCTTACATACGCATGTCCCATCTGGGGATTCACATGCAAAAGTTCAATTAATCATATGGCTGGCACCCATAACAAAACACTAAGACAAATCAGAAACGGTAACAAATATCTAAGAAACGCAATTATAAGAAAAGACTTAAATGCTATTTCTTTTAACGATCGTATTAAAAAATTATCTAAAAAATTCTATGACAACATTAACAACCTTAATTATGATATTATTGCCGAACTGCTGGAATATGATATCCACTCACCTACTAAGAGAAAACGCCCGCGTTTTTCTATGGTCCTGGAGACATAAATTATACTTCTCCATTTCTAATCCTGATATTTTCTTTAAAAAAAAATTAAATTGTTGAAATTTAACTTTATTAGTCATACTAACTTTTACGTAATTATTAGGATACTTGTATAACACATAAGATTCGATTTCATGCTACTATCATCAGCTAACCTTTTCAACTAATTTAAAATGTATGGTCACTGAAAAGTGCCCTTTTTTTATGACAGACTGTCTTTTTGGGTCTTCTCCTCGGCTACTTTTTTTTCTAACTATTCGACTTTTAACATCTTAGGAACTGAGAATTTTTTAATTTTTTCTATATTTCTTACAATTTTTATTTTCTTTTTCTTTTAACTTATTCTTTTTTTATTTTTACACCTAATTTTTAATAACTTTTTTCATACGCAGATTTTAATAAATCTGCAGCTAAACCTAATTTTGGGCTCATTTGATAGTTGATAGATACTAATTCTTAGACTGGGTGTACTGTACAGTGTCTTGCACTAGGTAACTGACATTCCAGTTCCAGTTCCTTTTCGTTATTAAAGTAAAACAATTTCGGAATGGGTTTTTGTAGTTAGGAATTAAAATTAGGTGGGATGTAATATATCCTAACGCTCCTGCAAAGGTTAAAAGGAATTGATGTTCTTTGCCAATTTTCATATCACTTTTTGGAGGGATATTTTTCTTATTGTTTAACTGTAATTACATTTGGGGGGAAATTTAACTTCAAATAAAGTGATGTGAAAAGTCTGATGTGAAACAACCACACGACTTCCATTACTTACTATAACATGTATTATATGCATTTTTTGGAGATAATATGATCAGAAGACATAAAATTGACCTAAAAAATTAGACATCTAAAACTTTTCCGGTAAGAGAAAGCTTATACACATTTAAAGGTACATAAAATAGATTTACATAGCGAATTTTGAAATAGTAAGAAGAAAAAAACCGGTTTAGCCATTTTTCGAAACATCAATTTCCGACAGCTAAAACTGACCTACCTAATCAGGATGACTGTTAATTTTCCTTCAATAACCACGTAATAGTACATAAAAAATGATACCTAAAATGGATTTACGTAACAATTTTCAAGAAAATCATTAGAGTCATTTTTGATATACCAACTTTTGCCAAAACTTGGCTTACTCAATTATTGACCGGAAAACAATAATTGCATACAAAAGCAGGATATATAAAAGGCTGTTAATTTGGGAAGTTTGAAAAAAATCCGTGCAGCCGTTTTTAAAGGAACGCACTTGCGATGCCTGAAATTGAGCTATTTATACAGGACGCCTATCAATTTTCCTAAACTAACTAACTATATCATTCGAAATGACATCTAATAGAGTGCTTATATAGCAACTCAGAAGAAAACCGTTAGAGCCGTTTTTTTTATACAGACTTACGGTACCACTTCCGGTTTACGATGTCCCATTTCTGTTTTTCCAATTTTCACCAAAATTTCGAAAATTTATCTGTACACCAGACCTGTCTCAATTCTGAAGTTTCGTAGCTATACTTTTACTAGTTTCGAAGATATGATAGTCAGAAGGTTCCCCACACACATACATACACAGACGCACACACACTGACCAATTGCCAAAAAACTTTTTTTTTTTTTTTTTTTTTTTGGACTCAGGAGACCTTAACCCTTTCATGGTCATGAACGTGTATACACAGTCAGAGTTTTTTACTTCTGAATCATTTATTCATTACTAGCCGCCTTCGGCGACCAGCTGGTTCGCCATCCCTGGAAAATCCGACTTTACGAAACTCCCGCTCGGTGGCGCCTGCGGCGCCTTTTTCCCGTTTCAGGTCTAATAACAGCTTATTGATATATCGTAAAAATAGCTTATTGAAATCGCAGTAAATTCCCGTGCGGTAGCGCCTTCGGCGCCCTCTTCCCTTTTCAATATCTGAAACAGCCTGTTCGCTCACCATGTTATGATCTTTCAAATTTCTGACTTCAGCTAAGTTCCGCTCGGTGGCGCCTGCGGCGCCTTATCCCCGTTTTAGAACATGTATTACTTATGAAATTATTTTGATTAGTAGCTGAGATACAAAAGAAAACCTAATCAGGACACCTTAAAACGTGTAAATCAAGTGAAATCTCGAATTCCACTTTCGATAGTATAAAAATGAAATTATACTCATTAGAAGCTGAAATACAAAGATAATACAAACATTTTTTTTAAAAATTTGTGTCTGACTTATCTGTGGTTTTCTCCAAAACTTGCTTAATTCCGGGCTATATACCGTTAAAAATTATTAGTACGAAATGTGAGCGAAAATCTGAATTTGAAACTGTAAAATATAAAAGAATAAAAATTTTCTGGATTTTCCGTAGTTTTCTCCGAAAGTTTCGTACAGAATTTGAACGGCTTATATCATTTTAATAGCCTGCAATAAAAATACTTTAAAATATCTTTTGAATGATGCATTATGTATTACAATAATGAATATCTTTGATATATTTTAGACTCAAAATGGCTAATCTATCAAGGGCGATTAACGATTTCTATTGAAATCCGTCTAAAATTTAAGAATTCCAAAACTGCTTTTTTACAACCGAATTCATGAAAAAAAGGGAAAAAAATCAATATTATTCTGTTAAAAGTATCTTTTGGTGTCATTAACAGATGAAATAAAAATAAATTTAAATAAATATAATATGTCTATTTATTTTATTTTTAAAGCTATACTTTAGATTTTTTAACTGCATACAGGTGAGTCATAATGACGGGCAATTTCGAAGTTCTGCTTTTGATGGATTTTAAATTGAAAAAATTCAAAAACTGCTTTTTTTATTTCCAGTACTTTGTCATGTGGTCGAAAAAAGAAAACAATTTTTTCCGACCGGAAGGAATAGTCTAGCCATCATGTCTAGCACCTGGCGCTGAAGAATCTTTGATGAATGAAATAATTAAGTGTTCTGCCTGTTGCCAACTAAATTTCATACTTTAGTTACTTTTAAAAAAAATTTAATTGCTGTAGAGATAAGCCACTTGTACTCTTAGATTCGGAAAAAAAATCCCCTTTCAATTGGTACCAAATTCGTAACGATCGAACTAATATTTCTAATTTATTTTCCACTTTTTCTGATTTTAACTCCGTTAAAATATCTATTAATTGAGATCGCTTTTTACATTTTAATTAATAACTCCGGAACTAATTAAAATTTTTAAATTCTGTTTTCACTATCAACTCGGGAAGGCTTCTGAGCACCAGTGTGTCAAATTTTATACTTCTGCGTTCAGTAGGGGCTGAACGTATAGATGCACAGACAGACAGACAGACAGACAGACAAACATCTTCTTTTATTATTATAGATAGACTACGGATTTGCTAAATAGAAAACAATCAGTTTCTCAGTATTCGTGATAAATTTGTAATATTATTAGTACTTAATGACTTAAAAATATATAAAACACATCCCACTAAAATGGCTTTGAAACGAAAAAATTAAAAATGGTGTGACCATGAATGTGTTAAAACATGTAAATCAGGTGAAAACTCGATATCGAAATTTTCGGACCGAATACAATACTTCCATTACCTACGATAGTCGGATAATGGAAATAAAAATGGGTATATTTACCAGTGCTCCGCAGTAAATTACTAGTAAAATGTTAACATATCTCGTGTTACCAGTAGGATGAAAATAAATAAAATGCTTTAAAAAAATATTCTACATTTGACAGAAACCTACAGTTGTTTACATTATAATGCTCTTTTTTTTTTTTTTTTTTTTCTTTTGACTCTTGTAAGAAAAGTAACAAGTATTTTATCAAAATAAACAAAACAATTTGCCTACTTTATTTTATTTATTTTTTATTTATATATTTGTTTATTTTTTATTCTGACAATTTCAAGAGCAAGGTAGTTACGCACATTTAACATGAAAAGCCGTCAGAATTTAGAGGCAAAATTAAAATTAAACAAATAATCACATTTTCTCGCTACGTTTTGAAAGCAAAATACCCTTGAAAATTTGTGTGATAAATTTTTGGTGTTGGAAATTAGTAATTGCATCCTCGTGGTGAGGACGCTGCACGTTAAAGGGTTAAGAATAGGTTACCAATTCAAACCATTTCTCCTGGCAATAATAACCTGCTAGATAGATTTCTATGCACAAAACAATTTTCAAAGTCATATGCTTCGTAGTATTTTTTTTTTCCCGAAGAAAAGATAAATTAAAATTCTGTCTTTTTGACATAATTTATTTAGTATGACAGGACTTATTTATATGTTGCAATCTTGTAACTTTAAATATATAGAGAGAGAGAGATAGATAGATAGATGTATAAAACTTTACCAACTATTCAGAAGGCCTCACCATTAAGAAGATGTGACCACCTATCCAGAAACCATTATCAAAACATATCTAGAAGAAATAGCCAACAAATATTTAGAAACCATCCAATTTGTGAATATTGATGGTTTTGGACATCAAAATCGGCATTTGGTTTCTACATGCGATTGTGGAAGAATCTTTAGCTTAAGAGTAAGTTTTTAAAATTGTAAAAGTTTTACTGATTTGACAAAATATTTTAAGTAGTTTGGAGTACAAGGTTGATTTTTTATTCCAACTATGTGAAAAATGCCAGAGCCGGGATTCGAACCCGGGCCCTCCGCGCGGGTGCTCTTCCAATGAGCCACTTTGGCTGATAACAAGCTCGACATTTCTCTCTTAGTAACCGTTGACATGGTCATCGTATTTGCAAACACGATGTAATGGTTATTATGGGAGAAATATCGAGCTGGTTATCAGCCAGGGTGGCTCAGTGGAAGAGCATCCGCAGATTAAACGGAGGGTCCGGGTTCGATTCCATGCTATGGCATTTTTCTCATAGTTGGTATAAAAAGAACCTTATACTCCAAACTACTTAAAATGAATTTTCACGACTGATGAGTTTATCAATAAAATTTCTAAATATTTTAAGATAGTTTAAGAAATTAAATGGTATTGGATATTGATAGGCATCTTGGCATATTGGAAGTAGAACACCGCAAAATTGTGACAACGCAAAATCGTTGTCTGAAAGAAATAGTCCTGTCGTTCTAAAACAGGGCTGGCCAACCCGCGGCCCGCGGGCCGCATGCGGTCCTCCGTGTAGTTTCGTGCGGCCCGTGAGGAGTCTAACGATACTTAAATTTTGGCAAATTTGGTTAAAAGTTTAAAAATTAATAAATCCTTTCTCACTTTTCGCAGTAAAAATACCTTTCAACGATCATGGTAGCTAAATCACACTGTTGTAACGAAATTGTTATTAGATCCAGTATTTGTTCTTTTTATTATACTTCTTAATGTATAGTCATAATTTTTTCCCGATTATGTTGTTAATTTATGAATGAAAAAAAAAATGTATTCTGCTCCGAATCTTCACCCTGCCCTTCCCCCGAAAAAAGTATATACTTTCACTGCCATAAAAATTTGCGCACCAAGAAAGGGTTGTCAGAATGAAACAAAATTTTACGTACGTAAGTTCAATGTTGATATAAATAAATGATTACAAAATCAAAGCGAAATGATCATTTATTACAGGAAAAATTACAAAAGAAGGGAGGTTTTAGTACCCTGTTGGACCACCTCTAGCGTGAATGCACGATGCGATACGGGCAAGCATTGTGGCATACAAGTCCCGTATGATGTCCTGTGGCATATCGTTCCACATTTGTTGTAAATGTGCCTCTAATTCGTCCAAACTCGTAGGCTGCCAAATTTGCCGTCCCAGATGATCCCAGATATGCTCAATTGGTAACAAATCTGATATCGAACAGGCCAGAGAAGGGTGTATTATGACGGAAGCAGTCCTGAGACACCCTTGCTGTGTGTGGCTGTGCATTGTCTTGTTGAAAAATGGCTCCTGGGAGCCCTATCATAAGTGAAAACCCTTATGGCTGAAGGATGTTACGAACGTACCGCTGGTCTGTCATGGTGTCGTGGATCAATATTAGGGATGACCGTGTATCGAATGCAATGTCATCCCCTACCAATACGATCACATCAGCTGTAGGTGAAGTGTGCAGCTGTAAAGTTAAGGAAGGATTGAGGCGCTTACCATGATGCCTCCATACACATGCATGTTTGTCATCACTGCCCAAATTGAATCTGGATTCGTCGCTGAAGACGACCTGGTTCCATCCGGTTGCAATCCAAACCCGTCGAGCGCGACACGACACTACTCCAAACAGAGGATAGAAGGGTATTATTGGCAACATACGTAATGGGCGTCGCGATAGTAAATGCTTTTCAGCCAGGGACCTTGTGATGGTACGTACAGACACAAGAACAGATCATATAGGAATAGGTGTTGCATATGTCCGGATATCGGTCAACGAGACAGTTGGCGCTATATGTACGTTTCGTATGATATGACGATTTTTTCGATTATTGATCTGTCTAGCACGTCCTGAGCCTAGTCGCCGTGTAAGCGGCCTCTCTTTTGTCCACTAGTCACAACACCTCCTCACAGTAAAATCAGAACGGCCTGGGTGGCTGGCTACTCACCAAGCTGATCACCCGCATTCCATCACACCGTTGATTCTTCCCCTCTCGGACTCTGACAGCTGTTCGTATTGTCTTCGATGGCGGCGTGACGGCATCTCTATTTAAAAAGTGTCCCTCTGCAACAGATTATGCACATCAAGCAAGCTCTGCTTACCTGTTTTATACTCCAACATAAACGAACTTCAACGCCCTCTGGTGGCATTACACAATGCGCAATCATGCTGCATTTCTAATCATTTGCATATCTGCCTGGCACGTACCTTCATGCCACGTTTCATTACGGTCCAATCATTATTTCTTGGTGCGCAAATTTTTATGGCAATGAGTGTACATGCATGATTCATATACTTACGAACATATAAACACATAAACATATATACATACGATGCGGCACGCCTGAATAAAAAAGATTTCCAATGCGGCCCACCTAGGGTTTTGGGTTGGACAGGCCTGTTCTAAAAAACTAGTTATGAATGAAAACTGATTTTTCAGGAAACTAAAGGCTTTTAAATCGATTCTAAATAGTTTGAAACCTTTTACTTTTGTTTTCACCGAAATAGTTAAAGCTGTTTACTTTTTGTAGTCACCTACCCCCTACAAAATGTGCAATTTACAATAAAGGTAATTTGTGGGAAAAAGTTTTTTTTTTTTTTTTTTTTTTTGGTATATGACAACCAATATGATCAACTTCTTGCGCACCAAAATTTTTCACTCTGGAATTTAATCAAAATACTCCATTTACATTATATATGTATCCCTTTTCTCCCTCCCGAAAATCCATTTATCAATGAAAACTAATTTTCCAGTAATGAAAAACCTCGCAGATAAAAATCTTAGTACAAAAAAAATCGCTAATCATTGATTTTTACCAAAAGGATACAAACATTTTCTTTGTATAATGTTTGGTTTATAAAATAATAACGACTTTACTTTACTGGCTAAAGCAAACTTATATCATTTAATAAATATTTTTCTAGGCTCGAACGCATTGTTGTTTTATTTCAATGATTAGGAAAATAAAACTTTGTACAAAATACCCTAAATCATAATTTACCAATTTCAAAAATACTGTTCTTTTAAAAACAGAAATAAAAATAGGAAACTGTTCTCAAATTACAATATTTTGATTTATTGTACCTAAGTTAAGTTCTTTCTAAACAAGATTCTACTATTTAAATTGATATTTTATTCCAAAGTATTTTAAAATTTTAGATAACAAAGCTTTTGTAAATAAAGTTTAGTTAAATCTTTTGAAGTAGCGTATTTTATATGCAATAAAAAGAATAAAGAAAGAAACCATTTATTTAAAATCTTTAACTTAATACAAACGTCTTTATATGTGACAATTCATCTTAAAAGCTTTCGAATCTAAAAGTCTTTTTAATATTATTTTTATTATGTAATAATTATGCAAATAGGGGAAACATTTTTATTTTAAATTTATATTTACGATGGTATTCTTTGCGCTGTTTAAAATTAAATGGAAATAAGTTAGCTTCACGACAAAGAAATTTCTGTATCATTTTTAATTCGTTGGATTGTTTTATTCTAATGCATTTTTAATTTATCTAAAAGTATTTTTAACATTTTTATGTTTCCGAAAACATTTCTTAAAATGTATAATTTCGTCATTAATAGAGATTAAAATGATATCTGAAATTTATTGCAATTGTTATATGTGTTTTTAATAAACTTTACCAGTACATATTTTTGTAATAAAAAAAAAAAAAACAGCAATATCATAGGAGCCAACCATTCCGAATTTTAAATATCGTTTTTTTTTTTTTTTTTTTTTTTTTTTTTTTTTTTTTTCTTTAATAGAGTATTTTTGTAAAAAATGTCTGTTGTTAAATAAGGAGAAAATTTATTATAGAATTTAAAATATAAACATATAATAAATATATAATCACTGCACTATAGAATGTGGAATAAATGGAGATGAAATATCAAAAAGAAAAAAATAATAAATAAATAAAAAGGTGATGGAGAAAAAAATAAAAAACACGCACAAGTACAAGTGTGCTTGAAAAAAAAAAAAAATCTTGCATCAGTAAAAAAAATGCGCGAAAAATAGAGGATGAAGAGAAGCAGAAGCAAATGGACATTTCTTAACATTTTCTTTCTTTTTTTTTCTTTTTCTTTTTTTTTTTTTTTAAGCATATTTTTCCAAGCATCTGAAATAGTTTTCTGCGGTTAAATAAGGTGCAAACTATTATAATAAACACCGGTATCCAAAAATCAGAACTGTTGGCAGCTATGGTATCATGTATATTTTCTGCGCGCAAGAAATTCTTAATATTTAGAATTTGAATAAAATTGATTATTAAATATTAAACGAATGCACAATGATATTTTAAATTATATTTGTAAAAATTTCAAAACTTCTATACTTTGAAAGGGTTTTGAAAATTCAGTAAATTAATTTAATAGTATTAAATATACTGATTATACAATTAATTACACAGGTTAATCATGTATATATTAGTTATATATATATTAGATAAATTGATAGATATTACTTTTATGTAGTCCTCTGCGTCGTCTAAACTTTACATACGTACCATATGTCGTATTAAAATATTTTTCACTACCCTGAAAAACTGCATTGCACTATTTCCCTCTTGTAACTCATTAATTAATCAAAACAATTTTGTGGGGCAATGTACACTAACAACTAAGCTAACCATATATTATTTTTCGGGAAAAATTCCCTTGTATACCTTTAAAATATATTTTAATTTCCTTATGTTGAATGGAGTATAAAAACACTAAATTAAGCTTTAAAAATATACCTCTCATAGACCGTAATGCATCGTAATTTTTTGTGAATTTCTGTAATTCATTAAAATTTCATTTCAAAACTACTTGAAGTAGATCCATATTTCATATTCATAATCATGTAGTATGATTTATATTTATATAGTTTTCATATTCATAAGCGATATTTCTAGATATTTAATTGTTTTTACGAATATCGAGAGATACCGTTAGATATCTCCTAAAAATGATATTGTTTTCACGAATATTAACAAATATTTCTGTTCTGGATGTCATACAAACAATATCATTTTTATGACATTAACCGATATAAGAATAAGGTAGGGAAACAATAGGCCTCATTAAAAAGGCAAACTAATTCAGTTATAGCTTTTACCATGCTTATTTCTAGATAAATGTATTATAAGTAATGAAAAAATTTTGTTAAAAGTTTCCTTTTTCTATATTAATTTTTCATTATATCTTTCATTATCGGTAGGTGATGTAAAAGTTCAATATGTGTGACATCCCCAGTAGCACAGATTCACCGGGCAACATCGGAAATTGAGAATTTGCAATACTGGGCAATTTTGCCTGCCGATCACCGGCCTATATTATTTGGAAGCCTTTTTTTCCAATATTCCGATATTGGATTATCTATATTGACCAATATAGGTCGATATCGCTTGGACCGACTCAAATTGGCGAACATCGGAAGGCCAATATCGGCAAGCGTTTTTCTCCGATATTAAGAGGAACTGGCACATTTGACTAGCACCACTGAAGCAGGCTTCATTTAAAGGTTAATATTTTCATTTATAATTATAAATTGAACTGTATTAGGTTTGTTTAATAAAATATATAACTAGGCAACAATAATTATGGTTTTTGATATATTTTATACAGATCTGAAATCTTTAAATTGCATTTTCTCAGTTTGAATTTTTTTCTGAATTCATGATATTCAAAATACTAAAACTTCCACAGATATTTAAGAAAGACTCAATGTTTTATTCTTTCCTGCTGTTTAATAAATCCTAACAAAATTAATGAGGGATACAATATAATTAAAGGGAAAAAAATACTAAAAATAAAAGTTTTTTTTTTTTTTTTTTCTCAAAAACTAATTAATGTATTTCAAAATCCATCTCTATTCCTTTTAAATAGGCTCTATTTTTAAAAAAAACTGTCTCCTCTTAAATATTTGTAGAAATTTTAGCATTTCGAATAGCATAAATTCATGAAAAAATGAAAATTCAGAAAACACAATTTAAAGATTGCAAATCTGTAATAAAATGTATCAAAAACCGTAAGAATTGTTTCCTGATTACATATTTTATAGAACATACCCCTTACAGTTCAATTTGAAAATATTAAATGGAAATATTAACATTTAAATGAAACCTACTTCAGTGGTGCCAAGTCAAAGGTGCCAGATCCCCTCAAGATGATAGTGAACGACATAAATCGTTTCCTTTTAATTACTGTTTTAGATTATAGAAATCTGCATACATATGCATTTAAATACAATATTATTAGCTATATTAAAGCTTTCAAAAACAATTTAAATTGAAAAAAAAAAATATTTTGAAGTTTATAGACATGTTTCCTTTTAACTAACTTTTTATTTTTTTCTCTTGGTTTTAAATTATTACCTGAACAACATATTCTAAACATATTTCACAATTTCTTTGTGGATTCATTAATACATAAATTTTCTAAAAAATATTTTTTTTGTTTGAATGCTACAAGTTTGAAGTAAATTTCAGAATTCAAGCATGAAATTATAATTAAAAACAAATTCAATACAAAGTAATAATCAACTATGCTTAGAATATATTGTTAAGCTGTACAAATTCGATAGGAAAAAAAAAAATCTGGAGTGACTCCACTCGACTTTCCGAACATTGAGTAATTAACAGTTTTGTAGATAAAGTAAAGAAAGAGGAGTTGTTAAACAAACAAAAGAGAGAAAACCATAATAGAGTGTTTGAGCTTTTTTCTCCATCTATTACACGATGTTTTATTTAACGCTACTGAACTTTGAGCCCATAGATCTTAATTATAAAGAATTTTTCGTTGTGTCCCTGTAAAAACCTATAAATGCTAGATTCACCAAAATGCTTATAGTTAGTGCAACAGTGATTTATAATACTCATATAAATTTTCAGCTCAATTCAATAAGGCGTTTAGATGCTATCGTACTTTTAAAAATTTAGTCCCTTAGGCCATAATGATAAAGAATTTTTTTTTGTGTCCCTGTAAAAAAACTTTAAGTGCTAGATTCACCATAATCTATACAGTTAGTTCAACTGTGATCTATAACATGTGTAAAAATTTCTTGCTCAGATTAATAAGGACTTTAGACGCTATCACACTTTTAAAAATTTGGCCCCATAGGCATAATGATAAAGAATTTTTCTTTGTGTCCCTGTAAAAAAAACTATAAGTGCAGATTCTCCAAAATCTATACAGATTGAGTATTTGTGACCTATAATATGTGTATAAATGTTTTGCTCAATTGAATAAGGCGTTTAGATGCTATCGCACTTTTACGATTTTGCTCCCATAGGCCATAATGATAAAGAATTTTTCTTTGTGTCCCTGTAAAAAAACTATAAGTGCTAGATTCACCAAAATCTATACAGATTGAGTATTTGTGACCTATAATATGTGTATAAATGTTTTGCTCAATTGAATAAGGCGTTTAGATGCTATCGCACTTTTACGATTTTGCTCCCATAGGCCATAATGATAAAGAATTTTTCTTTGTGTCCCTGTAAAAACACTATAAGTGCTAGATTCTCCAAAATCTATACAGATTGAGTATTTGTGACCTATAATATGTGTATAAATTTTTTGCTCAATTGAATAAGGCATTTAGATGCTATCGCACTTTTAAGATTTTGCTCCCATAGGCCATAATGATAAAGAATTTTTCTTTGTGTCCCTGTAAAAAAACTATAAGTGTTAGATTCACCAAAATCTATAGGGTTCGTACTATGGTGACTTACAATATGCGTACCAACTTTCAGGTTAATCGAACAAAGCGTTTAGACGCTAGCGTGTTTACTCACAGACATACACACATACATACACACATACACACATACACACACACATACATACATCATCGTAAAAATAGTGAAAACGGACTCAGGGGACCTCAAAACGTATAGAAACATCAAAATCTCGAATTCGGATTTTTGACATGATTACAATACTTTCCTCACTATAGTGTTCGGAAAGTAAAAAGGAGAGTAATAAGAATTTAAAAATATTTCAAAAAGTTAAAAAAAATTTAATCTCATAAAAAAATTAAATGTTTTGGAGAAATGTTTACTACACTTAATAAAATTTTTAAACATATGTAAGCAAACTTTTATAATTAATTTAACACATCAACTTAAAAAAATATTTATTCCTTCCCCCCCCCCCCATTTAAATAGAGTTGAGCTTAATGAGATTACAATATTAAACAAACAACCTGCAATGAATAACTGGATAATTTAAATTCTGTTTTTCAAAGGTAATTAAATATGCATTAATATGTATAATTTTAAATATTCTTGCATAAGAACATTAAAAGTCAATATCTGTAACTTCATCATATAATCTCATTATGCTCCGCACTAATAAGTAATATGTGCATTGTTCAGCCTAGCTAGTCATACTATTGCATGCTTCAAAAGCCAGTATTTGCTTATTTTAGTTTTAAAAAATATTCAATTCATATAAAGTGGAAGGCGTTAAATTGTGGAAGTTCCATTCAGTACTCCCACTTATTTAAAAGTATATTTATTGCTTGATTTTCAATGATGTAATACCAAAGTGTTTCTAAATATATAAAAAGAGAGATTAAAAAAGTATATATATATTTTTGTCCCTTGTGACATACATTTGTTAGCTAATTGGTAAAAAGTAACTTTTTCTTTTTTCTTTTGTTTCAATTTTATATGTCGTTATAAAATGTATGACAATGACAGCATATGAATTTTTCCTTTTCATTGATTTTTTTGTAAATATTTTTTTGCACTTTCAGAGCAAAATTTCGTATGATAAACAATATTCTATGACACAACATCTCTTAAGAAAAATCATGGTCCCCTTCCCCTTTATCTATGCTTCCCAATGTTAAAGGTTGTATTCTCATCTACATATTTTCTATTCTTTTGTTTTGTTTCTCTCTCTCTCTGTCTCTCACTCCTCCCCTTTTTTTTAACTGTTCGATGACTATGATATCATTTACTTCTACAAATGTTACTGATACTGATGTATACCAGATTTTTTTTAGTATGACTGTTGAATCAGAGCCTGATTGAGGCCACAACACGCTACCTTTTTCAATATTCTCACTAATTAAAGGCAGAAATGCGATGCCTTTATTGAAAAAATTATTATTATTCGAAAATAGTGGTGATCATTATTCGAAACTAATTTATGCCGAGTAAACAACTTCCCATTATTGAAAATATATATTTTTATCTTCTTATTTCTGCAATAACTTTATATTAAATATATGGGATAATGTAAAGAAAATAAATATTGATAAGTATGTAAAGAATTCATTCATATATTATACCTGTTTTCACTGCAACTTGCACTTAAGCTGCCGTAACAAAAATGAAATAAATTATTGAAGGTATTTTAATACTACTATATGCATATCAGGATTCATAGCAGTCACTATTTTAAATTCCACTATTATTGAAAAGCAATTTTTGCAATATTTAATCGAAGAAATATATTGGAAAAGGGTTCATAGAAGATTACCATTGAAGAAAAAGTAATCATCAAATTAGTGTTGTTACCCTGACATCTTTTCGAATTTCTATGGTCCTGGTGAATTCAGATTTTTTAGATTTAATTGTACACGGACATACTGAAAATAAGAACTTCGTATACAAACACCATAAAATATCCAAAATATCAATCGTTGGAAATGAAAATAATTAACTTTTAAGACAACAACAGAGCAGCCAAACGCTTGAAAAATTGTGGTGTTTATATACAAAATCCTGATTTATGATTAGCATCAGACATTTTGTGGCGAATAGAATCATGGAAAATTGATTTTGTGAACCAATCAGCATGCAGTACTTAGTGCTTCCGTTATTTTAGAGATAAGTATTTTAAAGAATATAAAAATAGAGGAAAATCTAACTTTTCTTAAAAACATAAAGTTTAAATTAAAGCAGTAATTTTTTTAGGCCTGAATATTAATATTAAAAACTGAAAACAGGTAAATAAAAGTAAAAGACTGAAATATTAATGTGAAAAATTTAATGTGTTAGTTTCTACAAAGCGCCTCAATTTTTAGAGACTTGGTAAAATTACAGAGAAGACATTTTAATGAAGTCTTCTTTAACACTTTAAATAGACTGAAATTAATTCCAAGGTTTTAAGTAACTAACAAGTGAGGTTTTAAATGATTAACAAGTGTAAATCTAATTTGATAAAAACACTAACTTTGAAGTTAATTCAGTATTAATACAGTCGAACCTCGTTAACTTTAGTCTCAATGGGTTTAAAAAAAAATCATGTCTTCAATAGTTCATGCTATCAGTAACTAATCTTCATATAACTAAACTTATCCACTTTTTGATGGAGATTCTGGGAACCGTTCATGTTAAACGTAATTCACGCTAACAGTGTTCACGTTAACGAGGTGCGACTGTATGTATAATAAATATTATTTTGATTGGAAAATTTGCAGCTTCCAAATTGTGAATTATTAACATATTTTTGTTCTTTAATTTAATCAAGTATTATTATTTTTTTATATAAAACCTGAAAATTTCAACCAAATTTAAAGATTTTTGGACTGTGTACTCATAATCACTACTATAAACAATTTTTGTTTTTAATAACAGGAAACTTGGCGTTGGAATATTAAAACCCGAATAAACTACTACGTCAGAAACGCCAAAAGAAAAATATTTGCGGTGCATACAGCTGTTTCGGTAGCCTTAAGCGTACCGTCTTCAGTGCAAAAAGAAGCACTGAAGACGGTACGATCTTTTTGAACTGAGTACGGTAAGCTTAAGGCTACCGAAACAGCTGTATGCATCGCAAATATTTTTCTTTTGGCGTTTCTGACGTAGTAGTTATTTCGGGGTTTAAAAATTTTGTTTTTCATCAAAATCGGTTGAAATTTCACCGTTTACTTTCCTTTTTTACCAAGTCCAATGAAACCATGATATTTATCATCTAACATGAATTAGAAGTTGAAAGATTGGCAGATCACAAATTTCAAAATACCAATACAAAACTGACTTTGAAAAAAAGTTACATTTTAATTAATTTTAAAAATATATAGAAAATAGAATTTCCTCAAACATAGTTAAGTGCCAACCAGATTAAATTAATGTTCAAAATAAAAAAATAAATATCTAAATAAAAACGAAGGCTGCACACTTAGAACACATTTTTTTTTTTAGGTTATTGATAATGAAAATGAAAACAACTACATTTTATCAAAAGTTATAAAAGTTGAAATTTACAATAATTCAATTTGAGAACAATTATGGAAGAACAATATAATCTACTTCACCAATGTGTTAAGGCAGGGCCTGACTACAGCAAGTATATATGGTGCAGTTGCCCTAGGAAAGTTTCATTAAGATGGCTATTGTGTTAAGGAAAACAATTAGCAATATTTCAGATTTAGAAAAGAATAAGTAATTTTCTAATATATAGTATTTCTAAAAACATCACAAACATGAGCATTGTTTTAAATAATTAACATAGAAATTAAGACTTCAAAATGTAAAAAATGACATTCATATCTCAACAAATAAAATTTATTGAAACTCACGCATTTTTACAGTATTTAATGCAATTTTTCAGAAGTGAAAATATTCTCTATGAAAAAAAAAAAAAAAAGAAAAAACATTGTTTGCACCCCCCCTCCCCTCGCCTTTCTTTTTAATAACGAAATCATTTACAGCTTCTTAATCTGTTTCTTCTTAATAGCTTTTCCGATTAACATATGTCCTGGTAGCACTCCTTCGATAGGTTGCAATGGATAGAGATCGACTTCTCGTATTTCATTTTAAAACACTTGCTAGAAAGGATAATGAAGCAAAATTACAAATATTAAACACAATAATAAAAAACTGTAGATTAAATTAATTTTTAACTTGAAAATGTTTTACATATTACACTGTTCTACATGAAAATAGGCCTCAACATCATTTTTGCAAATTCTTTTGTAAAATGACCTCCAGAAATTCGAATATGACGCCCATTTTGCCCTATCACCCATCGTTTTTTAAGAACACTCCCATACTTTTATCATTTTTCTGTAATTTTATACTTATAAATTTGATTTGAAGGAAAGGAAAGGATTATTTTAGTTGTTCAATATATTCTGAGGGGCTGCAGAGTTGGTAAATTCTAAAACATAAACATTTCCAGCAAAGAGAAAATTTAGGGACGGAGGGGTTGCCACTGAAATTATATATTGAATTTATTATATTTTATTAATCAATTATTATTATTATTTATTTTTTATTATACATTATATTTTTTAATTTTAAATGTTAAAGTAATTCTTTTCCATTCTCCAAATCAAATTCATGGCCATAAAGTTACCGTACTTTGACAAAAATTGGGGGAGGTGGGGGCGTCGGGCGTCCTGAGAAAACGGTGGGTGATTGGGTCATATTCGGATTCAGGAAATCATTTTACATAAGAATCAGCAAAAATAATATCAGGGCTTAATATATATATATATATTGCAGCGCAGTGTTACTATTCTGTAACTCATATGGACAAATAAAGAGTAATATTTTATAATTAATTAAAGCAAATTTTATTGTCACGTTAAATGTTTTATATAAAAAACTGTAATATTGATTTTTTTGAGTTGATTTTATTAAACTCGACCAGGCTTCGTCAGCTTTTCTTCTAGCTGTATTTAAGTACATTTTAAAAACCTTGAATCACTTATTGCCTTATAAAAAATGTTATTGTTTTTATCTGATGCAGATCTAGAAACGAAACCGCAGACTTCCATTTTCGAATGTAAACATAAATATTTCGTTTCAAAGGGTGTTATTTGCAGAATAAATATCGGAATAACATACTAATTAAAAGGAAATGATAAATATTTTATCTCTTCGGATCTTCGGATAGTGTCGGTTGGAGGTACCTGTGACTGAGTCACGCATCTTCCGGTACCTAAGGATGGAAACTAACGGAGTGGAAGTCCCGATTTCAATTTCACGGCAATGGAAGGAGGGGAGGGGAACATAAAAGGAACAAAAAACATTAAAAAAGGAATTTTAGAGCTTATGGAAAAAGGAAACACTATATATAAAAATGAGTAGAAAGATTAAGGACAGCATTACAAAACTAGAAGGAAGTTTAGGGATGGTAAGAATATTTTTGATTTTTAAGAGCGCAATTTTTATTTTTATTTTTATTTTTTATTTTCTGATATTTTGAAAACAATTTTTTTTTTAATTTTTTTTTAACACAAGGGCAATAAGACAGACTAACACGAAACAATACAGAGACAAGAAATGGCTATAATCTCTGAAATATTCTATCATAATTTGAAGTCAAAATTGTTTTCAAATCTCTAAATAAAGTATCTGATATCAGATGCTAATATTTTTCAGCAGGATGTATTCGATATCTGTCGTCCTTGATGGGAAAAAAACCGCCAAAATACCTGGCGAATATGTTTAATTTCTTTTAAAAATCATGGTTATTTTAACAACGCATATTAAACGAGCAATTAATAGTAAAACAATATTTCGTACAATACGTATTACGAAAACATACATCTGGCATGTATATTATCGTACTGCGTTTTTGATCGCCAAATACAAAACACGCCAAGGACGAGAGAATTTGAAATTTAAAATTAAAATTGTGTCACTTTGACAGCAAAATAACTTAATCTAGTACATGTGCACGATAACTAATTTATAATTATACCAAAATATGTGAATTAAAATCGGGAAAGTATTATTATTATTAAATCAGTTATCATTTACATGAAATAATTCATTCTTAATTAAGGGAGGGAAAAAAAGAATTTTCGTAGCAAATATAATCAAGCTGCATATCCAATAAAGCTATTCTACTTTATAATATATATCTATAAATACACAGCCAAGTATTTGTACTGCTTTTGAAAAATAAGATGAATTTCGGTATACATAATGAAGTAAATACGTAATTTTTAACGTAATATCAACAAAATAACTTTTAGTGTAAATACATACATACATAACTAGAACAACACGAACATTTACGAAATCATATTAATGCTAAATTCAATATATTATAAAAATATTACAAACAACGCATTGGCGCATCTAAATGAATATCACTATCAAAAAATTTTAAATCTAATTAAAAAAAATAATAATTAATGATAATTAAGAGTTATTAATCAGTAATTAGTTATATTTACCAGATACATAGAATTTCATCCGTACGACTAACTTTGTTTCTTTCGAAAACAAAAACATTTTATTCTTGATGCCATTTCTCAAATAAAACATCTAAAATTATTCTGTTGTGCAGACGATTGTTTAATTTCATTTAAAAAATATTTTAATTTAAACAGTGTACATTATATTTATTGTAGAAAAACAAACGGTATTTAATATTTATAAACAGGTTCAATTATTATTATTATTATTATTATTATTATTATTATTATTATTATTATTTTCATCTATACTTAGGTGATAAAATAAAAAAGAGGAGGAAAATTCACGCTGTTTGCATGGATTACAAGCACTTCCAAACTGTACTTATCCGATACATCATTTGACCCAACTTTCAAATATTATTATTATTATTATTATTATTATTGATTCAAGTATTAACAAAATAATACAACTGAACATGCATTTCCAATAATTTTCTCTTATATACTAAAATGTATTTGAATATTTTTGCGTGGCCCTGTAAACCACTCACTAATGTTAACAATACAATATTTCATAGGAAGCCTTTTTTTCCCCATTTAAATACTGCATACTAAATTCTTTATATTTTATATTGTATAAAGATATTAAATCAGCTTAAAAGAAAAAAAAAGAAAAAAAAAAAAAACTTGCAGACAGCAGTATATCCAAATTATTTTGTGAGTTTGTGTACGTAGATTTTTTACATCCATTACCCGACTACCGTAGGTAATGGAAGTATTGTATTCGGTCTAAAAATTCGATGTCGAGTTTTCACGTGATTTACATGTTTTAAGGTCCCATGAGTCCAAAAAAGTGCTTTTTGGCAATTGGTCAGAGTGTATGTGTGTGTGGGGGGGGGAATCTTTTCTGACTAGTATATCTCCGAAACTAATAAATATGGAACCATAGAATTGAGACAGGTCTAGTGTTCAGATGAATTCTTTAAATTTTGGTGAAATTTGAAAAACCGGGCGTGGGCTATCCGAAACCGGTAGTAGATCCGTAAGTCCGTACCTCAAAAACGGCTCTAACGATTGTCTTCAAATTTGCTGCATAAACAGTCTATTCGATGTCCTTTCGAGTGATATAGTTTGTTAGTTCAAGAAAATTTTTAGGCATCCTGTATAAATAGCTCAATTTCTGGTACTGCAGGTGAGTTTTTTTTTAGAACGGCTGAACGATTTTTTTTCAAACGTGCCATATTAACTCCCTTTTAAATATCCTTTTGTATGTAATTATTGTTTTCTGATCAACAGTTGAATATGCCAAGTTTTGGTAAAAGTCGGTATCTCAAAAACGGCTCTAACGATTTTCTTGAAAATTGTTACATAAACCCACTTCAGATATCCTTTCTCATACTTTATGTGATTATTACAAGAAAATTAATAGTCATCCTGATCAGATAGATCAGTTTTAGATCTTGGAAATTAGTGTCTCAAAGAAAAGAAAAAAAAAAAAAAAATCCTTCTACCTTTTTTATTTTTTTTTTAAACTCGCTATGTAAACTTTGTTTTGCGTGTCTTTACCCGTGTATTAACTTTCTCTCACTGAGAAAGTTTTAGTTGTCTATTTCATTAGGTCAATTATATCACATCATATTCAAATATCTGATCACATTATATTCAAAAAGTGCATATAAAATGTGTAATAGAGGGTAATAGAAGTCGTGTGGTTGTTTCACACCAGACTTTTTTTTTTCCTTCTTTTGCCTATGTAAAGAAGTATTGGATTCGGGAAAAACTTTCGAACTCAAGTTTTCGAAATTTTTACACGTTTTGAGATCACCTGAATACGATTTGACTATGTTAAGAAAACGTCTGTCTGTATATTGTCAAAAGTTTGTAGCCACTATATTTCACGAAAGAGAAAACAGAATTCAACATAACTTTACTTTTGGTTGTATACTGGCTTAAAGTGTTCCTGATTACAGTTTTTTATATAACGTACAACAAATGGTGCTGCTATGTTGCATTTTCCCATGTTTAAGGAAAGACTGTATCTTAGTTTCTAAATGCTTAAATTCATAAAACGTGATGTGAATGAGAGATAAACGTGGTGTATAAAACATGATGAAAAACAAAATTGAGTTAATTGGGTTGCATATGAGCCAACAGATGGCGCTAGTATGCTGCAATTTAACTCCGTCTACAGGAATATAATAGCTCAGTTTCTATGATATATATCTATGATAAAAAAGCAGAAATCCTGGTTTATATATATATATATATCAATGTATATCGGCCAACAGGTGGCGCTGATTTTCCGAGAATGTCAAGGTGGCTATATCTCAGAACTTCTTAGCGAAAATGGCACCAAAGTGGATAAGTAAAATGTAAGAAATGAAAAGTTATGGCAATAAATATTTGTGTGCCTTATAACCAGTATAGGTACCGCTATTATTCATGATATAGAGGAAAGATTTACGATGGCCACAGCATACAAGTTTATTTTGGATCTTGAAAAGAAATAAAGAATAAAAATACCTCACAATTCTTTATTTATAGTTTTACTTTTAAAGAGGAACGATAAAGTAAATTGCTTTATTGTAACCCTGTATATTGTCTACAATCAGAATATGCTTTCATATATCGTATTAAAAAATTAGAAGAAAAAAAAAAGGGGGGGGGAGAGGAGAATCTTTCAACATAACACAGCTGAAGACGCCCCACGAGCAATTTCTACTTATTTTATTTTGTATGATTCCATACACTAATAATTAATTCTAGTTATACCTTATTTCATAGAGAACATGCTTATGTATATCTGGATTATGTTACATTCGTTATGTTTTGTGCAATATAAAAATTTAATAAGCTCTAAAGAAATACATCTTATACTTATAGATCATAATGTACCGAAATTCTCTTATGAGCCCCTATATACAAATCAGTACTGTTTTTTATAACATTTGTTCCAATTATGGATGAAGAAATCTCATAAAAATTATATTTAAAGCATTACAATACATAATTAAAAACTTGTGCAGCCCCCTGTATACTGTCTAAAACTAAAATAAATTGCAATGTATTAATAATTCTCACAGCACAACTCAAAATACCCTTCGAGCTATTTCCACATATATTTTAATTATATGCCTGCAGAATTTTGTGTGGTACCCTGTAAATCAATGAATAAACTATTCATACCCTATTCTGGAGGAAACATATGCAATTTGCACATGGATAATATAAATTAATTTTATTATGCGTTGTGCAGGATAGAGATATTACGATTTTGCTTTACAGAGATACTCTCATAGACCGTAATATGTATGAATTTTTTTGACTGTTCTTACACACAAGCCAGTGTTCTTATTTCTACCATTTTAACAGACAGCGCTCTATAGTGTACCAGAATAAAATACATTAATTTCAATCAGTCTTAACATATTTACGGAAATTAGAGTGCGGGATTGGGAGCGGCCACAGACAGACACATAGAAGAATGAAAGTCCTAAAAATTTTTAAACGTTGTTGGAATAGGTTAAAAACGCATAAAAGCCTATCTGATTATTCGTTTCTAGTCTTTTTTAATTACATATTTAATATACTTGAATAATTTTGTGTGGCACTGTAAACTAGTCATTAATGTTGTTTATATGATATACGACATAGAACGTGCTTTTGTACATATGTGTAATATATGTTACATTTGTTGTGTTTTGTGCTGTACAAAAATATTAAAATATCCCCTATAAAAATGCCCCACGTAGAGCTCAATAAATTTAAGCTCCCTTTGGGTGTCCCTGTATACAAGCTGGTAGTGCTTTTCATGCTATTTTAAATGTAAACCCTACAGCACATCTTCTCCTCAGGACATCCTAAGGATACCCTGCGGATGAAAAGACATCCAGGAGATATACATACGATGTACTTGGGATAAGTGTGCTGTTAGGGAAAGCTGCTTTAGTCTAATTAAATAACTTGTATAAGCGTAAAGGTGCAACATTGAAAAAAAATGGGGAAAAATTTGTCGATTTTCCCCGATGCAAATCGACACTGTGCGGCATTGGAAAAAATGCTGAAGAAATTGCCGATTTTCTCCGACGTACATCGATATTGGGCGACATTGGGAAAAATAGGTAAAAAAATGCCGATTTTCTCCAATGTAGATCGATATTGGGCGACATTGGGGAAAATCGATAAAAAGGTGGCGATTTTCATCGATGGAAACCAATGTCGGGCAGCATTGGTACAATACTGCCCCATATCGCTGTGCTACTGGGGATTCAATGACATTCTAAATACTGGCCTTTATGCTACCTTATATTATACCTAATTATACCTTTGTGCTACCTGGGTAGTTAAATATAAAACAAAAAAAAAAAAAAAGTAAGTAAATTTCTCAGACAGTTTCATTTAACAATTTCTTTAATTTATATATAATAAGAAAACCCTGAAGTAGGTAAAGAGGAGGGAATCGAAAGCAAGTCTTTTTGTAAAATAACTTGATTTACTTAATTTGCTTTCTTGCTAAAAACTGAAACCAACCATAGCCTCCCAAACTAGATGCCTGTCGCGTTCCTCGTAAACTTGGCAACAGTTCAAGCGGTAGACAGCGCCACCTAGTACAGATTGCGCGACTTTTTTATTCATCAGCCACCAAAAATTTTTAAAAGTGGGATTTAATATACAGGGTGGACAAAAAGTCACAAGTTTTTTAAAAATTAAATAAAAAAGCAACCATGATAGATAGAAAAACCAAATGAAAGGTATTTTATTGCGAAATGATGGGCATTAATGTATCAAGTTTTCAAAATGCCGTCCGTCAATTGCAACAAGGTGTTGGATGCGCATGTAAAAATTCTCAATTGCAGCATGAATTTGTGTCTCTGGAATGGCTTGAATTTCCTCACGTATTCTATCCTTAAGCATCTCCAAATCTTGTATTGGATTCGCATAGACTTTATCTTTGACGGCACCCCACAGAAAAAAGTCGCAGACGTTTATGTCTGGAGAATACGGAGGCCAATCAATACCTCCTCCAGTTTTCTCGGGAGCACCTAGACCGATAATTCGGTTTTGGAAGACATCAGAAATTCTCTTCAAATTCTCTTCAGTTGAGTGGGGGCGTGCTCCATCTTGCTGGAACCAATAATTGGTGATCATGCCTAAAAAACTTGTGACTTTTTGTCCACCCTGTACATAAAAGGCGAATAGAATCGAAGAAACGTCGATTACATATGTCATATATCACTTCTTAAAATTATTGGTGACAGGTGAATAAAAAAGTCGAGCAATCTGTACCAGGTGGCACTCTCTACCGCTTGAACTGTTGCCAAGTTTACGAGCAACACGGCAGGCATCTAGTTTAGGTGGCTGTGAACCAACATAATGTGGTGAACAGCCCCAGTTTACGACCAGTATGGAGAAGTTTCTACCCTAACAAGTGCAGGTTATAGACAAGCTCAAACAACTTTGACAAGAATTTGCAGTTGCTTCCTGTTAATTATTATAATTTCTAACATCCAAAAGGATTATTCTTTGTTTGACAAATATAATTTGAGAAAAGTGATCCTCTTTAATATTCTTGGCTGCTTTGCCTCGAGAAGATAGAATAATTTAATCATCCAGAGATAATCCAGATAAAACGACTGAAGTCATGGTTTTACTCTGGCATTAAGTTTTGGCATGGTAAATAAGCTACAATATAAGCAATCGCGAACGTTAAATAATGTCATAAATAAACAGACTTTTTCAAAGTAGGTCAATATTTTTGGTGCAATACTCTTCAAAATGCATACACATTCATTAGCATATTTTCAAGTCAAGTGTTTTAAAATACATTAACCCTCGCTTTCCCAAGATCAAAGCGTTACTACAGAAAAGTTGCTTTCAAGTGCCGCTTGGCACGTTTGGCGAAAATCATCAGCACCGCGCCTTTTTGTATAGTTTAGAAGTTGCAACATTCCATTGGCTACGCTTACTATCTCTGGCGAATTAGCGAACTTTTTGAATGAGGCGGGCTTAACTAATTTTCAACTTCAAAATGGCGTCAAAATGGTCGAAATGTCTAAATAGAATGAAAGATTCTAACTTTATTAAGGAAACATCAAACTATCTCCGTCTCTATGTTTTCCAACATCTTGGAAAAGCGAGGGTTAATTATTAATATTTTTACCGAAATCAATTTAATAAAATTATTAAATATTTAAAGCCATCTAATATTATTCCTAAAAATAATAAAGAAATTTTCTATAATATGTAATTACAGTGAAATAAGAACAAAAATGTTCTTTAAAAATAGTGGTGTAAAAACAAGGCAGATACTAACAATACTACGGAATAAATTATAAATATAAGAAGTTACATAATAACTTTAATTTTTTTGCTACTTTCACAAAATACAGTCCATCTAAATATAGGAAACGTATTTCTACTAACAATAGTAAAATTATAATAATAGGCAGAATACAAACAATAAAGAAGTTTTTCTCATATTCTTTTATACATTTAAGACAAATGGGTATATTTTTTATTCCATATTTAGAAACTATTAGAACGGATGACTATTAGTTCCTAGAGGTCTGCACGGCCGGGCTTTCGGCCCGCCGGGTTCGGGCCGAATTTTTCAATTTGCTCTCGGGCCGGGCCGGGCTTAAAATTTTTTGTAGGTTCGGGCCGGGCTGGGCTCGGGCTCAATATTTTTTGTGTGTACTCGGTCCGGGCCGGGCCTGGAGGAAATTTTAAGCCCGGCTCGGCCCGAATCTTTTTCTAAATTCCTCGTTAATCAACGAAAAAGGAAAATGATAAGATACTTTTTCAGTCATTTATTTTACATAATTTTACAGTCTGGTACGTAACATAAAATTTTATTTTGTTAAAAGGTGTCTGTAACTACAATTTAATTGTCTATCTGCAGAATTTTCCACAAACATTTTAAACATGTCTCGAAATTAATATATTTTATTTAAAGTAATATTAGATGGTTTCTAATTCAAAATAATATACATGTTACTACCAGTTTGCGTACATGTAACAAACAAAATAAATTAGATACGTTACTGTATTTAAGGCTTTGTTTTCTATGGTCTTTAGTGTTTAGGTGGTATGAAGGCTATAAAAATCCTTCCGCTGTAACTTTTCTTCTAAGGCTTCTTTTTCTTTTCTCCGGGGCATTGGATGAAAGTAGCATTAATTTTAGCATGTGCAAAAGCATCTTTTCTATTGAATATGGTTCGATTAGCATTAAAGTTTTGTTTACCGGATCACATGAAATATTTGGATACATTACGATATATAACAGGAAGTGGTTGAAAGTGTATTTTTAGTACTATTAACCATTTTAAATATCTTCCTATATTGTTTGAGGAATGCTAATATTTTCGATTTGACTTTCTGTCTGTCTTTGTGCCTTCTGTACGTCTGTAATAATGAAATATAAATATCTTGTAAACATTCAGCAGTTTTGTTAAAGAACATTCTATTGCTTAGCTAAATAAAACCTCTGCAAAACACATACTAAAAATCTTTTTCGTAGAAAGGCAAGTTTTTTTTTTTTTTTTTTTTTTTTTAATTTTACATATTTTTGAATCGGGCTGGGCCGGGTCGGACCTGAATTTATCGCTTTTTGGCCGGGCCGGGTAGGGCCGTACACTAGTAAAAAAGAAACGGGCCGGGCCGGGTAAGTAAACCTTTCCAACGGGCCGGGCCCGGGCCTGAAAATTTCGGCCCGTGCAGACCTCTATTAATTCCAATCTGGAGTTTTTGTAGACCAGTTTTGTGTAACACCAAAATAAATTAGAAATAACAGCCCTGTCGTTACAAATTCGGTACTAAATGAAAGGGGTGATTTTTCTGGTGCAAACAGCTTATAGACACGACAATTAGATTTTTTTTTAAATTAACTAAAATATGAAATTTAGGTGGAAACTCTTCATTTTAATTCATTTCAGTCATTTTAAAAAGTACGTGAACCAGTTTTACGGTCAAAAAACAAGATTAAAAAAATAGATTAAAAATTAAAAAAAAAAAAAAAAAAAAAAAAATTACAGATCGAAATTTTCCATACTAAACTAAATTCTGTCAAAGACAGAATTTTTATTTTATTTTTAATTTTTAATTTTTTTAACTTGTAATATATGTTAGACAAAACATATATATTATTCCATGTTGGACTGAAAAATAGAATTTCAGTTTTTCTCTTTACTAACTAAAAGAATCCAAAGATTATTTTTTATTTTTAAAGGGTAAAAAAGAGAGATGTATGAAATATAATGTATCTGTGAAATCTGATTTTTGTATTTCGAAATGTCTGAATAGAATGAAAGATCTTAACTTTATTTAGGATATATCTCCGTCTCTATGTTCCCCAACTAAACAGAAATAAAGTGAAATTTTTGTTTCAATGGATCTAAGAAGACTTCAAATGTCCAGTTGAAACTTTCCTTAAATACTCGAATATAAAAAAAATCCCTTTTCGGCAAGCTTAAAGGCAAAGGTAGATTCCTTTACGTTAATGTTACAAATGTAAATAAATTTTACATATGCATTAATACTTAGCCAATGGCTTTGTTCTCACACATTGAATTTTTTACGTCGCTATTCTGTTTTCAAGAAATTTAATTTTCAGCAAAAAAAAAGGATTTTATTAAATCTACTTAAAATTTTAGGCTAGATTTATTGGTCTGTAAATGCTTCAATTTTTTTTTAATTCAAGCTCATAATAATTCAAAAAATAGAAGTCTTAAAGATATATAATCCCAGCAATGATAAATCCCGGAGGGGGCTATTGGGCTACACCCCCCTCCCCACCCAAGCTTAATTAACATTATAATTTTTATATAAATTCCATATAACTGAGGTTCAATCTCTTTCTTTTAAAGAAAAAATAATAGAAACGTGAAAATGCACTTGTGACCTTACTATGGTCAAGCACTGGTAGGTAAGCCTGGCGTTACTATGGTCAAGTCAAATACAGTTAAGTGGTAGCGGTTTTTAGATAGTTATTTCATTGTAATTTTTATTGAATTATTGAAAGTTTTGTATTGTTTTTTAATGATTCTTATTGTCAGATGAGTAAAAATTGTAAAGTGAAACTGTTTTGGTTCACATAAGCTGGAACATTAACAATAGTTAACTAACATTGGACCATTTGGCATCGCTGAATTTCAATGTTAATTGTTATGAATTTAGTAAATTGTATGATTTGGCGAGATTTTGGTGGCAAAACTTGCGACTTATCAATGAAATTTGTGATTTGGCGGCAAAATTTGATAGTTAACGACGAAATTTTTGACTTGGCGACAAAATTCGTTGTCAGACGACAAAATTTGGCGAGCTTGGCGATGGAGAAAGGCAGCTTTGGCGTCATTATATTTTCTTTCCATGCGAATACCTCATATCTCTTCACAGACCAATATCTTGTTCCGACGAGATAAAAAGTCAAAGGAAGCTGTAACTTATTACTCTCAATCGTAAGTTTTAAATTCTTGCCTAAACTGACATTCTAAACTATTCACCACAAACGATATTTGTATTAAGATTGACGTATTATTTTAATTTTATATTTTTAAATGATTAATTAAAGCGTTTAACAAGGTTTTTAATTAACACACTTCTATTAACTTGATAATGATGCAACTATTAATGTATGTAACGGAATTTTGCAATTCAATTTTCGGCAACTTTTTGTCGTCCAAAGGACCTGAAATTTTGCACACAACTTCATAATCAATGACAATACTAGATACAAGTGTTTCCAGGCACTTTTCCCATCAGGGGCAGGTTCCAAGGGCAAACAAAAAATCTATACTTATACCACGGCCTTACTAGATCACTCCTCGGCGCCAACGCGCCAACGTCGTAAGCGGCCGTAACAAAACTGCAAAGATCAATGCATGCCGAGGAATCGATTTTCAGGGTCGGCAACAAGCGCCATCTACTTTCCCAGGCTTTAGCAAACGTGGAAAATGCCAAGAAACATTAAATATTCATCCATGGTTCAACAAAATAATAATATATGTATATAATATAATTTTTAAAAAGACACAATTTAAAATTCTTTTTATAAAAGTCTTTCTAATTCTTATTTATTTTCTTTCATGCAAAACAGAAATTGGAAGAAGAGTATCTTTATTTAAGAGAAAACGACTAACATCATTTATCATTTTTCAATGAATTGATTTAAAATTATTGCCACAATTATTTTTATGATTCATATATTTTTGCGTATCGGAAGACTGCATTTTGAATTTAATTAAATCAATTTAAATGCTCTGAAAACGGAACAAATTTATGCAGTTTCATATACAAAACTAAGTTAATTTTGCCGTGGTGGCGCTGTGTGCCAACCCTAACATCCAATGCATTTGATTCCGGAAAAATCGTCGATTGTTATGGCCGCTTTCACGACGTTGGCGTGTTGGCGCCGAGGAGTGATCTAGTAAGGCCGTGCTTATACAAAACTATTGTATGTGACACAGGATTTGGATGCATTTGTATAATGTCGAGTGGCAACAATTAATTTTTTTTTAATAAAGATTTATTAGTTCATTTTTCAATAAAAGAGTGTTCTGTATTTTTTTTTAAACGGTATAATTTTATTTATCAAAATAAGAGAATTTGAGTAATGAAATACTTTAATTTAAATTTAAATTTTCATGAAAATAAACTTCAACGGAAAATTCATTAAAATCGCCCCTAGTTCATTTGTTAAAGGGATACCTAAATTTTCTACCATGTCAGTTTAATTCGTTTAGCATCGATTTACAAGATTTAACTTTTATTTTATTTGTTTAAAATCACGGATAAAATTTTATTTCATTTTTCTCAGTACATTGTTATAATTGTGACGTCATATTTTCTGTTCAATGAAACTTTTTTTTTTTTTTTTTTAAATCAGATTATTATATTGTTTAAAAACATGATTAAAATTTTATTATATTTTCAGTGATCTTTTTTATTATCATTTGCACGTGACATAAGCATCAGATTATAAATTTTTGCAATGAAAGCTATAGAAAATGTCGGCTTCATCACAAGAAAAATCACTTTTAAACTTGTAACTTTTAAGCAATTGAAGTTATCGAAAAAGTTTAAATACAAAAGTTGTTCTTTAGGGTAAGGCGGTAATTCGCCTGATTTGAAGTATTTTCCTATTTTCAATATTAAAGAAATTATGGGCAAATGAAAATTTCCACCCCCCACCATTTCCACCTCCTTTGAGCAGGATACCCCATCTACGAACTCGACCGAGATTTTTACTGTCCTGACCACATATCCCGAGCTGGTTAAATTTAAATAAAAATTACTCCAGTTATCGTGTTCACAACTTAACATGGGAAAAAGCGTTATACATATATATATATATATATATATACCTATATATATATATATATATAAACTTTTGAACGGAGGGTGGTTTTGGGTTCTAGGGGTCATGATCGGTGAAGATATGAAGAAATTTTCCAAAAGTCGTGTCATGAGAACCATTGCAATAGGTAGATCTCCTATAAGGAATCTACCTAAAAATGCACCTTAATTTTTTTACTATATTATTAATATAATTGTTATATATATAAATACTAACGTGGACCAGTCACGACTAAATTTTTTTGAAACGATACGATAGTGACACATTTAACACTTTCGCAACCACTGACGTAGATTCACGTCATTTGAAAATCTGTAACTTCCGCCAGTGGGCGTTTCTTTCGAAATTTGTATGTTTTTTATTTCGTAAAAAATTACCTAATAATCATATTTCTACAATATAATATGCTATGGATACAAATACTTTGATTAGAAAGAGTATAATTATAATGTATATACATTTGAAATATAAGAATGGATGGATGGATGACTGGGTTTTACGTCGCACTAGTGCTGCGCAGATGGGCAATTAGCGACGGTCTGGGACACATCCCTAGAGGTGGTCCGGAGACATGCCATCACAGTTTTGATCCTCCACGGAAGGTTGGGCTCTAGCGCTTCGGTGACCCCCAGAGGTATAATTTTTTGTGGGAACATGGAGGACATTGCGGCCACGACAGATTTTACGTGCACCAGCCACCATTAGTGTACACGACAGTCTTTGGCCGGCTCGAGAACCGAACCCGCAATCTTCCATTTACGAGACCGGCGCTCTACCGACTGGAATACCGCGGCTCTTGAAATATCAGTGTGAATACAGAAAATTTTGTTCTGAAATATTGTAACTTGGGAGAATAACGCCCACAGGCGGACTTTACTATTAAAAAGACAAAAGCATGCGGTCGCGAAACTTTTAAAAAAATAGATGAGGATAAAAAAAATAATATTTATACATGGGCAATATTTAAGCATGCAGATTCAGTTCAATGATCTAATTAGAAAAATGACAAATTTATCTGATGAGATCATTTTATAGAAAAAAAATATATTTATCTGACGTAGGTCAGTTAAGATTAGTTAAGGTTAAATTTTGTCGAAAGGATACGATAAGCATAATTAGTTAAATATGCAAGGATAAAACATAATATTTATACATGAACAATATTTAAGTACGCAGACTCAGTTCAATGATCTAATAAGAAATTTGTCTAATGAGATCATTTCATAGAAAAAATTTATTTTTAAAAATTGCATCTTTACAATCTTTACAAACGCAATTCTAAACCTCGCAATACTTCAAAGATATTGGCAGAATATGAACTATCGTCACAAATTTACTAAAAAACGCAATAATATAAAGTAAAGTGAAAATAGCCACAAAGAACTATGCTAAAATAAATAAATGAAAAAGCATCGCCAACCTGGCGGCGAAAATTTAAAAGTTGCCATGGGTGTCATGTACTAAAGCAGCTGCCTATAGAAAAATGAAAACCAGGGGCGAGGCGTGGTTCAGAAAACTATGGAAGCGCCTAAGCGAAGCGCTTCCAAAAGCAGTGGGAGAATCAATTCAGAATTTCGACGAGGCGACATTATTTGATTACTTTTATAAAATCGTAATAGAGGAAGCGCTGCTTCGCTCGTTTCCATGGGCGCTTCGCCACTGATAGAATCTATACTTTGATATATATATATATACTACACTTTGATCTTAGCCAAGAAGATAAGAAGTGATACATCTTATATACTAGCCATAAGGATTATAATCATGTGCATAGTTGTATTTTTAATCTCGAGTTGAAATAAGCTTCATTTTAATATATTGAAAAAACTTTGCTGCGAAAACAATAGTACAATTTTGCCCTTTTCAAAGATAGTCTGGGTGTTGAAGAAGTCCTTATCACAATATATTAATAAACTGAAAGTGTTTTAAAAAGTCTGTATTTTTCACGGATATATATATATATATATATGTATATATACATATATACCGTAATTTCTGGTAGGTAACCCGCAGGTAAGATGTGCCATTCCTCCACCAGAAATTTTATTTAATAGAAAAATCTATACTTTTTCGAAGGAAGAGCTCGTACAAATATACATTTATTTATCAATTTAAATTTCTGATGCAAAACTGGATTATATAACCTACGAGGTATCTACCAGAAATTACGGTATATATATATATATATATATATATATATATATATAATCGTCGTCGTCGTATAATATATATAAAGAGAAAGAGAGAGAGAGAGAGAGAGAAACAGACCGTTCAGTAGTAATATAATATTATCATTGCAAACATTTGAAATTTAAAGATAATTTAATTTCAGTATTCAAACAATTATTTTGATCTAAAACGAAGACCACCCAAGTCAAACCAAAAAAGAAATAAAGTAAAATCTAAATGAATTACCTAGAAACTTGCTAATTAAGTGATAAAAGTAGTTCGAAATGATCATTAAATTGCAAAACACTGAAGAAGAATTGTAATGCAATGAATGAGAATTGAAATAGTGTTATAAATAATAATAATAATAATAATAATAATAATAATATATAGATATATATAGATATAGATATAGATATATAGATATAGATATATAATTTATATATATATATATGTATATATATATTTATATTTATTTATATAATATATATGTTTTTTATTTATTTATTTTTGATATTTTACCCCTTTCTGGGGACTTGTAGGAAGCAAAAGGCAATATTCGATTAATATATATGTGTGTGTGTGTGTTGGTGAGTTACATAATGTTAAAGTAGAGGCGCCAAGTTATTACTAACTAAAAATAAATTTTATATCACTGTTTAGGAATAGTATTCTTCGTCTTATTTAGCACAGATAATATTTACAAAAGATAATATTAAAAAAATTCGGTATGAGCGTTTATCCATAATAGTATAGATAATCCATAATATAGATAACCCATAATAGTTTTGCACGTCTATAATCCGTTAAAATGCAGCGTCTTTGACATGGGAACGCAATTACTAATTCCAAACAATATAATATTCATTCTGAAATTTTTCATCAAAATTTTACATTTATAACTTAGCGGAGGAAAACTCATTTATTTCTTTTCTTTTAGTTTTCTTTGTGAATTGTGAATTCTGATGGCTTTCCATAATAAACGAACATAATTACCTTGCCCTTTCAAGGGTTAAAGGCATCTTTTTCTGCCTATTATATATTAAGTATCTGAGATTAATTAAAAATATCATTATTTTCTGTGCCCATTTAAGGAATATTAGATGGGCAAACGATGTTAATAGATTGATAAATTACTTTAATGAGGTATCATTTAACCCTTTATCTACTGTACTTTAAAGTGCAGTTAATTCAATAAGCATATAAAACCAAATTTATGTGGAAGAAATGTGAAAGGTATTTATAGGAATAGAAAGCGTATATATACGTCCCTTTAATCTCACTAGAAGGCACTAGATGCTACATGTATAGGTTTCTGTTCGAGAAAGGGGTTTATAAAGTGCTATTGCTGTATTTGCTTGGCATTTTTTACGATCTTCACAATTCCTATATTATCTGAAGGAGTCCCATCAATGTAAGAAAAAATATATAACGAATACATAAAGTAAGTACGTTTTTACACTTTTTTTTTAGGTCAAAATGCCATTTTCAACCTCTAAGTGCCAGTGCTATACTAATGAATAACTACACAGAATCCTGTTTAATTACTAGGATAAGTTGGTATGCATATTATGTATTGCAGATATTTTTAAATATAGAAAAACATATATATTTCAAATATGTTTTTTGTCTGTTTCATGATCGGTAGAGTTAATATTACAGAAAACAATTTTTCGCTATTATTTATCAATCTCTAAATAATAATTTATATATATATATATATATATATATAATATATACATATATAATACATACATATATACATATATATATACATATTATACATACATACATATGTATATATATATCGACAATTTAACTTTTTTTTCCCTTTTAGGGTATGTTAGAGACTAAAAACAATAATCGCGATTGAAGAAATATTTTTCAATATTTTATTGCTCAATATTAAGTAGAAATTTTTCTTACAGTCACGTATTAAAAATCTGAAAGTAATCAAAAAAAATTATCTTTTTTTTACTTTCTCTTACCCATAATGTAGAGAAAGTATTGTTTTTGGGGGTCAGATTTTTGAAAGTGAGTTTTGTTTATAGTTACACTTCTTGAGGTTACATGAATCCAACAACCATGTTTTTAGCAGTTGGTCTGTGCGTCTGTGTGTGTGTGTGTCTGTTTGTGTGAGTGTCTGTCTTCAGCATATCTCAAGAACAAATAACAGCAGGAAGTCCGAACATGCTATTGTAAATGTGTATCATACTGGGATGCTAAACTAAACTTTTCGTTGAGATCAAGCAAATGGTTCGTGTATAGGGACACCCAGGATAATTCAAATACATTACGTCTATGGGGAAATTGCAGATAAGTAGAGTTTAACATCTATAGACTGCAGTCAACCCAATGGCCATATTTTTTATATACGTAAAAACATGTTTCATTTAGGATATGGTATGGAAATCATTCACAGTTCGTTAACGCAAAAGAACTAGATTATAGTGCGACAACACTTAAAAATTGATTGCAAGTGTATTTCAGGTTGTGTCATGTGTTATTATTATGCTATTATATTTATGTACACCATATGTGTGTGTGTGTCTGTTATCAGCATATCTCAAGAACAAATAACAGCAGGAAGTTCAAACTCAGTATCCTAAATTTGTATCATATAGGGATGCTACACTAAACATTTTGTTGAGATCAAGCGAATGGTTCGTGTACAGGAGCATCCAAATGATTTCAAGCACACTACATCTATGGTGGAAATTGCAAGTAAGTAGAGATTAGTACATATAGGAAACGAATATACCGGGTGATTCAAAATAGATGTTACAGCTATTATCTCGTAAACTAAGAAAGATAGAAACAAACTTCCAATTACAAAATTGATGCAAATTAAGAGTAGATTTCAGATATTGCATTCTTTTGTACAAGGGGCTGTATACATATTAAATACGAAATTTAATTTTTATACGGCCCCTCCTATCATATGAATTATATTTAGAAAAATATTCTCCTCGCTCTAACAATCAAAAAAAAAAAAAAAAAAATCATCTCTCTAAGTCAAAATCTCGCTGAGTTATTGCAATTTAAAAATTCTAGCATTTTTCGCCAAGTCTTAAGGGGTTGTATCAAAAGTGAATTACTATTGCTTTTGTAATAAGGCACACGTTGATCAGCGTTTGGGGGGGGGGGAAGAAAAAGAAATCATTCAGGGAAAGACGGCTATTTTAACCTGTTATGTCTCCTTTTCCCTAGTGAATACACAAGAGAATACTCATTGATAATTTAGCAAATAAAATTTATGAATAATTTATGTACTGAAAGGGAATTTTCAAATTCATTTTTCTTTCTTTATACATTCTCTTACTCATATACACGGTGTAGAGAAAGAATTGTTTTTGAGTCAAATTTCCGAAAATTAGCTTTTGTTATATTTGCACGTTTTCAGATCCTCTGAATTCAAAAATCATGTTTTTAGTGGTTGGTCTCTCTCGCTCTCTCTCTCTCTGTGTGTGTGTGTGTCTGTGTGTTATTAGAATATCTAAAGAACAAATAGTAGCAGAAAATCCAATTCGACATTCTAAATCCGTATAATATTGCGGTGCTACGCTAAAGTATTCGTTATGATCAGACAATTGTTTGTTTACAGGGTCATCCAAAAGAATTCATATACATTACGTCTGTGAGCGAAATTTCTCCTATGTACAGTGTGACATGTACAGACTGCCTTAAACAAAATGAAAAGAACAAATTTTTTATATGCATAAAAGCATGTTTTATGTAGATTCTGGTATAGCAACCATTCATCATTCATTTACAGGGTTACCCAGAGTATTTCGATATATTGGAGCTATACTTGGGAATTGCTGGAAGTGTATTTCATTTTGTGTTACTTGTTTTACATATAACACTAAATTTGCGTACACAAAGTCATGTGTATATAGTTTATAGACAATATACAGGGCTACCCAAAATTAAGGTAAACATTTTTTTTTATTATTATTAAATGTAATTGGTGTAAGTGTTTGCTGGATTTTTTTACTTTCCGAACTCTATAGTGAGGAAAGTATTGTAATCATGTCAAAAATCCGAATTCGAGATTTTGATGTTTCTATACGTTTTGAGGTCCCCTGAGTCCGTTTTCACTATTTTTACGATGATGTATGTATGTGTGTGTGTATGTGTGTATGTGTGTATGTCTGTGAACACGCTAGCGTCTAAAGGCTTTGTTCGATTAACCTGAAAGTTGGTACGTATATTGTAAGTCACCATAGTACGAATCCTATAGATTTTGGTGAATCTAGTACTTATAGTTTTTTTACAGGGACACAAAGAAAAATTCTTTATCATTATGGCCTATGGGACCAAAATCTTAAAAGTGCGATAGCATCTAAACGCCTTATTCAATTGAGCAAAAATTTTATACCCATATTATAGGTCACAGATACTCAATCTGTATAGATTTTGGAGAATCTAGCACTTATAGTTTTTTTACAGGGACACAAAGAAAAATTCTTTATCATTAAGGCCAATGGGGCCAAATTTTTAAAAGTGTGATAGCGTCTAAACGCCTTATTAATCTGAGCAAAAAAATTGTACACATGTTATAGGTCGCATTTGCACCAACTGTATAGATTTTGGTGAATCTAGCACTACAGTTTTTTTACAGGGACACAAAGAAAAATTCTTTATCATTAAGGCCAATGGGGCCAAATTTTTAAAAGTGCGATAGCATCTAAACGCCTTATTCAATTGAGCTGAAAATTTGTATGAATATTATAAATCACTGTTGCACTAACTATAAGCATTTTGGTGAATCTAGCATCTATAGATTTTTACAGGGACAAAACGAAAAATTCTTTATCATTATGATCTAAGGGCTCAAAGTTCAGTAGCGTTAAATAAAACCTCGTGTGATATATGGAGAAAAAAACACTCTACTATGGTTTTCTCTCTTTTGTTTGTTTAGCAATTCCTCTTTCTTTATTTTATCTACAAAACTGTTAGTTACTCAATGTTCGGAAAGTTGAGTGGAGTCACTCCAGATTTTTTTTTTTTTTTTTTTTCGAAGAACACTGCTGACACAGAACGCAAAATTAATTTCTCATACCCATACTGTAAACAAAGTAGCTTTTGGAGAGCGATTTTTTTTCTGTATAATATGACATTTTGAGGCCTCCTGAATACGGAAGGTAAATTTTTATTCGTTGATCTGTATATATATGAATTATCAGCATAATTTAACAAAAAATAATCTGGTGTGCCACTCACACGACTTTCTATTACCCTGAAATTTAATACCATAAATACAGGTTGGAAATTAAGAGGTAACATAAAAAGTACTGTTGTGTAAACCTACGTTAAAATAATTCAAATTAGGCTTCGGAAGAGTTTTAATGATAATTAGTTCTGTGTGAGGGGGATCTCCGGAAATTATTCGTTTCCTGAAATTATTCGACGCAGGCAATAATCAAACATTAAAAAATATGGCTTTGGTAATAAGGAAGCCTTAAAACGTGTAAATACACAAAACACAAGCGATGCATATTTAGCTTAAAAACATACATTATTTATCATATGTCTATGAGGAATTCATTTCCATTCCTAAGCAGCTTTCCTGGACATGGTAAAATATTATAGTAAAGCACTTTCACTAACAATAAAAAAGAATATTATAGCTTAAATATTTGCAACCCTGTATATCTTTTGAAGAATATGTACAAACCAGAATGTGCACCTAAATATAAACCTATAGTAATAATATACGGCACAACCTAAAATGCACTTCCATCAATTTTCAGCTATTGTCGCATTATAATCTATTTATTTTGTGTAGCCCTGTAAATGAACAGTGAATGATTTCCCTGCCATATTCTGCATGAGGCATGTTTTTATGCACATAAAAAATATATATTCATTTCATTTGGTTTAGTGCAGTCTATAGGTGTTAAATTCTACTTACCTGCAATTTTCCTCATAGACGTAATGTATTTGAATATTCTTGAGTGTCTCTGTACACGTTCTATTTGCTTCATCTCAATGAAAAGCTTAGTGTAGCATCCCTATATGATACATATTTAAAATACCAAGTTTGGAATGTCTGCTGCTATTTGTTCTTGAGATAAACTGATAACAGACAGACACACACACAGACCAACCGCTAAAAACACGATTTTCATATTCAGGACACCTCAAAACGTTTAAATATAACAAAAACTTACTTTCGAAAATTTGGCCCAAAAACAATACTTTCTCTACCTTATGGGTATGAGAAAGTAATAAGTACAGGAAATGCGAATTTGGTACTTTGGATTCCATATCTAGTTGCCACTTGAAAAGTTGATGAAGGTTTGCAAGTTTCAAGGAAATTGATAACAAACTTGATTTTTGTTTTGATAAGTATAGGCACTATAATTAAATGGGGGTTGAGAAGGGCGGTAACCCCCTGGCATAGAATTATACATCTATGCCATATCATATTCTATACAAATCATTATTTTAGAATATTAATAATAAATATGAATTTCCTTATGATTTTTACAGTATAAAGTTATTTAAATGTAATTCATAAGAATATCTGTCCCAAAACGCAATACATTGGCATCTTTTGTGCGTTCCTGTACATAAACCATTTGTAAAGAATTAATTAATGCCATTTTAAATACGGAATATCATATAGTAAACCTGAATAACATATAACATTTCTGAAAATTTCTGAAAATATTTACAGACGCTGGGGGCGGGCAGACGGACAGATGGACAGTCAGACAAAAAAAAATGCAAATTGAAATCTTATTCACAGTTAAAAATTGTTAAAAATGTTTAATGTAAACGAAAATACAATTCCAGCAAATGTCCAATAATAACCCTTAACGTAACTGAATATTTTTGCGTGCCCTGTAAATCTAATGTTAGTAATACTGTACAGTATAGAAAGCATTCTTTTGTGCATATGAATAACATATTTCAATTTCAATAAGATTTATGCAAAGTAATTAAATTTTGGTTTATAGAAATATCTTCACATAGAACGCAATGCTTTGGAATACTTTCGGGTGTCCCTGTATACAAACCAGTGATGGTGTTTACTCCATTTTCTATAGAAAATATCCGATAGAAAACTATAATAAGGTATTTCAATTTTATTAATATATGCATAAATTAAAGGTATTAAAATATGGTTTATAAAAATACCTCTCATAGAACACAATGCTTTGGAATACTTTCGGGTGTCCCTGTGCACAAGCTAGCAGATGTATTCACTCCATTTTCAATAAGGAACATCCGATAGTGAACTCAAATAACATATATCAGTTTCAGGAAATTCTATGAATATTCACGGCAGTTAGAGTGCAGACACACAGAAAGACGGATGGACAGACACACAAATCGAAGTCATTAACACTTTTCAATCTTGCTGGAATTGTTAAAGAGCCGAAGTTATTAAATTTATCAACCATGATGGAAAGTGGTAAAAATAAATCGCGAAAATTTCACACGGTTTTGCTAGTCTTTTAGTTTTTTCCCTCTCTTAACGTGTTTTAATTTGCAGGTAACCCCCTAAGAAATTTAACTATTAAATTTTTTAACAATACGAAACAATGTAAATTTGCATTAAATTCTTAAAATTGTTGATTTCACGCATTTGACCGATTTTAGTTGCTATTTTAAAATAAAGGATCTTTTTTTAATTTCTCTCAACTCATAGATAACCCCCTAAAGTTAGCCCGTTGGCGTCGAAAAATAGATGCCAAAATTGAAAAAAAAGTGGTGTAAGTCATCATTTTCAAATTGCAATAACTCAGCGAGATTTTGACTTAGTTAGAGAGATGATTTTTTTTTAATTTTGCTTGTTAGAGCGAGGAGAATATTTTTCTAAACATAAGTCACATGATAGGAGGGACCGTATAAAAATTAAATTTCGTATTTAATATGCATACAGCCCCTTTGACAAAAAAATGCCATATCTGAAATCTACTCTTAATTTGCTCTATTTTTGTAATTGGAAGTATGTTTCTATCTTTCTTAGTTTACAATATAATTGCTGTAACATCTATTTTGAATCACCCGGTATATTTTTTATATGCATAAAAGCATGTTTCATGCGGAATATTTTATGAAAAGTATTCACTGTTCGTCTACAGGGCTGCACAAAAGAACTAGAATAAAGTGGGACAATACTTCAAAATTGATGGTAGTGTTCTTCAAATTGTGCCGTGTGTTATTAATATAGGATTCTATTTATGTGTACCATGTGATGTGTACAACTGTCAGAAGATATACAGGACATCCAAAGCAAATAATTTCAGGTGATCCAAATGATGTATTTTGAAGTTATAATACGCTTGTTACTAGAAGAGCTTGATAAAGATTAATAAGTTTCAAGAAATGTTGCGTGTGAAAGTTGTCAGAATAATTTTAAATGAACTTTCGAATTTAATAATAGACTCGAATTCTATATAAATATAGGTACAATAATGAAACAAGGGGTTGAGGTGGGCGATAGCCTCCTCACATAAGATTATTTGTCATATAAAGCTGTTCCGAAGTCCAATTTGAATTGTTTTATCATAGGTTTACATAACAGTGCTTGTTATCTTACCCCTTAATCTCCAATCTGTATTTACAGTATTAAATTCCAGGGTAAGAGAAAGTCGTGCGAGTGGCACACCAGATTATTTTTTTTAAGTCACCATAATAAATTGATAAAACAAATTACCTTTTATGCATCTCCTACATAACAATAAATTAGTCCTGCCTAGTTTTATTAATAAAGTAATGTAAATATACATGTATTAAGTATTTTTAAAGAAGAGGTTGCCTACTTCTTAGTATGTTATTTTTAAAGAGTTAGATTCAGGTATTTATAGAAGAGAAAATAATATCACAAACTGATTATTGATCTACAAATTTTACAAGAAAAAAATATTTCACATTAAATTGTTACTAAATTATTATAATTTATGTGCAAAATATCACGAATTTTTTTCTCTTTGTTGTTATTAGTAGTATACTACGATATCAACCAAAAAAAAAAAAAATTGCTGTTTTTAAAAATACGCCATATTCTGAGATGTCAATTTGTTACGGTTTTTTAAACCATTTATTCTAAATAAAATAATCTGGTGTGTCACTCACACGACTTTCTCTTACCCTGAAATTTAATACTATAAATACAGGTTGGAGATTAAGAGGTAAGATAACGATGTTATGTAAACCTATGGTAAACAATTCAAACTTGGCTTCGGGAGAGTTTTATATGATAATTAGTTCTTTGTGAGGGGGGCTACCGCCTCCTCAACCCCCCGTTTCATTAATGCACCTACATTTATATAGAATTTCATTCGGTTATTAAAAACTAATTCTGTTTTTAAAAATAATTTATTGAAATTATTATTTTAAAAAATTATCTTTTATGATAATGCAGACGATTTCCATATTAGAGAAGTAGTATAACCCCAAATATCCAAAAAAAAGTCCATTTTATTCTCATTATTTAAAATATATATATATACAATTTTTATCGCAGATCGATGGTTCAACCATTCGTTTTAAAGGTATTGGCGAGCTCTTTTGAAAGATACCCATCATGAAAATTTTACTCCCCTCGAGGGGGGCGTCCCCCCCAGGGGGGCAGGCGAGGCTTATACATGCACAATTTTTTTTTCCCAGTTGACTATCTCTATTACAAAAAATATATATTCCTTTCATTTGGTTATTGCAGTCTGTAGACCTCAAACTCTCACCGTCTAAAATCAAGGCCCTAACTTTGGCTTTCCCCAGATCCCTAAAAAAGAGAAATTCCAAGATGCGGATTGATGGTATCACTGTCCAGCATGTTGTTCACATGAAGCTTCTGGGAATAACCTTCGACAGACACCTCATGTGGCTGCCCCATGTAAAGGACCTTAAACTCAAAGCACTAAGTCATTACCACAACTCAACTAAGATGGTAGGAAAGAGGTGGGGAATCTCTACCTCTCTCCTTAAAATATGGTATCAAACAATAATTGAAAAAATAATAACTTATGGGGCTGGCATCTGGGGAGGTCACTTAAGATCTGACGCCAGAGCTTCGCTTGACTTCGCTCAACGACCTTTCCTCCTGCAAATTGCAAGAGGGTATAAAACCATCTCCACTGATGCCCTCACCGTTATCACTGGGATTCCCCATGTCGCCCAAACCTATACTAAAACTAAAATCCTACAACTAAACGACCAAGAGCTCACTAACATAATCTTTCCCCAAACTCCCATCCAGCCCCTGACCTGCAGTTGGGCAATTCACCCAGGTTTTCTTGTGGCTCCTCTAATAACAAACTGTTCAAAAAATATCTTCTCACCTTCTTTCCCGGTGGCGGTCTACACGGATGGCTCTAAGACCGAGGCTGGAGTTGCCTCAGCTTTTTGTGTTCTTGAAGGCGACAGCGAAGTCTATCGGTGGGCGGGTAGGCTCGAGGACTACAACTCAGTATTCCAAGCAGAACTCTACGCAATTAAAAAAACCCTAGACTGGGCGGTAGTAAATCATAATCAACAACAACAACTAAGTGTTTATAGTGATAGTCTTTCGAGCCTGCTCGCCATTGCTCGCCACCGGAACAGACACCCACAAGTCCTGGAAATAAAATAAACTCTAATGAACCCTAACCTTAACTGTACCCTGGCACACATTTCTGCCCACAGGGGAGTAGTCGGTAATGAACTTGCTGATTCCTTTTCCAAAGAAGCCACAAAATTCCCAGTAAAAGAACCATCTCCTCCTGCCCCTCCCTCCTACGTAAAACTAAAACTGAAACAAATCTTCACTTTAAAATGGCAAGACCTGTGGCGAAATTCCGAGAAGGGTAGATATACCTTCTCCCTAATCCCACAGGCTTCAACAAATTCATGGACTCTAACTCCTCCCATAACGGCTTTCTTAACAGGCCATGGCCCCTTTCAGTCCTACCTCTTCAAGTTTCATCGCCGACGTTCTCCCCTGTATCCCTGCGGTGAGGAGGGAACTCCCGAACATTATTATTTCTCTTGCCCCCTAACTCAACAGTTCCATTTCAGAAACCCCTCTCCAAGACCAAATAATTGGCTTGAAAATATCTTAACCAGAAAACTGTTAATTAAAAAACTAAACAATATTTACTCCCTCTTAATGGACACAACCAATTTGACTGATTAATAACTATTCCCACTGGCAGCTAATCTTCTTCCCAAATGAAGCTACTTATCCTCCCACCCTTTTTCAAAATACCCGTCACCAAAACAAAAATCTGTTTGCAAGGAAGCCTCTTACTCAAAACCTCTCTTAAAAACTAAGTAAACTCTATAGTTTAAATCAGCAACAATCCTAACTCTCTCATTCTCTCCTCTGTTACCCAAATTACCCTGCAAAATCAGTTTTCCGCACAGTTGTTCTGCAATACTGTCATCCATGTTGTCATCCAATTGTACCACCTGGACTATTCTAGTGCACAGTTCTTCTGCAATACTGTCATCCATGTTGTCATTCAATTGTACCACCTGGACCTGGACTATTCTAGTCAAACTTGAACTCTCTAGTACACATCAAGAGCTGTGACAACTCATTTAGTGACGTCTGTCGCGAGAGGTCTTAAGGGCCTGGCACAATCCATCTAAAATTAACATCACCCAATGTCGCGAGGTGGCTTTCTGCCAGGCGATGACCATGTACTCTTTCTATGTTGTTTTCCATCGCCCCTTGTCGCGGTAAGGCTTCATGCCTGGCGATGCCTATGTAAAACCTTCTTGCTTTTTAAATAAACGTCAGGCAGGTCTGTAGGGGGTTCTTCTCGGGACAGCCCACGTGAACTTCGGTTCTAGAAGCGCTCAACACCGCTCTTCGAGCGGTGAGCGGGGGCTGCTCCCCTATTCAGTCTATAGACGTTAAACTCTACTTACCTGCAACTTCCCCCATAGACGTAATGTATTAGAATGCTCTTGATTGTCCCTGTACACGAACCATTTGCTTGATCTTAACGAAAAGCTTACTGTAGCATCCCTATATGATGTTGAAGAGTTTTCCGCAACTGTGTAAAATAATTAATAATGAAATAGTTTAATAACGTAATTTAAAATAATTCCCTAGAAAAAGAGAGAGATGACTGCTCTTTGCCGCAGATGAGAGAAAAAGAGAAAATAACTTTTCGCTTCCTTCTGACTCGGGAAGGGAAGATTGACCTTGGAGGGTCAGGGAGGCAGATATTCTCTCTCCCCCCTCGCGTGTCAGGAAAAACCCAAGTGAAAGTAACAGAGTATGATACTTGCGGATTTTAATAGCGTATCGGGTGAATGAGCCAGGGTTTTTCGGGAGTTTTAGTTTGTGGCAACAGCGGAGAAGGCGCGAAAAAAGACGGGACGCTCTCGCGTTCTCTGGATACGGTGAAGAGGAATACTGTGCGCGGCAATAGTTAGCTTTTTACACAATTTTTCGGTGGCCAGGGGCTTTTTAGCCCCGGCCATGGCCCTCCCCGTGTTCCTGTGGTAGAGGAATCAAATGTGATCTCAACTGTTGGACGAGTGAAGATCAAGTTCACGGAGGCAAGAAATTCAAAAATTGTCGGGTGGTGGTAAAAGTGAAAGCTAAAACTGGGCAGGATACAACCGAATCAAATAGAAAGGATTGTAATTTCCTGAGAGTAGAAGTCACAGATTGTTGAGAAAAGGAAATTATGTTGAAAGAGTTGGTGCTGGAGCTCTCGTATACTTAGCTGTTGTTCTGGAAGATTTAGATGCAGAGGTATGTGAATTAGCTGGAAATACTGAATTTTGTAAAGTGACAGGTGCTGATGTTCGTGCAGAGCATTACTTACATGCGACGTGTTGGGCTTATAATATTGTCAGTAGAAGTTTCTTTGAATAAAGTGGAGATGGAGCTACCCCTGAAAGGAATAGCATGTTTATTAACCCTGAAAGCCCGGAACCACTGACTAAATGCAGCTCGGTATTAACTGTTGTAGCTATCGGCTTATGACTGATTATCGGAGGCCCCAGGGATAGGGAAGCCAAGCTAGGCTGTTTTCAAGCCCACCTACTAGGTAAAACCATCCGTGAAATAAGATTAGTGTCCCTCCAAATCATCTGGCCACTCATGCAGGAGAAAAGCCATACTCGTGTCATAGGTGTGTTACAAATTATTCCAACAGCATAGCTTAGAATCTTAAAGTATGAATTAGAGTACCACCAGCTCTCCATCTGGAATTCCCTCCTTAAAGGAAATCGAGGTAATAAATGTTATTTCCTTCTTAAATTTTTAGGCATTGTATGTGTATTTTAAAGGGTGTATTATTTCAAGAGCAAATTCTAATTTTTAAAGAGACTGTTATTTTGTTTAACAAAGTATTGGTTATGAACTCTTAACCCAAAGAGACATTTAACTGTAATTAAAGTAATTTGCTCGAAATTGAGTATAATGTAAATGTATGAGATAGTAAAGATTAATTTATGGACTAAAGTAAGAAATAAGAAATTATTGGGTTACTGTATACTATTAATTTTTTATGTGAATTAAGAAGTTGATTAATGTATCTGCTGAATGACCAGAGGATCAAAGTTTACCGAATGAAATAAAAGTAAAATAGTAACATGTGATTCTTATTGTTATTGCTTGATTTCTCTATGTGTTTCAGTTGAATTATTTGTATATATGATTCAGTAAATTACCTGACAGTTTAGTTCACAGTTGTTCAGTTTGGTTTAATTCTTTAATTAACAATTTTGTATTTATTAGATAATTGTAGGAAGCTATTAATTGATTTAAAAACTGGCTAGAAAACAAATTGTATGAAAATTTAATGAGATAAATTTAAAGAGATGTATATAATTTACCTAAACTCTTAATTTTGGGCAGAATGTTTAAATGAACAACTGTGACCATTTAAATTCCTTTTTTTTGTTGGTATCTTTTGGCTGATAACTGTCAGTTTTAAAAAAAAAAAGGGGGAAAGGAAAAGTTATATATATATTTACATGTGTTATTTTATGGGCAATGTAGTACCCTGCTGTGAGGGAAGTTTTTGGCTAAAGGAGTTAAAAGAGATTAAAATTGAATAGTAAATTAAAAGATAGATTTTCTTATGTAAGTCTTAGGATGTAAGAAAAAAAAAATATATCTGTATTATTGTATAATGAGATCTATTTTATATGTTAGTGCTGACTACTTATAACTCACAGCAGGATACATGAATATTTTATTTATTTATTTGTTTATTTTTGGGGGGTGGAAAATTGCCCAGTTTGTTTTTCTTTTTATTATTTTTCTTTCATTAGTATCATGCATAATATTTAAAAAGGTTGGCTATGAGAGTCTCTGTCTGTTCATAATAACCTAAGAAAGTTTAAAGTGGGTTGTGCTGGGACAGAGGCTGCCATAGACCATAATGTAGGAAAAATTATTTTTACACCTACATTGTGTAAAAAGGCACAACAGGGCTGGCACATAGATTCTAGGGTGCAAGTTCATTGCACAAACTTTGGTTATTGTTGGGGAACCTGGGTATTGAAAAATTTAACACAACGCGCTTTAATGTGATGATGTAGTAGTAGGATGAGGAAAATTTAAAAGATAAAACTTAATAATTAATTAAAGTAAATCAACGGTGAGATGACAAACACTGAAATCTCATCGTAACAATGATACACATTGAGAATACCAAGTTTGAACTTTGTGCCATAATTTGTTTCTGAGATATGCTGATAACAGACAGACACACACACAGACATACACACACACAGACACACACATAGACACAGACATATACACAGACCATTTGCTAAAAACATGTTTTTCGTATTCAGGGGACCTCAGGGCATGTAAATATAACAAAAACTTGCGTTCGAAAATTTGACCCAAAAACAATACTTTCTGTACCTTATGGGTAAGAGAAAGTAAAAAAAATAAAAAAATAAAAATAAAATCGATTTATTTAATCGTATAAATCTGCAACAAAATTATTAAACTATTAAAATTTTCTGATAGGAAAAAAAAAAAAAAAACCCTACAAATTGGCAGTGGCAGCTATGCCTACTGTAGGTTTCTTAAAAACAATATTTTTTTCCTCTTTTTAGTCTTTATAATTCAACATTTTTTATGCCTTCTTACTAATTTAATATTTGAGATTATCATAAGAATTGAATCTTTTCAACCACATATACACTTCGCTTCTCCTTAAATTTCTGGAATAGTTCTGCTTCGTTAATTCAAGAATATAAGAAGGAAAAAGATGAAAGTAAAATTTCCATTCTGATAGTTTTTAAAAATATTTCACATCATTAAATAATAAAGAAACATAACATTCTTAAAGAACTTGAAAATTTATTGAACAAATAAAATTATTTTTTCTTTTATATATGTGAAAGGTTTTCAAAAAATATTTAAAACAAAAATCGTTTTATTTATTTATTTTTTTTTTTTTTTCTTTGAGCTGGAAGCTTTTAAAATCAGTCAAGGATATAAACAACTGAAAACTTTTAAACATCGATTAAATGCGATGTAAAATATTAAAATTTTTAAGTGCTCTTAACAACAATTTCATTGATATATTAAACACGAAAGAATTAAATTCATATTTTATAAAAGATAACGTTCAATTTTTAAAAACTACATAACAATGTTTAAATTATAAAAGTGTAAAATTTCTGAGAAACGTTGTTTGTATTTCACGTTGTTTTACTTAATCGACTTTAGCAATAGAAAAAGTACTTTTTTATTTTATTTTTTTATTTTTATTTATTTATTTATTTATTTATTTATTTTTAAGTTTTGGAGATTTATTTTTATCAACACTGAACTCTAGGCAATTAAAATTCACACATATTGCACAAATTTATAATGTTATCACAAATTATATGTTATACTTCAAAACATTGGAATAAGTACTTTAACAAATATTTCCATTAAATATCGTAATTAATTTAGAGAATATTAATTTTTCCTTTCATTATTTGTCATTTAATATTTTATTCTGCAATACTATCTTAAAACCAGAGCTAAAATTACTAATGAAAACATTATATTGGAATATACTTAATGAAAACATATAGTTGCATTTGCATTGCTTGAGTTTTTTAACACTGTGTTTTTAGAAACAAAGCTCAATATTTCCCGGGGGGGGGGGAGGGAAATCTGGAGTGACTCTAAACAACTTTCCGAATATTAAATAATTAACAGTTGTATAAATAAAGTGAGAAGAGTCGTTGAATAAACAAAAGTAAAAAATTACAGTAGGGTGTTTGAGTATTTTTCTCCATTGTTTAATTTTGCACAGCTGCACTCTACGTTACTGCACGCTGAGCCCATAGACCATAATTATAAAGAAAATTTCTTTGTGTCCCTGTAAACAAAACTATAAGTCCTAGATTCAACAAAATCAGTGGGATTCGCGCTATGGTGACCTGTAACATACATACCAACTTTCAGCTCATTCTAACAAAGCGCTTAGGTGCTATCGTGCTCCCTCACACACATACAAACACATACACACACATACATACATAAATCATTGTAAAAATAGCAAATATGATCTCAGGAGACCTCAAAACATGTAGAAACACCGAAAGAGCAGGATTTTTGACATGATTACAATACTTTCCTCACATATGCACTTTCGGAAAGTAAAATAAAGTATTAAACAAGACTACGCAAAATTATCTTTTTTTAATAAGATATTATTTAAGAGGAAACTAGCATGGAGGAATAGGTTAAGCCTGAAAACGTTGCTCGATTTTCTCAAAAACTTTTTTTACGTAATCCACAAACAGTGATTTTTTTTTTTTTTTACTATTTCTTTTGACACTATAAAGTGCGGAAAATACACTTAGCTCATTTTTCTCCCTTTATAACTTTGAAACGAAATATTAACAATCTAAAAAATAAATTTTTTAGGAAACAATACAAGTTCTAATGGTTATTTTTCCGAATATGAAAACTAGATTTTTAAATATACATTTGTTATAATGAATAATTTGCGTAATAAATTTCTGTTATTAAATAAAGTGAAAATGTCTATAATAATAATAATAATAATAATAATAATAAAATAATCTGGTGTCACTCACACGACTTTCTCTTACCCTGAAATTTAATACTATAAATACAGGTTGCAGATTAATAGGTAAGATAACGAGTACTGTTATGTAAACCTATGTTAAACAATTCAAATTAGGCTTCGGAAGAGTTTTATATGATAATTAGTTTTGTGTGAGGGGGGCTACTGCCTCCCTCAACCCCCCCCCCCCCCCCCCGTTTCATTAATGCACCTACATTTATATAGAATTTAATTCGGCTATTAAAAAATAATTATGTTTTCAAAAAAATAATTTATTAAAATTATTATTTAAAAAAATTATCTTTTATGATAATTCAGACGATTTCCATATTAGAGTAGTAGTATAACACTAAATATCAAAAAAAAGTCCATTTTATTCTCAATATTAAAAAAAAAAAAAAAATACGATTTTTTTTCTGAGGTTTTTTTTTTTTTTTTTTTTTTTTGTTAAACGTAAAAAAAAAGTCGATAGCTTCGTTTTAAATTATCGCAGATCGATGGTTCAACCATTCGTTTTAAAGGTATTGACGAGCTCTTTTGAAAGATACCCATCATGAAAAATTACTCCCTTCGAGGGGGGACTTCCCCCCCCAGGGGGAGAGGCGAGGCTCCTACATACACAATTTTTTTCCCTGTTGACTATCTCTATTACAAAAAATATATATTCGTTTCAATTGGTTTAGTGCAGTCTATAGATGTTAAACTCTACTTACCTGCAATTTTCCCCATAGACGTTTGAATACTTTTGAGTGTCCCTGTACACGAACCATTTGCTTGATCTTAACGAAAAGTTTAGTATAGCATCCTTATATGATACACATTTAGAATACCAAGTTTGAACTTTCTGCCATAATTTGTTTTTGCGATATGCTGATAACAGACAGACACACAGACCATTTGCTAAAAACTTGATTTTCGTATTCAGGGGACCTCAGAACATGTAAATATAACAAAAACTCGCGTTCGTAAATTTGACCCAAAAACAATACTTTTTCTGCCTTATGGGTAAGAGAAAGTAAAAATACTGGTACCCAAATACTTGGCAACGATGCTATAGAAAAACACATAATTTGGCTGTCGGCGATGATATGGTGAAGAGTTCCTTTAAATGTAATCATATTCAACTCCAAGTTGTGAGTACTCATGGTGCGTACAGACACGCTTTTCTCAAGCAGTCTTTCCCCAGTATTTTTATACAATATATTTTCTTTTAAGTTTTAAGACTTTCATCATATCAAGAATTGTTATATAATATTAGTGGTGCAGAAAATAAAAATAATCCAAGGAGTGTACGAACCATGTGACTACTACATCATTTTCAACTGATTTATGACAAAATTTTAAAAAAAATTCTTAATTTATTATTGGATTCTCTTTCGAAAGTATAATCTAGAATGTCCCTCATACTATTTTCTCTTACTCTAAACTACTATAGACTTATTACAGTTTAAGGTATGAGATAATTATGACAGGTAATTATCGCTTAATTATAAGAGATAATTATAAGGTATGAGATAAGAGAGTATTTAAACATTTTGGAAGTTCTCTGAACAACACTTAAAAAAGAGTTCAGAAACAGTTTTGTTTATGCATAAATTTTTGTGTAAAGAGAGTAACCGCCCCTCTCGACTTCTTTTTTGAATGTTGTAGTTCATTCTTAAATATTTAAAACTGTTATTACATTTTAAAATATATTTCAAATTATTTAGAGTATTGTTCACTACATCACTCTAGGAAACCTATTCGACAAATTTTGAGTAGTCCTGTAAATTATATACTCACTAAACAATTTACATAAAATATCAGAAAAAAGTGCATGACACATTGCATTTCATGTTCTTTCCAACCATACGCCTAATATGTAAGAATATTTTGTATTTTCCTTTAAATGCATGATAAATATTTTTATTATCTTTTCTACGTGTAACATGTTTTTGCGAACACAGAAATTATTTGTCAATTTCATTTTTTTTAATGCAATCGAGAGATGTTAAACAGTGTCGCGAGAAATTTTTCATGCAATTATAATTGAATATTTCTATATGTCCCTGCAAACGAATAATTTACCCGATCACAATGTTTCTTAACGTCCCCAAATAATACACATTTATAATATCGCATTTTAACTCTACCACATTTATTTTTGAGATATGCTAATAACAAATTAATACACATAGAGAAAGAAACATACAAAGACCAATAGCTAAAAACCTAATTTTTTTATTCATGAGTTAAAAAAATGAGTTAATTTAAAAAAAAAAAAAAAAAAAAAAAAACTCAATTTCAAAATCTGGTGTGTCACTCACACGATTTCCTCTTACCCTGAAATTTAATACTATAAATACAGGTTGAAGATTAAGAGTTAAAATAGCAAGTACTGTTATGTAAACCTATGTTAAACAATTCAAATTAGGCTTCGGAAGAGTTTTATATGATAATTAGTTCTGTGAGAGGGTAGCTACTGCCCCCCTCAACCCCCGGTTTCATTAATGCACCTACATTTATATAGAATTTAATTCTGTTATTAAAATTAAAAGTTTACTTAAAATTATACAGACAATTTTCACACGCAACATTCATTCAAACTTATCAATCTTGATCAAACTTTTCCAGCAACAAACTTATATTAACTTCAAAATACAACATTTGGATCTCCCAAAATTATTCGTTTTTAAGTTACTCTAAGAGACACAGACAAAGATCAAACGTTAAAACACTTGACTACGGTAATTAGAAAGCCTCAAAACGTGTAAATATACAAAAAACAAGCTATGAATATTTCGCTTAAAACATACATTATTTACCATATATCTATGAGGAATTTATTTTAATTCCGAAACAGCTCTCCTGGAAAGGGTAAAATATTATTAGTAAAGCACATCCACTAACAACAAATAACTAGTGTGTTGTGGCCACCATACGACTTTCTTCTATATTTTCCTATATAATTTCACTCAGTAAAAATAATTTATTAAAATTATTATTTAAAAAAATTACCTCCATAATAATGCAGACGATTTCCATATTAGAAAAGTAGTATAATACTAAATATCCAAAAAAAAAGTTGAATTTATTCTCAATATTACATTAAAAAAAAAAAAAAATTCTTTTGTTAAAAATGAAAAAATCGATAACTTTACTTGAAATTATCGTAGATAGATGGTTCTACCATTCGTTTTAAAGGTATTGGCGTGCTCTTTTGAAAGATACTCATCATGAAAATTTACTCCCCTCCAGGGGCGGGGGGAGGCGAGGCTTCTACATACACAAAAAAAATTCTCCAGTTGACTATCTCTATTACAAAAAATATATATTCGTTTCATTTTGTTTAGTGCAGTCTATAGATGTTAATCTCTACTTATCTGCAATTTCCCCCCATAGACGTAATGTATTTGAATACTTTTGAGTGTCCCTGTCCACGAACCACTTGCTCCATCTCAACGAAAAGCTCAGTGTAGCATCCCTATATTATACACATTTAGCATGCCGAGTTTGGAATTTCTGCTACTATTTGTTCTTGAGATATGCTGATAATACATAGACTGACAGACACACAGATAGACAGACCATTCGCTAAAAATATTATTTTTGTATTCAGGGGACCTCAGAACATGTAAATATAACAAAAACTCTCGTTCGAAAATTTGACCCTAAAACAATACTTTCTCGACCCTATGGGTAAGAGAAAGCAAAAAATTGGTCTAAATAAGAATGTTCCGTATCCAATGAAAAGCGCTGTTGCAGCAGCGCCATCTGAGTTGAGCAGTGTGAGATTTTGTGCCGACGTGAGTGAACGTCGATTCGAGTTGTGAAAACAATGTGAAATAAATTTATGAGTTTAGTGATACAGTCCACTAGAAATGTTTTTGTGTGAGTATTTTAAAATTTAAACACATGGTCAGTGCGACCGGAGTAAAGATACTGAGAGACCTATGGAATTTACGTTTATGCAAAATCAGGAGTTCTTTTATTTCGATTTGAGTTGTGTTGCGAAGCTGTTAAAAACCGCACCGCACACAAGAGAAAAATGCTAACCAGTAATGAAGTAGGTGCATGAGTTTTTTTTGGTTGATCACTCCCATAAGATAATTTGTGTTATCTTTTTTTAATTAATAAGATAATTTGTGTTAATTATTTTTAATTAAGAGTTCATTGTGTTCAGATTTGTAATTAAGTTTTGTTCTCAAAATGTTTAAAAGCGCGCGAAAAGCAGATTTGCAGCTTGCTGCAACAGAGTTAGGAGAGGTAATAACAGATAAAATGTCGGTTGTAGATTTGATTAATCTTATAAAGAGTACTGAGAAATTCAAAACTGAACCCGAATTTGTGTCTAATCTCATAGAAGGGATAATTGAGGAACGGAAAGTAGAATTGGAGACAATCGAGAAAAATAAACAATTAGAATTACAATTAGAACAGATTAAATTAGAGAGAGCGAAAGCTGAATTAGAATTGTCGCACAAACGGACAGTTAAAAACACTAGCGAAGACGCTTTAGAAAATAAAACTGAGCAATACGAATCTTTGGATTCACTGATAAAAAGTACTAAAACTTTAACAATTAGAATTCCTAGTCGTCCAGAAGGGTGGAGTCTTTTTTTTGCTTCTTTGGAAAGATCTTTTATAACAAAAAACGTACCCGATAAATTTAAAGCGGAAATTCTTTTGAATTTGTTAGGTGAGAAAGCTTCGAACATAATTTCGTACATAAGCGATGATGAGTTGAGTGACTACGATAAAGTAAAGAAAATTGTATTAAGAGAGTTCGAACCGAGTCCCCAGTCATGTTTAGAACAATTCAGAAAAGCTACAAGGCAAGCAAATGAAACTCATTTGCAATTTGCATCACGGTTAAAAACTAGTTTTGATTATTATTTAAAATTAAGAGAAGTGTCGGATTTTGAGAAATTAAAAGAATTAATTGTATCAGATAAATTGTTTCAAACGCTTGATAAAAAAACTGCGGGCCATATTAGCGTCAGACAAGCAGATACTTGGTTTGTCCCTATTAAACTAGGAAAGGAAATTGATCTTTATTATGCTTCGCGAGGAAAATCGTTAACGGAGAACTATAATCAAAAATCCTCTTCGAGAAATGTGTCGTCTAAGATATTTCTGGCTGATAGCAAAAATTTAAAGTGTATATTGTGTTCTGAAAATAATCATCCCTTATATAAATGCAGAAATTATATGGCATTGCCTGTTTCTGAAAGGGTAGAAGTTATTAAGAAAAATAATTATTGTTTCAATTGTCTTGGCAAACATTTAGTAAATAACTGTAAATCACATTTTTTTTGTTCTTTGTGTAAACAAGAGGGAAGAAAGAGGCGCCATCATTTTTCCTTACATTTTCCGAGAAATAATGAGTCATTGCGTAATGAACGTGAAACTGAGGCAGGTGGCCGGGAATTTCATTCCCCCCTACAATCATCGGAACTTTCTGTAAACGCGCCAATATTTCAGTCGGCTGTAGAGATGGGCATTCCCGTTCTTTTTCAAGAACGAGAATGAACAGTTCTTTGAAATCTCGGAACGGTTCTGCAGACAGAACTGTTCTGAACGGGTCTAATGGAGTCCGGTACCCTCCCTGAACTGTTCGCTGCGTTCTCCCGATAAAATGGGTATTGGCATTTGTCTTTCACTAGAAGAGATCGTTCTTTTCGAAATGAGCTGTTTGTATTCCTTAATTCAGCACTTCTGCTATGAGAAAACACAGATGATTTTAAAGAATATGTGAAACATCGAGATTTTTTTTCTTTCTAATTGCACTTGTAAAACACGTGGTTCAAATTTAACTGGGAATATGTAGATTTTATTTTATTTCGTTTTATAGAAGGCTAAAACACATTATAAACATTTGATATCTAGAATTCAAGCACAGAGTAAGGAAATTGATTTTTCAGTATATATTGTTATTTAAATTGGCAATTAATTTTATAAATTTCTTTATTAATGTTAAATTTTCTAAAATCTATTTTTAATTTCTGAGGAAAAATAGAAACATAAACGCATGTAACTTTTGTTTTAAAAAATAAATAAGCATCTTCATTAAGATTTATAAACAATAAGATATTATAAACTTGACTGTAAACATAGTATAAACATAGCACAATTTTTAAGTATGGAAATGATCCATCAAGAAAAGACAGTAGTGTATGCCCTTAAATTCAATCGGTCGTCTATCTATTTATCTATACATATGGGCATAAACAAAAATGACCGTTCGAAAATCTCTCGCTTTTTTATTATAATTTAATTAAATAAGCCGTTAAAACATATTTTTTGTTCTATTTAGTTATTTTTTATTTTAGCAAGCTAAATACCTATATTCATATTTATACGACAGAGTGTATCAGGAATGTTTACTTTCAGTTATATTCATATATGAATGTGTTGAATTCGTAAAAAATTTCGACTTCCGACGTATTTACACGTTTTAAAATGTCTTAAACACGATTTGACCACAAAAATAAATACATAAATAAATAAAATAAAATAAAATCTCCGTTCATCTGCGTGAGTGACAAAAAAGTTTATGGCAGCTCTAGATCAAGAACTAATACACATAACTTAAAAAAATTATATTTAGTTGCATCTTGACATAAATTAGTGACAATCAAACTCTCTTTTATATCACCCAACAAGCAACGTTGATATGATGCGATTGCCTCCATTTCCGGGAAAAATTTGTCAGCTTCTATATAGTATAAGATTTCACAAAACTTAATACTTGAAAGCCCTCTTATGAAAACTATGTATGTCAAAAAAGGTATATATCGGCTGGCAGGTGAATCATTTAAACTGTAATTTCCTCCGTGTACGGAAAGGTTATATCTCAGCATCTAAAGCGTATAAGCATCAAATTTGATATGTGAGCTGTCTATTATTACTGTCAGAAAAAAGAGATTGCTTAAAAGCGGTTTTTTTTTTTTTTTTTACTTGGTAACACGAAAAAATATACAAAAATAAAAAATAAATATTAAAATAAAATTGAGTGAAAACGTGCAAGAGAAATGGAAAAATTAATTTTTCCCATTTCTTAACATTGAAAATTAATTATATTGTCAAAATAATTGGCAACAAGTTAAAAAATATATTAAAACTATGGTTCAAAGTAAACTGCAAACAAAATTTAAAGAAATGAATCTAGTAACCGTTGCTAGGGAACGCAACCCAGTTACCGTATGTTTTTATATAGGTCAACAGGCATTTAAGAAAAAGAAAAAATGTGTCCCTAAATTAAGTTTTAATTTATAAAGAAATATTTATTTATTTATATTCCAAAATTTAAAATCGGCATGATTTTTTTTACACTGTCGAAATTTAAAATGATAATGACCTTCGTCACATCAAACGAAAACGGTGCATTAAATTTATTTTCAACATATAAAAACTAAAACGATAGGTTAAACTTTTTCATCAAATAAAATTGAAATATATTCCGATGCAATAAGATATGTACTCATTAAATAAGCATGAAATGAAATGCGTTTCAGAGTATTAAATCTATCTTCATCAGATAAGCAATACATAAAATCGATTATAAAATTACAACGATATTTCGATAAATAAAATTATTACAATAGACTTAATCTATTATAATCTGATCGAGCTGAGACGCATTTTCATTATTATTATTACTTTTTTTTTTTTTTTCCTCTCTCTCTCCAGATAAAATTAAAGGGATGCATCTTGTATTTATCGTATAAACTGATTCAATGTATCATCATCGAATGAAATTGAAATACGTTTCAATATAATAAATCTGTCATCATCAGATAAAACAAAATTGAAACGCGTTTCGTTACTTAAAAACTGTCTTCATCAGATTAAAATAAAATGAAGAGTGTTCGATACATTAAATATAGCTTCATTTAAAGTTAAACGAACAACGCGTTTTGAAATATTTTCATCAAATCAAATTATATTGTAAACAATGAATTGAATCTATTTTCACTAGATCAAACATGTTTGTTCGAATAACTTTTTGTTTATGACAATAATAATATTAATGTAATTTGTATAATAATTGATAAATTAAACTTCTTTAAATGTAGAAAATTCAAAAACCTCAAAATTAAATTTAGAAAAAAAAAAAATATTTATTTCGGTCCACTGCCCGACGCAAGAACGTGAAATAAATATATAAAATTCACTAAATTCAAATCAAAATAGTATTTCAATTTTTATGCAAAAAAAAACAAATAACAAAATAATATTCCCCTCCACATCTATGCAGTTAAAAATTTATTTTCCAGAAAAAGGCTGGATTAAATATCAATTTATCGTGGAATATTGATATTTCTTTAATAACAGGATAACGATATTTTAAATCTTATTTTAATGATATATCCCTTTTCTCACGTTATGTTTTTTTTACACGAAATTTCAGAACAATTTCCTAAAACAAATAAATAATCCCTCGCATAATATACAGAAGTAAATCAGTACTTATTGAAAGCCATCTGCTTTGATTATCGCGCGAATAAGTGCAAAAATTTTCCGACGCAACGCTTAGTGCGTTTTCGTTCTATCCCTCAAAGAAGGAAATACTATCCTTCTTTTCTGAACTGTTCACCTACTCGCAAGAACTCCACTGTTCCGAGGTTCCCACTGTTCTCCATTTGCTCGGGATCATTTGAGCTGTTCATCTGCTCATTCTGTTCAGTTCAGTTCTCTTGTTCCGCAAACTCGACTGATTTCTGCCTCATTTTTAAAAATGGCAATGTGAACGGTTCTTCTTGGCGAAAGTGAACAGTTCTTTCGGTTTTTCGTCCAGAACTGTTCAGATGAACCGTTCTTCATTCTTTTACCCATCCCTAGTCGGCTGTCACCGCGTCAAGTAATCAAAATAATAATTCGGTTCTCTCTTCACGGGTAATAAATCAGAAAAAAATCGTTTTACTGAGTACAGTGAATTGTTTATTAAAAGATGAGAGAGGAAATAAACACACAGTTCGCGCGATTTTAGATCAAGGAGCAATGAATAATTATATGACTTGGGATTGTGCGAATAGCCTTAATTTAAAAAGAAAGAAAACTAATTTGACAGTATGTGGTATCGGAGATACATGCACTACGATTAAATATGTTGTTAATGCGTCGATTTCTAATTTTGAAGGAAATTATGAAAAATAATTGGATTTTTTGATTGTATCTAAAATTACGGATTTCATGCCGGGAAAAAGGTTAAAAATTAATATTAATATGCCAGAATTAAAATATATAAACCTCGCAGATGAAAACTTTAATGTGCCAGGTCGTGTAGATTTGCTGTTGGGTGCCGAAATTTTTTATGAATTGTTGCGGCCAGGTCAGATTTGTCCTGCTAATAATAATAACATGATTTTCCAAAATACTGTTTTTGGATATGTGGCTAGTGGAAGCGTTCCCGTTGAAACTCAGGAAAGGGTACATTGTGGCTTCATTGAGAATAATGCTAGTTTAAACGAAACTATGGAGAAATTCTGGGAATTGGAGGATGTGCAGATTGAGGTACCCAAAAATAAAGAAGCAATAATTTGCGAGGAGCACTTTCAGAAAAACGTTAAAAGAGATAGTACAGGGAGGTATATTGTTAAAATGCCGTTAAAGGATGATCCAACGTGTTTAGGGAAATCTAAAGATATTGCCCTTAAAAAATTAAATTCGCTATGGAATCGTTTTTTAAAGGAGCCTGAGTATTTAGCATTATATAAGGAATTTCTACGCGAATACGAAAATTTGGGTCACATGACAGAAATTTCAGAGTGTGAGGAAGAAGAGGGAACATACTATATACCACATTTAGGAGTCTATCGCCCTGATAAAACTACTACAAAGCTAAGAGTGGTTTTCAATGCCTCCTCACAAACAACTTTAGGGAATTCTCTTAACTCCTTACAATATAACGGTGGGGTTATTCAGGAAGACCTATTTAATATAATGACGAGATTTCGTAAACATATTTATGCGTTCGTGGCTGACATTAAACAGATGTACAGGATGATTTTAATAGATCCGAGTCAAGCTAAACTTTTGAGAATTCTTTGGAGGGAGGGAGTGAATGAACCAATTAAGACTTATGAGCTCAAAACTGTTACTTATGGTACAGTAAGTGCACCTTATCTCGCTACTAGAGTCCTACTTCAGTTATCCAGAGATGAGAGCCAGAACTATCCTTTAGCGTCCCCAATTTTAGAAAAGGATTTTTATATGGATGATGTCTTGAGCGGTGCAGACATCTTAAGTGGAGCAAAAGAACTGAAATCTCAATTAACAGAGGCTCTCAATAGTGCAGGCATGATATTGCATAAATGGTATAGCAATAGCCCAGAATTAAAAACAGGACCTGACAGTAGTTATAATTTTCAAGATGAGACAAAAGCGCTAGGTGTTACGTGGAACCCTACCACTGATATATTTACCTTCCAAATTCATATAGAAAACGTGGTTCCGCCTACAAAGAGATCAGTACTCTCAACCATAGCTCGGATCTTTGATCCTCTTGGTCTATTGGGTCCCGTCATAACAAAGGCAAAAATCTTTTTACAAAAACTGTGGTGCTTGAAGTTAGACTGGAGCGATCCGCTTCCGGAAACGGAGGCGCAACAGTGGAAAAACTTCATCGAGTTATTGCCAGCAATAAACAGTGTTAGTGTTCAGAGATGAATATTAATGAACAATCCAGTACATATTGAACTTCATGGATTTGCGGACGCTTCCGAGTCAGCTTATGGTTGTGTGATTTATTGCAAATCAACGTCAGTGGATGAAGCCTTCGAAGTGAACTTGGTTTGTAGCAAATCACGTGTATCACCTCTTAAGCGTACGACAATACCGAGGTTGGAGCTCTGCGCTGCCGTCTTATTAGCAAAATTGCTCACAAAAGTGAAGAGTGCCTTACAGTTTAAGACAGCTGACATCTACTTATGGACCGACTCGATGATTGTACTTTCCTGGATACAAAAAGAGCCGTATCTTCTAAAAACTTTTGTGGCAAACCGCATAGCAACTATACAAGCTCTGACAGAAGTTCAACAGTGGCGTCACGTATCTTCTGAGAACAATCCCGCAGATCTTATCTCAAGAGGGGTGGATCCTGAAAAACTGGTCAAAAATAAATTGTGGTTTGAAGGACCTGCTTTTCTGTCAGAACGACAGTATCCCAATCGTGAAATTCCTAAATCCGTCATAAAAGACGAATTTACGTCCGAACTGAAAAATTCAGAAAAAAATGACTTATCTGTATTTACTGTGACTTATAACTCCTTTATTCAAGACTTATTTAATATTAGTAATAATTATATTAAAATATTGCATGTTGTTAGTTATCTTTTCAGATTTATCTACAACCTGAAGAATCCAAGGGAAAGAACATTGGGGCCATTATCAACAGAGGAGATCCGCAAGGCTGAAAATTTTATTGTAAAGCAAATTCAAAAAACGGAGTTTAACGAGGAACTAAAAAATTTAGTTAAAGGAAAAAATGTTCATGAGAAAAGTAAGAAAAAATATTTAAATCCCTTTATAGACAGAGAGGGATTGCTTAGAGTAAATGGCAGAATTAAGAATGCTAATGTAAGTTTTAACACTAAATTTCAAATTATTCTGCCGAAGGGTCATAAATTGACCAAACTTATTATAGAATCTTATCATAAGCGATACTTTCATTTAGGTCCTACTGCCTTGCTATACTATGTTCGTCAAAAATTTTGGCCCGTTCAGGGTAAAGCAACGTGTAGAAAAGTCGTACACGATTGTATTAAGTGTTTTAGAGTTAAACCCGTAGGAGTGGAGCAATTAATGGGTGAATTACCGAAAGAGCGCGTGATTCCTGACTTTCCATTTAATTGCTCAGGTGCGGACTTTTGTGGCCCATTCCTTGTTAAATATAAGAATCAAAGAAAGGGAATTTATCATAAAATATATGTGTGCATTTTTGTATGTTTGGTCACAAAAGCCGTTCACCTCGAAATTGTCACTGATTTGACGTCTGAGGCCTTCATAGCATGTTTAAAAAGATTTGTGGCTCGTAGAGGTTTATGTTCAAAATTATTTTCTGATAACGCCACAAATTTTATTGGAGCAAAAAAAGAGCTCTCTAGGTTGCAAAATTTAGTTATAAAACCAGATGAGGCCCTCGCTGGTTACATGTCAGCTGAGGGAATCGATTGGAATTTTCTTCCCCCGAGAGCACCTAATTTTGGTGGCCTCTGGGAAAGCGGAGTTAAAGCTTTTAAATATTATTTTAAAAGAGTTTTAGGCAACTCCAGATTGACCTATGAAGAATTCCTAACAGTTGTTACACAGATAGAAGGAATTCTAAATTCAAGACTGCTTGTACCTCTGTCATCCGATTCTGATGTGTATGATGTGTTAACTCCTGCCCATTTCTTAATTGGCAGACCCTTAAATGCTGTTATAGAGCCTAATTTAATTGAGGTTAAAGACAATAGATTGTCTAATTGGAAAAAGCTGACAAAAATAATTCAAATTTTTTGGAAAAAATGGCATATACAGTATCTAAATAATTTACAACAGAGGTCCAAGTGGATGGTAGAAAAAAATAATGTGAAAGTCAATGAGTTAGTGCTTCTTAAAGATGAAAACCTACCACCACAAAAATGGGCATTAGGGAGAATAATAGAACTGTATTTTGGTGAGGATAAACGGGTCAGGGTGGTAAGGGTGAAAACCCAATCGGGTATTTACAAAAGACCCATTTCCCAAATTTGCATTTTGCCAAAAAATGTGTAATTTTATATATTAGTGTCTATATATATTTTTTTAATGAGTCATGTAATGTTATTATTGTATTGTGTTTATTTTCTATTTTCATTTGATATAACTGTATAATTTACTGGTTGAATGTAAACATTGCAACGTGGGGCGGAATGTTCCGTATCCAATGAAAAGCGCTGTTGCAGCAGCGCCATCTGAGTTGAGCAGTGTGAGATTTTGTGCCGACGTGAGTGAACGTCGATTCGAGTTGTGAAAACAATGTGAAATAAATTTATGAGTTTAGTGATACAGTCCACTAGAAATGTTTTTGTGTGAGTATTTTAAAATTTAAACAAAGAATATTTCGAAGAAATTTCATTAATAGAAACCTACAAACCTACAAATATTTCAATTTGATAGCATAATAAAATAAGTAAAATGTCATTTTTACAACCGAAAATCATATATTTACAAGATACAGTTGTAGAAAATACGTTACAAAAACTGGCGAATAAATTTCTATTTCACTATCAATATTGAAATGGATTAAAGATTAGATATTACACAAGTTTAATTATACATGCATCGTTTAAATGAAGCTTAAATTATTGCGAGACCTGAAATATCTTTCAAAAATAATAAGCTTTGATTCAACATCTTTCCATTTTAATTTACGTTAAATTTACCACGCAATTCCCGAATAGAATAGAATTCCTCTGCTAGATTAAATAAGCAGAATAAATAGCAGTATCATTTTTAAAAACAATGAGTTAATATAATTTTCTAGCTGTTTTGAACAAGGTTTCGAAAATTCCATTAAATTTAACTTCCTTATTTTATTAGTTCTGAAAGTCAAAAAGTCAAAATGCCTGGAAAATATTACAGTAATTACGCTGTTGTTATTACCATTTAAAATCATAAGCATAATTTAGAAAATCATTTTAAATATAATTTCTCGGAAATACTAAATGTTTTGTAATTAAAAATAGCCATTTACATTTTAATATCCAAATAATAGTAAATTTTGTAGGAAAAAAAATTATTTCAAAAATAGAACCGTTTTTCCATTATTCTTTTAATTGAATAAAGGATTTAAACTTCCAACAAACATGTATACTGGGAAAACATCGGCAAGGATTTTTTACTTGGATTTATTACAATAATGATCCCAACAGATAAAGCATAGCCTCCTAAACTAGATGTCTGTCGTGTGGCTCGGAAACTTGGCAACAGTTCAAGTGGTAGACAGCGCCACCTGATACAGATTGCGCGGCTTTTTTATTCAAAAGCCACCAAAAATTTTTAAAAGTGGGATTTGATATACATAAAAGGCGAATAGAATCGAAGAAATGTCGATTATATATCACTTCTTAAAATTATTGGTGACAGTTGAATAAAAAAGTCGCGCAATCTGTACCAGGTGGCGTTGTCTACCGCTTGAACTGTTACCAAGTTTCCGAGCCACGCGACAGGCATCTAGTTTAGGAGGCTATGGATAAAGTCACAACAACATTGAAAAAAGAGTTTTATTTATTTATTTATTTTTATTTCCATGTTATTTACCTTCTGTAAAAACTCACTTATAATGCATCCACGTTTCTCGCGCCTTAGTATTGAAGAAAATTTTAAAAGCCTGGAGGGGGGCCAATTTACCGACAGGCTGGGATTTAGTGAACATCTAGTTATTCGATGTTTCCTTACCACTTATTTTCCTTCAACAACAAGGGTTATCACCCTTATTTTAACACTGGACTCGGTGAATCAGCTTAAAATATTGCGAGAGTGTCTACCATGGTCGCAAGAAACGTGGTTAAAAAATACTGGCAACAGCTCACACAGTGTTGCTAGATTTTGCGACTTTGTGTATTCAATATCTACCACTAAGTTTTAAATGCAATGGTTGCCTAATCACTTCGAAGTTTAATCCTTTAATATGAATGTCAAATATCACTTCTGAAAACTATTTGTGACTATTGAATAAAAAAGAAGCAAAATCTGACAACACTGAGCTCACCTTCTCATATCTTAAATTATTTGAATTTGCCGTAAACTTATACATAGGAAACATAAAAAATTAGTTTATCAATCTTCCGATCAAAATTGTAGATCCATTCGAGGTTTCACTCACTTCAAAGAATTAAGAAAATGCATAAACTCTTTAGGCTCTATAGTGAAATTTATTTTATTTTCAAAATAAGGAAATTTTTCAAAATTTGTGGTTAGTCTAAAGAACAAAAATAAATAAATGAACAAATAAAATTTCAAAACCATTCAAAGTTGAGCAGTTTCTTTCTGTTCAGGAGTAAAGGGACCGCGTTAGCCCAGTCGGTAGAGCGCCGAGCTCGTAATTGGAAGATTGCGGGTTCGGTTCTCGTACCGGCCAAAGACCGTCGTGTACACTAATGGTGACTGGTGCACGTTAAAATCTGTCGTGGACGCAATGTTCTCCATGTTCTCATCAAAATTATACCACTGGGGGTTACCGAAGTGGCGGAGCAATCCTCTTCATGTAGGATTAAAATTGTGATGGCATGTCTCCGGACCACCTCTAGGGGGTGAGTCACAAACCCTTGCCCATTGCGCAGCACTAGTGCGACGTAAAACCCATTTAGTCAATCAGGAGTAAATCTTTTCTTTCTCAATTTTGAATGCTTTCCAAATATTATCTTTTTTTTTTCTTCTTCTTCTTCAAGCTGACCACAATTTTCCTTATTTTCCACTTTTTAACGCACCACTATAAAAGCATTCTATTTTTAAAATCTTTTTTTTTTTTTTTTTTTTTTAACTCTTCTTTTATTTTTAGCTTTTTAGTTATCTAACTTTGGTTCCATAACTAAAAAGCTAATTTAATTACTTAACTCTGAAATCGTTTCAAAGATTCTGGAACCTTCTAAAAATTTCTAAAAGCCTTCTAGAAGCCAATATTTTTTAGAAGGTTCCAATAACTTTCTAGACGTTTCCGCGAAGTATCCAATAGGTGCCATGAAGTCTCTAGAAGGTTCCATGAAGTTTCTAGAAAGTTCCATGAAGTTCTAGATTGGCGGGAAGGAGTGCAGTGGAAGTAATTATGCGCGGAACTGAACTTTTTTTTGGACGGCACTGAGCAGATGTTTACTAGTCGCTCACTAGATTCGGAAGAGGTGCGATGCACCTTTGAACATTAAAACCAAGAACTATTCAAATTAATAATCTTATTCGCATTAAGACAATTTATTATGTTTACATATCTTAGGTAAAGTCTTGAATCCAATAAATTCTATTCTTCAAGGAAGGAATCGCTTTTCGAATTATTTGTGAGCCATTGTCGTTTAATATTCCCGAGATGGTTTTAGAGGGTGAGTAGATTTAAACTTATTATCATTTATTCTAATGCATGTTATTTTGATTCCATAATCGAGTTAAAGTTACATCTAAAGCATAATCGTACGGAAATCTTATTGTCAGATATTCTGGGTTTAATATAAATTCAATCGAAATTCTTATAAATGAAATTTAGTCATATATTCTTCTTTTGGCTTCAAAGCCATAGATATTTCCATGAAGTTTTCCTCCATTGACTCTTGTATATACAGTATATATAGAGGAAATACTTGTTGTGATTTTTTTTTTTTTTTTTAAGTAATTTAATTTTTAAAAAAGTAAACACATTTAGGAAACGGATTCCATCAAAGCAGATAATATTCTTTATCGTCTTCTCTAAAACAAATAAATAATACACCAAAATTGCATCTGGAGGAAGCTAATTTTGTGATTGTGTGAATATACAGTGATCAAAGTAAATGTTTAACTGCGAATTATATCCATGCTACTCAAATTATTATAATAAAAGAAACATTCACGTCAAACAAAGGCAATACAGATACTTTTTTTTTTTTTCAGAATATAAGCATTAAACAATAAATCACTAACACTTGCAGTTTTGTACTCTTGGAGTTCACAACTCACATAAATGGTTAAAGATTATTATCAATCCAATTTTCATATTTTTAAATTTTTAACTTAATATATTTGGTAATTACACTTTAAATTCTTTTTAAATAATATTCCAACTGTGTGACAATGAAAATTTACCTTAATTTATAATTTTAAAAAGTTTTGCATGATTCTTGGATGAATTAGTGATGTTCATTTAGTTTTTGATTTTGGTTCGGGTCTAAAGAAAGCGAGTTCGGGCCGGGTGCGGCGGCTCGCAAAAATTATCTACTGTGAGTTCGAGACGGTTTTTGGATTGATGAAAATTTTTTTGTCGGGTTTGGGTCGGATTTCGGATTGATTTAAAATTTATATGTCGGGTTCGGGTCGAGTGCAGGACTATGGTCTACGCCTGATGCTAGGATCATTATGATTATATGCAGCAAGTATGCAAAAGCAGAATTATTTAAAGTTTCTAGAGCCAAATGAAATTGAACATTTAAATGTTGAATGTAAACATTGAGTTTTGGGGTAAATATGTCTTACCATTTTAAGTTTATATAAATGTTGCCTAAGATAAATTTTCGGTGTTAACTTATCAAGTTAAAAACTATAGAACCTTCCGGTACACCTAATATATTTCTCCCAACGTTTTCTATAATTTTAAAGATCCTCATTATAGAACTCAACAGATTGCACCAAAAACGGGGTTACTTCAGTACATTGCGTCAAAACAACAACAAATGTTATTTACAATACATTGCACATTGTAAATTACAGCTGTTTTTTAGATAATTAATATTTAGAATATATTTTACAAGGATCAATTAATATACAGAATATACTTTATGCAGATATCTTGTTTAGTTAATAATTAAATTATGTGCTAGCCTCTCACATAAAAAAAGGTTTTCGGGGCAGGGGCTTGCACAATTTTTTATACAGTAATATTTTTTTTAATAGATATCAACCGATAATAGAGATTAATCAAGTCTAAAATCACTATATAAAAATAGTGGCATTCAAATCCCCCCTTGTGTGCTTTTCATACTTAATTATTTTTATACGGATATAGGAATCATTTTATAATATATATTTTTATAGCTGTTACATGTGGATTTGGTTCATACAGTATAGAAGATAACAAATCGTTACTAAAGAAAATAAATATTACGTTTAAAGTAGTTATGAAATATAACAATTCATTAATTAAGAATAGTTCGATAGATTAAATAGTTTAAGGAATATTTCTGAATTATTCACTTATGACTTCGAAGGTTAGGACTCGCTTGGCTTCTACAACCGTATTAATTTTACTTACAGGCCTCGCAGCGTTTCTAAAATTTTATGCTCATTTTAATATATTTTCACCACTATTTTAAAACAATGTTTTTTACATAATGTTTTACTATCAAAATATCTAAAAACATTCCAGAAAGATTTCGTATTGACGAATGGGGTGACAGTATAATAAAATGCAAGTAAAATTTTAGGAACTCAGCGAAGACTGTAAGTAATAAGGTAGAAAGTTTTTTTTTTTTTTTTTTTAATACATATAATTTAATACATTGAATACCTGGGAACATTTATAATTTATTCCGGAGTACTGTTAATTCCGCCCTTTTTTCACACCAGTATATTTTGAAAGCATTTTCCTTCTTATTTCATATAAATTACACATTGTAGAAAATTTCTCTAAAATCATACTAGTGGGGGAAAAAGGGCGGATCTAATAGTACTCCGGAATAAATTAAAAATGTTATCAGGTATGATATTGTTCCAAACGGATTTTTTAACTTTAATTTTTTTTAAATATCAAAGCATATTAACTAATTAAACTCAAAAGGGAGATCTCAATTTCTTCTGATGGTTGCCGTAGCAGTTTTCACTGAGGATCCCACCGTCCTCGGCGGCATGCTTGGTAGGGAAGCTGTTAGAAGTGACTTTTCTTCTCTGCTGAGCTCTCTCTTTAATGAAGTGGCGCCTAATGCTATCTAATTCTGCTGCTGGCTCATTGCCATTACACGTTTTGTAATTATTTACTTTTTCTATGATTTCTATAAATAACGCGTAATTAGAGTTATTATAATTGACAATTTTTGTTGTTTTATCGAAACCTATTTTAATATTTTCTTTTTGGTAGGTTTTTATTAGTGCAGTGGTCATTTTTTCTAATTTTATGTCATTACTATGTTTTTTAATTCTAATTTTAATTTTTTCTTTGACATTCTAATATATCAGCCTTCTTTACTTTCACTATTAAAGAATGGTATTTTGTAATTTCGGTGAGTAAATTTTTCCAATGGAAGGGAAATAAAGTTGATCTTTGAGATTAATGGTTTTTATATCTCAAGAATTTGTGATTCGAAGTGATAGAAATTGATTTTATGAACATGTTGTTAATTTTTCATTTATTTCTATTTGGTTGTGGCAGGCTTTGTAGAGTGTTTCCGCCATAAAGTATAATTAACCCCACTGGCAAGTCACAAGTCTTGACACCTGCCTCCTGTTTTAAATTCAGTTAGAAATTAGGATTTAAAAGTATACATTGATTTTTTCAATCTATGTTATATTTAGGGGTGTGCCGATTAATCAATTAATCGGTTCGGTTAATCGATCAATGCTTAGTCCCGATCAATTTTTTTAATCGATTTAATCGGCTCGATTAATTCGATTAAAATTTTTCGAAATCCGATTAAAGTTTCCAAACTACGAATTAAAGCAAAAAATTTTAAATACTGATCTGCCTACAATGTATTTATTTATTTATTTTTTTTTTTTTTCATATATTTTGCTAACAAACATTCTAAGAAGCGTCCATTGAATAATGAAAATGAAAAAAAAAACTCTTAAAAAAAATAGTTACCCTTTTGTTGGTAGAAAAAAGTGGGAAGACGGTTCTTAAACAAAATGACGTTTTAAGTCCGTGCTGGGGGAGTACGTTTCGCAGAAACAAGAAGCTTCCAAATAACGGAAATGCTCAATATAAAGAAAAGGACTGTGATTTTCACTATCCCTTTGATGGGAAAAGTGTCAACAGGGTTTCGCAAAACCTTCGAGCGGTTATTGTCCGTTCAAAATTGCTGATAATAACTACTAAGTAGAAACAGAAAATAACATTCTGTTTTCTATTCTGAAATGACGAAGAAGAGTTGAAATATTAACAATGAAGAATTTGAGATTTTTTTATAATGATAATATGGAATTTTGAGAATTCATTTAAAAATAGTGACAAGCGAGGTGGACAAAGCCAGATAGTATAAAATTAAAGTATATATGTAAATTCATCTAATTTTTCTTTCAAATTGAAAATGAATTTATTAAAATAAAAATTAAATAAACGAAAATATATATAAAATTAACACTTAAAGTCAGCAACTAGTACTCTGAAAATTAATTTAAATTTACCTATAAAACGGATATAATCGATTATTATTTTTCTTTTTTCCTGTCAATCAAACATATGAATAAAATAGTAATATTGAGAATTTATTTTTTAGAATATAAAAGTAATAATGAATGCAAGATGAATATATGTTATTTCTCATCTGTTCTATCGAATAAAAATTTTATTTGGAAATATATTAGGAATGTGTTTTTTCATTATTTATTTGCAGGTTTATATTATTATTATTGTTGTTGTTATTTATTGTTTAAGGAACAAGCTATATTAACATCTGTATCATTTTTATGGTTTGTTGTGTATTATCTGGAGGGGGGGAAATCACATAGGAGAATTTTATTCATTATTTAAATAAAATTGAAAATCGATTGAAAATTAATGAACTACGATTAACCCAGTTAAAACCGTTAATCGATTCCCACCCCTAGTTATATTATTCCATTAAGACAGCTAAGTTTGGATACTGTTTTATTTGTTATTTTCCTTCAGATTTATCAGCTATATGTATTTCAATATATTATATACCTGGTGACCCAAAAAGTCCGTTAACAAGTGAAAATTCAATTAAATCACGAAATAATGTAAGTAAGGAAGTAAAAATTGACACACATGCTTGAAATGACATAGGGTTTTATCGAAACGAAACAAAAGTGTAAAAGACGACCAATAGATGGCGCTGGACAACAAAACGTCTGCGACACCGCATATGAGAGATGTGTATAGTAGGAGCTGTAGTAGAAATCAAATGCTCCAGCAATCGCAACATGTTGGCTTTTCGAGAAAAGGCGCTGTTAGTGAAGCTGTATTATCAGAATGGAGAATCTGTTTTGTTTGGACGATCGGCCTTGTAGTGGGTAGAGCCCCTAAATAAAATAATAGGCCGGCGCATCACCGCCATTTTTTTGCCTCCGAAGAGGACAGCATTCCCGCTTGGAGTCCTTATCGCTTCCCTAATGATTTTAAGAAATCTTGATCTGAAGCTAATCCGGTCAAGATAAGAGCAATAAGCAACAATAATATTCCTAAAAACACATTTTATTCACAGTACATTCTCAGGATGTCATTTTATTCTGAGGATATCCTGTGGATGTACTGGGGTAAGATGTGTTGTTAGGGCGGTTTCTGTTTCTTTTACAAAATGTCGCCAAAACTCAAATACACGGTAATAGAAGGTCTGTGAACACTTTATATTCACTTCTTGAAAGATTACAGCAGTTTATCGCTAAACAAACTTCCATATCATAGTTTACTTAGCTAAAATTATGAAATATAATAAAACAAGTTACTCTAAAGTTACGTAAGACGATAAAAAAAATGTTTGTCGTTTGTTTATCAGAGAAACGCGCTGGGTACATGTGGCAACCCTAAGGCAACAAAATGCCTGATGCGCCAGCTCGTATATATAGGAGCTTTAGTAGTGGGCGGCCAGACGCAAGTACTGTTCGAACAGCTCAAGAGGCCTTAGCGGGTTCGTCTACGCATTGGGAAGTCAGCGCTCGCATAAATCGCGCGTCACACAGGCATTCTGTACACTACTGTTTGGAGAGCACTAAGGCCTACCCTCCAATGATATCCGTACAAAATCATGAACTGTTGACCGCCGATTTTGTAGAGTAGGTTTCAATAAAACCCATCATTTCAAGAAAGTGCGTCAATTTTTACCACTCTACCTCTCTATGTACATTATTCCAGGAATTACTGAATTTCATAGCTGCCAAATTTTCCCGATTTTCGAGAGGACTTTATACCATAACTTTATAATACTCAACTTCGAGATCTTAAATCTTCGAAAATTAATATAAGAATTTTCTCTAAAAATATAGTGGTGATTATCCTTACTTTAAAATTGTAAAAGTAGGCAACTATGAAATCTTTAAACGTTAACGGACTTTTCGCTAATATAGTTTATAAATTTGTTTCTAAAATCATTGTAAGACAGTAATAATGTCAAAGTTTTTAGTTTCAGTTTAAGTGATCGCCTCCTAACTTAAAGCTATTTAAAACAATTTTAAATAATTTATATTTGGACGATGTACATTTCTACGATTCACATTTGGGCTAAGTGTATTTTATAAAACCTTTTCGAAATTTCATAGTTAATTCTAGACACGTTTCTTCCCACTTAGTGTCATCTTAATAACATTTTTCATAATTATTATTTCAATATTAATTTAAATATTAAATTTGGTTCTTAATATTTTCTGGTTATAATTTTTATTTAATTTTAAAAAACTTTCTTTCTTTGACAAAAATTATGACAGATAAATTATTTCAAAATATTTAACAAAGTAAAATGAAAATTTCAAATAATAACTACTGTAACAATTTTTTCCCCTTCAGAAACACACTTTTTAATTTAGCAATGTTAAAATGTGTAGTTTTTAATATTTTAGTACGAATATATTTTCAGTATAAAGTACACGTAATAAGTAATTTCCCTTTTAGTTTAAAAATGCAAATTGCCTTATTTATTTTAAATTCCTCCTTTCATTTTTCGAACAATATGCTGTTTCAGATTTTTTAAACAGCAAACTTTTGTTTAAACTAAAGTATTCTGTTACGTTAAATATTAAAATAGCATTGATTTTATTAATATTAATACATCACGGAAGAATTTTTCGAGAATTCGTAATGTAAGGAAACTTAAATTTGCCTCAAAGTTCAATTTCTGAAACTGAGGTAAAATATACATATTAGCTAAAATATAACTTTAAAGTTTTGTAGAATTTCACTTTTCTTTTAAATAAACATAAAATAATTTACAATTTTAATCTTATAAGTAATATATATTTGTACTTATTGAATATTAATAAATTTTTAAAAACTAGTATGCTGTTGCTACCACAAGATTTTTTTTTATATAATGCTATACAAATTCATGCAGTACAAATTATTTATTACATTATTATTTATTAAAATTATTTTCCATGATGAATGTAGACGATTTTTATCTCAAAGAAGTATAACACGAAAGAAATATATGTAATACTAGCAGGCTTTGCCCGCTTCGCTGGTCACTATGTTTAAAAGAAATTCTTTTCTATATAGCTTTATTAAAAAGAGAAATGAATAAAGAAATACTGAAATCGCTCAAAAGCTCGCTTTGGATTCCCGCTGCCTTCGGCATCGCCTTCTTCGTCCTCGCAGTCTCCGGTGCCTATCCCTAATGCCTGCGACAATGGCTTACCCATGTGCTTCCATTTGGGTGCTTATCATAAATGACAGTTTCGATACGGACAATATCGAAAAATTTGAAGTAGCCCTTTTATATTTGAATCCCAATTACATAAGAAAAACATTATGCGTGAGGCACATAATATTTGCTTTCAAATTATTTCCTATATTTATTTGATTTAATCGATCAACCATAAAATGGCAGCAATTTCAAACCAAATATAATGTTACAGTATGCTATGATCGACTACGTCTATCGCATGAGACTTTTTTTTTTTTTTTTTTTTTGTGGTTATATATACTTTATGCTTAGTTAATATTAGTTGGTATATAGAAAAATAATTAATTAATTAATATGTAAACCTGATCATGGTACAACCTTAATATAGCTCCTCTTGGCGACTTTTGAAATTTTGTCGCAGATTTAGACCAGAATATAATTTATGCGATTATTGTTCCTACACTCCTTCTCATATTTATAAGGACACTTTATATTTTGAAATAACTAATGTAAAAATAATTGTGAACAAGATTATACTAAGTGCACTTAATATATCTAGTATTCTAAAAACCAAAATTGCTATAATTTTTTTAATATGAAACAAAATTAATAAAAAAAAATGCAAAATGTGTTTTTCTCCACGTTTTTAGATGTTCATAATTATAGGGACAATCAAGATTTTTCCGTTTTATTTAACTTACTACCGTATAAATTACAGTTGATATGCGAATTTGTTAACTACTGGGCTAGATTAATTCATACATAAGCCTTTAATTTTTCTTGGACGGACATTACTGATAATTCCTCGAAAAAAAGAATGTTCAAGTAGTGAAGTATGATAAATGTGTTTTTTAAGTGGGAGGATAATTTCAATCCGCCGAATTTCTAATGAAATTCGAAGGCCTAAAATTGCTGAAGGAAATGTGATCAAACGTTGAACTGCTGGTTCAATAGGAGAGAGATCTGATGCAAAATCAGAATTGTTTTACAGAGATCGAAGACTCATAATTCCTCTTACTGTTCTACTCATAATGACTGCTGCTGAATTTGCTCGCAATTTTTAACGAGAGGTTAGGCCCACATTTATACATGTTTAAAATAATTAATAATATGTTAAATGAATAAAAAACCTGTAATAATCAATCAGCATTCAACGGGGGAAGGAACGTCTGTGTTAAAGTTGAATAAAGACAATATTAAGGCCCTACGTGAGTCAAAATATTTTTTCATTCTAGAGGGCGCTTTTTGAAATCTATAGATTTCGCAAGACGGGGGGAGGAAATCTGCTCACAGTTGACGTTCCGAGAATCACGAGAATGGAAAATTTCGCACTTCAGTAATTGATAGCTTCCGAGTCCGACTCCCCTTGCTGTTAATTGACATTTTTCTTGCCAGAGGCATGAGGGTAAGATAAGCTTTATCTGTAAAGGCTAAAAAAAAAGAATGCGAAAAGGGAATATCTGTTTTTGAATTATTGGAGAAGGCAAATAAAATTATTTACATACGTAAATAATATTCAGAAATTTCAGCTTCAATTGGATAAAATTAAAAAATACTTGCATTAAACGAGGAAGGAAAAAAATATTATTTAAATGTAATAATTATACTGAAATTGATAACATTTTTTACTCTGATAAATATTCTAATTTAAATTAATTACAACAATATTTACGCATATGAATTGTATTTTTTTATCAGGTTCAGAATCTACTCTGAGTAATGTTGTTGTCATATACATATTCCTGTACAATATAGTATATAGTTCTATGATTTTGAAAACTGTCTGCACATATATTCAGAAAAAGCGACTTCGACCAAAGATTCTGTTCAGCCTATTTACACAGCAAATCAGACGCTTCTTTTAAGTGTAATTATTTAAAATTAATTTTGTTAACAATTATTCGGTATTATGTTTTTATTTCCGCTAAATAAAAAATCAAAGAATTTACTGCATGAAACTGATCGTGTTACTTATTTGTTTATATATATATATATATATATATATATATATATATTTAAAACTGGTATTCATTATTAAAAATTGCAAAGACTAACTTTTTTTTTTTTTTTTTCTACGTGTGTGTAAAGAAATTTTAAAAATGCTATATTTTATTTGTATTAATCTAGAAAACAATTTGGTTACTACAATAATTTCTGTACGATCTAATATTGTTTTACTGAATTAAAATTTGATACTATTCAAATACCATTCCTATGATTGATCCTAAAATCTATATATATAAAAAAACAGAGTCAGTCTGTCTGTCTGTCTATACAATCCTAGGCCGTTTCACCGATCGGGACCAAATTCGGCACGGTTAATGTTTACGACCCGAGAAACTCAACGCCGCAACCGTTTTTACAAAATTCGCCCCCCAAGAGGGGAGGGGGGGGGGGCAAAACGTGATTTCACAAAATCCTTCATATCTCAAACAAAAAACAGATATCCGTAAAATTTTTCCTTTAAAATATAGCTAATACAAATGTCTAAAAATCGATTTCTGGAATTTTTGAAATTCGGTCCCCAAGGGGGGGGGGGGCGAAACGTGATTTTACATGCATTAAACGTGATTTCACATAATCTTATATATCTCAAAAAAAAAAAAAAAAAAAAAAACAGATGTACGTGAATTTTTTCTCTAAAATATAGCTAATGCAAATATCTAAAAAACAATTTCTGGAATTTTAGAAATTCAGCCCCCAGGTGGGGCAGCAGGGGGGGGGGGGGCTAGGGGCAAAAACAAATATAAATACAGTTAGGCAGTTCAAAATTGGTACAGATAGGTTTTTGAAGGACTGCAAGTCGAATGGGGATATTTTCGAAAGTGTAAAGTTATTAGGAGGGGCGAGGGGGGGGGGAATAAAAATAGAGTTAGATCGTTCAAAATTGGTTTATAGAGGTTTTCGATACTTTCAAATCAATTGCGGATATTTTCGAATTTCTAAAATTATTATACATATAGGTTTTTGAAGGACTGCAAGTCGAATGGGGATATTTTCGAAAGTGTAAAGTTATTAGGAGGGGCGGGGGGGGGGAGAAATAAAAATAGAGTTAGATCGTTCAAAATTGGTTTATAGAGGTTTTCGATACTTTCAAATCAATTGCGGATATTTTCGAATTTCTAAAATTATTATACAGATAGGTTTTTGAAGGAGTGCAAGTCGAATGGGGATATTTTCGAAAGTGTAAAGTTATTAGGAGGGGCGAGGGGGGGGGGGAAATAAAAATAGAGTTAGATCGTTCAAAATTGGTTTATAGAGGTTTTCGATACTTTCAAATCAATTGCGGATATTTTCGAATTTCTAAAATTATTAGGAGGGCGGTAAGGGGGGGGGGGCTATGGGCAAAAACAAATAGAAATACAGTTCTTTTCTTTCTTTCTTTACTTATTTTAATCTGCATGTGTTTTAATTTTTATGTCTTTTAAAGTTATATTTGTTTTATTTGTTTTATTTATTTAATCTTTTTTATTCTGTCAATATAAGTTTAAAGATGGTATGCATTTTTAATATGATATATACCTTTAACAGCTTTCAATAAATTATATTTTATATATTGGTAGAAAGGCAAGGTTTAAAAATGTGGTTGAGGTGTCTAAAAGGTCGTCTGTAGATGTGTCATCAAAAGAGAAAAATACAATAATTGTTTTTCTACACTAAATGTCGAAAAATGTCAATTATCGGCTCCATAGACAAGATCTAATTTTTTTTTTTTTTTTTTTTTTTTTTTTTTTTGTAATGGAAATATACACAGTTAGTACATAATAGTTGTTCTCGACAACTGCTTTACAAAAATGTTATTATAAAGAGATTTATCTTACGAAGGAAATTTTTATGTACAACTCACATTAATTTAAATTAAATTTTCAATAAATAAAACTTTAAAACGTATAGTTTTTACTTTCAATAATTTAGTTTTTTTTTAAAAGAAAGTCGAGGAAAAAGGAAATCAATACATCACAGCTGTAAAAAGATTTCCGTCTTCTGTTCCTATACAAATTCACAATAGTGCATATGCAAATTACTTATTGAAATTATTTTCTATGACGATTGTAGACGATTTCGATGTGGGAGATCTATCACACTGAATGTGGAAAAAAGTCCATTTTCGGCTCTACAACATCTAAAGATTTCTTTTTTTTTTTTTTTTTTTTTATGGAAATACATCTAATTAGTGCATAATAATTACTCTAGACAATGGTTTTACCAAAATGTTATTAAGAAGAGATTTATGTAACAAAATATATTTATACACAGAACTCAAATTCATTATAATTGAATTTTTAATACATAAAACTCCAGATTTATCATCCGATTCAACTGAATATAATACTGATGACTGTGTTGTTCAATATTATTTGATTTAAACCTTTAAAGCTCACTACATATTTTTCCTTTTGAAAATTGCTAAATCAATTGAAAAAACAGCTGTTAGTTGATCATAAGTTGATCACAGTTGATCATAAACAAATATATTTTTTTAAATAGCATTTTTAACCTGATTAAATTCAAATATAAAAAAAATAATTAATAAGTAATTTTGAATGGAGACTTTATAAATTGCAAAAACTAGCAACATATTTTTCAAGTCAGAAGAGATGCAGGGCTCTTCATCAGGTTAAAGAACTAGGCACGAGTGCATCAACAAACAAGCAAGGTACACTCACATCTACTAAGAAATTGTAAATAACTTTTGCATGGGGCTTCTTCTGAAACATACTTATTAAATCTCCCATTAATACTACTGACTAACAAGCAGAAAAAAACGAAAGGTTTAAATTTTAATTGAAAAAAGGAAAAACTATTGTAAAATTTTTGAATTTTTTTTTTTTTTTTTTTCTTTTAGGGCGTTGCTAATGAACATTAAAAAGTTAAAACATAATATGTGCTTGGTACGTTGCATGGAAACGACTGAAGTTCGTTGAAAATTATTCGATACTAATGTTACTTTGTAATTCAAGAAATCAGATGTGCTTATCTACAAAAATATGCTTCCAATTTTTAATTGATACTTTTCTGGATAAATGAATCATTATTTAGAGTTAAACTGTTGTGTAAATCATAAGTGTAGACGAATTTCGTCTCAGAGAAGTATTACACTAAATGTCGAAAAATGTACTTCGCATCTAAAAAATGTTTGTGATCATGCATGTCAACTTTCCTTGCAATCTGTTTATACACACATTATTTTAAATAACATATGGCCAATAATTATCTGCCATTCTTTTTTTTTTTTTTTTTCCCACTATTATCACATCCAGTATAATGTCACTGTCTCTTACGATGTATTAGGGCTGCCAGATTTTAGCCAGGCTGAAAAAAGCAGGCTGATTATTTTTTGTCTAAACTAGTTACTTAAAAAAAAGGAAAATTTTATATTAATATAAATCGTATATATAAATACGATTTATATTAATACAAAAAATATATATATATATGACTCAATAACATTGCCATAAAAAATATAATTTATCAATCATTGAGTTTGGTTTTAAAATAACAATACACTTTAATAGATTTTCATATTGTTCAACTTGCGATTCATTAAACATAATGAGATCCACATGTAATTTTATATGCACAAAACTAAGTTTCCTGGGGAGTATCGTATAAAAAAAACCTTCTTTAAATGTTTAGAAGTCCACACAAAAAGAAAAAAAAATCTGGTTTAGAGGATATTATTACATAATGATAAAAGATATAATGATAAAGAATCTACTGTTGTGTCTTTGTAAAAGAACTATAAGTGTCAGATTCTTCAAAATTTATGCACTTTGTACATTGGTGACTTTTAGCACGTATATAAATTTTCAGCTCAAACGAATAAAGCGTTTAGACATTATTGCAGTTAAAAAAAATTGGTTACATATAGACCATAATGATAAAGAATTTTTCTTTGTGTTCCTGTAAAGAAAACTATAAATGTTACATTCACCAAAATTTATATAGTTTGTGCGACGGGGACATGTGTATAAATTTTCAGCTCATTCGAATATGGAATTTAGACGCTATTGCACTTTTAAAAATTTAGGCCCATAGAGCATACATAATGTTAAAGAATTTTTCTTTGTGTTCCTGTGAAAAAACCATAAACGATACATTCACCAAAATATATACAGTTTGTGCCACGGGGATCCATAACATGAGTATAAATTTTTAGCTCATTCCAATAAGGCATTTAGACGCTTTTGCACTTAAAAATAATTAGGCCCATAGACCATAATGATAAAGAATTTTCCTTTGTGTAAAAAAAAAATAAATAATAATAATAATAATAATAATAATAATAATAATAATAAGTGCTAGATTTACCAAAATCAATAGGATTCGTTCTATGGTAACTTATAACATGTGTACAACTTTCAGCTCATTCAAACAAAGCGCTTAGGCGCTATTGTGTTTACTCACATACATACACGCATACATCTTCGTAAAAATAGTAAATATGTATTCAGAGGACCTCAAAATATGTGGAAACACCAAAATCTCAAACTCGGATTTTTGACATGATTGCAATACTTTCCTCACTGTGGTGTTCGGAAAGTAAGAAGTATGTTTTTTGGTAAAGTTAAAAAAAATATATTAAACAATATGACATAAACTAATTAAATTGATTTTTTTAAATTAAATTTTCTGTTATATTCAACTGAAAATTTCGTTATTAAAAAAAGGGAGAAAAAAAAAAAAAAAAAAAAAAAAGAAACCTTAAAAATGACCAAATCTGAATTCGCAGCAAACAGCATTAAAAAAAAAAAAAGTGGGGGGGGGAGGGGGGGCAGTTCAGATATTAAGAACTTTGTATTTTTATTATCATAAAAATCATAAGAATGGAATAATTATTTCGTGTTACAATCATCAGAAAATTAAAAAAAGGAAAAAAAAAGAAAGAAAGAAAAGCAAAAGTAGGTACGAATGTAGCGTGAAAGCGACAAGTCCGAAGCAATATTTTGTGTTCCTTGGATTTTTATGTTGTTTCTGGACAAAGATCTCTGCATCGAACAAATTTAAATGCTTTAGCTAAGTTTCTATTTCTTTTCTTTTTTTCTTGTTTTTTAATGTCCCCATTCAATTGTTTAGTAAGAAGAAATACGGTCAAATATCCCGAATGAGCAATATTAGTTCCCATCATACTATAGGTATGGGGAACTTAGGTAATCGTGAAAATTTTCGACCTCGGTTTTTTGACTTTTTTACACGTTTTCAGGTGTGAGGAATCCGAAAATGACAAAATTTCTATGGTGTCTGTCTGTAGGGTGTCTGTTAGTCTGTTAGGCTGTTAGTGTGTAAGTCCATCAGTTTGTTAGTCTGTGTACACGATATCTCAAAAACAAATTGTCGCAGAGAGGCCAGATCAGTTTTAAAATATTACTTTCGACACTGGCCAGAACCCTATTTATTTGCAAAATTCGAATTTAAAAACTTCGTAAGTAATTAGAAATTTACGATTTTCTTAACATGGGAGAATAGGACAAAAATTCACTTAAACGCGCATTAAATGGAAACTTTTTACTGTAAAAATGTCAGACCAGTTTTAAAATATCAGTTTTGATGCCGGAAGGAACATCAGTAACTATAAATATGCTACTTTGAAAATTTCGCAAGTTACTGGAAATTTACGAATTTCTTAACATGGCAGTATGGGGCAATTTTTCACATAACCGTCAATTTTTAGAGATATTTTCATCGTAAAGATGTCAGACTACTTTTGAAATATTATTTGGGACACTGGTATGAATATTAATGACTATGAATTTTCCAATTTAAAAAAATTCGTAAGTTATTTGGAATTTACGATTTACTTAACATGCCAGAATAAGGTAAAATTGAGCATAAACTTTCATTTTGAGGCTCATAAATACATTAGACAACTTCAAAATTACAGTTATGATATTTGTTTGAACATGATTGAATACAAATATTCTAATAGGAAAATTTCGTAAATTATTCGTAATTTACGATTTTACCAACATAGCAAAATTGTAAATTTTTCATATAAATATGAATTTTGAGGATTATTGCATTGGAAATAGTAGCATGAAAACTAAACAACGCAATTGACCCTGATAAAATAAATTAATAGATTAGAATAAAATAAATATATCGAAGTGAACGGTGGATAGCCTATTAGGCGGGGTTTTCATTCTGTCATTGTATCAAGCTTTTGTCAAATTCATTTCTTTTAACATGATTATATCTCTCAAACTAGAAATTTATGAGAACATAAATATGGTGGGGAACTGAGCAGAGTCCACCTATGCCAACTAGTTTTAAACATTTTTATGCACTTAGTATTAGCTCACTTTGGAAAACGTTCAGAACATTATATGGATTTTTATAATTATCAGTTAAAACTGTGTCCTGGACTGTTAAAACTTTTTGCAATGCGAAAAGAATGCTGAAGATAAAATTATTATCCCACTTCAGTTCCGCCAGAATTTAAATTTATAAAGATTTGGTAAATATACAAAGGATAAAAATTTATTAATTAATGGGGAGGAGGGGATCTTTAGATTTATTTTAAATAAATATTTAAAAAAATAATTTAAAAAAAAAAAGGAGCATATTTGTGATACTGAAAAAAGAAATTATCTAATAAATACATATGAGTAGTTTATGTGCAGTAAAACAAACTCGAGTTCTGATTCCGTATTGCTATTTCAGTCCCTTTTCTACGACATGGGTAACTTCACTTCAGGGCATTTTCACACTTTCAATTGAAAACTAATCACCTGTCATCTTAATGGGTTTTTCACCGCCCATCGCTCTGATAAAAGAAGCAGAGTGAAATGGGGGAAAATTCGGTTATTTCAGCTAAAACTTGCTTTATTCCTCAAAATTATTAATATGTTTTTTAAACCTAAATATTAGGAAATTTAATTGTAATAAGTTGTATAATTTAAAAAATTGCAGTATGTTTCAGATTTTTGATATTACAATTTGTTTATTATTTGAGAACGATAAAGAAAATCAAGTAAAAATTCGTCTTTTGCAGCTTAAAAACAAATTTTTAAATTTTAAAAAATTAATTTTTGAAACATGAGGCGACTTTTAATGGTCGTGAATTTTCCGAATGTGAAAACAGAATTTAAAAACATGTATTACGTAATGAGTAATAATGAGGAATATTTTACAATAGGTTAATACCGGATTTGGATGACCTTGAAGCTCACTGACGTAGGGCCTTAAGGTCATCCAAATCCGGTATTAACCTATTGTAAAATATTCCTCATTATTACTCATTACGTAATACATGTTTTTAAATTCTGTTTTCACATTCGGAAAATTCACGACCATTAAAAGTCGCCTCATGTTTCAAAAATTAATTTTTTAAAATTTAAAAATTTGTTTTTAAGCTGCAAAAGACGAATTTTTACTTGATTTTCTTTATCGTTCTCAAATAATAAACAAATTGTAATATCAAAAATCTGAAACATACTGCAATTTTTTAAATTATACAACTTATTACAATTAAATTTCTTAATATTTAGGTTTAAAAAACATATTAATAATTTTGAGGAATAAAGCAAGTTTTAGCTGAAATAACCGAATTTTCCCCCATTTCACTCTGCTTCTTTTATCAGAGCGATGGGCGGTGAAAAACCCATTAAGATGACAGGTGATTACTGTTGGCCCGCCGAAGATTGATACCTGGTTGGCAAAGTGCCAGGACGATTCCACTCACGCTCTCGGGGGATACAGCAATGAAGAGAGAGCGAAAAATTTTCTATTATTCTTGTTTCCTCTGTTATGTGTTGAATAATTAATATTCCTGCTTTGTTTTCTTTTATTTCTTTCTGTATAACAGCTGTTTATATTGGAAATGAATCGTACATGTGGTACGAGTTCTCGGATTAAACCTCTTCATAGTGAAACGAAGCGTATTGTACATAATAACATTAAGTTTTGCGATAAAGAAGCTTTAGAAGGAGAAGCTATTGTTCCACTTTCCCAATCAGTGAAACGTACAAGTGAAATAACTAATAAATCAGAAGCCACGATTCAGAATACGTAGAGAATCAAAAGGAGAAGACAATCCAACGTTTGTATCACCAAAAAAGCGGCAAAAGAACAGTACCATCGAAAACATTTCTCTGGATAATTTTGATTGCGATGTTATTCGAAGAACAGTACATTAGTTTTACGCAGTAAATAAGATCGTACCTACAATTCCCAAAATAATTCCTGTACTTAAAGGAAAGATAAAATTTTAAGTATCAAAGAGAAACGTTGAGAAAATTTCTTCACGAAATAGGATTCAATTTCCCCGTCAGGTATGACTTGCACATTAGTCCTCTTTAAATATAGTGACCAGCGAAGCTGGCAAAGAATTCGTTGATTCACTACCTTAATTGATTTCACATTTCGTCATTTTTTAAGGGGTTATATACTAGTTTGTAAATAATAATTGACATAATTTTTAAATTAGTGTTACACACTTCAAAGAACAACTTTAATATATCCCCACAACGACATTTGGCAATTTTTTGTTGGCGATTATTGCTAAATCCTAAATCTAAAAGTCATAAATGATAAAATCATAATCTAAATCATAAAATCATAAATCCAAAATAAACAACATAGAGGCTGCCATATTATATCGCTGCCATATTATATCGCCAAAGAAAAATCGCCAAATTCAGCTATGGGGATATACTAAAGTTATACCTTAAAACTATCCCCTTTATAATATTATCAGTTTTTCTTTCTTTTAATTAATCGTAAAATATTTATATAACCAGATATTCAAGAATCAGTTCAAAGAAGGAAAAGAAATGCAATCAGTGAGTTTATAATTTTTTCATACAAATAAACAAACACATCCCTACGTACTACGGACAATCCTATTTTATAAATGGACCAACCCTTTTCACTCATGCGCAGAAGACGCCAGGGATCATCCTTCTGCGGTTTAACAGTAGTTTTCAATTGAAAGTGTGAAAATGCCCTGAAGTGAAGTTACCCATGTCGTAGAAAAGGGACTGAAATAGCAATACGGAATCAGAACTCGAGTTTGTTTTACTGGACATAAACTACTCATATGTATTTATTAGATAATTTCTTTTTTCAGTATCACAAATATGCTCCTTTTTTTTTTTAAATTATTTTTTTAAATATTTATTTAAAATAAATCTAAAGATCCCCTCCTCCCCATTAATTAATAAATTTTTATCCTTTGTATATTTACCAAATCTTTATAAATTTAAATTCTGGCGGAACTGAAGTGGGATAATAATTTTATCTTCAGCATTCTTTTCGCATTGCAAAAAGTTTTAACAGTCCAGGACACAGTTTTAACTGATAATTATAAAAATCCATATAATGTTCTGAACGTTTTCCAAAGTGAGCTAATACTAAGTGCATAAAAATGTTTAAAACTAGTTGGCATAGGTGGACTCTGCTCAGTTCCCCACCATATTTATGTTCTCATAAATTTCTAGTTTGAGAGATATAATCATGTTAAAAGAAATGAATTTGACAAAAGCTTGATACAATGACAGAATGAAAACCCCGCCTAATAGGCTATCCACCGTTCACTTCGATATATTTATTTTATTCTAATCTATTAATTTATTTTATCAGGGTCAATTCCGTTGTTTAGTTTTCATGCTACTATTTCCAATGCAATAATCCTCAAAATTCATATTTATATGAAAAATTTACAATTTTGCTATGTTGGTAAAATCGTAAATTACGAATAATTTACGAAATTTTCCTATTAGAATATTTGTATTCAATCATGTTCAAACAAATATCATAACTGTAATTTTGAAGTTGTCTAATGTATTTATGAGCCTCAAAATGAAAGTTTATGCTCAATTTTACCTTATTCTGGCATGTTAAGTAAATCGTAAATTCCAAATAACTTACGAATTTTTTTAAATTGGAAAATTCATAGTCATTAATATTCATACCAGTGTCCCAAATAATATTTCAAAAGTAGTCTGACATCTTTACGATGAAAATATCTCTAAAAATTGACGGTTATGTGAAAAATTGCCCCATACTGCCATGTTAAGAAATTCGTAAATTTCCAATAACTTGCGAAATTTTCAAAGTAGCATATTTATACTTACTGATGTTCCTTCCGGCATCAAAACTGATATTTTAAAACTGGTCTGACATTTTTACAGTAAAAAGTTTCCATTTAATGCGCGTTTAAGTGAATTTTTGTCCTATTCTCCCATGTTAAGAAAATCGTAAATTTCTAATTACTTACGAAGTTTTTAAATTCGAATTTTGCAAATAAATAGGGTTCTGGCCAGTGTCGAAAGTAATATTTTAAAACTGATCTGGCCTCTCTGCGACAATTTGTTTTTGAGATATCGTGTACACAGACTAACAAACTGATGGACTTACACACTAACAGCCTAACAGACTAACAGACACCCTACAGACAGACACCATAGAAATTTTGTCATTTTCGGATTCCTCACACCTGAAAACGTGTAAAAAAGTCAAAAAACCGAGGTCGAAAATTTTCACGATTACCTAAGTTCCCCATACCTATAGTATGATGGGAACTAATATTGCTCATTCGGGATATTTGACCGTATTTCTTCTTACTAAACAATTGAATGGGGACATTAAAAAACAAGAAAAAAAGAAAAGAAATAGAAACTTAGCTAAAGCATTTAAATTTGTTCGATGCAGAGATCTTTGTCCAGAAACAACATAAAAATCCAAGGAACACAAAATATTGCTTCGGACTTGTCGCTTTCACGCTACATTCGTACCTACTTTTGCTTTTCTTTCTTTCTTTTTTTTTCCTTTTTTTAATTTTCTGATGATTGTAACACGAAATAATTATTCCATTCTTATGATTTTTATGATAATAAAAATACAAAGTTCTTAATATCTGAACTGCCCCCCCTCCCCCCCCCACTTTTTTTTTTTTTAATGCTGTTTGCTGCGAATTCAGATTTGGTCATTTTTAAGGTTTCTTTTTTTTTTTTTTTTTTTTTTTTCTCCCTTTTTTTAATAACGAAATTTTCAGTTGAATATAACAGAAAATTTAATTTAAAAAAATCAATTTAATTAGTTTATGTCATATTGTTTAATATATTTTTTTTAACTTTACCAAAAAACATACTTCTTACTTTCCGAACACCACAGTGAGGAAAGTATTGCAATCATGTCAAAAATCCGAGTTTGAGATTTTGGTGTTTCCACATATTTTGAGGTCCTCTGAATACATATTTACTATTTTTACGAAGATGTATGCGTGTATGTATGTGAGTAAACACAATAGCGCCTAAGCGCTTTGTTTGAATGAGCTGAAAGTTGTACACATGTTATAAGTTACCATAGAACGAATCCTATTGATTTTGGTAAATCTAGCACTTATTATTATTATTATTATTATTATTATTTATTTTTTTTTTTACACAAAGGAAAATTCTTTATCATTATGGTCTATGGGCCTAATTATTTTTAAGTGCAAAAGCGTCTAAATGCCTTATTGGAATGAGCTAAAAATTTATACTCATGTTATGGATCCCCGTGGCACAAACTGTATATATTTTGGTGAATGTATCGTTTATGGTTTTTTCACAGGAACACAAAGAAAAATTCTTTAACATTATGTATGCTCTATGGGCCTAAATTTTTAAAAGTGCAATAGCGTCTAAATTCCATATTCGAATGAGCTGAAAATTTATACACATGTCCCCGTCGCACAAACTATATAAATTTTGGTGAATGTAACATTTATAGTTTTCTTTACAGGAACACAAAGAAAAATTCTTTATCATTATGGTCTATATGTAACCAATTTTTTTTAACTGCAATAATGTCTAAACGCTTTATTCGTTTGAGCTGAAAATTTATATACGTGCTAAAAGTCACCAATGTACAAAGTGCATAAATTTTGAAGAATCTGACACTTATAGTTCTTTTACAAAGACACAACAGTAGATTCTTTATCATTATATCTTTTATCATTATGTAATAATATCCTCTAAACCAGATTTTTTTTTCTTTTTGTGTGGACTTCTAAACATTTAAAGAAGGTTTTTTTTATACGATACTCCCCAGGAAACTTAGTTTTGTGCATATAAAATTACATGTGGATCTCATTATGTTTAATGAATCGCAAGTTGAACAATATGAAAATCTATTAAAGTGTATTGTTATTTTAAAACCAAACTCAATGATTGATAAATTATATTTTTTATGGCAATGTTATTGAGTCATATATATATATATATTTTTTATATTAATATAAATCGTATTTATATATACGATTTATATTAATATAAAATTTTCCTTTTTTTTAAGTAACTAGTTTAGACAAAAAATAATCAGCCTGCTTTTTTCAGCCTGGCTAAAATCTGGCAGCCCTAATACATCGTAAGAAACAGTGACATTATACTGGATGTGATAATAGTGGGAAAAAAAAAAAAAAAAGAATGGCAGATAATTATTGGCCATATGTTATTTAAAATAATGTGTGTATAAACAGATTGCAAGGAAAGTTGACATGCATGATCACAAACATTTTTTAGATGCGAAGTACATTTTTCGACATTTAGTGTAATACTTCTCTGAGACGAAATTCGTCTACACTTATGATTTACACAACAGTTTAACTCTAAATAATGATTCATTTATCCAGAAAAGTATCAATTAAAAATTGGAAGCATATTTTTGTAGATAAGCACATCTGATTTCTTGAATTACAAAGTAACATTAGTATCGAATAATTTTCAACGAACTTCAGTCGTTTCCATGCAACGTACCAAGCACATATTATGTTTTAACTTTTTAATGTTCATTAGCAACGCCCTAAAAGAAAAAAAAAAAAAAAAAAAAATTCAAAAATTTTACAATAGTTTTTCCTTTTTTCAATTAAAATTTAAACCTTTCGTTTTTTTCTGCTTGTTAGTCAGTAGTATTAATGGGAGATTTAATAAGTATGTTTCAGAAGAAGCCCCATGCAAAAGTTATTTACAATTTCTTAGTAGATGTGAGTGTACCTTGCTTGTTTGTTGATGCACTCGTGCCTAGTTCTTTAACCTGATGAAGAGCCCTGCATCTCTTCTGACTTGAAAAATATGTTGCTAGTTTTTGCAATTTATAAAGTCTCCATTCAAAATTACTTATTAATTATTTTTTTTATATTTGAATTTAATCAGGTTAAAAATGCTATTTAAAAAAATATATTTGTTTATGATCAACTGTGATCAACTTATGATCAACTAACAGCTGTTTTTTCAATTGATTTAGCAATTTTCAAAAGGAAAAATATGTAGTGAGCTTTAAAGGTTTAAATCAAATAATATTGAACAACACAGTCATCAGTATTATATTCAGTTGAATCGGATGATAAATCTGGAGTTTTATGTATTAAAAATTCAATTATAATGAATTTGAGTTCTGTGTATAAATATATTTTGTTACATAAATCTCTTCTTAATAACATTTTGGTAAAACCATTGTCTAGAGTAATTATTATGCACTAATTAGATGTATTTCCATAAAAAAAAAAAAAAAAAAAAAGAAATCTTTAGATGTTGTAGAGCCGAAAATGGACTTTTTTCCACATTCAGTGTGATAGATCTCCCACATCGAAATCGTCTACAATCGTCATAGAAAATAATTTCAATAAGTAATTTGCATATGCACTATTGTGAATTTGTATAGGAACAGAAGACGGAAATCTTTTTACAGCTGTGATGTATTGATTTCCTTTTTCCTCGACTTTCTTTTTAAAAAAAACTAAATTATTGAAAGTAAAAACTATACGTTTTAAAGTTTTATTTATTGAAAATTTAATTTAAATTAATGTGAGTTGTACATAAAAATTTCCTTCGTAAGATAAATCTCTTTATAATAACATTTTTGTAAAGCAGTTGTCGAGAACAACTATTATGTACTAACTGTGTATATTTCCATTACAAAAAAAAAAAAAAAAAAAAATTAGATCTTGTCTATGGAGCCGATAATTGACATTTTTCGACATTTAGTGTAGAAAAACAATTATTGTATTTTTCTCTTTTGATGACACATCTACAGACGACCTTTTAGACACCTCAACCAAATTTTTACACCTTGCCTTTCTACCAATATATAAAATATAATTTATTGAAAGCTGTTAAAGGTATATATCATATTAAAAATGCATACCATCTTTAAACTTATATTGACAGAATAAAAAAGATTAAATAAATAAAACAAATAAAACAAATATAACTTTAAAAGACATAAAAATTAAAACACATGCAGATTAAAATAAGTAAAGAAAGAAAGAAAAGAACTGTATTTCTATTTGTTTTTGCCCATAGCCCCCCCCCCTTACCGCCCTCCTAATAATTTTAGAAATTCGAAAATATCCGCAATTGATTTGAAAGTATCGAAAACCTCTATAAACCAATTTTGAACGATCTAACTCTATTTTTATTTCCCCCCCCCCTCGCCCCTCCTAATAACTTTACACTTTCGAAAATATCCCCATTCGACTTGCACTCCTTCAAAAACCTATCTGTATAATAATTTTAGAAATTCGAAAATATCCGCAATTGATTTGAAAGTATCGAAAACCTCTATAAACCAATTTTGAACGATCTAACTCTATTTTTATTTCTCCCCCCCCCCGCCCCTCCTAATAACTTTACACTTTCGAAAATATCCCCATTCGACTTGCAGTCCTTCAAAAACCTATATGTATAATAATTTTAGAAATTCGAAAATATCCGCAATTGATTTGAAAGTATCGAAAACCTCTATAAACCAATTTTGAACGATCTAACTCTATTTTTATTCCCCCCCCCCTCGCCCCTCCTAATAACTTTACACTTTCGAAAATATCCCCATTCGACTTGCAGTCCTTCAAAAACCTATCTGTACCAATTTTGAACTGCCTAACTGTATTTATATTTGTTTTTGCCCCTAGCCCCCCCCCCCCCTGCTGCCCCACCTGGGGGCTGAATTTCTAAAATTCCAGAAATTGTTTTTTAGATATTTGCATTAGCTATATTTTAGAGAAAAAATTCACGTACATCTGTTTTTTTTTTTTTTTTTTTTTTTTTTTGAGATATATAAGATTATGTGAAATCACGTTTAATGCATGTAAAATCACGTTTCCCCCCCCCCCCTCTTGGGGACCGAATTTCAAAAATTCCAGAAATCGATTTTTAGACATTTGTATTAGCTATATTTTAAAGGAAAAATTTTACGGATATCTGTTTTTTGTTTGAGATATGAAGGATTTTGTGAAATCACGTTTTGCCCCCCCCCCTCCCCTCTTGGGGGGCGAATTTTGTAAAAACGGTTGCGGCGTTGAGTTTCTCGGGTCGTAAACATTAACCGTGCCGAATTTGGTCCCGATCGGTGAAACGGCCTAGGATTGTATAGACAGACATACAGACTGACTCTGCTCTTTTATATATATAGATTTTAGGATCAATCATAGGAATGGTATTTGAATAGTATCAAATTTTAATTCAGTAAAACAATATTAGATCGTACAGAAATTATTGTAGTAACCAAATTGTTTTCTAGATTAATACAAATAAAATATAGCATTTTTAAAATTTCTTTACACACACGTAGAAAAAAAAAAAAAAAAAAAAAAGTTAGTCTTTGCAATTTTTAATAATGAATACCAGTTTTAAATATATATATATATATATATATATATATATAAACAAATAAGTAACACGATCAGTTTCATGCAGTAAATTCTTTGATTTTTTATTTAGCGGAAATAAAAACATAATACCGAATAATTGTTAACAAAATTAATTTTAAATAATTACACTTAAAAGAAGCGTCTGATTTGCTGTGTAAATAGGCTGAACAGAATCTTTGGTCGAAGTCGCTTTTTCTGAATATATGTGCAGACAGTTTTCAAAATCATAGAACTATATACTATATTGTACAGGAATATGTATATGACAACAACATTACTCAGAGTAGATTCTGAACCTGATAAAAAAATACAATTCATATGCGTAAATATTGTTGTAATTAATTTAAATTAGAATATTTATCAGAGTAAAAAATGTTATCAATTTCAGTATAATTATTACATTTAAATAATATTTTTTTCCTTCCTCGTTTAATGCAAGTATTTTTTAATTTTATCCAATTGAAGCTGAAATTTCTGAATATTATTTACGTATGTAAATAATTTTATTTGCCTTCTCCAATAATTCAAAAACAGATATTCCCTTTTCGCATTCTTTTTTTTTAGCCTTTACAGATAAAGCTTATCTTACCCTCATGCCTCTGGCAAGAAAAATGTCAATTAACAGCAAGGGGAGTCGGACTCGGAAGCTATCAATTACTGAAGTGCGAAATTTTCCATTCTCGTGATTCTCGGAACGTCAACTGTGAGCAGATTTCCTCCCCCCGTCTTGCGAAATCTATAGACTTCAAAAAGCGCCCTCTAGAATGAAAAAATATTTTGACTCACGTAGGGCCTTAAATGGTAAAATGTTGCATTTTCGGATGAAAAACATTTTATTCTTGATTGTCCATATGGTTTTAACAGTTACTGGCATGATCTGAAGATAGAGAAAGACAGAGCAGATTTTTTAAAGGCTGATATGAATCGGACATTTTAAAGGTGGATCTATGATGCTCTTGGGAGCTGCTTCTACTGAAGGCAGAATGAATTCAGTAATTTTTTGTATTATGAACATCAAGAGAATATACGCAAATTTTAAACGTGGAATTATCAGATTTTTGTTAGATTTTGGGGGATAATAATATTTTTTTCAACAAGACTTTCATTTTTGCTCTAGTTTTAGAGCAATTGGAAATAGTTTGAAGAAAGAAACTTCTGTACTATTGCCTTTCATATGGCCTAAAAGTTAAAAAACCTTAATTTATGATATTAGAAAGGTGCACGCAAGTGGAAAACAATTTTAAATAGTTTAAATGTATTAAGAATATCATATATGCTATACGAAATGGTATTGAAACTGAATATTAAAAAAAAAAAAAATGTATGTATATATATATATATATATATATATATATATATATACCAGAGAGAATGTCTGACTGTTTAACCCTAAAAAGAGACACCATAAAATATTAATTTAAAGAATAACTGAAAAAAATTACTAAAATTCGAGTTGTCCTTATAATTGTGAACACCTGAAAAATCATCTTTTTACCGTATTTAAAGTTTTTTAAGATAGAAAAACGATAAAACTTTTTAAATATAGTCTATTAATGAAATTCAAATTAATTAAAAATATATTTGTTTAAATAATAGTGTTCATTGTTTAGTTAATATAGAAAAATGGGTGTCCTTATAATTATGAGAAGGAGTGTATTTCTTTCTATCTCTTTCTCTTTTTCAATATTTTATGATTTAGTTATATTTTTGATGCGCTACTTGGCATTAAGTGGCTTTCCTTGGCAAAAAATATCCGATCTACTTCAGCATCAAAATTTAAAAATTTGTCCAGAATTATCAATAAGTAAATTTATTTAATATAATGCTGAATTAGCTTTTATGCCAAGCGTGATTCATCCGTGCTAAAAAAAAAAAAAAAAAATCTAAAGTTGAGGCATACCTTTGAAAAATGCTATGAAATTAAATTCAGAAGAAACATGCTAGATTTGTATTATTACTATTTTATTTTAAAGTCATAAAGACGTCATTTTCTCGTTCACCAATTTAACATTTAGTATTTTTTTTTATTTTTTGAGTGAAGGCATATTTCATTTTTTGTTGAAAAAAAAAAATGAATAAAAAAAATAAAAATAAATACCTCGTAAACTTTTTTGGCAACAATTAAAAATTTAAATGGCTTATATTAATGCAATTACCAGTTTATTATTTTCCTATTTTAATTAATTTTAAAAAATCTAATCAAATTTCCGGTATAAATAGTAGTCTATGTCCTATTCCAGACTATTATCTATCTCTGCATTAAATTTTATCCAGATCCGTTTAGTCGTTGTGGCGTGATTGAGCAACAAACATCCATCCAAACTTTCGCGTTTATAATATTAGTATAAATATATAGCATAATGCCGAAAGAAAGTCATTTTGGGCCAACATAAAAAAAATGCGATTTTTTTTTTTTCCCGTTAAAAATGAAAAAAAAAAAAAAATCGTTAACTTTGTTTTAAATTATCACATATTTATGATTCAAACATTTGTTTGAAATATTATAAACTTACGTTTCTTTTATACATAATAATATAACTATTATTATGTAAATCCCCCCCCCACTCAAAAAAAAATGTATTTTCTAAAATGTTGAACATTAACCTAAAAGTTCGAGAAAAAAAAAGTTATGTAATTGTGCACGCAATTTAAGGAACGTGGCGTGAGGCTAAAATGTGTGAAAGGCTCTGAATTCAAGGGATAAATTAACATCTAGCTATTTTTCAACCCGATGACAGTTTTTAAAAAAAATGATAAAGATGATAAAATTATTAACTTAATGCTTTTAATGTTCATCTAAAAACATATTTTAAAAATAATAATAATAAACTTACATTTGAATAAACTTTTTCTACAGATTATACAGTGCCGGCAAAAAAAATATTTACACTTGAGCGGCAAAAAAAAAAAAAAAAAAAAACCTTGCATGTCAATAGACATTTCTGCCATGAAAATGTGTCGAACCCCAGTGATGAAACATGGTGTTAGTCGACCACAGACGACCTTTTTCTATCCTATCAACACTCAGTTCTCCTCGTGGGCTTTTAGAGTAAGGCTGTATGATCTTTGCTCCCGCCAGACAGTATTTCGTTCATTTGTTAAAAGTTTAAGAACCTACACATACTTGCCAACGTACTAGTTAATATTCCGTAGTATTGTTAGCCCCGCCTTCTTTCTCACAGCAGTATCTTTTCAGAGTATTTTTCTTCTTATTTAATCGTAATTGCATTTGGAGAATATTTCTTTAAAAATTTACTGGTGTGAGAAAAAGGGATCGACAAACAACACTATGGAATATTAATTAGGATGTTGGCAAGTATACCTACATTGATATTCCCACTCCAGACAATGGGTCGGATTAAGTTTTAAATGAAAAAGAAATACTCTGCTTTGACTCTCTGATTGATGTGGCTAGAGATTAAACAGATTATTATAGATGTAGCCAGACGCAGAAAATCATTGCAAGGTCAATAAAATGTAAAGATTTAAGTCAAGATCTTAACATTCGAGTGTTTTATTGTGAATATTACATTGCAGTCAGTATTTTGTCATCTCATTTTTACATTTTACTACCATCCGCAGCCGTTTAGGCATGAATCTCTGGCTACATCTAGCTACATCTAAAATGGTTTCACTAATATATACATCAATCAAAGAGTCCTGTTTCTCTTGCCGAGTGATGGCACGGATCTTCTCTTCCATTTTAAACTTCTTTCGACCCATTGTGTGGAGTGGGAATACCGATGTAGGCTCTCAAACTTTTCACAAATAAACGAAATATTGGCCGGCGGGAGAAAAGAGAGTATTAACTGATTGTAACAGACCACGAGACGAACAAGAGTGTTAATAGGATAGGGAAAGGTCGTCTGTGACCGATTGACGTCACGTGTCATCACTGGGGTTCGATACATTTCTATGGCGAAAACGGCAATCGACACATATAAAGTTTTTTTTTTTTTTTTTTTTTGCCAGCACTGTATATTTTAATACATTTTTTTATTTAATTTAAAATTTCACTCAATATTTAAAAGATTTAGTAAAGTATTTAATTTTATAAAAGCATTTATCTTTATATACATCTGATATTACATTTCTTTTTTTCAACATAATTTTATATCTGAAAACAAAAATAAAAACCTGGAGGTTAGTTTTATGCGCAGATTCCTCATATACATAGTAAAGAATATCTATAGAAAAAAATTAAATCACTATCCAAAGTACAAAAGAACGCCTTGGCATTTTAAATACATTAAAATGAAGAAAACTTGGTCATAAGAGAAAAAAGCATTAACTCTTTAACGTTCACTCCATATTTTCTTTTAAAAATTGATAAACTACTTACAAAAATGACTATGAGACACATAGCTGATCATAAATATGCAAAAAGGAAATAAATGAACATTTTGAGTGTTTATACAAAAGTATCTGGTTGATATTAGTTGTGGAGGATCCTCTATTATACGCATTATTTCAGTCACCGGCAGGCTATGATGGTCTTTGGCTAGTGGCCAGAAGAAGTTCCTGCCAGAACGTTGCATATACAGGATAGTTATTACGTTAGCGTAATGTTTTTCTACACTTCCTGGATACCATGAGTTGTCATAGCAACTCCAGCAAGCCATTCTCCTTTTATAACTTTACTTGGTGTTATAGTTTTTTGTTTAATTGAGGTATTGAGCCAACTACTTTTCTCAGAAACAGACAACTTTTTTTGAGAAGATACTACTTTTCTATGAGATGCTGGAATTTTGGTAAAGTCCCATATGCTTGGATTTGGTTGATAATGTTTGCATTGAATTCCTACACAAGCAAAAGAGTACGGAGACCAAGATGATATGAAGATGTAGAACTCCATATAACTTGTCTTAACTTCGTTGTATTTTGTATCGGTTTCTAATCTTGTGTAACTTGTACATCCTTAGCTTCAATATCTTTATGTGAATATTTCGAACAATATAACTTCAAGTCCCGAATTTGCCAATACTTTATATAAAGTCTGAGCATCAGTAATGTCGGTGCCATGTGCGACAAGCTGATCTGCTTTTGTTTTCAACTGTCCTCCAACGCCATCAATAGAACTTTTGAAGTGACCTGATTCAATAAACTTCCATGTGCCTACTTTAAATCCTAGTCTTTCAGCAAAAAATGCTAGCAAGTACAAGTTTTTTTTTTTTTTTGTACTCTGTTGTTGGGCCATCGTTTTGGAAATGAAAGCTATTGATATGTAGCCATGTCTTTTTACCATATCTAAAATTGGCCTAAAATGTGCCTAAATGGCTTTAGAGTCATGACGGAGACTTTCAGATATTGTTCCAAATTGCATGCCTTTTACATGAGAAGTATTTTCATTTTTCCTGTTATCTACATTAGCTTCTATATATCAGAATAATACATTACACCAGTTTGTATTGCAATTTGTGCTTTTGAATCGCCAAAGTAAGCATTTTGTATTTCAGTATTGTATTTGCACTCACAGTTTTCTGAAAAGTCAATTACTATAAAAACTTCATTGTCTTTTAAAGAAGTCTTTAGTCTTTTTAACGTATTAAACTGGTGCCATACGTTAAATTCATGAATAAGAAACTAGGGTATTTCTGTATTAGCATGAGCAATCAGATTTTTTATGAAACATTGTATCTTCTCCTTCACAATAATTTTACCTTTATGGAATTCTTCTTACGTTTAAACATTTTTTTTTTTTTTTTGTCTTTCTTTATCTATTTGTAGTATGTTGTAGCATCTTGTTGCTCTTCTATGTTGCTTAACTTTAAATTAACATTCTTCACTTTGCATCAGCTACACGTTCTATACACGCAGTCTTTATTTATTTTTTTTTTTTTTTATCACAACATAGATTGCTTGCTAAATTCGAAGTTTACGTAAAACTGATTATTTTATATCGACATAGGCTATCTAATATAAAATGAATGCTAGCATGTTTTATGCACAAACATGCATCTCGACCCCCAACTTTTGGCTTCACAAACCAAAATGGCTTATAGTTGCAAATAGGCAGGAGTCGCAGCGGGTCTATATTTTTATGATCCTTTTATCATACTGCCACCATAATTTTAATACAGAAAATTTTCTTAATGCATTTTATGCTATACTAGCACTAAACCTTTCAAGAAAATTTTCTTTCAGAAAATTGTGGTGACAGTATGATAAAACGATATATATACGAATGCTTGTGATTATACCCTGAAAGCGTTACCAGTAATGCAATCTTTCCATTCTAAAATTAAACTAATATGCTTTATAACGTTCATTTCTTTCAATAAGAAAATTCAGAAAGCATATTTCGATTACAAATATTTTTCCAGTATCTTAGAGTTCAGGGATAGAAATTTGGCGCAGAACTCATACCAGTATTTTCGAAACAAAATTTTCTTCTTCTTAAACCAACGATTTTATAAGTAGAGAAAAATTTTAACAAATTCCGGTATGAATTCTGTGCCAAATTTCCACCCCTGTAGAGCTAAATCCCATGATATAGAAACAATCATTAAAATGAAAATTCCTTATAACGAACCTTATAAATTGCTATTATCGTTTGAAGCTTCTCAAAACTAACAAATTATAAAAAATCTCCTACTTTAAAGTATTTAGAATGCTATAATCTTTACAATTCTAATTTTATATACAAAGAACTAAACATTCTCATTTATTTTAAATATGTGTTTCAGTTTTAAAATTTATGATATAATGTATGCGTATAAATTATTCATGCACAATAATTTCTTAACTATTCCCATTTTAGACAGTTTAATAAAGAAAGATTTTAATTTCATCATATTTATCTAACTTTTGTAAACAGTTTTTTAGGAGCATTTGTTATTCAAATAAGTAACTCGTTAAATAAATATATATAGAGAGAGATTTAAACGTATATTTAAAAAATATGTCAGAAACAGCAATGTTTTTTCCATATTGCTATTTAGGCCCTTTAATGTAGCCTAATATACATTAATTATGTATGTAAAATAAACCTTATCTTATCTATCATCTCATAAATTTACAAATGCAAAGCTTTTATTGCAAGAAAAAAGTAGAAAATATCCCATAGAAGTTTTAACATTAAATATAAATAATCTATATAAAATTACATTTTTCATTACTCTATTTACTATTAGGTTATGATTAAAATTTTCTGAGAAAACGGTCGCCATTCTTAATTCATAGCTGCCAATATTTTAATTTATTCCGGAGTACTTTTAGCCCCGCCTTTATTTCGTACTGTTTATTTTTTAAAAGCAATTTTTTCTTGTTTTATCGAAGTTATACATCGGAGAAAAATTTTCTATAAATAAAGTGGTGCGAAATAAAGGCGGGGCTAAAAGTACTCCGGAATAAATTAAAATATTGGCAGCTATGCTAATTGTTAACAAATTTCCCAAATATATACTAGTTCATTCCACATGCAATCTTTAAGAATAATTTAAATTCATGTTTATACTCTAAATCACTTGAAAAATGCACAAACGTTTTGATCAAAAAAAGTCTCGACCTGGCCTTGTTTGATATCTTTAGCTTTTACAAAAAATAACTAGGCCGTTCATCAGCACTTTGATTAAAAAATGTTTTGGATACAAAAGTTGCAATTCGATTTTAATTGTATAATACCCAGTCTCAGTATCTTTTGTATAAACGAAACTCGTTCATCGGACTATTATGAATGCAAATCACACAATGTTGCGAAGTTGCTAAAAAAATGAATAATTTAAAGTGAGAAAAAGAGCTCATCTCTTAACCAATTGACAACAGTAGGGTTAATTTAAATAATAATTTTCTGTTTTTTAGACTCGTGTGTGTGAAATTTTACAATCGATTTTAAATATCTTGTTACAATTGAGACAGAGACAAATTTTAAGTTTATTTCAGTTTCTATGCAAAATTTAAACTAAATTGATTGGTAGGAAGTGAGATAAAATTAGAAATCAAATTTTTAGCTGTATTTGGCGAGCCGCGTGTACATGTTCTTTAACAAGTCCGATACCACTGGGTAACAAAAAAGTAATGTTTTATCATTTACTTTCAGTATCAATCAATGTAGAAAAGGAAAAAATAAAATTTTGACCCATTCTAATTACATTTTATCCGCACGGTCCGGATAAAATGCAATGCAAGCTGGGCCCAATCCAGCCCGACTTAAGTACACAGACAAATTAATAAAACCCGGACCCGGCCAGGCACAGTGTATATCTCTAGTGCACAGTATACACACGTTTATAATGAGAAAAGAATGAGAAACTTAAACTGAGAAAAGAATATAAGAATTTTCAAATTTAAGATTTTTCAGTTGTTCTGTACGTTTTGGGCCCTTGGGCATTTATCTACATAATATAATTAACTAATATATATATACAGAGTTATATAAAAACTATCGAGAAAGGTTTGGTAAATATAGATTTATTTGAAATATTGCTACAAAACCACAAAAGTCTTCAAAGTACATCCTTGATCGTCGACACAATGTTGCCAGCGGCTTTTACACGACTCGAAGGCTCCCTGTAAGACGGATTCTGGAATGCCCTTAAGAGTACGCGTGCAAGCCTCTTTGATGTCCCCTAGGGCCCCATGGTGGAATTTTTTGGGGAAGGATTTCTCTTTCGGGAATAGGAAAAAGTCTGTTGATGTCTGTTGATGCTCTAAGAGGGTTCTGAAATCTTCACAATACCGTTAATAGTCACATAGTCAGTGATCTTGTAGCCGGTATGGCTGGGTGCATTCCCGTGATAAAATTTCAATGACAAATTCCTCTCCGATCGTGTGCACACTTCACTGACCCGACGATCTGAATTCAGTACTTAACACACAAATCAGACGCTGTCGTCGGTTTTTGACGTCGATAGCCATCCAGCGAGGGGTTCGTCTTCCACACGCTCTCGGCCATCTTTGAAGAGTTTGAACCAATCAAAAACTGCAGTGTTTGAGAGGCTTTCAATCTTGAACACTTGCGAATAATGGCCAACGTCTCCGTGCCCAATTTCCCCAGCCCAGCACAAATTTTGATGGCATACTGCTGTTCAGTCGTTCGCTGCATTTTGCATTTGGACCATAGATGCACCAATCACTCGACAAGTGTCCACTAAAAACACGATCTAGCCTGAACGAACGCTCGCAGACGACTAGCGCTTGGCGCGTCTTGAAGGTCACATCCTACTCCACCGAGCATGTGCGTTGCGAGCGCGCTCTGGCGTACAGTTACGTCAGAAAACAATTGTTCTCGTTTCTTTTTATACAAACTCTGTACATATATATATATATATATATATATATATATATATATATATCTTAGATATAGCATTTTCATATGCGGGAATAATTGCAACATAGACCTCTGCAAAAAAAATTTTAACCACGCGAAAATTCAATCCATTCACATCTCATATAGATATACTGACCACATTTTGTAGGGACAAATAGGGACGCCTTTTTTTTTTTTTTTTTTTTTTTTTTTTGAAGGCATTTTTCTATGAAAAAATCCATCCATAATTTGATAATTGTAGCAATTTTTAATGGTTCTCTATTATGGAGGTACTTTGATCTGGTCAGCCTACATATAGAAGATATGTATTCTTCAAGTATTATGCGAATGAATAATTTTTATCAGTCCTAAGCTTGGATAGAGTGAGAAGTAAAAATATTACGAAGATCTTATAGACCCTTACCAGGCATAGCAGGCGGTGCAATTAGACAAAGAGGGAAGCAAAACAAAATGAGGGTGCCGCACAGTGGCGGATCCAGAACTTAACTGTTTGGGGGGGCTAAGAGTTTTCAAGATGTTATTCCCGATCAATGAAAAATTTACAATTGTAACATCCAATTGGGAATGTTAGTGCTTTTTTTTGGGGGGGGGAATCCTCCACTGGCCGCAAGGACCTTCGAGCAAGAATTTGCTCCGAGCAGAATTTTGTCAAGTGTTGACAAATTTACATTTTTATTCAATTATTACCACTAATTTTGAGGAGTGATATTTGATATACATAGTTAACAATCAATCTTCCATGTAACCGTTGCAATTAAAATTTAATGGTGGATAGTGAAAAAAGTCCCTAAATTTAACGGCACTGATTTTATTGTCGCCAAAGGCTTAATAAAAGGAGTATTTATGTGGGTAGAACTTTCATAGAAGGTTACGATAAAACATATTTTTCCCATTTTTTCTATATTTGACATTATTACAAAATCAAGAACATAAATCAATATTTAAACATCAGTTTAAAACTTCAGTTCGAATCAAATTTAGATTGCGTTATAAATCTTTTCATCTGAGCTTTTGCCTTAAATTCCTGTTTTATACAATATTTACTCATGAAATAATAATAAAGTAGATAAGATAATTCTTTTAACTGATGTTAATGGAAATTCAAATTAAAAAAAAAAAATCGATTCAGTGAAATTTATTTCACAAGAGTGAACAATGAAGAGGCTTTATTTGTTTGCCAAAAGATTTTATAAAATACTTTCGTGGGAAAAAATTTAAGTTTTCAGTCTTCAGCTTGAATTACTTCTTTCCATACTGTCACTATAATAAACGACTAGATATGTTCATCAGAGTGTGTCGCTCATGTTGGAATGTACATTTCATATTTCTGACATTTTTATCTGTTTGCCATGAAGAAAAAAAGGAAAGCACAAAATATCCTAATTCCTTCTTTTCAAAAATTTCTTTGAAAAATAAATAAATAAACTAAAAATATTTTCTTTGTGTCCTTAAATGTAGAAAAAAAAATCTGTTTTCTTAAACTTTTAAACGACAAAAGTAAGTTTGCAGGGATATATAACGTAAAGTGTACAGCTGACTATATGATTTGAATTGGCATAGTAGATGAAACATATTTTATTTAAGTAACAGAATTATTGACAGTTATATATATATATATATATATATATATATATATATATATATATAATAAGGAAAATTTTTGAAAATATAATTCCAAAAAAAAATTTTTTTTCATTTAGTGTTTACATTCTTTCAAGAAAAATTTATCTTAATACACTAATACATATTTTTTGTTACCATTTTAAAAACGGGTAATATTTTAAGAATATCAAAGTATATTAAGGAACAAAAAAAAAACCAAATATAAAATTTAGGTATCATACATAATACTTTTCATTTGTGTACGTTGAAGAATTAGTTAGTGAAATGCAAATTTAAAAAATACTGGTTTGTTCCCTCTCAAAATATTCGTAAAATTTGTGTTAAAATTTAATAAATTGCATAGCTGCGAACCGTTCCAATTTTTGGATAGCTGTATTTTTTTATAAAAAAATTTTGCAAGATTTTATACAGTTTTTTACGAATAATTAGAGGAGTATATCTAAAAAGGATACCGGTATCCAAAATTCGGAGCGGTTGGTAACTGTGAATTTGTGTAAAATTTTAAAGTTTTTTGTTTTCAACTTGAAATATTTCTTGACGAGGTATATTCATCAAAGTGTGTCGCTCATGCTAAAATATACCGTTAACTCCCGCCTCCCTCTTCCAAAAGGAAAAAATATATAAGCTGCCCCGGACTAATTTTATTCCGAATCGTCGTTTGAAACTGAGGCTGGTGAAAATCGATTAGAAACAACGTCTAGTTTATAAATGGCATACTTAGATTTTGCTTATGGGGTCATCTATATATTAAAACATGCAACAACTTCATTTCCTTTTAAATAGCAACACCCATTTTTGAATTTTTTTTTTTTTTTATAAAGTCAGTCAAGGAAATTGTATAGTTCATATATATCTCACAAATTTTCATAGAGTTATAAGATTTCAAAATCTCAGGAGGCTAATGTTAAATAAATGTGACAGATTTTATTTTATATCTTCCCAAAAACTTATTCCCTTAGAAAGATCCCCTACGGAGGGCACTCCCCTCAGGTTTAGGACCTTAGAGCAGTGAATCAGCCTTAACCCTTTCAGGGGCAATGTAATTACTTTCATTTAATATCAAATGCTACCAGAATTTGAGAACAGATTTAGATAAGAAATAAATCTTTTCGGCTAAGTGAAAAGGGTAAAAATTTATCGAAAATTTCCGGTGTAAATTTTCGAAATAGGGAATTAAAATTAAGTGGTATAAAATATATACCACCTCCCCTGAAAGGGTTAATCCCCACAACACAACACAGCCCAAAAACTTATTATTATTTTTTTTTTTTTTTCGAACAAAAGCATATTTTTAAATATGAAATTTAATAACTTCAGATCCAATATATATATATGACCTTTGATGTTTTTCCACGAATAGAATAACAACCATTGAAAACGTACGTTTTCAAATTTACTGCTCATTCTGTTTCAAGTTATAGTGATGTTTAATTTTTTATTGGCATTAGGAGGTAGTCATTATCATTTTTATCATCTATAACAAAAAGTCAAAAATCTACAAAAAAAAAGTTTTAAAAGTTCTTTTATCATTCTTTTTTTTTTTTTTTTTATTCTTATTGTTTTCTAAGTAATGTTCGATTTTTACTATATAAATTAACTTATTTTTTTTTTAATTAGCGCATTGCAGGCTGGAAATTGTGATGACATTCGAAAAAAAGATGAACACTCCTACTGGCTTTCTCTGAAAAAATACATAACTAAGTTTAAAAGTCTTGAAAAATGCACTTCAAAAACGTTTCTATGTGACCATTCTCAATTCGTAGTAAACACGTGATCTTCTCTGTTTACTTCTACGGAACAGAGAGCGCCACTTCGCATCGATTTCTGTTGGCGCGAAGACTTTGCATGCTTGTCAAACTATCAAAATCTCAACAGCTTCACGATTTAGCGCATAATGATAGTTATTATAATTTGCGATTTTTTTTTTTTTTTTAATATTATATTTTTGATGGATTTTTGCGAGTGCTGTGGTACATTTTTTATATTTTATATCAGTAGAGTGTTTCATAGAATTAATGAGAATTAATGTGGCAGAACTCATACCACTATCAATGAAACAAATTTTTCTACTTCTTAAATCAACGATATTATATGTACAGAAATTTCGTAAACAAATACCGGTATGAGTTCTGCTCCTGTGTTCCATCCCTGCCTTTCTTAACCCGAATAACGCCCGAAATAATTTTGCAAAATAGTATTAGCTGATTATTTCACTTCTAAATTAACATAGACAACTGAGAGTAAAATATATTAACTTAAACAATTCTTCTGATAATTTTAAATTTAAAGCCTATCCTCATTTACTGACGTTTAGTGTTCTCGCGAGAAAATTCGAGATAGGAAAACTTTGAGTTACAGATTAATTTCCTATTATATGTTGACAAAGATCTCGAAAGTAAAGTATTACAATATATATAATTATTCAACTTGATTTAAGTTAGTATACATACGCAAAAAGCAAACATATGTAATGTAAAACCTCAAATAAGGATACTGGGCGCTAACGGGTTAAAATAATAGTATTGTATTTAACAAAATTTTCGTGAAAGAATAATGATTTTTCTGTTGAAGCAATGGTGTTTGTAAGTTCTTTATTATACTGGGTGCCCTGAGACATGTTAAAAAATCATAAAATTGGTAGAAATTGGTGGAATTTAATGCGGTTTTCAAAAAATTTACCCTCGTGAAGATTTATTTATTTATTTACTTTATTTATTATTATTATTATTATTTTGTAAAGCAAAAAATAATATTTAAAATTTTCGTCGATACAGGGCGCTGTACATGAGCAAACCACACATTTGCATGAAAAACTACTATATTTATTTGCATGCAAATATTTACAAGCATGTAACTCCTATTCCATTTGTCCATCATAACCACAAATTACATTTTGCAAACGAGTAACAACACCGCTAACTGCAACTTCAGTCGGCGATTCTTAGATGAAATCATAGCCTCCTAAACTAGATGCCTGCCGCGTGACTCGAAAACATAGCAACAGTTGAAGTGGTAGACAGCGCCACCTGGTACAGATTGCGCGATTTTTTTATTCAACTGTCACCAATAATTTTAAGAAGTGATATATGATATATATAATCGACGTTACTTGGATTCTATTCGTCTTTTATGTATATCATATCCCAATTCTAAACATTTTTGGTGGCTTTAGAATAAAAATGTTGTCCAATCAGCACCAGGTGGCGCTGTCTACCGTTTCAACTGTTGCCAAGTTTTCGAGCAACGCGACAGGCATCTAGTTTAGGAGACTAAGGCTGAAATAAAACATTTTCTCCAATAACGCTTTAATCACCAATTCAGCATCACAATTTAAATTTCATGTATAGGTAAAACTAAGAGAATTTGCGCACAATTGCACAAAATGTTATAAAAAATCTAAATTTTAATTTTTTGCTATACTGTTTTTGCATAGCTTTGAAGCGATCCTTCTTTTACGCATTTCCATTACTATTTTGTTGTTATACTATGGTTTAAAGCAACAGCTGTAATAAAACCAAGAGAACTCCTTATAGGGTAGGAGAAATTGCGCAAATGGGTTGGAGAGATTGCGCGTAATTTTAACTACAATTAAATTGTTAACAATGACAATTGCACTTAAATGACATTAGTATAAGGTTTTTGTAAACAAATATTTTTGTATTAATGTAGGTATTTCAATTTAATAATTAATATATATATATATAAAGGATTACAAATTTTTGTTTAAAGAAAATAAATTAAAGAAGCAGATTAAAAAAAGCAAGATTAGATAATAAAAAGTAACGTTTAGTTACTAGATAATATATTTAACTAAAAATTAATAAAGTTCCTTTTCAGTTTGAATGGTTTCTTGTATGTTGACCTTATCTGTCGTTGTGTATAATCGTTGCACTCGTTGTTATAAATGATGCAACTTTCATGCAACCACCTGCCACAAGTAAAATTTATAAACGAGTTCATGGAAAATCGTTTAATTAAAAAATATTTTGTAATACTACCATTCTATAAAAATTCCTAGAAAGGGTTTTGAAAATTTAAGCAAACTTTTTTGTAAAAGAGACAAAATAACCACATTTAATCTTAGACTGTTCAGGCAATAAACATGCACATTTAATTGGGCACTCTGCTATCGCTAATGTAGAACTACCTGGAGTTTCAGAACGCCCATTGTACTCTTTTCTGCCAATCTCCTATGCGCGCAATCTCTCCTAGCTTTATCTTATTCATAAATAGGAGGGAAAATAAGGCATGAGCTGCTAATCATAAAAACAAGAAATTTATAGGACTCTGATTTACATATTTCTCGTTACGCGTCTATACATCGCCCTCTATCGACGAAAAATGTAACTATTTTTTTCTTTACCAAAAAAATATCCCCCTTTCACGGGTATAACTTTTTCGCAAATCCTGTTCAGTTTCACCAATTCCTTCATTTTTTATGAATTTTCAAAATGTCTACAGACTTATGAGACATCTGGTAGAAAACTATTCACCGTAGAAAAAGCGCAAGGTTATTTATGTCCAATTAAAGCTGAAAACTCCTATTTATTACGATCGAATTACTTGAAAATGGAGTAATACTACTTTTAAATTTTAAACATTTATATAACTACCTTATACAGGTTTTACGCGTGAATTTAAACATACTTGCCAACATCCTAATTAATATTCCGTAGTGTTGTTAGTCCCGCCCTTTTTTTTCACACCCAGTAAATTTTTAGAGTAATAGTCTCCAAATTCAATTACGATTAAATAAGAAGAAAAATACTCTAAAAAAATGCTGGTATGAAAAAGAAGGCGGGGCTAATAATACTACGGAATATTAATTAGTATGTTGAGAGTACGATTTAAATAGTTATTCAAATAGGTTTGGACATAAATACATTAACTTTAGCAGCATTATTTTATTCTATATCTAAAATTTTCATTTTTTTTTCCCGGTTATTATCTGAATGAATATATATATATATATATATATACATATATTTTCTATACGAGATCTTAATTTAACATTTGATCTAAATTTATGGAGGAACACTTAATATATTTTCGCTTGTAACTCTATCAAAAATTAAATAAAAGTATGTAAATTGTGTATTTATCCGAATGCCTTGATCTCAGAAATTTGTAAATGGAAAAATTTCATTTCTTTTTTTTTTCCTTGTTAATGAATGCTTTATTAAATGTAATTAAGATTTTTGTTTTCTTTTTAATCACATTGAACTAATAATACTGCTTCTACTTACAGTAAAACTGTTTTATTAATAATCACCTAAATTATTACTATTACTATCATTATTATTATTATTGGTAAAAATGGGCGTTACTTTTCGAAACAATGAAGTTGGTGCAAGTTTCAATACGTAGATGACACCTAAGGAAAATTGAACAATTGTTTTAGAAATTATCATTATTACCGTTATTACCAATCTAATAATTATCGTTATTACGAACCGATCAACACCAACCACATATTTATACGATGGTTTGCCACAAAATTAGTCGGGGGCGGCTTTTATTTAGCTAACTGTACATTTGAAAATCCAGACAAAAGTATTTCGACATTTTTATCTATTTTAACTACTTTAAATACACGCTTGATTTAATTCGAGCAGTGACCACGCCGTCTGCGTATTTTTCCCTTAATACTTTACGGTATAATAAAGAACCAACCAGCACCAAACTGTGCATAACGTACTTGGAAATATGTTCTCTATAAATATATATATAATTTCTATATTTATTTAACAAAAATCTGTGCCTTGTCGACAAATATGCAACCATTAAGGGGTTAAGAAAGGAAGAGAAGAAGAAAAAAAGGCATTACATCTGAATTTATCTTTTTTTCAAACGTTGTATAGAAATGTACAAATTAAAATAATAATAGTATTTAATTTACCTTAAATTTAGTAAACAGGGATCGATGCAATCACGGTTTTTTGAAATTTTTCTATTTCAATAAAGCAATCTCCCTATTATTCAATCGAAGATAACTACTGCAAATGATTATTAATTTTTTCTATTTATAAAAATTGATATTCAAGAAAGTGACCGAGTCCCCCCCCCCCACACACCTCCCCCGTATTAAAAAATGATAATATTTTTTCTTATTTGATTAAATTTGAAATGGAGAAAAAATAAATTTTAAGTAATGTAATTTGAAGCGTTTTCATTTGATTAAGATTTGAATTGACAAAATTCATGACATGTATTCTATACGTGTCAATTACAATTGGCGAAAATCTTTTTTTAAATATTAAAGCAAGATCTTGGAAATACATGTTAAAACCAAAATAAATAAATAAATAAATAAATAACAGCAGTTAAATAACTTTTTTTTTTTTTTTTTCAATTGACATTATTTTACATATATCTTTTTTCTCCATTAACAAACTCCTTATTAAACTTAATTAATATTTTAGTTTTCTATTCAATCACGTACATTGAACTAATAATATTGCTTTTATTGACAGCAAAACCGTTGTGTTATTGAACAGCTAAATTATTATCATTATTTTGGACTAAAATACCTTTATTATTTGTTACGTACGGCTGTTTTCAATATCAGATAACTATTTTTTTTTTTTTTTTTTTTTTTTATAGCAAGAATAGAAACAACGAAAAAATATTTTTGAAAAAGGAGAAATCGATATTTCTGTGTCATTTCCCTCTAAAAATTTTTGGTATATTTTCTTGGAGACTGCTTTTTCTATATGACGTGCTTCCATAATCAAAACTGCACTTCAAGTAAAATTTCCATTGCAAAATGTTCGGTATGTTTTATTTTTATTTATTTATTTATTTATTTATTTATTTATTTATTTATTTTTTTTTTTTTTTGTCGTTTGATTGTTTGTTTGTTTTTTTCATACACATTTGATTCTACGCAGCGAACCATTTATAATTTGTATTCAAAAACTTCGAATTTGGAAAATGTAGGAAATGAAAAAAAAAAAGATATTTTTCGACGGAAAATATTTTTAAAAGCTTTTTATTGAAATCAGATTGTCTCGTCGCGTCTTCGTGTCACGCTAAAAAAAACAAGGCGCCTTCACTTTAAAGTAAATGTAAGCAGTTCTTTTCGTCGCTTGTTGGCTCGGTTGGTTAGAGCATCATGTTGATAATGTGATGGTCGTGAATTGGATCCTCGAAGGGCCGATGTGGTAAAATTTCCAGATAATTAATAGAAAAAGTGTCAATTGATAAAAGGGAAATTTTCATTGTCTACACAGTAACCTCAGATTTCTTAAGAAATACTTTTTTTAGTTATTAAAAAGCACAAAATAAAAATTTAAGTAAATATACATATATTCACTAGCAGGCAGGCTTTGCCTGCTTCGCTGGGCACTATTTAAATGAGTGTTCAAAATCCCATATCATTAATAATAAGCTAAGTTAAAGTTCTCGCTGTGTTCGATAGAGGTTTTCTCCGCTCGCAACGTGAGGAGTCTGGATTCCCACTGCCTTCGGCAGCAACTTACCCGCTTCTTACTTCCCCTTCTCCAACGGGTAAGTTCGAAGTTTTGCAAAATTCCTCAGATCCCATACATTTCGCAATACAAATTTAGCGCTAACCCCCCCCCCCCCCACACACACACACACACACCCAAAAAAAAAAAAAAAAAAAATATATATATATTGAAAACCACAAAAATAAAAACGAAAATGTGTTTCTGGAAATATCTTAAAGAATATACATATCTGTTTCCAATACCTTTGTACCATTTTCAGTAGAGCTCTACTCAAAAATCCGGAATTTCTTAAATTTCCTCCCGAAAAACGTTTTTTGTCCACCACCTGTAAGAATCAAGAATTCCTAAATCGTACATAGTGCTTTATTTGTACTCAAGTCTAGTTTCCTCATGTGCAATTTCTTCACCGTGAATAAATTTGTGGCCGAGTTATACTTACAAACGTTTTTTTTTATTCCTGCCCCCCCAGGGGGAAAGGTGGGGGAAATTCAATAAACCGCGTTACTTTAAGGGTCGGATACATATAAACAATCCAAGCACCAAACTTTGTGACAGCAGCTTTCATAAATTTCTCAGGACAAATTTAGTGCTAAAAGGGGTGTCTCTAATTTGCCCTTCGTAACACATACCCCCCTAACCCCCCCCCCCCCAAAAAAAGTGGCAGATCGCAAAAAAATCAAAAACGTATTTTGGAAATATCCTAAAGAAGACGAACAACATCTTTGTTCCGTTTTTGGTACAAACATTTGGTTTTGGATTTGGTTTCAACATCTTTGTTCCATTTTTGGTACAGTTTTACTCAAAAATCCGGAATTTGCAAAATTTCCCGCTAAAAATCGATTTTCCCCCTCCGTCCCCTTAAAAGTCAAAATTTCCTAAATCGCAGATAACGTTTTATTTGTACTCATGTGTAGTCTCCTTATGTGCAATTTCTTCACTGTGAAGTAATTTGGAGCCGAGTTATGCTTACAAATGTATTTTTACCTTCTGTCTCCCCCCCAAGGGGGGGAACTAGGGTAATTTCGATAAATTCCGTTACTTTAGGTGTCGGATACATATAAACAATCCAAACACCAAAATTCGTGGCCGCAGCTTCCATAGATTTCTCAGGACAAATTTAGTGTTAAAAGAGATGTTCAGATTTTGCCTCCTCGTAACTCCTAACCCCCCACCACCACCACCACCGCCACCACCACAAAAAAAAAATCGCAAATCACACAAAAAAAAAAGTGAGTTTTTGGAAATATCCTAAGGAAGTCGCATAGCTTTTTTCAACACCTTTGTTCTATATTTGGTAGAGTTCTACTCAAAAATTCGGAAAAATACCATCATAATGTTACTCTTTAAAAAAGGAGAAAAAGAAGGTATTAGAAACTATCGTAAAATCAGCCTGCTCTCAGTTTTGTATAAAATTCTGATGAAAGTTCTGACAAACCGTTTACATAAACAGTTAGATGCCGCGCAACCTAAAGAACAAGAAGGATTTCGAAGTGGTTTTAGTACCATCTACCCTATTCATACAATTAGAGAAATTATTGAAAGAAGTAATGAATACGAACTCCCTCTGTGTGTGGCTTTTGTGAACTACGAAAAGGCTTTTGACTCTGTATCATCACTAGCAGTTACAGATGTATTAAGGAATACTAATATTAATTCAGGATATATTCACCTTATTGGAAACATTTATAAAGAAGTAACAACCAAATTAAAACTCCACAAATCGAGTAATGCATTCAAAATTAGAAAGGGAAAACCAGAAGACACAATTTCACCCAAACTCTTCAATGCAGTACTTCAAGCAGTTTAAAAAAAAAATTAAATTGGGAACAGAAAGGCATAAAAATTGATAGACAGTTTATAAATCATTTGAGATTTGCAGATGATATTGTATTTCTTGCCACCTCATTTGAGGATTTACAAGAAATGCTGCAGGAATTAAACAAAAAAAGCAAGCTCGTAGGATTGAAAATTAACCTCAGCAAGACAAAACTTCTGTCAAATTCCTTTGTTTCTCCACTGAAGATCACTGTTGATATGGATGAATTAGAAACGGTATGCAGTTATACTTATCTGGGACAAGTCCTTACGATGAACAGGAACATCGTGGAAGAAATTAACAATCGAGTTAACTTACATGGAGAGCATTCGGAAGAAATATCACTATATTCAAAAGCGACCTCCCAATTTGTTTCAAAAGAAATGTTTTTGATCAGTGCTTGATCAGTGCATTTTGTCTGTTTTAACTTATGCTTCAGAAACTTGAACGTTAACATGTAAAGCTATACAGAAAAGGCAAACAACCCAAAGAAGAATGGAGAGATGCATGTTAGGATTCACCTGAAGAGACAGAAAGCTAAACACTTGGATTAGGAAGCAAACCAAAGTTACTGATGTTACTTCTAGAGTCAAGAAGTTAAAATGGAGCTGGGCTGGACACCTTGCGAGAAGAAATGATAATAGATGGACCACCATAGTCCGATTTTGGATACCAAGAGCTTAGAAAAGACCGAGGAAGATACCACTGTGTCGTTGGAGAGATGAAATTATGAAGTTTGGAAAAGCAGAATGGAGTAGAATTGCAGAAAACAAGGCAGTTTGGAATCACCTAGGAGAGGCCTTCATCCTGCAGTGGATTGATAAAGGCTGAAATTGATGATGATGATGATGATATATATATATATTAGAAACTTTTTATTGAAATATGATTTTTCTCATCGTGTCTTTTTGAAACGCTGAAAAAAAGGCGCCTTCCCTTTAATGTAAATATAGGCAGTTCTTCTCGTTACTCGCTAGCTCAGTTGGTTAGAGCGTCATATTTATTACACGATGGTCGTGGGTTTGATCTTCGAAGGCCGATATGTTACTTTGTTGCAGATAATTAATGGAAAAGATGTCCATTGATAAAGGAAAATCTTTCATTGCCTACACAGTACCTAAAAAAATTGCATTAGTTTTTTTTTTTTTTTTTTTTTTTTTTTTTTTAAGAAGCTTTTTTTTTAGATACTAAAACCCACAAAATAAAAATTTAAGTTGAAAAAAAAAAAAATGTAAGCTTTTTATTGTGGAGTCCTAAAAAGCATAAAGTAAAAATTTATTCTTGCAGTGACATACTATAAAAAATAAAAAAAAATAAAAGTTTCAACAATAAGAGAATTTTAAAGAGAAATATAGATATTTCACTTTCGCAAAAGATCAAAAATTTTAAATATTCAAAATATTTTAAAAAACATTCAAGAACAATGTTCTTTTTTTATATGTATTTGTCAGATTTTAAGGCATGTTCTACGACTTTTGATTAGAGTGTCATATTGATAACGCGATGGCCATGGGTTAGATCTCTCAACGGTTAAATTTTGGAGAATTTAATAGAAAAGGTGTCAATCGATAAAAGAAAATCTTTCAATAGTATCATAAAAAAATTGATTAGTTTTTTAGAAGCTTTTCCTTGTAACTAACAAGCAAAAAAAAAAAAAAATAAATAAAAATAAAAATAATAATAATAATAATAATAATATATATATAGCAGTAGAAGCTTTTTATTGTGGAGCCCTAAAAAGCCTAAATCAAAAATATATTCTTGAAAAGACCTGCTATAAGGAAATAAAAGTTTCAACATTAAGAAAATTCTAGAAAAAAAAATAGATATTTCACTTTTGCAAGAGATGAAATTTTTAAAATATTCAAAATATTTTAAAAAGCATTCGAAAACAATATTCTTTATTATACGTATTTGTTAGATTTTTCTGGCATGTTCTATGTTTCTTGAATAGAGTATCGTACTGATAACACGAGTACCGTGGGTTCGATCCTCCAAGATCCGATGAGTTAATTTTTGGAGATAATTAATAGAAAAGGTGTCAATTGATTTAAGAAAAAAATCTTAAACACAGTATCATAAGAATTTTTGATTAGTTTTTTCAGAAGCTTTTTTCTTGTAACTAAAAAGGAAAAAAATAAAATTTAAATAAAAAAAAACATTTTTTAACAGTAGATGCTTTTTATAGTGAAGCCCTTAAAAGCGTAAAATAAGAACTTATTGTTGCAAAGACATGCTATAAAGAAATGAAATTTTAGCACTAAGGAAATTCTGGATAACGATAGATATTTCACTTTCGCAAGTGATGAAATTTTTAAATATTCAAAACATTTTAAAAAGCTTTCGAGACCTTTGAAATTTAGGGCTTAACGAATGTTTATACAAAAACAAATAACTAAGAATACGATCTCGAATACTTTTTTAAATATTTTAAATATTTAAAAAATATCATCTCTTGCAAAAGTGAAATATCTACCTTTCTCCAGAACTTTTTTAGTGATGAAATTTTCATTCCTTTATAGCATGTTTTTGCAAGAATAAATTCTTATTTGACGCTTTTTAGGGCTTCACAATAAAAAGCTTCTACTGTTAAAAAAATATTTTTTTATTTATTTAAATTGTATTTAAAATTCTTATCACACTGAAAATAGTATAAATTTATCTTCATTTTCGTAAATTCAGATTAGTTTCACTCTAGGGTCCAGTTTTTGAGAGAGTTTTTCCTTACCCCTACTCAATAGAGATACCAACCTTCTCCCCCAAGTAATTTAACCCTGGTTGTAAGTAGTAAATGTGTCACGTTTAGTTACAATCGGTCCAATGGTTTGGAAGGAGATGTAGGACATTCCCACACGCATACATACAACGATTTCAGTGCTGCCAACATTTTTAACTTTTAATTCAGAATTAACACCAATATATTTAAATGGAATATGTTATATATATTTTCGACGATTATTATTACTGAAGACAGCTGTAAAAAATTTCCGGTTAGAAGTCTCCCTTGAAAAACGGGGTACTTTGCACCTATGCCAAGATTTATATGTATAAAGATGTGCTCTTATATACATATATATACCTGTCAACTTACTCATTAATACTCCAGAAGATAGTTAGAACCTGAACTTTTTCCACACCAGTTTATTTTTAGAGAAATTTTATTCGAATATAATTACGATTAAATAAGAAAAAACATACTCTTAAAAAAAAAAAAAAAAAAAAAAAAAAAAGGACTGGTGTAGAAGAAAAAAAAAAAGGGCGGGTACTGACAATATTTCGGAATATTAATCAGTAAGCAGTGTTGCCAGATCTGACGGATTTTTTATTCAATAATCCCTAATAATTTTGAAAAGTGATATTTGATAAACGCAACAGACATTCAATCTTCGAATTGATTAGGTAAACGTTACAATTAAAAATTATTGGTTATTATTGAATAAAAAATCCTCCAGATCTGGCAATACTGTTAGTAAGTTGGCAGGTATGTATATATCAGGAGTCGTAGTCTCCACCCCTTTTTTTTCTTTTTCTTTTTTTTTTCTATGACACTTTTAGAAATGAGAAATTTATGACTTTTTTTTCTACCACTATTTTTATGCAATAATTTCTATCCCGTTTAATCACGACATATTATTTTAAAATTACAATAAAGATTTTTGTGGGAATAAAAATGGTGGCAAAACAGGCGGAAATTTCTCGCCCACCAAAGTGTCCTGAAAAAAAAAAAAAAAAAAAAGGCGAGACTACGACCCCGGATATATATATATATATATATACTAGCTGACCCGACAAACGTTGTTTTGTCATATAAGTTATTTCTAGAGAATATTTTGCTAGAAAAAAATAACTAACTTATTGTAAGTGTGTAAGGATGTGGTATATAAGTGGAAGATGTATGGAGCGCTGTGAACGGTGAAAGAATATAAAAATAACAAAACACCAATCATTTATTTTTTAATTTATTAAAATTGATTCTTTAAAATTATATACATATTGCTACTTATAACAATATTACTAAAAAACAATATCAGACCCTTAATGCAAGAGAGTGTACAATATTTTTTGTTATCCCATCTTTCGCCAATACAAACAAACTGGATGGTTTGACCACTCGAGAGCCACGTATAATTGTCCGTGTGAAAAACATGATGTGCTCAAATCTAAACCACAAACAGACATCGTTTGGCCCTGAGACTTATTGATAGTCATTGCAAATGCCAATCTAATTGGAAATTAAGGGCGTTTAAATTGAATTGGCACATCTGTGGGTATAATAGGGATTCGCAGTAGTAATATATTTTCACCTCGGAATTTGTCATTTAAAATGATGGCTTCGATAACATTTTTCATTATGACTAATCGCGTGCCGTTGCACAATCGTTGTGGGTTCAAATTACGAAGCAAAATAACCGGAGATCCAGTTGTAAAATATGCGGTGGCATGCCTGGTAAATCCAATGAGTTTAAAAACTTTGTTGGATAATTTACAGCTTCGGTGGCATCGCAAACTGTATCATTAGATTTGTATGACACCAAGTCTCCTGGTAGCAAATGTTGCATCTTGAGATTCAATTCGTTGACGTCCACATTTTTTGCTGCTAAAATTGCTCTTTCTGCCAACCACTCATGATTTGTGTATCGTCTGTGTACATCGGGAAATATCTGGTCAATAAGAGCATCTTGAGAATCAATGATTGTGCAGAAATCGGTCGGTAATTTTATGCATCCAGTTTCATCTGTAGTAACTTTTTCATCGCCGATATCTAACAATTGTTTTGAGAATGTATCAGCGGATGGATCTTGAAGCTTTTGAACGCACAAATTTACTTTCAGTTGTACTTTTTCAACATTACGCCACAATGACGATGATTTTAAGCACGCGTTGATCTCATCAGCGTATGTTGAACGCGGAATAACGGGAAGTGCTTGTCTGAAATCACCTGAAAAGAGTAACAGAGTGCCGCCAAATAGTTTGTCGTTGTTTTTTATATCTTTCAATGTCCTGTTCGACGCCTCAATCGAATGTTTGTGTGCCATAGTGCATTCATCCCAGATAAGAATTTTACACTATTTCAGCACTGTGGCCATGGACGAATGTTTTTTTATGTTGCACTCTGCGTCTGGGTTATTTTTAATATTTAGTGGCAGTTTAAATAATGAATGAGCTGTTCTGCCTCCATCCAATAAAGTTGCCGCAATGCCAGATGATGCAACAGCCAATGCGATGCCATTAGTTGATAGTATTTCGGCGAGAATTAGCGAAATAAGGAATGTTTTGCCAGTTCCACCTGGTGCAACCCCCCCCCCTCCCCAAAAAAAAAAAAAAAAAAAAAAAAAAAAAGAATTCACCTTGTCCTGCCAAAACTGCGAGCATGATGCGGTCGTAAATGGTTCTTTAAATCTTCACTCATTAATGGGACATTGCGAGCAACAATCGCTGTCATTTCTACAGTATTGTATTGTAGTTAACGATTCAATTCAGTGCTTATTAAATCAGATGCATTTCGATTTGTTGAATGCATACCAAAATGATTGAGTGGTAAGTTGGCAATGATAATGCAAAGATCTTCAATAGCAATCAATGCTTCATTGTACATAGCGTCACTGAATACTATAGTTAGATCGTTGCACAGTGAACGATGTTGATGCAATATATCATCATTCATTGAATCTTTGTGATTATCCCATAATGTCTCTGTTCGGGCCGGGAAACATGTAGTCAACACTATAGCGAATAGTAGACGAATTTGTTTCGCTGTACAGTTCAGTCCTACTTCAGCAAGCATACACTTCCACTGGTTGTCGTCTTCCAGCAAGCCGAGTGCAAGGCATGCATCTTTATACGTTGGATACTGTTGTCCATTCACTTTACGTAAATCTTGAAGGAAAAAAGGGCCGATGACATTAACCAATAACAGTCGAAGATAAAAGCACTCAGTCTGCCTTGGATTGACTGTAAATACGCGTCCCAAGGTGTTTGATTTGAATAAACCGGGATATGCATCAATCGGTGTGCCTTGCTTGCGGGGCATCCATTTTTTTGTTGGAGCCCATGTGAAATAGCGTGGTACTTCTGAATAGAGTAATGTCCGTGCAAAAGCACCAAAAGCATCCGCGCGATTACACAATTCAAAAAATTCGGTGAGTGTAGTTTTTGGTGGATTTATAGCACGATCAATCGCTGTCTCGCTCGTGAAATATACGCGCTGGCCATTTTCAAGATGGACGGCTAAATGAAGAACTGCTGGATCCCGTTCATGAATTGGGAAACCAAAGATACGCCAAACAGCTTCATTGGAGCTGACGTACCGGCCAATTTGGTAAAGTGTTATTTCATCGTTGTTATTCACCGGAGGAGCATTCACATTGGTATTTTCAACTCGAAATACAGCCATATCACGGCCTTTATTCACATACTTGCAAATGTATTTGATGCTCTTCACTGAACTGCAGAACTGAACATTAATATGAGCACCAAAAATAAATTTAAAAAACTGACGTACAGACAATAGCAAGAAATTAAAACTTCTTCGCACACCATAAATTTTAAATCAGCACAACCGGTTTCGAAAGGACGTAGCCTTTCTTCATCAGGTGCAAACACGTGCAACTGCCTTGGAGGCAAAAGCAAGACTGAAAGCAGGACAAAATCCAGAGGGGGAGGAGCAACACAAACAACCAATAGGAAGCAACATGTAGGACAGGACCAATCAGAGAGGAACACACGTACACACATACCACAAAATGAGGAGGGAGGAAAGGAGTAAACAATTATTATTATTTTTTTTTTCAATAATATTAAACTAATAAGTAAATTTAATAAAATTTATCCATTAATTATTATTATTTTTATTTAAATTAGAATTATTTTATTATATATTACTAATATGATGTTATAAACATAATGAAGGAAATTATTTAATTGAATTAAACAAATTTTTCCAGGCTGTAGACAGCAAAGTGGAATCAGATTTTTCATTGACAATTTTATCACGATTAAGGTAAATAGCTAAATTTTCTAAAAAATCCAGTTCGGAAACGCGTTTGGCATGAAAGACAATTTTGGCACTCTTAAAATTAAAACTATGATTAAATTCCCAACTGTGCTTCGCAATAGAAGATTTAGAAATTTCTTGATTAACAACATACCGAGAATGTTCACGTAAACGACATACAAGATTTCTTTTAGTTTGACCAATATAAGATAAATCACAGTTATTACAAGGGACATTATAGATACCCCATTTTTGAAGCTCAGGAACAGGGGATTTGGTTGAAGGGAATTGGAATTTATAAATAAAATCCAATCCTCCTCCCCCTCTGGATTTTGTCCTGCTTTTAGTCTTGCTTTTGCCTCCAAGGCAGTTGCACGTGTTTGCACCTGATGAAGAAAGGCTACGTCCTTTCGAAACCGGTTGTGCTGATTTAAAATTTATGGGGTGTAAAGAAGTTTGAATTTCTTGCTATTAATATGAGCATTGAATGTTTTGCTCAGCAGAGGCGAATATGGGACCACTCAACGGTTATCAATGTCAATATCTATGTTGTTGACATAGATGACCGCCATAGATGATAAGATTGTCCGCCATTATCGGGATTTCTTCGACGATATATTGGATATCCGTCAACATTTGTGATCGTGAAATTTTTCGGAAAACTTTTAGTACATTTTCCATCTGCACAAATAATAATGGCCTAAAAATTCATTTTTCATTTTAACATAAAATAACTCCGTCGGATATTGACGAATTTTTTTAAAGAATTTACCATTTTAACTAATTTTAACATTTTAACAATATTAACGTTGAAAAAATATTTTAAACACTTACGGTTAAAAATTCATTTTTCATTTCAACATTAAATAAATTCTGACATCGTGTTTACGATTCTAAAATATTAACTTTGAAAAAATATTTTAAACACTTCGTAAGATACGGTTAAAAATTCATTTTTAATTTCAACATTAAATAAATTCTGACATCGTGTTTACGACAACTTACGCCATCTAGGTGGAAAAGTTGTTGAATGAGTTGGTTAAAAATTAATTAAGAAAGAACTAATTAAGTTACAACTTTCATTTGTAAATCTAAACCATTCTCGAATCCACCTGAAGACATACAAAAAATTTCATTAAACTCAGTCCAGCCGTTTAGGAGGAGTTCAGTGACATACACACGCACAAAAGAAATATATATATAAAGATATAAATATATATATATATTTTTTTTTTTCATAAAAAAATTTATTTAAAGTCAGGGGTGTCTAAAATTTTTATTTTATTTATAAAAATAATTTTTAACTTTGAAGCATTTTTTTTTTCCTAATCTTTAAAAATTTAGAGTATATATATGTATACATTAAGGCTTATATGAACTATGACTGTAATGCCAAAAATTATAATTTATGTTATTCAAGATATCGTCAATACACAGCATCACGAAATTGCAGTAAAAAAAAAAAAATAATAATAATAATAATCAATAAATTATAAATTATAAATTATAAATAAGCAGAAATAACACACATTTGGAATAAATATTAACTCTTGTTGGATTAACTACGAAAGCAATTGTGTGAATAAAATAAAGGCATTTTAAATAAGTGGATTTAAAAGAAAAATAACTCGTGTTTCAGAAGATTAATTAACTCATTTTATTTAAGAGAGTAAATACATCTGTAAAGTGAAACTCAAAAATAAAACAAAATGCAGTAATACATCATGATTTTTTTTTTTTTTTCTTTTTTCCTCTGTTCCTTCTTTCCTCTGTTTTTCTTTTTTCCTTCATTCTAGAAATTAAAAAACATAATAATAATAACTGTGATCAACTGAAAGAAGATAAAATATTTTGGAGAAAAATTATTATTAAAACTTTTTAATTTGTGAAAGAAAAAAAAATCAAATGGGTTCTTTAATAATATTATTATCATTACTTTGAACAAATTTTCAAAAATATCTTTTTATTATTACTATTATTATTATCATCGGACAAAATTTCAAATTTTTCATCACGTCTTGTGTCGGTTAGCAATTCCTTCTTGATTTTTAAGTCAAGTGAATCAAGCAATCTTGTAATTTTGTTAAGAAGAATATAATAATAAAATGCATCCAAATTTATTTTTTAGTATAGCCATATAACAGTCTTTATTTATTTATTATTTTCCTTTGTGATTTTTTATCGGAGAAATTTTCGATCTCCTTCACTTTACTCTTCAAAACAAGTGAAGCGAAGTGGAATTCTTTCACTATAGATATTTGAATTCTATACGTGATTGTCATTGAAATTTTTATTTATGTATCTTCAAGAAATATCCTTAAAATATTTATTCCATCCGTTGTATATTGAAGATAACGTGAAAAAGTACCTGGTTTAGAGTACTGCGTTAGTAAATCAATTCTACATAAATATTTCTAATGCATTATAAACACTATTAATTTTTAAAACATAACCCGGAAACATGTATGTAGTATTATCATAAATACTTAATCATAAATTATCATAAGTTAACATTAGAAAAGGAGTGAATTCTTAGTTGTTACAAACATTTGTTGTTGCAATTGTTTTAGTTTTAGAATTTTAAATAATTATCTTATTTCTCTACTTTGAGGTAGGATTCAAAGAAAAAATGTAATAATTTTTATATCGAACCCTAAAACGTTTTCGTCTGTTTGTTTGTTTGTTTTCTTCTCTCTCACTCTCTATGTGGCGTAGGGGTGAAAGTGGTTATCATCATCGGCACCACTATTTTTATTTAGAAAAATTGAGTGTATTTTCAAACTAATATACTCCAATTAAATAGGACTGTGATTTTTGTTAAAAAAATACCGATAGAAGAGAAAGGCGGAAAACTTTCACCTTGTATGTGGGTTAATTTTACTCTCCATATTGTTTTAAAATGACGCGAAATAAAGAATTTCATACTTTTCATATCCTACTCATTTTTTTTTTTTTTTTTTTTTAGGTTTACAGACAAATATAAAATGTCTTTGAACTTTGAATGCTTCTGCCAAAGTCTACATATATTATTTATCTAATATTTTTCTAACATGAACCGCCATAAGGTTATAAAACGATATATGTTGAAATTTTTGAACGCTCATATTTTTGCAATTTTTTAACGTTGAGATAAAATAAAAAATGTTTTGGAGCTACATTTTTGGAACTATATGTATGTATGTCTCAATGTATGTGTGTATGTGTGTGTTGTATTAACTTATTCTTTATAGAAACTTGGACGTGTTAAACTATACAAAATCTTCAAACAATGTAGAGACGCATGGAGAGATGCATGTTAGATTTCATTCGATTAGACAGAAAGCGAAACACATAGATTAGGGAGCAAACAAAAGTTACTGGCGTTATTTTTAGAATTAAGAAGCTAAAAATGAAACTGGGCTGGGCACCTTACCATAAGAAACGATGATAAATAGACGACTAAAGTCCTATTTTGAATACCAAGAGATAAGAAATGACCGTGGAAGAAACTTTAGGGTCGTTGGAAAGCTGAAATTTTACAGTTTGTAAGAGCAGAATAGACAAAAATTGCAGAAAACAAGGAAGATTGGAATCACCTCGGAGAGACCTTCATCCTGCAGTGATAAAGGCTGAAATCGAGGATGATGATGATTATGATATCTGTGTACGTGTCTATATATATATATATATATATATATATGTAGAGAGAGAGAGAGAGAGAGAGAGGCAATGGGTTTGTGAATGAGAGAGAGAGGGAGTGTTCGCGTTAATATGTGCAAGTTTTTATAATTTGTTCTTTTACTTTTCAATTTTAAATCATGAGCAATTCTCATCAGAATTCTGATCACAGATTACACAGGTCGACATGTAAAATTTTGATTTCATAATTTGAACTGATCTTTAGGTTTTTGGTGTGCTAAAACCGAAAATGAAGTCAGTTTTTTTCTATCACGTATAGATTTTCGTCAATACAGGGTGCCTACCAATATAATTTCTTCCATTACTCTTCCACCAATATAATTATATGGTATGTTTTATAGTATGTATTCATGATTAATTAATCATGGGTACCTATTGTTGTAATAGCGCAGCACTAGTACGACGTAAAACCATACTGACCAACCAACCAACCTATTCTTATGATGGTATATGTAAGAAATTGTGTCGGTAAGCACCCTGTATTGACAAAAATCTGTACGTGATAGAGAAAAATGGGCTGCACCTTCGGTTTCAGCACATCAAAAAACATAAAGTTTAGCTAAGATCATCAAATCAAATTTTGTCAACATCAATTTTGTAAGCCTATGTTATTATTTGTTTTAAACCCGTGTCACATCATATTGCTTCAAATTTCAAATGTCTCACAAATGACACTCAAATAATTTCTTTCCTCAATTGAATTTTATGTAATTAAATTAAGTATGCAGTTTAATCTAACAAATATTCATGTTTAAATTACATCCTTATCATATTTATGAAGAAAAGATTGTAAAAAATTACATTAAGTGTTATAGAATATATCCTTGTTCGTGAAAATAATTGTATAAGATAGATATATCACAAATTCTGTAATGAAATAACTTTTCTATAAAGAATCCAGCTCCATAAAAGTTTAAGAATATCTGTTTCAAATCCATTAGTAAATCTCTTATTTGTTTCTTGTAATTTAAGAAATTACTTGAGGTACTAAGTAAACTTTCTTGTTCTTCGAAATTTCATTCAATGATTAATGTCAACTGAAATTTCTTGACGAAAAACTTTTTCAGATACTTTATAGATTTACTGTAATAGGATTTATTTTATTTATTTATTTTAGTTTTTAGATATATTTTATTCGCGCTATATCCGGTAGAATGTTCCTCCATATTGAAATAGGACAGCAAAAATTAATTTGAAGCATCGTGTTGAACGCTAACTTTTAATTTAAGTTTAACTAAACTTAATTTAAAAATCGTCGTTGTTTTAGCGGTTTGATTTATTTACGTAGGTGCCAACTTGTACGGTTTTTTACACCTGTATTTCTATACAAAAAATTTTATTACGTTTATTCACAGAAAACTGGTAAAAAAAATTATTAAAGATTTCTATTAAAAATTTCCGGTGGCAAAAAAACGTGCAAGGTGATAGCTATGTAACTATAAAGAAACGTTTTAAGTTGTCAGTGATGATATGTGAATAATGTATAATATATTATTTTCTGTAGTATTAGATTAACCATCTCGCTATAATAAATAGAGTTAGCTATTGTACGAATAAATATCTTTGAAGATATAAAGTATTGTGTAAAATATGAAACTTTTTACTTTAATCATACATGCCAACAACCTAATTAATATCCCGTAGTGTTGTTAGTCTTGCCTTTTTTTTTTTTTACACCAGTAAATTTTTAGAGTAATATTCTCCAAATGCAATTACTATTATATAAGAAAAAATATACTCTGAAAAGATACTGGTATGAAAAAGAAAGTGGAGCTAACAATACTACGGAATATTAATTAGTATGTTGGCAAATATGCCTTAATGCAGATTCATTGTTTGATATCTATACTTTTCACGTATTTTATCTTATAATCCCAGTGGCCTACAAATAAAACAAAAGCAGATTTATAGTCTGATTTTTTTTTTTTTTCCATGTATAGAGTTCTAACAGATGACGTCACGAGCAGACGATATTTGTTTGCGGGACAGTTGACTCCACTGACCCATTGTTTATCATTGCGGAATAGTGTTACAAATTTATTGTAACACAGTGTTGTAAACGTATTTGTAAAAGCATAAAAAAAATTCGACTACTGCCCTTCCAAAGGCATGGAAAAATTAGCATTGTCCTTCAGCAAAGTACGGTTGCTAAGAAGAAAGTCACGTGGTTCTTAGAACTCTATAGTCATTAAAAAAAAAAATCGCAACGCCTTTTATTATTGTCATGTAAACGTGCAACTGGTACTAATCGATTATTAATAACTTTATAATGGTACATTTATCTATATTTTGCTGAAATTGTCTTCTATATATTAAAACTGGCATCAACTTCTTTTTCTTTTTTTTTTTCTTTTTTTTTTTTTTCATGTTTTCGATTTAAAAAAAAAACATATTTTTAATTAAGGAAATTATTAATAAATTTATATTTCGAAAAATTGTGAATTATGACCTAATATTAATTTTTGCACGTGTAAAATATGCATCATCAGAAACATGGGTTTTCAAATTTACAGCTAACATTAATTTCTGAATTATAGCAGGGATGGGAACTTGGCGAAGAACTCATACCACTATCAATGAAGCAATATTTTCTTAAACCAACGATTTTAAAGGTAAAACATTTTTTTTTTTTTAAACAAATACTGGAGTGATTTCTGCGCCAAATTCCCATATCTAGTTATAGTGATATTTTCTTTCTTATTACCGTTAACTGAACATCATCTGTTTTCATTTGTATCCTTTCAGTAACTGAAAATCAAAAATCTGCAAGAAAAGTTTTGCAGTTTCTTTTTTTTTCCCCTTTGTGATTCTAGTGATTTTCTAAGCAACGGTCCGATTTTTCCAAAACTAACGCATTGCAGGCAGAAGATTGTGATATGATAATATTCCAAAAGAAGTGAACCCCGCCTACTAACTTTCTCTAAAACAATACTTTACTTAAAAATATTATTTAGCGCATTCGTGTTTGACTCTTTCTGTAACACCAGTATATGAAAGCGCCAAAGTCATTTACCGTATCTATTGTTGAGAACAAAATTTCAATTATTTGATAACGGATATGATAACATAGCATTTTAGAGAAACAGCTAAAGAAGAGGAATTTCTGTTCAAAGTAGGAATATAATATTTCATTTTTCTTAAAAATAAATAACTTTACTCACTTTTTTCCGCTAATTCTTTATGTTAATCATGCTATAGATATTTTGTATTTCAGTGTTGTAGGATTAGCACGCCTCAAGTTGATTTAAAGTATTAAAGAAACTCATTAAGGCGGGTCTAACTGTTTAAAATCAGGGTTCTTACTCTCCGCCCTTTTTTCAGGACACTCTCAGGAATTGGATATTTCTGTCTTTACTGCTACCACAATATTTATACAATAATATCTAGGGGAGGGAGGAAATTATAGTTAATTAGTTTAAAAATTAAGCTAGTGGTCAAAACCTTGCCAAACGCCGTTTCGATATCAAGGAATACTGCTGCAGTAAATTGCTTCCTAATTTTGCCGGTAGTAATGTGCTCAACAAATCTATAGACCTGAGGGGGGTTGGAAAGGCCGTTACTGAAACCAAATTATTCAGGCATCATAATATCATTAACTTCAATATAAAAATTTATTTGTTAAGCAATAAAGGATTCTAACAATTTACTTAAAAAATTTAGAATGGAAACGGCTCGGTGGCATGAAACCCTTATAGAACTTCTATTATTATTTACTTTTTTTAACTTTTTTTTTTTTTTTTTTCGTAAAATATTTCTGGCGAGAAACAATAAAATTTTGTTCAGTGTTTGTAGGTCCTCAGTTTTCTTTTTCTAAATTTACAATTTTGGCTATAACTGTATGAGTACTTATAATAAAAAAAATGCAATTTATATACTTTTCCGTGCTGTCAAACTAAGAAATTCAAATGTGAAGTAAAAATTGGGTGTTCCCATTGAAAAAATCAAAGTTGGCGCTCGTTTTAATGTGTACATAACCCCTAATTGAAAATTTCACCAGGGTTGTTAGCATTCCTGATTTTTTATTTTATTTCTCACCAGTAATTTTTCACTAGTGATATTATTAGAAGTTTTCTAGAAATGTTTACCAATTAAATATAGCCAAAAACACAATTCGTAATTACTGGTGGGAATAAAGTAAAAAATCCGGAACCTCAAAACACCCTTGTTTCACGCCATTTTCGAAAAGTACACTTGATTTCCTGTTCATTTGATATTTAAATATTAGATTTTTCAGCGCAAGTTAATATCGAAATAACAGCGGGTGTTGTGTGTGTGTGTTTTTTTTCCTCCGACTGTACAATATATGTACACTTTTTTGCACGATTATTTAGACAGATATTTATATATATATTAATTATTAAGTTTTTACAAGTTTTTTGCTTGTAACACGCAGAAAAATTGACAAAACATTAGAGAAACGTTATTCTGAAACATGAGATGCGCACATGTAATTTTTGTTGAGGTATGAGCATTTGTAGTAAATATACTTTTATGAATGTGCCGTACATTATTAAAACTTTACATAATTTATTTTCTGCGCTTAATTTAAATTATTAACTTAATTCATTTTCAACAGCTCCAAAATCACGCATATATTAAGAAAGTTGCATAATCTACTTCGATTGTAAAAATTCAATAGAGAATATGTGAGAAGAGAGCCAAAATTTTCCTATCGGTAACTTTTAGGTGGGTTTTATTATTATTATTATTATTATTATTATTGCGACATCATCTTAATTTTGTTGTAGATGCTTCTAAATAGTGAAAGTCATTTTGCTATAATTACAAAATTTCTTATTTTCAGACAAATATACAGTGGTGGACATAATTATAAGACACCTTGTGAGGTATAGCAAAGTGCTACAATTAAAATTCGCACTTTGCGAGTAAAACATGAATGTGAAGAATTTAGGATTTGGCTGATCACTAGAGTTAGTTCCTGGGTTGAACGAAATTGTAATATGTTAATTTTATAAAGTATTTTGGAAAGTGATTGATATAAAAGGAGAAGGAAGATTGTTTCGAGGAGTGAGTTGGAAGGAGAGGAAAAGAGTTAGTTAGTTGGAAGGAGAGTAAGTTAGTCAGTTGGAGGGGAGTTAGTAGAAGGTTAGTTGGAAGTAAGTGAGTGGGAAGTTGGTTGTTAGCGGCTATTGCAGGAGATGGTAATTCGAGTAGTATCGTGGTGTCAGGGAATCCTCCCACGTACGAAAGATTACTGAGCCGCGAGGGTGAATGAAGTTAAACGTAGTAGTTAAAATTATTTGTGGTTAATTAAGTAAAGTTAAAAGTATTTGAGAAGGCTGCCCATTGAGATTTATAAAGATATTAAATGTAATTATAGTCCAACGCCCACCTTTTTCTTTAAGCTCAAAATAAAAGCTCATTTATTTTATAAATCTGACTCTGTCATTTCTTCATTACTTCATTGTATAATTAAGTTAATCTTTAAGATTAAGAAATATGGCGACGACATTTAGGTCGTCACACTGGCGCCCAAGTCCGCTCGAATCCCCCCCCCCCCCCCCCGAGCAAGTATTTTTTGATGGCACCACTAGGTGCTTCAATTTTTTGAGGAGCTTGAATATTTTTTTAACTTTTATAACATTGATCTATCCAAAAAATATGCTTGGTTAGCATATTCCTTAAAAGGAGAACCAAGGCAGTGGCATAAATTAATCGCCTGCCATTCACTTCGGCCAAATCCAACCTATGACGAGTTAAAAAGTAAAGTGATAAGTCTTTTTGCCACTCGGTATGACAGACTAAGATTGGAACATGACCGTTCCCTCCCCCCTCACGAGCGTCAGTGTGAAGCGGTAATAAAGCCAGTGGAAAAACCGCAAGAAGTTATTAAGTCGCAGGAAGCAAGCTCGATTAATTTAGATCAACCTAAAACTGGCAAAACAAACGTTATTTCTAGTGGCAAAAGTCAGTGGCAAACACCAGTTGTCGCTAACGAGCAAACTTCGCCTTTAACCAGCACTACAGACAAATCTACGTCTGTTTTTCAGCCGGATAAAAAATCCGAGAATTTATCTAGCATAGCGACGGAGATTGTAAAGGAAATTAAAATTACTGTGGCTGCTGAAACCGTTAAACGGAGCGAAAGTGACAAACCATTAAATATTGCGGTTAATCTTTGTAATCCGCCCTTAGATAACAGTTTTGAATCTATACAGCCGACAGAATTGGTTGTTTCTATTGAGAAATTGCAAGTAAATGGTCAAAATGACCCGCCGACTAAAATAAAAGAAAATGAGGTTATTTTAAAGAAGGTAATTTCAAAGGTAACTGAAGCTCGTGTCAGAAAAATTGAAAGTAATACATTTCAAAATTCCTCTCCTGATAGTTTACATGTAAAAGCAGTCAAGTTGACCGATTCTGTTATTTTCACAGAAACTGTGGTAAAAGAAAGTGAAAAGTTTAACCACTCTGCTTCTAAAGATCTCGTAACTACTTTTAACGAAAACCTAGTAGTTAATGTAAATGAAAGTACTACATTTCAAAATGCAGCGTTAGCTAACTCTAGTTCGGCACATCCAGTGCATAAATTCCATGATAAAGTCGTAACTCGAACGAAAAAGGCAGATAACTCAGTCGCTAGTTTAAATGATATGCCGCCTAAAGTAAAACAAAATGTTACACTTTCCTCTAATGAAGTGAAAGGTTTGAAAGCTTGTAAGCCCTCCAGGACCTCGATCTCAACGAGTAGAGAGCGAGCGGAACCTTTTCCGGGAACTGTGGACAGTGACCAGGTACCGGGCTCGAGTCCGTCCCAGAAAAGTGCCTCTCCGATGCCGGACTCCGCTCTACAAGCCACCAGCGCTGAAAGTTCAACAGCAACTCCGCAGACCTGTCTGAACCGCATCTCTAATTTTGCTGATTTCAAGGATGCCAGGACAATTTGTCAGGTCGTATCGTTCAGTATTTTATGTTTTCTCAAGTATTGGTCTATCAGAGCAGTTATAAAATCTAGGACATGTATTAAAGCCTTCTGTACTTGCAACCATGAGCTAAAAGCCATGAACTTTTTAAAATTTCAAAATGTAAAATTTAAACTTGGAGCATGAACTTTCAACTCCCGAAATTTCATGTTTTGATTACATGTCGTAAATTTTTTCTGTTATATAATATATTCATGTATGTACGTTAATGTTTTCTGTTCCTTTAGCCATCTCCAGCAGTGACTAGCACGATAAATTTTTTTCTTTGTATAAACTTTTCCCCCTCTTTAGTTTTTTGAATGATCTATATGTATGTTCTTAAATGTTTTCTGTTTTAGCCATCACCTGCAGTGATTAGTACGATAAATTTTCTTACCTTTTGTATATAAATTTTCTCTCTAGTTTTTTGACATGATCTATATGTACATACTCTAATCTTTTTCTATTTTGTAGCCGTCCACGCCAGTTTGAAAAAAAAAAAAAACATTTTGAAATATTTTGTATATAGTCCTTATCTATCTTTTTCTACATGTTGCATAAATTGTATAAAATGAAATTTGATGAATTGTATAAAATGAAATTTGATAAATAGTATAAAATGAATATTTCTTATTTTAACTTTTGTATGCTAAACTAAAAGTTTTTATGTATGTATGTATGTATATATTAGTATGGGGTTAAAAAGAATTTTTTTTTAAGCTATTTTGCATGTAAATTCGCGTTTAACAATTAACCTTAATACACTAACAATTTAGTTTTTTTTCCGTATGCAAATAGCTAGGTGAAAATATTGCTTATCTATAAAATTATGTCATTTATCTATATGCAAGTGTAGTTCACGTCTATTTTTGATTTATACGTTAAAAAGAGTTTTAATTCTAGAAATTCTGATGTCCAGTCCTTCATCTGAAAATCCAGGCTGATTTCTTCAAATTGTTACTTTTCAAATGAAAAAAGAGGTGTTTTTGGAATCTTGCCAGCGTTTTCTTTGCTGAAAGTCGAAGGTGCTTTTTGGACGAGTGCCAACAGCGGATCTCTTTTTAAAGATTCATCTGATAGTAGATAACTGGAAATTTTTGATAAACTCTTCTAATGGCTCAAGACATTTCAAGATTTTCTGTTTAATAAAATTATTATGTTACAAGGTGCTCAAGTCAAGACCTTAATGTTAGAAGTTAAATTGAAGAATGATCGCATTTTTGTGTTTAAGCGATCCCTTTTGTACTAATTTTTTTTAAATTAATGAAATTTTTCTCCTTTCCATGTAAGGAAAGTTGATCTGTCATTCCCCTCTGTATCGCTGGACTTTAACTAAGTTAGTGCATAGAGTTTTCTGCCGTAAAACACCTCAGATGGAGCTTAAAAAAGTATTTTTATCATTAATTTTTCCTGAGTGGGCAGTTTTTAAGCTCGGCACTCTTACTTTCTTTTCACTATTAGATTAAAAAAAAAAAAAAAAAACATTAGTTATTGTTGGGCAGTTTAATTTAAGATTTCCCCCCTCTTTTTTTTCTAAAGTCTTATGCAGTTTAATTTTAGCAGTAAGTAACTGCGGCTATTTTTCAATTAACATAGCATTGTTTTATTTTAAAATTTTCACGGGTAAAAACCCGTTGGGGATTTTTACGTGAAATTTTTTTCTTTTGGGGAGGAACTGTGAGGTATAGCAAAGTGCTACAATTAAAATTCGCACTTTGCGAGTAAAACATGAATGTGAAGAATTTAGGATTCGGCTGATCACTAGAGTTAGTTCCTGGGTTGAACGAAATTGTAATATGTTAATTTTATAAAGTATTTTGGAAAGTGATTGATATAAAAGGAGAAGGAAGATTGTTTCGAGGAGTGAGTTGGAAGGAGAGGGAAAGAGTTAGTTAGTTGGAAGGAGAGTAAGTCAGTGATATGGAGGGGAGTTAGTAGAAGGTTAGTTGGAAGTAAGTGAGTGGGAAGTTGGTTGTTAGCGGCTATAGCAGAAGATGGTAATTCGAGTAGTATCGTGGTGTCAGGGAATCCTCCCACGTACGAAAAATTACTGAGCCGCGAGGGTGAATGAAGTTAAACGTAGTAGTTAAAATTATTTGTGGTTAATTAAGTAAAGTTAAAAGTATTTGAGAAGGCTGCCCATTGAGATTTATAAAGATATTAAATATAATTATAGTCCAACGCCCACTTTTTTATTTAAGCTCAAAGTAAAAGCTCATTTATTTTATAAATCTGACTCTGTCATTTCTTCATTACTTCATTATATAATTAAGTTAATCTTTAAGATTAAGAAATATGGCGACGACATTTAGGTCGTCACAACCTATCTAATTTGACAAATAGTGAAAGAAAAGATTCAGAACTTAAAAACGTTTTATCAAATACGTCAAAAACATAAAATTATTCTGTTATCACGCGTAATTGTTTTACAGAAATGATATTTTTATAGAATTTAATAAAAAAAATTAAAAATACCATGGACAAAATTATAAGACACCCTAATATTTTAATTAAAACACCTGCTTTTTTTCGAAAGTAATGTGCAATATGCAAATTTTCTGCACGCTGTTATGACGTCCGCAGTTAACTAAAGCAGACGATAACCGACTTCACGCATTTACAAACATGCCACGAGGTAGAGAATTAAAAGAAAGTGAAATTCGCGAAATTTGGAGATTAAATGGAACTGGTGCTTCAATTAATAATATTTCAAAAGTTATTAAATGCTCTAGATGTGCAATTAGAAATGTTTTGAAAAGAGGAATTAATAGATCGGTGATTAAAAGATCTGGACGTACTCCTTGCTTGTCCTCGAGCGACAGACGCCATGTGCTTCCGCTCGCTACACAGAATAAGACTACCACTACGGGAATGCTTTGATACTGAATTGTTCAACCATTCGCAGGGTGTTGCATAATGCTTCCTATGTGAAATATAAAAAATTGAAGAAAAAACCACCGCTTCTAAGCCGGCACAAAATGGAGCGTCTAAACTTCGCTAAACAAACTATGGCCTGGACCTCCAAATGGTACTCTGTGTTATTTTCTGATGAAAAAAGTTTAACCTGGATGGTCCTGACGGGTTTCAATATTATTGGCATGATTTACAGAAGTCTCCTCATGTACTAATGAGCCGTCAAATGGGTGGAGGCTCAGAAATGGTTTGGGCTGGTTTTTCGGCTCAAGGGAAAACGGATATTGCTTTTGTGTATTCAAGAATGAATTCCGAAAAGTATAAAAATCTTCTTAAAGATCAACTAGCCATATGCGGTGAACTTCTTTGTGGCGAAAACTACACTTTCCAGCACGATAACACGCCGATTCATGCATCACACGAAACAAAAAAGTGGCTTTCAGAGAAAAATATCAATGTTCTCCCGTGGCCTTCTCGATCCCCAGACTTAAATCCCATCGAAAACTTCTGGGGGATCTTAGCTCGTGTGGTTTACCGAAATGGGAGGCAGTTTATGTGTGTCGAAGACTTAATGCTATAAAATGTGCTTGGGAAGAACTGTGTTACAATATTTTGTTAGAATTGATAGATTCGTTGCCGAATCGCATCTTTCATGTTATAAAAAACAATGGCGGCTCCACCAAATATTGAATAACCATGTTAGAGGATTTTCTTTTAGACCATTAGTGTCTGCTAATTATGTTGACCACTGTATTTGGAAAAAACGGTTGGTGTCTTATAATTTTGTCCGTTATGTTTTTAAGTTTTTTCATTAAATTGTATGAAAATATCATTATTATAAAATAATTATATATGATAACAGAATAAATTTATGTTTTTGACGTATTTGATGAAACACTTTTAAGCTCTGAATCTTTTCTTTCACTATTTGTCAAATTAGATAGGTGTCTTATAATTATGTCCACCACTGTATATATTACGTACCTATTGTTGGTGAGAAATAAACTCAAAATGACATTCTTTCAATAATTACAAAAAACTATCTTTTTTCATATTATTCTAAAAACATTTCATTTGACTCTTTTATTTCTTCATGCATATATACATCTACATTGGGGCGACGCTATGACACATTTTGTTCTGATTGGCCGTCTGTGTTTCGATGTACATGTAATGATGTATTTTTCGTTTTTTTTTTTTTCTTTTTCTTCGATGTTCAGTTTTTTCATAATAAAAAGATGTGATTAAAAGGATAATACGTGGGTTCATTTTTATTCCCACAAAATAATGCAACATAAAATAATATATAATTTCCTAATACACAAACCAAGCTAAATGAGGCTGGTTTAATTAAATTGAAACATCATTATTTATATATTTGAAATTATCTTTTGAACAGCTTAGCAGAAAAGATATTTATAAAAGAAAATAGAAATTGGTTCTTCTTTTCATACATGGAATAAATACATCTGATTTTGCAAGCCTCATAGGATACTCATATACAAGGTGAGTGCATTTTACTTACCTTATAAATCTTGAATTTAAATATTTGATAAAAGTTTCTTCTGTGAATTCTATCAGTACCTTATCTCATAATAACAGTGAACAATAAAATATCAGTAAGACCAATCTACATACTTGCCAACCATCTCATTAATAACCGTACGATTGTTAACGCCCCTTTTTACACACCGCTTTATTTTTAGAGTAATTCTCTCCGAATGTTGTTACAATAAAGTAAGAATAAAATTACTCTAAAAAATGACTGGTGGGAAAAAAAGGCAGGTACTAAAAATTGCACGGTTCATAATGAGATGGTTGGCAAGTATGAATCTATGTACAGGGTGATTATTTTTGAAGTTGCGATTTTTAAACACTCTAACTTTAACAGTAGTATAAAAATAGTTCCAAAATGTACCGTTAATCATCCGTAAGAGTTTTGTATCATGAAATTCCTCTTTTTCTCTTGCCACTATCACTGTTTCCGCTGTAGACACACATTCTTGTTTGCTAATAAATTTGTTGTAAACCCTTGAACTCTATTGTTTCAGCTAACAAAATTTCTGTGTTTAACGAATCCATTTATGTATTTTTCCTGACATTACCCTGACATCGCCATCGGTAGATTTTTTAACTTTTTTTTTTTCTTTGTCAAACAAAACCCATTGCCTCACGAGTGTTCTGGTGAAATATCAAAATATTCTGACCAGTAGTTTTAAAATTAAAGTGTTTAGAAATCGCAAATTTAAATAAAATCACTCTGTATATACAAAAGAATTTTTTTTTTTTTTTTTTTTTTTTTTATTGCTTTAAGATAGTATTTTGAAAATTTGTCCCCTTAAAATTCAAAGAATAACAAATGTTCTACACAAAAAAGTCAGGGTAGAAATACAGCAAAGTTTTGCTTCAAATTATCTCTATTTCAGCATTTTTCTACCTTTAAAATTTGTACTATTCAATATACAATGGAAAATTGTATAACTTCACCTACAGGATTTTATTGTGATTTCGAGAGGGAATTTGAAGCACGTACAGCAGCTTCCGTCAGAGAAGACTAAAAACTTTCCGTTCAAAATCTCGCTTTAGTCTACATATCTTTTTTAAATCAAAGTGTAAAGACATATGGGAATTCGTACCTTGTGGTATATGCAAAAAGGTATTCGAAAAGAAAACTGCTTTTTCGAAAAAAAAAAATAATAATTTTTATTTTCCCTCTCTCTCTTTCCGAAGTTTTTTCAGCTACGTGGGATTCTTTAAATAAATTTTGAATTTTTTACAGTTTTCTAAATTTACACATATTATTATAGAATGAACGAATACATTATTATTATTTTATTATTATTATTATTATTATATCGAAGTTATGTATTGCAGAAATTTTTTCTATAAATAAAGTGGTGCGAAATAAAGACAGGGCTAAAAATACTCCTGAATAAATTAAAATGTTGGCAACTATACAGTATATAACTAAGATAAAATAAGAAAAGTTTACTCTTAAAAATAAATAAAAAATAAAAAAATAAAATAAAAGTGTTATGTAGACGGGGCTAAAAATGTACTGGAATAAACTAAAATGTTGGCAACTATGTTATAATGCATAGCATACAACTCCCTCATTTTTTTTCCCCCTCCAGAAGAATACACATCAGAAATATTCTATGAAAATTTTCAATTCCTCTAATCTCAGAAAATAAATATACAGATTTTTATTTAAAAATAATGGTGTTAAATACGAATAAAAACGTTGAAATGATGGCATCTATGATAATGTCATTAAGATAGACACCTATTACAAGTGATGTCAACTTCTAGATACTTTTGCATTTAATTTCTATGATTAGTTTTTTATTGTCATGATGTTCAATTGTGTGTATGTCTTATCAACTATGATATATATGAAATATAATTCTTCAAAATTAGCGCCAACTATTAAAGGAAAAAGGTCTCTACACGTGTACAACTCATTTTACAACAAGTTGAGAGGATTAAGGGTCTTATTGACTCTCACAGTGTGCTGCAACAACTTTGGAAACAGGTCGAATTTACAAGTTCAGTAGTTTGAAAAAAAAGTGTGATTCATATCATTACATATGTTATGACAATTCAGCGACCATTTTTTTACCTCTTTCTGCTCGAAGATATAGAAACATTACCTACTTAACTCGTCACAGCGGCTTGTATGCGCGAAGGCTGATTTAGTACATATCATGAAGCCAAAAATAAAGAATTACTAAATTAAATTGGAGCTAAAGAGATTATCGATTGGACAACGAACGAAAGGCATGCAATCTTTACTTTTTTAAAGATGATTCGATGTCAGCGGTTGCACTCCCCCCCCCCCCTTTTTTTTTTTTTTTTTTTTTTTTTTTTTGGACACTTTCAGGGATGAGAAAGTTCCTCCTTTTTTGCTGCCACTACTTTTATACAATAATTTCTGTCCTGTTTAATCATTTAAATATGATTGAGATTATGTATGAAAATAGTACCAGATTATGTTAAAAATACGATTAAGATTTCTGTATAAAAATAGTGATAGCAAAAAGACGTAAATTTCCCTAAAAGTATCCTCATAAAAGAGAGGGGAGTACGACCTCTGGTCTAGATACGTTTTAGAAGGGATCCTGGTCTTGTTTTGATTAGCAAAGGGCAAAGTCCCACTATCCCTGAATTCAACATTGTTAAAAGGCATGCTTAAAATGGAGATGAAATATTGGTGGGCGTCGGAATCTCTTCCGAAGGCTACATAGATTTGTATGTATTCAATAGAAGCACTGGGAATGGTCATAGATATGACAATGAAATCGTTAATCAACCTAACGATAAAAATACTATGTTGCTGCTATTGATGAAAATTTTCTTCTGATAGACTATATTACTCACCAACGTCGTGCTATGTTTGTAGAGGGACACTTTTTTTGTTAGGACATCGAGAAAGAACGGAGTAGACATCTTATTCACAAAATTTAAATCCGATGAAATACATTCAAAACACCTTTTTCACTTAAACGACTATTTTACCAGAATTGTTACAGATTTAAACCCTCCCCTCATTTGGCTATATGGGTTGCAACAAGAGTCCATCAACTATGTCTTCTATATAAGTTCATGTGTCTAGCAACTTATTATTAACAATGAAAAATCGATCCTAAATTACGCATTAGAAGGGATGCATATGGTTGGGACATATTATTTATGGAATTCCAAATCATTGTAAAAATCTTAAATTTTTCAATTACAATTTTTGGCACAACCCCCCCCCCCCCCTGCAATTTATTTATATTGTTATTTTTATTATTTATTGAACTAACTAATTATAATATAAACTAAATGGTTTGATTTTCTTGTGTTTACCAACACTGACTCAAAAGTTAACTAAAAAACCCCCCTTTTTTCCCTCAACTTCGAATGCCTGTGTATATAGAGTTGATTTTTTCTTACATTTAGCTATGCAATCCGCGAAATAGATTGCTTGTATGTTCTCAAATATCACTTTTTTTTTATTGTTTACTTTTACTAATAATAGATTATTTTTCTTCAGTTTCCATTTCATGATAATTTTCTTGTTTATCCTTACATAACCAGACATTCCAACATTTTTAATTACTCCGAAACACTGTTCATACTCGCATTTATTTATTTATTTTCTCACTAATTTTCTTGAGGGTATTTTTCTTGTTATTTAATCTAGATAACATTTACGCTTATATTAGAAAGGTACAGCGAAAAGTGCAAAGTTTTGCGATATTCCTTGTTTTAATTGTTTATATAATGGCATTAATGAATTAATATTGAATCGGAGTTGCCAACTTTTATAATTTATTCCAGAGCATTATTAGTCCCGCCTTTTTTTTTTTTTTTTTTTTTTTTTTTTCTTTAGGCCACATTTTTCTTTTCTTTTTTTTTTTTTTTTTTATTGCAATTATTTTCTTGCTTTATCGTAGTTGTATATTGGAGAATATTGCTTCATAAATAAAATTATGTGAAATAAAGGCGGGATAAAAATGCTCCAGCATATATTATAAAAATTAGCAACTCTGTTGAACAGTTATTAAAGTAAAATAAAACCACAATCTGTTTATTATTATTATTATTATTATTATTATTATTATTGTTATTATTATTTTTAATATTTTTGCTGCCCGTTTTATTTAAGCATAGTAAATATTTCTGTATTATTAATGGAAGACTTGACGTGGGATTATAAAAACAAGGCAAATAACAACGTCTAGAACGCCAAAAATAAACGCATTGAAGACGGTGCGTTAAATGCTACCAAAACAGCTGTCTTATTCATTTCTGGCGTTCTAGGCGTTGCTATTTGCCTTGTCTTTATAACTATTTCTGTAGATCTAAAGAAACATGGTGACTCGAATTAAAGCATTTAAAAAAAAAAAAAAAAAAAAGAAAGAAAGAAAGAAAGAAAAATAATAAGAAGAAGTGTTAATATTGAGATTTCGAGGTTTGAACAATTATAAATATGTAAATAGTCCTTCATGACAACTGAAATTGAATGTAATTATGCACAGTCATAAGCCAGAAGGCGCAAATAACGCAGACATGTCAATATTTTTATTTAATCTGGAAGATTGTTAAAACTCGCCTTTTATAAACCATTTTTCTTTGAGGGTATTTTTTTATTATTTAATTTTTATTACATGTTGGAGAAAATACCATTACAAATAAAATAGTATGAAAAATTAGAGATTATTACAAGTCCTCCGGAATAAATTAAAATGTTGGCGTGTCTGATAACGCAGAGCTGGTAATAATTCTAGTTTATTCCGGAGTATTATTAGTGTCCACTTCTTTTAATACCAAATTTTCCGTAGAGTATTTTTTTTTTTTTTTTCCAATATGTAATTACCATAACTTTAGAAGAAAACTGCTCTTCCAAACAAGATATGTGAAAAAAGATATTAATGCTCCGGAATAAATTATCAGTGTTATCAGATATGATAACTTTCGGTTCCTGTTTTCATAAAAATTTATAAGAATCTTCTTAACTTTATCTTAAGAAATATTTCCCCTTATGCATTACTGCACAAAAGTGAAAATCTTCAAAATAATTTCAATGAATATTTTGACAAATTAAAGTTATCTCGCGACAAATAATGGATATGTTTAATAAAATGATGGTTTTAGTTAGATTTACTTTTCTCAACGCTATTTTTAGTGATGTTCAATAAAATTAAGTTTGGTATACATAATAGATTACTATGTAACATATGATTGATTTAATTTATTGCTTAATTATATTTAACATATCCGTGTTACATTGCAAGCATAAACATATAATGTATCAATAATAATTAATTCCATAGCTGCTAACATTTCCGATTTTTAAATCCTATTTACCGCCACTATTTTCAAAATGAAATTTCTAATACACAGTTTCTTCGATTAAATAAACGAAAAATAATTATATAAAATTTCTGGTATGAAGTCTGTTTTAAAAAACAGGACAGTTCAGGTTTCATAAGGCCCCCCATTTTTTAAGGATTGTTCCACCATAGTATTTATATAATAAAAATTTACTTAAAATTATTTTATTACAAAAATTTCTATAGAATTTTACTGGTGCCGAAAGTAACCATACCTGCCAATATATTAATTAACACTTTCGCGACCGCTGACGTAGATTCACGTCATCTGAAAATCTGTTACTCCTCCAGTGGGCGTTTCTTCCTCAATTTATATGTTATTTCTTTCTTAAGTATATATCTAATATTCATATTTTTACAATGAAATGTACAATGGATACAAATATTTTGATTAGAAAGAATATAATTATAATGCATATCCATTTGTAATATAAGTGTGAATACAGAATATTTTGTTCTGAATTATTGTAAATTGGGAGAATAACGCCAACAGGCGGACCTTACTGTCAAAAGGACAAAAACATACTGTGGCGAAAGTGTCAATATTCCATAGCATTGTTAGTCCCACCTATTTTTTGAAAGTAATATTCTGTAAATGTAATTACGATTAAATAAGAAGAAAAATTCTCTTTAAAATTACTGGTGTGAATAAAGTCAAGACTAGCAGTACTAAGGAATATTAATTAGGATATTCGCAGGTATGAATGACTGTACACACCCTAGAGTTAGCAGTTATGAATTCATATATTTATAAAGCTCATAAAGTTGAAATATATAAATAAAAAAATAAAAACTCTTTTTTTCTTTTTATTGCACGAAAGACTACATTATAAACAAAACCAGTAGATTAATTTTACAACAAAATAATTCAATATTTATTACCCAACATATAACCGAAGATTTTAGCTACCATATTATACCATTTAATTTTTAAATAACTGCACCAACTTCCCGCAGTTTTAATCTCTTATACTTCCCTCGTTTAAAAAACTTATTCATTCAGATTACTTAAATAAATACGTTTTTCTTTCATGCGAATATTTCACTTTTCAATTTACTTTTAAAATTGCTTCCCCCTCGTTAGTTCAATAAAAGTAAAAAAAAAAATAAATAAATAAATAAAAAACACAGATGAAAGTCAAATTTCCAACCTAGTGATTTTTCAAAAACATTTCAAATCATTAAAGGATAAAAAAAAAAAAAATATGTATTGAAATTTCTCTATGCAAACCTCTAAACTTGCTAAGAAAATAATAATTCGGTAAAAGAAAAGAAAGCACAAATAGTATTAAAGATAATACTTTAAATAAAAATACTTTTTTTTTTTTTTTTTTTTTTTTTTATAGATCTTACATTTCCGGAACATGAAGTAGCAAAAATATCGTTTTATACGACCAATGGTGTGTAAAACATTTGAAACTTACAACTATCTGCACTAATAAACTTAAGTAAAACATAAGAATTTTTTCCGTTGTTTTTGAAATTAAAGAAGCAGAAAAGGATATAAAACAATGGTGTGTAATGTTAGTTTTTTTTTTTTTTTTTTTTTTTTCCTTTTTTTGAGTGCTATGCACTTAATTTAATAAATAGTACTTCTATTTATTCATTATTGATATATATATATATATATATATATATATATATATATATATATATATATATATATATATATATTCATTTATTTATTAATATTTAAATTTCTATTATATATAAAAACACATCTTCAAAATTCATTTCAATGGAAAAATGTTAGGTGATTATAAAAATATTTTCTTATTTCTTTGATATTAATTCGTGAAATTATACTTTTAAAAATAAGACTACAACTGCATTGTAATTATAACGCATGCGCACAAAGAGTTGATTGCAACAAGAATTGCTCAATCCGAAATAAGTGATTGATAGAGCCCTATTGTAGTACTTTTAAAATAAAAATAATTATAATTCTGACAGAAGAGACGAAGCAAAACATTTCGGCCCGGAACTTTTGCCCATAGCTCCCAATATTTAATTTATTCCGGAGTACTTTTAGCCCCGCCTTTATTTCTTACCACTTATTTTTTAAAGTATTTTTTTTTTCTTATTTGATCAAAGTTAGAGAAAATTTTTCTACGTATAAAGTGGTGCGAAATAAAGGCGAAGCCAAAAGTACTCTGGAATAAATTAAAATATTGGCAGCTATGCTTTTGCCCATTGCCATTCCATTACTCCTACTTATATATGGTCATTACAGTAACGTACTTGCCAACATCCTAATTATGAATCGGAAGATTTTAGTACACGCCCCCTTTTCCACACCATTTTATTTTTAGAGTAATTATCTTCAAATGTAGCTACGATTAAATAAGTATAGAATTAATCTAAAAAAAAACTGGTGTGAAAGAAAAAAGGCGGGTACTAAAAATCTTCCGATTATTGATGAGAAGGATGGCAAGTATGCCGGTAAATATCAACTTTTACAATGCGATATCACTTCTGACATACAAATAATAAAGGATTTTACAAAAACCTTTATTTAATCCGCATTAGCATAGCTGCCAACTCTTTCGTTTTTTACGGAAGTCTTCGTACCAGAAATTTTCTGTAGAAAATTTTAATTAGTTTAATCGTTAAAAATTAAGCATAATAAATTTCTGTTTAGTAGTGATAAATTTGATTTAATAAATCGAAATGTTGGCAACTACACATCAGAGTAATGAATATGAAAAAATACATTGTTTTGAATGATTAGTATAGAACGAAAGAATTTGAGAAGCACAGTAATAAGAAAGTGATAAAAAATACGTTCTTTAAAATGAAAATAACTACTTGCTTATTTTTCCCCAATAATTTATACTTTAATACGAATATACACTGTTTTTAGTTTTAAATACACGCACAAGTCTTAGAAATTATATAATTAGAGAAATGGCAAATGGTATTTTATTTTAAGTGCAATAAATTAAGAATTTATGATTAACATTACGTACTTATGGCATACTTGCCAACATTCTGATTAATGTTCCATTGTATTGTTAGCGCCGCCTTTTTTTACACACCGGTTTTTTTTTTTTTTTTTTTTTTTTTTTTTTAAGAGTATTTTTCTTCCTATTTAATCGTGATTGAATTTCTAGACTATTACTCTCAAAATTTACTATTGTGAAAAAAGGGGCGGGACTAACAACACTACGGAATATTAATTAGGATGTTGGCAAGTATGTTATGAGCATTAATAATGTAAGGTTTTCTTATGATTTTTTCGAACATTAGCACTTCCATCAACATTAAGAAACGATTTATTGTGCGTAGTGTTAGATTGAATTCACAATTTCATTTGCCTGTAGTGGTGTCATACAGTCGGTAACAAAAGTGTCCGAACACTAGCAAAAATTCCTATGTAAAAAAAGTACATTTCATACGGTTTTGTTAAATAAATCCTTGCCGAATCCTGTTCTTAGTCAGTGTAAGAACAAGATTTGATAAGGATTTATTTAACAAAACCGTATGAGGTGTACTTTTTTTACATAGGAATTTTTGCTAGTGTTCGGACACTTTTGTTACCGACTGTACCTAGGACAGTATTATAACAGAGCTTAGCAATGAGAGATTATTTTGTTTAGCGATAAAGGTCTAGTCTACGGCTGAGTAGATCTTCAATTTAATTTTTCATATATTTACAAGTCTCTACCTTGACATAACTAAGCCCACAATGGCATTACAGATGAAAGCACATGCTCACAGCATCTTACATTTTCATAATTTTTGAGTAAAATGGTGTCTCAGAAAGGATAACATGACAAATCACATTAGAAAAGGGTGTTTTCTTAAAAATAAGCAACTGGTGTATCAATTTTGACCCGGCACCTCACGTCTACCAGCTTTGAGCGCAGAACCGCTCGGCCGGTAACGGACCTATATGCTCTAGGATTACTGCCTTAGAGTTAGGTGTTGGTGATGCAGTAGTGGTTAAAGCTATTTGACTGCTAGTTCTTCCTGGCGTCTCTGGAATGCCCTCCGTAGTGTGTGTGTGTGTGTGTGAAGTCTTTTTAAAGAATTCTGGTCAAAATTCACGCGTATTTCGGAGAAACACCACGAAAAAATACGAACAATTAAGTCGACATGTACGACCCGGGATCAAACCCTATACTTCCTATTTACAAGCTTCGAGAGCAGAATCTTGCTATAAAGTCAGGAAAATTTGCATACATATTCATTGAAATATATAATAATAAGCATATTAAAAATTTTCAAAATGCACTTAAATTAAAAAAAGTAATGAAAGTTTTAAAATCTTCTGAAAATTTTTAAAATGTTCCAGCGAACTAGATTTATCTTTCTTTTAAATTATAATAATTTAACAATTTATTATTAACATATTTTGGTATTACTTTGTGGATTTATTGATAAGTTAAATTTGTAAAAAAGAAATTTATGTTGTAATGAAATGTGCAAATTTTTAGCATTCAAACACAAAACTGTTCTTAAAACTTGAAATTTAAAAAAAAAAACAATGCACAAATCAATGCCCCAATATGCTTAGGGTATATTATCAAACAATAATAATTTTAAATAGAGGGTGAAATTAAAGATTAGTTAGCCAGAAATATTTCAAAAAATAAAAAATAAAAATACATGTTTTAATTTTTTTAACTTAAATAATTTTTGAGAAATTTAATATAATTAACATTGTTATATTTCAATACACATGTACGCAAATGTTTATCATTGTAAATTACTAATTTACAAGTAAGATTTTTAGCATCCACCATCGCATTAAATTCATAAACATGCGAAATATCAATTAATTGTTTAAAATAAAATTTTGTTATTATTGTTATTATTATTATTATTATTTAATTATTATTATTATTATTTTTTTTTTTTAATTTTTTTGTCACTAATGATTTTTGATAAAGCTTTATCTTGTAATAAATAAAGCATTTATCACAATAAATCTATTTTCTTTATAGATTAAATTTTTCAGAGAAATCCATATTTCAAAATATGTTTCGCAATAACTTCGTGATGAAGATTTTGACCAGCTGTCGTATGTTGACTGGAAACTTTAAAAGATCTTTCTTTCTTTTTTTTTTTTCCAAAATTTCATTGACTGAGAAAAGTAACAATTTTTGACAGGATGAAGAACAATTTTTCTCTCTCTAAAGCCAGAGATGAAATATTATGAAACTGGTTATGAAAAAGGTGCACTAGAGATCAATTTTCTCCTCCTAACTAAAATTATTGATTTCCAAAAGAGAGTATTTTTTTAGACAGATGTCGCCATCTACAAGTGATTTTCCGAAATATAAGCGAATAAATGTATATATAGAAAACAAAACTGTTAAATACATATTTCATTATTTCATTTTCCCTACCGTTTAACATTACTGATATTTTTCATCAGAGTTAAACCTATTTTTTAGTTTCATTTAAACGGATTTTATGAAATCAGAAATTTTGTTCTGCTTACAGAGAATACTTTTCCCTTTTATCTTATCATAATTACATTTGGAGAAAAATAATTCTTTAAAAAAAGGGGTGTGGAGAAGGTTTGGTACAAGAAATGCTGCGGAACATTTCTTAGGATATTGGCAGGAATAGTTAAATGTTAATTTTAACGATAGCAGCTACGCAAAAAATTTGAATATAATCTGAAATACCATAGTAAAAAAATTTCGAAAACTACGCCTGTATTTAAAATTAATTTATTCCTTTACCAAATTAATTCAGATTCACCTATAGGATATTTTATTTATTTATATTTTGACTATTTCAATTTCTAATTTTTTAGCTTAAAGACATACGTAATTAGAACTTAAAAATATATAACTTTTTTTTTTTTTTTTTTTTTTTTTTGTATGTCTGTTTCTCGTTGTGTATAAAGGTATTTATCGAATAACATCAAGTGAGAAATAAACTTAATATTCTCATATCTCATGAATTGTGTGAATCTACAGAATTTTAAAAGAATTTGCGCAAAACATTCATCACTTTACTTTGGGAGATTCCACCTTCTCTCGCAAGTATGCGTGAACTCATACTTGGATTTTCCTCCACTCGGTCGAGTACGGACTCCTCAGCGGTGGCGGAGCAGCAACCATGGCCCCTTTCGTACACCTTACCGAACGACCCACTCTCCCTAAGCCTTCGATGAATTGCGGCAAATACAGCACAGTTGGGCGCACGACGATGTGGATAACGTTGACGGTACTTTTCTTTGGCTCTCCGAGAGTTACCATAGCAAATTCCATACACAAAATGCATATCCGCGTATTCTTCATTTGTAAAACTAGGCATATCTGTTTACAATTTGGAAAGTATGATAATTTGATCCCTGTGATAACTTCAATTGAAAATAAAATTCAGAAGGGTAAACAAAAAGAGATAAAATTTCAATATTAATTTACAAAAGTAGAAGAAATATAGTGCTACGGAATAAGAACCAACTTTGTTAATTCGTACCAATGTAAGAAAACATACTAAGTATGAACTAAGAGAGAGCAAGTAGACGTGAGAGCATAGTGAAAAGAATCGGCCGAGTTCAGGCAAAGTCCAGAAAATGCTAAAGCAATAAGCAGCATAAAACGTAAAAGAAGCTGACGAGCTAATGAGCTGTTACAGATTGATTCGCCTTTTGTACCAGCGAGTGGGATACGCACACAGGAAGGTTGGAATACATCTGCATATCACTAAGAGTCCATCTGCAGATAGTCACGAATTTGTATACGTTCCATTTACTCACAATCGTTTCGTTTGCCGAATTTCGACGAAAGCCGTTTTCAGTAATGTATTTCAAATAAAAGGCTAAATTACTCCAGAACTAGAACACCGCTACGGTTTATTGTGGGCTCATTCTAAAGATTGTGGAATGGAGAAGTTTTTGGTAAATTTGACCGATTGTAGCTTGAACGGTGTTTGCAGAATTGCCGGTTAAAGAATTTGGTGACAACTCGATTTTAAACTTCTCCAATGTTTTAGCGCTTGTAGCTCGCCGTCAAATTAAGGTATCCTGATGTAAATTGTGTAACCCGATAGGATTTTTTCTGCTCTTTCCAAATATGTGCTTATTTTGCGTGTAAGTCTTTCAGAAAGCTCACAAATTTGGGTTTATTTAGACGGGATGGAAGAAAACAGATTTTTCTTCTATCTACCATAACTCGGAAACGGTTAGAGATAGGACGGTGTTTTTGTTCGCCATGAGCTGTTCTATCACCTCCTTTCGTTTGGCAGATTATGTCAAACTCATCCTGTATATATAATTTAATTGTTATATATGTCTTAAATGTATCATGTCATTATATTTTGATGTAACTATCTTTTTTTTTTTTTTTTTTTTTTTTTCAAGTAAATGTAAACAAAATGTAAATTTTCATTTTTATTTAATTATTTATTTATTACCGGTTGATTTCAAATTTAGTGTAACTTCTCGCGTATAAGCCGTAGATCAAACGCTTCTGTTTTACACTAGAGATTTTGATTGAGAGAATATGATAATTTTATACATGGCAATGCACACTGAAGACATAACTGTAAAAGTTAATTAAAATTCCCGATGTCAAACTTATTTATTTGACCTGCGGCTTATACGCTAAAAATTACGGTACACAATTATATCTTACCATGCATTTGAATACTATGTAGACAGATTACACATTAAAGAATAAAGTAAAAAACACTGTACATGAATATACTTCTAAGACAGTTCAAAATAGTTTTAGAGGAGACAATTTTATTTGCCATATATTTAGGTGTGAGCCCCGTTTGAATATACACTCCTTCTCATATTTATAAGGACACTTCATATTTTGAAATATCTAATGTAAAAATAATTGTGAACAAGATTATACTAAGTGCACTTAATATATCTAGTATTCTAAAAACCAAAAGTGCTATAATTTTTTTTAATATGAAACAAAATTAATAAAAAATATTGCAAAATATTTTTTCCTCCACGTTTTTAGATGTTCATAATTATAGGGACAATCAAGATTTTTCCATTTTACTTAACTTACTAGCGGATAAATTGCAGTTGACATGCGAATTTGTTAAGTACTGGGCTAGATTAATTCATATATAAACGTTCAATTTTTCTGGACGGACATTACTGTTAATTCCTCGAAAAAAAGAACGTTCATGTAGTGAAGTATGATAAATGTGTTTTTTAAGTGGAAGGATAATTTCGATCAGCCGAATTTCTAATGAAATTCGAAGATCTTAAATTGCTGAAGGAAATGTGATCAAACGTTGGACTGCTGGTTCGATAGGAGAGAGATCTGATGTAAAATCAGAGTTGTTTTACAGAGATCAAGGACTCATAATTCCTCTTACTGTTCTACTCATAATGACTGCTGCTGAATTCGCTCGTAATTTTTAACGAAAGGTTGGGGTCCACATTTATGCATGTTTAAAATAATTCATAATATGTTAAAATAAATAAAAAACCTATAATAATCAATAAGCATTTAATGGGAAGAGGTGGTGGGGGAGTCTATGTTAAAGTTGAATAAAGACAATATTAAATGGTAAAATGTTGCATTTTCGGATGAAAAACATTTTATTCTCGATTAACCAAATAGTTTTAACCGTATCAGGTTGATTTCCTGACATTCCTGACTGATTCACCCTAAAAAGAGCCCCATAAAATATTAATTTAAAGAATAACTGAAAAAAAAATTACTAAGATTCGAGCTGTCCTTATAATTATGAACACCGTAAAAATCATCTTTTTGATCGTATTTAAAGTTTTTTAAGATAGAAAAACGATAAAACTTTTTAAATATAGTCTATCAATGAAATTCAAATTAATAAAAAATATATTTGTTTATCTAATAGTGTTCAGTGCTTAGTTAATATAGAAAAACGGGTGTCCTTATAATTATGAGAACCAGTGTCGTACCTACATTCAGAAAAATAAATAAATAAATAAAAATAAGTCTTTTATTTTATTTAAATGTTTATTCAAAATCATGCAGATAACTTTAAAACACACCACTCCTTGAAACATGCCAATATTAGTCAAACTTTTCAGATGGCACTCTTATTGATCGTCTGAATACCAAATTATATTTTTCTACAAAGGTTTACATTTAAGTTTTTCTGATACACGCATATCAAACGCTAAAAATCTGATTTTCGTATTCAAGGGACTTCAAAACATGATATTATACCAAAAAATCTGAAGTGACTCCACTCGACTTTCCGAACATTGAGTAATTAAAAATTTTGTAGATAAAGTAAAGAAAGAGGAGTTGTTAAACAAACAAAAGAGAGAAAACCATAATAGAGTGTTTGAGTATTTTTCTCCATATATTACACGATATTTTAATTAACGCTACTGAACTTTGAGCCCATAGATCATAATGATAAAGAATTTTTCGCTGTGTCCCTGTAAAAACCTATAAATGCTAGATTCAACAAAATGCTTATAGTTAGTGCAAGAGTGATTTATAATATTCATATAAATTTTCAGCTCAATTGAATAAGGCGTTTAGATACTTTTAAAAATTTAGTCCCATAGGCCATAATGATAAAGAATTTTTCTTTGTGTCCCTGTAAAAAAAAAAAGTAAGTGCTAGATTCACCAAAATCTATACAGTTGGTGCAACTGTGACCTGTACAAATTTTTTGCTCAGATTAATAAGGCGTTTAGACGCTATCACACTTTTTAAAATTTGGCCCATAGGCCATAATGATAAAGACTTTTTCTTTGTGTCCCTGTAAAAAAAACTATAAGTGCTAGATTCTCCAAAATCTATACAGATTGAGTATCTGTGACCTATAATATGTGTATAATTTTTTTGCTCAATTGAATAAGGCGTTTAGAAGCTATCGCACGTTTAAGATTTTGATCCCATAGGCCATAATGATAAAGAATTTTTCTTTGTGTCCCTGTAAAAAAAACTATAAGTTCTAGATTCACCAAAATCAATAGGGTTCGTACTATGGTGACTTATAATATACGTACCAACTTTCAGCTTATTCGAACAAAGCTTTTAGACGCTAGCGTGTTCACTCACACACATACACACATACATACATATATCCTCGCAAAAATAGTGAAAACGGACTCATTGGACTTCGAAACGTATAGAAACATCAAAATCTCAAATTCGGAATTTTGACATGATTACAATACTTTCCTCACTATAGTGTTCGGAAAGTAATAAATCAATAGTGAAAAGTAGATTCCGAACAATACTTTATCTATCATGTAGGTATAAGAAAAAAAATTATCACACCTAAAATGTTTTTTCTGAATTTCGTAAAATTTTTGAAAGCTCTTCCATCAATTATATTCAATGAATGAAAGAATGTTTTCTCTGAATTTTGGGTAGCCCTACATAATTTCTCTAAATTATATTCACAACACATAGTACACTTAAATTTAGTTCAGTATTAAAAGCACATAACACAATTTGAATGCACATCCAGTAGGTTTCGAGTATAGCTTTAATATATCCGAATTCTTTTGCGTGGCACTGCAAACGAATGATGAACGATTTTGATATTATATTCTATACAAAACATGCTTTTATAAACATAAATATATTCCCTTCATTTTGTTTAATGCAGACTAAAGATATTATACTGTACCTAACAGAAATTTTGCACATAAACATAATGCATTTGAATTCTTTTGAATATACCTATACACGAACTCCTTTTTGAAGTTTACTGGAAATTTTTTTGTAGTACCTCCATATCATACATATTTAGAATGACGAGTTTAAATTCCTGCTAATAACATGCAGACACTCAGACAGATACACAAACCAACCACTGAAAACCAGTTTTTAGAATTCAGTTGACCTCAAAACGTGTAAATATATCAAAACAATTCCGAAAAACTCTGATTTGACTCAAAAACAATATTTTCTTTTCCATTTATATGCAAGGCAAAGAAATTAAATATATTTTCTACAGACATAACTCATCATTTGATACCATTTTTATTGAACCATTTATTTCCACTTTATTATAACATAAAAGCTTATTTTTATTAAGATGCATTATTTATCACCATCAAAGAATTCTTAAATGAACATATGAAACGTTAAACAATTAAAATTTATGCGTAAAAATATTTACGTAACTACAATTTGACATTAACAGAAAAATGCACTTCCATTTAAATATGCAAACACAGCAGTTTATTCGAAATGTTTCTTTTACTTTTCTGGAAAGTGATACTGTATATCGTCACTATATTTTCATTATTCTGCTCTTTTCCCTTTATTTGAAAATTTTCGGCTTTATAAATATTTATGAACCAATGAGATTTTTCTATTTTAGAATACATAAAAGAGAAATATAGTAAACTTTAATATGGCTTTTAAAAGGATACATTAACAAATACTATGGAAAACCTTGTAATATATCGGGGGAGAAGGGGGTTTCCTTTGAAAGGAATACCTTTAAAATGATTCATGCTGGATTTTTGTGATTTATTCCAAATCAAATATTATATTGCTCTCATTAAAGTTTTAAATAACATATCACTGATATTTTTGTGGAAAGTTTTTGAAGCTTTTTTAAATGTGAACTTTTTCTAGAATGAGCATCGAATGAAAAATACTTATACAAAGAGTGAAAAGGAAAAGAAAATGTAAATGTAAATAAATATATTATCATTTATTTACAAACTTTTATACGAGCTAAAAGTGAGACATAAATGTAATAAATATTTTATAAAGAAAAGTAATCCAGTTTATTTCAATTCAATAGAACCACACTCACATTAATTCACTGTCAGTCACCCTATTCCAAATTAAATAAATAATAAATATATACCTAATCTGATCTTATAAATAATACTGATTTAATGAAAAAGAAAACGATATTTTTTGTTTTCTTTGTTTGTTATATTTTTCATTCATTTCATTAGTTATTTACTTTTTTCCACCTTTTTATCCCATTTCTAATCTAAGTTTTTTTTTTTTTTTTTAACTTTTTATTTATTGTCACAGATTTTTCAACACATCTAACAAGACATGTTAATGAAGAAATACCGTGGAACTCTCTAAAGTATAAATTTCATAAAACTTCAAATCTAAATATTTATATAATACAAATACAAAAAGAAATGAAACAAAAGCCAAAAAAAGACCTAATAAGTAATAAATGAAAGGCAACTCAGATACGACATATCAGATTATGCATAAGATAAAACACTTGTCAACCAAAGTCATAGTCACTGTCCAATGAGAAAAAAGAACTAAAAGAAACTTTTTTTATTAAAAAATATAAAAAGTTTTTTTTAGTTCTTTTTTTAAAAAGAGGCCATTTAACACGTTAATCAGTCATATGTGCCTGACGTATTTTTAACACGCATTTTTAACTAGGAAATAACCCTAAAAGGAATATGATATACGCCGAGTAATTATTAACACGTTAATCGCCATGTCAGTCATATGTGCCTGACGCATTTTTAACACGCATTTTTAACTAAATTGTCTAATAAAGTTACCATGGCCCATGTGGAAATTTTTCTGATATTATCATGGCGATTAACGTGTTAAGGTTGATATGGCCAAAAATTTTATTACAATGTCACTTTTTAAACAATATCTCTGAAATACCTGTGACTGTTGCGTCATAAAACCCACGTGACCTCGCACGCAATGAAATTTAGGAAGAAAACGTAACTGTAATCAGTAACTGTCTTTTCTTTCTACCAGAAAGGTTCGCAGAATTGTCTGCGTTTTTATTCTTTTTAAAATGTTCTAAAGTAAAATTGTAATTTTTGTATAGTGTATATTATGTTTGTGTCTTCATTAAACTTTGTCATGTTCTAAAATGGTTGCAGAGTCTTCATCTGAGTCTCCATCTTTTTATTCGACGCCTAAAATTAAATTGTTTTTATGAAAAAGCAAAGAATAATTAGTCTTATGACTACACTAGCCGCCTTCGGCGACCAGCTGGTTCGCGATCCCTGAAAAATCCGACTTTACGAAACTCCCGCTCGGTGGCGCCTTCTTCCTAGGGACACTCGATAGAGAGAGACTGGACATTGGCGCGCCGGCTTTTTCACGAAATTCTCCATTTTAGTGCCAGTTGCTCCATTGCTTATCATTACGCTGAGAAGAAATTTTGATTATTTTACGTCATAATCGAAAAATAACTTATTTATTACATTTTTACTTTGTTGGGAGATAAATTGCTTTAATTTTGAAACACTTTTAAAAGATAAAAATGCATAATTATTTATTTTATATCATGCTTTAAATACTTTGAATTCTCTTATCGCATGCTGTTTTACGTATTTATTTCCTAACATATGAGATAATTACATTATTTATTTGCTAGCTATTAGTTCTGTTGTGCAAAATATTTAATATGTTAGATCTCAATGTATTTTTCTGATATATTTTAAAATGCATATTTAAAATAACTATATAAAAATATATTTTTTGATTTCTTGCTAGTACGCAAAATGTATCAGATTTCTTAAAATAAATTAATAAAAATAAAGAAAATAAGGTGTACATTATTTGCTAACATATGAAATATAAATTTCTTTTAAATAATAATTGCCATAATAAATTTTATAAATAATATTTAAATAAGTAATTATTTTTATTTACATAATATTTAAAATTAAAAAAAAATCAATGAAATAAGCAAATGTAAATAAAATAAATAAAAACATTTTTTAATTTCTAAAGATATTAGTTAATATTTTTACAAATTATTATTAATAAAATTTTTATCTTTAATATTTAACTGAGTCATTATTATTAATAATGCGTAATTGAAATAAATAAAATATGTAATTTTAGCTTGTAAAAATATTACGTAAATATTTTTATAAAATAATAAAAAATAATTTCTGTTTTTCTGCCGTAGTTTTACATTTTTATTCATGAACTACTTGACAAAAACTAAGATTACCATATTTTTGGTAAAAATTTTCTAACTTTTTATATATAGAATGTATGTCCTCCGAAAAAATAAGGTAGAATTACTTTCTTTAAGGTAGAATTGCTTTCATAGTCAACGTATTTTGCTTAATATAAAAATATACAACGAAAAATTCCTCTGTTTTCCGATAGCAATTGAAAAAGTAACCATGTCGAAGGTTAAAACAAAATTCGTTTTTCTTCAAATTATTTTTCTCTAAGACGAAAAAAATTACATATTTATATTCTGCATTACATTCTGCACAAATTTAGCACAATTTTCTTTCATTTATGTTGTATAGTAAAGCGTCAATCGCGAAGAAAAAAGCATTACGTTCTACGGGGATCATTCCGAATTGGCAATAAGATGGCCGACTTTCGGTGAATGTCCAGTCTCTCTATATATAGGGTCCCTACTTCCTCCCTACTTCTCCCCGGTCTAATAACAGCTTATTGATATCAACAAGATATATAAAGTAGAGTGATAAATGGTAACCCTTGAGAAGGTCCAAGATGAGTCATGTGACATGTTCTTCTTGCACCTGCGTATTCGATGGTTCCCTTGGTAACAGCTTATTTTCAGTAAATTTCTATGGCAACGGTTTGGAGATTGTTCTTCGCATAAGTCATAAATGCCAATGTTTTTGTTTACTTACGTAGTTTAATATTCTTTTGTTCTAAATCATTTTGATTTTGATTTTACTTCTCTTTTATTTCGTGTAGTTGAACTTTAACCGACAAAATGCTTCAAAATAGTTGAAAAATTATTATTTGTTGTTAAATTTAGCTCTTTAAAAGTTTAAATTTTCTTTTATAAACTTTTTTAAGCTTTGTTGGGAAACGATGAAAAAAAGGTATTTTATTATTTATTAAAATGTGAAATATGTGTAAAATTATTTTAAAAACAATTTATTTCGGTCATATTACTGTCATGTTACCTAATAATAATGATAATTTGTCGAACTGATATTTTAAATGCCAAAATAGCGATAAAGGGCCAAACACAGCAACCTATTCGAGCATGTCACTTGATTCATCTTGAACCACGGAAAGTTAATCATTCATCCATTGAATCAGCACTCTAATGGACTCTTCCCACCTGACGTCAGAGGTCACATGATAGAGGAAAAACAAATAGCAGACGAAGTCTTGTTTATCTAGAGCGATTGCTGAAATAACATATTTTCTATTCTTATTTTTGATCAATCGTATTTAATCTGTGTTATTTTTTATACATCATCATTTTTAATCAATTTTATATCATTATTCATCATCTTTTGTTTGCTGTATACATTTACAATCATCATTTAGTTTATACCTGTTATTGATGTTCATGAAGACATGTTTAAATACTCTGATTTTTGGTACTTAAATCAGTGACAGTGCAATATCGTACTACGTAAATCCATTTAGACCAGTAACTAAGTTAATTAACTTGTTGTAACACCTTTATGCAATTAAATTAAATGAAAACATTTTAAAATTTCAATTTATAATCCGTAAACATTCCACAAGAAGCTATTATTTATTGCTAGATCAGTTAATGTTACAGTTACACTACAATATACAAAAATCGATTCTTATAGGTAAAAATAAATAAACACATAAAATGTTTTTTTAAAAATTATTAAATTTACAAATACAATTATTCTACTGTTTACAAATGCACAATATTACTTTTATTTTATTTTATATTAAATATTAAAATTTTTGTTCTAAAGAACAATATTTAATTGAATTCGATTCTCAGAATTCGATTATTCGTTTTCCTCTATCACGTGATTGAGCAGACGACGGTGGGAAGAGCCCATTTATATATCTCGTTGATTGATATATCGTGAAAATAGCTTATTGAAATCGCAGTAAATCCGTGCGGTAGCGCCTTCGGCGCCCTCTTCCCTTTTCAATATCTGAAACAGCCTGTTCGCGAAGATAATACAAACATTTTTTTAAAAGATTTGTGTCTGACTTATCTGTGGTTTTCTCCAAAACTTGCTTAATTCCGGGCTATATACCGTTAAAAATTATTAGTACGAAATGTGAGTGTAAATCTGAATTTGAAACTCTGTAAAATATAAAAGAATAAAAATTTTCTGGGTTTTCCGTAGTTTTCTCCGAAAGTTTCGTACAGAATTTGAACGGCTTATATCATTTTAATAGCCTGCAATAAAAATACTTTAAAATATCTTTTGAATGATGTATTATGTATTACAATAATGAATATCTCAAAATGGCTAATCTATCAAGGGCGATTAACGATTTCTATTGAAATCCGTCTAAAATTTAAGAATTCCAAAACTGCTTTTTTACAACCGAATTCATAAAAAAAGGGGGGAAAAAATCAATATTATTCTGTTAAAAGTAACTTTTGGTGTCATTAACAGATGAAATAAAAATGAATTTAAATAACTATAATGTCTATTTATTTTATTTTTAAAGCTATACTTTAGATTTTTTAACTGCATACAGGTGAGCCATAATGACGGGCAATTTCGAAGTTCTGCTTTTGATCGATTTTAAACTGAAAAAATTCAAAAACTGCTTTTTTTATTTCCAATACTTTGTCACGTGGCCGAAAAACGAAAAGCTATTTTTCCCGACCGAAAGAGAGCCAGCATGTCTAGCAACTGGCACTGAAGAATCTTTGATAAATGAAATAATTAAGTGTTCTGCCTGTTGCCAACTAAATTTCATACTTTAGTTACTTTTAAAAAAAATTTAATTGCTGTAGAGATAAGCCACTTGTACTCTTAGATTCGGAAAAAAAATCCCCTTTCATTTGGTACCAAATTCGTAACGATCGAACTAATATTTCTAATTTATTTTCCACTTTTTCTGATTTTAACTCCGTTAAAATATCTATTTTTATGCAATTAATGCATTTTAATTAATATCTCCGGAACTAATTAAAATTTTTAAATTCTGTTTTCACTATCAACTCGGGAAGGCTTCTGAGCACCCGTATGTCAAATTTTATACTTCTGCGTTCAGTAGGGGCTAAACGTATAAATGCACAGACAGAGAGACAGACAGACATCTTCTTTTATTATTATAGATAGATTAAGTGTTCTACTGAGCTAGCCAGAAATACATCTCTATATTCAAAATTATTATTATGAATCTTCATTTTGTCCAGAATAATCCCACACAGGAATTTTTAAATTTAAAGAATTTGTGTGTATAAGATCTATACGTACCGTTAGTTGCGAAGTTTAAAAAGTTTGTTCTTACTAATATAAACAGGTCGAATAAAATATGAGAAATGTTTATGTATATACGCATACATGTTCAATAAGTATTATACGTATAGTAGTTGGAAAAGTCTTACGTAAGTAAATAAATTATAAAGCGCTTTTAATTTTGTTTAGTAGTATAAGAAAAATAATTTCTTAATTCTCTAATGGTGTTAGAAAATACAAATGGATAAAAAAGTAAAACAATACTTTCAAATCTCTGACGAAAAAGTATTGCTTAAATTTTATCAAGGACTGAAACTATCATTTAATTATTATCTACTCCCTTATTTAAAATTTTTCTGTTGTAGAAATTCTTTAATATATATTTTAATCATTTATTTCAGTCACACAAATGCAAATATACAAGGTGTAACGAAACTAATGGTCATAACTGTGAAGGGATGAGGTGATAGAATTTGCCAAAACAAGCAACTTTCACCATACAGTGTGGGGTCGGTAAACAAAGGCAACCTGCAGACGCCTGCTTAATGGAAAGGGAGAATACAATAAAGACGAATAATGAAGAACAGAGTTTCTTTATTATCGAAAATTTACAATAAATATTCAAATGAGCGACCACCAGCTGCAATCACGCAGACATTAGAAAATTCCTGTCATTTGCTTAAAGTCTGCAGCTGCGATGCTAAAGGCCAGTTTCGACTTGGGCTCAAGATCAACGCTCAAAACGTCATTAATCACGCTTCCGACACAAAGAGCCAAATGTCTTGTCATCAGTTGTAGCCCTTTCTTATCAGATCGCGCAGTTAACTCAAAGGAAAGCATGCAAAATTGACGAAGATATCTACCCCTGGCCCACAATTATCTCTGCAGGGGGTTAGATTCCATCCCCGTTCGTGGGCTTTGAGCTACAGTGAGCTAGCCTAACCACATCAAAGGATTCTGAATAGAAAGCGCCCAGTGAGCGCAAATGGAAACCGGACTTAATTCGATCGGCAAGGTTCTTTGGTGATTCTTTGGCGTTGGGCGTGGTTAGATGGTGCGTTTGAATATTACTACATCTCTAGTGAGAAATAGAAGCTAAATGACGGGTTATACGAAAGGCGACGTTGTACCCACACTAGAAAAAGTGGCCTTTCGTGGCTCGCCTTTTGCTTACCGACACCATATTCTATACTGAAAGTTGTTTGTTTTGGCAAGTTCTATTACTCCTTACAGTTGCGACCATTAGTTTTGTTACACTCTGTGTGTGTTGGTGTGTGTACATATACAGGGGGGACCAAAAGTCCATGACACGTTTTAAACTTTTATATGAAATCAAGTAAGCAGCGCACAAATTTTGCACTATAGTGTGCCAAAGATATATGATAAAAAGGAGATAAAAAAAAATATATTATTTCGGATTTTTTCCCTGAGCTGGCTCTATTTGTTTCTATACTTGATTTGTACAGTGTTTCTTGTAGTTTTGCTGTGGCAACTTTGATTCTCAAACTTAACCTCTCACGATTTCTTCTTGTGGGAATATGTAAAAGATAAAGGAAAGGATACCTTCCCCTGCGGCTAACACTGAAGTATTGAATACGAGAATAACACTATTACCTTCCATAAACAATGCTTGCAAACAGGTGGACTGAATTGGATGATGAGGAGACTTTGTGATGAGGATAAAGCTATAAAGCGTGCACATATTTAAATAGTGCAGTAAATTTTACAAAATAAATCTTCTTCAATTGCTTGTCTTGCGTTTTTAATATTTTTAATTGCTGTTTTTCGGTGTAGTGCCATCTATGTAGGAAGTTTGGAAGTAACACTTTTGTTTACTTAAACAAAAATTATTATTGTACGAAGAATTGTGGTACAAACTTCACTCTCGTATGTTAAATTCTTGATTTTATATTAATACTTAAATATATCAGTAATTTGTGGTCCACCCTTGTATAAATATTTCGCTTAAGCAAACAAAATATTTTCAATAAAATTAAAATATGATAAATATAAAATTTTCAATTTTTTATATATTTAAGTTTTAAATTACAGTAACCTGTACTTGTGTCTAAATATATTTTTGATTTTTCTTCCTTTTATTTATTTTGCATTCATTTTCTTTACACTTTCCAACAAGGTTGAAAAATGTTAATGACTTCGGTTTGTCTGTCTGTCTGTGCGCGCTATAACACCCGTAAATATTTGTAGAATTTCTTGAAACTGATATATGTTATTCAAGTTCACTATCGGATGTTCCCTATTGAAAATGGAATTTATACCTCTACTGGTTTGTGTACAGGGACACCCGAAAGTATTTCAAAGCATTGTGTTCTATGAGAGGTATTTTTATAAACCATATTTTCATACCTTTACTGTACACAAATCGTAATGAAATTGACATATGTTATTCAAGTTTACTATCGAATGTTTTCTGTATAAAATGGAGTAAATACCACCTCTCGTTTGTGTACATGGACACTCAAAAGTATTCCAAAGCACTGTGTTCTATGAGAGATATTTCTATAAACTAGATTTTAATAACTTTACTTTGCACGAAGTTTTATGAAATTGAAATATGTTATTTATATGCACAAAAGAATGCTTTGCATAGAATATAGCTCGATTAGCATTAGATTTACAGGGTAACACAAAAATATTCAGTTATATTGAGACCTACAAATAAAAATTTACTAGAATTGTACTTTTGTTTACATTAAGAGTTTTTAACACTTTCTATATCATTTTTTAAGTGTGAATATGATTTCAGTTTGTATATCTGTCTGACTGTTCTTCTGTCCATCTGTCTGCCTCTCTGTCTGTTTTTCTGCGCTCTAACTCCCGTAAATATTTATGGAATTTCTTCAAACTGATATATTTTATTGAAATTCACTATCGAATGTTCCAGATTGAAAATGGAGTGAATAACTCATCTGTTTTGTGTACAGGGACACCCAGAAGTATTCGAAAGCATTGTGTTTTATGAGAGGCGTTTCTATAAACCATATTTTAATACCTTTACTGCACAGAAACTTTAATGAAATTTTAATATGTTATTCAAGTTATCGGATGTTTCCTATGTAAAATAGAATACATTTCTAACTGGTTTGTGTACAGGGACACTTGAAAGTATTACAAAGCATTGCGTTCTATGAGAGTTATTTTTATAAACCAAAATTTAATAATTTTACTTTGCACAAAGCTTAATGCAATTGAAATATATTATTCGTATGCACAAAAGAATACCTTCTATATAATATAGTATGATTAGCATTAGACTTACAGGGTCACACAAAAATATTCATTTACATTAAGAGCTATTAATAAAAATTTGCTGGAATTGCACTTTCGTTTGCATTAAGCGCTTTAACACTTTCTTATAATTTTAGTGGGAATATGCGTATCAGTCTGTCCGATTGAGTACCTTTCTATTTGTTTGTCTCCGGCTCCTAGTGTTCGTAAATATTTTGAGAATTTTTAAAAAATGATACAATCAAGTTCACTATGGAATGTTCCCTATTTAAAATGTCATTAATAGGTCCTGTACAACTAGTTTGTGTACAGGGTCAACAAAAAAAAAGAAAATATGCCAATGCATTACATTTTAGGAAAGACATTTTTAAAAGTTATATTTAAAAAACTTTCTATGTAAAAATCATAAAAACATTGACATGTATTCTTAATATTCTAAAACAGTGTTTTGTATGGAATATGATATGAGTATCTTTCAGATTTACAGGGCTACACTAAAAATATTCAGATAGATTAAAAGCTGTAATTATAATCTAACGGCTGCATTTTCTTTTGCGTTAAGCATTTTTAACACTTTCCAAAATGCCTAAGAATGTTTTTGAAATCAATTAGACTATCTGTATATTTTTCAGTCATTCTGTCTGTTGTGTGATAGCGTGGTCAAATAATATTAAATGTTATACGATACAAGAATTATGTGCAGTTGGAAAGTGTTACTAATCAATGCGTATTGCATGATTTTTCTTTCTTGTAGTTTTCTGAAAACGGTGCACAGATCAATACGGTATAAATTTTCCTACAACTTTTGTTATACAACAAGTTTCATATAAGTTCAATATTTCCAGAAGAAATAATTCATGCACTGCAAAAATGAAAAATATATATATAACTTCGGAATGAGGCAAATTTCTTTGAAAGTTTAAAAGCACTTATAAAACTTTTGTTCTTGTTTCTTTTGTATTATTATTATTTTCTAAGCAATATTGTTAACAAAAATGTTAAAATGCCAATATGGAAATTCTTCCTGTTAAAATTATTTAAATAATTTAATATTGTATTGTGCAAACTATAAAAGAATAAAAGCAAACGAAGTATTTAGTATTACAAAATACACTTTTATTTTGGTGAAAAATATTCATTACAACTCTGTGCGCATAAAATCATGAGCATAATTATGAAATAAAATGAAATAAATCCTTCATCATCAATCCTACATCCTTCATCTTTGGGTAAGCCATTACCCATTGATGCTAATATTTTAATTTATTCCAGAGTATTTTTAACCCCGTCTTTATTTCATATCACTTATTTTTTACGATTAATTTTTTGCTTATATTATAAAATTATAAGTTATAGAAAAAATTTATATAAATAAAGTGGTGCGAAATAAAGGCGGGACTAAAAATACTCCGGAATAAATTAAAATGTTGGCATCTATGCATTACCTCGTTCGCCTTCAACTAGGATTTTTTGAAGCTCGAAATATGCACAGATGTATTGTGTTGTTGAAATGTTCAGCTGCCTGGTGTAATCAGAATAGCAACCGGAAACAAATTATCAGCCAGCATGTTCGGTTATAACAGAAAATTAACTTTATTATCAACTGAAAACAATTTCAGTTTTTCCACCAGATGCTCAAACCATAGCCTCCTTTACCAGATGCCTTCCGCGTGGCTCGGAAACTTGGCGGTAGACAGCGCCACCTGGTACAGATTGCGCGACTTTCTTATTCAACAGCAACCAAAAATTTTTAAAAGTGGAATATGATATACATAAAAGGCGAATAGAATCGAAGAAACGTCGATTATATATATCATATATCACTTCTTAAAATTATTGGTGACAGTTGAATAAAAAAGTCAAGCAATCTGTACCCGGTGGCACTGTCTACCGCTTCAACTGTTGCCAAGTTTCTGAGCCATGCGACAGGCATCTATTGTTTTGCTCAAACTATGACAGATCCTTCTTTTCCCATGTAAAAAAAAATCAAGAAAAAAAACTTTGAAAGTAACATTCAGGAAAATTGCAGAAAACTTGCAGATATTTCGGACTTCTTGAAATAAACCTGTATGAAACCTTTAAAAAAAACTGAATATTTCCTGAAGGAAACCAGCTTTTTTTTATTTTTCTTCAAAATATCTGTGGAAACTTTTAAAATACCTGCAAAATATTATAGGAAGTCCGAAACCCTGCAGTATACCTGTAGTTTTTGGCTTAAAAAAAAAAAAAAAAAAAAAAAAAAAAAACCTGGGTTATAATTAGCGTTTTGAAAAACGGTGCCATTCTTACAAATAAAAGTTGAAAATCATCTGGACCATCCAAATTAAAATTTTTTCCCTTCAAAAACACCATATCACTCCAGTTGATGCCAACCTCTAATTTTTTCCTGGCAAACTTTAAACGTGAATCAATATGCTACGTAAAAAGGGGGTACTGTTTTCCTTCAAATTTTTCTTACAGAATATCAAAATTTTTATACAATTGGTTTCTTATTGCTCGGCTAGTGCAGTGCAACTTCATCAGATCTTTAATTTGGGAAGAAGATGTTTTTTGCTTGCAGGCGAGTTTCTGGGCATGTATCTGTGGTCTTCAAGAAATTATCTTTGGCCTTTTTGTTTGCTGTTTTGTGCCATAGCTACCAGGTTTAAGGAGAAAACGGTTATCTACATCCTTCGACCTTATGATTTTTCATGCAATTTCAACACCACTATAATTAGCATCTTTAAAAGGCAGTGTTTTGGAATGTAGTTATTATAAGTTTAATCCTTTCGGCATTGTATGAAAATATACAAAAATAAAACATTCGGTATTCGTAAAACTTGTATTACTATTTTAAATCAAAAGTAAATGCTCTTCGTTTTATTTATTCTTTTAAATAATGTAATCAGTACATATCTTTGTACTTCTTTCCAAGCTGTCATCCACCAATTTCGATAACTTTTACATAATTCAAAAAATAGTATTGCAGAGCTGCCAACATTTTTAAGTTTTAAATCAGAATTGACACCAGTATTTTTAAATGGAATATATTATATATATTTTCGAGGATTAATATTAACGAAATCAGCTACAAAAATTTTCCGGTTTAAAGTCTCCCTTGAAAAACTTGGCACCTATGGTCTTGGATTTTTTATAAATATCTTTTAGGTTAGTTGAATTAATTTAAATAGTAAAAAATTGCACAGTAGAAAATCGTAGTAGTTTTCCACTTTTGACGATTTTTTGCCTGACGTTATATTTTTTCCAGGGTTCTGAATGAAATGGAGGCTACTTTGGAGTAACGAAGACTTTGCTGAATGTTCAAAAATCAATTCAAAGCAGTTCGACTGGAGAAAGATAACACTTCAAAAAGACCTAAGAGATTACATCGATATATCGTAGGAGTTTCATCAGAGCGGGCCATTTTCAGAATTAAATATCGTCTAGCATGCATTTCTAATGACGCCAAATACGTTCACCTTTTCACCAAATGTCACCATATCCCATTCCCGAACAACCTATTGGCACGGGTGTTAAAACTACAGTGTATGATGTAAATTTTATGCCACTACTGTTTCATTCAATTCAATGGATTATTTTTAACCGAATTGTTTCAGAGTATTATTTTAATTTCTTAGAAAGGATAAGAAGCATATAACTCCTTTGTATCCCAATCGGTCGGCATACTGGAGAAAATTAAGAGAGCCTTTTTAAATATCCAATCTTATAATATTGATGAACTGGCAAAGATTCGGGCTAAAATAATTTTTGTTCTTGCTTGTCCATTGCGATGATTACATTCTGATAACTTAAATTTTTTAAAAGTCACATCACTGTTGCCAGATTTTACTGCTTTTTTTTTATCAATAGTCACCAACAATTTTGAGAAGTGATAATTGATATACATAACAGAGGATTAATCTTCGAAGTGATTAGGCAACCGTTATATTTAAAATTTAGTGGTGGATATTGAATAAAAGAGTCGCAAAATCTGGCAACACTGAGTCACCTATTTGATACTTAATAATTTCACAGCTGCGAACATGAACTATTTTACACAGAAAAAAAAGTGTTGAAAAACTGTACAAGTTGGCAGTTATGTAATTTGAATTTCCGCGGCATCTCGCTTATAAAATTAAGCTTAATGTAGCGCTGGTAGCGACGCGTTTTACGGTAAGTTATATTTGAACCTAAGACCTGAGGAATAAAAATCCCAAGACGTACCTCTGGACAAAGGGTTAACCCATTGTTCATCGGTAAGTTATTATCTAACCGAGAATTGCGCCGCTACAGTACTCCCCTCCTCAATGAGTATGAAATGGTACGAGCGATATTACTCGTTTAGACGGTAGCGTTTGCCAAATTGTGCTGTCAGTTGTTCGCGTGTAAAGCTGATGCGCGGTGTGACAAGCTTTATGCTGTGAGCGTTTCATAGTACCTGATGCTGCCATATATTGTCCCAGATGTAAGTTATTTGTGCCGTTTATTTATACGTCCATGGTCACCAATGCAGGAGTGCATACGGGAAGCTGTATTTGAACCTGAGACCTGAGGAATAAAAATTCAAATGCGTACCTCAGGACAAAAGGTTAACACATTCTTCATCGGTAAGTTATGATAATCTAACCGAGAATGGCGGAACTACACACATTAAATGACTAAATTCAAACTAAAAGCTTAACATAAGTAAACTTTTAAATGATTTATCATAATTATTTTTATAAGTTTACAGTTATTTAAATAATTTTTTTGTTATATGCTTTTAGTGAAATATTACGTTCATTTGTAAAAATTTTATATAGAGTAAAATTAACAGAATTCAAAATATGAGTAATATTTCCTGACATTCATTGCAAATTTCTAAATTTAAAAAAAAAAAAAAAAAATGATAATAAATCATCGAGTATATTCTGTTGCCTCTCATTAAATGATTTATCATTTTAACATTATAGATTTCTATAAATTTCTGTCATTTATTTTACGAGTTAAATATTCACAAATTACGCAGTTCAATCGGTCGCATTTGTTAACTTACATTTCTAAAGGAAAAGAAAGAAATTGGGAAAAGAAACGAAATGGAACTTTTAACATCAGCATCTTTAAGTTCCAGCAAACCAAGTTTTCCATTTTCGTGACAATTTAAAAGGTGCAAGTCACATTTCCTTGAAAAATAGATTCTAGAATCACCTTCTGTAATCTTGATTGTTCTTCAAACTGAATTTCGAAAGCCAAAAATACTTGAAACAGAAGAAAACTTTCCATTTAAGATCTAGCTTAGCGCATCGTATCTGTTCAGAATCGAGGTGGAAAAACCTTAAGGGAATCGGCCTAAGGGAATATGAGAAAATAATGCCAGAAAGTGCTGATATTGTTTACTAGAGTTTTCGAAAACTGAAACAGTTTTATTTCAAAGTTTAATTTTAAAAAATGACTTTTGGTTGAACCTTTTATTTAGCTATTTCTTATTTTTCAGATAAATTTAGAAAATCGTTTTATTTTTATTTTTCAACCATTTACATTTTCTTGAGATTGGAACTGTGAAATCTTTCATAATAGTATAAAAGAATTCGTTTATCAGCGACATGCCGTAAAAGAATTTCAACCTATTATGAAATGCATATCAACTATATAGACCTTTTTATTGTTATTATTATTATTATTGCTTTTGTTATTATTGTTATTATTATTATTATTATTATTATTGTGTCGCGTTTAGAAAAAATATTCTTCAAACAAATCAATATGCAACAGAATCTGTTTATTTTATCAAACAGTCAGGGCACAGATGTAAAAGAAAAAATGAATGAATTTGCGTAAAGTTTTAACGTTAGTTTATTCAGTGGTTAATAATTTTACTTTTTACTACCATTTTTCTCTACTTTTAACGTCTATGTTTTTCCATTAATCACAACTTAAAAATCGACTAAAATGATTTAATGGCTGGGAAAAGAAAGAAAAGTAACGAAGAATTAGTTTGTTGTTTCCATCAATCTTCTACACTTTCCAATACGAATTCCCAAAATTTAAATTATTTATTACAATTATTATTTATCAAAATTATTTTCCATGGTAAGTACAGATAATTTTGAGCTAAAACAAATATAGCACTAAATGTATACAGAAAGTCAATTTTGTGGCCTACAGACAATATCTCAGAAGTTTATCCTAGTTGACTATTACTATTACAAATAACATATTTTTATTATTCCATTATAGTTGGTTAAAAATAGTGTGCATTTATAAGAAATTTTGTCCTTTACTGTCACATTAAAAATTATTAAAGAATGGAATGATAGAGTTGGACGATCTGTTGGACGATTTGTGCCAAAAATTTATGGACTCTAATTTATTTCAAGGTGCAAGTACATATAACCTTACAAAAATTCTGTACATTAGTTCTCGAGTTAGAGTTGGCAGAATATTTTTATCTCACGCCTACAGAGATAGACATTTTCTAAATACTCATTACCTAAGGTTTTTTTTTCTTTTTTTTTTTTTTTTTTTTTTTTTATTATTATTATTATTATTAATTCTATTTTAACATTCGTAAAATTCAAAACCGTTAAATAAAAAAATCTTTTCCAAAAATTCATTATTTAACTTTTTTATAATTTTATTTACAACTAAAAAAATGTGCTTAGTTAATATTTTGCATTTTTAAACTCTAAATTAAAATCTGAGAATTAAAAAAAAAAAAAAAAAAAAAAATCTGTTTTTAAAAAACGAGTGCTAATTTAACGGTTTTGAATGTTCCAGGTGCGAAAACGGAATTTAAAAAAAGAAAGAAAGAAGGAAATTGTAATGAGTAATTCTATACACAAATTTCCCCATAGAGATACATGGAATTTCGTAACTGGAGACGGAGAAATTGCAAGTAGAAGAGAGGAACCTTAAACTCGCACTAGAAGTATGCGGTGAACGATTAGCGATTAGCGGTCTGAAATTCCTCTCTAGTGCTGGTCCGAAGTCCTGCCATTACAATTTTGATCCTGAGCAGAAAGGTTAGCTCCCATGTTTCGGTAACCCCAAGAGGCATTTTTATTATACGTAGAGATTGATTTATTTATATTTTTTATTTTTACTTTATTTTTATTTATTATTATTATTGTTATTATTTGAAAAAATTAAACGTGAATTGTTTAAAGAAAATTTAAACAAAATGATGCTTTATGTCTTTGTATATCACTGAGCTGAAGAACAACTGGGCGAATGGTTCCACAGTATCCGTGCGTGCCAGTTTTTCAAGAATTCGTCTGCTATGGTTTGCCGTACAAAGTCAAACCTTGTACGGCAGGCAACAATTGTGGGGTCGTCCATGACTATTATACTCTTTAAAGAATTAAAATTAAAAATTGTAATATCATGTTCTGCATATGGTTATACGAACAGACAACCTTTACACTATTTTACATTGAAATATAAAAGTATCAAATGCTTTCTTCCGTACAAGGTTTGACTTTGTACGGCAAACCATAGCAGACGAATTCTTGAAAAACTGGCACGCGAAAACCGGTCTAGCATTTCCTCCAGTTGTTCTCCAGCTCAGTGTTGTATATATCTCAGGGGTCGTACACTACGCCCTTCTTTCAGGACACGCTCATGAAGGAGTAAATTTAAAATTAATTGCTACCACTCTTTTTATAAAATAATCTCGACCCTGTACAACCCTTGACCATTACTACAAATATAAAGGAATTATTTCTGCTTGAAATTAGTGGTGGTAAATAAGGCGAAAATTTCTTATATCTGAGAGTGTCTTGAAAAAAAGGCGGAGAATCAACTTGCATTTATAGTTTACCGATAGACAAAGCTATCCAAAAATTACAACTCCCTCGTATTTCGTCTACTAAATCGGTCACATCTAATATCAGTATTGTTTTACCTTATTTTTCTAAAACCAGTCAAACCATAGCTAAAATTCTCAAACAATATGATTTTAAAATAATATTTTCGCCTTCCAATAAACTCACCCTTTCTCAGTTAAAAGATCCTATTGATATGCATAATTCTTGGGGCATTTATAGTATTTCCTGTCAGTGTGGTTTATCATATATTGGCCAAACTAAACGCAGTCTTAAATTTCGTCTAAAAGAACATATGAATTACGTCCGCAAACAAGAAACCAATAAATCGGCTATTTATAAACATTGCTGGGAAGAAAATCATAATTTTAAATTTAATTCAGCTAAAATAATTTGCAGACATCCATTCATGAACTCGATTTCTTTGAAGCTTTTCATATTTATAAAAATTTTAAAAACCTTGTAAATTGTGATTTCGCTGTTCCCTATTTGTCTGATTGTTGGAAATTTTACATTCAGTCCACATTTCCTTAATTTTTCTACTGTTTACACAGCTACACATTCCTTAATTCCTATTGGCCACACTCCCCACCTCTTCCGTAATCCTATTGGTTGAACTAAATCCGGTCCCTCTCCTATATATACGAGCACTTCTCCAGATTCAGAATTCTTTTTGCACTGAAGACGGTACGCTTTAGGCTACCGAAACAGCTGTATGCACCTCAATAATTTTTCTTTGGCGTTTCTGACGTAGTAGTTTATTCCAGATTAGAGTACTTTAATAAAAACGAATCATTAAAATTATTACAAGAATGTAATTACGGAGTTGTTTTTTGAACTAAGTAACCACACAAATAAAAAATGTGATAAATAAACAAATTCTGACTATTTTTCAAAACCGAAGAAAATGAGTCTGAGCTCAGATTCGAGAAAATTCTGTCACCCTAATTTTAATTGTTGAGGCACTAAGTTTCATGCAGCTTGAGACTCATTCACAAGCGGTGCCCAGCGTTTTTTTTTTTTTTTTTTTTTTTTTTTTTTTTTTTTATGTGCGCAAAGCGTACATTCATGTGTCTTAGAGATTGTTGCGCTTTCCTTTAATTTCTGATTTATGTGTAGCAATGAAGCTGTATTTATTGACATTTTCCTTTGTTGTTTCGATTTTATTTATTTATTTTTTTTTTTTATTGCTGCACAGAAATAAAACCCTAGATGTTTTAATGAGTTTGTATCTTCATATTCTGTATATTTTGTAAAAGAATGTACGTATTTAACTTCAGTTGAATACTCATATCGTAGTACCATGAGTAAAATAATTACCACTAAGTGGGAAAGGGGCGTTGCCGAAAAGAGGGAACCATCATTTCCATGAAGGATCACAATTGTAACGGCATATCTCCGGACCACTTTTCGTAGTAAACTCAGACAATTGGCAATTTCCCATAGTATAGCACTAGTGCTACGTAAAACCTCACTTCCCCACTTTTTTTTTTTTTTTTTTTTTTTTTTTTTTTTTTTGAACGCTGAAAACAGAGATGCCAAGTTACTACTAACGAAAAATCAATTTCATACCACAATAAAGAAAAAGTAAAACTTGTCCTATTAAATTGCAGATAATTACTACAAAAGAATGCATTAAAAAATTTCCGGTATTAAGATTACGGACAATCCGTAATAACTTGGCATCTCTGTGAAAATATCAGTAAAATACGACAATTTCATTTACAATCACAGGGAAAATTATTTTTAAATCTTGTAAATTTAAATAAGTGTTAATAAAACTTTAATTTATTACACCGCATTTTGACACATCTATCATATACACAGGATGTGAGGTTAATATTTGATTTTTTTTTCCACTAGTGGCTACGCTGTGGTCAATTCACGACGGTTCGGGACTCACCCCTAAGGATTGTTCTGAGACATGCCCTCCTCTACAGGTTGAGGGTTGAGTGGACTTGACACCGCACTAGTGTTTCAGTTAGACACCCTGGCGTCATGGCGAATTCGATATTTATCTCCAAACGTAAAAAACATGACCTCCGTTCTAGGAATATGCATCCGCAATTCCCTAGATTAAGCCTTTCCTTAAACGGTCTCAGAGACCGATGTTCCGGTAAAAGGGTTAACGTAAACGCGCTTAGCGCAAATTACTTTTAACATGAACTGTTTTCACAATCCCCGTCAAAATGGAGATTAGTTTGTGAGTTATTGATAGCATAAAAAAATATTTTATTTTTATTAAAATCACACAATCAACTGTGGAAGAAAATCATATTTATTGATATTTTATTTTTCCGACTGAGTGAAAATAATGCCTGGACCGGTAGTCGAACCCCGGATCTTTGACTTACAAGGTCAAGGCTCTACCAATTGAGCTATCCAGGCCGACACCCCGGTCAGCATTACTCACTGAGACAACCTTTAGGCAGAAACATCTCTGGTCTATCATGTAGATAGCTCGACAGAAATAAGCCGCAGGAAATGGAAAACACCATTAGATAATGGAAGAAAGAAATACAATTTTTATTAAAATCACACAATCAACTGTGGAAGAAAATCATATTTATTGAAATTTTATTTTTCCGACTGAGTGAAATTGTGTGATTTTAATAAAAATTGTATTTCTTTCTCCCATTATCTAATGGTGTTTTCTGTTTTCCATTTCCTGCGGCTTATTTCTGTCGAGCTATCTACATGATAGACCAGAGATGTTTCTACCTAAAGGTTGTCTGAGTGAGTAATACTGACCGGGGTGTCGGTCTGGATAGCTCAATTGGTAGAGCATTGACCTTGTAAGTCAAAGATCCGGGGTTTGACTCCCGGTCCAGGCATTATTTTCACAAAGTCGGAAAAATAAAATTTCAATAAATATTTTATTCCCATTGAGATTCGCGTTAACGAGGTTCGACTGTATTTAGGCTAATGTTAAACAGAAACAGTCAGTATCTCAAGATATATATATATATATATATATATATATATATATATATATTTTATAATCCGTTTTGAAGTCTATAAATATTCCACAACAGCATATGAATTCATCATTCAAAACGCAAGAGTTATAATGAACAGTTGCACGCTTTTACGCGTTCCGGCTAATGGAAAATTTTAATGGAAAATTACATTTTACTTCATCAGTGAAAACTGCTTAACATATTTATATGTATATGTACATATATAAATGTTAAATTAAATTTAAAATATATAATTTTTTTATGGAAGCTAAAAATCCTAAAATTTTGCTGCAATAGTAACGATGCAATCTTAATGAGAGTGTTATATGATAACTTAGATACGCGTATCTCAAGCAAACCTGTAAGTCAGATGGAAAGCAGTTTTTTTTTTTTTTTTTTTTTTTTTTTAATGTAAAAATAATTTTATTATCAAAAATTAATTACACATGTAAGATCAAAAAGTAATAGGCAAACCAAAATTGTTGCCTTTTGAATTTTAAAACATATTTTTAACACTTTCGCGACCGCATGTTTTCGTCTTTCTGACAGTAACTGACCCGTCTGTGGGTGCTATTCTCGCAAGTTACAATATTTCAGAACAAAATTTTTTATATTCAGATTCATATTACAAATGGATACACAGTATAATTATAGTCTTTGTAATCAAAGTATTTATATCCATAGTATATTGGTTGTACAAATATGAATATTGTGTATATTTTTAAGAAATAAATGATATACAAATTGCAAAAGAAACACCCACTGGTGGAGTTACAGAATTTCAAATGACGTGAATCTATGTCAGCGGTCGCTAAAGTGTAGAACTGATATAGAAATATATTTAAAAAAAAAAAAAAAAAAAAAGATTAAAATTTTTCCAGTAGGCAAAAAGTGCTAAAGTTGGCAGCTAAGTGCAATAGAATTGGGAATATTTTCAGACACAGTCAATAATATTTCATCTTTATTTATATATATATATATATATATATATATATATATATATATATACAGAGCTGCCAACCTAATCCGGCAAATTGTTAGTACCGCCCCTTTTTCTACACCAGTCATTTTTTAGAGTTTTTTTCTTCTTAATTCATCGTAAATATGTTTGAAGAATATTACTTTAAAAATTAAGTGGTGTAGAAAAAGAGGCGGTCCTAACAATTTACCGGATTAGGTTGGCAGCTCTGATATATATAATACTCTCATATGAAAAATAGAAAGGTGAAAAAGTCCTAAAAACTTTTTTGAAAGTTGAAAATGGAAGAATTTACTGAAATATTTATTTAAAAATATTTTCTAAAAGAAAAATTTTAAAAATAAATATAAAATGGGAGTTTTAAAAAATAGAAATATAAACAAATTTCAAACCTCTTATTTCTAAATAAAAATATATACATTAAAAACTAATAACTGTTTATTTAAATGTTAACACAACCATTCTATTTATTGAAAAATATCCAATGTAATTCATTTCTATTTTAATAAAGTAATCTGACGCATATATTCAAATATTTTTGTCATATATGAGAAACAAAGTGCTTCAATACGCAAATTTTAATATCAATTGGAAAACTACTTTTCGAGATTTAAAAGTGTATTTTATGTTTAATGAAAGCTTCTGTAACAAATCCTTTATTAAATATCCTACGTTCAAAATTAACCGCTTTGTATCGTATCTGAAATTTGCTTAATACAGAAAAAATAACTGAAAATAATAATAAATGTTTTTAAAAAAGTATTCATTTCTTCCAATTTGTATTCCTTTGTAATATATATTTCAATATTTAGTTTAAAGTTTTAACCTTTAATATAAGATTAAAAAATAAATAAATAAATAAAAGTTGTTTTTCATTTGTAAACGTTTTGTAAATAAGATATTGAACAAAAGATCTTAGATTTCTGCATTTCTAGATTTAAACATTTCTAGTTTAATAAAATTTAACTATTATAAAATGAAGAATTACTGATAAAAACTGAATAGCAATATATTAAAAAATTATAGTTAGCCACCACTTTAGTAAAATTTTAAAAAATAATAATAAATAAATAAATAAAAATTTATGTGTTTTCAAGTCAGATTTTACCGTACAACAGAACAATGTGCATTTTTTAAAATACATTTCTTAGAAAATATTTATTTTATGTCTATGTAAAAAATATATGTCTAATAAGAAAACGAAGGTAATTCTTAGATTATACTGCAAACTATTGTATTTCTGTAAGCATGCTTATTTCAGTAATTAATTAATTTGATGCGTCACTCATAGAACTTTCTCTTAAAATGCATTTCTATAAAACCGATTATTACTGTTTAACGTAAGATAACAGGTACTGTATTTGCACATTTCCAATATTAGACATTTTGTGTTTGAACATATTCTCTTATAACACAAATTTAGAATAGTAGAGCACCGATTATCCGCGATCAGGTGATCCAAAGTGCGGATTATCCGCGAGTGCGAGAGCCATGAAAAAGAATTTAAATTACTAACCTCCAAAAAACCCAATTTTTATTCAAGCCAACAACAAGAAAAATGCAATAGGTTCTACAGTGCGAAAATCGAAAATTACCGACGTGTTTATTGTGCATCGTAATCCTATAGGCCTACTTGGAATTTTTTGACGGTTTTAGGAAGAAATGGATTTTTTTTTTACTTTAGAAATAGGGGTTATACTGTTCTACCGCTTTTTTTTTTTTTTTTTTTTTTTTTTTTTTTTTTATGTTTGCACCCCATTTTACTTTGATTTTCTGGTTATCCGCGATTACCACCCAATTTCTCTACTGTACTCAGTTTGAAGTACCTGCTAATACCACCTGTTTTTGAGTTATATTAATAACAGAAGTACAGGCAAATGCACAGAAAGATATACACTGTTAAAAAAATCCAATTTTGTTGCCAGAAACTCTCTGTAATGACAGAAAAATACGTTTTGTCAACGTAATTTTTCCGTAATTTACGACTATTTTCTCAAATTACGGAGATTTTCTGGCAGCAAAGTTGCTTTTTTTTAACACTGTATATACAGACACGCGTACAGATTTGCCAATTAGCCGGATTTTTGAATGCCAGTGATTTTTTATAGAAATATCCATATCGTATTTTAATGAAAATTTTGTGATTAAATAAGCCGCATAAAACTTTAAAAGAATAGGGGGGGGGGGTATATTTATTAATCAAGAAGGTTTGCTATTCTGCAGACAGATATTTTCTGCATACAGATTTGCTAGTCTGCAGACACAGGCATAGAAACAAAGAGAGGGACACATACATAGATAGACACACACCCACAGGCCAACAGAAAAAAAAATAATAATAATAAAAATAATAATAATTTCGAAATCAGAGTCTCTTAAAACGGGTAATTATAACAAAATCTCAGTTTCGAATATCTGAATACAAAAACAATGCTTTCTGTACCATATATAGAAAGAGAAATTAAAAATGTCTGTTTTATATGTAGGTAATAAAGTATAAACCTAATTAAAAAATATATATATATTGACAAAAATCTTGGATTATATACCAAATATTTGTATTTTCATAAGCTTGTTCATTACATTATTTAAACCTTTCGCGACGGGAACTGCAAACGCACACTTAGAATACTGGCACAAAAGTGTGACGGCTGAGGATGAACGAGAAAACGTTTTGGCACACTGGTGTGCCGACCGGGCGGGCGTTTCTTGTGCATGAGTGCGTTTGTTGCTGGCACGACTTCGTTTCTTGCAGTAAGTGCTTTTCTTGCATATGAGTGTGTTTCTTGCTGGCACGTACGCATGACAGTCGCCGCGAAAGGGTTAAACAAAAAAGAAAAATCACGTGATTCGTATACATTTAATCCTTTTTCAACTATTCTTATGTAATTTCCGTTGTATTAATATCAGGTTAGTTATTCAGTTTGATACTAGAAATTTTAATTTTGTATTATCAGACCTCGCAGCGTTCTGCAGAGCTGCCAAACTAATCCGGCAAATTGTTAGTACCTCCCCTTTTTCTACACCACTTAATTTTTAGAGTATTTTTCTTCTTAATTCATCGTAGATACATTTGAAGAGAATTATTCTAAAAATTAAGTGGTGTAGAAAAAGGGGCGGTACGAACGTTTGCCGGATTAGGTTGGCAGCTCTGGTTCTGAAAATTTTACCTTTATTTTATTATATTACATTGGCATCAATACAGTCAATAAGATTTTTTTTTTTTCAGTATTTCTGACTGTTTTAATGCTAAAATATTATGTTCAAAAGTATTCTCTTAAAATTGTGGTGACGATGTAATAAAATGAGAGTAAAATTTTTGGAACGCTGAAAGGTTTGAATTATACAATCCTTGCGGTGTTCCTAAAATTTTACTGGCGTTTTATTATATTTTCGCCACTATCATCAATCAGAAATTTTTCTTGAATTTTTTAATGTTAAAATATATGTAAACATTATATAAAAATGTTTCGTTTTCAGTGTGTTAAATTAATAGTGAAAATATAGTAAAGTGAGCGTAAAATTTTAGGAACGCTGCGAGGACTGATTGTAGTTAGGTTTGTAGCCTGCACTACACAGTATAAAATATTATATTTTATAAATTAAAATTTCTAGTATAAAAAAAGTGCGTCTGCATACCTGGTAACATTTATGGGGGTAGTACTCTCCGCCCTTTTTTTCAGGACACTCCCATTAATAAGAAATTTTAAAATTTATTGCTACCACTATTTTCATAAAATAATCTCTAGGCTGCATAATCATGGCATGTTACTATAAATATACTGCAACTATTTCTACATTAAATTAGTGGTGGCAAAAAAGGCGGAAATTTCTTATCTCTGAGAGTGTCCTGAAAAAAGGACGGGGAGTACAACTCCTGCATTTATAGTTTATTCCAGAATACTGTTACTCCCGCCCTTTTTCCACACCAGTATATTTTAAAAGCCTTTTTCTTCTTATTTAATTCGAATTACATAAAAATTTCTCTAAAATCTAAGTAGTGGGAAAAAAGAGCGGGGTTAACAGCTTTCCGGAATAAATTATAAATGTTACCACGTACGTATCTGGTCTGCGTCCTACACACCGAAAATTACGATGACTATTTCATGGTTTAACCTTCAATGTACTTTACACATTATTATTATGGCACATTATTATTATTATTATTATTATTATTATTATCATCATCATCATCATCATCATTATTATCATTGCTTTAGGAAGAAAGAAAGCTCAAAAATGATCTTATTAACTTTACTATTTGATGTTGAGTGAGTTCAAGTTTGCACTAGAGTTACGCAGATTTACTATTAAAGAAAATCCATACTGTAGATTGCATACCTGCCAACCATCTTATTAATTAGCGTAAAATTGTTAACGCCCCTTTTCCCACACCACTTTACTTAAAGAGTAATTCTCTCCAAATTTGTTACTATTAAATAAAAGCAAAATCACTCCAAAAAAGGACTGGTGTGAAAAAAAAGGCGGGTACTAAAAATTTTACGCTTCATAAAATGAGGTGGTTGGCAGGTATGGATTGCTTTTCTGTATTCCTTTATATTGTCGAAAAAGAGCAGAACTACAAAAATATATTTGTTTTTATCTATGGAGATATTAATCTCCCAAAAGCATTTTGATAGTTCTAAAGGGAGAGAAACAGAAATATTGTTCTTGTGTATTTAGTCGTTCTGTATTTTCTGCAGCCATATCTCCAAAATTTGCATACGCACCATATTGTGTAAAGCCATACTTAGGAACTTTTAAAATGTAAACTGTAAAAAACTGGAAACTAAAAATTTTTATCAATCTAATATTTTCTTTTATTGAATATGAAGTAAAAAAAAAAAAAAAAAAAAAAAAAAAAGTAGAAAAAAAATAAACTGAAGATACGTTTTACATATTTGTACAAGATAAGCGTTTTTAACTTTTAAGATGCCAAACAAGTTTTCCATCAAATATAATTTAATTTCTTGAAATCAAAAATATATCCTTCACTTTCCATCACATGAAAAACAATTCAAAATAGGAACAAAAAAAAAAAAACTTTTAAATTTTTAAAATCACATATGTTTGGAATAAGAAGTTAAAACAAATAGAATTCAATTATAAATGACATTTATGGAAATAAGAAAAACGTTAACTCATATTGCTCGTTTCCAGAACAATAAAATTGTTTTGTTTTAAACTTGAAATTTAAATGAAATAAAAACGTAAAAAAGAAAAAGAAGAAAAGAAAAGAAAGAATGTCACAACTAATTTTGTATTCTTCTAAAGAATATAGAATATATTTGAATTTTTTCGATTTTTTTCTAATAAAAGAAATAATAAAAATGAATCTTACATTTATCATATTACATCCATCTTTGAAAAATTGAATTTTAGAAGAATATTTTTCAGTTAAGTTGAAATTTTTATTGAAACTTATAGCATTTCAAAATTACATATTTCTTATTTAAAAATTGCGTGTTTTAACCCTTTGTAGGTCCAATTTCATTTCATTCCTCTGATCAGTGTTACCAAATTTATGGACTTTTTTATTCAATACCACCAATAAATTTGAAATGTAACGATTTAACAGGAAGCAGCCCCCGCTCTTCGCTATTGGAGCGATGTTGAACAATTCAATGTCGAGGGGTCTACTCCGAGGTTTATTGGAAAAAAAAAAAAATACAAAGTTTCGCCAGGCTTGTAGCCCAAGACTGACAAAGGGCGATAGAGGTTAAAATAATAATTGAGAGAAAAGTTCTTGGTTTGAATTAATTCTGGTCAATAAAGTTCATTTAGAATTCATGAGGTAAACAGCTGAAACTTATTAAGATAAGTGCTGTGGTGCAATCACCTGTTGCCGGGCGTGCGCTCCTCCCGACAAGGGGCAACAGTTTACAGATCGTTGAATCCATTTCTACAGCAGAGCATGTGCATGATACTCTTGTAGACGTTGCTCTTGAGGAGGTCTAGGCTCCTGTCTGAGCCAGTAGGCAGTGTTATTGATAACAACGTTAATGAGTGGCATTTGATATATCCATTAATAGGGAGAAAATCTTATTGAGTTTGTTAATTAGATTTGGTCTAGTTAAAATGCTATCCAACCAGTTTACTGGTCTGGGGGAAGGATTTCTGATATGGTGGGCAGAAGTGAGGACACAGTTAAAGTAATAATGCAATGCATTTCCTTCCCCGCCACAAGGGCACAGGGGTGAGCGTCGGCGATGAAATCTGTGGAGTTAGCTTGGGAATGGGCCATGTCTAATTGCTTCGAAGATTATTCATTTATTATATCTATCAAATACCATTTCTAAAAAATGTTAGTGATAGTTGAATAAAAGAGGCCCTAAATCTGTCAATTCAGAATAGAGCGTTTTAGAGCGTTACGGCCGGCAAAGGGTTAATTATTTATAACTAATAAAGTTTTATATACTAATTATTAAAAATTGTAACTTAATATTTGATATTCAATTTTAGGAATTTAGTTTGGGAGTCATTCTACTTTCATTGAGGCTTATTAGACTATCACCTACGGCTTAAAATGGATTCCTGACTACTACGAACATCCATGGCTAAACTGAAATTCGAACCTGGGACCTGTCAACTAAAGCAGAGCGCTAACCATTCGGACACCAGATAAAGTTTTCTCGGAAGAAAAAATAATAATAATAATAATAATAAACATTCATTTTCAGTCTATTTAATTCATTGAGAGAATTACAGTATATTGTCCTTCAACTTCTAACTATTTTAATTAATTTATGAGTAGGAAGAGATACAATATAAGTAATCATAATTCTTTCTTTTTTCTTTTTCTTTTTTTTTTTTTTTTTTTTTTTTTTTTCAAAACATAACGCAGTTAAGCTGAAATATCACTGCAAAAAATTCTAAATTTCTCGTCTAAAATACCTCGAAAGTAAAAGTAATTTGTTATTTGTGAATGAATCGAATGGGGCGTGGCTTAAGTGACTAGCATTAAATGGTACATTTTATAGACTGTTATAACGGTCTGGTACTTGCAATTATTTTTATAAGATGTTTCGCCGCGCTGAATTAGTAATGGAGGGATTCGTTTACTCTCGCCTACTTATATTATACTATGTTTAAAACAGTGATTATTTGCACACACAGCAAATTAACATTTTTCTATTAAAATTACTAACCCACACAGCAAATTAACATTTTTTCATTATAATTGAATGGTTATTTATAGCATTTCATAATACAGAGTGAGCCAAAAATCCCTGAAAAATTTTGTAATTTAATATAAAATCAAGTAAGTGGCGTACAATTGGCGTACATGCGTAATAAAGCCCAAGAAAATGTAAAAAAATCCCAAACTTTAGAACTAAATATCTTGGTCAATTTTGGCTGCACAGAAGTAAAATTTTTTATTCTATATATGCTAGAATGAGTGTCAACTTTTACTATGTATGACTATAAGGACCTGGGCACTGTATAAAAAGTTAGTTCTTGTAATTTATTTATTTTTATTTTTATTTATTTATATATATATATATATATATATACATTATATATATTGGGGGGGGGGGGGAGGTATCTTTCACTTTGACGTGGAAATTTTTATGGAGAAAATAAATAACTATTGAGCTAATTTAATAAGGGGGGGGGGAGAGAAAGTTATAATTAATTAACTTTCAGATTAAACTAATAGTCCAAACTTTGTCAAACAACTTTTCGATATCAAAGAAGACTGCTGCAGAAAATTGCTTTTAATTTTGCCGATGGTAATGTGCTCAACAAGTCGATAGGCCTGGTGGGGGCAGAAAGGCCATTACAGAAACCAAAAAGATTTAGAACGGAAATGGATTGGTAACTTGAAACCCTATCAGTGGGCTTGGCATTTTTTAGAATGGAAGCTATGACAGCAGTTTTCCAGTAAAAAAGGAAATAATTAAATTTTAAACTGCTATTAAATAAATCGTTGATTTTTGAAATGTTGGCTAAGGGTAGATTCTTGAGTACGTCATTACTGATATCACTGATGCCTGAGGCTTTTTTGTTTTTAAGATTTTTAATTTGATGGATGACATCAGCGTTGGAAATTGAAGAGTTAGAAGGGGCATGTTGTTCTCGCAAGAACCTGCTAACCGTAGAATTGACCTGTATCATTTCTAACAACAAGGTTTCCCTGGAATTAGACTTCAAGATTAATAGCAATGGCTTCAGCCTTTTCTTCGTTAGAGTACCGATAGGTATTAGTGTTTGGAATATTTATAGGTGAGATGGGTTCATATGAGCTTTTGAATCTCCTGTCAGCCTGGCCCACCAGCGGCCAAGCGGTTCTGCGCTCAAAGCTGGTAGACGTTAGGTGCCGGGTTCAATCCCAAGTCGTGCTAATCGCCCTAGCCGTTCGAAGTTTTCCTTGCGTAAATACCGGTTAGGATCATTTAGAACGACCCCACGGAGGGCACTCCAGGCCTAGGACCCTAGTGCAGTCATTCGGCCTTAATCCCCACAACCCAACAAATCTTGGCAGCTTTTCAGATGGAATTATCCTCTGGAGAGAGTAATTCTAGGATGTTACTCCACATTTCATTTATTTTATGTTGTAGACAATTTTTAAATTCTTATTGAGCTCTATTAAGAATAATTTTGTCCTGAATCTTATACGTACGCTACCAAATTTTCTTAGCTATATTTCTGTTGGTGGTGAGAGTGCAGGCATGGTATTCAAGTTTATAAAATTCATTTGCAGGCCTGGATGTAGTATCAGAATCAATGACACTTTTAATTTCATTAATGATGTTATTTACCAGGAGATCGATGTCACTGGTGCTATTGATAGGGGAAGAGAGGGGGATAATTAAGAAAATTATAGAATTCATTAAGAAAATTATAGAATTGAGTTTAATTTGTACGTAAAATAATTTTGGGGGAAATCGTAGAGAGGTGAATTCTGATTAATTTGTGAACTCAGTTCACTAAGGGAGTTGATATTTTTATCAAAATTAAAACCAGGGAAAAAGCCAAGATCAAAAGTGTTAATACTAATTGTATTGTGGTAACTGGCGGCACAATTACCAACATTTACGCTTTTTGGCTGCCGTAAATTTTTATAGAAATTTTTTCTATATTTCTCTAACAGTTTTCACCGATTTAATAAAATAAAAATTTCTATAAAGAAATTCGGTTAGCCAAATGGTGTACAAGTTTGCAACTATGGGTGAGAAAAATCCAGAAAAATAATGTTCACATCATTGGGACGAATTCCGTCATGGATCACCCTTCATAAATGTGGGAGTTACGACAATTCCAGAGGGGATAGTGGGCACTGAAGTCACCTAGGAGGTGTTGACATCATAGCGTAGGATAAATCTAGCTATTCTTCAACCACATTTCATGAAACCATGGAAGCATCTGCGCAAGTGCTAACTGAACGAGTCCAATGCTAAAATAGGGGTGACAGTCATCTGACTCAGAGAAAATGAGCAATAACAGAGCGCAGAATTATTGGATGTTTTCCAAATTTCAAAATGTCGGTCAAGCTGGCCTTCCTCCAACTTTTTGGACGCGTCCTCACTGCTAGTTTTAGAATATGTGGCTGCACTGTAATTGCTAATATCCGTTGATATCTATTGAAAAAAATTACTATGTAAAAATTCTGGCATGGAAATTTCCCATTATAAAAACTCTGATTAAAACTGATAAACTAAGAATTCTATAATATTAAAAAGTATAAAGATTGTTAAGAAATTTAACCTATATAAAGAACTTTTTTTTTTCTACCTCATAGTAAAAATACCAACGTCACTGGCTAAAAAATTGTGTTCTTTCTTTCGTTTGTATATTTCAAGATTCGCAGAAAAGTTTTCTACCGTAAATAAAAATGTTTCTGGGAAGGGATCAAATCTATATGGAAAGAATTCCTTTCCTTTCGAATATTTTAAAATAGGAAATTCTCTTTGGAGTGCATTTTTGATTATAGGAGAAGTAATCTAGAAAATAGTTTTCAAGAGAAGATGTATAATTTTTCTTTCTTTTTCTAAAAAACTGAATAAAGTTTTAAAATGGAGAATTTTATTATATTTTAAATACTTACTTGTTAAATCTTAGAATTTAATTTTTATCAAGATTATTTCTTTTCAATTCCTTTTGAATAGTAAAAGTAAGATTTTATTTTTATTTTATTTTATTTTATTTTATTTTTGAACAGTATCTATTTTTTTTTCTCTATGTTTTAGATTTTTATCTAATAGCACGTGTAAAAAATAAAATAAATAAATAATTAAACAAAAGGAAAAAAAGAAAAAAGGAAAGAAAGAAAAACCTTCTTCCAACTTTTAATAAACTTTGCACTTTTAAATAAAATGTTAGCGTGAAAATAGAAAGAAGGGGATATTTTTTTCGAATTAATGCAGCCTATTTCAGTCCGCATTAAAAAAAGAAAAGAAAAAATATATAAAAGAAAAAGAAGAAAATGCAATATGCCCACAGATGTATTGTCCTAAGATTTAAGTAGAAAAATGTTTGAAATATTATACATATATTTCTTTTTTTCTTTTTTTTTCTTTTTTTTTTAGCGCAATTGCTATTCAGATGATGTTTGGTAATAACAGTTGTTAACTTTTTTTTGACTTATATATCATTTAAACTTCAACTGAAACAATAACTTATGTTTGCAAGGGTGCAAATTGCAGGGAGACAATTGATCCCCATCGCCAACTCTTCAGAGCATACCATCAATCTACTAAAACCTAAAATTTATGATATTTTTCATAAAACCATAAAATTTCACGTGAACACAAAATTCAGATTTAGTAAAGCATTATGCGAGCATAATATTCAAATATTCATCACCGGTTATTTACAACTAGCAAAGTCCCGGTTCTGGAACAAACCGAATTCCGAATGCGAGAAAAGTTTTAAAATCAAACTCGAAATGTACAAAACTGGGCCTGATGCTGCCTGCGTGCCAATAGATCAAAGTTTGTTAACGAAACCATTTTTTAAATCATGAAATCAATGAGGGTAGTGAATCAACGAAGGCTTTTCTCGCTTCGTCGGTCACTATATTTATAGGAAGCTCTTTTCTATATCGCTTTACAAACAAGAATAGAATTTAAAGAAATCATGAAATTGCTTTAAAGCCCGCTTTCGTTCCCTGCTTTCCCACTCATTCGTAGACTCTCGAGAGTCTGTCCCTATTGCCTGTGACAATAGCTTACCAGTGGGCTTCCATTTGGGTGCTTATCAGATGACAGTTTCGAAGCAGACAGTATCGAAAAAATTGAATTAGCCATTTTATATTTGAATCTCAGTTACATATGAACAACACTATACGTGGTGTACATAATATTTTCTTTCACGTTATTTTCTATATTTATTTGATTTATTCGATCAACCATAAAATGACAACAATTTCACACCAAATATAATATTACAATGTGCTATTTTCGGCTACGTCTATCACATGAGACAATTAATTTTTGTGGTTATAATAGTAGTTAGTATATAGAAAAATAAATATTGAAATATTGAAATGTGTAAACCTGATCATGGTACAGCCTTAATGTAGCCCCCCCTTGCCGACTTATGAATTTTTTTCATCACTTTAGACAAAAATACATTATTTATGTTATTATTTTTCTGTTTGTTTCTTTCTTTCTTTCTTTCATTTTCTTTTCGTTTTCCTTTCCTTTCCTTTACTTTTCTTTCTTTTCTGTTTTTCAGTATTTTATAATTTATTTATAATTTTTATGCGCTACTTGGCTTAAAATGGCTTTTACGAAAGTGGAGTCCTTGGCGAAAAATGTCCGATCTATTTCAGCATCAAAATTTTTAAAAAATTACCCAGGATTATCAATAAGTAAAGCTCTTTAATATAATGCTGAATTAGCTTTCATGCCAAGCGCGATTCATCCGTGCCAAAAACATACTATTTAAACAAAAGGGGGAACTAACATTGAGGTATATATATATATATTTACTCCATTTTCATTTTTTTCATGTGCAAATTTAATATTTATTTTTATTTATTTATTTATTTTTTCCGCGTGAAATCATATTTCATTTTACGCTGAAAAAAAAAAAATGGCAACAATTAAAAATTTAAATGTCTATTTTTAAAGCTTTTACCAGGTTATTATTTTCACATTTTAATTAATTTTTAAAAAAATCTAATTAAAATTTCGTTACAAATAAGGTACCAAATGAAAGGGACATTTTTTCTGAATCTGTCGGTTTAATTAACTTATCGATCGGACAATTAAATTTTTTAAAATTAACTAAAGTATGAAAAGTTGGTGGCAACTTGTGTCAACACACAGACAGACTCAAAAATCTCTTAGCCATTTATATAGAGAGAGATTCCATTATGAAGATTTTTACAAAATTCTGATAGTTGGGATATATTTTTTTTTTTTTTATGGATAATAATAGAGACAAATATATATTCACATAAACACCCAGGTATGCACATAATAAAGACATAAACAACACGCATAAATATAGTATCGAGAGTTCTAGAGCGAAAGACGTTACTTTATAATGTGCAAAATCGACATAGCATTTTAATCGCATTTCAAACTCATTAGTAAACCCCATCAATTCATTGAAGAATAAAAATTTCATCGTAAATAACCTCCTGCATTCCTATATTTTATAAGAATAAAAATCTAGAATATTCTATATTGAAATAAAACTGCGCTATACTCTGACGAAATATGAAAAAGAAACATATTGGAACAAACAAATACTTTAGAAAACAATATGAAAGTACACGAGAGCTCCCAAATCAGAAAAAGTTTTCCAAATTTGAATACAAATCGAAAACAATGGAATAAAATTTTGTTTTATGCGGAATTGGTATCGAACAATTTTTCTACATTGTTTTTCTTCGAAAAGTTTTTTTTTTTTTTTCTCCCCTAACTCTTATTCAAAACAGATACACTATTGGGTTCTAAAATTAAATATAAAAATTTACATGACATATACACAAATTTAATTTTAAATGTTTCCAAATTACAGGAATTTTGGAAATACAATAAAGCTTATTTGCTTCTGGTTTTCGACTAAGTATAAAATGTTATGTTAAAATGGCACAGGTGAAATTTGCTAATTCATTTGTTTTCAAATGAAATTTTAAAAATATTTTCTCATTACAATTTTTAGTTAAACCTTTATAAAATGTTTTCGCAGTAATTATGTATTTTAAAGTTTAAAATTCTCACTTAATGCAGTCATTTTTTTTATTATTATTATTTCATTTTACATTTTATTTATTTTATTTATTTATTTATTTATTTTAGATTAATTGAAGTAACTAACGCAAAGTTTAAAAGTACTGTCTCATGTACAGTCGGCAACAAAAGTATCCGAGCACTAGCAATAATTCCTGTCTAAAAAAAGTACACTTAATACTGCTTTGTTAAATAAATCCATATCTAGTCTAGTTCTTAGTCAGTCTAAAAACATGATTCGACAAGGATTTATTTAACAAAACAGTTTTAAGTGTACTTTTTTATATCGGAATTATTGGCTATATTATAGTGCTCGGATACTTTTGCTGCCGACTGTAGCTTTCAACATTAAAAATTTATCACAAATAATCTTCTGCAAACAAGCATCAGTTTTCAAATCACGAGCCCTGGGACTTGTCTCTCCACCTCCTATTTATTAACAGTAGCAAAAAAATACAGTTAAAACATCACACTTCTCATGCAGAAAGCGCTAGCCTGTATATAAGGTATAACAAGTGATCAGTTTTGTCCGTGGAGGAATGTTGTAGCATGATTTGACGTACGTCATATCTAAGGGTGGCAGGTGCACGTAAAAATCGTCGTGGCCGCAACACCATCTATGTTCTAATCCATATTGTACCTCTACAGTCACATGTGGATGATATTTTTATAATTACTAAGCAACTTTATGTTAAAGATATTTTAGATTTTGCTAACTCTTTATGTCCTGCTATCAAGTTTACCCTTGAAACTGAAATTAATAATGAACTACCCTTTCTTGACATTCTTATAATGCATAAAACAGTCAATGATTTTTTACATTTTTCAACTTCAGTCTATAGAAAACCCACCTTCTCTGGTCAATATCTTAACTTCAATTCAGCTAATCCTTTATGGCATAAAATTGCAGTCATTCGTACTCTTTTACATCGCGCAAAACATTATTGTAGTAATTCCGAATTATTAAATATTGAACTATCCAAAAATTTTTCTGATTTAAAAAATAATGGTTACCCCCCTCGTTTTATTAAAAGAATTTATAAAGAAAAGTTATATTTTTCATATAAATCAGTTTATCCTAAAGTTAAAAATTCCACTTATCGTACGACTATAACTTATTATAAAGGTATTTCTGAAAATATCTCTAAATTACTTAGAACAGTTAATATCTGTACTAGCTTTAAACCTCAACTCCGTATTAGTAACTTTCTCTCAAACTTTAAACCCACTGTCCCTCCTCTTAAACGTCTAGGTGTAATCTATAGTATTCCTTGTAAAAATTGTGATTCTACATATATCGGTGAAACTGGCAGAATAGGTGAAATTAGATTAAAGGAACATAAACGCTCATTTAAAACAGGAGATTTAAAATCAAAACTCGTAATCCATTCTCTCAATAGTGATCATATTCCAGATTTTGAAAACTTTAAAATTTTAGCTTCTAATATAAATATCTATGAATCCCGTATTTTTCTAGAGGGCGCTTTTACCAAAATGCAACATTCTGCCTTGAACGAGGCTAAAGCTATTCCTCCTGAATATTTAATCTTGCTATGATGTATTATGAATTTTTATAAATGTTGTTTGTGCTTGTATGTTTGACACTGAGGAGGGCTAGTGTTCTAGCCGAAACGTCTGTCTTATGTTTTAATGTTTTTAATTAAAATGTATTTTTAAAGTTTTAAATTTTTGTATTTTTTATCTCATTTTAAATGTTACATTGGTTTTAATAGAAATTTTTGCTAGTGCTCGGCTACTTTTGCTGCCGACTGTAGTGGTCACCGAAGCGGGGAAGCCATCCCCTCCGTGTAGGATAAAATTGTGATAGCATGTCTCTGGACCATCCTTAGGGGTGCGTCTCAGACTGTCACCAATTACACATAGCGCAGTACTAGTGCGACGTTAAACCAACCAACCATATGGCGTATCAGCATTCAGTGCAAAGGAAGTTAACTGTTGTCTACTCAAGATGGCTGCCGCAGGAGCCAGATTGAGTCTATCAGAACGTTGGCTAATACTATGATATTTTATTTATTTGACAGCTTTCAGACCTACAGTCGGCAGTAAAATTATTCGAGCACTAGCAAAAATTTGCTAGTGCTCGAATAATTTTGCTGCCGACTGTATAAGACCTGTTCTTAGACTGACTAAGAACAGGATTCGATAAGGATTTATTTAACAAAACTGTATTAAGTGTACTTTTTTGTACAGGAATTTTTTCTCGTGCTCGGATACTTTTACTGCCGACTGTAGTTACAATGACTTTCGTCTAGAATGATCCATATTACATAACTTTCATTGAGTACTGATAGGAACTAGAGTACGGATTCTCCATACTGGCTGTGGAGGAAAATTCCGCGAACATCACTACAGTTCTTGGATGAATGGATGCCTTTTTTGGCGAAAATCGCTTTGGTGGAAGTGTAAACTACTTTGAAGGAAACGAGGTTTCCTTCAAAGGTTTCACTGGCAGGTTTCCTTCAAAGCCGCCACTGGCATGTCACGAGCCACCAAAGCAGGTTTCCTGGAAACCTGCTTTGGTGAAAGGGGAATGTTGGTTTGGCTGTGTATTGGTGGATTGGTGGGGTGTATTCGGGAACAAATAAGTTACTAGTCCGGGGTCTATCCTAATATGTAGTCAATGATAATTTCACATTAACAATGTAGGATTTCTTATATAACTGCGTTACTTAATAACTTCAGCGATAACGATTTTGACTTAATGGGTTATTTTTCTTTTTCTTTTTTTTTTTTTTTTTTTTTTTCAGACTTGTCGTCTCCCCTTATATAATTCCTCCATGGTTTTGTCAGTCAATAAACAACAGTAAACGCAGAGAAAAGGAGTAGTATAACCAACATTAATGTATGCAAAAGGAATATTTTACGTGGCTGATGTTGAACGGATTTGACATCGCACTACAGTAGAGTGACCATATTTTTTTTTAGGACAAATATGGCGGTGTCCTCGAACTTCGAGGACGGAAAATAAATAATTGACTAAATTACCTTAAATTGTAAAACTTTAGTAATTTTTATGTATAAAGCACCTAAAAGAACTTATTTCAGCTTATTTATTATACGTATAGTAAATTATTATAACAAAACATTAATAGCTTTATAACCGGTATCTCCAAGTGTGTTGTATTATTTTGGGGACGAAGGTAGTTTTCGAGGATTTTTTGGTCAGCCTACACTACAGCTACGCAATGAACAATTGGTGACTGGCAAAGATTAACCCTGGCGGTGGTTCGGAGACATAAATATGCCGTCATAATTTTATTTAATCTCCTGCTAAGAATATGGCTCTTCATATGTACTACTAAAATGTACTACTTTAAAATGTACTACTTCTTACACTAATGCGGTCAGAATAATGAATATAGAATTGATGGGTCTTTTTTTTTTTTTTTTTTTTTTTTTTTTTTTAAATCTATTCCATCTATTTCTATCTGTTTTATCTGTGCGTGTGCCAGTGTACATAATTCAAGTTCGTCTTTGATAAAAAATTGCCATACAATGGTTGTGGAATTCGAAATTAATTATCGTATGAGCCCTTATTTTAGTATTTCATTTGTAAATTACTAAGATGACCCAACTTGGTGTAGATACATGATTAACTATTATTAAAAAGTCTTTTTATCGCAATAACTATTGCTTAAAACTAATTCAAAATGTATTCGCTTAAAATGATGATGATGATGATGATGATGATGATGATGATGATGATGATGACAATAATAATAATAATAATAATAATAATGCAATAAATTAAATCAGATGTTATACACCTAGATTTAAATTTTATAGACATTATATTTGTGAATATCACTGACTTTCACTTAAAATGAAAAATATATCTTCAATTTTGCTTTATTTATAATACGATTTTTCAACAGTTTTGATTGTTTTTCACTTTATCTTGATTTCTCAAATTTTCAAGAAAGTTCTTAATTGAGAAAGAAAAATAAAATAAATGAATATTGAAAAATGTGGGAGGGGGGGGGGGCGAGAGAGAGAGTATAAAAGAAATGTTTCAAGTTATCCAATTTTAAGAGGCGATGAAACTCATTCCTTAAAAAAAATGGAGAGTTTCTTTTTTCTAGCGATCTAAAGTGCATTTTTTGATCAAATTCCATCTCAAAACACACTGAAACGAAAAATTGCATTTTATGATCTTTGTATATCTCTTTGAAGTGAAAGAAGATAGATATGAAAATTCATAATAGGCCAGAAAAACTGGTGATATAATATGCTGATGCTAATGTTGGTTAAAATAAAATAAAATTTATCAAATATTTAAAACTTGAATCATATTTTTCATCAAAATGTTTATTAATGGTTTAGTATTCTTTAAAACTGTTTGTATACTTATAATATATTCAATTTTGCTCGTTTTAATTTAAAATAAAATAAAATTCGATATTTGTTGCTTTTTCTTAACATTTGAATACAGTTTGTTTCACATAAATGATAATTTATTTTCTTTAGTAGTGTAGGAAATTTGTTTCTAATTCATTTGAAATTAAATTTGTATTTGTTTGTTCGTTTATGTATTATTTCAATTATTATCTGCATAATATTTCTCTAACATGGACCAGTTACGATTAAATTTTGTCGAAACGATACGATAGTGATGTAATTAATAAAATACACGAAGATAAAAAATAATAATTATAAATGAAAAATATTTAAGTACGCGGACTCAACTCAGTGATCTAATAAGAAAAAATGACGACATTTGTCTGATGAGATTATTTTATGGAAAATGTATTTTCTTCAGAACATTTGCAAGCGTCGTTTTAAACCTAACAATACTTTAAAGATATCCGCGATTGTAATGAAATGCTCGCCCTCTGGTGGGCTAAGGTGAAATTACAATTAACATGAATAGCTTTCGGCTTTCGTCGAGACGCCATTGCTTGCCGATGTTTAGTTTCACATGTATTTATTGAATAAAAATGAATGAATCCGGTAAAAAGATAACACTTACTGTTGTATGCCACAGTGTAACTCCAAAAAATGAAGAAATCCAGAATTAAGCTTCCATTTATTTCCAAACGACGAATTTAAAATTTCAGTTGGTTCGGCTAATGGAAGTAAAGAATTAATCAGATGATTTGAAACTAATATTTGTTCAGCTTCAATTAAAAATCTAATTCCGATCGAACTTTGAATAAACTGAAATATTTTTTCCAAAAGCAATCAATTTTCCATGATGTAATGGCGGAGAAATTATAGCACGAATATTAAGTAGTAACACAAATAGAACGATAATAAATACACGTGGCCATTATATTTACTAAAAACAAAAGCTGAAAAAGCGCCATCTATCGATCATTACAATTGCGGATATACAGAATATGAATTATAAAAAATTGACTAAAAAACGCAATCATAAAAAGTGTAATCAAAACAGGAATTATATATATATATATATATATATATATATATATTTTTTTTTTTTTTTTTTTTTTTAACAAAATGTATGCCAAAATAAATGAAAACAATGCACTGAATTAAATGAAATGAAAACAATGATAACAATGCACTTACTGAAAGTTGATCATTCTTTTCTGCTTTGTTTCATTCATTAAATTAAAAGAGAAATTTCAGTCGTTGCCTTTAAAGCTTTGTTTTTTATGTCAAACTCAAAATTTGCATTTGTGACTCTCTTCTATTTTCTGAAAAAAAAAAAAAAAAAAAAAAACTTAAGAGCTATAATGAGGTCGATTTTACACTGCAAGTATAATTTTTCACAAAGTTTTATATCAATTTTAATATTTACGCGTAAATTTCTTTTCATTTAAATAAAAATTAAGAATCAACTCGTAACTTTTTTGGCAACAATTAAAATTTAAAATAAACTAAGTATTTTTGTCTAAAACGGGGCTTCTTAAACTTTTCCGATACTGTACGTTTTGATACTGATTATTATTAATTTTCTTTTCTTATCTTTCTCTTTCAAAAAGAAAAAAAAAAAAAAAAGTTTTTTGATGAAATTCTGGCAAAAGCAGAATTTAGTTTAGTATGGAGGACTATTAGTTTTTATTATTATTATTATTTATTTATTTATTTATTTATTTTTATCTTTATTTTATTTTATTTATTTATTTATTTTTATTTTATTTATTTATTTATTTTTTCAAATTATAAAATCTCTTTCAAATTATTCAACTATATTTTCGATAAATTTTCGATTCCGATAAATATCCAACCATCGTAAAACTGGCAACAACGTTTTACCCATAGATTGAGACTAATAGTCCTCCGTTCTAAAAAGTCATCGCCAACAGAACGGCAAAAATTTAAAAGTCGTTATCGGGGATACTATAATAAAACTGTACTGCCTGTCGAAGTATGAAATTTGGGTCATCAACCATGAATTTTATTATTTTTTTTTTTAAACCTTTCTTTGGATGATTTTGTTTTCCTTACATTAATTTGGTTCTAATAATAATTTGGCTTCTGGTAAATTAAAGTTTTAATTAGGTGAAGAAATTGTTATGATATTCATGAGTTTCAATTTTTAAAGATAAATAAGAAAAGAAACAAATTGCGAAAATTTCGCACGGGTTTGCTAATCGAAAAAATAATTTTAGTTTTTAAAACTTATCAACGGAGTTTGAAAGTGTTTATGATTTTGTTTTATTGTCCGTATGTCTGTCTGTCTGTCTGCCTATAGTCTGTTTTTCCCTTAGAAAAATGGTATAAGAGGAGATCACATGCACTGTAAAAAGTAGGTTCTTAAAAATAAGCATATATTGTCTCAAAATAGCCCCGAAACAATATATACTTAAATTTGAAAATCCATGTACTCATTCTTGAATATATTGACATGCTCAAAAATGGGGTTGACCAATAAAAATATTAATATCCCCATGTTTCACATGTCAATGTACTCAAAAATGAGTACATGGGTTTTCAAATTTAGGTATATTTTGTTTCGGAGCTATTTTGAGGCAATATATACTTAAATAGATTATAAGACTTCTTCACACACCATAAATTTTAAGCCAGCACAACCGGTTTCGAAAGGACGTAGCCTTTCTTCATCAGGTGCAAAAAAACGCGTGCTACTGCCTTGGAGGCAAAAGCAAGACTGAAAGCAGGGCAAAATCCAGAGGGGGAGGAGCAACACAAACAACCAATAGGAAGAATCATGCAGGACCAATCAGAGAGGAACATACAAACACACACAAAAAAGGAGGGAGGGAAGGAATAATCAATTATTATTTTTTTTATTATTATTTAATTAATATTATACAAAAAGTAAATTTAATGAAATTTATTAATTAATTATTATTTTTTAATTAGAATTATTTAATTATAACTATTATTATGTTATAAACATAATGAAGGAAATTATTTAATTGAATTAAACGAATTTTTCCAGGCTGTGGACAGCAAAGTGGAATCAGATTTTTCATTGACAATTTTATTACGATTAAGGTAAATAGCTAAATTTTCCAAAAAATCCAGTTCAGAAACGCGTTTGGCATGAAAGATAATTTCGGCACTCTTAAATTTAAAACAATGATCAAATTCCCAACTGTGCTTTGCAATAGAAGATTTAGAAATTTCTTGATTAACAACATATCGAGAATGTTCACGTAAACGGCATTCAAGATTTCTTTTTGTTTGACCAATATAAGATAAATCACAATTATTACAAGGGACATTATAGATACCCCACTTATGAAGCTCGGGAACAGGGGATTTAGTTGAAGGGAATTGGAATTTATTGACAGGTTTTTAAAAATAACATGAAAATTGAAACGCTTCAAAACTTTGGCTAATTTAAAACATAAGGGGGGGATAAAAAGGCAAGACAACAAGATTATCAGGTTTAATTTTATCATCAATGGAAAGAGTAGAATTATAAGTTGGCCTACTGAACTTTTTGATAGCTTTATCAATTATAGAGGGTCTAAAACCTCTTTTAATAGCAACGGACTTTAAATAATTGAGTTCTTCTTTAAGAGAAGAAGTATCAGAACAAATTTTAAGGGCACGATACACGTAAGTGTAAAAGGTGCCAATTTTTTGTTTAGCCAGATGATTAGAGAGAGCATGGGGAGGGTTAGAAACAGAGAAAGGTTTCCTGTACACAGAGGTTTTAAAACAGGAATCGCACCTAGTAACTAAAACATCAAGAAAGGGAAGTTGATTACAATTTTCTAACTCGAAGGTAAACAGAATATGGGGATCAATAGCATTAGCAATATTAAGAATGGCAGAAACATCAAACGGATTTTCAATAAGAAGGAAAGTGTCATCTACGTAATGTAACCAGCATTTTAAATTTAACATCTTTAATACTTTTTCCTCAAAATAATGCATATAGATATCGGCAAGAATAGGAGATAAAGAATTACCCATTCTTAAACCATCACACTGTTTATAAAATTTGTTATTAAATTCAAAAGTAGTTTGGGAAACACAGAGTTTAGTTAGATTAACAAATTCTTTGATTTCGATGTCAGAATTATTAAATTCGCGTAGCCTTTTTTCTAAACAATTAAGCGCACCTTCAGTGGGGACATTAGTAAATAAAGACTTCACATCAAGAGATAACATTGAGCAATTTACAGGATTCAGTTTATTTAACTTCATAACAAAATCATAGGAATTTTTTATAGTATGACTATTAGTGCTGCATAAAAGAGAAAAAATAGAAGCTAAAAATTTAGAGAGGGGATAAGTAGCAGTACCAATATTCGAAACAATAGGTCTGAGGGGAACATTATTTTTATGAACTTTAGGTAAAACATAAAAACGAGCACAAATTGCTGAAGAAGGGGAAACCGAGAATTTGGTATTGTCATGAAGAACAATGGAATTTTTAACAGCTTTTTGAACAGAGCTTAGAAGAGATTTAGTTTGGTCTTTTTTAATTTCAGTATAAGGTCCTTCAGATAAAAGAGAATTAACTTTATCAACATAATCAATTTTGTCCATGAGAACAATCTGGCCACCTTTATCTGCTTTAGTAATGACAAGATTTTGATTATATTTAAGTTCCTTAAGAGCAACACTCTCAGATTTAGAAAGATTAGATTTATAAATTGGAATTATTGGAAGAAATGCAATCAGCAAGAATATGGCGCAGAGATTCTTTTTGAGAGGTAGGTATTTTACTATATTTTAAAGAAGCCTCAACGGGAGCAATTAATTTAGAAATGGAAGGTTTACAAGATTGGGAAAAATTCAAACCGAGTTCTAACACTTTATTTTGTTGGGCAGTTAAGTTATGTGAAGACAGATTAACAATGTAACTTTCTTCAGGAACTTTGTTAATTTCACGAGAAGTTTTTTGGTTTTTACACAAAACAGAAAACTTAGAATCTAAATTACGTTGATGAGCAGAATTAAGTGAATGTAAGGATAAATAATAATTATTTTCCGAAACAACAAAATCCGAAAATCCTAGTAAATCCGAAATAGCACGTGTTTTTTTTTTTTTTTTTTTTTTTTTTTTTTGCACCTGATGAAGAAAGGCTACGTCCTTTCGAAACCGGTTGTGCTGGCTTAAAATTTATGGTGTGTGAAGAATCTTATAATCTATTTATCAATTGTACACCAGTTTTGAATTTAGTTTTGGTGAATATATACTTATTTTTAAGAACCTATTTTTTGCAGTGTGCAGGGCCTGACTATCACACGGGCACCTGGGGCTCGTGCCCTGGGCACGAAATTTCTGAGGGACACAAAACTTTACTAATGGTTAAAATATATGGTCTAAATCTTCCCTTTTCTTTGTTTTCTCGCACAACTGTGTTTCACTTACAGTCGGTAACAAGTGTCCGAACACTAGCAAATATTCCTATGTAAAAAAAAAAATACACTTCATACGGTTTTGTTAAATAAATCCTTATTGAATCATGTTCTTACACTGACTAAGTACAGGATTCGAAGAGGATTTATTTAACAAAACCGTATGAAGTGTACTTTTTTTACATAGGAATTTTTGCTAGTGTTCGGACACTTTTGTTACCGACTGTACATGAATAAAATTTTAAAATAAAGTCTGTCGTTAGGTTAACTGGGGGTAATTTTATTTGTCTTTAGATCCCAAAACGGAGGCAGATAATTTTTTTGACCAAGTAACTCTTTTCTGTTTATTTTTTCGCCAGCTATAAATTGTAGCACATTGATAACTTTTTTTTTTTTTTTTTTTTTTTAGAGGGGGGGGGGAGCGGGGGGGGGCAAGAAAAATTTAAAAGTGCCCTGGGCACAAAAAGTTGTTAGTCGGACCCTGACAGTGTGCCCGGGTAAACTTGATGCCAAAATCGAAACCGTAGAATTCATTAAATAACAGTTATATGAGAAATTCTGCATTGTTATGGTTTAATTATATAATATGGGTCATTCAAGACAAAAGTCTTGGTAGTTATAAGTCTCAAAGCTGTCAAATAACTAAAATAACGTAGTACTAGCCAATGTTTTGGTAGACTCAATATGGCTCTACGGTTCTCTTTCGTGCTATTGCAGCAGCCATCTTGGGTAGACAATAGTTAACTTCATTTGCCATGTACATACCCTCCAAAATACTAATTAATATTCCGTAGTATTGTTAGCCCCGCCTTCTTTTTCACACCAGTATATCTTTAGAGTATTTTTCTTCTTATTTAATAACAATTGCATTTGGAGAATATTACTCTAAAAATTTATTTTGTGGGAGAAAAAGAGCGGGACTAGCAATACTACGGAATATTAATTAGGATGTTGGAGGGTATGCATGCATGCTGATACGCCGTATGCCAACTCCACTTGTATCATTCCTCCAAGGTTTTTCATAAATATTTTTAGAATGCTTTGAAACTGACATATGTTATATGGTCTCACTATTAATGTTTTCTTATAGAAAATCATATAAATAGCAAGAATAGATTATGTATATGGATTTTTTTTCCTCATTAACCCTTTGCCGGTCCAATATGATTTCACTCCTCTAGTCAGAGTTGCCAAAAATAGGGACATTTTTATTCAATATGCACCATTAAATTTTAACTGTAACGTTTGTCTAAACCTTTCGAAGATTATTCGTCAATTATGCATATCAAATATCACTCCTCAAAATTATTGGTGATAGTTGAATGAAAGAGTCCCTAAATTTCGCAACCGGGGCTTACGGTTTAGTGGATAATGTAGATTCCGAATCACTACGAACATACATGCTTGAACCGTGACTTGAGTCTAATGCTTACGAATTGAAAGTCACAGAGCTAACTATTTGGATACCAGATGGACAAAGTACACAGAGAGGGTCTCATTAGAGAATTTCGATACATTACGGTTTATGAATAGTTTTTTCTTTTCTTAAATCATATTTTAATATCTTTATACTGCACAAAATATAACGAAATTAACATGCACCTTCACAGTTCAGATGCACGAAAACATGTTTTTTTTTTTTTTTTTTTTTTTTAGCTTATGGCTGTTTAGCATTTTTTAGTACACTACACGATGCGTATATAATTTTTAAACAATTTACAGGACTTTTAAAGGCAATCCATTTTATGCTTTCTATTTAAAAATCAACCTATCAGACAGTTTTTCTGTGATTTCTTCCTCCATAATTAAAAATAAAGTTTATTTTAAGGTGATATCACGGAAAAAAAAAAAAAGAAGTTTGGTTAAAACAGGCCTGTCTAGCCCAAAATACCTTGGGGGCCGCACTGCTAATGTACTTCAGTCGGTATGTATTCTGTGTGTGTGTGTGTGTGTAAATATATATGTGTGTGTTTGTGTGTCTGTGTCTGTATGTATGTTATGAGAACTGAAAGCAACACATACATGCAAGATTCCTACGGCCATTAATTTTGCATAACATTAATTTTAACTAACAAATTTTAGTCATAAAAGGATCATATATGTTTAAGAAATCTATATTTAAAATATTTTGGTTGGAAAATTCTTGAAAAAAAAGGTCGGGTCATGAAATCCTTATGTATATATATATATATATATATATATATATAAATTTGTTACGTACTTAACTGCAATATTCGCTGTCTTTGCGTTATGGCTTGCGTTATTTCTTTATTTTTTCTCGCTGATATTTTTCATGACTGTGCCTTCATTTCTCCTGTTTTATTATATATATATAAGTGTGTGTGTGTGCATATATGTATGTATATGTATAGCTAATTTTTGGAAACTAAGAGTTCATTCATTTATATATATATATGTGTGTGTGTGTGTGTATGTATGTATATGTATAGCTAATTTTTGGAAATTAAGAAGTCATTCATTTTTTAATGCTAATTTAAATTTATGGTATTTTATGATTAAGTATTTATGATAATATTACATACACACACATACATAAATACATTATTTTGATTTTAATTTTAATATTAAGACACTGCGTCATTTTGACGTATTTACAATAAAATTTTTAAATCGCATGCATGAAATTTTGACAAATGACTAATTTTAGAACGGTTTTTTTTTTCTTTAATTACTTTACTTCTTTCGAAATTTTAAAAACATTTAGAGAGAATACGTACATTAAAAGAAGCTTATTAATCAAATTTGAAATTTCTAGCTACATTATTTCTATAGAAATCATACAAAAATATGATTTTCGAGAGGGTGGTTTTTCCTCAGCCCCTCACATTGTGCATGTCCTAGAAATATCAAACTGCCACAGTACTTCCACCCTGGTAATTAGCAGTGATTGAATCAGGTTTGGTTCAAAATGGTTTTGTGGTTTGGGAGATGTAAGACATTTTCCCACACATACGTATACAAAGACTTTTATTTATATAAAGATTCTTAAAATTTTCAACACAGTCACCAGTCAAAGTTATGCATTTCTCCTAAAGTTTTTTTTACCTTTGGAAGACCGTCCTTGTCGAATAAGTCGGATGAGGTTTACTGTAATCTACGGCTTCCTTAAGCAAAACAAATTAACATTATAAATAACAACATTATGTATGCATAAAGATTAATTAATATCCGAAATAAATTTTAACCATATATTTTGGATATCTTTTTTTTTTTTTTTTTTTTTTTTTTTCTTGTAACAATTAAAATTTTACGATACCCCCCTCCCTTCTCCCCTTAGTTGGATATTGGAATGGGATGGATGTGAATTTCTTCAATCTACAGTTTTCTAAAAACTAACAAATAACCATTATTACTCGTAATTAGCAGCACTGTTTACATGAGGATTATTGACATGCATAATAAAGTTATCCAAGTATCTTAATTATTTATGATTATTTTAATAATAATTAAAAGTTTATGATACCCCTGCATCATTTTACTTGATTAAATTATAACAGTTTTTAATTATTTTTCTATTATTAAATAAACAGAATGATATTTTTCGTAAATTCTAGCTTTTAAATCACGAGAAGGAAATGTAAGAATTCGCAGATATAAATGCGATATTTAGATTTTGCAAGAAGTATTCCGCCTTATTTTACAACTCTTCAAAAATGAAGCGAGAAAAAATGCTCGGTATTTCTCCAATAAAAAGTCCAAAAGAATGAAACAATTTTCGGTTTTTGTTTTATTTCTGACTTATATCAAATGTTATGGGATACGAATTCTTTCTTTCCTCCTTTTATAAAAGTATAAGACTGTTTGAATCAATCAAGCTGAAAACTAAAATTGGAAATTCCTACATAGGAAGTGAAACAAACGAAAGTTAAATAATTCTTTTTTTTTTTTTTTTTACTTCCGACTTCAAAAGTATTATCCTTCTTCTTCTTTCTTTCTTCCCCCTTTTTTTTTTTTTTTTTTTTTTTTTTTTTTAAATAACAGTTTCGAACACTGTTGAAAAGTGTTTATAACATCGATTCGTCCATCTGTCTATATCCGTCTGTTCTGTCTGTGCTCTCATTTCCGAATCATTTTTAAGAACAATAAATAATAAATGAACAACTTTGTAGAAACACCTTAAATTACAAAAAGTAGAATTCTACACCATGTCAGAAACCCGCGTGTTATCCGCTTTGGGAGTCGGATCATGTTTGCATTAATCTTTTACCTGCAGGTATACCAGTAAAAAAAGGTTTACTTTGAAGAATTTTATATGATATTTTTTATTAATCTAATATTTTAAATGCAGAGGCTACATGACATTCTCTTTCTCCATAGTAATTTATGACAACTTTATTCATAACGTAAGTTTAATTATAATAACGTAAAGGTTAATACTTAACGTTTAAAAATTTATAAACGAAAATTATTTCAATGCTTCCATATTTTCCTTTTTTAATTTCTCTTACCCTTATCTATAGTATCTTTTTGGGTGAAATTTTCTAAATTGAGTTTTTGTTATAGTTAAACATTTGAGGTCTTCTGAATCGGGCAATCGGGTTTTTAGCGGTTAGTCTCTGTGTGTATGTTTGTCTGTCTGTGTGTATGTTTGTCTGTCTGTGTATATATTTGTAGGTGTGTGTGTGTGTGTGTATGTGTGTCTATTATCAGGATATCTCGAGAACAAATAGTAGCAGGAAGCCCAACTCTGTATTCTAAATGTGTATCATTTAGCTACACTAAATGTTTCGTTGAAATCAAGCAAATGGTTAGCGTATATAAGGGTATTAAACAGAATTCAAATGCATTGCGTCTTTGGACGAAATTTACGGTAGGTAGAATTTAAGTGCGCTTTCACACTGACCGACACGACAGCGACTAAATCGGCCGATAAATAATGCAACGATCGGAACGATATGGTGTCAGATAATACACTGCTTTTACACTGCACCGATATCGTTTCTCGAGAACGTAAATTTTTCTTCTATTTCATTTAGGGATCGCGTTGTGCTAACACGCATTCAAGCATAACTCCTCCGTATAAAAAATTGTGGTTGTCATATTTATAGTATCGCATCGCCGTAGGCAAAAAATAAATAAAGGGTGGTGGCAGAGGAAATTCACAGGCTGTGTGCATGATATAAAATCAAGATACGTGGAAGGTGATTTTTACATGCATTTTGGAAAACTATAAAAGATCCTGCGAAATATTTTAATTATTTTTACATTAGTGATAGTGAAGGAACTTTTATTGATAATATAATCTTTTGATTAAAAATAATTATCTTTATCAAATTTATATAGCAAGAGGAATATATTAAAGACATTAGAAAATTTGATATTTTAATTTCCCTTCTCACTTTTTTTTTAACCTAATTTCATAAAAAGGTTTAATAAAAGGGACATCTGAGCCCAAAAATGAGATAAGTTCCCGCAATTTTATCAGCTTATTCAATTTATAATTTTTAAATAATTAGAAAAATATTTGCACATTTCCTGATTGTTAACAAACACATAAAATTCATTTATTAAATCTCCAAAAATTTAAAGAAGCATTGCTCCTTTTGTCTAAGCAATATTGCTTTTTTTATTTTTTTTTTTTTTTTTTTTTTTTAATGGGGGGAAACCGTATATTTCAAGGTAAAACGTTAAAATTTAAAACATTTCATTAATAATTAATTATTAATCTACATTTTTATAAATTTCAAACATAGATTTTTTTTTTTTTTTTTTTTTCTAAATACAATTGATTTATCCTTTTAAAATCACACTCTTGTTTTATTTATACAAACTATTTTTGGAAAATAGGATGAAGATTGGGTGAAAATGTATCTTTTCTTTTTAATTTTTTCTCCTTGTTTCTCATAATTCTGATAGAGCTTCATATACACACTCTGAATAAGGGACAGCTTTGGGACCAGTTCATTTTTCTTTATATAGAGATGTTCGTCATTCAGAGGTTGCATTTTTTACAAAGTTTAATTGCTATTAATTGATCTTTTTTACATAATATTAATGCCTTAAAGAGTGTATTTCATATTATAAGGTATCAAAATAAAATTAACACCAAACTCTGCTATATTGGTAATTTATACAATAATTTAAATATTTTTAAGTATGCTTACCAAAAATACAAACATGTTATAGAAGTATAACATCTTTACAAAAAACTTATTTTATAAGAAACAAACAGTTTTTAAAAATCTTTTTTTTTTTTTTTCCAATCTTTTCTCTCTCTCTCTATCTCTCCCTCTCTCTCTCCCCTCCCTCCCCCTCCCCATAGTAATGAATTTTAAATGCAGCATTGCATAAACTTTTAATGCAGCATTGAGAAAACGGGTTAAAAACTAAATCCGGCTAAAAAAACTAAAAGACCAATTAAAATTTCAAAAAGGTCAATAAAAATTCCACCTTTTCTGAAAATTGTAAAATCTTATTTTTAGATAAACCTTGCGTTTGTTTGTAACAACCCCCCCCCCCCCCCTCTTCTTGCATTTCACCGCAACTTTGAATATCAGAAGATTTATCTCCAATGTCAATTATACATACAATTCTCAATTCTTTCCACAAATGATCTCATACTTTTAGCACTTTCAATATCCTTTATCTCCCCTCCCTTCTTTTGTTTAACTGGCACACATCAAACAGATTAATATAAATCTGCTTCATTCTTTATCTGAAATTTGAATTTTTAAAAAGATGACTAGAAATTTTAAAAAGATGACTAGACTTTTTAAACTGGAAAATTTTCTAAAACTATGTTCTTCAGATAATAGAAGAAATTCCCTTTGATATGGAGATTTTAATCTTTAAAAATTTGTCCCTTTTAATTAGTAGTATCCTATAATTGGATATCCCTTAATGGAGGTATGAGTATACATTTATTAGCTGTGTTTTCAAAACATTTCAATGGATAACAGTTAAAGTAGATTCAATAACTTTATTACTTTTATGAAGAATTAAAAAAAAAACTGTAAAATTATAACTGGTAAAAAAAGTTTCCTTCCCTCCCATTAAAAATATTTGGAAGGAATTTACGTGTAACGATTGCTCATGATTATTGATCATTCATAAGAATTAACACTTTTAGTTACTTCATCTTTTCTTGTATGTTTAAACCTTTTTAACTGTGTTTTAGAAGAGCTTCAATGAATAACACTAATATTAATTGTCAAAAATAGAACAAAAAATAATAGTAACTTGATTATTTTTATGACAAACGAAAAGATAAAAATATAATTTACATGTGATATTTTATTTATCTTTTAATATATAATATATAATTTTAAAAAGTGTAGTTTTGTTTTGTTTTTTTAAATAGAAAAAGTTTCTAAAAATTTTTATGCAAACTATCTCTTTCTGAATGGAAGAAATGTCTGTAAACAATGATTGGAAATTGATCAAGAGAAGAGATTTTCAAGTTTTGAAATGACGAATTCAAAAGTAAAATTTACATAGTAGTGAAAAAGAAAAGGTAATAATATTTTTGAAAATTTCTTTATTTAGAGTATAAATCAAAAGTATATAATATAATAGAGTATTAATTAAAACAAATTTTGTATGCATTATATGCAATGTTTAATAGATTGTGATATTAATTTATAGTACAGGTCTATTTACCTGTTTTATTTTAAATTATTAGAATATTGCTGAAATTACTAAATAAATATGATAGTCACCATTTCTAAGATTAGATACATAATATTAATACACTCATTATATTTTACAAAACCGTTTAAAACCAATTTTGCAGTTTAAAAAAAAAACTTAAATTAACTAAAATCGAGTCAGTTATAATATAAAACAAAGCATATTCTTGAAGTGTTTTATTATGTCTAATGATAGTATTATTTACCTTTGATAAACAGATGAAATTCTATTTAAATGGTTTAATAAATGCTCATGTACTCTAATTCATGAGCTCTCTTTTTTATGTATAAAGATTATTATAATATACTATGCTAGATGCTCTATTTATAAATGTTAAACTAAATTACTCGGAGTGTCTAATGATGCTATTATTTAAATATGCTTGATATCAATAAAAACTACTTGAATGGTCAAATTTTTGAATTGTTTATTATTTATATATTTGCAAACACTATATATATATTACTAGATGTATAATTATATCTCTTCAAATGATAATAATACAAAAAATAATTAGAGTACTTATTTGAGAGAAATAGAAGAAAGAGATTTCAAAATATATGTGAAAAAAAAAAAAGTAATAATTAAAAAAATATCTGTTCAGAAATATAACTTAACCCAAAATTTAACCTTCTCCATTATTAACATTGGGTACAACAACACAAAAAATGAGAGCATTAATTTAGTTTTAAACTTGGTATTATTAATTTAATTTAACATTTATAAATAGAGCATCTATCATAGTATGTAATAGTCATCTTAATACATAAGAAAATTAGAGTACACGAGCATTTATTAAAGCATTTAAATAAAATTCCATCTGTTTATCAAATTTATAAGACAGCACGAGTTTTTATTTTGGAAATAAATGAGCTCAGCTATTTTGTATGTCAGTAACACAACCTATTAAGCACTGTATATAATGCACATAAAATTTAACAGTTTTAATTAATACTATGTTATATTACATACTTTTAATTTATACTCTAAGAAAGAAATTTCCAAAAATATTATTACCTATTCTTTTCACTTCCAAGAAAACTTTACTTTCAGAGTTCGTCATCTCAAAACTTGAAAATATGTTTCCATGGTTCAACTCCAATCACATATATTTCATTATCTTTCTTTTCCTAATCAGTGTTTCATCAGCGTGTTCATTTCATATACATCCATATAACATTGAAATATCTTTCCTTCAGTATTAAATACTGAAAATATAAAAACTCGCACGTTGATTACAAAACAAACATGGCAGAGAATGAGAGAAAAATATCAGAACAATTTTATGGAGAGCTTTGTTGTTCGACGACAAAAAAACGATATCGCCTTATCGGGACGACAAATACATCCTCAAATCGGTGGGTGTGAAAGCATCTACAGTCGACAGGAAAATTATTCGAGCACTAGCAAAAATTCTCATGTAAGAAAAAGTACACTTAACACTGTTTTATTAAATAAATTCTTGTCGAATCATGTTCTTAGACTGACTAAGAACACGAATCGACAAGGATTTATTTAACAAAACAATATTAAGTGTATATTTTTAGATAGGAATTTTTGCTAGCGCTTGAATAATTTTGCTGATGACTGTAGTATATATCACTGTAATTTGCCTGCACAGATGTCGGATAACGACAATCGTCTATGATTTATCGGTGTCGTGTCGGCAAGTGTGAAAACGTTCTAACATCTATAGGCTGCACTAAACAAAATGAAATGGACATATATCTGTTATATGCATAAAAACTTGTTTCGTATACACCAGGGTTATTTACAGGTTCATTTATAGGGGACATTTTCGTTCATTTACAGGGCTACCCAAAAGAATTAATCTATAGAGATTGTACTTGGAAATTGGTGGCAATACATTTCATGTTGTGTTGTGTGTTCTGTACTATTAGTGTAGGAACATATTTAAGTACACAATGCGGTGTGTGCAGAATCTATAGAAGACAAATTGGGCTACCAATAATTAAACGATAATGTTGTGTTTCATCGAATGTAATTGGCAGAAATGCTTTACTATATTTTACCATGCCGAGGAAAACTGTTAAGGAATAAAAATTACTTTCTCATACCCATACGTAATTTTTATTTTTTTAATTAATTTTTCATCGCTTTTTTTTTTATTTTATTTATTTATTTATTTATTTTTTTCTTTTATCATTTCTTTTATTATTATTTTTATTATTATTTTTATAATTACGCACTTTGATGTTGCCTGAATACTAAAATCAAGATTTTAAAGATTATTCTTTGTGTATGTCTGTTATCAACGTAACTTAAAAACAAATAATTGCAGGCAGCTAAAATGCTGTTTCTTGAAGTTCATATGAGGTTGATACTTGAATAGTTTGATCAATATTATAATTTTTAGGAGTTGTGTAGATGAAAGTTGTCTGAATGATTTGGAATAAACATTTTAATTAATTAACAGCCTTGAATTCTATATAAATGTTTGTATTTCTGAAAAATTCGTGTGAATACGGGTGAGGATCCCTTAGAGTGAATCGCCACAAGGGACATTCCCCTTCAAACCTAGAAGGTCACAAACGTAGACAACCGCGTTTAAATTTCCCACCGCCCCATTGTGTCCAGAGATACATGCGATAATTTGGATATATTACGGTCTATGGCAAGCGGAAATTATTTAAAGCATATTTAAAAATACTGAATAAAGCATAATGAAATTAACAGACGCTGTTCAGATACACAAATACATGTTTTCTATGGGATATAGTATGATAAACATTAGTGGTTCACTTATAAGGCACAAAAATTATTGTAGTATCATTACTGGATGTAGGTGAAAATTTCTGAAAGCAAATTTATAATTGAGATATGAAAGATTTTCTTTTTCTATTAAATTTTTTAGCATACTATAAAGTTTCTGTGGGCAATTTTTTGACAATATATACAGACTTACAGAAATGCAATCGATTTTATGCTTTCAGAAGTAAAATATATTGAAATTTAAACAATATAGTTTAGTACAATTTTTTCTTTTCATTGTTAGTTCTTGGGTCTTTCTTTCTTTTTTTTTTACTTTCTTCTATATTCCATAAAAAAGTATTAATTCGTAAAAACTTTCGATTTTCAGTGAATTTACATGTTTTGAGGCTTTCTGGATATGATTTGGCTATTTTTGTAGAAAATATCTGTCTGTCCATATGTTTCTCTTTCTACGTGTGTGACAAACATTTTCTGTCAACTCTATCCTCGAGAGCTAATGCCCGTAATTTCATAAAAAGTTATATTTAATTGCATCTTGACATAAACTGATACCTATGAACTGTTAGTGCATATCGCTCAAAAGGTAATATTGTAGTTCTGGTTCACTATAACTATTAATCTGACAACTTAGCATAAAATTTTGTGTAAATGTACACATTGAGTATTACTTTTAACCATTTTTTGTGAAATTAGATATATATATATATATGTGTGTGTGTGTGTGTGTATATATACAATATATATATATATATATATATATTTATATATGTTTTTATATATGTTTATATGTATGTTTATATATTTATAATAGTAACAGTCAACACGAGTAACATTTTTGTAGATGTAGAAGCATCGCTTTCCTCGGTGTTTGTAAGTTTTCAGTATCTGTACTTTTCAAAAAAAAAAAAAAAAAAAAAAAAAAAAAGGAAAAAAAAAAAAATGTTTTGAGTACCTTTAAAACAAATGGTTGAACCATGTGTCTGCGATAATTTGAAACACAATAGTATTTTTTTTTTTCTTTTTACCAGAATAATTCTTGAAAAAATGCATTTCTTAAGAAGTTATCTACAGAGCATAAAAAAAATTATATATATATACCCCTTGGCAGAAACACGGCGACACGGCGACAATGTCGCAGAAACAGAAATGTTCTTGCAGAAAGATTTTATTTAAGTCAAATAAATTTTGCCATTGTGTTAAAGAGAGAGAGAGAGAGAGAGAGAGAGAGAAACTTAAAGAATGGTTTATAAACTGTTCTGCAGAACAAATTTTCGTTTCTGCAGATACGATCCCCTCAGTCCTGAATAAGGAGAGGAGATAAAGCGGATGTAACTCACTTGGGTTAGCTTTGATATGGCATGCATTAGCGATTCGTGATTCGGTGATATGATTCGGTGTATCGACACTTTTCACTGGTAACCTCTTCACATCGGAACTTCATTTTCGTGTCTCCAAACTTTGTTTTCGCGCCGCGCCTGCCGCTCGTGTCGTGTGTATTTATTGTCTTGCAAAAAGATGTTTTTCGAAAGAATGTGGCTTTGCGACAATTTTCCGAATTTCATATTTCATGCATTTTCAGATTCATGCATAACAAAATAGCTGCATCCAGTGTTTTTTTTTTTTTTTTTTTGTAAATAAGTGTGTGATTGCTTCTATACCGATTTTCATACATTTTCTGATTTACGCACGACAAATTAGTTGTATCTAGTGACTTTTTGTTCTTTAATGTATGCGAAGCGTGCATAAGTGCGTGGTAGTACAGTCGGTGACAAAAGTGTCCGAACACAAGCAAAAATTCCTATGTAAGAAAAGTACACTTCATATGGTTTTGTTAAATAAATTCTTATCGAATCGTGTTATTACACTGACTAAGAACAGGATGAGACAAGGATTTATCTAGCAAAACCGTATGAAGTGTACTTTTTTTACATAGGAATTTTTGTTAGTGTTCGAGCACTTTTGTTACCGACTGTAAATACACGTAAATTTTAAAAAGCTGCATTAATTTTAATGTTTGGTTCAAACTATGCAATAAATTTCACAAATATATACAGAAATAAGACTATGGGGAAATTTGTAACGTCTGTAGTTATGCGCAAAATAAAAAATGAAGCTTCAAACCTTGCTTCAAAAAATAGAAAATTAAGAAATTAATCTTAAAAATACTTTATTGATTTTTAGCATTTTATATGTAGTAAAAGATCTTAGCAATAAATATTAATGGGTATCTTAAGTTATAAAATTGGTAGCTTTTCTATTTTTTTTTCTTTACTAATCATTAATTATTTTAATTGTGATTAAAATTCTTAGCTTTAAATTTTGTTGTTTAAGCATATGAAGTCGTTAAAAAAATTATTAATTTATTTTACAAAAATACTCTTATCATTAGTTTCTACAGCTTGTTCATTTCATTTTTTAAACATTTGAATTTTTTGAAAATGTTTATTTATTTATTTTTTTTAATTGAAATATTGCAAATTAAATATTTATTTTGGATAAAAGTCAAACCAAAGGTTTTGTTGATTTTTTTTTTTTTTTTTTTTTTTTTTTTTTGTAAGGAAAAGGAATTTTTTCTAATAGCAGTTGTTTTGAATGAATACTAATTAAACAGCAAATGCCTTTATTTATTTATTTTTATTTACTTATTCGTACAGATATCAATATCAAATATTACTTTTAATTGATTTCTATTTATTTCATTCATCTGTAATCATTATTTTCTATTATAGATATTATCCATGAAATCTGTTGTTATTTCCATTTCAACATTTCCTTAAAAAATTAAATGTTTCACTTGCCTCAATCTTTATGAAACTATTTCAACTATGCTTTGTCTATAATTGTGTTACTTAGATCTTGTATTCTGTTTTACTTTATGTATTTAAATGATGGTATAATTATACATTCTGAATTCTTTAATGTCAAATCACATTTTTCAGATTTCAAATACACATATTTATGCTATTTGTATATAATATAAAAATGAATCTTGTGTATCAGAATGTTATCATGTATCTTTCTAATAATCTCAAAAACTATAAATGTTGTAAAATGTTTATATTTCATTGTGATATTCAGTATTCTATATTAATTTTTACTTTTAATTTGTTGTATTTTAATTTTGAATTCTGTATTATATGTTATGTTGTTTGGTTCGCACCTCATGAAATAAGTGCATTTGTGTATTTAAATATGTATATTTAATATAAAAAAAATAATGAAATTTTAAAAGTATTTGTAACATTTGTTTAATTTAGACATTTCATGGTTTAAATGCCTTAAAAAATTTGCAGATTATTTTTTATGTGTTACTGCACTTTATGGTTGAATTCATTGAATATTTTATAAACAATATTGTATGTTAATGTGAACAAAAAATCTGAAGCAATTAAGATCAATAGATTTATTTTCACCTTTCTTAAAAAAAAAAAAAAAAAAAAAAGAGTCATTTCTTGTAATAGTGCAGATATGTGCATTTGTGCCTAGTTAAAATTTAAATACATTGGTTATACTGAATATTATTTACTATTTAAAAGTAATTTATTTTGAATTCATAAATGTTAACTTTGCAAACTATTCCTGCAGAAAGATTTTGGTGTTGATGAAGCTTGTCGCAGAAAGCATAATAAATTTCTGACACAGGGTATATATATATATTTAGGGTTATACTTTTCTGAGATGAAAATTGTCTGCACTCACCAAGGAAAATGTCTTTTTCATAAATAATCATTTTTTTAAATAATTTGTCCTGCGTAAATTCGTGTACGAAAATATAGAAAAAAAATGTTTTGTTATAGCCGCATCATGCTAGTTTTTAGTTTCAATTACCAAGCATACCTATTACTTACCATACACAAGGATGGTTGGATGGTTGGGTTTTACGTCGCACTATTGCTGCGCAGATGGGCAATTGGCGACGGTCTGGGACACACCTTTAGAGGTGGTCCGGAGACATGCCATCACAATTTTGATCCTCCACGGAAGGGACCACCAAGGACTGTAAAAGTAAAGCATGTCAAATGATCCTAACAGAAATTCCTGACGAATCAGGTGATATATTAGAGATCTCTTGATTCGTTTAAAATAAAATAAATTAATTAAAATTACATTGGCAAAATTTTATGGTTTTTCTACTTTAGAAAATTGCTAAAATAATTTTAAAAATCTGGAGTGACTCCACACGACTTTCCGAACATGAAGCTATTTAACGAACGGCTATTTAAATATATTTTTCCGAACGGCTATTTAAATAAATTAAAATAAGAGAAGTTTCAAATCAATCAGCTCAATCAAATAAGGCCTTTAATGCCATTGCACTTCAAATAATTTTAGCCCATAACCCATAATGATGAAGAATATTTCGTTGTACCCTGTAAAAAAAAAAAAAAAAAAAAAAAAAAAAAAGATAGATTCACCAAAACCTATACAGTTTGTATGACTGTGACCTATAACATACGGACCATCTTTCTGCTCATTTGAACAAAGCATTTAGACTTGCTAATCATACAGTGCTAATCATACCATACAATACAGCAATTTCATGAAACTCAAAAATCTATATGTTAACTTCGTTGTACATTTTAAAGTACAGACATCATAAAGTTTGCTTTAAAGCACTGCCTATCGCAGACCACAATGTATTAGAATTTTTTTGTGAACCTTGGTACGCAAATCATTTTATATAATTTTAAAAAGGAAACAATGCTAAAGTGAATCTGAATAACATATATCAGCTTAAAAGCGTTGTAAAAATATGTACATATACATAGATATAGATATAATGGCACGGACAGGCAGACAAACCATATACATAAATACTAACAAACAAATAAAATTTTTCACTTTTCAGGAAAATGTTAAAATGATAATTTATGCAAATACTGTTATAGTATTAAATATGTTTTCTTTTTAAAATTATTTTCAAATTAATGTTCATAGTTTTCGAAAAAAAAATGCATATAATGAACGTTTATTTTTCATTCTTTTTAAATATTTTAATTTTAAACATAAATTCAAAAAATCATGAGCAAAGATTTACTAGAAAAGATAAGAAAATAACTTATATATATATATACATAAATGAATCATAAATACTTATATAAAATGCGTATTTTGGGGATATTTTAATACAAAGCAATATTGCAAATTTATTACCTTAATAAATATAGGTATTTTTATACAGCTTTACATTTCTTAGACACCGAAAATACCGCTTTAAATATATTCTAATATAATCATTGCATGTGTGCCTACAAAAAGTTTTACAAATGATGTCGAACATGAAATCCATTTGATAGCTTGAGTAAAATGTTAATATTTTAAAATAAACAATCGAACGCATATTCTCAACGAATTTAATCTGTGTGTAATAAATCAAAAATTTCTAAATTTGAAAGTATTTTTATCTTTGAATAGAATAATATTCCGGAAAGCGGTTAGATGTCAGGGGATTTGAAATGAAGAATGTTTAATAAATCTCAAGTTTGAAAAGGATTCAATCGGACCACAGATTGAAGAAAAAAACTGCCTTTTTAAAATTTAAATAATGGGATCTTTTCATTCAAAATTATTATTTTACAGAATGAGCAGTAATTTATTTCCGATTATGAAAGATATAACTTTGGTTTGAATATATGCTAGTGAAATCGAATTTTTGAAAATAAATATATATATATATATATATATACAGTTCCCGCCGTTTATTAAAATCACATTCGTTCTGAGCCAAAGTGATTTTATTAAGCGGCTGATTTTTATATCCGGCGAACGTTCCTACACTTAAGGAAAAGGTATTACTTCCCTGAATTTGAAAAGAAACTTCAAATGGTAACGAATAATGAAATTTGAAAAATATTAATTAATTTTTGATAGATAATTAATTAATTGTTCCTTCAATATAAGTAAATTAAACGCATTCCAAGTTCCCGCGCGCTCTTCTTTAGAGGAAAATAACCATTAACCCGTTAATAGTTGCTAGTTGGTCGATTTGCCGCCCATTCTCCAGTGTTGCCAGATTTTTTTTATTCAATAGCCACCAAAAATATGTAGAAGTGTCATTTGATATACATAAAACGCGAATAAAATCGAAGAAACGTCGATCACATCACTTCTTAAAATTATTGGTGACAGTTAAATAAAAAGTGCGCAATATGTAATAGGTGGCGCTGTCTATAGCGACTACTAACGGGTTAATTTACCAAAGTTCACGCTGTTCTTATAAATTTAAAATCATTCCGTTTAAACCTCATGAATTATAGTAATTTTAAAATAAAAGCTAGAAATTGTCTTTTATTAATTAGAAAAAAAAAATCATTTTAAATAAAATTTATAACTTATTATTGCGCTTTGAAGAATAGCTTCTTGAAATTATTACGGAGATAAGTTATGGGGCGCGTTTAATTTGTAACTGTGCTGCAAATGTAAAATCTTTGACAATCAACAATAACGGAGGGTTTGTCGTGCTTTAATTTCTTTTTCTATTTGAAAATAATAATAATAATAATAATCACAGAACAAATAAAAATTTTTACAGCGTGCATAAATGATATTTTTGGCTGCTGAGGAGATACTTTTGAGTTTATTAACCGGCGATGTTGATTTTATAAAGCGGCATCTTTAAAAGTAGTTTGTATTGATTTGATTCCGGTCCTGGCAATTTGATCAGATTAAACGGCTGATTTTATTAACCAGTGATTTTATTAAGCTGCAGTTACTGTATTTATATATTTATAAATACAAAGAAGGATTATCTGAAAGTTCAAAGTAGTACATTAATCTGGAAAATATCACTAATAGTTTAAAAAATTACTTATTGCTGTTAATTTAAAAATGCATCTATATATATATATATATACAGTAGAACCTCGTTTTTAATGGGGTACGTGGAGGAAAAAAAATGAAAGCGGGAAAACGACGAATGCGGGTTAAAGTCAAAACACGAAGAAAACTATGTTAATGGATTAATACACACAATGCATACAGTATACTACTAATAAAAAAAACTAATTTTGTTGCTTTCCAAACTGTCTAAGAAATGAATCAGTGATGTTGAGGAACATTAAGTAACATTTATTTTCAAAAATCCAAAAATTTTGGATTTTTTGTTCCTTTTATAAAATAAATAGGAATTTTTCCAGATTTACATTTTTTTTTTTTTTTTTGGTCTTTTTCTGTAATTTCATGAGGTTATATAAAAGTTCGTTCATTTTTAAACGTCATAATTACATCATCCGCGTAAAAATTATGTTTCTTCGCCGTTATTTTCGTTTTTTGAAATCACACATTTCTTCTATGTTTTAGCTTTCCGCATGTCTTGATTAATGCAAATTGTATTATCACTAAATTTTGTACCAGACACATCCTGTGATACTCGCAACACTCTTCATCTGCATTATCGTCATCATCATCATCATTTTCTTGCCCTTCTGTTTGGTATTCCTGATTTTTTCACACGTAACCGCTTTTCATAAAACAATTTTCTGGATTACTAAAGAGGTTACTTCCTGCCATGCTGAAATTACAAAATGAATAGATGATCTGGAGACATGGCATCACAACTTTGATTCTCCATGGAAATGGGGAAAAGAGTTATTTTAGAATGAAAGAAGTAATTCCAGTTTGTATGCCATATGGAACCGCTTGACCTTCAGGAGAAAATTTTTACAAGGTCAGGAGAAATATTTTACAACGATGAATGCGGGAAAACGACTTTTTGAAGCACGATACATTCAGGTTTCGTTAACATTATTTAAATACAATTTGTGCAAAGACCATAGAAATAAATCAATACGGGAACGATAGTTCGGGATTTCACTGTATATATATATATATATTTCACATCATTAATCAACATTTTTAATTACTTTAGTAAGAAAATATTAAAATAAATATTTTCATTTTCTGAGAGATTTTAGAAATATATAAAGTAACTTCATATAGAATCAACAATTACCTACCCCCTTTCTAAAATTTCGTTACCTTCGTTTTTACAAGTATTTTCTTCATTTCAAAAATCATAAGAGAGAAAACAATCACACATTAAAGAAGTAAAACTAAAAGCATTCCTGGAGCTTAATGAAATATTTCTGAAGTAAAATGATGTTGGTTTCCTTTCATGACAAACATACGGAATAACTATAACATTGCAAAATAACTTACGAATTTTAATTAATTATAAACAAGGCCTTTTCATGTAATGATAAAAATGTTTTATGCAAAATATATTTTTACTTTCTCTTGCGCATATTTATGGTAGAAAAAGTATCGATTTTGGATGAAATTTTCGGAAATGAGTTTTGTTATATTTACACATTTTAAGGTCCACTGAATCCGAAAAACATGTTTTTAGTGGTTAATCTCGATCACGGCGTTTATTATGCTTTAGTAATTTTATGTGCCTTGATTAACGATTTTTCCCTGAATCAAGTAAACTTTTGTCAAATAAATAAATTGGGAAAGAAATAGTTAAGTGTTTACAGGTGTAATGAATGGAATGTGTAAAATTCTTAATGAATGCTAAAAATATTTCTTTCTGTATATAATCCCTAGTTTAAATGCACTTTTTGTTGGGGGAATTTGGTATATTTATTCCTTTGTATATTTCTGTAAATAGGATTTAAACTTGTATTATTCTGTAAAGTATGAGAAGTATTTCTCTGGAGATTTCACGAGAATTTATGCTTGGCAAGCATTAAGGTGGGTTTAGTCTGATATCATTGTTTTCCATTTTTGAGGCATTCATTATACTCGTAGTATTCTGTCATTTAACGAGTAGCAAATTTTAATACCATTGTATTGAATTGTAAACCCCTTTTTACACGAAGAAATATTGTGTGGATTAACGTTCAATAATTTCATTGGGAAAGCAGCTTAAAAGTTATCAGTATCTTGGGAATTTCTAACTCCACTGAACTGTGTAGTAAAACTCATTGTCAAGTGCATTTCTTTTTCACTATTGGAAAGCTAAGCGAGTATCTTTGAACCGCCGTCCTTGCTCTAACAGCTGATCGGTTGGAGATTGTCTTAGTCTTCCCTCTCTGTGACGTCCGAACGTAAGTGGCGTATGGGAGTTTTGTTGGGTGCGTAGGTAATTTCGTCCCACGTGGTATAGGGAAAAGGCGATTGGCTTGGCGCACTCTCTTGTGATTCTTTGGAAGAAAAGAAATGGGTGGCGATGTCCCCCCCCCCGGCTTGATAAATAGGAAGAGCTGCTTCGCGCTCGACACCTTGAGACCTTGGGTTAGACCTTTCTTCTTCTGTTGTTGCTTTTGTTTGCAAATAGCTCGAGATTTTTCGGAACTCTTCGGAACTCGTCGACGGATGTCGGCTAGCAGTCGTAGGCTTTTCAAAATGCGGAGTATAGTCGACGGAGTTAGATTTTTGAATCGATAAAAATATGCTTGTTTTGTTGTTCGATATGTCGTTATCGGAGAATTACTCAGCTATAAAGAAATATCAGTTGTGTCAAAGGGTAACCAGATTTAAGTCTTCATTTCTCTGATTCAAAATAAAGTAGCGTCGGAACAAACCGGCTCCCCTCTTTGGTCTTCAGTTGGAAGTTCAACGGATGGTTTGTGTCTGCAGCTAAATGAGTGGAGAGTTTCCTGGTGTATAAAATATGTCCTGGAACTGGATCCATCGTGTTATGAACTAAGCTGATAACTGAGGTCCTGATTATTTTTGGTGAAATATGAAAAATTGACGTCCGATGCAATCGTCTTCTCGAATACCTCCAATTACGACCAAACTGTTGCAGCGAACAGAAAGAAATTCATGTAAGTCTAGCAACGTTATTATGTCTTTGATATTTTTTTGTCTATTTGATATATAATAGAGAATTGTAACCTTTAATTCTAAATGTACCGAAGATTGTTTTTGTTTAGTTTTATAGGAAAGGTTACTGAAGGATGTTAAGTAATTGCGGAGTATGTACTAAAATTGTATATTATTATTATGATAATTAATAATATGTGTATTGTTCATAACTAGCTAAAATAGAGAAAATTGGTGTACTCTGTGATTAAAAACTAAAATAGATCTCATTAAAAGTCCTGTAATTTAATTTTACTAGATTTCATTAAAATTTTGTATTTTAAAATCTAACTTAGTGTTTCTTTTTTGTGAAGTGTACTACCTTGTTTATTTATAATTTAAAAATAATTTTATACTCCTGTCTACGGGTAGTTTACCCATTTTTCGAACCTTGGATTTTTACTAAATTTAATGCTGGTTAATTATTTTGCAATTTCATTTCTTTGATTAAATTTTAAATCTTTTTTTGTACGCGACTTTAATTTTTTGTTTGTAGGGATTAAAATACTATACGATCAAAACTTAATTCGTAATTTAAATCTTTTTTTATTATGGAAGTAATTCAATTTATTTTATTTTGTAATTATTTAAAACCTAGTAGATAAATGTTATGTTATTTTAGATTGAAGTTTAAATAATAACTGTAGTCAAATCTTAATAATTACTTAATTAAAAAATCTAATTTTTATTCATAATATCTCTCTCTGTGTGCGTGTGTGTGTGTCCGTTATCAGCATATCTCAAGAACAAATAACAGCAGGAAGTTCAAACTCGGTATCCTAAATCTGTATCATATAGGTTATCATACCTATAATGTTTAGTGTACACCCAAAATGTTTAGTGTATCATCACTAAACATTTTGTTGAGATCAAGAGACAGGGTTCGTGTACAGGGACATCCAAGTTATTTCAAATACATTACATCTATGGTGGAAATTGCAAGTAAGTAGAATTTAATATCTATAGGCAGCACTAAACCAAGTGAAATGAATACAGTCAACTCTCAAAAATCCGCAACCCTAAAATCCGCATATCATTTGCAATGTAAACAAACATTGTCACAATTGATCTGTTGATTAGTGGATTGCAAAAATTCAGCTGTATTAGGAAATAAATCACTTATAACTTGTACTGGTGAATCACCAATCACTCAGTATGTTACAGAGGAGGAAATGATAAGTGTAATTATATATAAATATCAAAAATTAAATCGTTAATTTAGAGGAAGAAGGAGCAAGGCAGTTTTCATGAAAGATTTTCTTTCATGAAGATAAATATTCAAACTTTCTTATAGCACAAACTTATGTGATTGACCAAGAATGGCTGACTTTTTTGTAGGTTATAGGAAAATGAATACTACATGTGAATATTCTTACTTAAACTACTATTGATCAGACTTTTCCAAAATCTAGATAATTTGCAACTATAATATGACGCATAAAAATTGTTCTTTAAATTAAAATTTCATGAAATATTTGTGTTTTTATTAGGCACACTTTATTTCAGCATTGTATGTAGGGGAAACTAGGGAGGTTTGACACATAGGGAGACTTAACCCATGAGGGTTTTTTCTAAGAAAGGGAATTTTCAGGGAAATATCAGTGACTGTACTGATTTACCAATCATACAACAGCATTTTGCAGGTAACAGCCATTCCAGAATAATCCGTAGTTTTCTTGCAATTTAGTGTTAATTGATACTGCTTCTTTCAAGTAAATTTTGAAGATCTTGGAGTCTGTTAAATTTGAACTTCCAGTTTTGAGGTAAGTCAATTTCAGAAGTATGCTTGTTTTAGTCACTCTTTTAGCTACAAATTGGTATATAGTAGTTTTATATAACTGTAATGCAAGTTGTTAAAATGTTTGGATTAACAAAGCAAAGCTACTTAAGGAGACTTGATCCAAGCAAACAAGGGAGACTTGACGCAGTAATTAATTTAATGTTCTTTGTTTTATTTAATAAATTTTTGTTTTATGAATAACTAAAATAGTGTAATTTAAGGGTTCAGACGGATAACGTAGGCTCACTTTGTGTTTGGCGAAATTCTATGGCGAGAAACTACCAATTCTTGTAAACATAATTAACCCTTTTCTATGATGACGCAATATGGATACATTTAGGAGAGATTTTCTTCGTGCATCTGTCACTGAACGCCCTTTTGAAGAGGAAGATGATACTAATTATATTCATGACACATCAAGACCAGCGACATCCAGTGTTACTTGTTTAAATTTTGTTGAAGCCAGCCCTTCAGTATTTACTGTAAGCAGTCCAGAAAACATAATACTCTACCCTAAAATAGGAAAAAGAAAACAAAAGTTGCACGCAGAAAGAAGGGTAAGACTATGGCAGCCACTGACACACCAAAGAGAAGAGAAATAGAAGAAAGAAAGAGGCAGAAAAGAGAAAAGAAAAAAAAATGTTGACAAAATAAAAGCAAGAAAGGCTCTTGATGTGAAAAGTACAAAGTTTAAAAAAAAACAAAAGAAAACAATAAACAATTTTTTGTATTCACTAAAATCTACAAAATAAAACTAGAAAACGTTTAAATCACAAAACTTATGTTTCTTCTGTCAATACCTATGAGTTTTCTCACTTTTATGAGGAGGGTCATGTCTCCCTAAGTAGGGGGTCAAGTCTCCCTAGGCTTAGGGACACTTGACTCATGTGCTGACTTAAGTATTTTTTTTTAAACATTTCTAATAAGAACTGTGCTATTATCTTTAGCCACAGTATGTACAAAATAACAGACTATTTGCTCATATTTTTTATTCAGCTCCAACTCTTATACAAAAAATATGAAAAGTTAAAAACCAAAAACTGGGTCAAGTCTCCCTAGTTTCCCCTATAACACATGAATTGTTTCTTAAAGATTTGCTACTCAAATAAGGTTCTAAGATGTAAATAAAATAAATTATTCTAAAATCTGCAAAATTCAGAAATCCGCAAAACACTTCGTTTTAAGTTTTGCGGATTTTTGAGAGTGTACTGTATACATATTTTATATACATAAAAGTAGGTTTCATGTGGAATATATTATGAAAAGTATTCACTGTTTATTTAGAAAGCTGCATAAAAGAACTAGAATATAGTGGGATAATACTTGAAAATTGACGGAAGTGTATTTCAGGTTGTACTGTATATAAGATTATAGGATTAATTATTTTTTATGTGAACCATGTGGTGTTACTTAATTTTTAGAAGATATGCAGGGCTGCCAATAATTTAGCGAAAACATTCTTTTTATTGAATGTAATTAGTGGAAATGCTTTACTATGATATTTTACCATATGCAAGAAAACTGCTCAAGAATTGAAGTTAATTTCTCATACCCATACGGTAAATATATATATATATATATATATATATTTTTTTTTAAGCTAAATATTAAACGATTGTTTTTTGTATTTTTACACGTTTTAAAGCTTCCTGAATACCGAAGTCAAGTATTTAGCATTTGGTCTTTGTCTCTGTCTCATATGAAAGTAACTTAAAAACAAATAATTTCAGGTAATTCAAATGTTGTATTTCGAAGTTAATATAAGTTTGTTACTTGAAAAGTTTCATCAACATTCTAAGGAATGGTGGGTGTGAAAGTTGCCTGAATAATTTTAAATGAACTTTTAAAATTAATAACATATTTGAATTCTGTACAAACTTAGGTACAATAAACAAACACGGGTTTCAACGGGAGGTGATAGCCCCATTTATACAGAATTATTTGCCAAATAAATCTGTTCTGAAGTCTAATTTGAATTGTCTTTAACGTAGATTTATATAACAGTACTCGTTATCTGACCCCTTAATCTCCATTCTGATTTATAGTACTGAATTTCAGGGTAAAAGAAAGTCGTGTGTATGGCACACGAGATTATTTTAAAGCATTTCAATAGTAAGCAATATTCTAAATTTAGTTCCTTAATAATAATATGCATTTTTATAATAATTTACAGTTCTTTTTTTTTTCCAGATCACATATACCACTTTAAGCATCCCTTTATATTTCCATTGTTTGTACATACTTACAGATGCTTTTAGAATAAAGTAGAGTTTAGAATCCATTTGATAGCTTGAAGTTAATATTTAAAAGTAAACAATTGAGCTCATATTCACAAAGAATTTTAATCTGTATGCAATAAATCGAAAATTTCTAAATTTAAAAGAGTTTTATCCTTTTTATTTAGCTTCTGGATAGAATAATACTACGGAAAACGATAACATGTCAGGTGGTCTTAAATGAAGAATGTTTAATAACCCTCAAGTTTGAAAAGAATTCTATCGATATACAGAAAAAAAAAATTCTTTTTAAATTCAAATAATGGGAGCTTCTATTCAAAATTATTATTTTACAGAATGGATAATAATTTATTTCTATTCTGAAAAAATAATTTTGTTTTAAATATGTTAACTAATTTGCATAGAATGATTGTGCTTGGAGGTTAAAATCTATGTATTACTCTGGAAAATTTTAGAAATAATTTTGAATATTACTCGTTGTTTGTTTAAAAATATGCATATGTTGTGTGTGTGTATATATTTTTTTACATCATTAATCAATTTTTCTTAAATTACTTTAGTGAAATAATATTGAAGCAAATATTATCTTTTTTTTCCCCCCATGGAAACAACAATTACCGTTATAAACTACGTTCTTTCTAAAACTTTGTGACCCATTTTATTATTATTATTATTATTATTATTATTATTTTAATATTTTCTTCATTTCAAAAATCATATGATGAAACGAATCACGCATTAAAAAAATATAAAAATTCCTGGAGCTTATTGAAATATTTTTTTAAATAAAAAGATAATAGTTTCCATTTTTGGCAACGATACGAAGTAATTATTTCATTGCAAAATAACTTTTTAAAAAAATGTAGGTACATCTTAAACAAGCTGTTTTATATAAACAGAATCATGTATTATGTATAATATATATACACTCTATAACAAAAAAAAAAAACGACGCACCAAGAAGGAGTTATCCGAATGGGACAAAAATTGGTAGAAGTGGTGTACATGAGGAGAAAAACAATTGATTACAATTTCAGAAAATTTGAATGATTTAATCAAGAGAAAGGGCCTCACAAAGTAAACAAGTCAATAACGCGTTGGTCCACTTTTGCCCTTATGTACGCAGTTATTCGGCTTAGTATTAATTGATAGAGCTGGCAGATGTGCTCCTGTGAAGTATCGTGCCAAATTCTGTCCAATTGGTGCGTTAGATTGGCAAAATCCCGAGCTGGTTATAGGACCCTTTTTATGATGCTCCAAACGTCCTCAGTGGAAAAGAGATCCGGGGACTAAGCTCAACTTCACTGCGCCGCCTATCAAGGGTCTTTGAAGTCACTGAAGTACCAGTTGCACGTAGGATCGACGAAAACGGTGAATTGGAGCTTTGAGTACCGCTTTGACGATTGACTGGTTCTCACTTTCTGTCCTCCCTTCAGGCCGACCGCTTCCTCTCTGATGCTGTGTTCGGCCATTGTTCACCTATTCCTGTCAATATCATCTAATAGTGGTACCGCTCCTATCCAGTTGTTAAAAAATTCGCAGATTAGACCAACCGGCTTCGTTGAGCCCAACTATACAAGACACTCAAATGTTGACATCTGAGCATGTTGTTTGCGCACCTGTATGCGAGGCATAGTTACTGTCTTTCTGAGTAGACGGAACAAAATTCTCGAAGAATTTATAACCTGGAATCAAAATTTCTCATTTTTAATATTCTGCCAATTGCGCAGTTAAGATGCGCTGCAACGTCGTATGCTCATTCGATGGCAGCCAAACTTTAAAATTTTGCATTTTCCATCGTAACCTGTATGTATGTCAATTTGTATCCAGGTTGCATTACTCCTTCTTAGTGCGTCTTTTTTTTTTTTTTTTCTTGTTATAGAGTATATTTTTTAAGCATTTCAATACTAAATAATGTTGCAAATTTAGTACTTTAATAATTACTAGTATCGCCCAGTGGTCGAAATTCGACCACAAATTTATTCAAATCTCAGAATTCTTTTAAGTTAGCACTAAATAAATAAATTTAGAAATTTAAAATTTCTCTGTAAACAATGTTCTTTGTAAATACTCTTTCGTCATTAGCTAAATGACCTTGCCCACTGTGATCTGAAATATAAAATTTTAAGCTATTGAAAGAACGGACCCGACTTGCTGCAACATAAAATTGACCGTGTGTAAAAACCGGTTCTTTCAATAAAATACCAACTCTTTCAAACGTTTGTCCTTGTAAATAAATAAATAAAGTCACATTTGTTGCCAAAAGACAAAGAACAAAGAACATTTGAAGTTTCAAAAATTAAATAATATATATTATTTACATATTAATACACAAACATGAAATTTATCGTACGGCTAATATCCCTTTAAATTACAGCTGGCATAAATCATAAAACAAAAAAGAAAGAAATTAGATCCTAAATAAATTAGAAAATAAAAAAATGATTTCTCATAAATCAAATCCTTAGGAAATCTTTTTTGTGGTTCCACGGACGGCCAGTGACGTCATCACTTCGCTTGCGTATAAGGATGCTATACAAATTACTTTGGTTTTATTTGAGTTTTATGAAATTGCCAGATTTAACAACTTTCCACTTTTAGGTATTTTTTAATGTAAAGGAATACGTGTATGAAAGGGAAAAATGGGGGAAAATGCATAAAAAATAAAAGTAATTTTAAATACCTTCTTGACATCGTAAGAAAATAATATTTGTATTCGCACCTTCCGGCTGACCATACCTTTCGAATGATACCATTTTCAACCCTCTACTCCCATAATTAATATGTTAAAAAGGGACTACAAATTTTATGCTTGCCTATTAATATATAGATGTGCATTTTTATATCAATTTACAATCTTTAGAAACCACATGTACCACAATTATTTTCTAATATTTCTATTGTCTGTATACTTTCCGATGCTTTACAAATAAGGTCGAGTATGGAATTAATTTGATAGCTTGCTAAATAAAATAAAATGTTAATATTTTAAAGTAAACAATCGAACTCATATTCATAAAGAATTTAATCTGTGTGCAATAAGTCGAAAATTTCTAAATTTAAAAGTATTTTATTTCTATTTATTTATTTATTTATTAGTTTCTAAATAGAATAATATTCCGGAAAGCGATAACATATCGAGTGATCTGAAATGAAGAACGTTCAGTAACCCACAAGTTTGAAAAGAATTTCAATCAACACACAAAAAAAAAAAAAAAAAAAAAAAAAAAAATCCTTTTGAAATTTGATATAATGGGAGTTTCTATTCAAAATTATTATTTTACAGAATGAGTCGTAATTTATTTTTTATTGTGAAAAAAAAAATGATTTTTGATTTGAATACACTATTCAAATTAATTTTTTGAAAAGAAATATCTCTCTCTCTCTCTCTTTTTTTTTTTTTTTTTTTTTTTTTTTTGTACAAAGAGAGATTGTTTGAAAATTAAAAACTCTATATAACTCTAGAAAATGTTACAAATTTTTTGAAAAACACTTTGTTGTCATTGGTTTAAATATATATACATTTATTTTTGTTTTTCCCAACATTAACTAATATACTTTTCGTATTAATTATTTTTGCGTGAAAACATTAAAACAAACATTCTTTATGGTATGGGACATCTTGGAAACGTTTATTTATATATCAGCAAAAATTTTCATTATTAACTATACTGCTTCTCAAACTCTATCATCTATTTTCTTCCATATCTATGCCTCATTTCAAAAAACATAGCAAAAAAATAAATCGGGCATGAAAGAAATCAAGTTATCCTTGAAGATTATTGAAATGAAAGGACATTTGTTTCCATTTTTGGCAATTGAGAAAAGTAAACTTAAGTAACTTCGCGTTCTCCACAATTTACTTCACGAATTAATTAATTTTAACTAATTATGAACAAGAAATTTTGCAACGAATTTATTTATTTCATTAAACTTAAAATAGTTCATGATTTAAATTTTGAAAATTATTCGCTACAAAAATAAACATTTAAATATTATTATTTTTACTTTCCGAACACTATAGTGAGGAAAGTATTGTAATCATGTCAAAAATCCGAATTCGAGATTTTGATGTTTCTATACGTTTTGAGGTCCCCTGAGTCCGTTTTCACTATTTTTACGATGATGTATGTATGTGTGTGTGTATGTGTGTATGTGTGTATGTTTGTGAACACGCTAGCGTCTAAAGGCTTTGTTCGATTAACCTGAAAGTTGGTACGTATATTGTAAGTCACCATAGTACGAACCCTATAGATTTTGGTGAATCTAGCACTTATAGTTTTTTTACAGGGACACAAAGAAAAATTCTTTATCATTATGGCCTATGGGACCAAAATCTTAAAAGTGCGATAGCATCTAAACGCCTTATTCAATTGAGCAAAACTTTTATACCCATATTATAGGTCACAGATACTCAATCTGTATAGATTTTGGAGAATCTAGCACTTATAGTTTTTTTACAGGGACACAAAGAAAAATTCTTTATCATTAAGGCCAATGGGGCCAAATTTTTAAAAGTGTGATAGCGTCTAAACGCCTTATTAATCTGAGCAAAAAAATTGTACACATGTTATAGGTCGCATTTGCACCAACTGTATAGATTTTGGTGAATCTAGCACTACAGTTTTTTTACAGGGACACAAAGAAAAATTCTTTATCATTATGGCCTATGAGACCAAATTTTTAAAAGTGCGATAGCATCTAAACGCCTTATTCAATTGAGCTGAAAATTTGTATGAATATTATAAATCACTGTTGCACTAACTATAAGCATTTTGGTGAATCTAGCATCTATAGATTTTTACAGGGACAAAACGAAAAATTCTTTATCATTATGATCTAAGGGCTCAAAGTTCAGTAGCGTTAAATAAAACCTCGTGTGATATATGGAGAAAAAAACACTCTATTATGGTTTTCTCTCTTTTGTTTGTTTAGCAATTCCTCTTTCTTTATTTTATCTACAAAACTGTTAGTTACTCAATGTTCAGAAAGTCGAGTGGAGTCACTCCAGATTTTTATTATAAAAAAAGAATATGGAAATTGTGTTGTTAGTTTGACTGGTTGATTGGGTTTTACGTCGCACTAGTGCTGTGCAATGGGCAATTGACAACGTCTGGGACTCACCACTAGAGGTGGATCGGAGACATGCCAGCACAATTTTGATCCTCCACGGAAAAGATGCCTCTCCCTCTTTGGTGACCCACAGAGGTATAATTTTTTATGAGAACATGGTGGCCACGACAAATTTTACGTGCACCAGCCACCATTAGTGTACACGACGGTCTTTGGCCGGCTTGAGTACCGAACCCGCAATCTTCCAATTGCGAGTCCGGCGCTCTACCGACTGGGCATATGAAAAAATGACGTCTATAAAATAATAATAATTTTAAATTTTAAAGGTAACGAAGAGATAAATAAAGTGCGAAAATTTCACACGGGCGTGCTAGTACCTAATACATTTCAGCAAAATTTGTGTCCTGAAGAAAAAAAGGGGACCAATAAAAAATTAAGCAAAAAATAAAAATGTTTTCGATCACTCTGTAAAAAGTAATGCGTTAAATGCGTTTTGGTTGTAGCATGTGATTATGAGGATTCTTCCCATTATCAGTATACATTTTTATGAGGCTACCCATGTGGATATAACGGATTTTTTTTTTCCAAAATAATAATAATAATAATAATTTTAATTATAACACATAAGGTATTAGAACCAGTGCAAAGCCATTTTTAAGAAATTTGGCATACTATATTAGACACAGCGTACTGCAATCAGAATATAAAAATGTTAGATATCTTACGAAGTATGTGCATTTTTACTAAATAATTTTTAACTAAATATGCGCTTGCTTCTAAAAAATTTCATTTGCATAATTTAATAGCCAAAAGTGTTGAGCAACGTATATGAAAACCTCAAACAAATATCGTGTAAATTCAAAAAGTTATGAGATAGAATGAACAGAATTTAAGTTCTTTTCAAAAAAGAAAAGGAAGATGATAGGAGTTTTTATCAATAGTTATTTACAATCAGCGAACACTCTATAGCCATTAGGCATTGATTGAATCAAAATAAAAATGTGAGTAAAACCCCTTATAGTTTAGCTTTTATTTTGAGAGAACTGGAATTCTGTTCATTCTATCTTTCATAACTTTTTGAATTTACCTGGTATTTTTTTTTTTTTTTTTTTTTTTTTTTTTTGGGGGGGGGGGGGTTCATATAAGTTGCTCAATACTTTGGTTATTAAATTATGCAAATGATTTTTTTTTTTTTTTTTTTTTTTTTTTTAAGCTAGCACATGCGTAGTTAAAAATTATTTAGTAAAAATGTTCATATTTCGTAAGATATTTAATATTTTTGCAATCAGATCGCTGTGTGCTATATCTAATGTAGAATACCAAATTTCCTAAAAAGGGCTTTGCACTGGGTGTCATACGCTACGTGTTATAATTTAAAAAGTTGTCACTTTTTTTTTTTTTTTTTTTTTTTTTTTTTGCAATTTTTTGAAAAAAGAACTTTTTATATTTCCATGAATATATGGGTAAGTCATAAAAATTTATACAGATGATGAAAAAAATCCTCATAATCACATGCTACAGCCAAAACGCATTTAAAGCATTACTTTTTACAAAGATGATCCAACGCATTTTGATTTTATTTTTATTTATTTATTTATTTTTTTGACTAGTCCCTTTTTCCTCTTCAGGACACAACTTTTGTTGAAATATATAAGCTATAACATGTTCTTTACACTTAAAGTTTCAAGATAATTCCTAAAGAAGTTTTCTAGTTATTTAACAAAACGCCTAAATTCGAAAATGTCCAAATACTTATTGGTAGATAGTGTATTCTTTCATATAAAGGTATGCAATAACTATGTTTCATTCCCTACATCGGTTACTACTTTCATTTCTTAAAATTTCTTTATATAACTTTAGCCCAGAACCTCTTACCGACTTTAATTACCATGTTTTTATTAACTTCGATTCTTGTTTGTTTGTTTGTTTGTTTGTCCAGTACAAATCTTGCAATCGATTTTTAACTAACTTCCCGACTAGCTAGACATTTGAAACTTTCACAGTAGCTCAGAACACGGTGACAATGCATTTTTCTAATACGTTTAGTCAACTGTTTCAGGTCCCTACTGCCTTCGGCAGCGTTTATATGATTCGACAGAAAATTTATTTAACTAACTTCCTGACTAGCTAGACATTTGAAACTTTCAGAATAGTTCAGAACACGGTGAAAATGCATTTTTTAAATATTTTGAACCAACTGATGCGGGACCCTGCTGCCATCGGCAGCGTTACCAGTACAAAGCTTGCAATCGATTTTTAACTAACTTCCCGGCCATGTAGCCATTTGAAACTTTTATAATAGCTCAAAACACGATAGCAATGAATTTTTTTAATACTTTTAGCCAATTGTTCCGGGTTCCTGCTGCCTTCGGTAGCGTTTATATGATTCAACAGAAAATTTTAAAACATGGCATATAAAAAGTTCTTTTTATCTTGTATTTATTTTTGTTGTCATTTTGACAACGAATTAAAATGGCTATCGCAATTTGCGTAAGTAAACATCTTGGAGAGAAACACCCGAGCTACATCGGTGCCAAATTTCAAATTTCACCAAGATGTTCTATACTTAATCTGTTCCATTTTTTTAGCATCAAATTTCTGTCACAAAGTTTGTTTACTTTCAGAAATTTCAATTTAATTATTTATTTATTTATTTATTTTAATTAAATTTAAGCCTTTTCTATTTTTTTTAATTTATTAGAAATCGCGATCATTATTTTAGAAACATTATTTTCAATAATTTTAAAAATGTTAATTATAAATATCTTCAAATGAATTTCTTAGTTAAGTAATGACGTCATATCAATCATCATAAAAACATGCAAGTTTACTTTACTTTTAATTTTTTTCCAACGTATATAAAAAATAATAATACATAAAGTATATCTGTATACTGAAGTTGTTCAATTTTAGCACGATTTTTCTCAATTTTATTTTAATTATTGAAAAGAAAAGTTTGCACTTTCAATTATTATTATTATTATTATTGTTATTATTTCCCGAGATGAAAGGAAATGTATATTTACTTTTTTATTTTTGGAATTTTATTATTATTATTATTATTATTATTTTAAAGTTAAAATGGGGGTTTTATTTATATCTTTTGAACCAATTATTGGATTGAACTAAAAATACAACGTTAAATAGATTTTGTCCTGATTAATAAATATTCAAATTTTCTATAAAATCTAATAATTCGGAATAAAATCTGGATAAATTACAATGGCAAACTTTCAGTTTTATATATTTAGATAAAAACAAAAAAAAATGTTTGCACGTTCATAAATGAGGTGTAATATTGGATAGAACGACGATGGAAAATCCGCTGTCTAAAAAAAATAGTCGTACTTAAAAAAAAAATGTTGGTAAAACCAAATTTACTTTTTTGACTCATTTTGTAGATTTATTTTGTCATTTTAACAATATTTTTGTACAGTTAACCAAACCAACTTGCTTCTATTGACCAAAAGAATATGATTGGGAAAAGATTCGTTGTCACTGTATACTCTGATAAGCTACGTCATAGATTTCTTCGTAAACAGCCAATAGTTATGTGCGCCTTTGAATTTTGGAACAGACATTTACTGGGGCTATATCGCCAAAAAAATTTTTGGTTTAATTAAAAAGTTTTTGTTGTTCTAACAAAACATTTTTACTTCCGTTACCCGACTATCGTAAGTAACGGAAGTATTGTATCCGATCAAAAATTTCGGTTTCGTGCTTTCACCTGACATACATGTTTTAAGGTCTCTTGAATTAAAAAATGTCTTTTTTGGAAATTGATCAATGTGTATATTGATGTGTGTATGCGTGGGGTATCTTCTATCATATCTCCAAAATCAATAAAGATAGAATGACGATACTTCATAATTAAAACAGGTCTAGTGTAGAGATGTTTTTTTTCAAACTTTCATGAAAATTGGAATTGGGACCGTATTTCAAAAAAGACTTTAATAATTTTCTAAAAAGTTGATATATGAACATATTTTTAGATCGATTTTAGTATGTATATTAGTTGGTTAGTTCAGAAAAGTTTATAGACGTCCTGTATAAAAACGTCAATTTTAGGTCTCGCAAGTGCTTTCCTTTAAAAATGGCTCTAAGGATTTTCTTCAAACTCGACATCTCCCTTCAGATATCATTTCATATGTAATTGTTAGTTTCTGGTGAACAGATAAGTTTGGCAAGTTTCGATAAAAATTGGTCGAAATTCGGTATCTCAAAACCGACTCTAACGATTTTCTTCAATGTTGCTACATAAACCCGTTTTGGATGTCCTTTAGTATGTATTACTTAATTACTACAGGAAAATTGACAGGCGTTTTGATTAAGTAGTTCAGTTATAAATCCTGGAAATGGTTGTTTTAAAAAACGGCTTTAACGATTTTTTTTCTTTTAACTCGTTATGTAAACCCTCTTTATATATCTTCACGGCGTATATATTAGTTTGCTATTACAGGAAAATTGTTAAGTATTTAGTTCGTTAAGTTAATTCGATCTTCTGATCACATTATTTCCAAAAAAAGCATTTAATATGTATAGCAGTGGGTAATGGAAGTCGTGTGACCAGAGTTCCCAACTTTTGTAATTTATTCACGAGCATTTTTAGCCCCGCCTTCTTTTCGCACCAGAAATTTTGTAGATTATTTCTCTTTAATATGTGACAACGATTAAATAAGAAGAAAATCATTTTTTAAAATTTCCGGTATGAAAAAGAGGCGGTGCTAAAAATGCTCGTGAATATATTATAAAAGTTGGAAACGCTGCGTGTGACTGTCACACGCCAAATTTTGTTGTGCATGTATGATGTGGAAAGTATATATATATTGAATTTGCGATATTAGTCAAAGTAATAGTTTGAATTGATTAAAAAATTTGTAAATCACAAAATATGTTAAAAAATTTGTCAAATTAAAATTCAAGTAATTTCCCCTGCTCTCTTTCTCTCTCAAAAAAAAAAAAAAAAAAAAAAAAATAATAATAATAATAATAATAATAATAATAATAATAATATATATATATATATATATATTAACTATCTTTAAAAAAAATCAACAATCTATTAAATATAATAAATAGTTTTGATCAAATCAAACTTTGTAGAGAATCAAATAAAAATAAAAATGCAACAATTCCTCATTAGAAAATCCTTTTATAAACACATTCAAATTATGAGTACTTTGGTCGTGTATCGAAAATAAATCACTCCCTACTTTGTAAAATATTAAATATGAATGAACAGCCTTCTATTCATTAAAATTCAAAAGAGCTTTTTGTGCCTTTTGAAACCTTTTGAAAAGAGTGGCTTATTAAATATTTTGCTTTTGAGGCAACTGACATGTTATTGCTCTGCGTATTATTAGTGAGAAACTAAAGAAAAATGTAAAAAGATACCTTAGATATATTTGGTTTATTGCATAAAGATTAAATTCACCGCGAACATGGATTCGGCTGTTTACTTTAAAATATATTAACATTTCATTCAAGGTATCAAATGAGTTTTGTTTAAGCATATTTTTCAAGCTTTTAAAAGTGCAATAAATGACATCAGATTTGAAATGTAGCATATCTGATTACACCAGACAAAATTGAAATAGTATTGATTTGGTAATACTTCAAACAATTTTTAATAGTAATTTTTATAAAAGAAATTTTTATCATCCCTGAATAGCGACTAAATGTATAGCAAGGGATTTAGATATTCGAGTTAAATCTGGAATTTAGTTAGCAATCAAATTTTAGGTTTACAAAAAGCAACGATTATTTCTTTTTAAATGTGTGTGTATTTTTATTGATATCTGAGAGTGTTTTCATTAAAATTTGTGTAATGCGCGTGTATATGTGGTTGTATATACTTATACAAATGATTGTGTGTATTTTATTTTAAATGTGAGTGTAATTTATTATTAAATATGTGTGTGTATGCTGGTATATATTACAAATGTAAGTTAAAATATGTATTTTTTATATATTATAGATGTCGAAGCGTTCTCATTCTTTTACAGGCGTTATATTATATTGTCATCAGTGTTTCAGAAAAACATTTTTTTTTATCCAGCTTTCCAACATCTTGTTCTTTGGATTAGATTTATCACCACTATTTTTGAATAGAAGTATGTGCTTCAAGTTACTTAAGAGGACTTGACAACTTTGATAGCACCGCGGAAGCACGTTTTGTATAAAAACTTACATTTCCATTTAATATTTATAAACTGAACTATAATAGGTTTGTTTATGATAAAATATATATTCAGGCAACATTTTTTATGGTGATTTTTTATATATATTTTTAGAGATTTGAAATCTTTAAATTGCGTTTTCTCAGTTTGAATTTTTTCCTTTGATCTTCAAAATGCTTAAACTTCTCCAGATATTTAAAAAAATACTTGATTTTTTTTTTTTTTTTTTTTTATGTTTAATAGAACCGACTTAAAAGAATTAAAATTTATTTTGCAATATTTTTAAGAGAAAAAAAATATTAAAAATAAAAATATAACAAAAAAACTTTTTTTTTTTTTCAAATTTTTACGTAGACATGCACTTTTTAATTTCTTTCTCAAAAACTAATTAATAAATTTCAAAACCCATCCCTAATTATTTTAAGTAGGTTCTATTAAACACCCCCCACCCCCCCCCCCCCACCCCCCACAAAAAAAAAACTCGTAAGTTTTTTCATAAATATCTGAAGAAGTTTAAGCATTTTGAAGATCATGAATTCATTTTTTAAAAAAAATGCAAACTGAGAAAACACAATTTTAAGATTTCAAAATCTTTAAAAAATTTATCAAAAACCATAAGAATTTTCGCCTGAATATATATTTTATTGAATAAATAAACTAATATAGTTCAGTTTATAAATATTAAATGGTTATAAATCAGTTTATAAATATTAAATGGAAATATAAGCTTTTATATTAAGCCTACTTCACTGGTGCCGTCAAAGGTGCTAAAGTCCACTTAAACATAACTTCGAAAGATTTAGAGCTTGGAAGCACTTGTGGCCAAATGTCACGCATCTACCTTTGCATAATAACATGAGTAAATAACAGGGCGAGGAAATCAGGAATTTAATTGTATTCCAGAAGGGAAAAAACAAAAATATTTAAGTTAAACGACAATACAAATAGAAAATGATAAGATAATAAAAAAGTTTGAGCTCATAAGAAATGGAAACACAGTTTAGAAAGAATAAGAACTGTTAAAGATAGCATTATAACATTTACGAAAAGAATAGGGATAGCTAGAATGTTTTTTGAGTTGATTAGGAATCGTTTAATGAGTTTAACTTTTTTATTTAGTTATTTAATTACTTTAATTGATTATTGGTTTTTGGTTTTTAAAGTTAGAATTTTTACAGTTACAGTATATATAGCACGGAATAAAAGAAAGTATAAAAAAGACATTTAAAAGGTTAAAGAAGGCAGTTGAGTCGTAGGTCCGTTTTGGGTGTATGTCTATTAATAAGATAATTTTAGCCATATGAAGCTAGTGCGTTCAGAGTAGGGTTTATAATTGATTCTAAAGCGAAATGAAAATTAATATTAAAGTATTGTATAAAATCGTTTAACCTCGGATTTTTAATTTCTTTATAAATGGGAAATTTTCGAATGTACCAGAGGGCACATCAAATATTTGCCGAATGGTCGCCTTTTGAGCTCTAATGAATAACTTGATATGGTTTTCTGTTACATATGATCATACCATACTGGCTAGGTGAGAGTGGGACGAAAAAAAGAAATATAGAAAAGTATTTTATTATTATAGCTTAAACTACAGATTCGAGCAAGAAGGGATATTAATTATCTCTAAGCATCTCGAAATTTATTTCGCATGATGTGTTGTTTGAAAATGAGATCTTAGTCTAAAATAACACCAAGATAACAATGATTAGACAACGGAAGGGTGCAGAGGACGACTTTGATTTTATAAGCATCCTTAGTATCTTGTATCCCGTAACTTCCACCTGAAAACACAATTGTTTCAGTTTTGCTAGTGCTGTTCTTCATTTAGAGAACCAACGTGTAAGAATTGTTAAATGGTAGATAATTGCCAAAATGGCGTAACGCTACTTGGTGGGAGAAGCAAAAATGCTGTAGATAGCCAGTGAGGTATGAGGATAATGGGGCATATCGTTAATATATAGATTAAATAATTTGAGGCTCAATATATTACCTTGAGGGACGCCAAATAAGGTATGTGCTTTTTTTTCAACGATTATATAATGTAAAAATTGCTATAGAAAATTTCTAGTATAAAGTTTCCCGCCGAAATTAGGGGAATCTGCAGCTATGAAATAGAATTATAGCATAGCATTAAAGCCTTCACAAAAAAATTCTTTTTAAAAATAACAGTGGTAATGTAATAAAATATACGTAAAATTATAGGAACTCTACGTTCCCTATATATTATTATATATTTACCGTCTGTTTGAAAGAATTATTGGCGATTTATCGCGAGTCGGTAAATTTACGTAACTGCTTATTTCTTTACACCTAAACGAGCTCCTGTTAAAAAAGAGTATTTATTCATTTGGTAATAATACAACGCCTAGAATATACAGTGTGGCAAGTGCTTATTATCGAATGATTAAAATACTGCAAAAAAAATTAAGCTTCCCAGATGGCGCACGATCCGATTTTTTGCTCAAATCGAAGAGCTGATTGGCTTTTCCCAGTTTCGTCTGCTCAATCACGTGATCTAAGCACATAATTAACCAATAGGGAGTTTTTCAAGCAATAAACTCGATCACACTGACTTCTGGTGAGAGTCTAAATTTTTAAGGCACTGATTTTCTGGTCGCTTTCCACACTATGTATTCTAGGTGCTGTAGTAATACTTAGCATAATTTTTAATAACAGGAAATGTTTAAAAAAAATTCATCATCATTGGATAGTGAATAAATTAACTAGAGGGGATTTGTATAATGCAGTAGAACTAAAAAATTCATTAATCAACTAAATTTTAGATATATATATATATACCCCGTGGCAGAAACACGGCGACACGGCGACAATGTCGCAGAACCAGAAATGTTCTTGCAGAAAGATTTTACTTAAGTCAAATAAATTTTGCCATTGTGTTAAAAAGAGAGAGAGAGAGAGAGAGAAAGAGAAAGAGAAAGAAACCCAAAGAATGGTTTATAAACTGTTCTGCAGAACAAATTTTCGTTTCTGCAGATACGATCGCCTCAATCCTGAATAAGGAGAGGAGATAGAGCGGATGTAACTCACTTGGGTTAGCTTTGATACGGCATGCATTAGCGATTCGTGATGCGGTGATATGATTCGGTGTATCGACACTTTTCACCGGTAACCTCTTCACATCGGAACTTCATTTTCGTGTCTCCAAACTTTGTTTTCGCGACGCGCCTGCCGCTCGTGTCGTGTGTATTTATTGTATTTCAAAAAATGTTTTTTCGAAAGAATGTGTCTTTGCGACCATTTTCCGAATTTCATATTTCATGTATTTTCAGATTCATGCATAACAAAATAGTTACATCCAGTGATTTTTTTTTTAAAACAAGTGCGTGATTGCTGCTGTACCGATTTTCATACATTTTCTGATTTACGCACGACAAATTAGTTGTATGTACTGATTTTTTTTTTTTCTTTAATGTATGCGAAGCGTGCAGACTAAGAACAGGTTATTTAACAAAACCGTATGAAGTGTACTTTTTACATAGGAATTTTTGCTACTGTTCGGACACTTTTGTTACCGACTGTAAATACACGTAAATTTTTAAAAGCTGCATTAATTTTAATTTTTGGTTCAAACTATGCAATACATTTCACAAATATATACAGAAATAAGATTATGGGGAAATTTGTAACGTCTGTAGTTATACGCAAAATAAAAAATGAAGCTTCAAAGCTTGCTTCAAAAAATAGAAAATTAAGAAATTAATCTTAAAAATACTTTATTGATTTTTAGCATTTTATATGTAGTAAAAGATCTTAGCAATAAATATTAATGGGTATCTTAAGTTTGAAAATTGATAGCTTTTCTAATTTTTTTTCTTTACTAATCATTAGTTACTTTAATTGTGATTAAAATTCTTAGCTTTAAATTTTGCTGTTTAAGCATATGAAGTCGTTAAAAAAATTATCAATTTATTTTACAAAAATACTCTTATCATTAGTTTCTACAGCTTGTTCATTTAATTTTTTAAACATTTGAATTTTTAAAAAATGTTTATTATTTTTTGTAATTGAAATATTGCAAATTAAATAGTTATCTATATTAATAAAATCAGACTTTTGTCTGTAAATTTGTCGGAATAAAAAAAATTTGCGAAATCTTCATGTTTCACACCCCATGAAAGCCGAAAATGGCTTCAGAAAATTTTGCCTGTGTGTGTGTGTGTCCCTTTTTTTGTCCGGGCATCACTTGAGAACGGCTGGACGGAATTCAACGGCGCTTGGCAGGAATTTAGGTCTTCACCCAACTTAAAATTATATCTATCAACTTTACAGAAATCCCCCCCGTTCCCCCCTGGGGGGGAAAAGACTGAAACACGTTTGTCCGGGCATCACTCGAGAACGGGTGGACGGAACTCAACGGCGCTTGGCAGAAATTTAGGTCTTCACCCAACTTAAAATTATATCTATCAACTTTTCAGAAATTCCCCCCCCCGTCCCCCCCTGGGGGGGTAAAAGATTAAAACACGTTTGTCCGGGCATCACTCGAGAACGGCTGGACGGAATTCAACGGCGCTTGGTAGAAACTTAGGTCTTCACCCGACTTAAAGTTATATCTATCAACTTTTCACAAATTCCCCCCCGTTCTTCCCTGGGGGTTAAAAGACTAAACACGTTTGTCCGGGCATCACTCGAGAACGGCTGGACGGAATTCAACGACGCTTGGTAGAAACTTAGGTCTTCACCCGACTTAAAATTATATCTATCAACTTTTCAGAAATTCCTCCCCCCGTTCCCCCCTGGGGGGTAAAAGACTAAAACACGTTTGTCCGGGCATCACTCGAGAACGGCTGGATGGAGTTCAACGGCGCTTGGCAGGAATTTAGGTCTTCACCCAACTTAAAATTATATCTAACAACTTTTCACAAATTCCCCCCCCCCCGTTCCCCCCTGGGGGGTAAAAGACTAAACCACGTTTGTCCGGGCATCACTCGAGAACAGCTGAACGGAATTCTACGGCGCTTGGCAGAAACTTAGGTCTTCACCCAACTTAAAATCATATCTATAGAAATTTTCAAAATTATGATTAGTGTTTAAATTGCGGGTAAAAAACGCCTGCGCATGCGCCATAAATATTTTTTTCACTAAAACGCTTTGAATGGAAAAATAAAATATAGAAATAAAATTTTAAGTTAAAAGACTTTTTCATTCACGTGATTCGCACTACAAATTATGAAAAGATTGAAATGAAGTTTTGCTATCTAAATTCCAAACTTTAGTTAATTTTAAAAAATCTAATTGCCGTATCGAAAAACTGTTTACACCCCAGGATTCAGAAAAATCACCCCTTACATTTGGTACTGAATTTGTAACGATAGGTCTGGTATTTCTAATTTATTTTTCCCTTTTTCCGTTGCCACTTAAATTTCATATTTTAGTTATTTTTTTTAAATCTAATTGTTGCATCGAAAACCTGTTTGCACTCCTGGATTCAGAAAAATCCCCCCTTTTACTTGGTATCAAATTTATAAATATAGGTCTGATATTTCTAATTTATTTTACCCTTTTTCCGTTTTCAACCCAGATTCGGTAGAAGGTTTTATACTTATATACGCATTTATATATATATTTTCCAGAAACAGAATGAAATATTTTTACTTTCACGTGAATAATAATAAAAATTAGAGAGAAAAATTAATAGTTGACCAACAAAAGTTGGTGATTTATTTATTATTTTTTTTTTTTTTAAATCAGGATTTTGTATGTGGATAAATATTTTCATAGAGATATTTGGCATTAGTCTAATATTTTTATTTAATTAAGCAGTACTTTTTTTCCTGCAGTAAAAACAAAATTTTTTGTTGTTATTATGTACCTTATGGGGTTCTTTTATGTTGTCCCCTTAATTGTAAATGATTATAATTTGGATTTTATTAAGATTTTTTATTTTTATTTCGTAAATATCAGAAAAGAGTTTTTATTTTATTTTATTTTATTTATTTATTTATTTTGTGTATGGAACAGCTTTAGTATCGGATCCCTTTGGCAAAATTTGAAATTCGGCACCGAAGTAGCTCAGACGTTTCTCGCCAAGATCTTTAATTGCACAACTGAGATAGCCAATTCAGTTCATCGCAAAAATGGCTTAAAATATTTAAAGTCACCAAAGGTGTCCCATACTAAAGCTGTGCTTTTTGTATTTATTTATTTATAATATTTTCTATTAAAAACTTCTGTGGTCACGAAATTTGGTGCTTAAATTGTTTGTATGCATCCGGCACTTATTGTAACTGGATTTCACGAAATTCGAAATCCCTCCCCCCCTTCTCGGAGTCGGAGGGCAATAAACATGTGTAAAAACATGTTTTTCCGTTTGAATTCGCTTTGAATTATCATAGAATGGCGAATTTTGGTGTGTGGATATTGATTAAGTGTACGCATTATGTACATTAGTGGGATTTTACATAACTTCGAACTCACCCGCTGAGGAAGGGGAAGTAAGAAGTGGGTAAGTTGCTGCCGAAGGCAGTGGGGGGCCCAGACTCCTAACGTTGCGAGCGAGAAAACCTCTACCAATCATATCCAGAACTTAGTCTATTAATAAAGATATGGGATTTCGACAACTCATTTAAGTTTAATGTCCAGCGAAGCGGGCAAAGCCTGCTAGTTTTGAATAAAAGTCAAACCAAAGGTTTTGTTGAATATATATATTTGTAAGCTAAAGGAATTTTATCTAGTAGTAATTGTTTTGAATAAATACTAATTAAACAGCAATTGCTTTTATTTATTTATTTTTATTTACTTATTCTTATAGATATCAATATCAAATATTACTTTTAATTGATTTCTATTTATTTCATTCATCTGTAATCATTATTTTCTATTATAGATTTTATCCATGAAATCTGTTATATTTCCCATTTCCACATTTCCTTAAAAATTAAATATTTCACTTGTCTCAATCTTTATTAAAATATTTCGACTATGCTTTATTTATAATTTTGTTACTTAGATCTTGTATTCTGTTTTACTTTATGTATTTAAATGATAGTATAATTATACATTCTGAATTCTTTAATGTCAAATCACATTTTTTAGATTTCAAATACACATCTTTATGTATTAGACTTGTGTATTAGACAGGGTTCCCACGGCCAAGCCTTTTTTCAAGGACTCTTCCACCAGAATAATCTTAAAATAAATTTATTCTTAAATGTACAGTGTACATTTAAGAAGAAATTTATTTTTAGATAATTCTGGTGGAAGATTCCTTGGAAAAAATCAGGCCGTGGGAACCTTGTTAGAATGTTATCTTGCATCTTTCTAATAATTTCAAAAACTATAAATGTTGTAAATTATTTATATTTCATTATAATATTTAGTATTCTATATTAATTTTTACTTTTAATTTGTTGTATTTTAATTTTGAGTTCTGTATTATATTTTATGTTGTTTGGTTTGCACCTTATGAAATAAGTTCATTTGTGTATTTAAATATTATATATTTAATATTAAAAAAAGTAATGAAAGTATAAAAGTACTTGTAACATTTGTTTAATTTAGACATTTCACGATTTAAATTCCTTAAAAAAATTTCCAGATTATTTTTGATGTTTTACTGCATTTTTGTATATTAAAGTGAACAAAAAATCTGAAGCAATTAAGATCAATAGATTTATTTTCTCCTTTCTTTAAAAGGAAAGAGTATTTTCTTGCAATAGTGCAGATATGTGCATTTGTGCCTAGTTAAAATTTAAATACATTGGTTATACTGAATATTATTTACTATTTAAAAATAATTTTTTTTTAATTCATAAATGTTAACTTCACAAACTATTCCTGCAGAAAGATTTTGGTGTTGATGAAGCTTGTCGCAGAAAGCATAATAAATTTCTGCCACAGGGTATATATATATATATATAAAGGCTAATATTTAAATATATTCATGATATGTTCATGAGAATGAACATGGGGGACATTTTATTCTTACCATTTTCATTAAAATACTTTTTTTCTGAAACAGTGTCTACTAAAGTGTATTAAATATTCTGCTTTCTGAGTCAACTGGCATTTTATAAAAGGATGTTCAATTACTACCAAACAGTTAATAGAGGCTCCATGAGCGGACATTACAGTAGCAGCTCTGTGGGGCAACTTTCTACCAACCATTGTATGACGACTATCAGTACTTTCTACTACTTCGCTTGGAGAAGACAAGTCAGTTCACATCTTGATTTTGGTCGGTTGAAACACCCCCTTCAGTCTATATGGCAAAATTAGCACGTAAAATTGCCACAATGTAAGACACGCATGATTATCCAGAATGGTGTGGTCCCAGGCGAAGAGAAACACCTCCACAGTATAACTTCACTTCTCCCAAATTTCATTATTGGCACAACTCATTCGGCAAAGAGGCGTTCTCCATGCAGATACTAAACCCATATCCTTCATTCGTCGCTCCATAGAACCTGTTTCCACTGTTCTACAGTCCATAATTGACGAACTTTGCACCACATTAACCGAGCTGCGCTGTTGGTCTTTGTGATTAAAGGCTCGTGGATGACTAACAACCGTGATAAACTAACAGATGTGCTTTATTACGAATGATTTTCCTCGAAACAATAGTTCCTGATGCTTGTTGAATCTCTTCACGGATGTGGGCCGTCGATAGTGTCCAGTTCTTCCAGATAGTTCTAAATGGCACCCTCTGGTCTCAAACGTCCAGTTTCGTGAGTCTGCCGGATCAAGCCACATTCTAACAGTCACTTCTCACATTCAACTTGCAAATCACGTACGCCACTATTGATTTAGTGTACTTCAGCTCTCTGGTATGTCCCGTGGTCTTCGATCATTTCTGTGATAGCAGACGATTACATCTTTTTACTTTCTTCTATATACAGTCGGTAACAAAAGTGTCCGAACACTAGCAAAAAATTCCTATATAGAAAAGTACGCTTAATACAGTCTTGCTAAATCCTTGTCGAATCCTATTCTTAGTCAGCCTAAGAACGTGATTCGACAAGGATTTATTTAACAAAACTGTATTATGTGTACTTTTTTTACATAGGAATTTTTGCTAGTGTTCGGACACTTTTGTTACCGACTGCATGTTCGAAGAAAGTATTGGATCCATGAAAATATTCGAACTTCAGTTTTCAACAGATTTACACGCTTTCAGGCATCCTGAACGCGATTTGATTGTGTTTAGAAAATGTCTGTCAGTCTGCCTGTGTGTGTGTATCACAAATTTTATGGACGCTGTATCTCACGAACAAATGAACGAATTTTAACCAAATTTGGTATTTAGTTGGACCCTGACATAAACTGGCGCTGATTAGATTTGGAGATCAGTCGCTCAGCAGGTGGCGCTGTCATCCCATTTTTTTTTTCTAAATTTTCAACATGACCGTATAGGACAAAATTTCGTAAAAATATACATAATGAGAGTTATTTTAAACGCATGATTGTAAAACTGATATGAATTGATAATAGTAGTACTAAACTAGGGAAATATGTGTGTGCATGTAGGAGGAAGTACCCCCCCCTCCCATCCCCACGGAGATAAAATTTTCAACATCAATATCGTCTGAAAGAACTCTTCAATACCTTTAAAACGAATGATTGAACCATAGATCAGTGATAATTTAAAACAAAGATATCGATTTTTTTCATTTTAAACGAAAAGAAATTTATGGAAAAAAAAAAGAACCTTATCTTCTCATGTTGACACAAAATTGACTTTATTTCGGCATTTATGTTATATTACTTTGAGATAAAAATCGGCTGCATTCATCATGGAAAATTATTTTAATAAATTGTAATTTAATAAATTTGTACTGCGGGAATTAGTGCAGGATTATATATAGAAGAAAGTTTTGTGATATCCACAACATACTTTCTTTTAAATCAGAGAGATCTGAAATGCTTGCCATCATACTACAGCGCCTAGAATATACAACGGGGTAAGCGCTTATGATCGAATGCTTAAAATACTACTAAAAATATTAAGCTTCCCAGACGGCGCTGTGATCGAATTTTTTGCTCAAATCGAAGAGCTGATTGGCTTTTCCCAGTTTCGTCTGCTCAATCACGTGATCTAAACACATAATTACCCAATAGGGAACCTCGATTTTGATTTCGTGCACTAGCTTCGATTACAGTGACATCTGGTGAGAGGCTTAACTTTTTTAGTATAATTTTATTTACCGCTTTCTACACTGTTTATTCTAGACTCTGTAATCATGCATGCAGATGATTGAAATTTTGTTTTCCACACAATACATAATGTTGGCGGGTGTGACGTATCGCAGGAACACAAATTAGTTAATTTACATGTGTTTCCAAATTCTTCTTGAGAGATAATATTATTCTAATTAGAAACTAAAGAAAGATTAAAATGTTTATTTTAGGTATTCTGGGTTATTGCATACAGATTAAATTCTGTATAATTGAGGGTTCAAATGTTCACTTTAAAATATCATTTTTTTTTATTCAAGATATCAAATGTGTTTTTTTTTTTTTTTTTTTTTTTAAACACGTATTTTCAAAGTTTTTAAAAGTATACTAAAGTCCTTAAAATATTCATTAAATTTGTATTTAAGTAGTCTTCTTTTTTGGAAAAATAATTTGAAAACACTAAAACAAACATTGTATTCAAAACTAGTGTTGTTAATATGCATTGGAAACATAACTGTAGTAAAATCACATATACACATGTATAATATGTGTGATTTTTTATTTAATATGAAATATTGAAGAATGGTTTCAATTTATTAAAAATTCAATATTGTAAATCACAAAACATGTTACATATTTTGTTGAATAAAAAATCCAGTTTTTTCTTTCTTTGCCGTGAAAATATTGTATAATGAATCACAAATATTTACAATCTATTAAATAACCTCTTGACTTTCCTAAAATCATATTTTGTAGAGAATCTAATAAAAAGGAATGCATCAATTTCGCTTTAGAAAATCCTTTTACAAACACATTTATGCAATAAATATTTTGGTTGTGTATCGAAAATAAATCACTCCCCACTTTGTAAAATATTAAAGATGAACAAATAGCTTCATATTCATTAAAGTTGAAAAGAGCTTTTTGTGTCTTTTGAAATATTTTGAAAAGAGTGGCTTATTAAATATTCTGCTTTCTGAGCCAGTGCGTATATTATCTACATATATGTGTTTTATTTTTTTATTGAGAAACTAAAGAAATATGGAAAGGAGATCCTTTGGTATCTTTTGGTTATTGCATACAGATTAAATTCTCCGTAAACATGGATTCAACTGTTTACTTCGAAATATTGACATTTTATTCAAGGCATCAAATGGGCTTTGTTTAAGCATATTTTCAAATCTTTTAGAAGTGTGATAGATAACATGAGTTTTGAAAGGTAGCATCTGATTACACCAAAACAAGCTCTTGTTAAAATAGAAAAAAATATTGATTTAATAATGATCTATACAGCTTTCACAAATAGGCATTTTATATAAAAATATCAGTGTAGAGTCTGTATCACTGGATAACGACTTAGCTCTTTGGAGGATCTTTAGACGTACATTTTCTAAATAAATTTGGGGGTTAAACAAAAAAGTGCGGTTTACATAGATTATGAAAGACTTTCCAAATGTACTTACCCATTATATTGTTAACATTTTACCTAAGATATCATATGCATTTTGTTTAAGCATATCTTAAAAGCTTTAAGAAATATAAAAAAGCCCCTTCAAATATTAGTTCAATTTGCAATTAAATAGTTTTACGCTTTGGGACAATAATTCCAAAAATCTAAATATATATATATATACTAGCTGACCCGACAAACGTTGTTTTGTCATATAAATTATTTCTAGAGAATATTTTGCTAGAAAAAAATAACTTATTGTAAGTGTGTAAGGATGTGGTGTATAAGTGGAAGATGTATGATGCGCTGTGAACGGTGAAAGAATATAAAAATAACAAAACACCAATCATTTATTTTTTTAATTTATTAAAATTGATTCTTTAAAATTATATACATATCGCTACTTATAACAATATTACTAAAAAACAATATCAATCCCTTAATGCAACAGAGTGTACAATATTTTTTGTTATCCCATCTTTCGCCAATACAAACAAACTGGATGGTTTGCCCACTCGAGAGCCACGTATAATTGTCCGTGTGAAAAACATGATGTGCTCAAATCTAAGCCACAGACAGACATCGTTTGGCCCTGAGACTTATTGATAGTCATTGCAAATGCCAATCTAATTGGAAATTGAGGGCGTTTAAATTGAATTGGCACATCTGTGGGTATAATAGGGATTCGCAGTAGTAATATATTTTCACCTCGGAATTTGTCATTTAAAATGATGGCTTCGATAACATTTTTCATTAATTTTTTTATGACTAATCGCGTGCCGTTGCACAACCGTGGTGGGTTCAAATTAAGAAGCAAAATAACCGGAGATCCAAACTTCAGTTGTAAAATATGCGGTGGCATGCCTGGTAAATCCAATGAGTTTAAAAACTTTGTTGGATAATTTACAGCTTCGGTGGCATCGCAAACTGTATCATTAGATTTGTATGACACCAATTCTCCTAGTAACAAATGTATCTTGAGATTCAATTCGTTGACGTCCACATTTGTTGCTGCTAAAATTGCTCTTTCTGCCAGCCACTCATGATTTGTGTATCGTCTGTGTACATCGGGAAATATCTGGGCAATAAGAGCATCTTGAGAATCAATGATTGCGCAGAAATCGGTCGGTAATTTTATGCATCCAGTTTCATCTGTAGTAACTTTTCCATCGCCCATATCTAACAATTGTTTTGAGAATGTTTCAGCGGATGGACCTTGAAGCTTTTGAACGCACAAATTTACTTTCAGTTGTACTTTTTCAACATTACGCCACAATGACGATGATTTTAAGCATGCGTTGATCTCATCAGCGTATGTTGAACGCGGAATAACGGGAAGTGCTTGTCTGAAATCACCTGAAAAGAGTAACAGAGTGCCGCCAAATAGTTTGTCGTTGTTTTTTATATCTTTCAATGTCCTGTTCGACGCCTCAATCGAATGTTTGTGTGCCATAGTGCATTCATCCCAGATAAGAATTTTACACTATTTCAGCACTGTGGCCATGGACGATTGTTTTTTTATGTTGCACACTGCGTCTGGGTTATTTTGAATATTTAGTGGCAGTTTAAATAATGAATGAGCTGTTCTGCCTCCATCCAATAAAGTTGCCGCAATGCCAGATGATGCAACAGCCAATGCGATGCCATTATTTGATCGTATTTCGGCGAGAATTAGCGAAATAAGGAATGTTTTGCCAGTTCCACCTGGTGCACCCCCCCCCCCCCCCCAAAAAAAAGGAATCCACCTTGTCCTGCCAAAACTGCGAGCATGATGCGGTCGTAAATGGTTCTTTGTTCTTCATTCATTAGTGGGACATTGCGAGCAACAATCGCTGCCATTTCTACAGTATTGTATTGTAGTTCACGATTCAATTCAGTGCTCATTAAATCAGATGCATTTCGATTTGTTGAATGCATACCGAAATGACTGAGTGGTAAGTTGGCAATGATAATGCAAAGATCTTCAATAGCAATCAATGCTTCATTGTACATAGCGTCACTGAATACTATCGTTAGATCGTTGCACCGTGAACGATGTTGATGCAATATATCATCAGTCATTGAATCTTTGTGATTATCCCATAATGTCTCTGCTCGGGCCGGGAAACATGTAGTCAACACTATAGCGAATAGTAGACGAATTTGTTTTGCTGTACAGTTCAGTCCTACTTCAGCAAGCATACACTCCCACTGGTTGTCGTCTTCCAGCAAGCCGAGTGCAAGGCATGCATCTTTATACGTTGGATACTGTTGTCCATTCACTTTACGTAAATTTTGAAATGACAAAGGGCCGATGACATTAACCAATAACAGTCGAAGATAAAAGCACTCAGTCTGCCTTGGATTGACTGTAAATACTCGTCCCAAGGTGTTTGATTTGAATAAACCGGGACATGCATCAATCGGCGTGCCTTGCTTGCAGGGCATCCATTTTTTTGTTGGAGCCCATGTGAAATAGCTACTTCTGAATAGAGTAATGTCCGTGCAAAAGCACCAAAAGCATCCGCACGATTACACAATTCAAAAAATTCGGTGAGTGTAGTTTTTGGTGGATTTATAGCACGATCAATCGCTGTCTCGCTCGTGAAATGTACGCGCTGGCCATTTTCAAGATGGACGGCTAAATGAAGAACTGCTGGATCCCGTTCATGAATTGGGAAACCAAAGATACGCCAAACAGCTTCATTGGAGATGACGTACCGGCCAATTTGGTAAAGTGTTATTTCATCGTTGTTATTCACCGGAGGAGCATTCACATTGGTATTTTCAACTCGAAATAGAGCCATATCACTGCCTTTATTCACATACTTGCAAATGTACTTGATGCTCTTCACTGAACTGCAGAACTGAACATTAATATGAGCATTGAATGTTTTGCTCAGCAGAGGCGAATATGGGACTACCCAACGGTTATCAATGTCAATATCTATGTTGTTGACATAGATGACCGCCATAGATGATAAGATTGTCCGCCATTATCGGGATTTCTTCGACGATATATTGGATATCCGTCAACATTTGTAATCGTGAAATTTTTCGGAAAAATTTTAGTACATTTTCCATCTGCACAAATAATAATGGCCTAAAAATTCATTTTTCATTTTAACATAAAATAACTCCGTCGGATATTGAAGAATTTTTTAAAAGAATATACCATTTTAACTAATTTTAACATTTTAACAATATTAACGTTGAAAAAATATTTTAAACACTTACGGTTAAAAATTCATTTTTCATTTCAACATTAAATAAATTCTGACATCGTTTTTACGATTCTAAAATATTAACTTTGAAAAAATATTTTAAACACTTCGTAAGATACGGTTACGATTCTAAAAATATTAATTTTGAAAAAATATTTTAAACACTTCGTAAGATACGGTTAAAAATTCATTTTTCATTTCAACATTAAATAAATTCTGACATCGTGTTTACGACAACTCACGCCATCTAGGTGGAAAAGTTGTTGAAAGAGTTGGTTAAAAATTAATTAAGAAAGAACTAATTAAGTTACAACTTTCATTTGTAAATCTAAACCATTCTCGAATCCACCTGAAGACACACAAAAAATTTCATTAAACTCAGTCCAGCCGTTTAGGAGGAGTTCAGTGACATACACACGCACAAAAGAAATATATATATAAAGATATATATACTGCATTCATGATTGTATTAACATGCAATGTAAACGTAACTGTACGGTATATACAATAGAAATAGAAAAATAATCACACTTGCATCCATGATATATGCAGTAGCTGTCAAAAATTTTGAAACGAAATGTTTGTCTGTCCCATGTAAAACAAATGAGCAAAATACCTTAAGAAAACCTTCAGGAAAATTACGAATACTGCAGGTAATTCTGACTTCCTGAAATATACCTGTATGTAAAGGTTAAAAAAAGAAAGAAAAAACTGAATATTTTCTGAAGGAAACCTGTTGTTTTTATTTTTCTTCAAAATACCTCCAAAATATTAGTCATTTTACTTTATTTATTTAATTATATATTAAGGTTTTTGGCTGATGATTTACATGAGGTCCTAACTTTTTCTGCAACAAAAATTTCTTAATTATGTAAATTAGCAATTTCTGCCTTTTTTAAAGCTCAACAAAATGCAACATTCGAAGAATTGGGAAATATGCATTAATTAAAAATAATTCGGAAATTTGCAAAAGTACTTAAGCAAAAGTTTTGAGACTATTCTGTTTTTCTAAAATTTTATTGAAATTAAGCGTCTTAATAAAACAAAATACAGCAATATTTAATATTTAGTTACATACCTTTCTGCGATTAATCTAGGGATTTTCGAACTTTCCAATTGAAGATTCTGAAGAAGTTCTGTCTTTGAAGAATACTTACGTGTCTCGACTTTTTTCCGGTGTATTCCCATAGGTGTTCACTTGGATTGAGATCATGTGACTGACACGGCCAGTCCAAAATTTTAATTTCTTAGCTGTAAATTAATTTGTCAGCATTTTAGGGGTGAGCTTGGGATCATTATACTGCTAAAATATCCATCCACGAGGCGTCTTTTTACGAGCATAATGCAGCATGGAGTATTGTCAATTTTAAGGACGTTTTTTTATTCAATATCTACCACTAATTCTTAATTGTAACTTTTGCCTTATCACTTCGAAAGTTAATCATCTATTACTACGTGCAGGGTGTCCCATAAGTCTGTAGACATTTTAAAATTCATAAATATTGAATGAATTTATAGTATTGAACGCAATTTGCAAAAAAAATCCTTCTCGTGAAAGGTGTTTTTTTTTTTTTTTTTTTTTTTTTTTTTTTTTTTTTTGGTAAAGACTAGGGGGCTCTGCCCCCTGCTCGCTCCGCTCACCAACCCCCGAGGAAGGCTTTCCCTCACCCCGACTTGCTTCGCTCATTAACCCATGCTGAATTCTACCCGACTATTCGCAACTTTGCTTTTCATTGAATTGGAATATTAATAATACGTAACACAAGAGAAAAGTTGAACAATATTATAGAAATCCACTATATCTGGTGTCACATTGAAATACACAATATTTAATATTATATCGTTTATAATATGTGAAAAATCTGTTTTAACGTTCGACAATTGAATAACAATTTTCTATTATTTTGAGGGAAAACATATGTTAGAAAGCTAGACACGCAAAATAAAAAACGATAGCACTAACTGTTTAGAACAGAGAGAAATTTTTAACATCTGAACGATTTAGCATTACAGCTTTAGTATACAATCCACTTGTTAAATTTTTGTCACTGTTTGACGATGAATTTTTCGGGTATTATTGCTTGATTAAAGAAATTATGAATTTTTTTTTCTAATGCCTATATTTTTTTCTATTGAATTTTTTGTTAATTTAGGGCAATATGTAACACTCTGCATTTATTCCCAGTATGCAGCAAGGTTTAAAATGATGCTTACAACAGCGAAGATGCAACTTTTTAAAGTGCATTTTTTCTAGAATATGATTTAGTCAGATCCATTGAAAACAAATATCTTATGTGATTAATGTAATTATTTTAAACATTTCATCAGTGGTAGTACGACAGGACAATTTCTTTCAGATAGCGATTTTGCATTGTCGCCATGAATTTGCCAAGATGCCCGTCAATATTTGATTTTACCATTTCTTAAACTATATTAAATACTAAGTTAAATCGGGAAAAAAAAAGAGGAAAAAATCACATTTTTCGAAACTTACTGATAAGTGAAAAATTCATCCTTGATTATATTGTAAAAACGAATTGCCGGTTTGGAGTATTCGAGATAGACCCTCACCATTCATAAATTGGATGGCTTTGAATATTTGTTGACAATATTTTCTGAATAAATATTCATGATGGCTCCAGAATACTTGTTGGCGACATCTTCTGAATAATTATTATTGTTGGCGATATCTACTGGTATATATTGATCATAGTTGCTGCCGATATCTCCTGAACTTGTGTTAATGATGGCTTCTGAATATTTATTGGCTACATCTGCTGGGTATATATTGATTACACCTTGATTTTTTTACATATATATTATGTAATATTGAATTTAGAAAATAAAAAATGCGTGTGGAGAATGAAATATTATGATATTGATAATTTAATTTAATTTAATTTATAGAGACATCAATGATACAGGGAAAACTACTTTAGCTATTTTCTTTCTAATAATATGGATAATATTTTACCTGGAGATATTTTGTAGATTTAGACCAAATAAAAAATGTTCTTTTTTTTCCCTCTTGAATTAAGTTAAAAAATATTTAAAATAAAATTGAAAAAAAAAAAAATTGTGCTAAAGCAATGGTACAGTTTAACCTCTTGGCAAAATTTTAAATTTCGCACCGAAGTATTTTCTCGCAAAAATCTTGATATGCATAACTGAGATAGATAATTTAAGTCATCATCAAAATAAATGAAAAATTTGAAATCTGCCAGTGAGGTCCTGTATTAGGTGTAACTAAAATATTTTAGCATTGCAGTTACTTCATTCCGTTGCATGGAAAAATAGACCAAAAAAAAAAAAAAGTCCTGTTGTATTAAATTAAATTCTGTTTTCTGCAAAGTTTTACATCAATGCTTAAAAAACAAAAATAAGTTGCCAATTTTATTATTATTATTATTATTGCACTATTTTATAATTTTTCTCTATATTTAAAGCATGGCTAGAGTTAAAATTGGCTATTGTGGTTGCGTAAATGAATTCCTTGGCGAAAAACGCACGAGCTTCTTCATTTCTAAATTTTAAAAATCGCTAAATTGGTCATAGTAAACATCCATCATTTTAAATATGTTTTGAGTTAAAAAAGCTAAATTTTTATATAAACTAATCTATGTTGTCGTCTCGTAAATTTCATTTTCAAAATTTCTGGGCTTAACCTCTAATTCTATACGCAAGCGAAGTGTGATGTCACTGACCGTCCGTGGATGCAAGAAAATGTTTTTCTATGTTTATCGCCCATTGGATTTTTAGTAAAAAATTATTGAAAATCGAGGAAAATTATTTCCCGATTTTAATCCCCATATTTGGGTGTATATATGTATTAGTTATCATGTGCATGTGTTAGATTCAGTTATTTTGCTGTCAAATTGACAAAATTTTAATTTTAAATTTCAAAACTCTGTCGCCCTTGGCGTTTTTTGTTTTGGGCGATCAAAAACGTAATACGAAAATATACATGCCAGATGTATATTTTCGTAATATGTATTGTACGAAATATTGTTTCATATTATTCATTACTCTCTTAATATAAGATGTTAAAATAACCATGATTTTTGAAAGGAATTAAATTATGTTTGCCAGATAATTTGGCGATATATATATATATATATATTTTTTGCCAAGAATGACCGATATCAAATCTATTCCGCTGCAACATATTAGTATCTTATATCCGATACTTTATTTAGACATTTGAAAACAAATTTGACTTCAAATTATGATAGAATATTTATCATTTTCCTTTTGATTAGTATATTAGTTGGATATTTATTGTGTAAATATCATCCTTTGAAATGAAATATTTATGTTTTCAGTCGAATATGGAAGTTTGACAATTTTTTTTTCTAGAGTTTTGAAATTTAAAATTCAAATTTTATCAATTTTACAACAAAAACAACTTAATCCAACGCATGCACTTGATAACTAATACATATCTATATCTAAATATGGGGATTAAAATCGGGAAATAATTTTCCTCGATTTTTAATAATTTTTTACAAAAACTCCAATGGGCGTTTAACATAGGAAATATTTTTCTTGCATCCACGAACGGCCAGTGAAGTCATCACTTCGCTTGCGATTACCAATCGTTGTTTAACATAATCATTATATTCATTAGTAAATCTTTTTCGCCTAACGTTAAAATAAAAACTAATAATACAAACTTAGCTAATAATATAAAATAATAATGTAAACTAAAATAAAAATATAAACTAATTTTCATTTCATTTTTATTAGATTTTTACTTAATATTTTTAAAATATCGGTTATTTTCATATTTTGCTATTCTAAATAATTTTTTTCTTCTCTCGAGCATCTCAAAGATGCCAGTTTTTCAATTTTTCTTATTTACACCATTGATCACATTTTAATTTTCCTGAGGAAAGTGACGTCAGCAACACAGAAAAAAACGTCATAAGAGAAACTTTTTCTCCGGTGGCAAATAGAGTACCTTTATAAATCCTACGTTTTTGTTAATAACTTCGGTAATTAAAATGATAGAAATTTCTAAGCAGCTGAAATGCCTTCCTTCAAACAGTCGGAATACACTGATACCTCTCATGATGCAGAGCACTTTGCCCTCCGCGAGAAGATGCTGTCGTAGACAAAAAAAAATTGACGCCAGGGACAGTTACTTTTTTTTAATATATAGAGAAAAAACTATAGCTAAATTTTTTGTCAACAATATTTTGACAAATAGTTTAATTTCTTGCACGGATGTGAAAGAAAAATATGCAAATGAAAGTCCTATTGCACAATTTTGCGATTAGAACAGTTTATTTCTTATTTTGCTTCCTACTTGTGCATACATGAAGTTTTAATTGCGATGCTCACTTGGTGGATAAAGCGTTATTGGTGAAGATATTTTCCCTCAGATAAGAACCGCCGACTGAAGCTGCAGTTTGCACTGTTATAACTCGTTTACAAACTGAATATGTGGTGACGAAACACATAGAATAGGATTTATATGCCTGTAAACATTTGCAGGAGAATAAGTACAGTTTTTCATGAAAATGCGTGATCTGACGCACAGCACCCTCTATCGACAAATAGCATAATTATTACTTTTTCTTTACCAAAAAAAATCCCCCTTCACGAGAAGGATTTTTTCGCAAACCGCGTTCAATTCTATCAATTCATTCAACAGTTATAAATTTTTTAAATGTCTACAGACTTATAGAGCATTTCCTCGTGACGTCTGGTGGTTGGCAAAAAAGCGCGCTCGACTTTCCCGCGCCCCGCCCACCATTGATTTTCCGTTGGTAGTAATCAAGTAATCAAGAGATCCCAAGCCTTTTTGCCAACCACTCATAAAAGTTGAGATGTTTGTTTACAAACAAGGAACTGCCCTATAGGACGATTGTTGAATAAAAATGTCCCAAAATTTGGCAACATTGGCAGCATGTGATCTTCTTAAATATTTTTATAAGCATTTTGATCCCGAATCCTATCGATGTGTACAAACGGGACTATGCCATCATGATGCAAAGCCAGGGCGCGACACTATCATGACGTTGGTATCAAGGATCCATTCTGATGGCTTTTGGACGACGAAAATAATGTCATCCATCACTTCCAAACAAATTGAATTTGGATTCATCGCTCCTAAAGACCTTCTTCCAATTTTTTGTTGCCTTAGGGAGCTTCCCATCATGACGACATCGATCCCCTTAAGACTCCTATAATACGAGCTGACTCACAGCTGATCATTGTTGCCCAGCGGAAATATAGCTTGGCGACGTTTACTTGCAGACGTATTACTCGGCGTCTTTATCGCCTAAAATGGCGAGTTTGCCTAAACAGAAGAGCGAATTATTGTTTGTACTTGATAAGTTTGGCGGTAATATTTGGTGAAATTTTCTTATAACCCTTGTAAAAAGTAGCCATCACTGTTGCTGTTAAATTAGTTAATTTTAAATATTTATACACGTTGAAAAGTAGTGTAGACTTTAAAATACAACATTTAGATAATCAAACAGCAATAAAAACAAATAATTGATACAAAAAATGCAAGAAAACATATCATAATTACACTTCGTATTTGCGATTGAAAGCTAAGCGTTCAATTTCCTTTTGGACAATTAATAGCCCATTTCTTTCGCCTTTCTTCGTCTGTTGGAAATCTAAACGTTCTAAAAATAGTTCTGGTATGATTTGAGCAATTTTCGGCTGCAAAACCTCCATTTTATGGGATTTGATAACACTTGAAATTCGGACAGCGTGGGCAACAATCGCTGAGTGGGAAACAAACTGCCTGATAAGCCAGTCTGTATTGGAGGAGCTCTAGATCCCCTCGTACACATCGATGGATTATGGGGACCAAAATGTTAATAAAAATATTTTAGAAAATCACATGCTGCTTTATGATCGTAAAAAAGATGCATCGTGAGTGATTGTTTCAATAGGGTAATGATCCTAAGCACATCTCCAAAATAGTGAAAAATTGGTTTACAAGTAAGAAAATTAAAGTTTTAAACTGGTGGAGTCAGTCACCTGACCTCAATCCAATTGAATGCCTTTGGGAACACATCGGAAGAAAATTCGGGGCACGGAAGCATTCTTCAAAGTCAGAACTCTTTCAGGATCTTCAGTCGGAATGCGTGAAAATCCTTATGTCTACCTTAGAAAGCCTTGTTAATTCCATGCCCAGACACAGTGCACTGCAGTCCTCAAAGCAAAAGGATATGCAACTAAATATTAAATATTGCTGTGCTTCAAAAAATTAAGAAGCTTATTTTCAATAAAAGTTTAGAAAAACTTAATCGTCTCAAAACTTTTGCGATTTTCCGAATTATTTTTAATTCATGGAAATGTCTCGATTCTTCTAATGTTGCATTTTGTTGAGCTTTAAAAGAGGTACAAATTACTAATTTATATTATTAAGAAATTTTGCTACAGAAAAAGTTAGAACAGAAAAACCTATCGAAAGATATTAAAACTTCTTCACACACCATAAATTTTAAGTCAGCACAACCGGTTTCGAAAGGACGTAGCCTTTCTTCATCAGGTGCAAACACGTGCTACTGCCTTGGAGGCAAAAGCAAGACATCCTTTCGAAACTGGTTGTGCTGACTTAAAATTTATGGTGTGTGAAGAAGTTTTAATATCTTTCTATTGATTGTACGCCAGTTTTTGATTTTAGTTTTGGAGAAAAACCTATCGTCTCGAAATTTTTGCCAGCTACTGTATACATTTATTGAATTTAAAATATTAATGAATATAACGGCTTAAATCCACTAAAATACTAATATTGTATGTAATATTAGTATTGATCATGAATATAATGGTATCAATGAATAATAACGGATCATGAATATCAATGAATATAACGGTTTAAATCGACTAAAATACTAATATTCTATGTAATAAAAAATGTTAAACTTTCTACTAAAGTAAAAGTCAAGTTTCTTTTTTCTTTTTTGCGAGGAAGATAGTATATTTTTAATTGAATAGTTGTACTGGCAATTTTTTTAATAACCTCTTGATTTGCCAAAGATCATATTATGTAAAGAATCAAAATAAAAAGAAATACATCAGTTCTTCTTTAGAAAATCATTTTATAAATAGATTCACACCATAAGAATTTTCCTCGTATATAGAAAATAAATCATTCCTTACTTTACAAAATAATAAAGATAAGTAAACAACCTCACATTAGTTAAAAGACAAAAGAGCTTTTTGTGTCTTTTGAAATCTTTTGAGAAAAGATTGGTATACTAACATTTTGCTTTTGATAGAATTGACATGTTATCGATTTTCGTATTATTATTCTATTGAGACACTAAAGAAATATGAAAATGAGAGCTTTGGGTTATTACAAATAGATTAAAAACCTTCGTGAATATTAATTCGGCTGTTTATTTTAAAATATACACGATCTTTCCATAAATGACTGATCGCTTTCGATTTTAGATGTCTTTACAAATATCTCAAAAAATACTAGACGAGTCATCTTAAAACTTCAGGGGTATAAAGATGATGTTATACCTTATATAATTCAGTGAAAGTTTTGCCCCTAAAATAAAAAGGGGACCAGTAAAAATTAATGAAAAAAAAATGTTTGGGATCATCCTGTAGAAAGTAATACTTGTAATGCATTCTGGCTGTAGCATGTGATTGTAAACCATTTTCTTATTAAACCATTTTCATATAATTTTTTATGAGGCTATCACATATATTCATAGAGATATGACGGTTTCTTTAAAAAATTAGAAAATAATTTGTCACATTTTTAATTATAGCATGCAGGGATATAACATCCAGTGCAAAGCCATTTTTAGGAAATTTGTCATGCTGCATTACACACAGCATACTGCATTTAGAATGCAAAAATATTAAATATCTAATAAAATATGAGCGTTTTTACGAACTAATTTTTAACTGCGCATGCGCAAGCTTTAGCGGAGTTTCATTGCCATTATTTAAAAGCCAAAAGTATTGAGCTATTTATATGAAACTCCAAACATGTATCTCTATATATTAAAAAAAAAGTTACTGTCGCTGACGTCAAATTTTTTTGTCTGCGACCGCATCTCCTCGCGGAGAGCAAAGTCCTCCGCATCATGAGAGGTATCAATGTATGCCGAATATTGCAAGGAAGACATTTTAGGCAATTAGAAATTTCTATTATTTTAATTAACGAAGTTATTAATTAAAAACGCCGTGCTTATAAATTTACTCTATTTGCCATCTCTCAAATAATTTCTATTATTAAGTCATTTTCTACTGGGAAATTAAAATGTTATCAATGGTTTAAAAATGAAATAAAATAAAATAAAAATAAAACAAATGTTAATGTTGCTATTGGTGACGAAGAAATTTATCGTCTGCAAAAGAAAAGCGTTATCTTAGATATTTTTTAATAAAAAATGAATTTAGAATTATAATCAATCGTCTGCAGATACTTTTTTATTCTATTTTTAGAAAACTGAATTTCTTACTGGTAATTTCTTATGTTGTTTATCAGTTTTTTTATGTGTTCTTTTCCTTTTTAATAACGAAATACCTAATGCCTATTCTTTTTACTATTGAATTTTTTAGGGCAATATATATATATATATATATATATATATATATATATATTTCTAATGTTCAGCTAGGTAATAATTTTACACATTCGAAAATATCTGAAAAGAAAACAGTTTATTATTATTATTTTAATTTGAAACAATCTCCTACAGCTTCAATTTTTAATTCTCTCCTGCCTACTTCTTAAAATAACGAAGGATAAAATATACTCAGTTCTCTATAAGAGTTTAGTTTCAGATGATAATTTTTTTTTCTTACTATAGTTCGAAATATGAAATGTATCATAAAAATGTTTAATTCTATAATGGTAAAACTTATCAGTGCGAAATTAGAAGATTCTGTCATTTATAAATGAGTTTGAATTTGACTATAAAATATTTTTATGCCAAAATATATCCGAAGTATTTTAAAATATGTTTTTAAATAAAAAATATAAATACACTTTAAAGTCAAAAAGAAAGGAAGTCAATTATACAGATATTATTTTATTTAATTTTCCCTCCTCTCTTTCAAAATATTGAGGTATTAGAAACTTTTTCCCACGAAAGTTTAATATAAGATTTTGTTTGACATTCCTGTGGAATAGTGCTTACAAATAGAGTGCTTACAAAGATTATAATTTTAAAAAAGAATAAATAATCCGATTTATAAGTAATGCTATTTTGAATATCAAATTTCAAAGCCTAAAGTTAGTTACTTTATTTTTAAAACTTGTTATAATACAAATGTAAATATAAAAAAAATCAACAAATTAAACGCTTGCCTATAATGGAAAAATTCTCGTCCTCAAAAAATCACGACATTTAGGTACCAGAGTTTTTTTTTTTTTTTCCTTGAAACAAGCAATTATATCAAAAAATTCATCGTCAAATTGTGACAAGAGTTTTAAAGTCGGCAAGGGGATCATATACTAAAGCTGTAACGCAAAATGATCTAGATATTACGAATTTCTTTCCATTCTAAAAAAAAAAAAAAAAAAAAAAAAAAAAAAAAAAAAAACAGCAGGGATTAATAAGCGAAGCAAGTCGGGGGTTGGTGAGTGGAGCGAGCAGGGGATGGAGCCCTCTAGTTGTGTAAATTAAAAAAGTTGTACAGTCAGTAACAAAATTGTCCGAACACTAGCAAAAATTCCTATGTAAAAATATCACGCTTCATATGGTTTTGTTAAATAAATCCTTATCAAATCATGTTGTTAGACTGACTAAGAACAGGATTCGACAAGGATTTATTTAACAAAACCGTATGAAGTGTACTTTTTTTACATAGGAATTTTTGTTAGTGTTCGGACACTTTTGTTACCGACTGAACGCGATAGAACGTACTAAGATTCAATTCCTCTCAAAAAAAAAAAAAGGTAAACTATAAGGGTTTTTGCTCACATTTTTATTTTGATTCATTCGATGGTAATATAATGTTAGTTGACTGTAAATAAATATCGATAAAATATCCTTATCATTTTCCTTATTTTGGAGTAGAGCTGAAATTCAGTTCATTCTATCACGTACAACTTTTTGGTTGGTTGGTTGGGTTTTACGTCGCACTAGTGCTGCGCAATGGGCAATTGGCGACGGTCTGGGACTCACCCCTAGAGGTGGTCTGGATACATCCCATCACAATTTTGATTCTATACGGAGAGGATGACTCCCCCGCTTCGGTAACCCCCAAAGGTATAATTTTGATGGGAACATAGAGGATATTGCGGCCATACAGACTTAACGTGCACCAGCCACCATTAGTGTACACGACGGTCTTTGACCGGCTCGAGTACCGAACCCACAATCTTCCAATTACGAGCCCGGTGCTCTACCGACTGAGCTATACCGCGGCCCTACAACTTGTAACAAATAACTTGTAACTTTGAAACATACTTTCACTTATTATTTAAAATATTTGTATGTTTTTGTAGGAATATAAGAAATATATGAAAAGATATTCTTTTTTTTTTTTTTTTTTGAGAGGAATATTGGACAGGAAAAAGAATTCTAAAATTATTTAAAATTTTTATCAAGATTTTTGCTTATAAAAAGAATGCATTTCAACAAAATATTAGAGAAACATTATTCTGAAACATAAAATTCACACGTTTAGTTTTCGCTGAGACATCCGTATTTCTAGTAAATAAATTTTTACTGCGCATGCGCGAAAGACAGCCCCTCTCTCTTTTGTTTTTTTTTTTTTCTTTTTATTGCAAAGCAACATAGTTTAAAGCTAGATATATTGTACAACTTATGTTAAAAGTTCATTTAAATATACTAAAAATTAAGTAAATTATCGGCAAAAGAATGAGCTGGATTTTAGATATCTTCTAGAGTTGAAATATCATGTACGGTTTTTCATAAAAATGGTTCTTCGTAATATGCTTGGAATAATTGGATCTCCAAATTAAATACGTGGTATGCAAAAAAACCTCTTGTGAAATATCATCTCAAGTGCGTGCATTTTATGTTTCAGAATTATTTTCCTCTGATGTTTGGTTAATTATTTAAAAATTTCGTTAAAATCGGTTCTTTTTTTAATCAAAAACTTTGCAAAAATAATAATTTTACAAAAGAAAACTATATTTGTCCAAATATTCCTTGTATTAATACGAAAATACTTGCAAATATTATTATATAAACAGTAAGTGAATTGATATGTTAAAGTTACAAGTAATTTGTAGCTTTCTATGATACAGTATAATCCAAAAATATTTGTGATTTTCTTCAATTTGTGGTTGGACCTGTAACTGCATTCGTGACTAAATCCATACTATAGTATGGAGTTTATAAATTTTCTTTGCGTGTCTGAAGTTCAAGATCATTTCGTCCTGTATTTTCTTAGAAAATAGAACAAATGTTAAAATAGTGAAAGAGAATCTAATAATTTAATCATCCACTAAGTATTAAATATTCTGCTTTCTCGTTCAACTGACTTTTTATTATTATTATTATTTGCGTATATTATTACATTAGCGGTAAAATAAAATAAAAATAAGTAAATAAAAAAGTGTCTTGGGTTGGTTGGTTGGTTGGTTGGTTGGGTTTAACATGACACTAGTACTGCACAATGGGTAATTGGCAACGGTCCGAGGCGCACCTCTAAGTATATGGTTGTCTTAGTTATTTTTGGGTTATCGCATATAGATTAAATTATCTATTTCCTTAACACTTGTTCAAGGTTTTTTTTTTTTTTTAAAGCATATTTTTAACATGTTTGGAAGTAAAATAAAACCCCTTAAAGTATTAGTTGCATTTGAATTTAAATACTTTTCTACTTTGGGAAAATAGTTAAAAATACACACGGAAAAAAAAAAAAAAAAAAAAACATAGTATTCAAAGCTAGTATTATTAGTATGCAATGTAAACATAGTAGAAATAACCTCATTTACAGGCATAATATTTTTAATTCTTTTTATTGAAATTATGATATTAATGAATAGTTTAAATTCATTAAAAAAATAATATGATGTGTCACTCACATGACTTTCTCTTACCCTGAAATTTAATACTATAAATGCAGGTTGCAGATTAAGAGGTAATCTAACGAGTACTGTTGTGTAAACCAGTGTTAAACAATTCAAATTAGGCTTCGGAAGAGTTTTATATGACTTAGTTCTGAGTGAGGGGGCTACCGCCCTCCTCAAACCCCCGTTTCATTAATGCACCTACATTTATATAGAATTTAATTCGGTTATTAAAAAATAATTCTGTTTTTAAAAAATAATTTATTAAAATTATTATTTAAAACAATTATCTTTTATGCTAATATAAACGATTTCCATATTAGAGAAGTAGTATAACACTAAATATTAAAAAAAAGTTGAATTAATTCTCAATATTATTATTATTTTTTTTTTTTTAATGAAAAAAATCGATAACTTTATTTTAAATTATCGCAGATCGGTGGTTCAACCATTCGTTTTAAAAGTATTGGCAAGCTCTTTTGAAAGATACCCATCATGAAAATTTACTCCCCTCGAGGCGAGGCTCCTACATACACAAAAAAATTTTCCCAGTTGACTATCTCTATTACAAAAAATATATATTCGTTTCATTTGGTTTAGTGCAGTCTATAGATGTTAAACTCTACTTACCTGCAATTTCCCCCATAGACGTAATGTATTTGAATACTTTTGAGTGTCTCTTCCCTGTACACGAACCATTTGCTTCATTTCAACGAAAAGCTTACTGTAGCATCCCTATATGATACACATTTAGAATACCGAGTCTGGAATTTCTGCTACTATTTGTTATTGAGATATGCTGATAACAGACACAGAGACAGACAGACACACAGACCATTCGCTAAAAACATGATTTTCGTATTCGGGGGACCTCAGAACATGTAAATATAACAAAATCTCACATTCGAAAATTTGACCCTAAAACAATACTTTCTCCACCCTATGGGTAAGAGAAAGTAATTAACATTGTAGTAAATCATAAAACATGTTAAAGATTTTGATGAGTTGAAAATCGAATTTTTTCTTTCTTTGCTGGAAAAAAAAAAAAAAAAATGTGAAAATGATTTTTAATGAATCGGTGCTACTTAAAATCTATGGACCATATTCCTCCTTTGGGTTCGAGACTATAAAAAATCAGCTGCTTTCGGTAAACAATTCTCAACTCTACCATAGCAAAGCATTGTGGCTTGCAAATTTTTATCTTGCAATATTATTTCTAAGAGTTACAGATTATATGAAATTGAAGTAAGAGTGATATAGTGATAACTTTATTTTGTTTTTAATCCAGTTTTAGTAATATACTTTAATCTTAATCAACATATGTAATATTAAATGATGTCATGTGAACTGTGGCGATGTTAACAAATTTAAATGAATGTTCCATCTAATAGATTCCTTTATTAAAATGATTGAAATTCTAATTATTTAAGCTTTGATGTCTATATATATGTGTGTGTGTGTATAAAATGTTCTTATTAATCTTTTATTCATTATATATATGTATGTGTGTGTGTGTGTATACATAAAATGTTCTGCAATTTTACGATATGGAATAGTCTTAACTTTATCATTCGATTCAGTTGTTTACATTTCTCTTTTGTTCTTGTTTGAACATTATTATTAAGTTTCACTGCAGAAATATTTACGAAAATGTTATGCGTAACAATAAAATGGCATGTTGAATCTAATTTGTTTACAAAATATCGGCCACGTGTTCGGCGATTTTACCTACGGTGACGTCACAGGAATATTGTCCATTGAATAACCAGTTGATTTTCATAAAATCATATTTTGTAAAAAAAATCAAATAAGAAGAAATGAATCAATTCTTCTTTTGGAAAATCGTTTTAAAAACGCATTCAAAGTATAAGATTTTTCCTCGTCTATCGAAAATAAATCATTCCCTATTCTGTAAAATAATAAAGATAAGTGAATAACCTCATATTTGTTAAAATTCAAAAGAGCTTTTTGTGTCTTTATTAATCTTTTGAAAAGAGTGGCTTATTAAATATTCTGCTTTATGAGTCAACTGACATGTTGTGGCTTTGCGTATTATTACTCTATTGAGAAACTTAAGAGAAAATGGAAAAGAGTATACCCTAAATATTTTTGCGTTATTGCATACAGATTAAATTTATTTTGAATATGGATTCAGCTATTTACTTTAAAATGTTAACATTTTGTTCAAGGTATCAAATGGGTTTTGTTTGAGTATATTTTCAAAGCCTTTAGAAATGTAATAAATGACGGGAGATTTGAAACGTAACATAATTTGTTTACACCAGAATAAGATTTTTGTTAAAATAAAAGATCTATTGATTTTAGTAGTGCTTCATATAATTTTTACTACTTTGAAATTTTAAAAAAGTAAATTTTATCTTAGGATGACGATTAAATTCCTTAAGGGCCCGCTTTACTCACCGCCACCGGAAGCCGAAGCTAATTGTTACTTATCAGCATTCAAAGAATACGCATATCGTACTAATTAAAACTATGTTTATTTACAGATGATATGAAATATTTATACGTAAATGGAAAAGAACTTAATCAAACGTAACGTACTTAATCCAGAACAAAACTTAAACCTAGAGAAACTGACTTGTTGCCAGATTCACAAACCAATATTACAATTTTAAGTATAATAATAAAATACAGAACGTGGGTTCATAACATTCTCCCACCTTTTGTCTTGAAAGATATATATTTGAAAGACAAAACTTATTAACATAACCACAAAGTTTACTTTAAAGGAGAAACAGTGAGTTTTGAAATTATATCAAACTTAAATTTTGACATAGGAAACGAAAAATAAGTACTTTACAAATCCAGTTTTTTGGGTTTGACAATAGGTCTACCCTTTCTAGAAAATTTAACTTCGTCTGCCATTTTGTCACTGTCAATAGCACACTTTGGTTGTTCAGCAACTTCAGGTAAGGACTCTTCATTTTTTGTGGGCATGATAATATCCTTCGAAGAAATTTCCAAGGGATATAATCTCTGAAGTGGTCGTATAATTTCACCCTTTGCTACCTTTAATCGAGCTACTCGCTGTTTTCCATCTTTTCCTACAAACAATTCTATGACCTTTCCTAAGGGCCAGTTTATTCTTTTAAGATTTTCTGATCCCACAAGTACTATATCTCCAATTTGAATTTTATCTTTAAGTCTCTTGACATCAGGATTTCTTACTAATTCTGAAATATACTCTCTCTGGAAGCGTCTCCTGAAATGCTCTCTTACCCTTTGAACATAACGTAATCTTTTCCTTAGATGATTTCCATCAATTATATCCAGATCAATTGTATTGAGCTCTAAAGGATTTCGTACATCATGTAAGAAATGAGCAGGGGTTAATGGCAATGGCTCATTTGGATCTTCACATACATATGTTAGTGGACGTTTATTGATAGTGTCCTCACAGTCACATAGAACTGTTTGCATTTCTTCGAAACTTAAATTGATTGATATATTCATTTCTTTATTCTTAGAAAGTCGGCAAAATCTTAATATCCAGGCCATCATACGTAGCAGCTTAGGATATTCAGAAAAATACAAAAGTCTTTGGCTAAAATTTTCAGCATCTTGAATGTTCGCTGCACTTATTACAACTTTCCTTCTTTCAGTTAGTGCTTCTTCTGGAAAAGTTATGCATTCATCTGGCCATAATTCGGTAGAATTCTTCAGCCACGAGGGTCCTTCCCACCAGTTTTTTTTCTCAAGTTCCTTACAAGTACATGATCGAGATGGGAGGTCAGCAGGGTTCTGATCTCCTGGAACGTATCTCCAACTTTCCGTGTCTGTTAGTTCTCTAATTTCCTTTACTCTGTTTCCAACAAAATTATTCCAGGGTTCCTTTTTCAAAATCCAGGCTAATGCTACCATAGAATCAGTCCAAAAGAAAGTTTTAAGAGGAAAATTCATTGCAGATTTTATAGTTTTGGCTAAACGAGCAGCCAGTAAAGCCCCCAACAACTCTAATCGGGGAATAGTTGGCCGATTAATTGGTGAGACTCTTGACTTGGCAGAAACGAAATTGACAAATACTTCTGAATTCTCTTTACAACGAAGATACGCACAACAAGCATAAGCATTACCTGATGCATCTGAAAACAAGTGTAGAGTGGCATCTTCTTTAGATCCATAAAACATTCTTCTTGGAATAGAACATTGTTGTATACAATGAAAATGTTTCACCCAGTTTTTAAAATTTGACTGGAGATCATTGGGAAGCGGTTCATCCCAACTTATTTTTCTCTTCCAAGCCTCTTGCAGGAGTAACTTAGGAAACAGCATGGCAGGTAACGTAAAACCAATTGGGTCATAAACACTGTTAACTATTGAAAGTAATTTTCTTTTAGTACCTACATCTTCTAAATTTTCTATTGCTTTGGGAAAATTACACTTAAGCTCGTCAGACTCTGTATTCCACTTTAAGCCAAGAACTGAATGATCTTCCTGATTCTCATCTCCTGTGCATGTCCAGCAGCGTAAATCAAAACCACCGATTTTCATAACTTCTTTAGATTGAACCTGCAATTTCATATATTCATCTTCATTTTGGACACTTGTGATTAAATTGTCGACATAAAATCCTTTCTTAAGTATTTCCATTGTTGTTTGTAATTCTATGGTTTGGAATTGTTGGTATTGCAAATGATAATCAATAGTAGCATTTAATAAAAATGGACTTGAAGTAACTCCAAATACAACACGAGTATGTCGGTATTCTTTGATTGCTGATCGATCTTTATCTTTCCACCAGAGAAATCTTAACACATTTCTGTCTTCTGGACGAACACTAATTTGCAGAAATGCTTGTTTGATATCTGCTGTGACTCCTAAAGCATCTATTCTGAACTTGTTAAGAAGTAGAGGAATTTGTTGAATTAGACTTGGTCCAGTACTTAGACAGTCATTTAATGATGCACCACCAGAAGTCTTTGATGAAGCGTCAAACACTGGACGAATTTTTGTAGTAACACTTGATAATTTAATCACTGGTCTGTGCGGTAAATAATATAAAGCCTCAGTAGTTTGAGCTGGTTCCACTTCTTCTATTATGCCTTCACTCTCCCAACGAAGAAAAATGTCATTGTATTCCTCAAAGCAATTTTCTTTAAGCAAGCGTTTAGTTGTTTGCATAAGTCTTAATGCTGCTTTATCATAGTTATTGAATAACTGAGGATGTCCTGCCAACCAGGGTAGTGAAATCTCATATCTATTTTTCTCATTGATCTTAACAGTCTCAGTAAAATGAAGAAGTGTTTCTTCGTCTAAAATTTTCCTAGCTTTTTCTTGAATGGGATCATTTATGCCCAATGTTTCTAAATCCCATAATTTTTCTAATTCGACACTTTGTAAACATAAAGATACTGTATTCAATACTTCACGCTTTCGACCAAGTCCTAGTACAGTCCAACCTAGTTTAGTTTCGACTACTGATAATCCTCCTTTCAGCACTTCAATTCTTCCAGTTAGAAGTGAACCAATAATGTCTGCGCCGATGAGTAACCTAATTGGAGGTATATCATTGCCAACATCAGATAACCTAATCCCCTTCGATGAAAGTTGTGATATTAAATTTTTATCTTTTATTCTGGGCAAATTTGAACAAATCTTAGATTGATCTAAAAATGAAAGTTTGGTTGAATATTTTCGATCAGTACTTTCTATAACCACATTAAAACGCCTATGTTCTTTCAACGGTATAGTACTGCCACCAAATAGTCCTTGGCATAAGGTTTCTGTCCCTACTGGAGTTAACTTAAGTTCTTGCACCAAACTCTTTTCTATATATGATCTATGAGATCCATCATCAAGCAGGGCTCTAACATTCAGGCACTTGTTCTTATGACGTAAGCGTACAATTAATGTTTTCAAATAAATTTCATGTAACGATGAAGCAAATAGTGTAGCAGAACTTTCCCCCTCTATTCTATTTTGATTGCTTGGCATATCAGTTGATTTTGTTTTCAAATCTGGACAAAGCAGTGGATAATGCCGTCTGCTGCATACAATGCATTTTACATTACTTCGACAGTTTTTCGCCAAATGATTAGGTTTTAGGCAAACTAGGCAACATTTTTTCTTTATAACTATTGATTTTCTTTCTTCATTGCTTAAAGTCGCAGCTCTGTTACAGTTTTGGTTGGAGTGATTATAATCACAGAAAATACAATTAAGCTTCTTATTAGGTGGTGAGGAGTTTATTAAAGCGGATGCTGTTGGCTCGTTCCTTGAAATTGGTGAATTATGCTCTTTCTTATTTTTCATGGCATTGCCAAAGGCACTTTCTGCTAAAACTCGATGCTCCTCACCCTCAACTTCATGTTGCAAAAATGACATTAAATTTTCTAATAATTTTTCTTTAGTCAAAGTTAAAGAATCCTCAACATTAGTTTCCCTATTAAGCCTATATCTATCCCAGGCTTTCAAAACTTCAGCAGGTAAGCAAGATTCTACTACCGGATAAAGCATAGCAGCATAATTTTGAGTAGTGACGCCAAGGGTTTCTAATCCTCTTAAATATGATCCTAATTTATCATAAAGTTCCGATAATTTGACGGATGATCTATTACTTACTAAAGCTAAAAGATCACGTACATAAACTTCTATCAGAAGATCCGTTCTTCCAAATCTCGACTTAAGATGCTCAATAACTTTAATATAATTATCCTTGGAAGGTGGATAACTTTCTACAATATCTCTGGCTTTGGTTTTTGACTTGAATGAAGAAAGTAAATATTGAAATTTATCTTCTTCTCGTATGCTATCATCCACATGGATGCGGGAAAATTGTCCCCAAAAAGCAACCCATGTTCTAGGAACCAAATCATATTCTTTTAAATTTAGCTTAGGAAGTTTTAAATTAAGACCAGAAATCGAATTTGTACTAGAAACGTGAGATGATTGTTCATTTTTTTCATATATAGTTTTGATTTCTATAAAACGATCTCTATATGATTCAATCTGATCATATTCATCATCATTTAATTCTAAAAGTTCACTCAATTCAGAATCAATCTTAAATAAACGTTCTGACTTATCCAAAATTTTATTAAATATCACAGAAATTTGCTTACTTTCTATCGTCGTGTCAGCTATTAACTCATCGAACTGGTTACAAGCAGTCGTAAACTGACGTCGTAAATTTGTTCTTTCTCTTTTCAAATTATCCAAAACATTTGTATTCACACCATCATTATTTGTTTGGTTCGTATTTGCACCATCGTTATTCTTTTGATTCATTATAAATTTCAGTTACGTAAATGCAAACAAAAGAATATTTCAAAAGCAAAGAAAGTACTAGTTACTTATTTCAGTTATGAAAACAAACATATTCGAGTTAAATATCGCGGACGCCAAATGTTACTTATCAGCATTCAAAGAATACGCATATCGTACTAATTAAAACTATGTTTATTTACAGATGATATGAAATATTTATACGTAAATGGAAAAGAACTTAATCAAACATAACGTACTTAATCCAGAACAAAACTTAAACCTAGAGAAACTGACTTGTTGCCAGATTCACAAACCAATATTACAATTTTAAGTATAATAATAAAATACAGAACGTGGGTTCATAACACTAATGTTATTCTATGGGAAATTTTTCTTTACAAATAACTTATTAACTAATACATATTTTTGAATTCTGTTTTCACATTCTGAAAATTCCCAGCTGTAAAATTGACGGACCTTTTTTATTTATTTATTTATTTTTTTTTTTTTTTTGAAGCTGCAAAATACGAATTTTCAATGTGTGAAACTTTTTCATTTTGCAATTTCAAAATAAAATATTAAAAATTAAAAAAATACATTTTTAAAAAAGGTCCGTCAGTTTAACAGTTGGAAATTTTCTGAATATGAAAACAGAATTTAAAAATATGTATTAGTTAATAAGTTATTTGCAAAGAAAATTTCCCAATAGAATAACATTGGCTCGGGCTTTCGGCGACGGTAAGTGAAGAGGGCCGTTAAGTAAAAAACAAATAATTTGTTTAGCAACTGCATTATGGGATAACACCCACACATAAAAAAAGTAAAGTGTATGTATATATATATATATAACAACACCCAATTACATTGTTAGTATCTTATTCAAGATATGAAATGGGTTTTGTATAAGAATATTTTTTAAATTTTCTAGAAGTATAATAATAATATTATATATTATTACTAGCAGACCCGGCCACGCGTTGCTGCGGCTAAGTAATACGTTGATAATTTGACAAGGTATGTAGTATTTCCCCACAACTGGATTTGGAGATTTTTTTTTTTTTTTTTTGGCGCCTTTTTGAACGATAACGAAGTCGTTCTGGATTCTTTGTAATAAAATATGGTAACCTGCATGCTTTTATTTTAGATTTATGATTTAGCTTATGATTTTATCATTTATGATTTTTAGATTTATGATTTAGCTATAATCGCCAAATCCAGTTGTGGGGAAATACTATAGTTGTTACCCACAACTATAACTTATAATATAACTTCAGTAATTTTATTCGGATAATTATAACTTCAGTATATCCCCACAGCTGAATTTGGCGATTTTTCTTTGGCGCCGTTTTGAACGATAACGATGTCGCTCTGGACTGTTTGTGATATAATATGGCAGCCTATATGTTGTTTATTTTGGATTTATTATTTTATGTTTTTGATTTATGATTTAGATTATCATTTATGATTTATAGATTTATGATTTAGCCATAATCGACAACAAAAAATCGCCAAATATCGTTGTGGGGATATACTGATTAATATATTACTGAAAAGATTAATATATTTTAACGAAGTGATGAGAAGATTCTGAGTATGTTAAAATTTTAATAGTAAATTCAAGTTAATCAAGAAGGAAAGCATTGAGGATTAAGATAAGAAAATTGCAAGATTTTAACATCGCATTTTCAGCAATAAATATGAGTCAAAATTTAATGCAAAATACATATATAAATCACAAATTTAATCAGGAACGTTAAATTGGTAAGTTATTAAAGAAAAAGTAAAGAAAAATAAGAGAAATAATTAATTAAAGTTTCGAACATCGATCATATAGGTTAGCGTTACAAAACAAATAAACAGACTTAAACTCTTCCAGACTTTTAAATAAGTTTTAAATTAAGTTTTAAAATCTAATGTTAAATAAAACAGACTTTTAAATAAGTTTTAAAATATTGAAATGGTTACTTTTTATTTAGAACGTTATGTATAGATCACAAATTTCTTAAAGAAAATGAAGTGATACAGATTAGAATAATGCAACAAAAATTGAAAAAGCAAGGTTATGTCGTAAATAAATTTTTAACACACGTGTCACGTGAAATAAGTTGTAGCATATACATAATGTATTTGATATAAGATATTAATAAGTTGCAGCGGAATAAATTTCATATCTTCCATTAATCTTCCATATAATCCATTTCATCCTTGGCGGAAAAAAATAATATCGCCAAATTATCTGGCGTACACATTTAATTCCTTTCAAAATTCATGGTTATTTTAACAACTTATATTAAGAGAGTAATGAATAATATGAAACAATATTTCGCACAATACATATTACGAAAATATACATCTAGCTTGTAAATTTTCGTGTTACGTTTTCGATCGCCAAATACGAAAAACTCCAAAGACGACAGAGCTTTGAAATTTAAAATTAAAATTTTGTCAATTTGACAGCAAAATAACTCAATCTAACATATACACATGATAAATAAAACATATCTATACAAAAATATGGGGATTAAAATCCGGAAATAATTTTCCTCGTTTTTTAATAATTTTTTACAAAAAATACAATGGGCGATTAGCATAAGAAATCTTTTTCTTGATTTCACAGACGGTCAGTGACGTCACACTTCGCTTGTGTATAACTACATACTTTATCAATGCGAATAAAATCTTTAAATTGATTATGACGTCAATTTTCGTGAGATGTATAATTTAACTTTTTATAATTTTTTAACGTTCACGTTTGATTAAATGTATTTACTTTTATGTCGAAAGAAAATGAACTCGTATTTTTTCTTTTTGGCAACAATTAAAGTTATGGAACTCACAGATATTTTGGAGCAACTGTAACAAAGGTCTATAATTAACAAATAATTGCAATAAAACAATATTGTGACAATAAATTGAGATAAAAACTATCCTATCTCTCAAGTTGGACCAAACTGCACACAGTGTGCAAAATTTCATTAAAATCGGTTCCTTAGTTTAGGAGTTTATCGCGGACAAACATCGTGACCCGTAATTTTTATATATATATACAGATTATACTCCATTATAGTTCATACATTATTATACTTCATATATTATTTTTATACCCTTAAATATTACTCAAATTTGTACTGATGTAGTTTTACGCGATGTGAAAATTATAATAAATAAATAAATAAAACAAATTCAAGGCTGTAATCCTTTTCTTTAGTGTAGTCGGGTCAAGGTAAAAGACACTCAGCGTTATCAGAGGCGAATTACTTAAATTTACAGTCATTACCACCCCCACCCCCTTTTATTTTATTTTATTTATTTATTTTTTGCTACCCATATGGTAGAGAAAGTATTGTTTTTGGGTCAAATTTTCGAACGCGAGTTTTAGTTATATTTACATGTTCTGAGGTCCCCTGAATACGAAAATCCTGATTTTAGCAAATGGTCTGTGTGTATGTCTGTGTGTCTGTCTCTATGTCTGTGTGTGTGTCTGTCTGTTATCAGCATTTCTCAAAAACAAATTATGGCAGAAAGTTCAAACTTGGTATTCGAAATGTGTATATAAGGATGCTACACTAAACTTTTCGTTAAGATCAAGCAAATGGTTCGTGTACAGGGACACTCAAAAGTATTCATATACATTACGTCTATGGGGGAAATTGCAGGTAAGTAGAGTTTAACATCTATAGACTGCACTAAACCAAATGAAACGAATATATATTTTTTGTAATAGAGATAGTCAACAGGGAAATGTAGGAGCCTCGCCTCCCCCCTCCCCTGGGTAGGAAGTCCCCCCCTCGAGGGGAGTAAATTTTCATGATGGGTATCTTTCAAAAGAGCTTGGCAATACCTTTAAAACGAATGGTTGAACCATCGATCAGCGATAATTTAAAACAAAATTATCGATTTTTTTTTTACTTTTAACAAAAAAACCTGAAAAAAATCTTTTTTTTTTTTTTTTTTTTTAATATATATATTGAGAATAAAATGGACTTTTTTTGGATATTTAGTGTTATACTACTTTTCTTATATGGAAATCGTCTGCATTATCATAAAAGATAATTTTTTTAAATAATAATTTTAATAAATTATTTTTTTAAAACAGAATTATTTTTTAATAGCCGAATTAAATTCTATAGAAATGTAGGTGCATTAATGAAACGGGGGGTTGAGGGAGGTGGTAGCCCCCTCACACAGAACTAATTATCATATAAAGCTCTTCCGAAGCGTAATTTGAATTGTTTAACACAGGTTTACATAACAGTACTCGTTATCGTACCTCTTAATCTGCAACCTGTATTTATAGTATTAAATTTCAGGGTAAGAGAAGGTCGTGTGGGTGACACACCAGATTATTATTTTTATTTTTTTTACACTGGACACATGAAGATAGAAGCGATTATTCTTTGTTGAATCTTTGTGTAAACTCTCTACTAAAACAAGTGGAAATATCATTACTAGGTTTGTATCTTTTGTAAACAAACAAACAAACAAAAGGGTTGCGTGCTTGTGTACGGAATGAGGCCGACTGACAGCAGTAAGGACCTAGACCTCGGTGGGATGTCCTTCTAAAGGACCTTTCTAATGGGTTCTAGCACGTATTCATGCAAGTTTCAGAGAAAACTCCAAACGGATAGACCGACGAGCCCGACCAGGAATTGAACCCTCCAGATCTCGTCTACCAGCTTTGAGAACAAAATCTCTCGGCTACTGGCAGCACCTGCTCGGCACTAGCTACTGGCAGCACTTGATATCAAGTAGGTGTTGTATTGGTGGAACAACAACAATGGAAACAAGAGGGAAAATTTTTTACCTTCATCCATATTTGGTATTAAGACCAATTGACTAAACGAGGGTCCTAAGCCTTGGGATGTGAGCCATCCGGGGAGGGGGGGGGGGTTAGGGGGAGTCTTTATACACCTCTGTATAGGAAAAATATAAAGTGTCAGCATATAACGTAAATGTACGTACATACATTACAATGTAACTATATGTATATATACACTTGAAATATAGAAATAACTACATTCACATGAATGATATATAAGTTATATGTATTAAATTTCAGATATCAATGAACATAATGATTTAAATCGTCTAAAAAACTAATATTCTAAATTATAATACCTGTTAAATTTTTCTGTTAAATTAAAAATCGAAGTTTCTTTTTTTTTTTTTTTTTTTCAGAGAAAATAATCTTTAAAAAAAAAAAATCCTTCAAACTTTGTACTTACAATCTCTTTATTAACCTCTTGATTTGTCGTTTGACAAAAAAAAATCATATTTTGTAAAGAATCAAAATAAAAGGAAATGCATTGATTATTCTTTAGAAAATCCTTTTCCATAAAATGTAAACGTAGCTGCAAGTATATACATTTGAAATATAGAAATAATCACACTCATATGAATGATATATAAATTATACTTTTTGAATTTAAGATATCAATGAATGTAACGATTTAAATCCACTAAAAGTTAACATTACGAAAAAAAAATATTAAAATTATAAATTACGAAAGTTGATATATGTTTTGTAGAATTAAAAATAGAGATTTTTTTAACCCTTGTGGAAAAAACAATATAAAAATGTTTTGTTAATAACTCAATAATACGTAAAAAAAATTTCAGTAACCTCTTGATTTTCATAAAATCACATTTTAAAGAATCAAACAAGAAATATATCAAGCCTTTTTAAGAAAACATTTCTCTATACATTCATACTATAAGTATTTTATTCAAGTATCGAAAATAAATCACTCCCCTCTTTGTAAAATATTACAGATGAACAAAAAAACTTCATGTTCGTTAAATTCAAAAGAGCTTTTTCTGTCTTTTGAAAAGAGGGACTCATTAAATATTCTCTTTATAAGTCAACGCTTTGCGCATTATCATTCTATTGAAAAATAAAAAAGAAAGAAAGAAAACAAAAAACGAGTACCTTAGACATCTTTGAGTTATTGCACACAGATTAACTTCTCCGTGAACATGGATTCAGCTGTTTACTTTAAAGTATATATTAACATTTCATTCAAGGCATCAAATGGGTTTTGTTTGAGCATATTTTCAAAGCTTTAAGTCTAATATATGACATAATATTTGAGATGAAGTATATTTGTTCATACCAGAACAAGCTTCTATTAAAATTTATATGTATTAAATTAGTATATTAATATACGTATATACTGATTCTGGTAATGCTTGACATATTTTTTACTAATAGAAAATTTGATCATTGGATGAGGGCTGAATTCATTAGAGGGGGGTCACACACACACACACACAATATATATATATATATATATATATATAGGGAAAGTGCACCAGTGATTGACACTTTTAGAGCAATCTCTGATGTTTTTAATGTTCTAGTCATCAGAAAATATTTTTAGAAATCTTAAGTTAGTATATATGGTGTGAAAGACATTCAGAACCACATACATGTTAAAATATATACATTTGATAACAATTATTTTTTTTTATGAATTTTTATTTGATACCCACTCAATGTTCTAGCAATTGGCACTGCCAGTTCTTCATTTTACCAGTCATTGGCCCCAGGCCCTGACTAACGGCAGGGCATACGGGGCAAATGCCCTGGGCCCCCCTTCTGGAAGGGGCCCCCCTACAGGCGTGTGCAGAAATTCTGCAACCTAAAGAGCTCCTATGCCACTGCAAGGGGGCCCCCCAGAATAGGCTTGCCCCGGGGCTCGAGGTAGTCTTAGTCGGGCCCTGATTGGCCCCCTATGTTCCAGTGTTTGACACTACTAGTTATTCATTTTACCAGTTATTAACACCCTATGCTCCAGTGTTTGACAAAATGTTAAAATTCTTTTATGTAAAATATATGATTTTATTATTTTTCTTATTTATTAATTACTAGCAGGCTACGCCCGCTTCGCTGGTCACTATTTTTACATGAATCACTAATAGTTAATGAATTCTCAAAATTGCATCAATTTTTATCATGCGAAAAAAAAAAAAAAAATGTGATTGGAAAAAATGTCATAACGGGTCCCCACTGCCCTTGACAGCGCAGGCAATTGTGCGCTGCGCGCGCATTTATGTTCAACACTCTTAATGAATCACTATATTATAGTAAGGGAAAAACATAAATTAAAAAAAAGAAAAAAAAAATATCCCATCAGTGGAATAATCGGTTCGGGCCACTACTGCCTGCGTCATCGCATACAGGCTCGCAAGGCTCGCATGCTCCTTCACCTACCGTTCCCGCCCTCCTAATTATTTTAGACTTTAAAAAATACTCGCCGTCGTTCTCTCAGGCTTTTAAACCTAATAATACTAATTCCTAACATTTTATCTGAATATCTTTATTTTTACCCCTGCGCCCGATCCCTTCCCGCCCTTCGTAATAATTCTGTACTTTCGAAAATATAACGCAATCCATTTATCGGGCCTCAAAACCTAACAACACTAATTTTCAGTGCTCTAACTCTTATTTATATATTTTTGCCCTTTCACCTCCCCTTCCCGTCTATTCTAATAATTTTACAAATTCGAAAATATACGCAATCGATTTGTAAGTATCAAAAACCTCCATGTACCAATTTAATAACTTTACAAATTCGAAAATATCCGCAATCGATTTGTAAGTATCAAAAACCTCTATGTACTAATTTTGAATGACCAAACTCTATTTTCATTTTTTTCCCCTCCGTCCTCTCCTCCCGCCCCTACTAATAACTTTATAAATTCGGAAATATCCGCAATTGGTTTGTAGGTATCAAAAACCTTTATGTACCAATTTTGAACGGTCTAACTCTATTTTTATTTTTGTGAAATCACATTTTGTCCCCTGCACCCCTTTGGGGGGCGAATTTCGCAAAATCGCTTCTTAGGGGGTGCTTACACTATTATATGTTCTATAATCTGACCCAGTTTCGAGTCAGTGGCTCCAGTAGATTTTGCTGTGCGTTGATGAGTCAGTGAGTGAGTGGAAGTACTCTTTTATATGTATAGATTTCGGGATAGATGTCAATTACTGGAACATGCCAATCACTGGAACACCTGTCCTATATACATATATATATATATATATATATATATCGTTTATAAATTTTTTCCCAAATTATAAATATTTACTCATGTTATAAGTAGGAAAAAATTAATCGATGTGTTTCTTCATATTCAATCAATAGGATATCAGATTTCACTTTCAAGAGAAATTTCGCACAAAATTAAACTAAAAAATATGAATTAAAAGAATCATATAAATTATAAATTATTTTCTCAAATTATAAATACTTACTCATGCCATAAGTAGAAAATAATTATTCAATGTGTGTTTTACATTCAACAGTAAAATATCAGTTTTTCCGTTAAAGAGAAATTTCGCTCAAAATCAAACTAAAATTATAAATTAAAAGGGAAAAAAAGTGATGGAGGTTTTTATTTATTATTATTATTATTATTATTATTATTATTAAGTGAGTAAAAATCTGTATGAAACAGAAAAAATATATATACAGTCCTACGATGCTATGCTTGTTATCTGAAGTTCATTAAATTACCTAAAAGAGACTGAAACTGATGTAGAATTTTGCTCCAGAATAACCGCTACTGAAAATCGCGTGTTTAACGTTTATATTCTTTTACAGAATACACAAAGAAATTTGGATACATTGCGGCCCATTGTACGAATATACGAACTTGAAGCAAAATAGTCAAACACGCTTTTTTTTTTCCTATTTTAATCATTAAAAGAAAAAAAAAAAACCTACAACAATACCTTCTTCGACGTAAATTATACTAGTGGATCTGCAGATCAGGAGCCTCAACATCCTATTTGCATCAGACATTATTCAATAGGTCATTTTTATTTATTCCTTATTATATAATAGTATATATTGATTCGATCGATTTGTTACCATAATCAGATACATTCCTAAGAGGGGCTTCCGCCCCCCTCTACCCCCCGCTGTATCTCTCTTTGTATACCTATTTTTATACCATATAATGTGTTACGGAATTGTAAGTAATTGCATGTATTTTTGTATAAATTCTTTCAAAGAGGTTCAGTAAGTTGATAAAATGCTAATTTTGTGCATTTCTAGTCGTTTTAGCGTTAAAATAGCCTAAATTTTCCTTAAAACGCATTAAAAAGCTCCAATAAGGGAAGAAATGGATTTGGCGCCAAAATTTGACGACTGTTTCCCTCGTTGGCAATTTTTTTGGCGACCTTGGCGGGAAAATACTTATTAAGGGAAAACCAAATATGGAAGCTCTAATCTCATTGGCTGATGAGATACGAGAATTTTCCAGAACAGTCTGTGCTCGATAGAAAAGTATAAAAGAAGCCTTTTTTTCGCCAAGGCAGTCAGTCTCAGATCTGTGTCAGTTTCGTCAAGTGCTTGCTTTGCTTTGAGCCTCTTTGGATGAGACTTGCTTTATGTGTTATTGCTAAACAGTTTGTACTGTTGTTTTGCTGTTAACGGCTGTTGTTTAAGCTGTGCTTACTGGTTGAATTGAAGCTGATACTTGGATTATAGACCTGTATTTTTCTGGAACTTTCTGTGAATAAATCATTGAATTTTTGTAAGTTTTGCCTTTCATTCTCGGACAACTTACGAACCCCCAAGTACGCAACAATATGTATTCTTAATAAACGACGGTCTTGTATTATTTCCCTGGAATTCATAAATACCAAATTTCATACAAAAAAAAATTACATAGCATATCGGAAATATTTTGCGTAACCTTTAAACTAATTTCCAATTCTATGCCCACAATTTTAACAGGAAAAGATGCTTTTAAAATTCTAATAAAATTTCATTATATTTGATGGGGTGTAATCATGTTAAAATTAACTTTTAAGAAATACCGACTATAGACCGTAATAGTACGAAATTGTTTTATGTATCCCGGAAAAAAAAGCCACGGTCATTATAAACTACAATAATAAGAATAAACCTAATTAATTATAACTCATTAATTTTTCAAGCTAATTTAACATCATTTGGATGATTACAGTACATACTCGGAATTATTTTGTGTGGTCCCATAAATTATTTAGTCTATACATAACCTTTTTTAAGAGTAAACATGATTTTAAGCATCTTTATACTGTATGTTAATTTTATTAAGTTCAATTCAGCATAAACGCATTAAAGTGCGCGCTTAAATAAAAATTTTTCCATAGGCTCTAATGTTACGAAATACTTTCGTGTGTCTCTGTAAACAAACCATAAACATTGTATACACCAGTAAAAACTATTCAGCTATTTTGCGTTTAAAATTAAATATTCTTCCAAATTTAACATCGTTTGAATGACTACGTGACAATGTCAGAACACTTTTGTAAGGTCCTGTACATTAATTAGAAAGCTTAAGATCACATATTTTCTTCAAACAACATAAGTTTAAGCATCTTACTCTCGTACGCTAATTTCATTTTTTTCATTGCAAAGTAATGATATTAAAATGCGTTTAAACGAAATTCACCCCATAGGCCGTAATGTTAAGAATTTTGGCGTGTCCCTGTACACAGTTTATAAACAATATAACAATAAAAATTATACAGCTACCTAAAGCTGGAACGTGTGCGCCAATTTGCAAGTCAAACGAAGGATTTTTGCGGCCGCTATTGCGGTACATACAAATTCTTCCCCTAGGCCGTAATGATAAGAAACACTTTGTCGTGTCCATGTACACGAACGACAAATGGAATACACACCTAACACTATGCAACTAATTCCGTTGGGCTCATGAATATGTGTAACAAGTTGCAAGTCAATAGCGTGATTTTTGGGGCCGCTATCGCGGTACATACAAATTCTTCCCATAGGCCATAATAATAAAAATCTTTGGCGTGTCCCTGTACACGAACTACAAATGGAATGCACACCCAAAACTATACAGCTAATTTCGTGGGGATCATGAACATGTGTACCAAATTTCAAGTCAATAGCATGATTTTTGCGGCCGCTATCGCACGACAGACAGACAGACGGACGGAACCCAAAATCCTTTTGAGTCTCAACAAAGGGCCTCCACTGACGTTTCGGCAAAAATTGGAAGTCAATAGCTTGATTTTTACAGTGGCTATCGCGGTACATACAGATTTTTCCCATAGGCCGTAATGATAGAAAAACTTTGGCGTGTCCCTGTACACGAACTACGAATGGAATACACACCTAAAACTATACTGCGAATTCCGTTGGGCTCATGAAAATGTGTTATGTGTACCAAATTGCAAGTCAATAGCGTGGTTTTTGTGGCCGCTATCGCGGTACATACAAATTCCTCCCATAGTCCGTAATAATAAGAAAAATTTTGGCGTGTCCCTGTACACGAATTACAAATGGAATACACACCCAAAACTATACAGCTGATTCCGTGGGGCACATGAACCTGTGTACCAAATTACAAGTCAATTGCGGGATTCTTGCGGCCGCTATCGCGCGACAGACAGACAGACAACCACACAGATAGAGCCCAAAACCGTTTTGAGTCTCAACAGAGGACCTCCACTGACGTTCCGGCAATGACTGAACCAAATTTCATTAATATCTTTCAGTAGTTTTTCAAATATTGAATCAGACAAACATAGATCCCTCATTACAGATTTATTAGTAATTCTTTTATTATCATAGATATAAATTCTATAAGTTGTTATTTCTTTAGGGGTTACAAAAGTTAATTGCCTAAAATATTAAATTACTAGTAGGCTACCCGACGTTGCCCAGGCTGAAGTAGTGTTTATAAAATTTTAAAATCAATGAAAGAACTGAGCAAAGGTGTAAAATAGAAACTCTTTAATAGAAAATAACGTAAATAAATAAATACAAAAGGCACAACTTTAGTATGGGTCCCCCTTGGCGAGTTTAAATATTTTTGGTCATTTTGGCGATGAATTAAAATGGCTATCACAATTGCGTAACTAAACTAAAGACCTTCGCGAGAAACGTCCGAGCTACTTCGATGCTAAATTTCAAACTTTGCCACAGGGTTCCGATACTAAAGCTGTTCCATACAAAAAAAAAAAAAAAAAAAGAAAAAGAAAACTTGTATGCTATTTACAGAATAAAAATTAAAAAAGTCTTAATAAAATCTGAATTATAGCTATTTAAAATTACGTTGAGAACATAAAAGAATCTCATAAGTTACGCAAAGTATCTAGTCAACCGTTACAATTACAATTTAGTGGTGGATATTCAATAATAAGGTCCAATACTGACAGAGAAGTGAAATTAAATTTGACCGGCAAAGGGTTAAGACGAGTTTTCTTTATAACTGCACAAAGAATAGTAAAATGAGACCAGTGTACTTCTTTGTTCACAAAGTTAGAACCAGAAATATTGCATTTCAGTTGAAAAAATTATGAATGACACGGTGTCTTTTCCACTATAGAAAGAACTACAGACGATTGAAAGCGCAATGACGGTACGCTAAATGCTGCCGAAACAGCTGTCTGCTAGTTTATTTTTTCCTTTGGCGTTCAAGACGTTGTTTATTATTCATGTGTTTATTTATCTAGCGCCAAGTCTCCTGTCAATATTCTAGCACTTAGCTTTTTTATTGGGACACAGAAGAAAAAATATTTAAATAATTTGAGTCCATAGGCTTTAAGTATGATAACATCTAGACGCTTCATTCGATTGAACTAAAAGTTGTTTAAAATGTTTATAGTTACCGTCGCACGAACTGTATGGATTTCTAAGAATCTAATACTTAATAGCTCTTTTACAGGGCGCAATAGAAAAACTCTTCATCATTATGACCAATGAACTCAAATCATTTGAAATGCAATAGCGTCTAAACGCCTTATCTGATTGAGCTAAAAATTGGTTGGTAGGTTATAAGTCACCGTCGCACAATTTTTGTAGATTTTAATGAGTACAAAATAAATAGTTCTTTTACAAGCACACAAAGAAAAATGCTTCGTCATCATGACTAACGGACTCAAAATATTTGAAGTGCGATAGCTTCTAAACTCTATATTCCTACCTTCGATAAAAATATAAATTCGTAAGCATATTAAAGGCTATTATCGCTAGAACCTTACATATTTATTTACATAAGTGCAAGACTTATAGATTTTTTTTTTTTTTTTTTTACCTTTTATACAAAGTAGAATTTTTATACTTTTTAGTCTATGCGCACAAATTATTAAAATTAGCTTTATTAATGTCAAATTACTTAAAACTAAAAAAAAAAAAAAAAGAAAGACAGGGGAAAAAAAAAAAAAAAAAAAAAAAAAAGATAAAAGATAAATTTTTGATAATGGGAACTTATTATTTATCGTTCCTTCGCACGGACACACAAAAAATTTGGGATACATTAAATTACGATCTATTAAACTACACAGAACTTGGGGAAAATCACTCAAACACCCTATTATGATTTTCCTTTTGTCATTTAAATTGATTTAAACAACAGCTATTACTAAATGTTTAGAAAGTCGAATGGAGTCAATCCAGATTTTTTTCAGAGGCGAGGATCAATGTAAACTGGAAATTGTTCCTCAAAAAATTTTATAGAAATAGCAGAAAATGTTTGGTGCTGCTATCTATAGGCAAAAGTTGAAAATAAAAGACCGAATATTTTGAACTTGTTTCAAATTTAATAAATACTAGCTGTAACCCGTCGAATTCGACGATCATTTTATTGACCGCAATGTTTCAAAAAACGTCGCATCATTATTTAAATGTATTTCAAGTTAAAACATCTAATATAATTTATGACATTTCACTTAAAAAAAAGAAAGTCAGAAAAATGCTTATAAATAGAAATACTATATATGACATCACTTTCTACAAAGTACAGTCAATGTGACGTCAAACTGACTCCAAATAAACAGTTCCTATCTTTCATTTTCTATTTCGTTTAATACTTAGCTGACCCGTCCGGCGTTACCCGGGCCCATGGTAATAACCTTAAATGAACCTTAAATTTGTGTGGTTTTACATCTTTAACTCGATTTTGTTTGAATTTCTATTTTTAAATAAAAGCATCGTGAAAAAATAATCAGCTGTAACAAAAAAAATTACCTCGAACCGAACGAAACTCTGCCTTGTGAACCTGGTGCCTTCGGCAGTGCCTACGCCGGCCGCTAATAACATAAAAATATTCCCAAAAAATAACCTGGAACCGAACGAACCCGCCCGGTGTTGCCCGGGCCCATGATACCTTAAATGAACCTTAAATTTGTATGATTTTATACCTTTAACTCGATTTAGTTTGAATTTCTGTTTTTAAATGAAAGCATCATGAAAAAAATAATCAACTGCAACAAAAAAAATTACCTCGAAGCGAACGAAACTTTGCCTTGTAACCCCGGTGCCTGCGGCAGCACATTCGCGGGCCGCTAATAACATAAAAAAAATTCCAGAAAATTAACATGGAACCAAACGAACCCGCCCGGCAATGCCAGGGCCCATGATAATAACCTTAAATGAATCTTAAATTTGTATGGTTTTATATCTTTAACTCGATTTTGTTTGAATTTCTATTTTTAAATGAAAGCATCAAAAAAAAAAAAAAAAAAAAAAAAAAAAAAATCATCTGTAACAACAACAACAAAAAAAAAAAAAAAAAAAAAAAAAAAAGAAAGAAAAAGAAAAGAAAAAAGAAAGAAAACCCTCAAACAGAACGGAACGCGGGCTCGTGACCCGGTGCCTGCGGCAGCGTATATACAGGCCGCTAATAACATGAAAAAATTCTCAAAAATGAACCTTGAACCGAGCGAACCTCTGACTCGTGTTACCTCTGCCTGTGACTGCTGCACTGTATATTAACAGGGAGCAGCCCCCGCTCAACACTCTTGGAGCGATGTAGAGCGCTTCTAAGGGGACTACTCGCAGTTTATTGAAAAAATCAAAAAAAAAGAAAAATACAAATTTCGCCAGGCGCAATCCGGCCTAAGCCGACAGTGGGCGATTATTCAGGTGCTAAATTTCCGGGCTATGCCCCACGCGACAGGTGGCATGAAGTATACGAAAGTTCTTGATTGAAAAGTCTATATGAGTAAAGTCTCTGGGAAATGAAACAGATTGCTAAATACTGGTACTCCTGCAAGTTGCCAGGATAAGATCCCATCGCGACAACGGGCAAGAGCAGATGGTGGAAATTATTGCCAGGAAATTATTATCCTTTCGCGACAAGGGGCAATACTTGTGTAATGAAGAAGACTCTGTTAAATAGCCACGGAGCAGGCAACCAAGTGCTATTGATATTATTAATTAATCAGTTGAGTTAACTAAATCCATAAGAAAAGAAAATATTTTATTTAACTTATTTATGAGTAATTTGCGCGATATTATATTTTCCAACCAATTATTTGGTCGTGGGGAAGGATTTCTTAAGTGAAAATTTTTGGTCAGGGGACAATGAAAATAATAATGGCTGGGAGTACCCTCTTCGCCACAAGGACACAAGGGAGAACGCCGACGACGAAACCTGTGTAGATAAGAAGGAAAAGGACCATGACCGGTTAAAAAAGCAGTAATGGGTGGGGTAAGGGTCCAAGAGTTAGGGCTGGCCTGTGGCAAAAGATTAAAAGTATATCTGCCCTTTTCAGACACACTCCACAGGTCTTGCCATTTTAAATTCAAAATTTCCTTTATTCGAAGTTTAACATAAGAGGGAGGGGCGGGGAGGGAGAAATTTACATTTTGGAACTCTGTGGCTTCTTTTGCCAAAGAGTCCGCAAGTTCATTGCCGGCTACTCCCCTGTGGGCAGAAACGTGTGCCAGGGATATTTTTAATTTTAAGTTAGATAGGAGATTTTTTATTTCTATAATCTGAGGATTTCTGCTCCTGTGGCGAGCAATAGCAAGCAGATCCGAGAGGCTGTCACTAAAAATGCTTATTTCTTGGTAATTATGATTATTTGTTGCCCAATCTAGGGCTTGTTTAATTGCAAAAATTTCAGCCTGAAAAATTGTATTATAGTTCTCGAGCCTGCCCGCCCACCGATGGACAGTCTCACCAAACGCAATAACACAGAATGCCGCAGCGACACCCTGATCGGTCTTGGATCCATCGGTAAAGATCGCCACCGAAGCAGAGGGAGAAAAGCTATTTTTAGAACAATTGGTTAACAGGGAAGCAACGTCTTTACCAGGGTGAATATTCCAGCTGCAGGTTGTAGTTTGGATGGGGATATTGGGAAAGACTATTGTAGCTAGTTCAGTATCATTAAGTTGTAATATTTTGGTTTTAATATATGTCTGGGAAACCTTCAGGTGGGCATGAGGAATTCCAGTGATGACGGTGAGGGCATCAGTCGAGATAGTTTTATAACCTCTTGCAATTTGCAAGAGGAAGGGCCTTTGAGCAGAATTTAGTAGAGCTATTGCGTCAGTTCTAAGATGACCACCCCAGATGCCGGCACCGTATGTTAATATTTTTTCTATTATAGTAGTGTACCATGTTTTAAGGAAAGAGGTGGAGATACCCCACCTCTTCCCCACCATCTTCATTGAATTGTGGTAAAAAGTTAAGGTTTTTAATTTGAGATATTTGACGTGTGCCAGCCAGTTGAAGCGATCATCAAAAAAAATGCCTAGTAATTTCAGTTGTTTTACATGATGAACACTGATGCCATCAATCCTCATCTTGGGACTCTTCTGCAAGGCTTTAGGAAAGGCTAGGGTTAAAGCGTTAGTTTTTGAAGGGGATAATTGGAGATCTAAATCTTTAAGGAGTTTACTAAAAAGGGTGAGAGCTTCCTGGGCTTGTTCCTCCAGGTCTTTCCTTCTAGGCCCCGAGAGAATCAAGGAGAAGTCATCCGCATAGGCGAAGGTGGTAAAGCCCCCAGAGGCCATGCCGCACAGGATTTTATTGGCTATAATTGTCCATAAAACTGGACCTAGACATGAGCCCTGAGGACAACCTTTCGTTTGAGGAAATTCAGACATACCCTCGCCCCAATTGACGAGGATTTTCCTTGCTGAAAGATAACTACGGATGACCCCCGCAAGATTACCCGGGCAGTTAAGTTCTTGTAGTGCTTGGAATATGTGTGGCCACTCCACATTATCAAATGCTCCTTTGATATCCAGAGAGATGATAGTGGTGTAGTTCTTTGCATTAGAGCTGAAGGCGCAGGAACTTTTAATTGCATCTAAAGCCTGTTCACAGGATCTGCCCTCTCTGAACCCGTACTGATTTTGGTGGAGGAGTTGGTTTGTTTCAAGATGATAGTTTAATCTGGTTACTATGAGTTTTTCGAGCAATTTTCCTAAGGTGGTAAGTAGGCAGATCGGTCTATAGGAAGTGGGTTCAGAGGGAAGTTTCTCTTGCTTTAGGAAATACACCACTTCACCTCTTCGGAAGGATTCTGGAAAAAATTTGAGATCTAAGCATTTGTTGGTCCAACCCACGAGAATCCGTGGCATTGTGTAAAAAATGTTTCTTAAAATTTTGAAATCGATATTGTCAGGACCAGGGGCCTTGTTTGTATTAAAACTATGTAGAGTGGCTTTAACCTCGGTCTCCGTGAAAGGAACATCCAAGGGAGCCGAGAAAGAAGGTTCTGGAAAATGTGGGTAGATTGTTTTTGGGAAAAGTATTTCAGTTAAGTGTTCTAGGTTATTTTTCTTAGAGGAAAGAGCTGGAGGACGTTCAAGTTTCAGCTCAGTGGGTGTAAAGAATTTATTACTAAAGAATTTCTGTGCTGTGCCAAAAACATTTGTTTGAAATGAACAAAATTTTTTCCATGCGATATGTTTTGCCAAGTTAACTTGTTTTTTAAATAAGGCCGCATGACGTTTAATTTTCAAATTGTGTTGCTGTGTAAGTGAAGGGTCTAGGTATTTGAGCTGTCTTTTTAGTGCTGTAAGATGATTTCGCATGGAACGAAGCTGGGGAGACCAGAAGGTATATGTGAACTGCCGGCCCGACTTCTTAAGTCTGAAAGATGAAGCAGCAGCGGATTGAATAGTTTTAACAAGAGTTAGGGTGAAATTTTCTAATTGAGTTGTATCTGTTATTGAATTTAGGTTATCATTAAGGGAGGAGATGTGTTTAGAAAGAAGATTATTAAATTTCTTGAAATTGCCATGTTTTGTTGCAAATCTTTCTGAGTAAGTTAGGGACGGAGTTGAATTTAACGTATAAGTTATATAATTATGATCTGAGTTATTAGCGATATCAAGGACTGACCAGTCATTAATTCTTGCAAAAGTCTTAGGATTACACAGAGTAAAATCTGGCCAGCCCCTGGCATTATTTTTGAAGAAAGTAGGTTCGGAATTCTCTATGTTTGCCAAACATATGTTATTTGAAGTTATGAATTCTATGAGGCTGTAACCCCTGGCATCCTCCCGTGGGGAACACCACAACGGGGAGTTAGCATTGAGGTCACAGCCACACAGAAAGAGGGATTTTTGAGAGATTAAATGCTGCCACTCCAGCAGACAGTCATCAAAGTCTGCGGACGGGGGAGCATAGGCGCTGCCCAAAATCAGCTCACCCTCCTTCGTAGTCAATGTAACGAAGACACAAAAGTCCCCAGTGAAAAGGTGTGTGAAGTTGAGGTTTTGGGTTTGAATTACAAGATGTGCTTTGTTGTTTTTCGAGCTGAACTTGGACCAGGAAGAGGGGAAGTCGTACAGATGACCCCCAACAGTGCAATAGGCGTCCTGCAACAGCCCGATGTCTATGGAGTTCTTCTCCATATATTCCCGAGCCGCTGAGTTAGCCGCCATGCATCTGTTGAGGTTGATCTGCAGGAATTTAAGGTCACTAAAATTTAGTTGAGAGGAAGAAGACGTTGCCTTTTGGGAGTGGGAAGAGAGAACTCTTTGTTTTTTCTTTCGTGAATTACCCATTCAGAGAAAAAAAAAAAAAAAAAAAAAAAAAAAAATAGGCGAAGAAAAGGGGAATAACGATAAGAAATATTTACCCCCGTACTCCTTCAGCTTCTTGTTGATTACCAAAGGGACCCGATGGCGATAGGTACCGATTGTTACCTTCATAGTGGCAGTTAGGTGTAAAGTTGGTGCTACCTCCTCCGTAGATATTTAAGTGTTGTCCCTGTTGGAAGGCATTCTGTTGAGGCATGAATTGTGTGAAGGGGTTAAATAGCCATGGGAAGGGACTTGGTGGAGCTTGAAAGTTGGATGGCTGCTTGCTGCGTTTCGGTCTGGAGTTTGAGTTAGGTGGACCGTTAGTTCTTGCATTCGTTGACTGTTGCATACGGGGTGGTGGTTGAGTGTTTTTAGCTTCTATCTCGTTAAACTTTTTGTCCAATGCTTCCCTGCATTTCCTGTATTCTTCCAAATGAACTGGGCAGGAGGGGGAATATGCAGGGTGGTTCGAGTTGATTGGGCGGATGCCTTTGTTTGCATTTTTTAAATTTAACCTATCACAGTTTATGCAGTTTGGCTGTTCTTGGCAGTTATCGTTTCGATGCTTTTGAGCACAGTGTGAACAATAGAGTTCCTGGTCACAGTGTGATGGTGTATGCTCGAAGCTTTGACAATTTGAGCATCTGGACACTTGAGTTTGCGGTTTAATCGTGCACCGCATTAGGCCTAGCTGAAGAAATTTGCGCTTTATAATGGCCTCAGCTATGGGGAGCGGCGCTTGAAATATGCTGTTTTTGAGTCCCTGCACCTTTGAAGGAGACTCTCTGACTAGCTTGAGTACTGACGTGGTGGATTGGGTGAGGAAACCCGAATCTTGAAGCTCTGATTTTATTGTTGCTTCTGACTGCTCCTCTGGGACTCCCAGGACGATAAACCTAAGTTGTGGGCTTGGCTTCGTCCTGAAGGTGAGACTCTCCGTGAGGGCTTGGTTACATGAGTAGTCTTGGATAAGTGTTTGTGCTTCCTCCTTGGTGTGGCATATGATGTCTAGGGAACGTCTGTAGGTATTGTACTTGATAATTTTTGCAGCCGTTGCAATTCTTGAATTGCGCATAAGCTTAAGGATTTCGAAACCACTTAGTTTGGAGTCCTTGGATGTTACATATACTGTGCTTAGCATTCTGTTATAGGCGTTGAGGGCTTTGGAGTTGTTGCTGTTGCTATGAGACGTTTGTTGGAGAGGTCGGCTGGTTGAAATGGAGTTGTGGTGCGCCAAATGATGAGCTTCTTCCAGGGATGGGAAGGCGGGGTCAGAGACTTCGATGGGCCGTTCATTGGTTGCCAACTGTGCTGTGACAGTGTTTTCATTGGCATGCTGTTGCTGTGTTGTTGTTGATGGAGCTTCGATGTTTCGCAGGTGGATGTGCCTTGTGAAATTTCTCAGAATCTTTTCTTGCTGTGCTGCAATGTGGTCTAGTTTCTCATAGATAGATAGTTGGTGATCCTTCTGGAGGTCCTGTATTTTTTGTGTGTGTTGTTGTTGGGAATTTAAATCTTGAGTTGATGTGGAGGGGCTGTTTGCTGCTTCTGAGTGATGGCTGGTGGCTGGTGCTTCTTCTACAGTTTGTGTATCGTTGTTGGTAAAAGTTTTGAGTCTGGCCTTTTTGTTGATAGATCGTATTCTTATGAAGGCTCTATTGAGTAGGGCCAGAGGTGCTCTGCCTCCCTTTGCTCGGACTGTGGCAATTATTTCCATGGCCGCCTTTGTGACGGCGACTAAGGATTTGTATTCCTTAAAGTCCTCGTGTGGGTTGAATGAGTCCTTTGAGGGGGTGCTGCTTGTTTTCAAAAATTGTTGTTGTGTCATCTGTGGTATTTTAGTTTTTTTCTTTCGATTTCTTCGTGTCTGAGACCTTGTTAAGGTCCCAGATTTGATGGAATGGGTTGATGTGTCTGATGAGAACGAGGAGTCATAGTCGTCATTCTGATTTCGTTGATTTCTAGCGTTGGTTCGGTTTCCTCCTCTGATTCCGACATCTTGCAAGCTTGCAGAACTGGTTGCTTTGATTGTTTGGGGAACAATTGGAGATTGATCAAAATTAGTGATAGTGGTAACACTTTGTACCATATAGGAACAGAGATAATTTTACAGCTTTAATAAAAGCTTTTGATGTTTAAATTTGAAAAAAGAAAATCTCTAAATAACTAGTAAGGTGTTCCAGATAAAATAAAAACGTGGGAGGGCTTTCCCAGTCACGCACACGCACACCAGACGCAGAACGTCCAAGCTCAAAAAAAAAAAAAAAATAAATAAATAAATAAATAAATAAAAAGAGTATAAAAATAAAAATTTAAATAAAATTAAAATGAAATTTAAGTAAAAAGTACCCTTAAAGGTGGGGGGAAAAGAAGAAAGGTGAACCAGCTGTCATAAAAAAAAAAAACGTAGGGGCAGGGGACAGTGCTGAAAGGAAGGGGCAAGCCAAGATCTATTCAGCGAAGTGAAGAAAATTAAAATCGGATAATTTGGGGCCGAGAAAATAGCGGAAAACCTGAATTCTGAAAATGCCAACAGAAACGGCGCCAAATAAAAGGTCCAATGTGAAGATTAGAAGCACTTAAGTTATAAAAGAAAACCAGGTAAAAAAAAAATAAATAAATAAATAAATAAATAAAAATAAATAAAATGGGGGTGTTAGAAAATTGGCGCCCAGGTTGCCAAAAAGCCAGAAAAGAAAAGAAAGAAAAAAAATGTTATGGAAATATAAATAAATAAAATAAAAGGCCACAAAATTGGAAAGGGTGGCGGGTAAAAAAAAAAAAAAAAAAAAAAAAAAAACAATCCTACAACTATTAAAGTTTTCTGGTTCCCGGTCGCCAAAAGGCCAAATGTGTGAAAGGGCGATATGAAAATTAAAGTTTAGTAAATTTGGTCTAAATACAACCGGAAACGCAAAAATCCAAACATTGGATTAAAAGATATTGAATTTGAAGAATAGGGAATGCGCCCTCTGGTGGGGAAAAAAGGAAGTTAGCTCAGAGGGTGGGGCATGCAAAGACCTATTCAACGGTATAAAGCAATTTGAAATCGCACTATTAGAGGCCGAGAAATCAATTAAAAACCATAAAAACTGAAAAAGTCAAATAGAAAGGCGCCAATTATTTGGTTAACCAAAAATGTCGATAGCACTTGAGTAGTTAGTTAAGTTAAAGTCCCATATAATAGAACAAGTTAAAATTATGAATGGGGAAGGTGGTAAGTTAAAAATTACAAACTGGCAGTTATTAAAAATTGGCTCCCTGGTCGCCAAAAAAGCCGAGGATAAAAAAGCGCGATTTGGCTACAAATATTTAAGTAAAATAAAAAAGGGGTAACGAAAAACGCGAAAATTCTATGAAAAATTAAAAAGATGTAGAAAAAGAGGGATAGGAAAAGCGCCCTCTAGCGGGGAGGGGGGAGGGTGAGCTAAGAGGGTGGGGCAAGTCAAGACCTATCCAACGGTATAAGATAATTGAAAAACCGACAACCGGTTCACTCAAAACTGAGAAAAATGTAAAGAACCTGTGTCCTTAGGATATAACTGACATAGGAACTAACTCAATTGTTTGAAAAACAATGCTAAACGTGCCCGACCCAGGGCGCAGCATGGTTAGGACAGTTTTGTGAGGCAATAGAGCCCCACATATACAAAGGAAATTACTTAATCTCCCATAATTAAGGAAAACGTATTTAATTAAAACAGGTAGTTTTAGAAACGGTTAATAACTGACATAGGAACTAACGCTATTGATTGGAAAATGATGCAAAATGTAACCGACCCAGGGTACAGCAAGGTTAATACAATGGACAATATTCCTGTGACGTCACAGTGGGTAAAATCGCCGAACACGTGGCCGATATTTTGTAAACAAATTAGATTCAAGATGTCATTTTATTGTTACGCATAACATTTTCCTAAATATTTCTCCAGTGAAACTTAATAATCAGATATCTGTTCAAACAAGAACAAAAGAGAAATGCAAACAACTGAATCGAATGATAAAGTTAAGACTATTCCGTATCGTAAAATTGCAGAACATTTTATGTATATACACATATATACATAATGAATAAAAGATTAATAAGAACATTTTATACACACACACATATATGGACAACAAAGCTTAAATAATTAGAATTTCAATCACTTTAATAAAGGAATTTATTAAATGGAACAACCATTTAAATTTGTTAACATCGCCACAATTCATATGGCAACTTTTAATAATACATATGTTGATTAATATTAAAGTATATTACTAAAACTGGATTAAAAACAAAACAAAGATATCACTATATCACTCTTACTTCAATTTCATATAATCTGTAACTCTTATAAATAATATTGCAAGATAAAAATTTGTAGGCCACAATGCTTTGCTATGGTAGAGTTGAGAGTTGTTTTCCAAAAACAGCTGATTTTTTATAGTCTCGAACCCAACGGAGGAATATGGTCCATTTAGGGAAGCATTAGGGCCCCACTGATTCAAAAAGAAATTACTTAATCTTCCAGAATTAAAAGGAAAACATAATTATTAAAACAAGTAATTTTGAAAATGGTTGGCCACCTTAATATAGCGAAAAAACGAGTGAAATTTAGAAACAAAGTATGGCAACGAGTTTACCGTAAAAAGCCATGCCCGCGAAATCGTTAGGGATTAACCAATCATAAAATACTCGAAAAACATTCTTTTCTTTTCTTTTCTTCTTTCCTTTTTCCAGTGGCAACCGCATAAAAGTTTTGGTTTGATATTGGAGAAAAAAAAAAAAAAAAAAAAAAATCTCCCGATACAAAAAGAGAAAGGGAAAAACGATAATACGAAATACAATATTGAAAACATTTAAGGGAAAAATAGAGGGAAGATTAAGAATGAAAAACGTAATATGAAAGTTATATAATTGTTATTTACACACATAGAATATTTACAAATTTGATTACAGTTGCAAAAGAGGTTTTGAATAAGTATAGTAGACATCATTAACTTGATTATCATTAATTAACTATATTATATAATAAGAAAAAGCCCCTACAGAAGTTCCGTAGAGGGAAAAACATAACATTAAAAAGATAAACATAAAATACGAACCAGTGGGGCTAGAATTAAAAATAGGATATCTAAAAAGAGCTAGGACAATCACGCATCCAAAACAGCATAGTACGCAACCGGTACTCACCCCTGACCCTAGTAGATTAGCCGATCATCTGGAGCATCAAAACACACGTCTTAATACTTCAAAGGCAGGGAACAGCCTACGCTGCACTGTATAGCAGGCATGCATGCTACGCACACGTTGCAAAATCCACTTTCCTCCACCAGGGAGTGCAGTATGTTGTATACGAACATCACCAATCGCCTAACAATTTAAAATTACCCGGCCCATGGTAATAACATACCCAGGGGTTGATCCAGGTTTTAATTTTTGGGTCCCCTTTTTGTGAAAAAAAAAATATTTTTGTGAAATTTTTACTTATTTTTGTGAAAAAAAAATAAATAATATATGTATATATATATATATATTATATCGTGTATAAAACCTTCCATTTTAACAGTCATTCCAAATAATGTTTAATATCAAATTAACATAGTTCATTGAACCAATTAATTAAAAATAATACTGAAAACATGGAAACATTTTATAAAAAGATTACTTTTGTAAAACAAAATCTTGTGAAGGTCTCATTTCATAAATTTGAATTTTGTGAAGGGTCCTCTTTTTTATAGCTTTGAATTTTGTGAAAGGTCCTCTTTTATGGATTTGAATTTTGTGAAGGGTCCTCTTTTATGGATTTGAATTTTGTGAAGGGTCCTCTTTTATGATGTGGAATTTTGTGAAGGGGCAGCAAAGGGGACCCAATTTTTGCCTGGATTGACCCCTGATACCATGGTTACCCGGGTCCATGATAAGTATTAGTTAAACATATATATGCATATACTATATATGTGTATAAAAATGTTTAATGGAAAAATTGAAAATTGACCTAACCTTCTCAATTAAGGGGACTTGGCATATTGGACAGCATTACTGACGTAGGTTTCATTTAAAAGCTTATATTTCCATTTATTTTTTATAAATTGAACTGTATTAGGTTTGTTTAATAAAATGGTTCCCCCTCCCCCGGGGGGGGAAACCATTCGACTTTTTTTATTTTTCTCTTTTCATAGCACATCTACAGACCAAGACCTTTTTTTAGACACCTCAACCAAATTTTTACACCAAGTAGAGACACCAAGTAATTTTTACACCACTCAATAGAGTGGAGACAGACAAAAACATGTTTCAAATTAATATATAAATTCTTTCCTGTTGCCACACTGTAAAAAAGGCACAATAATTAAAAAATAAATGATAACACGTGAACTTTGCTTTTATAAGGCAATAAAAATTCTAAAAATTCAGATTAACTCGCTATATTTTTGCATTTCCGAAAATGAAATAAAGAAATAAGAGAGAAAACGGCGAAATAAATAAATATTTTTTCATGTTGCCACACTGTAAAAAAGGAACAATAATTAAAAAATAAAATGATAACACGTGAACTTTGTTTTTATAAGGCAATAAAAATTCAGATTAACTCGCTGTATTGTTGCATTTCCGAAAATGACGTCATTCTAAAAAAGAAATGTGCATTTTTCGTATATTAATTGGGACCGTTCGACTTTTTTTTATTTTTCTCTTTTCATAGCACATGTACAGACCAAGACCATTTTTTAGACACCTCAACCGAATTTTTACACCTAGCCGTTCTCTCAATATTCGCGATTGTAATGAAATGCTCGCCCTCTGGTGGGCTAAGGTGAAATTATCACACCACTGCATATCCTCATATTATGCAATCGATTTTCCATGATGTAATGGCGGAGAAAGAACAATAATAAAACACGTGGCTATTATATTTACTAACAACTGCAGTTCAGAGAGCGCCATCTATCGATCATTACAAACGCGGATAGTGGAGACAGACAAAAACATGTTTCAAATTAATATATAGATAGTGCAAAATATGCACTTGGTTATTTTTTCGCATTTACAGCTTAAAAGTGGAATATTAAAAATTTAAAAAATCAATTTTAGTAAAACGTGAATCAAATTAACGGTTGTGAATTTTCTATGTGTGAAAGCAGAAATCACGTTAGGGGAAGTATTCCCTTACTGCACTTGGGTCCTAGGATTCCTAGGCCTGGGTATAATACCCTAATTTAAGGGGTCATTTAAGGGGTCTTAGGTCTTACTTAAGTGCATTTCGGGGAAAATCATAGAAAACTTCGAGTTGCTATCTCGACGAGCGTGATCTGAGGTTAGAACTGAGTACTTCCCTTTGATCAGATTCAAAAGCAGAACCTTTCAGCCTCTGGTGGAACCGGGTGTCCGAGAAAATTTAGATGTTTAGCAAAAAAACTATTCATTATTTGCAATATTTTATCTTTTATTAGAAATTGCATTGTATTTTTACAATTTAAACTCGATAATTTTCTGAATCACTAATATTTGCATGACAGCTTTCGTTAATTAATTAATCAAGTTGTTTTATTGAATCAGGCTCATCTAATTATGTAATTCAAATAAGAATTTAAAAGCAAAATTAATATAGACGAATAAAGATATTGTATAGAATTTTAGTTAATAAAACACAGAATAGTCTATGTCTCCTTTACAGTGAGCTAAGAAATTATAAGTTCTCTAACGAATTGGTGCACTTCTAAAGAATAAGGCATATTATAAAAATTTTTGGCTTGTGTATTTAAAATTGATCGGGACACATTTTCTGTTACAACTGCTACATTGAAATTTTACATACATTTTTATTAAAATTTACTATTTTTCTTAAAAATTAAATAAAGCCTTAAGAAATTATAAGACCACTTGGGGAAATTGGCATATTATGTCACATCACTATCAGAATCATTCTAAAACGCACGAGTTTGTATTTCGTGAAAGTATTCCCGAGAAACGAAGGTGCAGGTTTGGATTGTGTTACTCGGGGTATGATTGAAGATGCCGCGGGGTAATGAGTTGTCTGTGACTAAAGTGAGAAAATTGTTCTTTTATAAAATGTGCTGGTAAATCTGAAAGAAAAATAGATAAGATTAATAAAGTATCCTAAAACTACCATTCGCAATGTAAAAATTGCTAAAAATGGTTCAAATAAAATTAAACGATCAGGAAGAAAAATGATTTTCACCTAAAAATCCACAAATATTTCGATTATCAACAAGAGAAGTCTTTCGACACGGGAAATTTCGAAATGTTTCAGCAAAAGAACTTCACGTGTAACAGTTTGGAAAAGTCATATATCAAATAGTAATGCAAAATTTATGATACTATCCGCGTTTGTAATGATCGATAGATGGCGCTTTTCCAACTTTTGTTGTTAGTAAATATAATAGCCACGTGTATTTATTATTGTTCTATATGTGCTACTACTTAATATTCGTGCTATAATTTCTCCGCCATTACATCATGGAAAATCGATTACTTTTGGAAAAAATATTTCAGTTTATTCAAAGTTCGATGTTTAACTGAAGTAGATGTTTAACTGAAGCTGAACAAATATTAGTTTCAAATCATCTGATTAATTCTTTACTTCCGTTAGCCGAAACAACTGAAATTTTAAATTTGTCATTTGGAAATAAATGGAAGCTTAATTCTGGATTTCTTGATCCTTTGGAGTTACACTGTGGCACACAACAGTATGTGTTATCATTTTTACCGGATTTATTCATTTTTATTCAATAAATATATGTCAAACTAAACATCGAATAAATAGCAAGCAATGGCGTCTCGACGAAAGCCGAAAGCTATTCCTGTTGATTGTAATTTCACCTTAGCCCACCAGAGGGCGAGCATTTCATTACAATCGTGGATTGAAAACGCCAAAGTTGTTGAAACATCATCAAAAAAAAAGACTAAAATGGGCAGAGAATGTATTGGCTTAGGACAATGGATGGAAACAAATGATATTTTCAAATGAAAAAATAAATTAATCTTGGCGGTCCGAATGACTATAAACACTTGGCATGATTTGAGGAAGGAATCGAAACGATGCTTCAGTCGACATGGGAGGAGGATCAGTAATGGTTTAGGAAGTTTTTAGTCGTGATGGATTAGATGTTTCAGTAAGACACTGCTATTTGCCATACATGTAAATCCACCTAGAAATGGTTTAAACAAGAAAAAAAATTAATGTTTCGTCATGGCCAAGTCGAAGTCCAGATTTGAACTATAGAAAGTCTTTGTGGTTATATTATCTCGCATATAGCTTATGCTAATAATAAGCAGTTTTTATATGCCAATGAACTAGAAGTAGACATTGTTAAAGAATGGCACAATATTTCTGAATATGAACATAACAACCTGGTCACTTCAATGATAAAAAAAAGTGTTTATAAAGAAAGTGGAGGACCAATATTGTATTAATTTGCATACTATTTTTCTTTTTATACAAGCGGTCTTATAATTTAACATTGTGTTTTTTAATTATTGCTTATATTTTCGTTAACTTAATCATTTAATGCTTTATTAAAAATTAATGCAACCTGATTTTAATAAATATATTGTTATTTGATATCTCATGTTTAAATTATGAGAACATTTATTCACTTCATAATTTTCAAAATCAAAGTGGTCTTATAATTGCTTAACAGATTATAGTTATAGTTTAGTAAATTATAGTAAATATTTAGTAAAAAAAATTAAATTTATCTTCCTGCATAATATGTGCATTCAGTAGTGGTGAATCAACTCAAATATGATCTTTCCCAATATTTTTTCTAAACGCAGAAATCTGCCCTTTTCCCTTTTAATGATAAGAAATTTCTAAAAATCTTATTAAAAAAGCATTTTTAAAAATGATACAACGTTTGAATGGCAAGTTTGTAATATACAGCAAGACTGCAGCAACATTTTACAGAAAAATGTTGTTTTATTCTCTATGTTCTAATCCTAGTTAAATTATTTTATATACAATACTGTTACTGATAAAAGAAGAGCAAAGTTTTAATTTCCACAAAAATATTGATGGATTTTCATGGTGTTTTTTGTTTGCACCACCTTGGACACATACTGAAGATTCAATGTACTTAAACCGGTAGACAGATAGATAAATAAAAACATGCATTTCGGGTAAGTTAAAAAGGTATAATTTCATTAAAAATGTCCACGATGGATTTTTGCATTTGGGAAATAAAATTGGTGGTATAAAATGCATGCCACCGCCTTTGAAAGGGTTAATAAAGTAGCTCTACCAGCGGCTGAGAAATTCTGCTCTCAACGCTGGTGGACGGGCGGTGCCAGGTTCGAACCCAGATTACACACGTCGGCATAGTCATTCGGAGTTTTCTTTTTATTTATTTTTTTATTTTATTTTTTCAAAACTTGTGTGAATACAAGCTAGAACCCCTTAGAAAGACTACGGAGGGTATTTTATCCAGGCTTTAGGTCCCTAGAGTAGACTTTAACGTATACACCAATACATCTTTTAGTAAATCTAATTCGCAAATATCCTTCAGAGTAGCATCAGATGATTGTGCAAATATTTAATTAAATATGATGCATTTTATGTCTGTTTATAATTCTTTCTTTGCTTAATATGCAACAGTTAACATAGTCGTGTGACTAGAAGTTTGGTTCAAGTGAAGAGGTTTGGTTCACTTTATAGATGTCCTTTCAACGTAAGACTGGAAATTTCACAACTAAAATTTATTCTAAATTATTTTGCTCATTCATAAAATGATTTTTTTAACTCAACTATACTTCTTAATGCTTTTTACATCTTTAATTTATTGTTGTAACATAGTTTTGTAACAATCATAAATTATTTGACAACTTTTCTAAACACTGACAAAGCTCAATCTTCCACCCCATCTACGAACTCGACCGAGATTTTTACTGTCCTGACAACATATCGCGAGCTGGTTAAATTTAAATAAAAATTACTCCAGTTATCGTATTCACAACTTAACATGGGAAAAAGCGTTATACATATATATATACAGGGTGGCTATTAAGTATCCGGAAAAAGTACTTGATAATAAAGAATTAGTGAAATGGCAAACAAATATAAAGCTTCTATTTTTGCAACGAGTAATATCTAATAATTATTTTTTACTATGAGCTTTTGGAATGGCGGTTATCGACTTTGATGCAAGTTGCAGTCTCCTTCGGAAGTGAGGTGACGGTGCGGGTGCGGCGCAAGTAGTTTGGATCTAAATCATCCTATATTTTGCTCAGGGCTTTCTTGAGTCTGTCAAATGTATGATTTTCTGTGTTCGCAATTGTTCTTCTAAGAACCCACGCACTGAAAAATTCATTGGGTACAAATCTGAGCTGTTAGAACACAGATTTTTGGTCAGATACCTTTTCACTTTGACATCGGTTAAAGCAAACGTTGATTTGACTCCATGGGTCAGAACACAAACTTGGTGAAGGATCTCAGCTGGGTGATTTTGCTTCCATGGAAGTACAGCTTTCTCTAAAACGTCTTTTTGATAAACTTTTTCATTATTTTTTACGTTTTCTTCGAAAAAAACCAGTTGAGTCTTCCCATTCTTACTAATCTTAGCCCAAACCATCAAACATTTTAGACACGAAGACCTTGTTGCATCTTTCCGTTTTCTGGTGTTCTTGAGAATTAGCTTCAAAAGTTTGGGATGATTTTGAGAGATTTAGCGACTTAAACAGTAAAAACTTTCTCATCAGACCACAAAATATCTTAAATGTGCCGCACTTTTTAAAAATCACGAAACTTTTTCATTTATCTAATACATTTTGTTTTCACTGATCGCTCAAAAACTGCCCGTTGAGTAAATGCAAATTATTTTAATAATATTAAAAATAAAAGCATTACAACAACAAAAAAGTGGTTATAATGAAGTAGGCAGTCCATAAAAGCTCCTCAATTTTTTTTTCCCGGATACTTAATAGCCACCTTATATATATATATATATATATATATAAACTTTTGAACGGAGGGTGGTTTTGGGTTCTAGGGGTCATGATCGGGGAAGATATGAAGAAATTTTCCAGAAGTCGTATCATGAGGACCATTCCAATAGGTAGATTTAATATAAGGAATCTACCTAAAAAATTGGCTTAGGGTTTTTTTTTTTTTTACTTCAGACAGATGCATGTTCCCTTCAAATTTAACATATATGTAGTTATCTCAGCAAAGAAAAGAAAAATATACAATGTTATTACTTTGAGCGCATATAGACCTACGATGGATTAAACAAGTCAAGAAACCTTTAGTCAAGAAAATTTCAAGAAATATTTGTCAGATTACATTAAAAATTTCACAGGAGATATGTAAAGTTTGTGAAACTGTCCTGATTATAAATAAGTCATAAATCATAAAATAGAACTATGAGCTCAAAAATTCGTTATACAGGGTTTCAGGGGATGTGGAATCGATTTGTACATGCTTTCGAAAAGGTAAACTGTTTAGGTTCCGATATACACCCAAAAAGGAAAATACAGCACAATAGCGGCACCTGTCGATCGATATATATTTTTAAAAAACTTAAATTGATCTAGAGCTTTGAAAAACCATACTTAAAATATCTGGGGATGACGAATCAATCGTGCTCGAAGGTGTAGGGCAAAGCGCGTACAATAGTAAGCGGCTCCACTTCTATGGGAGAAGATGTCCTCCAAAACGGCAGACATTTCGAGCGGCAATTGTAAACAGAAGATGTCACACTTTATGCTTACCGAAAAGAAGCTTGGCGCATGAGATTTTGTTTACGATGTTCTGTTCTATTTATTCATTGCTAACATGCAATATCGTGTTCTTTTCTGCAAGTTTAGTTCCTGCCGCGACTTTGTTTAATTTTGTTTAAATCACTTGGTTTCTAAAAATATTTAATTTAATTTTAATATAATGAAGTTACAGTTTTTAATTTTGTTTTATTTAATTCGAATTACAATTCCCGTGACTGAAGTTTACTATAAAAAGCTTGTGTTTCATATTTAGAGAGAAGTATTTTATTAACATTATATTTCTAAAAATTGTGCTGCATTAACAATATTACTATCTATACCTTAAAGGTATATTAATTTTCGTAAAATATTTGAATTTAATTAAGAAATTAATTATAATAAAAATACAAATTTCCCATCTAAAACACATTTTTAAGAACTCACTCTATCATCGCTATTTAAAGTAATTGCAAAGAAATTTTTTTTAATATAACAAATGAATGCAAAATAATAATTATTATTATTATTATTTACACATGAATTTCTTTTCATTTCAAAAAAAATTTTAATCAACTCGTAAACTTTTTTGGCAACAATTAAAAATTAAAATAAATTATGTATTTTTGTCTAAAAAAGGGCTTCTTCAACTTTTTCGATACTGATTATTATTAATTTTCTTTTCTTTTTCTTAAAAAAAAAAAAAATAAATAAATAAATAAATAAATAAAAAAGATTTTGATGAAATTTTGGCAAAAGCAGAATTTAGTTTAGTACGGAGGACTATTAGTTTTTTTTTTTTTTTTTTTCAAATTATAACATTGCTTTCAAATTATTCAATTATATTTTCAAGAAACATACGTATGTTACACTATTCAGTGTAGGCAACACCATTTTCAGCAGCTAAGCTTTTTGTAAACAAGATTAGTTCATGCAGAAGCCATTCATCGCATGTGCTTCCAAGTAAGTACGATAAAATCAATTTTAATATAACTACAATATAATACTCTAGGACAAAAAAAAAAAAAAAAAGAAAGAAAAAAGACGATGCACCAAGAAGGAGTAATGCAAATTGGACACAAATTGACATGCATGCAAGTTTCGATGGAAAATGCAACTTTTTTAAGTTTGGCAGCTAATGAATGAACATGTGACGCTACAGCACATTTTATCTGCGCAACTAGCAGGATATTAAAGAGGAGAATTTTTGATTCCACGTCATAAATTCTTTGAGAATTTTATTCTGTCTACTCAGATAGACAGTAACTATGGCTGGCATACAGGTGCACAAACAATATGCGCAGATGTCAGCATTTGACAGAGGAGTGTAGTTGGGCTCAAAGAAGCAGGTTCGTCCAATCTGTGAATTCTTTGACATTTGGATAGGAGCGATGCCGCCAGGCCCCGACTTACGGCAGGGCATACGGGGCAAATGCCCTGGGCCCCCCTTCTGGAAGGGGCCCCCCTAAAGGCGAATACAGAAATTCTGCAACCTAAAGACCTCTTATGCCACTGCAAGGGGGCCCCCCAGAATAGGCTTGCCCCGGGGCTGCAGGTAGTCTAAGTCGGGCCCTGGATGCCGCTAGTAGATGATGGTGGCGAGAATGGGTGAACCATGGCCAACCATAGTGTTAAGCAGGAAGCGGTCCGTCTAGAGATACGACAGAATGTAAGTACCGATTAATCGTCAGAGCGGTACTCAAAGCCCCAAATTCGTTGTTATTACCGATCCTACGTGCAACTGGTACTTCAGTGACTTCAAATGCCATTAATAGGCAGCTCAAAGAAATGGGGTTGAGCTCACGGAGCCCCTTGTGCTGACTGCTATTAAACTTTGTACACTGACAAGCCCGTTTGCAGTGATATCGAGCATGTTCAACCTGGAATGTTACTGAATGGAGTAGAATTGTCTTCAGTGATAAGTTCCACTCCAATTTTAGCCCCGATGACCAGAGAAGACACATCTGGAGACGCCCCAAAAAAGGGGGTATTCCAACATGACTGTCACCAGCCATATGGCCCGACAACCAGGAGTGATTGTCTTGGGTATCATTTCATTTCACAGCAGGACCCCTTTGGTTGCCATCCACAGCATCTTTAAGCAGAGTGGTACGTCGACGAAATTCTACGTCCCATTTTGTTGTCCTTCACATCACGAAATTTTGATCATATATATTTCAACATGATAATGCCTGCCCACGTACGAAGATAGTTTCTACTGCTTGTTTTCTTCATTGCCCAACATTATTTTGGCTAACAATGTCGCCGGATCTCTCTACCACTGAGGACATTTGGAGCATCATGAAAAGGGCCCTACAACCAGCTCAGGATTTTGCCAATCTAACACACCAATTGGACAGAATTTGGCATGATATTTCGCAGGAGGACATCTGCCAACTCTATCAATTAATGCCAAGCCGAATAACTGCTTGCATAAGGGCCACAAGAGGGCCAACGCGTTATTGACTTATTCACTTTGTGATACTCTTTTTCTTGATTGTTTAAATCCTTCAAAATTTCTGAAGCAGTAATCATTTGTTTTTCTCCACATGTACATCACATCTACCAATTTTCGTTCCATTCAGATAACTCCTTCTTGGTGCGTCTTTTTTTTTTTTTTTTTTTTTTGTCTTAGAGTGTATTAACTGCAAATAAGAAAAGCTCAGTTTATTTTTTATTCAAAGCTGGAAAAAGTAGCACAATATCTTAGAATATAAGTTTATAAATATATATATATATACATACATGATATTTCATAATTCTAACATTTACATTTTTTCTAATTTTCAGTATTTGAATTTGTACCCTTAATTAATTTAATTGAAGGTCACATTTTATTTTCTTCACTTGTCGAAAGCTGTTGGTAAACATGTTTTGAGTAAAATTACTCCTTTTTAAAGAAAAGCATTACTAAAACATACTAATGCATACTTTTGTTATATATGCAATTATCTTGACTTTTATACCAGTTTATAATTTGTTGATATGGATATTTTTCCTTTTTAAAACACATTTGTATATTCTTCAAGCCATCTGTCAATTTAAGGCTCCTTTTTCAAAATAAATCCAAGATGAGAGAAAAACTGACTGTAGTCTACAAAATCTTATCCAAAGTAGAAGTAGCAAACTAGTTGAATGCTTGGGACTTAGATTCTGTAGTGCAAGTTCAGCTCCAAATAACTATTTTCATAGAAACTGCTTTTTGCTACTGTATGGATAGCAAACTCTTAGCTAAAGGTTGTTTCCTGCTAGAGCTAAAAAATCTCCTAATAAGCAAATTTGATAGATCTGTAAAAACCGCAACATAATGCAATAAAGCAAACCATTTTTTAACACTGTCTTTGAGTGAACTAAGGTGATAAACAATCATTTCAGGTGATTTCTTCCCTTTGGAAATGAATACAGTGGTCCATTTGATAGTGTACTGTTTTTTTTTTCCCCTTTTGTAAATAAATACAGTCAATAGGTGACACTATGCTCTGAGAAAATTCGAAAGAAAAAAAATGAGTTACAATTTTCGTCAATAGGTGGCACTGCACCAATATCTAAGGAAATTTTTGCAGATTTTTTCGTAAACAAATTTTAAAAAATAAAATAAATTTAATTAAAGATAAAATAAATTTTGTGTTAATAAATAAAAATATAAACCTTTACTTGCTTCATGATACAGCCGAAATATTCTCAACAGGGTACCCCGTCGTGGTCACATTCTCCAGCGGTGTTGGAAGTCTTCTGTCAGTGTCTTCGGTCTTCTGTGTGCTTACTAGTTTGTTTGAGTAGGTGACGCCACTGATTATCTAAAACTGCCGCATTGTTGCCACTGCATGAACTGGAATGATGGATAATTCACTGCTCTCAACAGCAGCAACTACTGTGCTGGAGTCTTCCTTTTTAGTAAGAAAAGAACCAAAATGAAGACTCCAGCATAGTAGTTGTCACTGATGAGAGCAGGGCACCCTGCAGAAAATATTCTGGCAAAGTATAAGGCAAGATAAAGGTTACTTGTAATTAATTTAATTAGTCATCATTCTGTCTATTATATGAGCAGGAGAAAATAATTACCATTCCTAAGCAGTGTTGCCAATTAAAATTTTGTTATATCCCTACTGACAGCTCAAAATGTAATTACACTTATGATAAAAGTCCATACCTTAGAGAAAAATCATGAAAACGGAGGAAAATTTAACAAGATCTATGGAAAATCCTACAAAATGTCTTACAAAAACACTAACATAAGTCCATATAATTTCAAAACCTATCCCTACATCCTGAAAAAAACTGCTAAAAGTCCTTATGCATAAGGACATCTGGCAACACTGTTCCTAAGCAGCTTTCCTGGACTTCGTAAAATTTAGTAAATCCCTTCCATCAATTATATTCAACAGAAAACAATGATTACACTTAATTTTGGGTAGCCCTGATAATTGTCTACAAATTATATATACACCACATAGAGTACTTAAATTCAGCTGAATATGAAAAACATATAACATAATTTGAGATACGTTTCTGGCAATTTCCCTTTAATGTATCCAAATTCTTTTATGTGGCCCTGTAGACAAATGATTTTTCATACCACATTCCCTAAGAAACATGCATTTATGAATATAAAAAATATATATATTTAATATATTTAATTTTGTTTAGTACAGTTTAAAGGTGAAAAAAATCAAAATTAAACTTGTAATAAAAGTTTATAATATTAAATCAATCATTTAAAAAATTATTCTCCATTACCCTAGGCTCTCCTTAAAAAAAGAATTTACAACGAAAACATTATCCAGCACAACCCCCCCCCACACACACACCCTTAATTCTTTATCTTTCTACTGTTTTTTTTTTGTACAACTACTATCCAAACAAGGACATATAGTTTTGTAGTTTGTTTTTGTCGCTCTGTCATTTTTTTGCACACTAAGACTAATTAGAGTTGGGTCGACAGCTTAAGATTGGATTTCGAACTATTACAAACATCCAGGTCTAAACCAACATTTGAACCTAGCACCTAAAAGCCAGAACACTAACCATTCGGCCATCAGACAAACACAAATAGTTTTGTGTAAATGATCAAATAATAATGGAATGAATATGAATCGCATGGAACTTCATGCTGTAATTTCCTTCCATAACATTGCTGGAGATAGAAAATGTTCAAGTGCCTGTAAATACATGCCCCAGTGGTAGTGGTGAAAAAAAACTTGGGTGTTTATTCTGCAAAATCTTTGAAGGGGCCCTCCTCAAAAAATATACAATAAATTTTATATATATATATATATATATATATATATATATATATATATATTTCAGAAATATTTAAACATTTTTATTTGTCTTAATTTTGATTTAAGTTAAATAACTTCTTTCAGGGTTGCCACTCAAACAGGAGAATGAAATTCCCTGACTTTTCCAGAAATATTCTACAAAAATTCCAGTCTAACCACATATTGAGCATCGGCTGTGTTGAGGGCAAAATAACTGTCGTACCATTTGAAAATACAAAAGTTACATGTAATGATAGCATCTGTCACTTATAAGTGAGATTAGAAATTTCTTTCATGAGCGGAAAAGAAGGATGGAGGTATTTAAAACAAACAGCAGAAGCTAAGGAAGGAAGGGGGAAAAAACGGAAGAATGACCCAACGCTGGCAGAAAAATAACTTACTTTTTGACAATCATCATATGAAATTCTCTGACTTTTCCAGATTCTGGGTAAAATATTTGAATTCCCTGACTTTTTCCTGATTTTTATAGTCAATTTTCAAATTCCCTGACTATTCCAGGTTCTCCAGGTAGCATGCAACCCTGTCCTTTACTCCTATATACACGCATTAATTCATGGGCTGTAATAAAGTTCTAAGCTTTTTGTTGCTCTATTCAATACTTCAGTTAAACTTTGTATTGATTTTTTTTTTCAATCATTTCTGATTTTTATTCTCCAAATCACAATCTTTTTTTTTTTTTTTCTAGCTTTTGTTGAGTCTTGCTAGCAATGATATCTGCATTCCTTAATTGGATCAATGATTGGTACAGTCATCTATCAGCAGAAAACAAAAACAAAGATAATGATAAACTAGTATGTTGTATCCTCCATATCACTTTCTTCTATATTTTCCTATACAAATTGCCTCAATACAAATTATTTGTTAAAATCGTTATTTATTTAAGTTATGAATGAATGAAGACAATTTTCATTCTAGAGAAGTATAACATTAAATACCAAACAAAGTCGATTTCATTTTCGATATCACACCTTAAAAAAAAAAAAAAAATCAATTGAGGTAGGGAATCAACGAATGCTTTGCCAGCTTCGCTGGTCACTATATTTAAAGGAGACTAATGTGCAAATTGTACCTGACGGGACCAAAGTGAAAGTTGTACCTCACGGGACTAATGTGCAAGTTGCACCAAACGAACAAACTATTTCTTTCAACGAAAATGCCTACTAACCCTGGACGATAGGTCTAATATATCGTATCATATTATATATTGTATTTATTGTAATATAACTCAATACTTATTTCGCTTCCTTCTTCGACTCGTTTTAATACGCATTTTTTATATGCATGAGCAGCCCCCGAAAAACAAAAACATTAAATTTATTTTTTTACTTATTTTTATTTCATATTATTTCACGCGCACTTTTTATTTCCTAATTCAAAATTATTTTTTAAAAAAACTTTTTCGATATCGCTTGTAACGATACTGATTATTATTAATTTTCTTTTCTTTTTCTTTCAATAATAATAATAAAAAAAAAGATTTTGATGAAATTCTGGCAAAAGCAGAATTTAGTTTAGGACAGAGGACTATTAGTTTTTTTTTTTTTTTTTTCTTTATTCAAATTATAACATCGCTTTCAAATTATTCAATTATATTTTCGATAAATTTTAGATTTCGACAAATGTCCAACTATCGAAATCGACAACGCAAAAATCCCATATTGAGACTAATAGGCCCTCAGTCCTAATAAAAATTATTAGCTTTAAGCATTCCAATTTTGTAATGTTTGCTTTCTATATTACTCATAAAAATCTTATGTGCAGAAAAATAAAAGAACTAGCAACTTTCACAAAGTAAATATTAAACTAATACTAAATATAAATTAAATAAGAAAAAGTTGAATAGAAATCACTCATGGCTTTTTGTATTACTCATAAAAATCTTACATGAAGAAAAATAAAAGAACTAGCAACTTTCACAAAGTAAATATTAAACTAATCCTAAATATAAATTAAATGAGAAAAAGTTGAATAGAAATCACTCATGGTAAAAACTGAAGGGTATTGCCATCTATCGGCAAATTAAGAAGTTAAATCTAATGATGAATAAATAAAATTAAAATTTAACTTTAATGCATTCCAGACTTAAGATGTCTGGATTTTTTGGAGACAGTATTGTAGTTGCTTTTAAAAATATTTTTTACTTAGAACTGAAAAATTCAATTTTCAAAACTCAACTAAAAGTACGAAAAAATAGGAAAAGTAGCCCTGAGGAATCTGCTATTTATACATAATGCTATTGCAAAATTTTCAATAAATCCATTAAAATTTGTTACAAGGCATTTTAAGCTATAAAATGAAAAAAAAAAAAAAAAAAAAAAAAAAAACTAGATTTAATACAAGATGTTTCAAATTTATAAAGTCTAGAGGATTTGTTTAATTATTAAGAATGACCTTTCATATGAATAACAGCTAATAAATAATACAGGAAATAATATCTTTAAGAGTACATAATACTTATCCTCACTGACAGGCAAACTCTATATTATTCTACAGCAAAAATTATTATAGAATTACTCATTAGGTAATCTATACATATAAAAGAGTACTTCCACTCACTCACTCACTGACTCATCAACACACAGCAAAATCTACTGGAGCCACTGACTCGAAACTGGGTCAGATTATAGAACATATAGTGTAAGCACCCACTAAAAAGCGATTTTATGAAATTCGCCCCCCAAGGGGGAGTAGGGGGCAAAATGTGATTTCACAAAAACCTCCTTAACTCAAAGAAAAAAACAGATATCCGTACAATTTTTGCTTTAAAATATAGCTAACACAAATATCTAAAAACCAATTTCTGGAATTTTAGAAATTCAGTCCCCAAGGGGGGAAAGGGGGCAAAATGTGATTTCACATGCTCAAAACGTGGTTTCACATACTCCTATATATCTCAAACAAAAAAATAGATATACGTGAAACTTTTGCTTCAATATATAGCTAATACAAATACCTAAAAAGCAATTTCTGGAATTTTAGAAATTCAGCCCCCAAGAGGGGGAGAGAGAGGGGCAAAACGTGATTCGAAATAATCCTTTATATTGCAAACAGAAAAAAGATACATGTGAGATTTTTGTCCTAAAATATAGCTCTCACAAATGCATAAAAAATATTTTTTTTTTTAATTTTAGAAATTTATCCCAGGTGGGGCGGGAAAGGGGGCTATGGGGCAGAAAAAAAAAAATAGAAATACAGTTAGATTGTTTAAAATTGGTACAGATAGGTTTTACAGGCCTGGAAGTCGAATGAGGATATTTTCGAAAGTGTAAAGTTATTAGAGGGGTCAGAAAGGGGGAGGGGGTGAAGGGGCAATCTATACATATAAAAGAGTACTTCCACTAACTCACTTACTGACTCATCAATGCACAGCGAAATCTACTGGAGCCACTGACTCGAAACTAGGTCAGATTATAGAACATATAGTGTAAGCACCCACTAAGAAGCGATTTTACAAAATTAGTCCCCCAAGGGAGAGTAGGGGGGCAAAATGTGATTTCACAAAAATCTCCTTAACTCAAAGAAAAAAACAGATATCCGTACAATTTTTGCTTTAAAATATGGCTAACACAAATATCTAAAAACCAATTTCTGGAATTTTAGAAATTCGGTCCCCAAGGGGGGAAAGGGGGCAAAACGTGATTTCACATGCTCAAAACGTGGTTTCACATACTCCTATATATCTCAAACAAAAAAATAGATATACGTGAAACTTTTGCTTCAATATATAGCTAATACAAATACCTAAAAAGCAATTTCTAGAATTTTAGAAATTCAGCCCCCAAGAGGGGGGAGAGAGAGGGGGCAAAACGTGATTCTAAATAATCCTTTATATCGCAAACAGAAAAAAGATACATGTGAGATTTTTGTCCTAAAATATAGCTCTCACAAATGCATAAATTTTTTTTTTTTTTTTTTTTTTTTTTTTGGAAATTCATCCTAGGTGGGGCGGGAAAGGGGGCTATGGGGCAGAAAAAAAAAATAGAAATACAGTTAGATTGTTCAAAATTGGTACAGATAGGTTTTACAGGCCTGGATGTCGAATGAGGATATTTTCGAAAGTGTAAAGTTATTAGGGGGGGTCAGAAAGGGGGAGGGGTGAAGGGGCAATCTATACATATAAAGGAGTACTTCCACCCACTCACTCACTGACTCATCAATGCACAGCAAAATCTACTGGAGCCACTGACTCGAAACTGGGTCAGATTTTAGAACATATAGTGTAAGCACCCACTAAGAAGCGATTTTACGAAATTCGCCCCCCAAGTGGAAGTAGGGGGCAAAATGTGATTTCACAAAAACCTCCATAACTCAAAGAAAAAAACAGATATCCGTAAAAATTTTGCTTTAAAATATAGCTAACACAAATATCTAAAAAACAATTTCTGGAATTTTAGAAATTCGGTCCCCAAGGGGGGAAAGGGTGCAAAATGTGATTTCACATACTCCTATATATCTCAAACAAAAAAACAGATATACATGAAACTTTTGCTCCAATATATAGCTAATACCTAAAAAGTAATTTCTGGAATTTTAGAAATTCAGCCCGCAAGAGGGGGAGAGAGAGGGGGCAAAACGTGATTTGAAATAATCCTTTATATCACAAACAGAAAAAAAGATATATGTGAGATTTTTGTTCTAAAATACAGCTCTCACAAATAATTGTTTTAATTTTAGAAATTCATACCAGGTGGGGCAGGAAAGGGGGCTATGGGGCATAAAAAAAATAGAAATACAGTTAGATTGTTCAAAATTGGTACAGATAGGTTTTACAGGCCTGGAAGTCGAATAAGGATATTTTCGAAAGTGTAAAGTTATTATGGGTGTTAGAAAGGGGGAAGGGGTGAAGGGGCAAAAAAATAAAAATAGAGTTAGACCGTTCAAAATTGGTACATAGAGGTTTTTGATACTTACAAATCGATTGCGGATATTTTCGAATTTGTAAAGTAATTAGGAGGGGTGGGAGGGGGAGTGTGGAGGGACAAAAAATAAAAATAGAGTTAGGTTGCTCAAAATTGGCACATGGAGGTTTTTGATACCTTTCAATCGATTGCGAATATTTTTGAATTTGTAAAATTATTAGGATAGACGGGAAAGGGTGTAAGGAGCAAAAATATATAAATAACGGTTAGATCGCTGAAAATTAGTGTTGTTAGGTTTTGAGGCCAGATAAATATATTGCGGAAGTACAGAATTATTACGAGTGGAGGAAAGGGGGACGGACGCAGGGGTAAAAAGAAAGAAATTCAGATAGAATGTTAGAAATCAGTATTATTAGGTTTAAATGACGGAGAGTACGATTGCGAGTATTTTTAAAGTCTAAAATAATTTGGAGGGGTGAGAACTGTAGGTGAAGGACTATGCACGGCGCGCAGGAAATGGGGTCCCGGACCGATTATTCAACAATGGGAGAAGATTTTTTTTTAAATATATATATATATATATATATGTTCTTCCCTTACGATAATATAGTCATGCATTAAGAGTGTCGAACATAAATGCACGCACGCAGCACACAAAGGCCTACGCTGCCGAAGGCTGTGGGGACCATGTGTGACATTTTTTCCAATCAGAATTCTTTCTCTCTCTTTTTTTTCACATGATAAAAATTAATGCAAATTTGAGAATTCATTAACTACAGTGATTCATTTTAAAATAGTGACCAGCGAAGCGGGCATAGCCTGCTAGTATATATATATATAGATTTTTTTTTATTCCATTATCCCATTCACAATTATTAAATTTATTCTTGTTTGCCCTGACTTTTTAATGTTTAATTTTTAAGCTATAAGACAATGATTATATAGATTAAATGAGAAAAAGTTGAATAGAAATCACTCAAGGTAAAAACTGAAGGGTATTGCCATCTATCGGCAAATTAAGAAGTTAAATCTAATGATGAATAAATAAAATTGAAAATTAACTTTAATGCATTCCAGATTTAAGATGTCTGGATTTTTTGGAGATAGTACTGTAGTTGCTTTTAAAAATATTTTTTACTTAGAATTGAAAAATTCAATTTTTATAACTCAACCAAAAGTAAGAAAAAATAGGAAAAGTAGCTCTGAGGAATCTGCTATTTATACATAATGCTATTACAAAATTTTCAATAAATCTATTAAAATTTGTTACAAGACATTTTAAGCTATTAAAAAAAAAAAAAAAAAAAAAAAAAGGAACTAGATTTAATACAAAATGTTTCAAATTTATGAAGTCTAGAAGATTTGTTTAATTATTAAGAATGACCCATGAATAACAGCTAATAAACACAGAAATAACTAACACATGAAATAATATCTTTAAGAGTATATAATACTTATCCTCAACAACAACCAAACTCTATATTATTCTAGAGCAAAAATTATTATAGAATTACTCATTAGGTAATATATATATATACATATATATATATATATATTTTTTAATTCCATTTTCACATTCACAACATTAAATTTATTCTTGTTTCCCAAAAACTGACTTTTTAATGTTTAATTTTTAAGCTATAAGACAAAAAAAAAAAAAAAAAAAAAATATTTTCTACATATGAAAATGAAAAAAAAAAAAAAAAAAAAAAAAACACATTAGATAAGAAGTAATTCAATAAAAAAAACTGTTTCATACAATAACACATTTTGGTTGTTGGTGAAAAGAGAAGAGGTATTATATGTTCTACATAAAAAATGTTTAAAATCTTTTTATTTATTTATTTATTTAATGTGTGTGTGTATATATATATATAAGAGTTAGATTATAAATAACAAAATACTTCATTTTGATAATATATATTTAATAATTCTCAGCTCACAGCAATACACATACAATATCCACTAGAGATTAATTGCTTACATAATAATATGAGAGCACAACTGCTTTATAGAAAAACATGTATATTATAAAAAAATAATTGAAAATTCAATTATTGTAAAATATTTAGAATAACTGTGTTAAATAATGCATTTTGTAATACCTCAAAAAGCATACTTTATTTCATTTTAACAAAAAGCAAATATAGATAATACACTATTATTTTAAAACATTAGTTTTTCTTAGCAAGCATCATTTAAAAAATACTTAAATACAAAGCCGTAGCCAGGGTGTTTAAACATCCCTCGAAATTTTGTAGATTTGTATAAAATTTTAGAGTTAAACTTCACTTTTTTAACACTTGACATTATGTAGTAAACTTTAAAAACCCTCTGAAAAAATTATCTGGCTAAGGCTTTGTTTAAATACATAATAAAATAAATAAATAATAATGTATTTAGGCTTTTGTATAACTTTATAAAATTAAAAAAGACATAAGAAAATTTGAACATAAAGATCTGAATAATTAAATGTGTTTTACAAAATAACCATTTCCTTAAAAAGCTGCCACTAACTCACACATAAAATTTCGAAAATACAAAGGAACATCAGGTTTGTTCACTTTGCAGTCAGAATATAAAAAGAGGAATAATAACTTAATCATTTATATATAGAAATGTTCTTTATTATACATTGTCATCAGGTGGAAGATGAACTTCAGGATATAATTCACGTGGTGAAGGATGAGGAGCGAGAATAACGTGATCATCAAAATCAACATCACTCACAGCACCTTCAATAACAGCATTGTTTGCTGGTGGTGAAGCTTCCAAACCATCTGCAGCTAAATTGGTTGTTGATTTGCTTTTGACACATTGAAAATCAACATGACGGCTTTTAGCTTCTTCTTTTTCCCAGGACATTCTGATGAATGGCCTTTGAGCATAATTATAAATAACTTCTGATCTGCCACCAGGTCGACATTTAATCTTTTCCTTGTAAGTGGGATAGCCTTCAATTCCAAGTCTAATCTTTTTCAATCCCCTCTCTTTCAAAACTTTTTTAGCAACATCTCTATTTTCAATATACTTGAAAAATCTGTACATCTCAGTACTATATATTATCTGAGAATGTTCTTCACCAGTTTGAGGAGGATGATCACGATCCCAGTCAACAATATCATCGTCAAGCAAAACAACTATCTGACATTCACGATCACCTCTTTGGGCAGCAGTGACCATGACAGGCAAAATTAAATCCTCTAAAAACTTTTCAAACTGCTTTCGGGCACCTTCATTAGAAAGTTCATGAAGAAATCCTCTTAAATTATGACACCTGATTGTATTTGAATCAAATGGTATAAGCAAATAATCACAGGCATCGCGTAATTCAGGAACAGACACAGTAGGAGGGCAACGAATTACACCAGTTTTATAATATTCCAATATGGCTCTAAAAACAGTCGCTGACATGCCTTCTGCAACTTCGTATTCACCTCTCTCATTAGGACGAGTTATGTTGTTTTCCAATGAAGAACCAAACATTCTACCAAGCATAGTATCAGGATAAGCTGCAAACAGGGCAGGATCTACAACAATACGGGTATTTTCTACAACAAGAGTTATTCTCTCATCACTTGAAGGAGTCATGACACTTTGACTGGAAACAGGCACTGAATTACCTGAGGACATCCTAGCTTAGCTGCAGAAAATACTGCTACCATAAAAAATATGGGAATTCATAAAATGTAGCAGAGGCAAGCTAGAATTAAAAAGGAAAAATAATTAATACATAAGAAATTTTTATAAGAAATAAGTGCATATTTTTAAAACTATCTAGCAGAAAATACTGGCATGGTTAAAATTATAAATTACCTACAAAGAATGTGGTTATTTACAAAATAAAAACAAATTAAAAATACATTTTTTTTTTTTTTTTCATAAATATGCAAAAGAGTAAAATAAAGAACATGAAAGGAAATATTCAAATTAGAAAATTTAATTAGAGGCACTTACGTAATTACTACTTTCACTTTTTTTTTTTTTTAAACAATTATAATACGGTATTTTAATTTATCAGCCATTAAAGAAATTTTTTTTTATGGAATACAAAATAAGACTAATAAAATATGTTTGTTAATTTTAAATAAAAATAATGTCTACCTTATTTAAAAATGAATTAATCTTAAATTTCTAAATAACCCTTTTTAACAAATTTAAACTGCACTTAAATGAATGTATATGATTTTCATTAAGTCACCACCAGTAACATGGATTATTATTATTATTTTAGAATGAGCCCCTCTTTCTATTTTGAATATTTTATGTTCATAGCATGCCAGATTTTTAAACCAATGCAACATTATTTTTAGCAAACTTGACATACTACAGTCAACACAACATACTATAATCAAGATTATAAAATATCTGACGAAATACAAGCATTTTTACAAAATTTTTAATTGTACTTGTGCAAATGTTAAAAAATGTCTTTTACATAATTTATCAGCTAAATGTATTGAGTTACTCTAAAGAAGAAGAAAAAAAAAAATCCAAGCAAATATTATGAAAGTTCAAAAAGGCATTGTCAATAACATAAGTTGGATTATAGTTATTTAGAAAAATAAGCAAAACTATCAGGAGTTTTATCTATACTATTTTCATTTTGAATCAGATAACACAATATAAGTGTATACTGGTTCAAATAAAAACATGGATAAACCCTTTATAATTTTGCTTCTTTTTCTGATCAACAGAAATTCAACTCATTCTATTGACAATATTTTTCTGAAATTTCATGTTAATTGCTTGTTTTTTAAAATTAACATAATACATTTACAATCAGATTATAAAAATATAAATATCTGATGAAATATGAGCATTTTTTTTTTTTTTTTCAAAAATTTTAAATGTACAAATGTTTAAAAAAATGTTTTTTGCATAATTTATAAGCCAAATGTATTGAGTTACTCTTAAAAAAAAATCTGATGTGGGCACCACATGACTTCCTTATACACTTTTAGAAATATACATAATGTTAAAAAACATTATCACTGGACCCGAAACAGTTGGCTAAAAATATTTAAAAACAATGAATGCATACGTAAAAAAAAAAAAAATGTGCCTTGAGGGGACTCATGTCAAAATTGTGCCTTGGGGGGACTCATGTCAAAGTTGTACCGTGCGGGGGACTCATGTCAAAGTTGGGCCTGGGGGGGACTCATGTCAAAGTTGGGCCTTGGGGGGGGACTCATGTCATAGTTGTGCCTTGGGGGACTCATGTCAAAGTTGGGCCTGGAGGGACTCATGTCAAAGTTGGGCCTGGGGGGGGACTCATGTCATAGTTGTGCCTTGGGGGGACTCATGTCAATGTCATTTTGAAAAGATTTTGTGTAAATTCTGGCAAAAGCAGAATTTAGTTTAGGACGGAGGACTATTAGTTTTTTTTTTTTTTTTCTTCCCAATTATAACATCGCTTTCAAATTATTCAATTATATTTTCGATAAATTTTAGATTTCGACAAATGTCCAACTATCGAAAACGACAACGCAAAAATCGCTGTCTGAGGCCCTCAGTCCTAAAATTGAATTATCACCATGTTCTGAGCTTTTCTGAAAGTTAGTTAAAAACTGATGCAAGATTTGTACTGGTAACGCTGACGAAGGCAGTAGGGACCAGAAAAAATTGGCTAAAAGTATTTAAAAAATGCATTTTCACCGTATTCTGAAAGTTTCAAATGTCTAGCTAGTCGGGAAGTTACTTAAATAAATTTTCTGTTGAACCATATAAACGCTGTCGAAGGCAGCAGTGACCTGAAACAATTGGCTAAAAATATTTTTAAAAATGCATTGTCACCGTGTTCTGAGTTTTTCCGGAAGTTTTAAATGTCTAGCTAGTCGGGAAGTTAGTTAAAAATCGATTGCAAGATTTGTACTGGTAACGCTGCCGAAGACAGCAGGGACCCTAAACAGTTTGCTAAAAGTATTTTAAAAATGCATTTTCACCGTATTCTGATCTAGTCTGAAAGTTTCAAATGTCTAGCTAGTCGAGAAGTTAGTTAAATAAATTTTCTATTGAATCACATAAACGCTGCTGAAGGCAGCAGGTATTAAAAACAGTTGGCTAAAAATATTTTTAAAAATGCATTGTCAGCGTGTTCTGAACTTTTCTGAAAGTTTCAAATGTCTAGCTAGTCGGGAAGTCAGTTAAACTGCAAGATTTGTCCAAACCGTTTTTGAGTTATTACCGTTTTTTGATACATTTTGGCTATTATGAACTTAATTTTCCTAAATATCTCCAAAACGGAAAATCATACAAAGTCCAAAAAGGAAGGTGCACAACTAGATGTTATAAGAAACCTATGTACCAATTCGCAACTTTCTACGTCCAACCGTTTTTGAGTTATGCGACATACACACACACACACACACACACACACACACACACATACATACAGATGTCACGAAAAATCGTGTAAAGTCCCTTATATCTCTAAAACGAGAGCTCGTGTTAAGACAACACATGCAGGTGTACAACTAGACATCATGAAAGTCACACTTATAAATTGGCAACATTCAGCGATCATTCGTTTTCGAGCAATGTGAAATGCAAAATCCATTTCGCAAATCGGGATTACTATACTTCCTTATACAAAGTATAAGGAAGTAAAAAAAAAAATCAAGCAAATATTGTAAAAGTTCAAAAAGGCATTGTCAATAAAATGATTTGAATTTCAGTTGTTTAGAAAAAGAAGCAAAACTATAAAGAGTTATATCCATTTTATTTTCATTCAGAATCAGTAAACATTAAAAAATGTTTAATTATTGTTATAGAAATCTTTATATTTTATTAGTTTTTTTATATACCAATGAATACAGCAAATTAAAAGCATCATAATCCCATTCAGAGATATTGCTGGGATTTTTTCCTAGGAGTGAAAATACTCCTTGATCTTTTTTGAAGGAGTGAATTTGGCATCATTAGGAGTAAAAAAAAAAGTTGATTTTTCGTGAATTCATGCTAAATTTTACTTTTTAATAAGTTCAAAAATAAAATATATGTGTATGAACTGACATTATAAGTTTCATTTATGAGTTCAAGTTATATTATATGGACTGGCCAATTGTAATAATATTCCTTTCAACATTTTTTTTTTTTTTTTTTTTTTTTTTACACTTAATTTTTGGCTATATGCCTTTTATTTAAATTTACGATTTTTTATTTTTTTTATTTTTTAAATGTAGTGACTCCAAAATAGTTTTGTTTTAATGTTAATAAGAGTGTAATAAATAGATAATGATTTAATAATTTTGATAGTAATATTTAAGTTAATTTATTGAAGATTTAGAAATAATTTTTGAGAAAATGAATATTAAGATGACTTCAAAAAAGTAAAGTTTATATATATATTATAATGATTTATTGGATACTTTTATTCATATCTATGTAAATTCTGAATTCTGTTTAAATTAATAAATTTAAATTTTTTGCAAAATTGAGTTCTTTATTTAGTTTATATTACATATGTCTCTTTCTCATCATAAATATTTAGATTATGTTTTTAATTTTTGGGTGAGTAAAAATGTTAATTTCCAGAATTATTTACTTTTATTAAAGAGTTATAGCCTAAAAACAAACCTGGTTTATGTTTATATCTTTTAAAACAACGCCTTAGACTTTGAAAATTTTGATTATTAATAATGATTAATGCCCTTCAATTGATTAAATAAATCTAGAAAGCTTAAATTTTTAACGAATTATATTCCGTCTATGCGAGAATTAGTTTATGCGATTTAGATTACTTATGGCTACTTACTCACCCTAAAATATTAAATATACAACCATAATATTTAATAGAATAAAATAATTTATTAATTTCTCTGAATATAATAATTTTTAGAGACACAACAATATCAGGACTCAGAATATTAACATAATGTGACTCAGTTTATAAATTACAATAAACATCGAAAGATAACATAAGGCCATACGTGAATCTGAGAAATTCTATTATTGATGCAAATGTTTACAGTTTTACTCAAAATAATTATAAAACTTTTTATACATTAAGAGAAGATAAATTTATCTTAAAAAAAAGTATGCAGAGCATTGAATTGTAGAAATAATATAAACTTTTTCAGACACATTTAACAAAATACACTAAATTTAACCTAAAAATACAAAGCATGAAAAATACTCATGGTTAAAATTTTAAGGAGTATTTTCAGATTTTAATGCGCAAAATACGCTTGTGGAGGAGTTAAAAATATCTCTGATCCCATTATATTATTACATAGGTATAACAAATTTAAAGCATTATTTTTTACAGGGTGATCAAAAACATTGTTTTTTCTTTAATTTGTTGCTAGTTCCTATTTTGCTTTTAGGACAAATCTTTCGCTGAAATATATGAGGTATAATCAGTGGCGTCGCCAGAAAAAATTTCAAGAGAGGGCACAACCTGATTTTTTTTTTTTTTTATATATATATATATAAAATTCTGATAGCATAGTTTTAAAGTTAAAGAAAAAAATGCTTATTAGAATTTTCAAGGGGGGGCATGTGCCCCCCCCCCCTTGCCCCATTTTGCCGACGCCCATGGGTATAATATAGTCTTTACACTCCTCAAGTTTGAATGGAAAGTAAATTAATCTCCTTTCCACCACACTCTCAACTTTCTTTCCCAAAACAGATATATTTTCAGATGATTCATAAAACTCTTTCAATGGTGGCACTACTAACTTGGGAGCCTCCTGAAAAATCAAGGTCTGATGTTTTTACTAATTCATTTCCAGCTAGCCATCTATAATTTATCTAATTATAGATTTATATTTTTTTTTAACAAATCAGTACAATTACATTAGAAAATTATACTTCAGATTCACTAACAGACCAAAATTTACCAAGATTATACAGTTAATTTATATAACACTAATTTAGAATGATTCAGATTTTAAAAAAAATAAAAAATTCTCATTTTTTTTTTTTTTCCCCCAGGATTTTCGTTGAAGTGTTAAAGTATTTTAGGTGTGAATGGGGGCAGTTAAAAAGTTTAGTTTCAAAACTCTATAACAAGTGCAGATATTTAAAACAATTTCAAATTCAAGAAAATTTTTGCTATCTGGACACTTGCCTTATATATCTCTTATTATACTGTACATGGAATAGTAAGCTGAGGTCACACTTGCTCAAACCATGGGACAAGTTAACCCACAAAACATACAGTCAGCAGCAAAATTATTGAAGCACAAGCAATAATTCCTACTTAAAAGATGGACACCTAATACTGTTTTGTTACGTAAATATTTATTTGTTGAGTCATGATCTTGGTATTCTACTGTTTATAAAACAGTAAGTTGATGATAAAAATTAGCTATCAGAAAAAAAATATATATATATATGAAAAGTGTGGATGTGTGCTTCAATAATTTTGCTGCTGACTGTACTTTTTTTTTTTTTTTCTTTAGTGGCACGTTGTTAAATTAAAAATAGCTTATATATATTTTTTTTTAAGTCAATTAGTTTTATGTCTAAAAATTGTATATAAGTGTAAGCAGCTGAGCAAAATGAGGTAAAAGTTGAAATATCCAAATGTAGTTAAACTTATCCCACTTCACTCTAATATTTATGTTGAAATTGTCATTTATGTATGAAATAAAAAATCAGATATTTAAGTCGCTTGAAATGAGTCACTGAATACTACTTATTTTACCAATGTGCAAACTTTAGTAATAATAATAGCATTTAAGGATTTTAAATTAATATTTAGTTTAACAACATTATTTGCACCAAATTCAATAATAAAATATATAAATAGTACTTTGAAAACTGCACCTGATAGTTGTAATATTTTTTATTATTCTTTGATTAATAATATGTATTGTAATATTTATTCAGCAGTTTAGTTTAATTACAGTTATACGATAAAATAACATAAAACTATCTGTAATATATAAATTATAATTTACTCAGTTTTGTAGCTTGATTTAAAATAAAATACTGCTATAATATTACATGAGTTTTTTTACAGTTCTTGACATTTTTAGACATGTCATGTCAAAAACCCAACTCTGTTCAGAATGTACTTCAAACTTTATACAGTATTTGTGGAGCCCTAAACTAAAAAGTTTAAAATGTTTTAATATCAAAATCAAAATTTATATTTATTTAATTTATTTTTTGTAATTATTATATATATATAATTTTATGATATGATCATTTTTATTTTGCTCAGAAAAATGAAAAAAAACATTACGCCTAGATTATTCCAATTGATTGTTGGTAATATTCTAGATTATAAAATTACTGGGCAAAATCAAGGTTGGGGAGGGGGGGGGGAGAGCTGAATTCTTAATCATTGTTTTTTTAAATGTTAAACTCTTGATATGTAACTATTAATGACATAACATCTATTACGGACACATATCCATTCTTGGTTATAAGGGCCTTACAGATAAATTAATAATGATCACCTTATATATTTTGTTTTCTTACATGGCACAACAGGAACTACTTACAAGTAAACTTTTTGTCAATTATACTAACATAATATTTCGCCACCAACTAATTCAAAATACTACGGAAATCAGAATCAAGTCATGTGCAAGATAATGAATATCAAATATTATTTTTTAAAAAAATGATTCATCAATATTTATTAAAACATACAACAAATTACATTTTTAAATACAATAAAGTGTCCAGTAATTAATTTTTGCTTAATAAGAGAAGAATGCAAATATATATAATAATAATAGATAATAGCATATAAAAATAACAGTTCGAATAATTTTAGTTATTTATATAATGATTCCATTATAATCAATATCTCAGACAAGATTGCACAAGATGAAAACGCATTAATCTGCAATAAAGGAAATAAAAGTAATACAATAAATATGAAATGAACAAACCACAATTAATTTCTGTTGAAAAACAAGATATTAAAAAATCAATTATATCAATAAGAATCTAATTTTACGCAACATATAATTTGTATTTTCTATTTATTAACGAAGTCAAGTCAAACTAATCAGCATTATTTTTATTATTGACACAACACAAATAAAAATAACACCAAGGAGTATTTAAATTTTTTAAATCCAGGTTATTCACCAAAAGAAAACTGTTTCTGATTGGATGCAAAAATATTTGATAGATTCGAAGTTTGTGGTTCATGTTCAGAGCAAATGTATCAAAAGTTAGAATTATACAACATGCTAAATAAGTTTTTCAATACTTTTAACTATCTAAAAAATTCTAAAAATACAATCAAGCTCTAGAGAAATATTTTATGAAAATAAAATAAATATATCTCAACTCTTTAAAAAAATATTATACATTTGTTTTGTTTTTCATAAGTTCGTAACCGTAACCAAGGTTACAAAACTTAACTGAAACTGAAGATTTCGCATTGGAAAAAATTAAGGAATCTTTAAATAAAATAAATATATTTTACAATGATCACATATTAATTGTTTATTATATTCGTGTGATACTGCCTCTTTTCAAATTATATTTTGATTTCAAACGATATGGCTCCTTATCCTGAAGAAATTGACGTATTTTCTACTCCTCATTCTCGTATGAAACAACTAGTTGATGTATATTCAGAGAAGGTACATAATATCCCACTTACACAGCATTTATATTAAAATTAAAATATAATTATTTAATTTAAAGTTGTAGATCCGTATATTTGAGCATTTTAAGATTTCTGTTTATTTAAAAACTTTTAGTTTTGAATAAGGGAAATCTTAAGATTCGTTCACTTTGAAATGAAAATATTCATTAAAATGAATATTATCGCTTACATTTCGATAAACTGTTGTGTATTCTATAACTCTGAATGCTTTGTATTGTTTTATTAGAATTGGTTAGCATGTTACTTGGTACATCTGATTCTGAAGTTATTTTTGGAATAATCTTTGCAGTTAACATTGTTTAATAATTTATTGTATTTTGCACAAATATTTAAAAATTATTATTCTTCCCGTCTTTCGTTTTCTTTTTCCTTATGTTATTTTTTTTCTTTTGCATTTCATAAGATTCAAAAAATATGTAATAATAAAATTAAAAATTATATATATTTTTTTAACCTACCTCTCATATGCAATTTGTAGAAATATATGTAATAAAAGAAGATGTTTACTTTTAATAATGCTTCTAGTAAAATTTAAGCACTGGCTGGACCAGGCTAGTGCTGGTTATCTTAGTGGGCAGTGGACGAAAGTTCTGAGGGTGCCTTTACATAAAGTAGTATGCCATTGTGCACATGTGAATGTGCCTTTTGTGTCTCCATAAATAACACACCACACTCCAACCAAAAAAAGTGACTCAAATAAAAAAATGACAATTTTCAGTTTGTGTCATTGAAGAAATGCAGGGATTATTCTAGAACATCAAACAGGGCAGGGTGCACATTACAGAATAAGGACACTTTTTCCGAAAGGCAAATTATTTTATTAAAAGAGCACTGTTCTGTGTCGTTAGTCAGGCTAGGTATCTCAGCCAAACTGGGATGTATGTGCACTAATCACAAGGAATGCGGAAGCTCTGTGTATCTTCTTTTCCCATCAGCCACACTCTTTTCAAGGGTCACAACCAAGAAAAATATGGCCCTTTTTCTTTAAGGGCCGCTGCCCATTCGCCCATTTATGGTACAAGCAATCTAAAATAAAAAGAGTTGATCAGGAATGTTTAAATGTAAAATGCAAACAAGATCAAATTTTACCAGGAAGAAAGGTGGGATTTTATCAGAAAAGAAACCAGGTCAGACTGCCCTGCTGAAATGCTCTAAAATGTTTCCTGTGAAATGCCCTAACATACACAAAAAATGTGTTTTGTATCTGGCAACTTATCCTGAGAGACAGTTGTGACAATTTTTTGTAAGCTAATTAATGCTTTATTATATCTTTTAAGTTGATTTTTCTCAAATGCTGTATTTTTGAGTTGTGTCACTTTTCTTAAAACACAGTTTCGATGTATACATGAATTTTAAAAAAATGCAGTTTAAAAATTATCATTAAATTAAATATCAAATGCATTTAATATGTACTGATATAAAAAAGGTTTAAAGTTCAAGAGAAGCATAAAAGAACATAAAGTGAACATTCACAAATGTGAAAAAATAAGTAAAATCGGTCCTTACGTATTATCGCAACCAGGTTGGCACGATTTGTAAGTTTGAGTAAGAAAGTTAAGTTTTTAGTATTAATTAAGTTATTATTATTATTAGTTATTATTATTATTAAGTTATTATTATTATTATTATAAGTATATTATTATTATTAGTTAAGTTATTAGTATTAGTTAAAGTATTTCACGGCATTCAATCTAACCAGTAAGCAAAATAATTTCTTTACGTAAAACCACGTATAACACGTAGGGTTGCCGTAAGTAGGGTCGCCAAATTTGGCGATTTATGCGAATTTTGGCCTGGTTGCGATAATACGTAAGTACCGTAAAATCAAGTGACTCTGGACAAAATATGCAAAAAAAATAGTTACCACACAGACATCAAAGATCAGAAAAGGGTTGGTTTGGGGCACGGAAATAATTGGATTGCTAATTTCCAAATATTTTACCCTTGCAGGGTTCACATTAGAGGATGGGATTGTGAAAATTCCCCTCTATATTTAAAAATGTATCACAAAGGGAATTTTACCCCCAATTTTTCACCTTGTTCATCAAGTATTCTATCCATTTTTTAGTTGCTTTGGGAAATATGTTGATTACTTCGAAGTTTTTGATCCTCTGTTTTTAACTCCCAGAATTTCCTAACTTAAAAAATTAAAAATGGAGTAATCATTTTAAAAAGCTTCTTAATTATATACATTTGTTAAGAGAATTTATGAAGAAGTGTATATATTATTAACAAACAGCTACAAAGTGCGGAAGTTAAAGTTTGCAATTAAATGTGAAATAATTTTAGTTATTCCAGTTACTGTACTTCTGTCGAGCATTCTTTGAGTACTTAAAATCAAATAAAAAATAAATTTTCAAATAGATTAAGTGATAAGAACTTGAGCAATTCCTTTTGCATTTCTAACGAAAATTTAGATTCTGAATATTGAACCATCATCTGTCCTTATCACACAGGGGGGGAAAAAAAGGGTACAACTATAGTATCTCCCCACAGCTGAATTTGGCGATATTTCTTTGGCTCCAATTTGAACGATAACGATGTCGTTATGGACTGTTTGCGATATATTATGGCAGCCTGCATGCTGTTTATTTTAGATTTATGACTTAACTTATGATTTTATCATTTATGATTTTTAGATTTATGATTTAGCCATAATGGCCAAAAATAAATCGCCAAATTCAGCTGTGGGGAAATACTATAGTTGTTCCAAAAAAAGGGAGAGGGGTTATTAAATTTCAAATTTTCACACTTGTTTGATTGTTATTTGATTGAACTGTTTGATTTGCATATTTCTAATTCTTGGGGAGGGTAAACTGCAAAATGTAAACTATATAATTTGTCACTCAAATTTTAAAGATCCTCTTAAATTTTTTATTAGAGTGGGAAAATCCCACTCAATATTTTTTCTAGTGTGAACCCTGCCCTTGACAGTGCAAAATCTTAGAAGTTTTGTTTCAGGATTTTATTCCCTAATGGAAATAGCATCCTTTTTTTTTCCCCCTTCTTGGGGTATATTTAATAATAATTTTCTAAGTTTGCTTTTTTATTTACCTTGAGTTCTCCGTATGTGTTTATGCGCCACTTAAATACCATTGTAGAAAATAAAAAATATATTAACTTTGTGCCCTTTTTTTTATACTCCATTGTATTTTTTGAAGCAAGAAAATAATGCTACTATTATGACAATTTCTTATATTACATATTTTTTTGTATAAATAAATTTATTTAATATGTAAAACAGCTATTTATTATTTTATTTTTTTAAATAGCTTGTATGTACAGACTTCACTGACTATGCTGCCTTGGAATCTTTACTGCATGACCTTCACAATACTTTTTGTGAATTCAAATCTCATGAGCAAATTGAGAATAAATATATAATGAGGAAGTTAAAGCAGAGACTTAAAGTAACATATATATTTATACTAATTTAAACTGCTTTATTTTTGTTTCCTTTTCATAGTATTTATTGATATTTTTAATAGTTTACTTGTTTCAATCGAAATTCAGTGGAAAAGATTTCGGCTTGTGATTCTTGAAATAACTGTCTCTCTTAATATTCGAAAGAACCTGAACATTCTATCTAAATTGACTAGATAATAAATAAATATTACCTACAGTCATATTTGACAGAACTTGAACATTCCAAATTGACTAGAGAATAAATAAATATTACCTACAGTCATATTTGACAGATGTACAGTGGGATGATGGCTTTGAATTATGTTTTCTATTTTCTTAAATTAGAAATAGTTGTTTTAAAACTTCAATTTTGTCTCTAAAGATAGCATGATCTCATTTTTTTCTGTATTTTTAATGGTGACAAACCATAAATAGTTACTCATATATTAAATTATCATAAATAGCCTCAATAAAGAAAATAACTAAAAATGTAGCTAAAAAAATGTCCTCTTAACAGACTGTGCTTGATCACTGCATAAAACCACAAATATAAATATAATTATAACTTAATAATGGAAAAACCTTTCTTGCTTCAGCATGTTGCCATAGTACTTTCTGCAGGGTACTCCACTCTCCTCGGCGGCACATACGGTGTTGAAGTCTTCCACACTTGGGTTCGATGTTCGGCACACTGGGCAGCTGTTCCTAATAGGTGACGTCACATTTTTGAAAGAGCTGCCCAGCATGCTGAATATCTAGCACAAGTGCAAAAGACTTCAACATCGTACATACTGTCGAGGAGAGCAATGTACTCCTCAGAAAGTACTACAGCGACATGCTGAAGCAAGTAAGGTATTTCCACTATTAAGTTATAGTTTAAATGCTTCAAGTTATATATTTTTAATTATTTTGTATAAATAATTAATTAAAACAAACAAATAATACAGTGGCGTAGCGTAGGGGGGGCAAAGGGGGGCGCCTGCCCCGGGCGGCACTTCGCTGGGGGCGGCAAATTTTGGATATCAGTCGAGTTTTTATCGGCTCAAATTTTTAATTTATAAAATTTTTAATCCGTTTTCTTTTTTTTCCTCCAAAATTTGCCAAATTTTTCCGCTTGCTCTTGTGTTAACCAGAAAAAAAAAAAAAAAAAAAAAAGTGTGAGTGGGGGGGGGGACTAAAACAATTCACTGAGACAAAAAATTTTAAAGAAACATCGATGGCTGTACAATTAATTTATCGAAGACATCTTTCTTGTCTTTTTTCTTGGTATTATTTAGGGAGGAAAATAATCAATAAACAGTTCTCCTATCTCCATTTCCCATCCACCCCACCCCATATACACGTGACGCAATCATAGAAAGCAATATATATTTTAATATATATATATATCTATATAAATGATAGATATCGCAATAAAATTTAACCTTAAAATTTAGCAATTAATAGATACAAAACAATACATATATGTATATTAATTTTTAATGCATCTTCGTCTTCCTGGTTGCGTATTTACAGAACATACATTGTTTGGCGATTTTTTCTTTTGGCAGGGATAAAATCGATCCATGGTGTCTCGCGAATGGCAACACAATTGACCTCAAAGCATAGAAGATGGGTGTTTTCAATTAAAAGAAGTTGATTTGCCAGACAGATGCATAATTGTTAAAACAGATGATGTTTCTTCCGAAATTTAAAGAAATTAAAAAAAAAAAAAAAAAATCTTTTTTTATGCACATAGACAAATTGACTACTTATTATTTAAAAAATGGATTTATTACTATATCTTCTATAAAAATGGATTTATTATGGTATGTATAAGAAGGAAGTATAAGATTCAGAAAAAAATTTTGATTTCCGGTTTTCGATGATTTTACACGTTTTGAGATTTCCTTGCATTTCAATTAACTGAAATTGACTACTTATTTTTTTTTTTATAAAAGTGGATTTATTACTAGATTCTGCATATATAAGAAAAAAGTAGAAGATACGGAAAAAAATTCAATTTCCGGTTTCCGCTGAATTTACACGTTTTGAGATTTCCTAGCATTTCAGTTAACTGAAATTGACTACTTATAAAAGGAAAAAAAAATATATGGATTTATTATTCTATCTTCTGCCTGTATAAGAAGAAGTATAAGATTAAAAAAAATGATTTCCGGTTTTCGATGAATTTACACGTTTTGAGATTTCCTTACATTTCAATTAACTGAAATTGACTACTTATTTTTTTTTTATATAAAAGTGGATTTATTACTTAGATTCTGCATATATAAGAAAAAAGTAGAAGATAAGGGAAAAAGTTCTTCCGGTTTTTGCTGAATTTACACGTTTTGAGATTTCCTTGCATTTCAATTAACTGAAATTGACTACTTATTTTCAAAAAATGGATTTATTATTTTATCTTCTGCATATATAAGAAGAAAGTATAAGATTTTTAAAAAAAATGGTTTCCGGTTTTCGATGAATTTACACGTTTTGAGATTTCCTTGCATTTGAATTAACTGAAATTGACTACTTATTTAAAAAAAAAAAAAAAAAAAAAGGATTTATTATTATTCTATATTCTGCCTATATAAGAAGAAAGTATAAGATTTAAAAAAAAAAAAAAAAAAATTAGATTTCTGGTTTTCGATGAAGTTACACGTTTTGAGATTTCCTGAACTCAATTTGACCATTTTTAGAAAATGTCTGTCTTTTTGAGTTCGAACACTGTACTTCATGAACCAATGGACTTAATTTAACTGAACTCGATATTTGGTTGGACCTTGGTTTGAATTGGTTCCGATTAGCTTTTGGGCTATATCATCCAACAGGGAGCGCTTCCACGTTGCGATTTCCTCTCATTTCAGAAAAGGCTCAACATCTACAGTGTACCAAACTTATAGGTATATATTAAATAAACCTCTGCTGATTCAGTTTGAGTGCATATCGGCCAACAAGAGTGCATATCGGTGCTGTTAAATTGCAATTTGATCCCATTTTAGAGACGACAATAAGCTTCTATAGTGTATAAATGTACGAAACTTGCTGTGAGAGATGGTTATTAGGTAAAACTATGCTGATTCATTTTGAATGCATATCAGATGATAGGTGGCGCTGCTATTCAGCAATATTTTCCGTTTACGGGAAAGTTATATCTCAGCTTCTATCCTATATAAATGTACCAAACTGGATGTGTGAGTACATATTATCAAAAATTATTTTTATTGTTAATATTTTAATGCGGTTTCTCCTTGCTATATCTCAGCATCTGTTATGAAAAATGCACTGATTTTTATGAGAAAATATATTCATTATTTTTTTTATGTTAATCGGTAGGTGGCGCTGTCATCTAAAATGGTATAGAAGAAAGTATTGGATTTGTGATTTTTTTTAATTTCCGGTTTTTAATGAATTTGCACGTTTTAAGATGTCCCAAACGTGACGCTCATTTTTAGAAAATAATTATTTGTCTGTGTGTGTATGACGTGTTAGGGAAATTTTACAGTATCTCGTGAATCAATAGGCGGAATTTAAACACGATTAACAATTGGTTAGACTTTGGTTTAAATTGGTGCTGATTAACTGTTGGAATGTGTCGTGTGATTGCAACTTACCAACTGAATCCCTCGTTATCGCAAATACTGCGATCACTGATGTAATAACTACGACTACTCCTGTGTGTTCTATGTTTAGTTTTGAGTTTGTTCTAAATGTATTCTCCGGTCTTGTATGAATCGTCAAGTAAATGTTCTATTAGTGTTCTGTAGATTTGTAGTTTTCTCTTAAACTACTTTGCATAACACGACAGAATGTATCACCCAAAGGGTGGTGTGCTATGTTGTGATTCATTCCATTTAAGTTAAGGCTATATCTCAACTTCTGTAGTGTATAAACGTACCAAACATGATATATGATATAGACATTATGTAAAACTATTCTATTTTACATTCCAAATGTTGGAGAAAGGATTACTAATATATATTAATTTAATAAATTACCTTACATAAATCCTTACTATGGTCGAGTTTCATATATATATTTCGGTCACCTAACGGTGCCATCATCAGTTCACTCGGCAAAAAATGATTCTAAGGCGCTAAGACTGGACGGCTTGTTTATTTGTTTCTTTCTTGACCTCTTCACTTCTCTTGTCTTCTTTAAACAGCTGTTGCCACTCGGGAGGAATTATGCTATGTTCGATATCATTGACATTGTTATTATTGGTTAGTATTTCGATAGATTCTCTTTTGAGGGCATAATGGTGAGAGTTGTACGGGGCTATTTTTTGAAAGTTAATAGAATCAATGTTAATTGGGTTAGTATTGTTAGTTCTTGAGAATGCTGTGGAATGTCTATTGTATTTTAAGTCGGTAATATGTTCTGAAATACGGTCTTTTATTTTTCTCTTAGTCATTCCTATATATGAGGCTTTATTTTTATTTTGGTATTGGAAGTCTATTTTATAAATGCCGGCTGTATGTTTAAAATCTATTAGAGTCTTTTTCATTTCGAATACGCTGGTAAATATTTTTGTTCGGTTTTATTGGTATGTTTATATTGTTTTTGGCGGCTTCATTTTTAATTTTTATGGCGGCTCCTTTGCAGTATGGGATTGCGGGGGTGAAGAGTTTTTTAGATTTTTGGGCATTCGGAATATTGTTAAGAGCTTTAATACATTTTTTATAGAATTTATCAACTATGGAGGGATTGTAATTGGCTTTCTTGGCGATATCTTTAATTATTTTTATTTCGGAGTTTAGATATTTTTTGTTTGAGCATATTAGAATAGCGCGATTAACGTAGGATCGAATGGCGGCATATTTGTAAGTGAGGGGTGTGTGACATTTATTATTTATGATTTCGTTATTACTAGTGGGTTTTCGGAAGACGGTGGTGTCTATGGAGTTATTTTTGTTTTTGATAATGGTTACGTCTAGGAAATTTAAGGAATGGTTAGTTTCAATTTCGTGTGTTAGTTTGATGTTCGGATCGGTATCATTAAGTTTTTCAAGAATGCTTTCAGGATTTATTGTAGGAGGGGTGACGGAAAAGATATCATCAACATAGCGAGTCCAGATTTTACATTTGCTGATCAAGTTACTTGCAGAATTTTCGAACATTCGCATTTTAAGTTCGGCGATGACCCCTGATATGGGGGACCCCATAGGCACGCCTTGGGTTTGTTGGTAATAGCATCCATTGAAAAAGAAGTATGAGTGGTTAAGTAAAAGATTATTTGCACGAATTAAGGTGTCACTAATATTATTGTTTAACAAACCTACAATACAATGCTAGAAAAAATCAAATCAAAATACCCTCAAGCTAAATGTGAAATCTTTATTAGTAAAATTAACTTATTCGTAAATATCGACACCTCAAAAATTATTCAACGGCATAAGAAAAAGTTAAAGTTCTGAATTTCAAAAGAAAAACCGTCACTAAAAAATATACAACCTCCCCAAATGCACCCATATTTAAATATATCTAACACAAAACTCAATAGCCATCAAGATGAAATCTTAAAATTAGGACCCAAATTTATCTTAAATGACAATATAAATATTAATGACGCCATTGCCTACATTGAAACCGCGATAGGACATATTCCACCACAAAACCGCCCCAACATTCGTAATACCGCCATAAATTCTTTAAAAAACACAAATAAAACTTCCGACTACCTCGATATTAAATGCCTTCAAGATCTCAAAAACAATAAAAACATAACATGCCTAATGTCAGATAAAACCAATCTTCTTACTATAATGGACCGTACACAATATAATCAAATGATGCAAGAATCTATCAAAAAACTTAACGCAGTTAAACTCGCACACTCCCCCCTCAATAAACTAATAGAAAAAACTAAATCCATCATAAAAACTGGCGCATGGCCTAATAACACACCCCCCTATCTATAATAACCATGCCCCAATTATTCCCCGTCTTTTTGGCAAATATAAAGATCACAAAAAAACCCTCCTACACTGCGCCCTATTGTTAATAAATCCGAAGGCCCGACATACTGTTTAGAACGTTACATGAAAGATATCTATAAAACTCTCCTTCCCCCCTCAAACTTATCAATAAACTCAACCGAATCCTTTATTCAAAAAATCCGCGACATTAATATTTCCTACAACGACACACTCAGCAGTTTCGACGTTAAAGACTTATATCCTTCAATCAATATCTCTGAAATTAACCCCAAAATCAACGAACTTATAATAAATCATTTTGGCGACAATAATATTAGTGACACCTTAATTCGTGCAAATAATCTTTTACTTAACCACTCATACTTCTTTTTCAATGGATGCTATTACCAACAAACCCAAGGCGTGCCTATGGGGTCCCCCATATCAGGGGTCATCGCCGAACTTAAAATGCGAATGTTCGAAAATTCTGCAAGTAACTTGATCAGCAAATGTAAAATCTGGACTCGCTGTGTTGATGATATCTTTTCCGTCACCCCTCCTACAATAAATCCTGAAAGCATTCTTGAAAAACTTAATGATACCGATCCGAACATCAAACTAACACACGAAATTGAAACTAACCATTCCTTAAATTTCCTAGACGTAACCATTATCAAAAACAAAAATAACTCCATAGACACCACCGTCTTCCGAAAACCCACTAGTAATAACGAAATCATAAATAATAAATGTCACACACCCCTCACTTACAAATATGCCGCCATTCGATCCTACGTTAATCGCGCTATTCTAATATGCTCAAACAAAAAATATCTAAACTCCGAAATAAAAATAATTAAAGATATCGCCAAGAAAGCCAATTACAATCCCTCCATAGTTGATAAATTCTATAAAAAACGTATTAAAGCTCTTAACAATATTCCGAATGCCCAAAAATCTAAAAAACTCTTCACCCCCGCGATCCCATACTGCAAAGGAGCCGCCATAAAAATTAAAAATGAAGCCGCCAAAAACAATATAAACATACCAATAAAACCGAACAAAAATATTTACCAGCGTATTCGAAATGAAAAAGACACAATAGATTTTAAACATACAGCCGGCATTTATAAAATAGACTTCCAATACCAAAATAAAAATAAAGCCTCATATATAGGAATGACTAAGAGAAAAATAAAAGACCGTATTTCAGAACATATTACCGACTTAAAATACAATAGACATTCCACAGCATTCTCAAGAACTAACAATACTAACCCAATTAACATTGATTCTATTAACTTTCAAAAAATAGCCCCGTACAACTCTCACCATTATGCCCTCAAAAGAGAATCTATCGAAATACTAACCAATAATAACAATGTCAATGATATCGAACATAGCATAATTCCTCCCGAGTGGCAACAGCTGTTTAAAGAAGACAAGAGAAGTGAAGAGGTCAAGAAAGAAACAAATAAACAAGCCGTCCAGTCTTAGCGCCTTAGAATCATTTTTTGCCGAGTGAACTGATGATGGCACCGTTAGGTGACCGAAATATATATATGAAACTCGACCATAGTAAGGATTTATGTAAGGTAATTTATTAAATTAATATATTCTATTTTAATTTGGGTGCATATCGGCCAACAAATACACTGCTGTGTTGCAATTTAATTCTGTTTATGTGAAGGCAATTACTTTGCTTTGAAAAAAAGTGGTCGAGGTGCGACCAATGAGTGAAAATATATTTTAATAAAATTTTCTTTTCCAGTTTTTAAGCATTTTAAATAAAAAATATATATATATATTACAAATTCGTAAATTTCTAATTTAATAACCCCGGTAGTGGGCCAGTTGGTAAAGCTCGGTTCAGTTTAGAACACCGAAAGTGAAGAAGCACTGATCGCGGTTAGTGCTTCGGAGGGGAATTGCCTCAGTACTGGTCGGGAGAGACGACGTCTGGTCCTCGTGAAACTAAGCTGCACCGTCAAGTGCTGGACTTCCTGTGTAGGTTGTCGGGCTATTAAAACGCGAGTGCCATCCCTCCGTAGAGAATAAAAATCGTGATGCCATGTCTCCGGACCGTCACCAATGGCCCAATGTTCAGTCTAGTGCGACGTTAATCAATCAACCAATCTAATTTAACATTTTATCCGCTTTGAAAAATTTTATAATTATAATAGTCGTATTTTCTCTGGGTGTAGAAAGGGGGCGGCAAATGTGGCATCTGCCCCAGGCAGCAGAAACCTATGCTACGCCGCTGAAATAATAAATAAAAGGATTTACATTATTACGTATTTTCATTTTCACCTCTTACCACAGCAATTTTGTGATTGCAGCTTGCATCAATCTCAGCAATTTTAAATAAGCACCATTTTTACTTCCTGTGACTTTTTCTCGCATGTTCCACAAAGAGCGAACACCTCTTAAGTCTAAACTATTACCAAATGCAAATAGATAGTAAATGTAAAGTCATTTCTAAGAACATCATAACTGTTTATATTCTATTGCAATGATATTATGTACCTTTGATGTTCTAAACTAATATTCAGGCTAATAAATTATAGTAAACTAATATTCAGTGAAATGATTCTTTCAAATAATATCTTCGGTTAAACTAATAATATTACATTACTAATATTTCTGCCAGAATAACTGATTTTTACAATAAAGTATTAGCAGGGCTCCCAAATGGTCCTCTTTTCCCTCCAAAGTCCGTTTTTGTCCTCTTTTTAATGTTTTGGTCCATTTAGTCCTCTTTTGAATGACTTAAAAATAAGTTTTTAAGAATGCTTAACTCCAATAACGATCAGTGTTCAAACGCTCCATGAAAAACTTTAGATTCTCAATCTTTTTCCATCCAAAATATAAATGTCAATATTCATTTTAAACATGCTTTGTTAGATTCTATAACATATAAAAGAACAGAATTATTCAATATTTCTCACTCATGTAATTTTTTTTGTCCTCCTCCTCCCCCCCCCCCCTTTTTCATCTCTAACCATTGCCGATCAAACATTCTGTGGGAAGCCTTTTATTTTTGAATATTTATCCATCCACAATATTAATTTTAACTTACTTTATGATATTTTAGAACCTATAAAGAAGTACAATTGTGTTTAATATTTCTCTCATGAACTACTTTTTACCCCCTCCCCCTTCTTTCCCACTTTCCACCACCAGCCAATGATTAAAGGTTGATTGCTAGCTTACTTTTTTTTTTTTTAACACATAATTTATTGTGTTGATGATGATGTGCATTATTCTTTTAGTTTAATTTGTCACTTTTAAAATATTTTGTATAGTTTTTCCTGTGAGCATTATGTTTCATTTGAAATAAATTTTATGAACGTACATTTGTATAGTTTTCCCCGCGCGCGTTACTTTTCTTTTAAAATTAATTTTATGAACACGCGTGTTTCCTCTTTTTTTAATTTTCTGCACTCTCATGCCTGAATCTAGAAAGACCTACCTGGCCATATATTCTACTATATTATTTATTCTACATACTACTACTATTAGAGGTGAAGGAATGCCATTCCTAGGAACTCTGAAAAGTTAATTTTGATGATGATGATGAGTGTAGAATAATTTTTCTCCACCCACAATGTAAATGCTACTTTTAAATTTAGTTTATTATAACCCCAGAACCTATAAGAAAAGATTTTTTTCAGGGACTACAAATATTTTAAATTATTTCCAAATAATCTCACAATCTTCCATCTTATTTATTTATATCATTTAGTAAAAGTGTTATTTCATAATCTGTGTAACTTCCAAATAATCTTGTATATATATTTATTTTTCTTTTTGGAATTTCATTATATCATTTAGAAAATCAAATGTGTTATTTCATAATCTGTGTAATTTCCAAATAATCTCACAATCTGCTGCGTAATTTTCGTTTTTTGTTTTTTCTCCCAGTGTATCATTGTAGAATTATAAGAATAAATCTTTAATAATTAAATAAGTTTGGAAAACTTACTCAGGAATTAAACTGCCTTACTTTTTCTTCAAATAACTACTACTACTATGTTTTTGTTTTCCCTCATAAATTTAAGAAGTTTCCAATGCAGCAGTATAGATGTCTTTATAAATGGTAAATAAAAATTATTGGATATTTTTTCCTCGTTGGTATTAGCTATTGTTATGTTATATTTAATATGTTTTATGATTAAATGATTGTTTAACGAGGTGTTTAAAACGATGATAGTGTAAAATGTTTACATTTGTTACAATTTTTGGATAAAAAAAATCCCTTTGAAGTCCTCTTTTTTTTTATTATAAATGGTCCTAAGTCCTCTTTTGAACTGTAAATGGTCCTCTTTTACCCTTTTCGGTAGCTAAAATATGTTGGGAGCCCTGTATTAGAAAACTGTATGTAGGGTCACTGAAGATATTACTTTAAAGGATTATTTGACTAATATTAAAATAGAGGTATTAATTTTAAATATATTTTGAATGAACATGAACAGATTACTGCTCTGCTAATATTTCACTACTAAGATCACTTCCTCGGGTAATAGAATATTTTTCACTATCACAAATAATTGAGTTACCAGTCTGTTGTGTTGGCTTATTGCCAGAGATTTCTCCTTCCTATTCCTCGTTTAGAGAAATAAAAAGGTTAACAGCATTATCAGAGGTTGATCCAAGCAAAAATTGGGTCCCTTTTGCTGCTCCTTCGCTAAATTCAAATCCATAGAAAGAGGTCCTTCATAATATTCAAATTTTTAAAATTTAGTCCCTTCACAAGATTTTGTTTTATAAAAGGAAAATTTTTATAAAATGCTTCCATGTTTTCTGTATTATTTTTAGTTAATTGGTACAATGAAATTCTATTAACTTGATATTAAAAATTATATAGAATACAATTTTTTTTTTTTTTCTGCCTAAAGGTTGTCTGAGTGAGTAATGTCGACCGGCTGTCGGCTTGGATAGCTCAATTGATAGAGCCATCCGGGGTTCGACTCCCGGTCCAGGCATTATTTTCACTCAGTCGGAAAAATAAAATTTCAATAAATATTATATAGAATGACTGTTAAAATAAAAGGTTTTTCACTTTTTTTTTTCACATAAAAGGGACTCAAAAATTAAAACCTGTATTCTATTAAATAAATAATTTATTTATTTAATATGATACTATGCTAATAGGTACTAAATCAGTGATTATGTGAAATAACTCCTATATCTCTACTATTAACACTTTCGCGATCGGCATCCTTATCCCTTTTCTAAAACTGATTGCCATGGAATATTGAAGTAACCTCAAGCTAGTTGCCACAAACTTTTGATGTTTAAACATGGATAAAAATTAGATATGATGTTTTGAAATGTTAGTCTTGTAATTATCTAAAGCTTGAAATGAAGATTAGTCATATAATATTAGAACGAACCTCTAACCCTCTCCGACCCGAAATATTTTTATGTTAAAACATTACATTCATCTGTTTTTGCTGGTTTAAAGAAAACCATAGACTACAACCACCATTTGTTGATTGAAAATGGTATTTACACTTTCTGTGAATTAGCATGATCATTCATTTCCTGTTTTTATTATATACGACTGTTCCAGATGCAAAAATGTATGTGGATGTCATGTATTTCTAACCCGCATGATCGTGTAATCTGGGTTGAAAAGGGATAATACTATTGAAGTAATTAATACCCTAATAATACATTGTTTCCATAGAATTTCTTTAAATGACCATGACGTGAATTCACGTCAGCGGTCACAAATGTGTTAATATAGTGAAGATAAATGATCTTTTGGTGTTTAAACATGGATAAAAATTAGATATAAAGTTTTGAATATTACTCTTGTAATTTTCTGATGCTTGAAATGAAGATTTAGTCATATAATAATAATTATAAGATAAAAAAAAACTTTTTATATACCATGTTTTTAAATTTTCTGTTGAATCTTAGCTATAGCACTTTATCAATGTGTATAAAATTTTTTAGGTGATAATGATGTAAATTTTTGTGAGATGCATAATTTAACTTTTAACAATTTTTTAACGTTTACGTTTAATTAAATATATTTATTTTTATGTCAAAAGAAAATGAACTCCTTTTTTTTTTTTTTTTTTTTTTTGTGGCAACAATTAAATGATAGCTAATATTTTAATGGCTATTTTTAAAGCTGTTAGTAGGTTATTATTTTAATATTTTAATTAATTAAAAGAAAATTAATCAAAAATTCAAAAATTGGGCTTTGAAGTATTGTGTTGTCATCGGGCTCTGAGCTATTCTGAAAGTTTCAAATGTCTAGCTAGTAGATATTAGAACGAACCTATAATACTATCGAAGAATTAATACCCTAATAATACTACCAAATAATACTAAAGTATTGTTTCCATAGAAATTATCAGCGGTCACAAATGTGTTAATATGATGAAGTAAGGTAAATGAACTATACATATAAATAATACTATTCTTTAGGACCATCATTATTCATTTATACCTAAGTAATAAACCCTATGGCAGAATTTAGGCGACACAGCGACATTGTCACAGAAAAGAAATTGTTATTTGCAGAAAGATTTGCTCATAAAAATTAAAGATATTCCTAAATTTCAGAAGAAAATAGAAACTCATGTCTTATATTAAAGTATTCTTCAGTGGTCTATTAATAATATTGATACTTTTATAATTATCAGTACATATTATGTATAAATTAGAAAATATGTCAATATTGTCTTGTAGAAAAGGTTTGTAAAAACAAGGCTTGTCGCAGTAAGCATAAAAGTATTCTGTCACATGGGTAATAAACAAAAATGAAGAAAGCTAGCTAAAATTAAAAAATACTTATTGCATGCATACTTATTATTAAATCATGAAATAAATTTCAAGACTTAAAATGTTAAATGTGCCCTTATGTATTCAAAGTTGCCTTCAAGAAGCTGAAAAATGACCTTTTTTTTTTTCACCTACAACGTCCTGCTCTTTTTTAAACCTAAAAACCTCTGGTAGAGATACTTGCATGATTGCATGCATATATACTAATTTGACGTTTAAAATTCTGATGTTTTGGCTTTGGGTGGTTATATAAAATCATTTCATGAGTATTTTAAATATGCATTCTGTGGTACTATTTGTTGAAAAAACGGCTTGGGATATTTTTTGAGGTAATTTCTTTATATAAATTCGTCTAGATAACAATTGGCTTCATTGATATTGCTATTAATATGAATCCTTGTTTGAGTAAATAAAGTGAATATACTGAAAGGTATTTTATGTTTACCTGCATTAGGCAATAAGAAACTTATGACAATATGTCATTGCATTCTGAATAAATTCCAGGTAAGTCAAATAATTCTTATTATTGTATCATTTTATTTTTGTCATGTAATTCCCTGTGTTTTGGGATTAATGAGCAATAAAAAAAGTTGAGATATTTAGTGATTTTTTTTACTTCCATTACCTGACTATCTTACGTAATGGAATTACTGTATTTAAATTTTTGGTAAGTTTTAACTTGATTATATAACCAGACTTGACACTGAACAGAAATATAAAATAAATATTTACACAACGTTGAAAACACCAGTGTAAAAAATATTAAGTTAAGTAAGCAAACTGCAGTTTCGGTAGTGTTAAACATACTGTCATCAGTACAAAATGACAATACAGATTATTGCTCCTATATGTAGATAGGTAAGTGGTTTCTAGAGTTTTGGAATAGTAGCCAATAAGAAATTGAAATATAGAAAGGTGTGTAAATGGTAAATGAAAATCAAGAATATATAAAATGAGTGTAATTAAGCATTGTATAAATTTGGCCCCATGTAGTAATGAATTAAATGGAAGTAATGAATTTAAGAACATTAGTGGAGCTTCTTTCTTTTTTGTAAGTGATGAAACTAGGTCTATTTCGTCAGCTAATTCTATAGCATTAAGATCAGAGAAATCACCATCTGTTAATACATTTTCCAGATGTTTACAATGTGCCATATTTCAAATTGACACATGTTTTTATTTAAGCTTGTAGACATCTCAAAAGAGACATTATGACTATTCAATATGTGGAATCTCATCTCCAGTACTCTGATCGCCTGATCTACAGTAAAGAAAAGAATTCTAGTTTATATTTCTCTTTTGAATCTTGTACAGATTCATCTACACTTTCATTTGAAAAATTTCATCTTTTAGATGGAACATGATGGCATAGTATAATCAGTTCATATATATATATAGTAACTCATTGGTTCCTTATCTATATCGCAACTTTTTGTGTCATTCTTTCCTCTATGTTAAATTCAGTTCTATATTTTAGTGTGCTGTTATTGTTTTAGTTCTATTAATTGCTAAATTTTTAGATTAAATTTTATTACGTTATCTATTATTTATATATATATATATATATTTTATTTGTTTATTTATTTATTTAATGAATTGCTGAATAATATTTTTCAGTTCAAAGTTTTTTCTATGTCTATTTCATTAGCTAATTTTCCAGCTTCAAAATGTAAAGATTTTAGGGAATCTATATGATTTTTCAAATGAGTGTCACTCAATTGTTTCAGTGTAAATTGTGTTTAAGATAATTTCGCAATAAAGCCCACCAAAAAGTCTATGATGCAAAAAATGTATATAGCTTTCAAACCATATTTAAAAAATTAGTTGCCTCCAAGGAAGATTATATTATATCGTTAACTACTAAATTTAATCATAGCCTCCTAAACTAGATGCCTGTCGCGTAGCTCGGAAATGGCAACAGTTGAAGCGGTAGACAACGCCACCTGGTACAGATTGTGCGACTTTTTTATTGAACAGCCACCAAAAATTCTTAAAAGTGGGATATGACATACATAAAAGGCGAATAGAATCGAAAAAAAAGTCGATTATATATATCATATCTCACTTCTTAAAACTATTGGTGACAGTTGAATAAAAAAATTCGCGCAATCTGTACCAGGTGGTGCTGTCTACCACTTCAGCTGTTGCCTAGTTTTTGAGCCACGTGACAGGCATCTAGTTTAAGAGCCTATGGTTTAATGAATGGCTGCTGCAAGGTATGTAATCTGCTATGGGATTTAAAGTTTTAATTCTTGATTGTTCTCCCATTTTGTCACGACTCATAATTTATCCATTCTTGTAAGCTTGACCCATCATTTTTTCTAATTTTAATTCACTTCTGTTCAACTCTTATAATAAAACTTGAGATAATTTCTTGTCAGTAGATAATTCAATAGGAAGAAAACCCACAAAATGCTCATTAATGTTGCATTCAAATCCCGCTTCCGATTCATTAATAGAAACACACCTTACTACAAATGTCATTTCTTCAACCTCACTTGCATCAGAAGAGTAAGTTTGAACAATCAAGAATAACTGAATGATATTTCGCCTTTCAAACTTGTTTTATAATGCAAGACTGTATGTTGTTATGTAATCAGGCCTAGAAGTCGCTGTCCTTTTTAAAGGACACTTCCAGGGTGTAAAAATCCCACCTTTTTTTTTTGCTACTACTATTTATATGCAATTATCTCTATCCTATTCAATCACTACACATGACTATTAAGATACCCTAAAGATTTCTGTATGAAAATAGCAGTAGTAAAAATTTCTCATCCCTGAAAGTGTCATGAAAAAAGGGTGGAGACTTCAAGCTGTGCATGTAACAGCATAGCTGCCAACTTTTTAATTTATTCCGTAATGTATTTAGTACTTGCCCTTTTTTCACACCACTTTCTTTATAGAATAATTTTCTTTAATATATAATTATGAATAAGTAGGAAAAAAATTACTTATAAAAAAAGAAAAATGGTACATAAGAAGGCGAGAACTTACAATATTATGGAGTAAATTAAAAAGTTGGCAGCTATGGTAACAGTCCAACAATTTTGTTCTGAATATCTTTTCCTGAATATGTTGTTTGCTGACTTTTCCTCATTACTGAGAATTCTACGAGCATGTTTCTCTATTGGGTCAAATTCACCTAGCAATTGAATTTACTTCAGCAAATTTCTGTTATTATGTTCATAAAGCTTGTTGCTTGTACCTTAAAATGCTACCGAACTTTCACTAAGCACTTTACTAACTGTCATCATGCATAGAATTAATTCATTGGAATATTTAATTTCAGGATTAATTAATCTCTGTGCAGCTAAATCTACTGTCTGGCAAGTTTCTAATCTTTGTTTCAGCTATTATATCAATGATTTCAAAATATTTACAGGGATTTTCAATTTTTGATGCTCTCTTAATATCTCACCAATATTTTTCCAGTTTATATAATTCTCATTTAAACATTAACTCAATTTTGAATTGCCAAAAAGTCTGCAACAGAAAAAAGAATACAGAATGTTTCGACACTGAATATACCAGCCAATCTCTTGACGCATGTTCTCGATTTTTTAAAATTCTTTTATTTATTGCATTAAATCTTCAATTTAGAATTTAATTGTCAAACAGAAAATCATAACCAAATAAAGGAGCTTATGATCTTTTCTAACAAAAACTGTGGAATCACTTATACCCAGGGATGCAGAAAATGTTTTTGCTCCCAGCATTTACCCCCAATCCATATGAAATTTTTCCAAAAATAGAGGAATGATTTTAACAATGAATTTTGTAATTTTTTGTTAAAATTGAAATCAGTTGAATATTTTTCTGCAAAATTTGGCTAAAATTTCCATCGATCCTAGATTTCCAGATTGAACATATTCTGCACCCCTGCTTATGCCATTGGTCAAAAATCCTAGGTCTAATGACAGAATTTGGTTCAGGCATCCATCATTCCCCATGATAGTATCCCATTACCTCAAAACTTGTTGAGTATAATTTTATTTTACTATTCCTTTATATTTTAGATTCAGGCTATTGGAATATATATATAGATCATCTTTATTATATATATATATATATATATATATATATATATATATATATATATATGTATTTTGTAATTCAATTTGCCTCCATAGGCAGTAGTTGCCTACCACCTAGGGCCCTGCAATGGATTAATGCCATGAATTACTGCATCAGGTGACACCATGCCCAGTGAACATCTCTGCATTGAGTACTGAATAAAAAAATAAAAGAAAAGCACATGTGTATATGGCATCCTTTGCTAATAAACATAGTCACAAATATATGTATGTACAATGCACATAAGGGTATCATAAAGTTTTAATTATTATTAGAAACCACCAGGATATATAGATAAAATTTATTTTGCATATATTTATTGATTCTTACGTACATAATGTTGTAACTTATAGCTATGTTGATTTGTTTGTTTCAGGAAGCTGTAGATTGAAGTAACTCACATCTGCCTTATTCTGCACTGACAGTCTTTAACGGGTCAAAAAATGCTGGGAGAGATGTATAACTCTGGATGGTGACTATGTAGAGAAGTCTTAAAAACTAAATTTCTATCTTGATTACTTTTTAACCAATAATTGAAGCCTTTCTTATATAATAAAGTCGATATATTAAATACTTATATATTCTTACACCAAGGCTACCAATTAGTTCAACTCTGTAAGCTGTTACATCCCCATTCTACAATGTAATCAATATATGTGCTAAACTTATGACCAATTGTTATAAATCATATGCAGGTGCAGTGATATACAACAAAAAAATATCTAACATCCACTTAGCAATATTTTTATTTATTTTACTTCAATATTAGACATTAATGCTTTATTACATAAATATGTATATTTGATTGCCTGCTCTCTCTTTTTTGATATAAATTTATAAAAGCTAATGTGTGGATCCTATGACTGAATATGTTTACGCTTTCTGTGACAAGCTTTGTGTGTGCAAACCTTTTCTTGTAAGACAATATTGACGTGTTTTATAATTTACATATAATATGTACAAGTAATAATAAAGATATCAATGCGATTAATAGACAATTGAAGAATTTTTAAATATATGACATGAGTTTCTATTTTCTACTGAAATTTAGGAATGTCTTTAATTTTTATGAGCAAATCTTTCTGTAAATGACAATTTTTTTCCTGTAACAATGTTGTTGTGTTGCTTAACTCTGTCACATGGTGTGTGGATCATTTAAAAAACTTCTGTTAGTCAGTATCTGACCTGTTGATCATGGTTTCATCACCACAGATATATCTGAAGAAAGTTAAAAGAAGAAAATAATCATGCACTGTGAAAAAGAAATTAAAAAATTTTAATATTAAATGAGTAGGTAGTTTTACAAAATCTTTTTCTTTTGGCATGTTAAAAGGAGAATAGTAAAACTAGAAGTTGGTTTTCATTCAAAGATATTCTTTATTTTTTAGCTGTTTGACATTTTCAATGTATTTATCTAATTCAAATCTGAAAATTAAAAAGAGCATAATATAAATAAACAAAATGCTGAGATACACTTTTGCTGAAAACATTGCTGAGATGACAACAGCTAATTTCGATTGAAACGTACAAACTATTTCTAAACAGCATTTCTATTTTTATGAAGTCTCCAAAAAATGGTTAGAGATGAGTCGTCAATGTAAATTGAAAACTAAATTAAATAAGGAAGAAAAAAGATTACAGTAAAAAAAAAAGCTGAGGAAGGAGGGCATTAATTTTCAATGGTCAGTTAGAAAATTTTTACTTTTCATTCAGCAGGCTCACTAGAAAGAAAATGCATAACTGTGTGTTTAAAACCAACTGAATATTGATACAGAAAATAAATTAAAAGGAAAAACTTTTTAATTGACCAAATTTGTCAAGGGGCTAGGGGAGGATGTGATAACATATCATTAGAATATTCTATTCTGGATATGTTAGAACCAAAAGAAGCCCTATATTTAAAATTAGTTCATATTTTTATGAATAAAAAACACTTGGCAAATTAAATGAAGAAATTCACATCTTTTTTTCCGTCCAGTTTTTATTCTTTTTAAGATTAATCCAGCGAATAGACACATTTCAAAAGTATAAATTGCTCCAATGAATTGTTTTTCTTCTGGTTACAAAAGAAAACTAGAATATATAAATGCAGTCTTTTAATGTACAGTACCTTCCATTTTATAAAATCACATTTATTCTGAGCCAAAATGATTTTTAGTGGCTGATTTTTATATCCGATGAACATTTCCGAACTTGAAAAAAAATATTCCTCCCCCAAATTTGGAAAGAAATTTCAAATATAAGATAATAAATAGCATTAATAAAGAAGATTCATTAATTTTTGATAGATAAACAAAGATGCCAAGTATTATGATTTGTCTGTAATTATTATGGATTTACGGCAGTAATTACAGCCTTACGCCTTACGGACAACATATAAAAATTACAGATTATACACTTTTTAAAAAGCGGCAGATATCGTTTTTTAAAAATGAAACTCCTTTAACAATCAGCGATCAAATGCACAATGGAAACCTTCCGATTTCCTATCTTTCTCCATTCACAACATAAATGTCAATATTCATTTTAAACTTGCTTTATAAGATTCTAGGAACTATAGAGAAATAGAATTGTTCAATATTTCTTACTCGTGTAATTATTTATTGACCCCTCTCCCCCTTTTTTTTTATCTCTATCTACTAGCAATTGTTGTTAAAAGCTTTGCAGAAGCCTTTTGTTTCCCAATCTTTCTCCATCAACAACATAAATGTCAATATTCTTTTGAAACTTGCATTACTAGTTTCTAGAGCCTATAAAGAAGTAGAATTGTTCCCAGGCGCAGAAAGTGCTTAAAACTGCAACACACGTCGCAGAACAGTTGAGGCTTTTGCAGAAAATTTCATCTATCCCCTAACTGGATGATGTTGATACAGCTAACATTCTAAAATTAATAAAACCTAGATATGTTCAACTGACCTGTAAATCTGTTAGCATACTAGAAAATTGCTGGAAACAGTTATTGTTTGAATGTATATAGACAAAATTTATAAACTTTTTGTAAGTAGTATATCCACATTAATGTAACAATATTAATGCCAAAAGCCATTGAAAAAATTGCAAATTCTGAGTGTATTCCTCAGTTTTAGATTATAAAAAATTTAAATCATGTTTTATTATAAATGTGTAATAAATATTTTACTAATAAGTATTATTTTTATGCTTATTTTGCATTTTACTGTGCTTTGACAAATTTGGACAAAATACCTGCAGAACATCTGCAAATTTTAATGTCTCGTTGCAGAACATCGGATATAATTCTGCTCCTGGGGAATTGTTTCATTTCTCATTCATCTAATTATTTATTTTTTGACTGTCCCCTTCCCATCTGCAGCTAGTGATCAAGGAATATCTATTTACAGTAGATAGATATTACACGTATAAGATACAGAGGCTGTTCGCACATTTTTTAGACGATTTTGATGGAGTGTACTGAAGCAATTTCACTCATATTTCGAGTTTTATTTGTTCAGTTTGATAGCCCTTGTTCTTAACTAACATTCTACATCATAATTTCTATGATAATAATGATTTTTATAATATCGGAAGAGGTATATTTTTCTACTCCTCTTGAACGGCTTTCCAGAGTCCGCAAAGCGTTGTAGGTCAGTGTTTGGATAATGTTGATTTTAAGAGTCGAAAAACACAAAAATCCAACAGTGATACATCAGAAGATTTAGCAGGAATGTCAGTGAAGGGTATGGTTTTAATTCCCGTTTTTTGTTCCATTTTTTTCTAGAAAAGCAATTGCGGATTGTGATGTGTGGCTGCTTGTTTTGTCTTGATACAGTTCAACGGATTGATAGCATTGTGTATATAGATCTGGATTTTCATTTTTAAAAATTGGAATTAAAATATGTTCTTGAGAGTATTTAGAGTTGATTTTGACATTTTTGTCATATTTTTTTGCTTTTATCTTGCGCTTGTATGAAATACCAGTGGCAATCATAAATCCTTTAGAAAAACTTTCTTTTGATGCTTTGAGCCATGTAGCAAATTTTTTTTTCTCCACTTTTGTGATAATAAATTGACCTTTTGTATTGTAACCACTAAAATAGACCCAAGATTCATCTGTTGTTGCAAAATTTTTCCATTTTTCTCCTGATAAATGCTTTTCATAAAGATTTCACTAAAAACTATCTTTGGAAAGAGCGGAAACCTATCCTTCCACCCACTGCCATTTTAAAAGCGCATTTTTGCATGTAAACAAAAATTCTAAATATCAGAAGATAAATAAAACTTCCAAAAATATAACTGTTGTGAAAATAAAATTCTCCATGCAAACGATTAAAAAATCGTCTAAAAAATGTGCGAACAGCCTCTGTAATAGCCAAATTTTTTTAGAGTATACCCTTTAACCGTGTCGAGTTTTTTAGCATATCTGTTTAATAACTCATAAAATCAATACTAAGTGAAGTAGGAATAAAGCATATTAGTTTTTTAAATCAGTGGATATTCGGTAATCTTATGTCCTCGGAAAAAATATCATATTTTTCCAAAATTTGCAACATTAGCCTCTTATTTCAACTATTAAGTGACAGAAAAAGCCGTTTGCAACGGTTAAAGGGTTAATATAAAAAAATTATTATGAGTGATTCTAGCAATTTTGCACCTTTATGCAGACGTTAATATAATAACAACGTTTTGAGTTGTGTAGCATAAAAATCAGTACTTGGATAAATCATAATCAAAATATTTTTTTAATCTGAACTGAAATATGCATCAGTTAAGAGCAATCTACCAGACTACTAGCAAGTACACAAAACTACTGAAAATTTTCTTGTGTACTACTAAAAATTGTCCTACAAAGTTGGCATCTCTGGATAAATAATTGTTCATTCAAAATTAATCAGTTAAACACATACACCGTGTAAAATTAATACGCGCATACTGCATATAAAATTAGTTTATAATTAAGTATTGGAATTCTTGAATATATCCGTGTTGCCTCCCTTTCGCTACATTTGAGTAAAATCATCATACTTAGCCAAAATTTCAAGCTTTTCTTTCAAACATCAACCTTTCCTCTTATAGATCTTGCTTCTTAATTTCTTTAAAATAAGAACTAAAAACTTTATTTGAATAATTAAAGACAGAAAGAAAAATATTATTGGCCAATCAAAACAATTTTTTCATTTACATTGCAATTTGAAGAATGCATTTCTTGAACTTGTTACTAGAACATGTGATGGGGCATGTATTTTTTTTTTTTATTTATTTAATTTTGTTATGGAGCAGGTGTAAAATTTTTGACAATGAGAGATAACGTGGTGGCTTCCTGCATTTAAATAAATTCATTTTTTCTTTTTTTTTTTAAAAAGTGAGATTTTAAAATTGTCTTGTTTATATATATATACACATTTTTACTGTTGGAGAGATTATTTTTAAGTTTATTAAGTGACAGTTTTAAAAGGAGTTTGCATTAATTTGATTCCAGACCTAGATATTTGATTAGATTAAGTGGCTGATTTTATAAAGCAGTAGGTACTGTATTGAAACATTTTGCACAAAAAAGTTTTTTGTGCATAAATTTTTTTTTATAGTTTCTGAATGTTTATACATGATTATGTTCTAATCATAAATTGTAAATGAATATAAAAATACAGCCTTGTAGATTTCCATATTGCTTCACAAGGTCAGGAAAAAATATAAAATAAAAATCAAGATAAAAAATATACTCATGATATTTTATGGAAGAATGTAAATACATCCTAATCCAATGAACAACTGTCCTTTAAAAAAAAAAAAAAAAAAAAAACATTTAGTCATTTTTTTGTGCCAAGTAGTCTAAATTAAAATATATTCACTCCATTGGTAGTTTTAAATTGTTAGAATCAAAAGTTTATACATTGTTCATATTAAAAATAATTTATCGGAAAAGGAAAGGATACTTCAGGTTTAGATTTTTGAAAATAAAGCAGGGTTGTGTTGTTTTCGGGGTCATAAAAATTAAAAAAGTGTAATTTTTTTGTAAATTGACAGGAAGAAATTTTTATTAACATGGTTTTATTTTCTACCTTATTTAAACGCTTTTGCAATTTACGTTGCCCACTTATCTTTAATAAGTAAAGAGTTAAACTGTATTTCATTCATAAAGATACCCTATAAATACTAATAGGTAATCTTTATATTATAATGTTTGTTAATTATGTAGTTTTAATAAAGTCTTTATTTTTCTTTTGTTTTGTTTTATAGGCTCTGTCAATACATGATGCTGCTGTTTGTAATTGCCATTCAGATAACAAATTATCTGACATGTTGGCCCTTGTGCAAGATGGATATTCGTGCACTTCAAAGACTGAAGCTGATCGCATAAATTTTGGTATCAAATTGCAGAATGCGCTTAAAGACTTTACTGGCTCATTTCTACCTCATATGAAAGAGGAGGAAGAGGTGTGTGTGACAAAAAAAAAAAAAAAAAAATCATTTTAAAGTTATTTTTAATCAAAATCTTATAGTATTGATGATATGAAAAGCTGTTGTATGAAATAGTTTCTTAAATGTAATTTACATTCATTTAAATAATAATGATGATGATGATGATGACATGTAAAAAAGATATCTATATTTTTACATAAAATGTAATCCTAATTTTTATTCAATATGTAATTTGTAGGTTTTTCAACCTATGTTAATGAAGTATTTTGAATATGAGGAATTGAAATGTTTGAAAGAGCAAGTTTTAAAAGAGCATAGGAAATGGCAGAGTGATCTTGAAAAACATTCTTTTGAAAAAGCTGAAGTTGATCAAAGTATGTAACTAAAGACTTCAATTTAATGACAAAAAAATGTTTTTATCATTATGATAGTGTTATTTTCATTAAAAAAAAAATTAATTTAATAAATAAAAGAACTTTTTTTTTTTTTTTTAATGAGGAATATTTTAACCAAGTATTGATAAGCTGATTTTGATGATAAGTGAATTTGAATATTTTGAAATAAAAGTGTTTTTTAAATTTTTATTTTATTTGTTATTTAGTAATTACTTATAGAAAAAATTTTGTGTCATTCCACATTCTCCATAAAATTACTGTTATTACTTTATTTTTCATTGTGTCATTAATATTATTTACCCAAATTCGAAGTTTTAACATTTTAAAATTTGTATTTCACTAAATAGCTTCTCTAATTAAGAGTTAATATAAAATTCCAGATAACTTTTTAAATGAATTTAAAAACAAATACTATTTATTAGTATACTTTAGTTAATCGATTTTATCAGGTGCACATAAAATTACCATTATTATGATGATGATGAATGATCGACAAAAGCCATACCTCTGCTGATATTTACCTCTTGAGTGCCAATGTTTGTTAGTCTATGTGAAATTAATCACAAAATATTCAATGCTATTGTAATTCTGTTTAGTTTTGCAATATTTTCAATTATGCTCCAGTTTTGTGAAGCTGTCGACTGTTTAAATAGAAGCGATAAAACTGAATTAAAACAAAATGTATCAGTTTTCTGAAACTTCTGTTGAAGGGCTGTAATCGTACATCAATTTTAATAAATTACATTAACATAAAAACTGTTAAAGTTGAAAAGAGAAGTTTTCAAACCAAGTGAAAACTAAATTGTGTGTAAAAGATTTTTAAAACATAACTTTATTAAATAATTAACAGTGGGTGGAACCAGTCATATATAACTAGTGACATCACTTGAATAAAGTTCATTCGTCAGTCATTACGGTTAGAAACTGTGGCTGACACTAAAAGCTAGAAGCTATGACTGATGCTCTGTTGAGGCACAGAGAAGCATATGATCAACACCACAAATCTAAGTTGTTGCAATTAGAAGCAGACTCCATTTAGCAAGAAAGTCACGTGGTGGCATACAATCAGCACCACAAATCTAGGTTGTTGTTCCTAAAAGCAGACTCCGTTTGATAGGATAGGCATGTAGAGCCACTTGGAGGTGCACAATCAACATCACAAATCAAGGTTGTTGTGACTAATATTCTATCTTTCAGACTTTGGAGTAAAGATGCAATGAATAGTGGTTTGGCCGAATAACCAAATACCAAATATTTAGCCAAGTTACAGCCAAATATTTGGCCTATACGGCCACCAAATAATGAACTCATTATTGTCTAAAAACAAAATATAGTATGATGTACTATACATGCAATTCTTATATATTTCACAATTAAAATATATTATTTTCTTTTTAAAATATTACTTACATGCAATTTTTATTTAATTATTTTTTTTTTTTTATTATTTTTTTATTCTGAAAAAATATTTGGTTATGTTTGGTCTAAAAACTACCTCAATAATATAATTCTCAGATTAAAATTCCAAATTCTTTGTGGGCATGCTTTAATGAAATTGCAAATTAATCATAGATGAAGCCTCTATGTCTATAAAATTCCTCTTAATGTGAAGCAGAAAAAAAAAATCGTAATTTTTTTCCCAGCCAGAACTAATAAAAATATTTTTAAGAAATATATATATATATATATATTTTCCAATAATAATATCGCATTTATTAGAAGAAAAAAAAAGTATCAAAGACAATATTTTGATGCAAATTTAGAGATTCACGTCATTTTTATTTATAATTGCATTAAATTTCAAGGTATTCCTACTCAAATTACATAAAATTGAACTGATTGGTTGGCGTTAGATCAATTTCTAAAGATGTGAATGTTTCTGAAAAATTATTGAGTGTTGTTCATTTATAACATAAAAAGTATAAAATTTAGAGAAAAAAATACATAGACAGTTTCATTCTTTAACACTCTAATAGTTCTGTCAATAAATTTCATGCATTTTTATTGTACACTGCTCCATAAATATGTCAAAAATTTGTCCATTATTCAGCAGGATATTTTTTTTATTTTGAGGATAACTTTAAAAAGAAGATTGGGGAGGGGCGGCAGCAGCAGAAGTATAAATCCGTCCCTGTTCACTGTATATAGATAGATAGGTAATAGAAGAAAAAAAAAAATAGGTTTTTGATGAAAGATTTTAGGTGACAAATGTGTCACTCATGTTTATGATTTTGGCTACATTTGCTGGTGACTTAGTGACAATTATTACAGTGTACTCAATATATATATGTAAAAATAAATATTGTTCAAGTACTTTAATTGTAGTTTTATGTTTAAACAGTTTGTCTACTAAGAAAAGATAGATCATTAATGAAAATTGGATTTTTATTTTTCTAGAAATAGAAGCCAATGAAAAAGATTTGCTGTGCCATTTTTCATCATTGCCACCAGAAATAATATCACACATTTTTTCCTTTTTGCCTCTTCAAGATTTAATTCGTTCCTCTGAAGTGTGTCATCAATGGTATGACATTTCTCGTGAACCATCATTGTGGAAAGAAATCTATCCATGTTTCTGGGCTCATGGTAAGAGTAGCACTTTGCTGAGTTATTACTTATTAAAGATGAAATGAATAATGATTTTGTCAGATAACAGATATCTGGAGCTTATTTGCATGCCAGATTCAAATATCTGTCAGATATCCAGTATTTGCTTTGATTTTTGTTGTGTTACTTTTTTTTAATTTATCTTAAATTGCAAACATATTTCCCATGTATCATTCTTTTAGAAACATTTTTAATATATTTACAAAAACTATTTATTTAAATTAAGGTGTAATGTCACATTAAAATATTCTGTTTATTTGTGCAATATTAGCATGAAGGAAAATATACCTAAAATACTCATTGCTATTATGGTTCAAGAGTATTGTCACAAAGAGATAAGTTGAGTTTAAATATAAAAATAGAAATAGCAGGGTTCTCACCAAGTCATTTTTTTTTTCACTATTTGTATAAAATACTTTCTTTTATTAAAATAAAAGACATTCTTTGGTGAACTTATTACAACCCAGTCTTTGAAGCATTAATAAGCTGTTGTCAAATTTTGTATTGTCAAAAAACAGTAAGACTGATTAGGCAGGATTTGTGATTTTTATGCTGTAAAAAATATTTCATTGTTTTTAGATAAAAGAAAGCTTTTCTCCATTAAAAAAAGAATAATATTAACCGTCAGACTTTCTCTAAGAGACATCTGAAGAAGTTCATGTAAAGAGAAATTTCATTTTAAATAATACATATATTTAAATGAGGCATTTCCAAACTTATTTAATTTTAATAAACCTTATTAGACTTGCCTCATGCTTGGTCGTAACATTTTCTGCTGGGCGCCCAGCTCTCATCAGCGGCAACTTCTTTTGTTCTGGAGTCTTGTCTGGAAAAGTGATGTTTCTGGGTAGCTTTCGCCATAATGATCTCTAGAGATCGTTACCAATCCAAGAGTTTGCAGGACCAATCCAGGAGACACAATGGCACCAGACAAAATGTAGCACCACCTTATGGCGAAAGCTACCCAGAAACATCACTTTTCCAGACAAGACTCCAGAACAGAAGAAGTTGTCGTCGATGAGAGCTGAGCGCCCAAGAGAAAATGTTACGGCCAAGCATGAGAAATTTCATATTAAGTGAATTCATGTTAAAAGGTAAAAAGAACATTAATGTTTGTATTGATTTTGACAGGGATAGGAGAAACAGTTCATATTAAAAGTAATTCACATTAACGAGGTTCAGCTGTACTAGAATGGGCAAAAATATTTTCAAGTATAACATTGCCCTTCTTGAGCTTCCTTTAGCTGTGCGCCTGATTCAATTTATTTAATGTCTAATATAACGTCTGATCTCCTTTCCCATATTTATTTAAGATTTATTAGCATGTCAGTAAACTCTAAAATAACCAAGAATGCATAAGTGTGTGTGTGTATATATATATGTGTGTGTGTGTGTGTGTGAAATTAAATTTTTAAAAAAAGGGCAGAAGGCTTGTTGCATTTACTTTGTATTAATTTGCAATCTTTCTTTATCCATTAAATTTTCAGTTTCTTCTTCAATCTAATCATGCTATTAAACACATAGTAATCAATATATAAATTTCATTGTTGCTTCATAGTTCCATTATTCTTTATCTGCTATGAAATTTTGCTTTTTTAATCCATATGACTCCTATCCTGGTCTTGGCAGGCTGAGGGAGTGTTGCCGGCATGAAACTAGTTTAACCCCACTGGCAAGTCACAAGTCTTGCCACCTGCCTCCTTGCTTCCTTTCTTAAGTTTCTTAAATTAATTTAACATAAATTTTCATATAGTTTATGTTTTTCTGTTAAGATTTTGTTGAGTTAGTTTATTGTTTCGTTTCTTATGCAGTCTATTTATTAATAAATTTGGTTTCTTTAAATATGCATATTTCATCCCCTGATGAATTTTTTCACCTTTCTGAGCTTCTCCTATATAAAGAAATTCTTCATTCTTATTAGTCTTTGTGGTTTCAGTGATCTTGTATCTGTTGCTTGGCTTCTACTACGCTTAATAAATCATTATTATATATATATTATATGTAAAAAAAAATCAATTAATTAAATGGTGTGTTTTTTTTTTACTTCAAACTATCCAGAGTTTGGGGTCTGATTCCACAGCCCTGCTTATGACAAATTATTTTACTAATATTTATGTTCATTGATAAATTTTATACTGCTGCAGAAATATATTTGATAGATTACTATGTATGATTATTTAAATTTTTATTAAAAATAAAAATATTTTTAAACATTAGGAATATTTTTTTATAAAAGTGCTTCTTTCATGAAAATAATATATATACTTAATATCTATTTATTTCTTTATTAGGAATATGGAATAATTATGAGGAAAATCATGAAGACCGTGTTGCTTGCTTTTATCCAAAATCTTCACAACAGGATTACCAGTATTGTGATGAAGATGCCGATATAGATGAATATGAAGAAGAAGAATTAGAGTCATCAGAATTTGATGGTGCTGAAAATGATCAAGGACAAAATCAAAGAGAATTGTATGTTCTTCAGTCACTTGTGAAGTATCTTCTGCCTCAAGTTGGTTCAGGAGTCCAGAAAATTGTGATTTCTTCTTGCCGTTCTCTAACCAGCAGTCTAGTGAGTTCTTTTATCAGTTTTTAGGTGCATTGAAAACCAAACCCATATCAGTAGACATAGTTTCATTATGTATTGTGTTAAATTTTTTTTAATGGCAAATGTGTCAGTTTGATTTTGAAAAAAATTTTATTAATATACAGGGTCATGGAAAAAGATTATACACATTCAATATAATCATACTTAATGAAATGCTTAACATAAACAAAAATTCTTTCATTGAAATGTACAGAATTTAATAGAATTTTACCATAATAAGTTTCAGTATTAGCACCGTTGATTGCTCTGCCCATATCAAGTCGATAATCAATCTCTAACTAGGTATTAGGTAGCATGTCCAGTGTCACTGTAGCAATTGCATCAACAGTTTGCTCTCGTAAATGTGTCAAGTTCTGTACTTTTACTCTTTCACCTTGGCCAAAAACCTCTTCCACTATGCATCACTGCTGTGCAACATTCAAAGTCAAGATTGTGTACCAGGTACATTTTAAAATCTTGGACACTTGCCAAGTTGTTTGAAAAGAATATTATTGTGTTTGCTTAATTTCTTTTAGAATTATGAGCTTTCGAAATGTGTCTAACCTTTTTTGGTGATCCTGAATTATTAAGAAAGTGAAAATTAATGTTATGTACTTCAATTTTATTTGTTCTTTAAGTATTATGTGCAAAAGAGGCTTAAAAGCAATTATTATTGAATTGGAGATAGTAGTATACATGGACCAGCAAAATAAATTTCTTTTTAGACTCGCAAAGCACAAAGGACCTTTTTATTTCAAATTCTATAAAAAGAAATCAGTTTTTTTTTTTTTTTTTTTTTTTTTTTTTTTTTTCCAAAACTAAAAGCTTAAAATTTTGTGTATAATGCAAAAACTTTGTTAGTTGCAAAATTAAAAAACTACTTCTTACAATTAATGTACATCATTTTACATCATCTAGATGTATTTTTTCACCAATCAATTAAATATTAAGCTTTCTTAATTATAATTTCATGTTGAAGTAATTTTAAAAGAATGTAATGATTATATGGTTGTAAACAACTGATCTGAGTGTGTAATGCCTTTCTTTGAAATCTCTTAAACCTGAACGAGGCGAGTCCTTGACTAACTTTTGTTGTTATTTCTAGTAAGGCCGACCTGAACTTATATTTTTATTCTACAAAGGCTTTTGCGTTTTTAATCTGCAATAAAACAGCTGTCACCTGCAACCTGAAATAAAAGTAGGATGAAATACTTTCCTGTAATATAGTATATCATTGAAATGCAGATACACATGCCAAAACTCATACATGTAAATGCATGCATAAACACACACAATAAAATCTTGCATTATTTATAAAATATCAAGTACTTCCCATTTTTGTTGAGAAAACACAGATATCATTGGCAGAACTTCTAAAGGTGTAATTTATTTTTAATTACTTTATTTTATGTTCACATTGGATTGGGCTGGGCACAGATGTTTTTAGAGGTCATTAAAAAATTGGGAATGACAATTAAAAATATTCCTATATTTTGCTAGTTTTTATTAAAATTTATTTATGACTTTGATTTGTTTTCAATGAAAGCATTTTAAGGTATTGATTATCGAAGCACAATATTGATTCTAATTATACATTTTCTTCTATAAAAATATGCAAACAAAAATAATTTTTATTGTTTTTTGGAGGGCATTGAGAAAAATATTTTTATTATCATTGGAAATTAATTCTGTAATCCAAATAGCTTTATAGAATCTGATATTTTTAATTACAAGATTTAACAGATTATGTAGAATTACAAAGTTAATTTAGTGCTGACTCTAGAATAAAAAGGCTGCTGGGAAGAATTCAATAAAAAGGGCATTATTTGCATAATTTGCTTCCTATGTTGTAATTTATGTATGTTTCAAAAGTAAATTACCAATTTTATGTGTATATATGTAGGCAATATGAATTTGTTCTTCCAAGAATACTGCAGAACTATTGCTAGAAGGTTGAAAAGTATCTAAAGGCCTCTGAATATTTAAAATGTTAGAAAAGGCTACTTGGTACTAAAATGTTTTTAAAAGGACCATCAAGTGCTCAAATGGATTGAAAAAGGGCCGCAGGGTGCTAAAATGTGTTTAAAAGGGCTGCCAGGTGGAGCACCCTGCCAAATTAGCCTAGAATCAGCACTATAATTATTACACCTATCTTCAACTTATGCCAGTTAATGAATTTATTTTGTTGTTTTTATAATTCTATATTTTATTTATTACAGCTTCGTTCCATTCTGATACTGTGTCCAAATGTTGTACATCTTGATATTTCTTATACATCAATTTTGGATTCAGCTTTCAAAGGGTAAAAAGTACTTTTGTTATATATGTATATATTACTACTTTGTTTATTAATTATAGGTGCTTATTAATTGTAGGTACAAAATTATTTTCATTAATTGAAAGCCTGTGGTACCCAAGTGGGTATGCAACGATGTAGGAATAGGTCGTGAAATAATTCATAGAAGAAATGGAACAAAATAAATAGAAGTATTTAGAAGTGGAAAGTCAAAATAACCCAGAAGTCCTTTTTGGTGCAATGTGTAAATTATAAAACTAAATTTATCTTCTTAGATTAAAACAATGAATAAAATAATTTTCTACTCACCCTGATGCTAAACAAAGGTGATGAAAAAAAATTGAAAATTAGTATAAGACAATGAATACTCGTTTTTGATGGTATGATAAATATTGGAAAACTTGAAAATGAGACTATAAATAATACTTGAACAATCACATTTTGAAGCAATTTTTATAAAAATATAATAGTCATTGAATGCATTGCTTCTTATACATTGCTATAGCAGGGGTGATTGTGTGTAGGATTTTCTCCTGATTTCAGGAATTTTTTGAGTGACTGTTAAGAGAAAATTGTTGTATATTAGAAATTTAGGTATATCTTTTGTATTTTTCTAGTATTTTTTTAGATTTTCAGCAATTTTACATGTGTTTTATTGGTTGCAGTCAGTTATAAAAAGATTTTCTATTTTTCTTTTCGATCTTTTCTTTTCATGTAATGTCAGGATTTTTAAAGTAGGGTCACAATCAGCCCTGCTATAGACTTCCTCAGGTGTTCTTTTTCCTCATTGGTGACAGAGTTTATCTAGCAGCCTAAATTTAAAGAAAACTCTAAGCCATGTGCTTTTAAGGACAAAATGATTATTACCTAAAAGATATTGTGCCAAAGCATGCACCTGACACACTAATATCATAGATGATTAAAACAGGCATAGAAGTTTAATGAACACCAGAAAAAAAAAAAAAAAAAACTAGTATGTTGTGGCCACCACAAGACTTTCTTCTATATTTTCCTATATACATATTCAATCAGTAACAATATTTAAAAAAAAAAAAAAAAAAATACGATTTTTTTCTAATTTTTTTTTGTTAAAAGTAATACATATTCAACCAGTAACAATATTTAAAAATAAATAAATAAATAAATAAATAAAAAAAAATAAGATTTTTTTTTTTTGTTGTTAAAAGTAAAAAAAATCGATAACTTTGTTTTAAATTATCACAGATTTATAGTTCAACCATTCGTTTTAAAGGTATTGACGAGATCTTTCGAAAGATACCCATCTTGAAAATTTACCCCCCCCCCCCCCCCGGGGGGGGTACTTCCCCCCAAGGGGGGGAATCGGTGCCCCCACATACAAAAAATTTTTTTCGTAGTTAACTACTACTATTATCAATAATTCATATTAATTTTAAAATCACAAGTTTAAAATAACGCTCATTATGTACATTTATACGAAATTTTGTCCTATATTGGCATGTTAAAAATTTAGAAAAAATGCGATCACAGCGCCACCTGTTGAGCTATTGATCCCTAAATGTAATCAGCACCAAATTATGTCGGGGACCAACTAAATACCAAGTTTGGTTAAGTTTCGTAAAAAAAAAAAAAAAGATTTTTTTTTTTCTAATTTTTTTTTTGTTAAAAGTAAAAAAAATCGATAACTTTGTTTCAAATTGTCACAGATTTATAGTTCAACCATTCGTTTTAAAGGTATTGACGAGATCTTTCGAAAGATACCCATCTTCAAAATTTAACCCCCCCGGGGGGTACTTCCCCCCCAGGGGGGAAACCGGTGCCCCCACATGCACAAAATTTTTTTCATAGTTAACTACTACTATTATCAATAATTCATATTAATTTTACAATCACAAGTTTAAAATAACACTCATTATGTACATTTATACGAAATTTTGTCCTATTCTGCCATGTTAAAAGTTTACATAAAATGCGATCACAGCGCCATCTGCTGGGCGATTGATCCCCGAATCTAATCAGACACTTTCCATGTCAGGGTCCAACTATACACCAAGTTTGGTTCAATTTCATTCATTGGTTCGTGAGATACAGTGAAAAATACGAAATTTTGCGATTACAGCGCCACCTGCCGGACGATTGATCCCCAAATCTAATCAGCACCTTGCCCCGTCAGGTTCCAACTATATACCAAGTTTGGTTGAATTTCATTCATTGGTTCGTGAGATACGGTGAAAAATACGAAAATTTGTCCTATACTGCCATGTTAAAAATTTACATAAAATGCGATCACAGCGCCACCTGATGAGTTATTGATCCCAAAATCTAATCAGCACAATGCCCCGCCAGGGTCCAACTATATACCAAGTTTGGTTGAATTTCATTCATTGGTTCGTGAGATACGGTGAAAACACTAAACCACAGACAGACAGACAGACATTTTCTAAAAACTATCAATTCGTGTTCAGGACATCCCAAAACGTGTAGATCCGTCAAAAAACGGAGGTCGAAAATTTTCGCGAATCCAATACTTTCTCTATATTACATATAGAAGAAAGTAAAAATCAACCGAAATCAAAAATATGATCACCAAATGTGAGCAGTTGAGGTAAAAATAGTAACTTTGAGCTAATGTCAGATTGGAAGAACAGAAAAGAATGATGCAGATAGAAGGACTATATTCACAAATAAATTTTAAGTTGTTACTTTTGGGATTTAAAAACTCAAACCAAAACTAAAAATTGATGAAAATGAAAATGAAACTAAATCACACAGACATATACTTTGACAAATTAATTATATAACTTGACAGGTGTATGTTAAATTTTGAAAGATGGTAAGATCTAGAAGATGTTAATTTGCAATTAAATGTTGAGTAATTTAATATTTATTATGTAAATGGAATAATATTTTAAATGAGAACAAAAATGGCAGATCCATTGAATTATGCTTTTGTGAATTTTCTTTTGTAAAAAACAATCTAAATTTTTTTTTAGAAAATTTTATTTTATTTATGGATTTTCTTTTGTAGAAAACAATCTGAAATATTAAAGAATTAAAATATTTTTTCTCTTTATTTTATTTTATTTTTTTAACTAGATTGTTTACTATGTTTATTGTAGTAATTTCATTTTGAAAATATAATATCAGATGTAATGCAGAATCTGTAGAGCTCCTGTTTTATTTTTCCTATTTTTTAAAAACTTTTACTATATATCCTATTTTTACTATATTTATACTTCTCTAAATGAAACTTAGCCCTTTTTTTTTTTTTTTTTTTTTTCAAGAAAACTATTTTGGCCCCTGGTAATTATCATATCAGTCTTTTGAGCAGTTTCAGAGTATTCTGCGCCTCCAATCAGTTTCATTATAACAAATAGTCACCATGTAGAGTCATGATTTTTTAAATATGTGTAACTGCAGAATCGTACTAATTAATCTGTAATACTGTGTTATTGACCAGTTCGCTCTGATGTAGTCATCGGAACAGAACTTGGTCGTAAAATAAGGAGTACCTTTATTAATGTATTTTCATTTTAAATTCTATCTTAATTCTTCTAAAATTTCAATAAGAATTTAACTGTTAAGTGATAAAAATAATATTCGCTCATATAATTGGCTATATTTCTTATATTTAAAAACCTTATATAATATTTTAAGTTAAACTTCTTTTTTTTTTTTTTTTTTTTTTTCCCAGATTGAAAGAATTTTCATCATGCATTAATCTTCAGTATCTTGATATGTCAGGATGCAAAAGCATAACAGATCTTGGACTTTTTCGAATTGCTGATACAATGGCGAAATTGGCACCTAGTGTTCCCAATGGTTCCGAAGACCTGCGTGATGTTTATCTTGAGGATTGTCGACGCTCTTTTTCTGGTAACTCCATGGACTGCTTGTGTGATTTAGAAGAGAGTGGACTGTGGCTTCAACGTTCTAGTGCATGCTACCAGTGCAGAGCTAATCAGTTTTGTTCATCAGTTTGTTTTTGGCAAAAGAATGGTGTGATGTGTCATTTGGCTAAGTTGTCACTGCAGTGTCCATTTGTGAATTCTCGTGAACAATTCCAAAATAACTCTAGCTTTATTGCTCCCGGTGCAAGTAGCATTCTTAAGACTACTGCCACTTTTGTAACTGATTCATCAAAGGGTGGCAAAAACAACTCAAAAGTTTATGATCGCAAGTCTATTAAATATCTGAATTTATCTGGCTGTAAAGAAATTACTGATGACGGCTTAAGGTATGGTTTATATAACTATATGTAAGCTGAAATTTTTCTAATCAAATTTTTGAAATTTTGAATCTTAAAAACTATATTTCTTATTATTTTCTAATTAAATATGTTGTCATTCTATAATTGTGTATTTTAACTAAGAATTTTTTGTTTTGTGTTCTATATCAAGGGGTTATTCTGTTTAGAAAATATTATTTTACTGCATTGAAAATATTGGGTTGTTCGGAAAGTCATTTCGTTTTTTTCAGCAGAGGACTTAATTGTATTTTTTTCACACCTTCTTCACATTTAAGTTGCATTGCCATTACATATTGTGACAGCTGATATAGCAAGGCTTGCTTGTGAAAAAGGTCGTTTTATTCTGCTCAATAGTTTTTGATTGGTGCCCAATCAAATAAAGAAAATCAAAAGCGACATTTTCGGCATATTTTGTTTTTGCTATCAAAAATGCGAAAATACTATTCAAACAAGGAAAAAAAGTATACGATGTGTGCACAGAAAATTTATTTAAAGAACGCTATTGTCAAAACTGGTTTACCAAATTTTGTTCTGGCAATTTTGAGTTGAAGATGCGTAACGTTCTAGAAAACCAGTTTGTGCTAATGAAGACAAAATAAAGTATTGATTTATGAAAAACTGTCAAATAACAACTCGTGAGATCGCTAAGAAACCGATCAAAGTGGAGAATATATAATTCATTAAAATATTTATACAATATAAGAAAATCGTCTTTCATTTTCGAAGGAAAAAACGAAATTACTTTCCGAACAACCCAATAGCTTGCTTCTAATGTCTAATAAAGTATTTTAATTTATAGCAATAAACTCATATTTAAAATCAAGTTGAAAACATACACATATTATATATGTATGTATGTACATAGGGGTCTGTCCAGAGGCAAACATGGATCCATTAAAGGATCCTTCACAAAATTTTATATCTTATAAAAGTACCCTTCACAAAATTATTTATCCTAAAACAGGACCCTTCACAAAATTTTATTTTAAATCAGCAAAATCTTTCTCTTTAGACCTTTGATTAATCTCTCATTTTCAAAATTAATCTTCAGTGGAATGAACAGACTGCCTGAATATTCAGACGTTTTTGTCGTATTGCTCCCGAAAAGCTGATAGTCAATTTCTAATTTATAAAGGGTTTCTATGCAATTGTGTGAGTTTAGTTCTATAAAACTGAACTGTCATTGTCAAAAATGGAACCTTAATTGTAATTTTATTTTGCAAAATTGCATTTTTCACAGTTACACAAAAAGAGGACCCTAGCTGAAAAGTTTGGAAAAACTGTATTTTCACAGTAAATTTAGATTTACAAAATTACATGTAAAATTTTTCACAATTTCACAAAAACAGGACCCTGTTTGAAAAGTCTGGACAGACCCCTGGTACATACATCTATATAATGTGTAAGAAAACTACATATATATATATCAGGCAAGGCAATATTTCTAATTTATTCCAGAGCATTATTAGTATCTGTCTTTTTTTGTTCCATACTACTTTTCTTGATTTATTTCTTCTTATTTAATCATAATTACATATTAGAGAAAATTACTCTACGAATAATGTTGTGTGAAAAAAGGGTGTGTATGTGTTGACAGGGTTTAATGAAGAGCTGGGATGGAGATATCTAAAGTATGAAGCGGCCATGACGTACAGCGAACCGCGAACCAGGTTCACTCAGCTCCGTAAAATGTAGCATGAAGTCATTTTCCATTTAGAAAAATTACATTTCTTTATTACTCTTATAAGATATATATAATGCATTTTTGAACACAAACGAATGAGTAGATTCGCAAACATTCATGATGACGAATTTCAGTTTATTAATCAGAGAGACATCGAATGAAGAATGGAAGCCATTTTGATATACTTTTCTAAACCGAAAGCATTTCGACATTTTTGACTCAAAGATAAAAAATAACATCTTTACAGAAAGACAGACAGCAAGCTAATTAATTTATTTCGCCAAATCTCATTGGCATCAAAAATCAAGTTGGCTGAACACATTTTAAATTTATATCTGGTAAACCTAAATAATAGTTAAAAGATTGGCTAAAAATTAAATTACGTCATATGATGTGATTAAATTTTGTCAGGTGTCCAGAATTTGGCTAAAAGTGCAAAATCAATTGATAAAAAAAATATTAGAAATTATTTTCAGCTATGATGATTCAACGGAATCTATAAACGTTTGATTGGAGACAGGAAGCTACAATAAAAAAAAATCGTATCAATTGATAAAAAAAATATTAGAAATTATTTTCAGCTATGATGATTCAACGGAATCTATAAACGTTTGATTGGAGACAGGAAGCTACAATAAAAAAAAATCGTCTGCGGTTTTAAAGCATAAAATGAATGGGTTTCTCTTTCTTTGATATTTTATTTAATTATTACTTGATGAGATTTAGAGCAGGAAAAAGAACAATAAATTATATGAAATTACAGATTAATGAAATAGAAATAAAAATAAAATAGCATAAGCGAAATAAACAAAATTGTATTAAATTCTTTTAGGATAAGAAATATAATGTTTGCTTGTATTATAAATAAATAAATAAAATATAATTTATATTATTATTATTATTTTATTTTAAAAAGGGATATGTGATGTTTTTCAACATCACATATTTCTCCCCGTCGACCGAAAAAAAAATGGGTTCAGCCATTACATCGTCTATGATATGACAACTCAGCAAAAATTTAAATTAAATCAAATTATTTCCAATCTTGTAAAATAGATTGATTACAAAACAAAAACAAAAACGAATGGCTTCCAATACAAATAAAATACGTACATTGTCATATTATCAATAGAAAATCTAGTATGCATACTTAAAAAAAAATAATATTCTTATGCAATAATAAAATACAAATACAGAAAATAAGGATATTATATGGTGATGAGATATAATGTGGTATGGCCATAAATCTGTGTACACAAGTCTTTAGAATATATATCCATAAACAAAATGAGCTCTAGTCCTTTGATTTAAAATCATAATAATTCAGTCATCATATATTTTATCAGTTCGTGGTAAGATGCTGAAATCAGTAAATTTTTATGCTACCATGCATGGCGAGAAACTTTGACGAGTCCATTTCAGTTCAGAGAGGACAAGAATTCGTTGTAATAAATACATAGTTCAAATGTATAAGCAATCTGAATATGAAAGTTTACAAAATAAAAATCAAGTATATTTATATGTTATCAAATATATAGTGAGCCTTTTATATTCATTAAAATGTTTAAACAAATAATACATATTGAAAGAAAGTAATAATAACACATGTTTTTATTTATTCATTTTTTTATAGGTAATTGTAATTGGAATATATGAGACATATGCATGTATGTATGATGATAAAAATATTACCTGCACCAAAGTTTTTTTTTTTTTTTTTTTTTTTTTTTTATTAATTGCATTAACATTTTTTTTTTTATCACAATATTGTTCTAGTATGTTAACTTTTAATAAAATGCAATTATAATTAACAAGTAAGTTAAAGAAAAATATCAAAAGTGATATACACTGCTGTTGTAAGACAATGCAGCTTAGAATATAATTTCCTGGACCAGCCATTGATTATCCAAGCTGCGAAATTTCACAACAAATAAAAATCACAACAGGTTGATCAGGTCTGTTGCGATGAAAGTATACATCAAATTTTATTTAATTTATCTTTAATCTTTATAAATATTTAAAAATTTATACTGCGTAACTTTTAACCTAAGGTAAAATATTGATGAAAAATTACTTTCTGTTTCGTAAATTATATTGATGTGTATCATTGGAAATAATGAGATTCTTATTAAAATTAGAATTATTATAAATGTCAAATAAGTGATTATTACGTGGAGGTGCCAATAAAATTCTATCTATATGCACACGAAATGCCTTATCATCACTAGCATGTAACCGTTTAATTGAAAATGAAACAGGGGAATGTTTAACTGTGACAATGAAAGGACCTGTATATTTAGATTTAAATTTATCCATAGACTTCAGATACACAATATCTTTTGTGCAGATGCTTCTTAGTTTAGCTTTTCTTTGAAAATATCCATTTCTTTTTGATTGGGAATCTTGAATGTTGTACGCTTTTTTATAAATTTCTTGAAGGTCTTGCATTAATTTATAAATGTTTACATTAGAGTCCAGGTAAGTGTAATTATAATTTGAATTATAAGTGTCAAAAATTAGTGCCAGTTCTCTACCAAAATGTAGAAGATTGGGCGAGAATTGTGTGGAAGAATGCGTAGATCCATTATAGAGAGATTTGTGTATATATAGTGCATTTTGAAATGAATGACCTTCTTCTAATAATATATTAATTGAATACTTAATTGATGTGTTTACACGTTCGCTAATAGAGTTAGACTGGGGATGAAAAGCAGACGAATGTAATATTTTTATGCCTAGAGTGTCATTAAATGTATTGTAAACTTGAGATGTATATTGTGGACCTAAATCTGATAGAATACATGCAGGGCGACCAAAGGTTGTAATGTATGAAAACAAACATTGAACTATTTTTGGAGAAGTAATATTAGATAACGGGTAAAGTTCTAAGTGTCTACTGAAATGGTCAATTATTGTCAAGACGTATTGACCATTACTAAAAGGACCCACCAAGTCTGTGGAGATTGTATGATTTGGATGAGTGGGTGTATATGTTTTTTGTAATGGAGCAGGAGGTGTTTTGTGATGTTTCGCTTGTAAGCATTTAGTGCATGAAGAGACGAAATTGAGGGTATCAGTATAAATGCCCCTCCAAAAGTATCTTCTAGAAAGAAATTCATAGGTTTTAGCCAAACCAAAGTGAGATAAATGCGCAATGGACAATGCTTTCGCTTTTAAAGAATTTGGGACAATAATTAAATAACTGAATGAATTGTTATGAATATTCTCTTTCTTGAGCATTAATACTTTAGAATCAGGATTTATAAAGTAATTGGGAAATTTTTCTGACTTTCCGTTTTTCAAGATTTCTTCGTAAATTGCTTTTAATTCAGAATCTTTAATTTGTTCGGACACAAATGTTTGGTCTGAAATTTCTAGTAAGGGATCTTTAGAGTTTGAATTTCCTGAAATCATATAATTAACATATTCTGAGCATTTGTTTTGATTATCATTACTAATTTTATCATTACTGTTAATTTTGAGTCTGTTTTCATTTTCATCAACATGAACAATTGGTAGTGGTTGTATGTCATGAATTAATTTTGGATTAGCTTTGAGATCCTCTTGATTGTTTTCAAAATTGCAACGTGATAAATAATCCGCTAAGATGTTCAAATTTCCAGGAATATGTTTGAAAACGTAAGTATATTCAGATAAGTCCATTAACCATCGGGTGGTAATGTCAGCGGGATTGGTAGTTTTCTTATATTTTTCAAGGGGAGCACTATCTGACAAAATTACGAACTCACGATTATATAAATAGTATTTGAAGGCGGTGACAGTTTTATGAATTGCCATAAGTTCCAATTTTAACGCAGGATATTTCTTTTCAGAAGGTTTTAAAGATTTGGAAAAGTATGCTATAGGAAGTAATTTACCATTAAATTTTTGCATAAGTGCTCCTGAAATGGCTGTTTTTGATGCATCCGTGTTGACATAGAATGTTTTCTCCCAATCTGGAAGTCGAACCATTGGGGGAAGAAAGAATAATTTTTGAATTTTTTGAAAAATACTCTGATGTTTTTCTGTCCATTTGAATGTTGTTTTGGGTTTTGTGAGTTCCACAAGGGGTTGCGCAAGTTCTGAGAAAGATGGTAAAATCCATTTGTAAAAATTAGCAAGTCCAAGAATTTTTTTTAATTGTCGTTTTGTCGTTGGTGGTGGAAACGAATTTATCTTTACGATGTTAGCGGTGATGGGTGAAATAGTATGGTTTTCAATATGGAAACCTAAATAATTAACTGCTGATTTATGGAATTCACACTTGGATGGGGATAATGTTAAATTATATTTGATAAGAATTTCTAACACTTTATTTACTTTTTCACAAGTCTCTTCAAATGAGTTTGATCCAATAATAAGATCGTCTTGATAAGCATATATGCCATTAATGTTTATCTCGTCGAGTATTGTGTCCATTAGAGACTGAAATATAGAACTGGCGTTCTTTAAACCAAAACAAACACGTTTGTATCGATAACTGCCAAAAATAGATGTAAATGTTAACATATCTTGATATTTTTTTGGAAGGTCAATTTGGTGGTACGCTTGCATGAAATCCAACGAAGTAAAGTATTTGAATGACGAAAGATTTGAAATAATATTTTGAATCTTAGGAAGTGGATACGAGGAACCTTGTATGACTGTATTGACCATTCTAAGGTCTAAAGCAAGTCTATAACGTTGTTTCTTTGAACCATCAGATTTTTTCTTTACCAGCAATATGGGACAAGCCCACTCGGAGCAATTACGCTCAATTATGCCGGCGTTTACTAATTCATTAATCTGTTCTTGGGCTTCTTTTTGTAAAGCTTGTGGAATCGGAAATGGAAGTGTTTTAATAGGGAAATCATTAATTAATTTAAGATTAGGAATTATTTTATCAGTATGTCCTAGAGTACTGAGAGATTTGGAAAAAGCAGCAAATTTGCTTAAAAATAAATTTTCTAGTGTGTTACGTTGATCAAGGGTTAAATGATTCAAACAAAAATCTTTGCTTGATAAATCATTTTTACGCTTTAGTAATATATCCTCTGAAGCTTGAATCAAGTGGATATGATCCTCAATATTTTGTATATTATTATTACTAGAGCAAGAGTCTTCAATTTTATCTAAATGTGGTTCTTTAATTTCATCAATTAAAAATAATTTACCAATATGCATATTTTTATTGAAATGAATTGAATTTTTACCCTTATTTGAGATAAGTAACATAAAAAGAGAATTATTATTTTCAGAATTAATTTCACTTTTGTAATTTGGTGATACAATAGAATCTAAAATTTCTATATCAGGATCCTTTAAGTCAGTACAAAATATGTAATTCGTTTCTTGTAACTTATTATTTGTTTTTGCAGTAATGTAGATATTTTCACCAGTTTGTATTATAACTTTCTTTAGAAGGTAAACATTCATGTTATTATCGTCAGAGTTAACATTATATACATCTAATCTTTCATTTTGCGAATCAAATAAGGAACAAGTAAAGTCTAATTTTCCAATTCTCATGGAATTTTTCGAAAAGTCAATAGTGACATGATTTTCTTTAATGAAATCCATACCAAGTATTCCATGAAAATTAGAGTTATGTGGTATGTCAATAATATAGAAATTGTGTTGGAAAAACTTTTTTTCAATTTTGAAAGCCGCACGAATACATGAAGAAAATTCAACATAAGAATTGACCGTTTTAAGAGTAATAGACGAACCTAGTCTTTTATATTTTAAATTTGCTTTTAAATTATCAAATGTTGATTGGGCTAAAAGTGAACAACTACTTCCAGTATCAATAAGAAACTTTATATCATTATTGGCTAATTTAGCTTTTATTATAGGAAGTGTATGTGAATTTTTGTTTACATTAAATAAAATATGATCTTCAATATTATCTGTGCAACTCTCATTGCTGTCACTTGGAATATACCCTGTATTAGAAATATGACTAAAGTTTTGAAATGTTTGGGTAGCTTTATTATCTGCTACAGTAATATTAGCAACAGTTTGAGATCCAACTGAATTTACAAGTCTAGTATGTGAAATTTTCGGAAGAGAATTTGAAGATGACACATTTGTGACTTTATGTTCATTCGCTGATGAGACCCTTAGTTTTCGAGATATGGCAGCATCAGCATCTCCATACCTCTTTTCTAGTTTAAATTACGGTTTTCATAGTTACGTGTTTTATAAGTTAAATTATCTCTATTTCTCCATTTATAACAATTTAAAGCAACGTGACCATGTTTGGAACAAAGTTGACAAATCAGATTATTTCTAGAAAAGTTTCTTCTAGAGGAAGAACGAAAATTGGTCTGTTTAGTTTTGTAATTATTTCTATAATTTCTTTGATCAAATTTGGGTCTGCTTGACTGAACTACGTGCAAAGATTCATTATGGGAGGGTGGATTGTTGTTTGTAAGTGAAATGCTATTAATTTTTTCAGATAAATTTTTCAATGTGTTTAATATTACAAAGTCATTTTCATTATCACAAGAAAGAACAGTCTTAGTATTAGTAGTGTTGTTGAAAGAATCATATATTTCGGATAATGTTTGAGCTCGTTCAACTGCCTTATTATAGTCTCTTATGTTTTCCTCCATTAATTTAATTTTAATATTTGATGGTACACACTCTAAAAATTTCGGAAGTTTAATGTTATCAAGGGATTGTTTGTCTTTAAGGTCAGGGAAAGCCTTAGGTACCGCAACATTTACACGATGGGCGAAGTTTTTAATTGATTCTCCTGGCAAAATTTCTAAATTATGAAATTCTGATATTCCAGTATTATATGACGATTCCCTGAAAAACTTACAGAAATTTTCCTCGATGAATTTAAGATCTGTCGAGTTATATAGTGTTTCATTCTCAATAAAGTATGCCAACGCGGCATCACGAAGTTTTTCTTTCATTACATGTAATGTCGCGTCATTTGTTAGTTTATTTAACATGGCAAAGGATCTCAATTGATCAAAGAAAAATTTGACAAATCTCGCGTCCCCATCGAAATTAGGAACGGAGCAAAACACGTTTCGATTCTGTGCCATTTCTTTCCAAAATAAAAGTGTTAACTAAGTTAAATAAAAAATAATATGCATAAGAATTCAATTGAATAACATATAAACAAATAAATTACCAAGACACTTAAAAATGAATAAAATTGTTAAATACTTTCTTTTTTTAATTAAGCCTGCAAAAGTTGGATGATAAAGTTTCAAGATTAATAAAAAATATGTAGAAATTATTTGTAATATTTTCCTGTATAACATTATACCTTGCAACCATGAAATTGGCCTATATACGTCTTGTTGTATATATATATTATAGATATATTTAAAAATATATAATGAATAATACTAAAAAAATGGATATATATGCAAATTAAAATAATTGTCAAGATATATTAAATTGTAAACACAAAAATCAAAATATGAAAAAAAAATAAAAAAAAAATTTATGCAGTATGATGAAAAGAAAAAAAAATATCACTATGATCTGGTATTTAATTTCACAAATGAAATAAATCTTTACTTGAATATCCAAAAACTAGATATTTCAAAAATAATATAAGCAAATTTTGATCATTTATATAACTTTTTAACTGTTCTTAGAAATTGAAATGAAAAGTTAAAGTAGAATATAATACTCATATGAAGAATAAAAGATTTTACCTATAAGTAAAATTTATATATAAAGTTTAAATAAATGTCAATATTTAAGAAAAATGTACGAAAAGTTCTTATTGTCAATATTTAAGAAAAATATGTGAGAAATGTTTCTTTTTATTGGCACAATAAAATGATTCCAAAGGAAACTTACCCCTTTTCCGAATCTTCTTTTAGCTAAAACAAAAATATATATAGCTATATTTAATTTATTTATTTACGGTATTTTATTTATTCTTTTATTTAAAACTGTAAGGCTCTTCTCCTGTACGAGTGCGCGAGAAAAAATGAACACAGTAATTTAACTGCACAGATTCTAGAAAGACGACCCATATTTGGCAATTCTCCTTGCACCGATGAATCAACGATCATTTAATACCGAACGGTAAGTGCATAAGACGGTCACAAATTGCGAACATTGCAGACTGTAGAGAGGATGTTATTCAATGAAACCGTAGAAAGTCCACCGGCATGGCATCGCACAATATCGGCGATAAGAATCGGTACCGTAGACACCAAGTAATCTCTTTTTAAAAAAAATCACAGATGACATCCCGCAGCATACTAGCCTTTAGTAAAGATGAACAACAATCAACAAATCGGTACATTCGGTGCTGTTCACCGTAACGTAGTTAATTTCTTTTTGGATCATCATTGGGGCAGCTGTTTTTAAAACATAACAGTCTTCAACGACGTAAAACTTCGCATTCATGAATTAATCAGTAGTCGATATCACGTCGATATTAGGTGACTAAGCAGGGATCCGTTAAACAGAAATTCGAGTATTGCAGTACACTTGTTTATATTCGTTAAACAGTAGTTCAATGTCGATGCCCAAATTTTTCCAAGACGAAAAAAAAATTTTGGATATCCGGATATATTATCCGGCCTGAGTCTGGCACCACATATATTTAATGAAGAGCTGGGATGGAGATATCTAAAGTATGAAGCGGCCATGACGTACAGCGAACCCGAACCAGGTTCACTCAGCTCCGTAAAATGTAGCATGAAGTCATTTTCCATTTAGAAAAATTACATTTCTTTATTACTCTTATAAGATATATATAATGCATTTTTGAACACAAACGAATGAGTAGATTCGCAAACATTCATGATGACGAATTTCAGTTTATTAATCAGAGAGACATCGAATGAAGAATGGAAGCCATTTTGATATACTTTTCTAAACCGAAAGCATTTCGACATTCTTGACTCAAAGATAAAAAATAACATCTTTACAGAAAGACAGACAGCAAGCTAATTAATTTATTTCGCCAAATCTCATTGGCATCAAAAATCAAGTTGGCTGAACACATTTTAAATTTATATCTGGTAAACCTAAATAATAGTTAAAAGATTGGCTAAAAATTAAATTACGTCATATGATGTGATTAAATTTTGTCAGGTGTCCAGAATTTGGCTAAAAGTGCAAAATCAATTGATAAAAAAAATATTAGAAATTATTTTCAGCTATGATGATTCAACGGAATCTATAAACGTTTGATTGGAGACAGGAAGCTACAATAAAAAAAAATCGTCTGCGGTTTTAAAGCATAAAATGAATGGGTTTCTCTTTCTTTGATATTTTATTTAATTATTACTTGATGAGATTTAGAGCAGGAAAAAGAACAATAAATTATATGAAATTACAGATTAATGAAATAGAAATAAAAATAAAATAGCATAAGCGAAATAAACAAAATTGTATTAAATTCTTTTAGGATAAGAAATATAATGTTTGCTTGTATTATAAATAAATAAATAAAATGTAATTTATATTATTATTATTATTTTATTTTAAAAAGGGATATGTGATGTTTTTCAACATCACACAGGGCTTTGGAATAAATTAGTAATGTTGACATGTCTGATAATATATGAAAAATTGCCTCAAAACATTTGATGTACAGTTCAGAAAATTTTGTTTTACTCAGAATCTTGTCTATGTCTTTGTAAATGTATGCAAAAAAAAACAAGTCCTTCCGGCTTATTCGGATTTGATTTCTTTTTCCTTATCAAGTATCCGTCATTTTGTTTCAAAATGGCGGCTACAAATTATTAATGCACTTGGCAGAAATATTGATGTAGGCTATGCACATATGGATTTTTAAGCAAATCGGTTCATAAATACCTTTTCATGTGAATTTAAAATTTTCAAATGGCCGGCACTTGGAAACAAAATGGTGAGTTAAGTTGACAAATATATGAAATGTATTTGTGAGATAAGTCTACTGTACACATATAATTTGAATTAATTCAAAATCTCAAAAGTCATCATGTTGAAAAATTAAGTGGCTGGCACTTCGATCAAAATGGCAGAGAAAGTTCCTCATCTAAAATATCATTTCAAATTTGAAAATAACTTTTTTTTTGTAGAAATTCTTTCCAAGAGGCTTAGTAAGTTGATAAAATGTTAGTTTTCTGCATTTCTAGCTTGTTATACCATTTAAATAGCCTAATTTTTCCTTAAAAATGCATTAAAAAGATCCAGCAATGCAGGTAATGGATTTGGCACCAAATTTGGTGACTTTTTTGGCGACTTTTGGTGAGAAAATACCTATTATCGATATACCAAAGATGGACGCAATAACGTGATTTGTTCACGAGTTACGTGAACTTTCTAGCTTTTTGTTGTTTGAATGATAAATCCACTTTTCAACTTTGATTTGAATTGATTAATTATTTCTAAAGTTACCATCATAACAAATTTTCCAGTGGCCGCCAGTTGGAAACAATACAGTGGAACAAGTTGCCCAGCAAACATATCCAAGATATTTGAAGCATAGGTTCACTGTCTAACTGTGGTTTAAATCAGTGCCGTGTTTCAAAAGTTAATTTTATGGCAAATTTTCAAGTGGCAGTCTAAGTGGTTGCAACTTGGAAGCAAAATGGCAAAACAACTTGCCCAGTGTAATCATCCAGTATACTTGTTTAAGTTCCTTGTCCAGTTCTAGTTCAAATTAAGTCAGTATTTCAAAAATTATCGTCATAAGAAATTTTCAGGTGGCACCACTTGGAAAAAAAAGCGGAGTAAGATGCCCAGCGAACTTATCTGAGATATTTGAAGGATAAATCCACTATAGAGGTCTGCACAGGTCAAAATTTCAAGGCCCGGCCCGTTTATTTTTTAACCGTGTTTGTCCCGACCCGGCCCGATTCAAAAATATGTAAAAAAAAAAAATGCATGCCTTTCTATGAAAAAGATTTTTAGTATGTGTTTTGCAGAGGTTTTGTATAACCAAACAATAGTACGTTCTTTAACAAAACTACTGAACTTTTACAAGATAATTATATATAAACAGAAATTCATTATTATAGACAAAGCACAAAGACAAACAGAAAGTCAAATCGAAAATATTAGCATTCACAAACAATACAGGAAGGTATTTAAAATAGTTAATACTACTAAAAATGCACTTTCCTCTTATATACCGTAATGTATCCAAATCTTTCATGCTATCCGGTAAACAAAACTTTAATGTGAATCCAACCATATTGAATAGAAAAGTTGTTTTTGACCATGATAAGAATGATGCTACTTTCATCCACTGGAGTAAAGAAAAAGGAGCCTTAGAGAAAAAGTTACAATGGAAGGATTTTTAAACTCAACAGATCATAGGAAGCAAAACTTTATACACAGTAACATATCTAATTTATTTTGTTATGTACATGTACGCAAACTTGTAGTAACATGCATACTATTTTGAATAGGAAATCATCTTTAATTAAAATACATTAATTTCGAAGCATGCTAAAACTATTTGCGAAAAATCAGATTTCGAACAGACAGACTGATAGACAATTAAATTGAAGTTAGACATTTTTTTAACAAAATAGAACTTTATGTGACATACCAGCCTGTAAAATTATGTAAAATAAGTGACTGAAAAAATATTTTTATCATTTTCCTTTTTCGTTGATTAACGAGGAAACCAGAAAAAAATTCAGCCCGACACGGCCTGGAGAAAATTTCATTCAGGCCTGGCCCGGCCCGAGTATACGCAAAAAAAACTGAGCCCGAGCCCGGCCCGTGCAGACCTCTAATCCACTACCCAAATTTGATGCGAATTGATTCTGCATTACTAAAGTTACCATATTGACAAATTTTCAAGTGGCAGCCACTTGGACATAAAATTGCAGATCAAGTCGCCAAATGAACTTATCTTAGATATTTGAACCATAAGTTCACTATCCAACTTTTATTTGAATCAGTTTATTATTTTAAAAGCTATCGGGATGGCATATTTTCAAGTGGCAGTGGGATTTCAAGTGGCTGGAACTTAGAAACAAGATGTTGCGACAAGTTGCCCAGTGAAAAACATTCAAGATAATTATATGATAATATCACTGTCCAAATTTGGTTCGATTTGGAGTATTATTTCAGAAGTTATCGTGATTTTAAATTTTCAAGTGGTAGCCTGATTTCAAGTGGTCGGACAAATTCGGAACAAAACAATTCAACAAATTCGAAATACGCTTTTTACAATTTAAATTTGAAATTTTCGTGGTCTCCACTTGAAAACAAAATGGCGGAGCATCTTGGTTAACAAACTCATCTAAGACATTTATAAGATAAGTTAAGACACTGTTCAAATTTGGTTCCATTTGGAGTATTATTTCGGAAGTTATCATGGTTTTAAATTTTCAAGTGGTAGCCTGATTTCAAGTGGTCCGCTTAACTTAAGGTATCCGCCACTTTATTAAAAATGGCAGATAAAGTTCATTAATAAAGTTATTTGAGACACTTGTATAATCTATGTATGCATCAAAATTAAAGAAAATTCGGAATATGCTTTTTACAATTTGAATTTGAAATTTTCAAGTGGTCTCCACTTGAAAACAAAATGGCGGAGCAACTTGGTTAATAAACTCATCTATGATATTTATAAGATAAGTTAAGACACTGTCCAAATTTGGTTCGATTTGGAGTATTATTTCGGAAGTTATTGTGATTTTAAATTTTCAAGTGGTAGAGTGATTTCAAGTGGCCCCGCTTAGCTTACGATATCTACCACTTTATTAAAAATGACGGATAAATTTCATTAATAAACTTCATTGAGACCCTTATGTGGTCTATATTTACATCAAATTTCAAACAAATTCGGAATACGCTTTTTACAATTTGAATTTGAAAATTTCAAGTAGTCTCCACTTGAAAACAAAATGGCAGAGCAACTTGGTTAATAAACTCATCTATGATATCTATAAGATAAGTTAAGACACTGTCTAAATTTGGTTCGATTTAGAGTATTATTTCGGAAGTTATAGTGATTTTAAATTTTCAAGTGGTAGATTGATTTCAAGTGGTCCCACTTAACTTAAAGTATGTGCCACTTTATTAAAAATGGCGGATAAACTTCATTAATAAACTTCATTGATACCCTTATGTGGCCTGTATTTACAACAAAATTCAAGCAAATCTTGCTTTAAATATGCTTTTTACAATGTCGGTTTGAAATTTTCAAGTGGCTGCCACTTGAAAACAAAAAGTCAGAGCAACTTGGTTAACGAACTCATCCAAGATATTTATAAGATCAGCTTACTGTCCAAATTTGGTTCCATTTCGAGTATTATTTCGGGAGTTATCGTGATGACAAAATTTTCATTATAGATAGATAGATATATAGATGAACAAAGTGATTGCAATAGGTCAATTTCTGAAGAAATCAACTTAAAAAAAAATTAAATTGTGTTTTAAACAGGGGAATGGAAATACTTCAATTATTTGTGCATGTATCTATTTATGCTGCTTATTTGTGTACATACAAATTTGAAACTATTTTTCCTTGTTATTAATAGTATTTTTTGACTGTTTGAGTATGAAAAAGATCAAATTGTAAGAATTTTAGTCTATTTATATTATAATTTTATTGGTCATCTTAAAATTCTTAACTGTAATACTGTTAGATATATACTAAGTTCTTTGGATTTTTTTCAAATTTTGCTAATTTATCATCTTAGCATGTGTTGGGGAAATGAAGTAACTCAGTTGAAAATTACAGATTTTAGAAAATTAAATATTCATTTAAAATCAAAAAAAAAAAAAAAAAAAAAAAAAAATTTCCTCCAACGTAAAGTTGTTTTTCCTGTTTTTTTTTTTTTTTTTAAATATATAGCTTCTGCCATTTAACAGAACCTCTTAGAAATACCTCCATAGAAGGCAATCTCTCCTTAGGTCAAAGTAATATGGGTCGTTTATTGTAAAAGTGAACAATCTCCTTGTAAATTGATTTTGAAATAACGAGCTTTTTGCAGATTTTTGTGTAGGGAAAAAACGGAAGTTTCAATTTAATGTAAATCAGAATTATAAGAATTTATAAATTATGAGAAAAATAATTTGAAGTAACTTAAAAACTTCATTTTATAATAAATATTTAGAAATTTTAGTTTTCTAAAAAAAAAAATGTTGCCATTTATGGGATTTTAATGCAATTATTGGAGATCTTTCACTTGTATAATGACTAACTAAATGTGATATAATTAAGCAAAAGTATACATATTTAAAAAATATGGAATTACACCACTTTTACAATGAACCGTCCTTATGTAACTTTTGTGTTTTCAAGTGATACCATAATTATTTTACTCTTAACACAAACAATGCACAATATATGGCTAGATTGGAATTTTCTTAGAACAAACCTGGAAAAGTCAGGGAATTTCATTCTCCTATTTGAGTGGCAACATTGTGTAATTAACAAAATAATATTAGGATTTTTTCAACATTTTGGAAATCTCACAAAATTTATTTTAGCATGTGCTGGAAAAATGAAGTAAATTAGTTTTAAATTATAGATTTTAGATAATTAACTATTTAATATCTAGCATAACAAAGCTATGTGGCCTGTTAGTCAATAATAAATATATATAAAAGTATTAATGAATCAAAGAATAGAATAATTGAGTAAAAATAATATTGTAATCATCAGCAATGTATAAGATGATTTCCAAATCTTTCCTGATTATAAAAATTATTGTAAAAAAGAATTATTCTAATAGGGCATATGTTATATATATATATTGTAAAAATATTTATAATAAAACCACTTACGTTGTCAAATTTCATTGCAAAAATCCTTGGTTGCTTGAAAAAATTCAAGGCATTTTTCCTCACATACTGTCCAACCGTTCAGCTATGACACTAGACACAGCATTTGTGATCCTAACTTTGACTATTTAAAGTTAAAACCACTGACTTGTGTGACATGCAGGGCTTGAAAATTTTAAAAACTTTTACATGCCCGGTCGGGCATGTTAGTCTGGAGAACCCATGCCTGAATTAAACTTTTACGTGCCCAAATATCTTATTCAAATGCATATTAATAAAAAAATATTTAGATACCTAGTGAAAAGAATTTGACAACATTATATCTATATTGACTTTGTTTATTTCATTTTAATTTAACTCAAGAGTCAAAGACAAGACACTATATTTTAACATACTTTATTTTTGGAAAGTCATTTTTGATTAAATATTTACATGCCCAGCTGGGCATGCAAGGGGAAAAAATACATGCCCCGGGCATGTCGGCCAATATAATTTTCGAGCCTTGACAACATGTGATGTGGCAAGAATTAGACTATTTTCTTCACATTCCTCAGATTATCAAAGGTGGTGGCATTTAAATTTAATGATGTAAATGATTTTATTAAAAACATTATAAAAGCCTTTACAATGTCTTAAAATAACCATATGCCAAATTATAACAGCGTTTTTACAATAATATTTTGCCATCGGGTAAAGACTTATTGGTCAACCTGTATTTTTATTATTCTAGATTTGTTTCCCCCTTTTCCATAATAATTTATTTATTGACTATTCTAGTTGCCTTTTGGAAGCTGGCGTTCTGCAAAGCTTGGAATACTTGGATGTTTCAGGATGTTGGTTACTAACTGGTCCAGGTTTGTGTGCAATTACAGACTCTTTGAAGCACTTGAAGCCTGAAAACATATTTTACTGTGATCAAATAACAAATGGTCCTTATCCCGAAACAGCCAATGGATGCCAGAATCTTGAAAGTAATACCCGGGCTTGTTGCTGCCGAATGTCCTCATAAGTTTCTAAATCATACATATATGTAAATACAAAAATATTATGTAAACTGCTTGTACAGAATCAAAATTTTAATGAAGCTCCCTGTATTAGTATTTAGTGTTTCCCAAAAGCTATATTATATATTTTCCTTTTCTTTTCTTCCCCCCCCCCCTCTTTTTTAAATATTTATTCTCTAAAAGAATAAATGTTTTTAGATTATTTTTTTCCCGTTTCTTTCCCCCTACTATTAGTTTAGTCAAAATAGAATTTCATTGAACTAAGTAATGGAACAATATAATTTGTGAATTATTTGGGAAAAAGAATAATAATAAATTTATATAATTGTATATTGATGTAAAATGTTACATTTTGCATCTAAATTTAATTTGATAAATAACTTAAAACAGGTATATATCAATTAAACAACTGGTGGAGTAGTTGTTTTGGGCTTTCTCAAATGAATTTTCATTTTGGTTATTTTTTTTTTTTTTCACTTCATTTTTTTAAATTAGTACAAATTGATTAAAATTTTCATCCATATAGAAAAAAAGGTCAAATGTAAATTAAACAGAAAATTTTTGACCAGTTTCTGTATACATATCCATTTGCACAATTTTGTGAAAAATGGATGTATACAGAAAGATCAGTTCAAAAACGTTTTTCCTTAAGCATTACTGTCAGAATCTTTGTATCTTTGAGCATTTGTCTTGCAAATATGTAAACCTTAACAAACAATAAATAAGTAAATAAATACTACTTATTACTGCCAGATACTATGAAACGATAATTAAACATGAAATTGTTGAAATTAACGATTGAGACATGAAAAGCAAAAATTCCTCATTTCAAACTGTGTTAATAATGAATAAATTATTTTATCTATGGTGAGTAGATAACTGCTTATTTCATTTGCTTTGTTTAATGAAATACATAAGTAATAGCTTTCGTCTTTACACATTTTTGTTATAAAATAAAATTGATTCAGATATGTGCAATATTAAAATATTTCTTGAACATTTTTTGTTCTTTAATTCATCGTCAATTAAATGATTATTAATTTATCATGTTTCTTTGTTTAATCAATCTGGGATATATGGACTACTTTGTGTTTTTTGTTTATTTCTATAAAGGGGGAACAAGTGTGCAATAAAATCATTCTTTATTTTATTTTAATTAGCTACGAATTTTAACACTAATTTTTTTTAAAAAGTAGCACTTTTTTTTTTTTTTTTGTGGGAGAAATTATGATTATAAAGCTGTAGAATATAGTTTTCGTATTCTTTTCTTTTTTTTTTTTTTTAATTGTCAATTGTATATGTTTTCTGTATCATTTTGCTTATCTTAATCTCAAATACTATAACATGCTGTAAAAATAAATCGTTCGTTTGTGGCAAATTGAAAATTGTTTTCAAGAAAAAAGTAATTCAGAAATGTTATGCATCTTCTGTATTTAATATGAAAAAGAAATATATTAAGTACTGTTTCTTATGAATAAAATAATTATCTAGTCTCTTTAGATTTATCATTTGATAAAATACAAAGTTTTTGACTAGAAAATAAACTGAAAAATGCTTTTCAGTTTTGTTATATGTGTAGATAATATTATCTTGTCAAAAGATTTTGCAAATGTATATGACTTTATCCTGCATAAAATTGTATTATAATATTCTTCACTAAATAAATATAATTGAAAAAATGTATGTTTTCATATGCTTTTTTTATATGTATAAAATGTGACATAATGTTAAAAATATTTATCAAGAATTTTTTTTTTTTTTCCAGCGAAAAAGATGTTAATTTTGTAAGTTTAATGTTTAGCTTATTAAGTACTATTTAATAATGTTTTTTCACTTTCCTTTACAAATTAAAACACCCCCTCCCATCATATATTGACTATTATGAATAACAACAACAGCAAAAAAATTTAATAGTAAATATGATTTTGGTGATTAAATTTGAAAAACCAGGAGTTTTAAATCTTATTTTAAGTATTAATTAAAATTTTGGATTTTTTGAGTCTAGAACCTTGAAATCATAGATAAAAATTGCCTGTTATCAAATTCATCTAAAATAAATATTGCATTGTGCCACAATCTAAGCTCATGAAAGTAAATAATAAAAAAGGAACATTTCAAAATAATTGAATAATGATTAAATAAAATAAAAATAAATAGAAGATAACTTACCTACAGTCTTCATATAGACAAAAAGAGGCCAGATGGACAAAACACTAAATAATTTCAAATCTGATTGAATATGTAAACACATTTTACTTCAATATATATATCATACTGCAATAAAGTGCTGGCATGTAAAACATAAAATAAAAATAATTAAACCTAATAAAATCAGACTTTATCATACATATCCATCCATGAATGTGAATGCAGCATCACAAGTGGTAATTTTATCCAAAATTATGCTGTTAACTGAGTTCTGTTTAAAATAAGTGCTACATAAGGAATAGTTGTTCCTACATAGGCACTCTACTGATCATAAGATATTGTCTTTGATTATTAGCACACGTTCATAAAGGTATTAGATCTGCCACAGCAATTCTCCGTTGATTCACGATTACTGAGCTGTCACAGAAATGAAATTTCTAGATGATGGGGATCACTTGCTTCACTTGGTACATTGATGTATGCCGATTCAATAATTAAAGGGGCATCCATTAATTACGTGAGGTGTTCATGGGGGGGAAGGGGGGGGTCACGCCGAATCTAACCCAATCTCACGTGGGGGAGAGGGGGGTCTCGGCAAATATCACGTAATTTTTTCCCCTCAAAAGCAGTGTAAAATTGCAAGAAAATTGTGTTAAATTCAAGTAAAACATGTTTCTTGACTTAGATATGGCAAAATCTGACACGATAATATTTATCGTGGCTATCCGAACGCCGCGAAGCAGCACAGTAGCCTTTCAATTGTTTTAGGGTGCCACCAGCGCGACTCGACAAACATTGCAGTGTATGAGCCGAGTAACAGAGACGCGCGGACAGGTTTCAACCTGCTTTATTTACACCCATAAATATTTTGTTACACAACAACTCAGATTAGTTTCTATTTAAGTATTTTATTGTTCAATTTTGTTACTGTGATTCTAGACTACTACGAACTATGCAATCTTAAGAACTAGTCTTCAATGAAAATAATAAAGCAAATTGTGTTTTTTTAAATAAATCCAACGTATTTACAGTAAAAGTACAAATTTTGAAAAATCTCACATGAGATTAGTGGAGGGGGGGAGGGGTGTGTCAAAAAATCATCAAAACTACCTCACGTAATTAATGGACGCCCCCTAATATGTTCAGATCAAAAAAGCTTTTCTTTTAGGTATGTATATCCATATGCTTTTGGCAGAAATCACATATTGATCATTAGTCCACCACAAATCTGTTTTCGTCTACAATCTCCAACCCATCGATATCATTATCAAAGCCGATTCATAAAAACACTGAACATCAAGGAATATATTCATATTTATTGGAATATTTGTCATCCTTGAACTAATCATCGGTCCTCTTAGGCCTAGCTCCAACAACGGTACACAGCAGCTAGTAGCAGAAATCTCGCATATTTCCATAGAATATTGTATACATATGGAAGTTCAAATGACATCAGTAAAATCATAGGTTAGTTATTAAAACACAGAATTGCAAATATAGGAGATAAAATTCGATAACTAGCCTGACTGTGACACTGCTGGCTCCAACGGCCAGAGACCGTGCCGCGGCCCGGTAAAAAAATTCATCCACACACGACGCTGGAATTCCAGTGAGAAAGAGAGAGAGTCGCTATTCCAAAATCCTGCTCACGCAGAACGGCGTACCTCTCTAAGTTGATATGTGCAGAAAATAGTTCTTAAGAAATGATTCATTAAGATTGTTTGCTCAAATTAAAAGTTAATGAAATAAAGTGTAGTTAAATTATATTTGCTGGAGGAAAATTTATTATTGACTATTTTTCAGATTGATTTATTATTATTAAATTTCACTCAGTAAGTGACGCTATTTTGAAATCTGTGTAGTAATACTACGTTTGTTAAGAGCTAATAGAATTTTCTAGAAAGAAATTTGAAATTGCGATTAGATATGACGTCATCATTTTTAATAGGCGAAATCTGAAAGTTAGAAAAATTAATAATATTATTATTATTTGAGCACAATTCTTAATAATTTTAAGTCAATCTATTTATTATTATTATTATTTTTTTTTTTTTTTTTTTTTTTTTAATTGGGATATTGGTTTGTTTACATCCAGCAATGTCTGTTTGTTTACAAACAAAACATTTGCACAAATATTAAAAATTTCTTTTCTACTGAATTTTGAGTAGTTTAAATATTTGATTGGGGAAAAATAAATTAGTTAAGTAAGAGCCAAACTATTTTTTGGAGGTTTTGAGAATAATTACACCAAATTAAGCAGTGTTAAAACTTTTCAATTTTAACACACACCTGCTCATGGGGCAAAATCCGTGCAGATTTTACTTATACAGCTACCGCTCATTAGATAGCAGTACAAACTGGGGATACTATTTCAGCTGTTGTGTCGAAACAAATGTAAATTATTACAATTTTAAAGAACAGTAAAAATGATTAAATTATTCAGGAGTTTGAAAAGGAATAATTTTTCAAAACTTCTAAGAACCTATTGTTTAATTAAAATTACTTTTTAGCCTTTGAAATGAAAAATTATATAAAAAACAATCATAAGATGGTGTGTTGCAATTGTTTCTTCATAGTGTTGTAAATATACATTGATTTTACACACAATAAATTTATGACCATTTCCTAAAACAGTGTGATCTAACAATGGAAAAGGGTTTTTTGCAGATTTTAATACTGTAATAATATAGAAATTAATATTTCTGTGTTTAATTCATTTAAATTGGGGATCTTCAACCTTTTAACGTCCGAGGCCACATCAATATATTTGTAAAGGTCGGCAGGCAACACATCTGTTAAATAAGTAACGTAGACAGAAAATTTAATATGGGAGAGGGATGTTGCAACATTACAATTAATTTTAAGTGGAAGGGAGAGATTACCAATTTTTAAATTGTCCAAAATTTTGTAATTAAAAAAAATATGAATAAAGGTTTGTGGAATTTGAATCAATATACTTTGTACTTTTTTTTTAAATTACAAAACAAAATGAAGTTGACATAATACATAATGATGTTACAAAATTTATTGATAATAAAAAAAAGACTAGCATTACTGTAGGGATGGAAGTCTTTTCAGCCTTACTAAGAAACTTGTCTTTGTTTTTGCTTTATTAATGTTTTGATATCCGGTAGCATCTATGTTATTGCTATTCATAAAATATTTTACAAATGATAGTCTCTCAGATGTGTTCTTGTTTTTGATTTTGCTTTCTTCATTTGACTAAACAGCTGTTCAGTTATGTAGGTATTACCAAAAGTAGAAGACATGAACAATGTATAATTATGTGTTTCTAGAACATGTCTTTAAACACATGAATGAATTATAGGTGGGTGGTTTGTAAGGAACGAAACACCACGGCCAGAGGTCTATTGTACTACCCCACAAAACCTAAATATTAAAAAGACCCGTTGCAGAAAGTACGCTCAGCAGACACCTGACCGGAATGTCCTGAAGCTCCCAAGGCTCAATTAAATGCTGCCCCAAAAGCTCAAACCTGTAGGTAGAGAAGACCTCACATTCACATAAAATATGTGTTGCATTTTGCTCCTTGTACTTGCAACCCCTACAAACTAGCACCCCCTAGCAATACCCATGACATAAATATGTCTTTGTATGAAACAGTATCCCATAAGGTGACCAATCACCTTGCTTATGCTATTCCTATTAAGCTTCATGAGCTTCTTAGCCCTAGCACTAGGATTACCACAGTTAAGCTCTTTAGCTTGCCTGCTCCCCTCAGTCTTGAGCCAAGCAGAGTATTGCAAATTTCTCATGATGGAGAAAATAATACCCCTCAACAAACACCAGAAATACTCAGGACCAATAAAGGATGTATCAGAACCTTTCCTAGTCAGCTAAATCATTCCCCAGTATACCAGTATGACCTAGTACCAAATACAGGAAGATTTTATTGTTAGCAACAAGAACACAGAGAGTGAAATAACACTCCCAAACAAAAGGAGAAGTCATCACTGACTTCTATAAAGCCAACAGGACAGCCTGACTATCAGAATAAATATCGATATATCGATTCTTATAGCCCCTGTCAATGCAAGTCCTGCAACACATAAGGATCGTAAAGACTTCAGCCTGAAAGACAGTATCATACCTCCCCAAAGGAAAGGAAAGCGAAGTACCATCCTCAGGACAGTCATTAACTTCCAGTTCAGATAATTGGAATAATTATTCCAATGCCCAAAAATTCTTAACCTCTTTACACATAAGATAGCCTCAACCTCAATGCACATATGCAAAGGGATAAAGCCCAAGAGTAATTCTAAAGCTCCAGTTGGTGTTGTCCTCATACAACCAGTCATTGCAACACACACCATCCTATGAATCTTATTAAGATCTTTCTTAACAGTGTCAAGCCTAGTCATAGACCACCAGGCAATAGAGCTATAAGTGATCATAGGACAAATGATCATGGAATAAATCCGATGGATGGCCGTCAGACTAAGACCCCATGACCTACCAGTAGCATTCCTACAGGCCCAAAAAGCCCTTTTAGCCCTAAAAATGCTGTAATCAAGATGACTCTTCCAGTTGAGCTTCTCATCCAGACAGACATCAAGATACTTAACCTCACTCAAACTAGTAAGATTATGACCAAAGAACTTGATATTTTTTTTTAAATAATGGTCCTCCTTCTATTAAAGGCAATCATATGTGTCTTTACAGCAGGGCGCGAAATTTCCGCTCGCCAGCTCGCCATTGGCGAGTGAAATTTTTACTGTGGCGAGTAAAAATTTGGTCTAGTTATAAATAGAATTTTTACACGATACAGTGGCAGAAAACATTCTTTTTTATATTTAAATGTTGCAAAATCTTGCCATTTTATAACCTCATATTTAACCTCTCCTTTTTAGATTCTCTGATAGCCGAGTCTGTGTGTGTGCTACCCGAGATCACCCCGGCCTGGGAAAGGAAAAATGTTTAGTGCACACATAAAGTATTTTATCGAAAAAGTTATTCCGAAATGGCTATTTCAAACGACAACAGTGGAAGAGTTATACACATCGACATTCCATCTGATCGCAAAAATAAAATGGACGAAAAATACATTTCTAATATCAAAAGTTAAGTAAATAAATAGATAAATAAGGAAACTTAATCTTTCATAATGAAAAGATTTTCACAGGATATTGTTTGACAAAGAATTTTTTCGTTTTCTTTTTTTATTTAATGACTCTTTGCATTTATGTTATTAGATATTTTAATCTTCTTCAAATCTCAAATACAATATATTATAATGATTTTTAATTATAGATTATTATGAAACAGTATGATATACGACACACATTTAATATATATACTTTTGGACATATTTGTAAAAGCCTTTCAAATAGTTGGGAAAAAATAAAAAACCCAAAATGCGTAAAAAAGAAAAAAAAAATGACAACCCTATTTTGTGGCGAGTAAAACTTTTTTTCGGCGAGTGTAATCTGAGTTGAAATTTCGGGCCCTGCTTTACAGGGTTCACAGAAAGAGACTCAACTTTCTTAAGGGCATTCTGCGTGATACAGGAAACAGTGTCCGGGAACTTCCCCTTGGTTATGATGAAAATATCATCAGCATAACCAATGCAATCCATCCCCGAGTGACCATTCTCATTCATAAATGAATCAACCACAACAGTGGAGAAAGAACACCACCCTGTGGACATCCAGTATTGGCCTTAACCACTTGACTACGGCTACGTACGATGCATACATAGTTTGTACTACGTGCGTAATGACGGCTACGTACACTCCGTACATAGTATCCTCCTTTCACTACACAAAAGAGAATCATATCGTTGCAAGGGCAATAAAGTTTTCTTATGTCTTGTAGCAGAGATATGTTTTTTCCACCAGGGATCATGTGGACACTTTGAACCAAGAGCATACCGGAAACGTTCACTCCAAGAAGGAGGGGCGATAGAACTGATTATCTACGAGGTCTTTTTGTTGCTTTGTTAGTGTTTAGACAGGGTTCATACTCCTCAGGGAAAACCTGGAAAACAGGGAATTTGGAATTTGTTACAAAAAGTCAGGGAAAACTCAGGGAAAATAAAAATTTTCATTAAAAATCAGGGAAAATCAGTTATAAAACCTGGAAAAACAAAATTTTTTTTTCTCTCAAGTTATGTTTTTCTTGTTTAGCTTCGTTTCAAAATTTAAATGATTAAGTATTGTGAAAATACACATGTAAATAATGATTTCTACCTGAATTTCTCTCATGATCAGCAGTAATATGACATCTTCATACAGTGGAAGTAGCTGTATTTTGTCCTGTCTAGAAGAGTGTTTCTTGTAATATGTCGCTAATATTTTTTTCAATCTTCTGGGAACTCAGGGAAAACTCAGGGAATTTTTTTCCCATATTTGAGTATGAACCCTGTTAGAGTAAGTGTGTGTTTTTATTAGTGATTTATAAATTTTAGACCATGTGACTGTTTTTGTTTTGAATTTTATTTAAGAATTTGAATGAAATATGGATGACGAAAATAGTAGTGTGTTAGAATTTATTCCAGATGGAGATGAAAATGAGTCGAGCGATTCTGAGTTCTCCAATATAAGTAATATCAAAATCGAAACAAGATCGAAAGATGGGTCTTATGTCTTGTAGTGGAATAACATAAGAGTGCAACCATCAATTTATTATTTTGTGCTTTGTATCTGATCTGTGTGTCTCCTAGAATTGTCTTTGCTTTCCTGCAAAGCCTGGTAGCGAAGCAGGAAGCCGTCTGCTTCTTTCAACGACGTACTCAAGTGGTTAATCATCAGAGAATCACCAAGCAGTGTTACAGAGGCAAACCTGTTGGTGAGGAGACTTTTGATCCAATTTACAGTAGTATTATTGATATTCCTATTAGTAAGAGTATCAATGATGGTGTCTAGTTATATACCTCCACATACATGCCAACTCTCCCGATTTCGGCGAAAGACTACCAAATTTTCGATCTATCTCCCGATTTTCCGATCGGAAGTTAAAAATTTCTGATTTATCATAAAAGAGAGAAAATTACAAAATAGCTCGTAATAGAGCAAAATTAAACAATGTTTATTACAAAAAATATCAGGTATGTAATTTTTTCGCGAATTCGCGGAAATCCGCAGATTTTTTTTCATATTTTATTCAATTCCACGAATTAATTTCTGCCGCTTTAAAAAAAAATCGCGGATATCGTTTGTTTATAAAAAAGAAACCTCATTAATGAGCGACGATCAAATGCTCTACGAAAGCCTCCCGATTGTTAATCTTTTTCCATCCACAACATGAATGTCAATATTCATTTTAAAGTTGCTTTATGAGTTTCTAGAACCTTTAAAGAAATAGAAATGTTAAATATTTCTAGCACATCTAATTATTTTTTGCCCCCCCTTTCATATCTCCAAGTAGCGATCGGCAATCAAGTGTTCTGCAGAAGTCTTTTGTTTCTCAATCTTTCTCTATCCTATCCACAACATAAATGACAATATTGATTTTAAATTTGTTTTGGCAGATCCTAGAAATAGAATTGAAAGAGTTATTGAAAAAATTTTCTGTTAATTTCTAATTTTATCCATAGTTAACTTTCCAAAAATTAAGTATGGAAATATGTATACTTCATATATATATATTAAAAAAAAAAATCTTCCTAATTTTAGTCAAATCTCCCTAATTTTGAACATGAATCTTCCTATTTCTCATTTTTTAAGGTTGGCAAGTATGCCTCCAGCTTTGGTGTTGACAGGAGCTCCCTTTTTAGAGATATCTACGATTTTTCGTACTGTATGTCTGTGTGTGTGAGTGAACATAATAGTGTCTAAACGCTTTGTTAAATAAGCTGAAAATTTGTACATATGTTATAGGTCAACTTAATGCAAACTCTATAGATTTTGATGAATTACTTTGCCACTTACAGTTTTTTTTTTTTTTTTTTTGAACAAAGTTCCTTAATGCGAGTTGTGGTAGTAGTTAACCAGCAGAAATTGTCATGTAAGGGAAGAGCATCACGCTCTCTCCATATGCATTTCTCTTGCCAGAAAGAACTCCAGCAATTTCTACTTTTTCTCCTTAGTTATTGTTGCTAAGGAGGGATTTAAGCACTAGGCATTCATCAGTTGGTGACATTTGTTCAATTGTTTGTAAATTAGGAAACGATGTTGAAGTGGTTATTGTAGCTATTTATATATCCCCGAATCAAAAGCTTGAAGATATAACATTATTTATTTATCGATCTCTGTTAGAATATACTGAGGGAGGTTCTAAATTACTTAAATAAAATTTTCATAAACTGCCACTTATATTGTCTGGAGATTTCAATAATAAAGAAAATTTTGAAGAACTCGCATCCTTTTTATCAGAAAAAATTTGATTTAAGTATTCATAATTATCCATATGGATTAATGAAACTAAAAATAAATTTAACTCAATTCCAGTCTACAGTGACAGTCTCTCAGCCTTACAGGCAATACATCGCCATCAGTCAAAACATCCTCTCATAACGGATATTAATCTATTTCTAATTAACCTTCAAGAAACTACATCTCTGGCTCACGTTTCAGGGCGTCATGGGCAATGAAAAAGCTGATGAGCTGGCAAAAACAGCTACTAAAAATCCGGAAGTCGGCTTTTCCCTCCCTCCCTCTTTCCTTTAACAAAAAATCCCTTTTCTACAGGGTTGGCTAGATTTTGCTCAACCCGAAAAAACCCAAGTGGGTTTTTTCAAAATCCTTGTTTAAAATTGTACTTTTGTTTAACTTACAATAAACATACAAATATAAAACAAGTATTATATACATTATTAGAACATGAACAAAGAATTTTCAGAAATACTGGAGATGCTCAAATTGCTCTATAGAAAAAAAATCCTGAAAAATTGCCCATGAAAAAATGTATAATTATCTTATTAAAACAGGCTAAAAAATTATATTAAAAATTAAAAGCAAGAAAAAAACAAAGTTGTTTGTCAATATAAAGAAAACTGTAGGACTCGAGGAATGTGAAATATAAATAAATAAAAATCAAATTTTAAAAAATTTCTGAAACATTTTACAGTGCAACACTGTTATGCTCCTATTACACACAACTTTCATTTGAGCCAATTTTTGCTTGAATTTTTGGAAGCTGAAATCCGAAAGAGGATTACAATAGTTGAATCAAAAATTGTTCGAAAAACTGGTTTGCACAAAGTGCAGTACATGTCAAGGCACACCTACTTATCACTCTTTTAGCGGGGATGACATGAGAGAGCAAAGAGAACAAGAGTGAATGAATTCCTGCTGGTGCATAAGGAGCTTTCTTCTCATTGGCTTATCACAGTAGGAAAAGTTGCTCATACGAACAACTTTTTCTAACTAGTGAGAAAGAATTGTTCGTATACCCAATTCCTGTTACAGTGAGCGTTGAGGTGATTTGAGCCAACAAAATTGGCTCAAAAGTTGTGCGAAAACTCGTTGTGTGTAATACGAGGGTTGCTATTTATATTTCTGGCCTTGGCAACAGTAAGTGTTGCTAGGCGACCGCAGACGATTTTAATCTAAAGTTTGATATTTTTAAACGTAAATTCAGCAGACGATTTACCATTATAGCTTTATTTGTGTTGTTGACAGTAAATTGAAAAGTTCTTCTCTTTCAAAAAATGGAATTCAATCGTAAAAATTTTCGTGTGATTATTTTTCATAACTTTCGACGTGGATTGTCAAGACAAGAGTGCTTCGATGAACTTAATTCTTTATACAGCGATAAAGCACCATCCTACAGCACTGTAAAAAATTGGTATAACGAATTTAATCGTGGTCGATGTTCGATCCAGGACGAATCCCGTGCAGGTCGTCCAAAATCCGTTGTTGTGCCAGAAAAGATCGATGCTGTGCGTGAACTGATAAAGCAAGATCGTCATGTGACATACCGTGAGATTGAGGCGTCTTTGGACATTAGTATGACAAGCATCAATAAAATATTGCATGAACATTTGAGCGTAAAAAAAATTTGTTCGCGTTGGATCCCGCATAATCTGACAAACGCTCAAAAAAAAGGCTTGTGTCGATTGGTGCAAGGATATGTTGGAAAAATACGTTCAAGGTACTTCAAAGGCTGTGTATAACATCTACACAGGTGACGAATCATGGATCTATGCATATGTGCCAGAAACAAAACAGCAATCAACTGTATGGGTCTTCCAAAGCGAGGCAAAACCAACAAAAGTTGTTCGAGGAAAAGAAGCACATCGAAACAAATGATTGCCTGTTTCTTCGGCATTAATGGTCATGTGGCAACAGTGGCGTTAGAGCAACGCAGGACGGTCAATTCTGAATGGTACACGACCATTTGTTTGCCAGAAGTCATCGGAGAAATTCGAAAAAAGCAGAAGAACAGGCGAATCATTCTTCATCATGACAGTGCGAGCTCTCACACATCGACTCAAACAAATGCATTTCTGACTGAGCGAAAGATCGAACTGATGGGTCATCCGCCGTACAGCCCTGATTTGGCACCCAATGACTTCTTCTTATTCCCACACATCAAAAATAAATTACGTGGACAACGATTTTCGACCCCCGAAGAAGCGGTTGATGCATTCAAAACGCATGTTTTGGAGTTACCTCAATCGGACTGGAAAAAGTGCTTTGAAAATTGGTTCAAACGCATGCAAAAGTGTATTGATCATCATGGAGAATATTTTGAAAAACAATAAAACCAATTTCGATCCTACATATTTGTTTTTTCATTATTAGGCCAGAAATATAAATAGCAACCCTCGTAGGAGCATTATGTAATGTACACTGCTGTTTGTAAAAAATGCAACACCATGAAGAAATCATCAGAATTAAATGAAATTTGCAGCAAATGTCAATTATAGCAGGGGTGGCCAACCCGCGGGCCGCATGCGGCCCACCGCGTAGTTTCTTGCGGCCCACGAGGAGATTAACGATATTTAAAGTTTGACAACTTTGGTTAACGGAACAAAAAGTTTTGATTAACAAAAATTAATAAATACGTACTGACTTTTCAAAGTGAAAATAGCTTTCAACGATTCTGGTAGCTAAAGAACTGTTGTAATGAAATATTACTAGATCTACTATTCATTCTTTTTATTATAGTTTTAATATATAGTCATAAATTTTCTACGATTCTATTTTTAATTTATGAATGAAAATAATTTAAATTAATGTATTCTGCTCCGAATTTTCACCCTACCCTTCCCCGAAAAAGTATATACATATATGAATCATATACTCACAAACACAGATGCACATATGCATATGCACAGTCATAAAATAATAATAATTTCCTTCCCCGACTAATTTCGCCTTAAATTATCGTAGAAACCAGCAGCTGAAGCCTAACGATTGGCAATAACATCTAGTTTTTAATTCAATTGCTAAATTTTTGTCATGTACATACTAAGAATATTTAAAGAATATTTAAATCATGTACATACTAAAACTTGTACAAACTACTTCTTCTACTTCTTTTTTTTTCCCTAATTGCAACACCCATTTTTGACTACATATCCGAATTTCTGAGGTCAAGGCGGTTCGAAAAAAAGTATATTTTATATTCTTTACATCAAGTCTTTATAGAGTTACAAGCAAATATTGATCAGGGTAAATCTCTGTATTTAAAAAAATTAAATTCAGATATCACACAGAAAAGTATTATATCCATTCTGGTAATAATCGGAAAATAAATATAATAATTTTAAATATAAAATAATATAAAGTAATGCTAATTAAGTAATGATGAGTACGTCTAAACTTACTTCAATAACTAATTTATGCGCAAGCAAAGTAATATATGACACAAATGATAACAAAGTCACAGCCCCCTAAGAGCAATAAAAATTGATATTTCACTATATTTCGAAAAATAATGATAGAAATGAACTGTAAATTTAGAAACCCACATTTTTGATGATGCCCATTCAATTTGTGCAAAAATTAATGCAGGTCATAACTCATAGGTTTTTGAAATATGAACTGATTAATTATTTTCATAATTCAAAAAATTATTTTTAATCAAAAATATTGATGGAATATATTTGGGTTAATTCATACTAACGTAAAAAGAAAAAAAGAAGAAATTTTAATATATTAATTTTTTGGGAAGACATGAATTAATGTTTATTACTTCATTTAACATTAGCATCTCCATATTTTAACAAATTATAGCTCTGAAGAAAAATTGAGAGAAACATATAAACTATACCACTTTCTGGGCTGATTTGAACCAAATAATCCAAAAATCTTGTCGAAATTGGAGGTTGCCTTTGAAAAAAAAATGAAGTTGATGTCATTTTTAATATGTATGTACCCCTTAAGCAAAATCTAACTAAACTAGGCCTTATTACTAGTCGATTGGCACCAGCCGCAAGTCTCTACACTAATTTACGGCGAAATTAGTCGGGGGGAGGGGGGGGGGGGTTACTGTACATACGGTGCGGCCCGAATGAATAAAATAGATTTCCAATGCGGCCCACCAAATGTTTTGGGTTGGACAGGCCTGAATTATAGGATGTTATGCAAAATAGTAAAGTGTTAGAGCCACTGCGCTTGAGTGGAGTGCGCAGCGCCCTCTGAACTGATGTTGAAAGCGTATAAATAGAGGGCTGTAGCAGGACGTTGAAAATAGTTAATGATTAATTGTTAGTGGTGAATGTTTAGTGAGACCTAAGTATGCCCTCCACGACAGAAGAAGGAGAATTGAACTGGGGAGGATTACTGGCCTTCGAAAAAGAGGATTTTCCTATCATGCAGTAGCAGCTCGTGTGCAGCAGAACAGTTCCACAGTGATGCGAGTTTGGAAGCAGTGGACCGACGAGCACCGAACAACTCGAAAAACTGGCAGTGGACGACAGAAGATGACGTCAGCGTGTGACGATCGACACCTGCTCTGCATGGGGGTGAATGACAGTGCAGCTTCCTCCAGGCAGTTGGCAGCACATTGGTCTACTGCTACAGGTGTACTAATGTCGGCTTCGTCAATTCGTCGACATCTGCTGCACTGTGGACTGTGTGCAAGGATGCCTTTATACAGGATCCCCCTCACAGCAAACCATCGACAGCTGCGTCTTCAATGGGCTCATGAGCACAGAGCCTGGCAATCTGATTGGCACCAAGTTGTCTTTTCAGATGAATCATGCTTCAATTTGTGGGATGCGTTCGTGTTAGACACTATGCCGGTCAACGCTGCCTTTCAGAGTGCCTTATCGAACGACATAGTGACCGAACACCCGGAGTTATGGTATGGGGTGCGATTTCATTTCAAGGACGATCCAATTTGCTACGAATTGAGGGTAATCTCAATAGCAACAGGTACGTCCGTGAAGTGCTACAGCCCAAAATTGTTCCCTTCCTTCAAGGCATCCCTGGAGCTATTTTTCAGCAGGATAATGCATGCCCACATGTTGCAAAGACTGTTCAAGACTTCTGTTCAGCCCAACACATGCAACATCTTCCTTAGCCTGCTTATTCACCGGATATGTCGCCTATTGATCACGTGTAAGGTTTGGTTGGTCGGAATCTTGCTCGTGATCCGCATCCTGCAGCTTCAAAAGACGAACTTAGGCTGTGCATACAAGCAGTATGGAATTCTCTTCCACAAGCAGACATTCAAAATCTGTTTGACTCCATGCCACGTCGTATAGCAGCACTTATTGCAGCGCATAGTGGCTACACCAAATACTGATTTCGGACACTTATTTTTTTTTTTTTTTTTTTTTTGCTTTGAAAATTTTGTCATTTATTTGTACCAATACAAATCGTTTGTGCATTAAATTTCATTTAATTCTGATGATTCCTTCATGGTGTTGCATTTTTTACAAACAGCAGTTTAGAAGGACGATAATTAAAAATATTTTGTGAAAATTTATTGATTACAAAAAGTTTAATAAAGCAACATTAAATAACTATTAAAATTCAATTTTTTGTTGTAAAGGGCAGATAAAAAGAAATTTAGAATATTTAAAGTGCAATTATTTAATTTTTAAAATTTCTTTATAACTTAATCATAAAAAAAAAATTGAAAATTTAAAAATTAAATTTTTTACTTTCTTCTATATGTAATATAGAGAAAGTATTGGATTCGCGAAAATTTTCGACCTCCGTTTTTTGACGGATCTATACGTTTTGGGGTGTCCTGAACACGAATTGATAGTTTTTAAAAAATGTCTGTCTGTGTGTGTGTGTGTGTGTGTCTCTGTAATTTAGTGTTTTCACCGTATCTCACGAACTAATGAATGAAGTTCAACCAAACTTGGTATATAGTTGGAACCTGGCGGGGCATTGTGCTGATTAGATTTGGGGATCAATAGCCCAGCAGGCGGCGCTGTGATCGCATTTTATGTAAATTTTTAACATGGCAGTATAGGACAAATTTTCGTATTTTTCACCGTATCTCACGAACCAATGAATGAAATTCAACCAAACTTGGTATATAGTTAGAACCTGACGGGGCATGGTGCTGATTAGATTTGGGGATCAATCGTCCAGCAGGTGGCGCTGTGATCGCAAAATTTCGTATTTTTCACCGTATCTCACGAGCCGATGAATGAAATTGAACCAAACTTGGTATATAGTTGGACCCTGACATGGAATGGTGCTGATTAGATTTTGGGATCAATCGCCCAGCAGATGGCGCTGTGATCGCATTTTATGTAAACTTTTAACATGGCAGTATAGGACAAAATTTCGTATAAATGTACATAATGAGCATTATTTTAAACTTGTAATTGTAAAATTAATATGAATTATTGATAATAGTATTGATAATAGTAGTTAACTACGAAAAAATTTTGTGCATGTGGGGGCACCGGTTCCCCCCTCGGGGGGGAAGTACCCCCCGGGGGGGGGGTAAATTTTCAAGATGGGTATCTTTCGAAAGATCTCGTCAATACCTTTAAAACGAATGGTTGAAGTATAAATCTGCGATAATTTAAAACAAAGTTATCGATTTTTTTTTACTTTTAACAAAAAAAAACCTTAGAATTTTTTTTTTTTTTTTAAATATTGTTACTGGTTGAATATGTATTACTTTTAACAAAAAATCTGATGTGGGCACCACATGACTTCCTTATACACTTTTAAAAATATACCTAATGTTAAAAAACATTGACATTGGACCCGAAACAGTTGGCTAAAAATATTTTAAAAAATGAATTATCACCGTGTTCTGAGCTTTTCTGAAAGTTAGTTAAAAACCGATGCAAGATTTGTACTGGTAACGCTGACGAAGGCAGCAAGGACCCGAAAAAATTGGCTAAAAGTATTTTTTTTAATGCAGTTTCACCGTATTCTGAACTATTCTGAAAGTTTCAAATGTCTAGCTAGTCGGGAAGTTAGTTAAATAAATTTTCTGTTGAACCTTATAAACGCTGTCGAAGGCAGCAGTGACCTAAAACAATTGGCTAAAAATATTTAAAAAATGCATTGTCACCGTGTTCTGAGTTTTCCCGGAAGTTTTAAATGTCTAGCTAGTCGGGAAGTTAGTTAAAAATCGATTGCAAGATTTGCACTGGTAACGCTGCCGAAGACAGCAGGGACCCTAAACAGTTGGCTAAAAATATTTAAAAAATGCATTTTCACCGTGTTCTGATCTAGTATCTAGTCTGAAAGTTCCAAATGTCTAGCTAGTCAAGAAGTTAGTTAAATAAATTTTCTGTTGAATCACATAAACGCTGTTGAAGACAGCAGGTATTAGAAACAGTTGACTAAAAGTATTAAAAAAAGGCATTGTTATTGCATTCTGAACTCTTCTGAAAGTTTTAAATCTCTAGCTAGTCGAGAAGTCAGTTAAATTGCAAGATTTGTCCAAACCGTTTTTGAGTTATTACCGTTTTTTGATACATTTTGGCCATTATGAACCTAATTTTCCTAAATACCTCCAAAACGGAAAATCATACAAAAACCAAAAAGGGAGGTGCACAACTAGATGTTATAACAAACATATGTACCAATTCGCAACTTTCTACGTCCAACCGTTTTTGAGTTATGCGACATACTCACACACAGACACACATACATACAGACGTCACGAAAAATCGTGTAAAGTCCCGTATATCTCTAAAACGAGAGCTCGTGTTAAGACGACACTTGCAGATGTACAACTAGACATCATGACAGTCACACGTATAAATTGGCAACATTCAGCGATCATTCGTTTTCGAGCAATGTGAAATGCAAAATCCATTTCGCAAATCGGGATTACTATACTTCCTTATACTTTGTATAAGGAAGTTTAAAAAGAACATAGAAAAAAAATCGTTTTTTTTTTTTTTTTTATATTGTTACTGATTGAATATGTATTAGGAAAATATAGAAGAAAGTCTTGTGGTGGCCACAACATACTAGTTAAATTTTGATTTTAATGAATAAATAATAATTTAATTTTTTAAATTATCTTATTATGAACGATGTACTTATTGTTTAAAAAAAAAGAAAGAAAGAAAATATTTTTGAATGTGGTAAAAAACCTGAAAATATTCTGATAAAACCCAAAAAACCATGATTATACCCGTTAAAATCCATAAAACCCACTGGGCTGGGTTTTTTCCAACCCTGCTTTTCTAAAACCTCCAGAAAGAATGTTAAGCTGAGTGGGATACTTCAGACATTTTCTATACGTATGCCCTCATTAACTCTGTGAAAAATTATGACTTTGATTTGTCTCCAGCAATTTCAGCCTTTCTGATGGGTCATGGACCTTTCAGAACCTACTTATTTCGTTTCCATTGCTCGAGGATCTCTCGATGTGAGTGCGGAGAGGAAGGCTCTCCTGAACATGCTTACTTTGCATGTCCCCTCACAGCCCCATTTCATTTACTCAACCCTCCAATTAGACCCAATAACTGGCTTTTTAACATTTTAGAGCATCCCCTTTTAAGAACTAAATTAACTAAAATCTTTGTGACCCTAATGGAAATATCCAATATAACAAACTAAAAATCTTACTAACTTTTCCAAAGTCCCATCACAAAACTTTCTTCAGCTGCCTACGAAATTTCCTCATTAGAAGCCTAAATTTTGTCTTTTTAATTAACTGCTGCCCTCTGTTGCATGGGATTTTCTATCCAGAAGCATTTTTTTTTTTTTTTTTTTTTTTTGTTCATGCAATAAACAACAGGGGAGGCTTAACCTTTTGAAACAGACTGTTTCAAAATTTCTCATTGTAATGTGACATTTGTCGTCAGAGCCCCTCTTTGAAGATTAAAATCGCTCAAAACTGCTGCGTAGTGGTGAATGGTCTCCTTCCATCTGAATCATTGAATAATGATCCAGCACAGTTCAGAACAAAATAATGTACAATTGATGCTGTGTTTTTTTTTTTTTTTTTTTTTTTTTAGATACTTGGACAAAATTGAATCTCAAACATGTATCTTATCATAAACCAATAATTACCATGATAGAATATGATAACAATCAAAAAAAATATTTTATTTTAGTATTTTTTTTTTTTTTTTTTTTTTTTTTTTTTTTATGTATAATTTATAATTCTTTTTTTTTTTTTTTTTTTTTTTAGATTTAATTTTTAGTAAACAAATATTTTCGCTAAAATATTAAATACAACTTTTTAATTTGATTCCTTTCCTTACTTTACATTATTTGCATTGAGAAAAAAAATAAAAATAAAATAAAATAAACAATAAAATAGTGAGAGAGAATAAACAATCTAGATCTCTATCAAATCAAATTCGGAATTAGAGAAAAGGTGTGAGGAATTTTGTTCCTGGCGAGAATCCCCCGATCGCTTATTTTATTTTATTTTTTTGTACAGGAACACAGAAAAATTCTTTATCATTATGGTATATGGGTTGAAATTATTGATTGGTTGAAAGTGTGATAACGTCTAAATGCCTTTATCCAATTGAGCTGAAAATTTATATACATGTTATAGGCCACCGTCCCACGAACTGTATTGATTTTGATGAATCTAGCACTTATACATTTTTACTGCAAAAAATTCCTTATCATTATGACCTATGGACTCAAATTATTTAAATTGCAACAGCATTGATTGAGCTGATGAATTTCAGATTTCTCTTACTTTACTTTATTTATACAACCGTTAATTACTTTAATGTTTGGAAATCTGGGTAAAGTCACTCCAAATTTTTATTTTCCAAACATACATATATCTAAGGAAAGTATTGTACTCATGAAAAAAAAAAATCGATTTTTTGATGTATCTATACGTTTTGTGGTCTCCTGAGTTCATTTTTGCTATTTTTACAGTGGTGTATGTGTCTAAGCAGAGAAGATAGTGTGTAAATGCTTTGTTCGAATCAGCTGAAAGTTGGTATGTATGTTGTAAGTCACTGTAGCATGAACTGTATAGATTTTGGTGAATCTAGCACTTATAGTTTTTTTACAGGGGCATAAAGGAAAATTCTTTATCATTCTTACCTATGGACTCGAGAGTATTTCAAGTGAGATAGCATCTAAATGTTTTATTTGATTGAGCTAAAAATTTATATTGTTGTTGTAGGTCAAGTACGACAGTATCTAAACGCCTTATTGGAATGAACTAAAAATTTGTGCACAGGATATAGGTCACTGTGGTAGGAAATGTATTGATTTTTGTGATTATAGCATTTATAGTTTTTTTTACAGGGACACTATGAAAAGTTCTTTATCATCATGGCATATGGGCTGAAATTATTTAAAGTGTGATAGCGTCTGAATGCCTTATTCGATTGAGCTTTAAATTTATGTACTTGTTATAGGTCACCGTCGCCCGAACTGTATAGGTTTTGATGAATCTAACAGTTACAGACTTTTACAGAGACACAACAAAAATTCATCATTATACCTATGGACTCAAGCTATCTGAAGTGCAACAACAACAAATAAGCAACTGTCGATTATCCGTCAGCAGATTATGTGCATTGCGGGTTGTCCACAGGCGCAGCGAAAGTGCTGGATCAAGAGAAAGTATTTTCTCAACATGAAATAATAATAATAATAATAATAATACATAATTGTATTTCTTTTTTCTTTTTTTTTCTTTTTTTTTTAAGAAAAAAATTTAATTATAAAAATTTGTGTTACTTTTATTAGTGCTAGAGGCCTATTTCAGTCGGTACAGTTGTCGAATTTTTATAGGTCACTCTTAATTAGTGCTAGAGGCCTATTTCAGTCGGTTTATTGAATGGGGATTTATTGAATGAAGTCCCCCCAAGGCACAACTTTGACATGAGTCCCCCCCAGGCCCAACTTTGACATGAGTCCCCCCCCCCAAGGTACCCCTATTTCAGTCGGTACAGCGTTGTCGAATTTTTATAGGTCACTCTTAATTAGTGATAGAGGCCTATTTCAGTCGGTTTATTGAATGGGGATTTATTGAATGAAGTCCCCCCAAGGCACAACTTTGACATGAGTCCCCCGCAAGGTACCCCTATTTCAGTCGGTACAGCGTTGTCGAATTTTTATACGTCACTCTTAATAGTGCTAAAGGCCTATTTCAGTCGGTTTATTGAATGGGGATTTATTGAATGAAGTCCCCCCAAGGCACAACTTTGACATGAGTCCCCCCCAAGGTACCCCTATTTCAGTCGGTACAGCGTTGTCGAATTTTTATACGTCAATCTTAATAGTGCTAAGGGCCTATTTCAGTCGGTTTATTGAATGGGGATTTATTGAATGAAGTCCCCCCAAGGCACAACTTTGACATGAGTCCCCCCCAAGGTACCCCTATTTCAGTCGGTACAGCGTTGTCGAATTTTTATACGTCACTCTTAATAGTGCTAAGGGCCTATTTCAGTCGGTTTATTGAATGGGGATTTATTGAATGAAGTCCCCCCAAGGCACAACTTTGACATGAGTCCCCCCCAGGCCCAACTTTGACGTGAGTCCCCCCCCCCCAAGGTACAACTTTGACATGAGTCCCCCCAAGGCCCAACTTTGACATGAGTCCCCCCCAGGCCCAAGTTTGACATGAGTCCCCCCAAGGTACAACTTTGACATGAGTCCCCCCCCAAGGCACACCTTTGACATGAGTCCCCCCCAAGGCACACCTCCCCCTCATTGGGAAAAAGAGAAAAAACGTTGTTTTGCGGCTATAAGACAGTTTGGACTTCCAACGTTATTTGTTACAGTATCTGCAGCTGAAACACATTGGTTTGATTTAATGAAAACTTTATCATGGAATTTAGATCGTCACGAATTAACTAAAGAAGAATTTGTCGATATTAACAAGTTTAGCAGTAGGCCTCTGGCACTAAATTAAAATCTGTCAATGTCAGATTTTCATGTTTTAAATAATGAAATAATGTCGTGTCTGTATATTTTTTATATATATATATATATATTTTTTTTTTTTCGTACAGTACAAGAGAGTACGGTATCAGATATGCTAACATTTTGATTTATTTTGGAAGCAATGTTAGTACTCACCTTTTTTTTTTTTTTTTTTCAGCAACACTTTTCTTGTTATTTTATTATTATTCTTTCTTTTTATTCAATTGTAATTACATATCGGAGAAAATTACGCTAAAAATTAAGTGGTGTAGAAAAAGAGCGGTTATTCACAATGCGCCGGAATAAATTAAAATGTTGCCATGCTGGCGGCACTGTTTAATTTAGTGCATAAATTAACTTACAGATTGTAACCTGGCCTTATCGTAAGTATGCTTTTTTGTTTATTTATTTATTTTTTTTTTTTTATCCTTTAATATGTAGAAAGCAAATATTTTTAGTATATCTTGAATATTTTCATTGTTTGCATTATGTTTTAGATATAATACAATCACGTTTTTGAGCTAAGATTTTATTTTATTTATTATTATTTATTTATTTATTTTAGTTACGGTCTCAATCTATAGATTTTTACGATAGTTGGACATTTATCAAAATCTAAAATTTATCGAAAATATAATTGAATAATTTGAAAGCGATGTTATAATTTGAAAAAAAAAACTAATAGTCCTCCATACTAAACTAAATTCTGCTTTTGTCAAAATGTCATCAAAATATTTTTTTTTTCTTTTTTTTTTAAGATAAAGAAATGAAAATTAATAATAATCAGTATCGAAAAAGTTTTTTTTTTTTTTTTTGAGGGAGGGGGGGGGTGAAAGGTCGAAATGCTTATATATATATATATATATATTAATGTCATTTAACCTTCAGTTCCAACCTTTTTGTAGTTTATCCTTAATTTACATTACCCATGACACTCAACTCCGCGAATAATCGGGACTATACTGTATTATTTAGGGAACACTACTCAAACACGTATTATAATTTTCTCTTTGTTTATTTAACTACTTCTTTTATAGTTTAATTTATTTAAACAATCGTTAATTAATTAATATTCGAAAAATTGGGTGGAGTCACTCCAAATTTTATTATTATTATTATTTTATGTAAGGAAACACGCACTTCCAATTTTGTAAGCTCAGGTTTTAGATGGTTTCTTTAACGAGTATGTAATGCATTTTTTTTTTTTTTTTTTTTTTTTTTTCGTGTACACACACGAAAAAATAAATAAATAAATAAACACTAAGTATTTTTACATGTCTTTGTCTAGACCTTTTAGATATTTCCTTCATTTTATAACGCTTAATTTTTGTCAAAAATAGGAATTTTTCCCGTAGGGTGAAATGCACTCTGAAGTATAGGAACTATATATGTCATATATCTCAATATTACTGATACATCTCAATTATTGCCTCCTAAAAAACACTTTAAAAACATTTTGCTTTTAACTAGGAAGGAACAAAACTCATAAAAATTATTTTTATATATTAAATACGGGCGAGATCTTCTTAGAAAGACCCTCATGGAGGGCTTTTCAAATATAGGCGCAGGACCTTATTGTAATCAATCGACCTTAACTCACACAACTATATTTTTATAAATTTTTCTTTATTTTAAAAGGAAATCATACTGTAAATTGCTTTTGTATAGCTCTAACGTAGTGGTTGCATTTGCAGTACATTACCTAATTTTTAACTGTGCAATAAAAAAAGCTCACAAAAGCATCTTTGTAGTTTTATTTCTAATCCGGAAGCATTAAAAAGATTGTTTTTATGTAGACTTCATATCATCTCAACTTTGCAAATGCACCCTACTTGTCTCATTGTGGGCGAACTAATTTTTTGTTTAGACAATGTTATATGTAATTCATAAAAGTATATGTAAAGCCATGATAAAAAACAACCTAACCTAAATAAAGCAATCCTTATAGTACAGTGGGTGTTCAAATTATTAGAAATGTTTTTTTTTTTTTTTTTTTTTTTTCTAAAAAAATATTGGACAAAATGGCCCGGGGCTTCAGACATGCAAAGAACATTTAAAAGCTCACATTTTTCCACTATCAATTTAGTTCAGCGTGCAATTAGGGGACCAACCACAAATTGAAGAAGAGCGCACATACTTTGGATCACCCTGAATCATAAAAAGCTACAAATGAGGTGTAACTTTAACACATTGTTGCTCATACTATGTGCAATATTTGTATACTTTAGTGCGGGAATTGTGCAATTATTTAGGCAGATATAATCTTTTTTTTTTTTTTTTTTTTTCAAAAATTATTAATTTTTTTGACAACTTTTTTGCTTATAACTACAACGGTTTTCCATAAAACTTTACAAAATTTACAGAAAATTTGAAAAAACATTAGAGAAACGTTATTCTGAAACATAAAATTCCCACGTGTAATATTCACTGAGATATGAGCATTTATATTTTATATTAGTAAATATTGTTTTACTGTGCATGTGCGAAAGATAGATAAATTTTTATTGCATTGGTTGAAAGCTAGATATATTGAGCAACTTTTGCCAAAAGCTATTTGAATAGAGCAAAAATTACGCCAATTGTCGGTTAAAGAACGAGCTAGATTTTAGGTATTTTCCAGAGTTGAAATTTCATAAGGGTTTTTACCGATGCTGCGTATTTAATTTGAAGATCCAATTATTTCAATCACGTTGTAAAAGTTCTTAAAAAAAAAAAATCCCTTATGAAATCACAAATTTTAGTAAATAAATAAAAATATGTTAAAATTACAAGCCTATAAGGGGTTTTTCACAAAAAATAATTTTTGCAATGTGGTTAAAATAATTGGATCTTCAAATTAAATACCCAGCATGGGTAAAACCCCTTGTGAAATTTCAACTCTGGAAAATACCTAAACTCTAGCTCGTTCTTTTGCCGATAATCTGCTTATTTTTGTTTCTGTATTCAAATGAGCTTTTGACAAAAGTTGCTCAATATATCTAACTTTCAACCTGTGCAATAAAATTTTTTCTATCTTTCGCGCATGCTCAGTAAAACAATATTTACTAATATAAAATATAAATGCTCATGTCTCAGTGAATATTACACGTGAGAATTTTATGTTTCAGAATAATGGTTTTTCAATTTTTCTGTAAATTTTGTGAAATTTTATGGAAATTCGTTCTAGTTTTCAAAAAAAGTTTTCAAAAAAATTAATAATTTTTGAAAAAAAAAAAAAATTATATTTGTCTAAATTGAGCAATTCTCGTACCAAAACATATAAATATTGTACATAGTATGTGCAACAATGTGTTAAAGTTATAAGTCATTTGTAGCTTTTTATGATACAGGGGGATCCAAAGTATGTGGTTTCTTACTTAATTGCACTCTTAACTAAATCTATAGTGGAAATTGTGCGTTTTTTAATGTTCTTTGCATGTTTGAAGTCCCGGGGCCATTTTGTCCAGTTTTTTTTTTTTTTTTTTTTTTTTTAGAAAGCCAAAAAAATGTAAAAAAAAAATCTTATAATTGGAACTCCCACTGTTTGTGTAAGTGTTCTTATCTATGATATCTTCAAAGTCTAGACAAAAAATATCTTTTTTTTTTTTTTTTTTCTTAAGAATTGTACATCAATTTACATTAAATCTATAAATAGATTCAACTCAGTAAACATAGTAAATTAAACAACTTTTTTTTTTTTGGAGAAATTTAACTAGAAAAATGTTATTAATTCCATCTAGCCCCATTCAACTCTTTGCATATTTTGGCATTATACTGATTTATATAAACCATACAGATCAAAAGTAACTATCAAAATATGTATTAAATGTAACCATTTATAAAAATAACATCATCAGATAAAAGTTATTAATGTCATGTATCGTGACTCTTTGTTTATTTGAGCATTATACTGATCTATATAAAACATGTAAATCAAAAGTAACTATCAAAATAGAAAATATATATTGAATATAATCATTTATAAAAACGCTAGAATTTATTTTTTGAAATATAGCAGTAAAATATCCTAAAATCGCAATTAAAAAGCTAATCAGAAACTGACTTTTTCCCCATAAAAACCTTATTTTGTAAATTACTGCTGAACTATAACAAATGTGCCATTCAGTAACTGCTCGTGGAAGTGAATACCAGTTTACCAAACTACAAAAACTTACAGAAGAATTCTGAGTGATAAATAGCAGAATTATTCAAGTTGTTCACAATAGCCCCCTTCTCTCCTACTTTCATTTTTTCATTTAAGATCAGTTTTATTCACTTAGAAGTCATTAAATTTAAATTTATGAGCTAAGTGATGGCATGACATAAATTCCTTCTTGAATTTCATCTTTAAATACGTACATTCAGAAATATAAAGATTTATCACTTATTTTCTGTATATAGACAGGTTATTAACATATGGAGATTAACTTCAGTTATATGGCATGGGGGCCATTAGTCAGTTCAAGTTAAGGTGATATTTAAAAATTAGTCCGACCTCGCTGAGGTAATTTGTTTTTGAGATATTGTGTACGCAGACTAACACACTTAATAAGAAAGCCGTTGCCGCTTTGATTGCAGCACTCTTGCCTACTTGTTCGCCTGACGAAAGGTCGTATGTTTTATCGACCTGAAACAATCAGTTCAGGAAAAGAAAAATATTTGTTCTTGGAAAATGTGATTCCTAAGAGAAATACGCTATTGTATATAGGCCTTAAGTCGTACGGGGAAATTTTGAGGCTGGGAAAAACTGGCCCTTAAGGGAGGTGGCCTCTCAATAGAGATGGACTCTTAGAGGAGTTTCACTGTATTTGCTTTATAGTAATTATCATTCATTAGAATTTTTTTTTTTTTTTTTTTAAGTTTAATTAATTTTGAGTTATTTACGTCTGGATGGTTATTATAATTCCTCATTAAAATTTCGAATAAATAAATGTCGGACATAACTGGCGACGGAGTTTTCCGATTTTCAATTACTGTTCAAATCGGATATTGAAGATCAAGACTTTACTGCTTATGTCATAGGGATTTATCCTTCTCTTCCGCATTACAAAAAGGCGATGCCTCAAAGTGATCGAACTTTTTAGCAAAACCCGTATTTAAGATTTTGGTCACGTGACAGTCTGTGGTGGATGGGAGTAATCCCTTTTTGCTTAACGTTGCGCAACTGGCTCTTCGTGATCTTTTCATTCTTAACGGTCTGATCGCACTAGTTGCTCCTTTTTTTCACAGCAAAAGCGTCCGACGACAGCCGATGTCTCCCGGTGTTGCAACTGGCAGTAGAACAAAACCCTTCCCCATTCTAGGTAGGCTAAATCACTTTTAATTAAAATAGAAAGCATTGTTTATATACACACATCGTAAATATTGACTGCGGCGTATATACTATCTTATTTTTCTCGCTGATATTTCCCCTTCAAAAGATTCATTTTTAAATGATCTTTGATAATTCTTTTTGCGGTCTGTGGTACTTAATAACTTTTGTCTATAATAATATTTTCCACAAAATTACACCTATCTATATATATATAGAATTTATTTTTTTTATTAATTTATTTATTTCAAAGAATATTTAACAGAAACTAATTATGTAAATTATGGGATAGTTTTAATTATTCGTTAAAAATTGTATTAATCTAATAATTATTTATTTTACTAAATCATATAATGACAATGACTGATGTTTTAAATATTATTTATTGACTTAATTTCATATTCTTAACCCTTTCAGATGAGACTATAATACTTTTGGGTTGAAAAATCAGTTTTGAATCACTATAAATATAATTTGATTTTAATGTGCACATATTAAAGTGAAATACATGAAGGATTGAGGAATAAAGTTTAAAACGAAAAAATATCTGCCCATTAAAAAAATAGTGGACTTTTTTTTTTTTTTTTTTAGCACTGAAGTACAACAATGTGAAGTTTTAAGCATTAAAATTTCTCCAAAACTATTTAAAATAAATAATAATAATTTTCAAATTTTTTGAAAAATTTAAAATGCCACAGTTGGCTAACTTTTTTTTTCCATTTTCTTCTTCGATTTTACATTATTGTAATTTAACAATCCATTCTTCGATAAGATATGATTACTTTTTCAACTCCGATCGGAAAACAGAGGAATTTGTTGTTATATATTTCTATATTAAGCAAAATACGTTGATTTTGAAAGTAATTCTACCTTATTTTTTTCTGAGGACATAATTTTGTATGGAAAAAGTAGGAAAATCTTTAATAAAAGTATGGCAATCTTAGTTTTTGTCAAGTAATTCATAAATAAATGTAAAACTACAGCAGAAGGAAAGAAATTATTTTTTTACTAGCAAACCAGTGCGAAATATTCGCCCTTTATTTCTTTTCTTATTTACCTTTAAATTTTGAAACTCATAAATGTTATACCAATTTCACCACCTAATTAAAATTTTAATTTATCAGAAGCCAAATGATTATTAAAACCAAATTAATATTGTACAATAGTGAAAGCAAAATCATTCAAAGAAAGGTTTCAAAATAAAATTCATGGTTCACGACCCAATTTTCATACTTTCACAGGCAGTACAGTTTTAATATAAGACTCCCACGACGCCTTTTAAATTTTTGTCGGCATGTTGGTGATGACTTTTTACTAATTTTGGTATATATTTTTGTTAAAAAAAAAAATGTATATATATATATATATATATAAAATAAATAAATAAAATAAACTAAACTAATTCCTATTTTGATTATATTTTTTATGATTGTGTTTTTTAGTCAATTTATGACACAAAAGTTCATATTCTGTATATATCTTTAAAATGTTGCCGGGTTTAAAATGACGCTTGCAAAGTATCTGAAGAAACAACTGTTAAAAATATATTTTTTCGTAAAATAATCTCATCAGAGAAATGTCGTCATTTTTTCTTAGTAGTCCATTGAGCTAAGTCCGCGTGCTTAAATATTGTCCATGTATAAATATTATTTTTTTATCCTCGTGTATCGTATCGACAAAAAATAATTGAAACTGATCCACGTTAGAGAAGTATTATATAGATTATTTTATAAAAATATTTTTGTAATATTTTTACAAGCTAAAAATACATATTTTATTTATTTCAATTACGCATTATTATTATTAAGGACGTAATTATTTATTTTTGTAAACATTTTAACCAATAATTAAAAATAATAATTTAATTAATAATAATTTGTCAAAATATTAATTAATATTTTTAGAAATTAAAAAATATGTTTTTTATTTATTTTATTTATATTTTCTTATTGCATTGATTTTTTTTTCTCATTTTTACTTTCTTCTATATTCAACAGAAGAAAGTATTCGATTCGTAAAAATTTTCGACCTCGGGTTTTTGATGGGTTTACATGTTTTGAGAGCTGCAGAACACGATTTGACCATTTTTAGAAAATGTCTGTCTGTTAGTCTGTCTCTGTGTGTGTGACAAAATTTTGTGGCAACTGTATCTCAGGAACTACTTCACAGAATTTCATACAAATCGGTATGTAGTTGCACCTTGACATAAATTAGTGCCTATCAACTTTTGGTAAAAATTGTTTTACAGGTTGCGTTGCCATCCCGCTTTTTCTAAATTTTTAACATGGTGATATAGGACAAAATTTTGTATAAATGTGCATAAAGAGAATTATTTTTTAGTAATCATTATGAAATTTACAAGAATTATTTATAATAGAGATAGTCAACTGGGAAAATTTTTTTGTATGTGTAGGAGCCTCGCCCCCCCCCCCCTGGAGGGGAGTAAATTTTCAAGATGGGTATCTTTCGAAAGGTCTCGTCAGTACCTTTAAAACGAATGGTTGAACTATAAATATGTGATAATTTAAAACAAAGTTATCGATTTTTTTTTTTACTTAAAAAAAAAAAAGAAAAGAAATCGTTTTTTTTTTTTTTTTTTTAACGAAAATTAACCAAACTTTTTATTTAGTTGGCCCCTGAGATAAATTGTTGCTGATTAGATTTAGGGGTCAATCGCTCAACAGGTGGCGCTGTGATCGTATTTTTTCTAAATTTTTAACATGGCAGTATAGGATAAAATTTCGTATAAATGTACATAATGAGAGTTATTCTTAACCTGTGATTGTAAAATTAATATGAATTATTGATAATAGTAGTAGTTAATTAGGAAAAAAAATTGTGCCTGTGGGGACATCGCTTCCCCCCCTGGGGGGATAAATTTTCAAAATGAGTATCTTTTGAAAGGTCTCGTCAATACCTTTAAAACGAATGGTTGAACTATAAATATGTGATAATTTAAAACAAAGTTATCTTTTTTTTTTTTTTTACTTTTAACGAAAAAAAACTTTGAAAAAAAAATCGTTTTTTTTTTTTTTTTTTTTTTTTTTTAAATATTGTTACTGAGTGAATTTGCATAGGAAAATATAGAAGAAAGTCTTGTGGTGGCCACAACATACTAGTTTTATTTTTAAAAATATTATATAAATAAAAATAATAACTTATTTAAATATTATTTATAAAATTTATTATGGCAAACATTATTTAAAAGAAATTTATATTTCATAAGCTAGTAAATAACGTACACCTTATTATTATTATTATTATTTTTTTTTTTTTTTTAATCATTTTATTTCAAGAAAACGGGTACATTTTGCGTACTAGCAAATAATCAAAAAATATTTCTTTTAGTATAGTTAATTTAAAATATTGAAAAAAATACGTGCCATTTTACAAAAATGCATTCAGATCTAACATATTAAATATGTTGTAAAACAGAACTTAAAAACAACAAGTTAGCAAATAAATAATGTAATCATATCATGTGTTAGGAAATAAATACGTAAAACAGTTGCAATAAGAGAATTCAAAGTACTTAAAACATGTTATAAAATAAATAATAATACATTTTTATCTTTTAAATTTTTTTCAAAATTAAAGTAATTTACTTCCTAACAAAATAAAAATGTAATAAGTAAATTCTCCTCCAGTTATGATGTAAAATAATCGAAATTTCTTCTCAGCGTAATGTGAAGCAATGGAGCAACTAGCACTAAAATGGAGGATTTCGTCAAAAATCCAGCACGCCTCACATATCATGTCATTATTATTATTATTATACGCAAAAGAATCAGATATAGCCGTTCTTAAATTGCAGAAATCGCTGTATAGCAGCACCACCTGTTGACACCAAAAGTTGATAGGTACTAATTTATGTCAAGGTGGATCTACATATAAGTTTATATGCAATTCTGTGCAATAGTTTCTGAGATATAGCCCTCCCTTAAATTGCGGAAATCGCTGTATAGCAGCGCCACCTGTTGCCCAATAAGCATCCAAATTGAATCAGCATAATGTCTCATAATGACCTTCTTACATATCAAGTTTTGTTTGATTATACGCAATGGAACCTGAGATATAGCCGCCCCTTAAATTGCGGTAATCGCTGTATAGCAGCGCCACCTGTTCAGCGGTTGACACCAAAAGTTGATAGGCACAAATTTAGGTCAAGGTGCATCTACATATAAATTTATATACAATTCTGAGCAGTAGTTCCGGAGATACAGTTGCCACAAAATATTTTTCACACACATACATGTAGAATCTTGGCTGGGCGTCTAGGGGTGGGGCAATGATGAGTTGCGACTTAGAAGACTAAACATTTATTACGTAACACACATACAACACAAGATACACAAAGAAAATATGATAATAGAAGAATTTGCATAATTATCCAACAGCTGGTTTCGAGGCTTAGCACATAACAAACTTTTTTCATCAGTATAACCGTAACAAAACAACATTTAAGCACCTACTCGTAGTTATATACACAAAAACACCTACGCGTGCTATCAAATAGTGAAAATGAAGTAATGAGCCCTCCATGGCTCTACACACTTATTAAGAGCACAACAAGCTCTAATTAGGAGAAAATGAGCATGTCAGCCTTCGCGCTGACGGTCTCAACCGATCTCCACTGTAGCCAGATCTCAACTGACTCCCGTTCGTCATCTCGTTCAAAGATAAGCATCAGAGACAGCGCCATCTGTTGGCTGTGCAAGGAACTTCCCACATACATACAGACAGACATTTTCTAAAAATGGTAAAATCATGTTCTAGACCTCACAAAATATGTAAATCCGTCGAAAACCGGAAGTCGAAAATTTTTACGAATCCAAATACTTTCTTCTATCGAATATAGAAAAAAGTTAAAAGTTAAAAAAAATTAATTTTTTTAATTTTACTTGTTTTAATTTAAATAGCTTTTTTTTTCATATGACGGAGGACTATTAGTTTCAATATGGATTTTTTGTAGACTAATTTTGTGTAACACCAAAATAAATTAGAAATATCAGTCCTATCGTTATAAATTCGGTGCCAAATGAAAGGGGCGATTTTTCTGAATCCAGGGCTGCAAATAGTTTTTCGACACGACTGTTAATTTTTTTTTTAATTAACTAAAGTATGAAAATTAGGTGGCAACACTTCATTTTAATTCATTTCAATCATTTCAAAAAAGTACGTGGCCCAGTTTTACAGTCAAAAAATGAGATAAAAAATTTAAATTTTACAGATTGAATTTAATAGTCCTCCGTACTAAACTAAATCCTGTCTTTGACAGAATTTTTAATGTTTTTTTTTTTTTTTTCCCCTATTTTATTCTAAGGCTTCAATTTACAAAAAAGTTTTATAACGTTCCTCATCCCTTTAAGATGGATAACCGATCAAGCTATAATAAACTACAGTATTGAAAGTTACTTTAGCTTGTACTTTTTATTTATTAGTTTCTCATCAAACTATAGGTGCAGGGAATTTAGGTAATCGTGAAAGTCTTTGACCTCGGACTTTTTATGTTTTAACACTTTTGAGGTGTGAAATTTGAGAAAATAATCAAAATCGGTGTAGTGACCGTCTGTGGGGTGACAGTTTGTTAGTCTGCGTACACGATATCTTAAAAACAAATTACCTCAGAGAGGTCAGACTAACTTTAAAATATCACTTATGATGATGCTGGCAAAACCCCATTATTCCAATTTGAAAACTTCGTAAGTTATTGGAAATTTACGAATTTCTTAAAATTGAAGAATAGGGAAAATGTTCGCATAAATGTGTATTATAAATCTTATTTTCATCATAAATATATTGGACCAGTTTTCAAATGTCATTTATAATGATGTCATGAACATCATTGACCATGAACATTCCACTTCGAAAACTTCGTAAGTTATTCAAAATTTACGATTTTCTTAACCTGGAAGAATATAGCAAAATTTCGCATAAACACGTATTATGAGAATTATTTGCATCGTAAAAGTGTTAGACAAATTTTAAAATACCATTTATGATACTAAAAGAGCATCCTTAGCTGTAAGTATTAAAAACAAAAACTACCTTAACTTTAAAACTACCTAATTTTAAAATTAACTACCTTAACTTTAAAAACTTCGTAAGTTATTTCGAAATTTGCGATATTTTAACATGGCAAAATACGGCAATATTTCACACAAACTTTCATTATAGGAATTATTGGATTATAAATACTATGGAATTGCATAAAAACTGAAATATGAAACTGACTCTAAAAAAAATAAATTACAAATTAAGATAAGGTAAATATATCGAAACGGATTTAGGGCAGCCTAGTGGGTGGGCCACATCATTCTTTAACCGTGCATAGTGATCGGTCCATTTCTCTTAAAATGAATGTAGAATATGCCTTATAGTAGAAATATATGAGAACAAGTATACAATGGGGAACTGAGCAAAGTCCACTTATACTAACTTTTTTTTTTTTTAATAAAAAATAAAAATTCTTAACCTTTATTAAAAAAAATAAAATAAATAAATAAATAATCTGGAATGGCACTCTGTTTACTTTCTTTTACCCTTCATTACTATACTGTGGTGATTTGGGAGTACACCTCGAAGAACGGAATACGCAAGCATGAGTCCAGGGATGATTTTTGCTATTTTTATTCAAAACTTAACAAAATAGTTGAAATTCAAATAAATTAGAAATTATTACAAAATGCTCGCCTCCGAGCATACTTCAAAAACATGCTACACATTTTTAGCACCAAGTCTCTCTGTCCTTTTTTTTGAGTCTCTTCCTTCCGAGCACACCTTCGGAGGGGGAGGGGAATACCCCACACGAAGCACTGATTCGTTGGTCGTGATATCACTCTACCCGTGACATCATTTTCGTCCAATCTCGGTCTACCCGAAATTTGGAGAAATGTCGGTAGCAACAAAAGGCCATGCGTGAAATCGGAAACTATTGATGTCACCGCTTCCATAGAAATATAAAAATTTTTCACACAAAGCATCTGTCGCTCAGACAGCTTCCCATGGCTCCGTTCTGTCTGGTCACACGACCCCTGACCTCTTGGAATGTTTGTAACCTTCACTCCAGCACAGCTTCCTCCCTCCTAAAAGACTATTTTACGGCCTTCAGGATGTAAAATGGGCTCCAGAAGACTCAGGTGCCTCCTCCCATTATCAAACATGCAACATCAGAGAGTTGAGCTAGCCCCCCAAAAAAAATTTTTCGAAACAACCCCCTGAACTTTTATAGAACTAAAAATAATCTTAAAAATAAATTTTCTAGTCTTACACCTTGCATAATTACTATATCCCAAGGTCTCATTTCACATTATATAAAAAAAACAGTTAAACATTCACATGCAATTTCGTGATGACAATCAAAGGTTCTACCCCTAACAAAATTTTAAAAGTCAAACACTGAAATTTCACAATTACACAATAAAATTTCATGAAAAAGAAAGAAAAATAATTCATAATCAATACATTCAAACTCTTTTTTTTTTTTTTTTTTGAATACAAATGAAAGAAAAAAAAATAAAAATAAATATTTACAAACAGTCCAAAAACACTACCTAAAACCAAGGGATTTTTTTTTTTTTTTTTTTTTTTTTTTTTTTATTCTTCGTGCATGCGACTTAACGCATCTGCATTCAAATGCTTTTTTCCGCTCTTATGCTCGACTGTGAAGTTGTATTGTTGTAAACATAAGGCCCATCTCGTCAAACGTGAATTTGTGCCCATCATTTTTTTAAGATAAACTAAAGGGTTATGATCGGTTTGAAGAACGAATTTTTGTCCATCTAAATAATGATTTAGTTTTTTCACCCCAAAAATGACTGCCGCTAATTCGCGTTCAATGGTACTATAATTACGCTCCGCCTTGGAGAATTTTTTGCTCAAATAAACAATTGGGTGTTCCTCGTTATTCCCGAAATTTTGAGTTAGGACCACACCCGCCCCTACAAGACTTGCATCAGTCTGAACAATGAAGTCTTTTGAAAAATCCGCAGCATAGAGTACCGGTCCCTTAGTTAGATCTAATTTTAGTACCTTAAATGCCTGATCACATTCCTGACTCCACTCAATTTTTTCCCTCTTATTTTTCCCTTTTAACAAATCCGTCAAAGGCGCAGCTTTTGTCGCATAATCCTTTATATATTTATGGTAAAATCCGGTCAGACCTAAAAATGACCTTACATGCGTCTTTGTCTTTGGAATGGGAAATTCTTGGATAGTTTGGATTTTCGCGTCACTCGGCGACCTCTTCCCTGACCCCACTTCGTGCCCTAAAAATTTTACATGGTCCTGGGCAAATAAACACTTTGCCGGTTTCACTTTTAGATTTGCCTCCTCCAAACGTTGTAACACAATGTCCAGATGCCGGATATGGAGCTCCCAACTGGATGAAAACACAGCCAGATCATCCACATATGGTCTCACAAAACTCACTAAATCCCCTAGCACCTCACTAATTAATTTACAAAAATAAAATGGAGCATTCACTAAGCCAAACATCATTTTTTTTTGGAATAAACTCACCGAAAGGGGTTACAAACGCCGCATACCTTTGCGCACGTTTCGTTAACGGGATTTGGAAATAACCCTTCGTCAGATCCATTACTGAGATATATTTTGCAGTGCTCACTTCCTCAACTACCTCCTCAATATTCGGTAACGGGAAAAATTGTACTTGGGTTTTGGCATTGAGGGCCCTATAATCGACACACGGCCTAGGGTCTTTCCCCGGACTCTCTACAAGAATCATAGGCGATGCGTAATCTGACTGACCCACCTCAATCACCCCTAACTCTAACAGCTTGGAAATCTCCTTCCGCATAATTTCTAACTGCCGCGGAGACATGCGATAGGGTTTTGCACGAATCGGCTTATCATCTGTCAAAATGATATCCATCTCTACCTTATGGGTCGTACCAGGGTCGTTAGAAAACACCGTTTTATGCTTTACTAGGACATTTTGTAAAGTTGCCAAGTTCCCTTCCGAAACCTTATTACCCAAATTACTCCCCTTAATTAAGTCTGTCAAGTCGAAATGATTAGGGTCCGAAATCGGATACGGGATAGATGCATCCTCCTCAATTTCCTCGCCACCCTCTTCCAAAATTAAGTTGACATGCTCTGGGCGTTTATGATAAGGTTTCATTAAATTCACGTGGAAAATCGTGTCCTTACATCTCCTTCCCGGAAGATCTACCGTATAGTTCGTATCGGATATTACCCCCGTAACTACACCTGGACCTAGCCACTGTACTGCCATTTTATGTGGTTTTGCAGTAGCCAAAACCAACACCGAGTCTCCCACCTTAAATTTTCGGGACACTGCATTTTGGTCGTACCATAATTTTCTTTTTTGTTGACATTCTGTCATGCGCTCCCCTGCCAAATCTTGACATCTTTTTAAGCGCTCATTTAAATCCAAAATATACTCTACTACATTTTGATTCATTTCCTCTTCCTGCATCCAATTTTCGTAAACAATGGTATGAGGCATCCTCAAATTCTTCCCAAAAATAAGCTCTGAAGGAGAAAATCCCGTGCTCTCATGCGGCACCGTCCTCAACGCGAAAAGAGCCATAGGCAGATTTTCTTCCCAATCGCTTTTCGTTTCGAGACATAATGCTTTGAGAATCCTCTTAAGAGTGGAATGCATTCTTTCCACCTGATTAGATTGCAGATGACAGACAGAAGAATGATTGATTTTGATATCATACTTCTCAAAAAACGCTGTCGATAAGTCACTCGTGAAATAAGCACCTTGATCGCAGACTAACTCTCTAGGAAATCCGGTCTTCGCGAAAATTTGCATCAATGCATTGATCACTGACCTTGAAGTTAGGTTTTCCACAGGAATAGCATCCGAGAATTTTGAAGCGACGCAGACAGCCGTTATCGCAAAACGATTATTTTTGTTACTCGTTACAAGCGGACCTATAGCGTCAATCGACAGACGTCTGAACGGTTCAGAAATAATCGGTACTAATCTCAACGGAGCTTTCTTCTTATCCCCTTTTTGTCCTACTTTTTGACAAATTTCACAAGTTTTGACATACTCTTCGATTTCCTGATAGCAATTTGGCCAAAAGAAATTAGTCAACATCCTCTGCTTAGTTTTACACGAGCCTAAATGCCCTGACACAGAATCATGACACAGGTTTAGAATCGCTGCCCTAAATTTCTTTGGCACGCACAACTGCATCCTGTTTTGGTTACGCTTAGAATCCGATATTCAAATTAACCGCTCAGTTTTTATCTTAAATTCCTTTCCCGCTTCATTCCTAGCTTTTTCCCAACAATTTTTCAACGTGTCACACGCAGTTTGCTCTTTTTGAAACTCTTCAGCTGAAACCCCGATTAATGGACACCTGTCTGTTTCTTTTAACACAGGAAGAACAACTTTATTTTCTGCACTAGTCTCCTCTAACGACTCGCTTATCAAACCCGGTTCCTCCTCAAAATTCTGAATTTTTCTCTGAGTTGGCTTTTCATTATTTATTTCGGACTGCGCACTCTTAATCCTTTCTTGCTCACGTTTCTGACTTCGCGTTATCGCATTAATTGGATAAACAATTTTTTTATTGGACTCAATTAACTCTGCGGTTTTATTACCTAGAAGATATATTCCCTGACTCAAATTAGCCGGTTTTACAGCCGCTTTTGTAATGACCTCTCCGAATTCCCCTTTTAAAACGATTTTCGCCAAAGGTAAACACCTACACGTTTCGTCAAACGGTTGCTTAATCCATACCTGCTCCGGCAGTAAATCCTCAACAGAAATCATATTCCTTTCGCACACGTCAATGTTTGAGCCACTATCTCTCAAGAATTCGCGCTCTTGTCCATTGATTTCTAATTTACCTATATAAGGCTCAAAACCAACACCTAAAATTTCGCCCGCACTTAAGTTATTGATCGGATTTGTTCTGCGATTAGGGTTTTGTGGGCAGTTAGGTCGAATATGGCCCCTTTCCGAGCACAAATAGCACACAATTTTACTATTTCTATCAAAATCACGATCTTTAGATTCGGTTTTATCCCCTTTTAACTTTCCTGAGTCTTTTTTGTCGCCCTTAGCTGACTCAGCTTTCGGATTACTCCCACCATCATGCTTACCTGACCCGAATTTCTGACCGTCTTTCCCAAATGAATTTCTACCCTTCGTAAAACGCTGAAAAGGCTTATATTCTCTTTTCTCATTCTCCTTTCTAACCGCGTCATACTTGTCGCACTTCTCCGCCAAATCCGAAGCTTTGTTGATTTCTTCCCACACATCTACAAAATGTTGTTTGATTTCGCATGGTACCCTTTTCTTTAACTGCTCCGTGAGCATCAATTCCTTTAATGACTCTAAATCTTTAATTTCTAAAGTCTCAAGCCAGTTATCTAGGTACCCTCTCAAATCGTGAACTAAATCAACCCATAATTCTTCACTTTTTTTGTTGTGCGATTCAAATTTCGTTCTTAGCGCACGCGCACTCAATCTGAACCGATTCATCAACACTTTTTTTACATGTTGAAAGTTATCAGCCTCTGACTCGTCTAATTTCATAATTATTTGTACGACGTCGCACGGCAATAAAGGGATAAGTTGCGACATCCAGTCCTGTTCGCTAACATTTTCTTTCCGTGCTAATCTTTCAAATATCGTAAAGAAAAGAGAAATATCCATTTGTTTTGGGTCAAATTTCGGAGCTATGTCTTTTAATTTAATTTTCTTCAAAACCGTCTCTTGAACTAAACTCCCGGACCCTACGCTACTAGTTTCTGCAGTGCTCTGGATTCTGAGTTTTTCAAGTTCAAAATTTCGTTCGGCCTCTTCTCTTTGCAACGCCCATTCGCGCTCTTCTTTTTCTTTTCGTGATTCCCATTCGCGCTCTTCTTTTTCTTTTTGTAATTTCAATTCGCGCTCTTCTTTTTCTTTTTGTAATTTCAATTCCCTTTCTTTCTCTTCCAAAATCCCTTCTATTAGCGCCTTCGCAACCCCTTCATCATAATTAGCCGCCTTTTCAATGGCTTCCCTGATTTCTAGTTTTTTGCTTTTATCTGTTAGCCCCGAAACACCAAATTCATCCGCTAACTCTAACAATACATTTTTAGTATACTTAATGAGAAATGCCATAATTACAAAATACAATTTCACTAATTACTGAAAAAAAAATGCACATATAATAAAAACAATAAACAAATCAAATACCATGAAAATATAGACAAAAGTAACACTTTGATTATCACCTACGAAATTCTTTAAACACCTTTTCTCTAAACATTAACTACAATATTTACCCAGATACAATAAACAGTACCTATATTTAGTTAAAATAAACAACTAGAGAAAAAAAGAAATCCTAGAATTTTTACCAGTAGGCAAATCAACTAATTTCCAGTATACTCCTATATAAACAGTTACAGCATCCACAATCCTTACGTTGCTTTTAAAAAGAATTTAGAATTATAATCTTATCGAAACTTTTAAACAACAATTTAAAGTTACCAAGCTCCCCGTTACAATAAACAGAACTTTAACGATAAATTTATCTCTCAAGTAAACGCCCCGTTAAGTCATGAAATTACTCTTTTCAACCGCCTTAACTATTAACTTGACTTCGAGATATCCGTGCTTAAAATTTTACACATAAAAACTAAATTCTTACTCTTAAAGCTTCGTAACTACATGCATTGTTACAAAACAAAAATAAATAAATAAACAAAAACTATCATCCCACAACTCAATCTCTGACACTTTGCATATCTGAAAATGAAAGAAAACATACCTGAAAAACCTCCTTGATTGACATCTCCAGGGAATTCAGCAGCACAGGGAAGAAGCGAAGTCCTTTTAATCCTTTCCACGCTATTGTCACAGGCATCAATAATCTCCAGTAAATCTCAGGGATTCCAGTTGTCACCGGGCTCACAGCAAACGTTCTTTTATACTTTTTCACCACAAACACATAGAAAACAGAGTTCGATGTTTTTTTTTTCTCTAAAAACAACATGCCACCGATATGCCACCAATTTATATTTTTAATTAAAGCTGTGGTGATTTGGGAGTACACCTCGAAGAACGGAATACGCAAGCATGAGTCCAGGGATGATTTTTGCTATTTTTATTCAAAACTTAACAAAATAGTTGAAATTCAAATAAATTAGAAATTATTACAAAATGCTCGCCTCCGAGCATACTTCAAAAACATGCTACACATTTTTAGCACCAAGTCTCTCTGTCCTTTTTTTTGAGTCTCTTCCTTCCGAGCACACCTTCGGAGGGGGAGGGGAATACCCCACACGAAGCACTGATTCGTTGGTCGTGATATCATTCTACCCGTGACATCATTTTCGTCCAATCTTGGTCTACCCGAAACTCGGAGAAATGTCGGTAGCAACAAAAGGCCATGCGTGAAATCGGAAACTATTGATGTCACCGCTTCCATAGAAATATAAAATTTTTTCACACAAAGCATCTGTCGCTCAGACAGCTTCCCATGGCTCCGTTCTGTCTGGTCACACGACCCCTGACCTCTTGGAATGTTTGTAACCTTCACTCCAGCACAATACATTATTACTATTTAAGGTGGAATATATGAAGCGCTGTATTTGAACATATCTAGGGAACTTTAAAAACATTTTAAATTACTTTAGAAACAATTTTTTTTTAAGTATACATTTTGTATGAGGGGGGCTACAGCCTCCTCCCGCTCCTTATTTGAAAATTTTTGTTACAATTCCTAAAACATTTAAAAGCTAGGCTGTTATTAAATTTTAAAATTTATTTCGAATTACTCAGGAAATTGTCGCTTACACAACTCTTTAAAACAAACTTATTCGACTAATTTTCAATAGCCTATAAATTATAAACACACCAAACATATTTTTAAATTTTTATTTATTTATTAGGTAGATTCCTTATAGAAGATCTGCCTATTGCAATGGTTCTCATGACACGACTTCTGTAAAATTTCTTCATATCTTCACCGATCATGACCCCTAGAACCCAAAACCACCCTCCGTTCAAAAGTTTATATATATATATATATATATATATATATAACGCTTTTTCCCATGTTAAGTTGTGAACACGATAACTGGAGTAATTTTTATTTAAATTTAACCAGCTCGGGATATGTTGTCAAGACACTAAAAATCTCGGTCGAGTTCGTAGATGGGGTATCCTGCTCAAAGGGGGTGGAAATTGTCATTTGCCCATAATTTCTTTAATATTGAAAATAGGGGAAATTTTTAAATCAGTCGAATTACCGCCTCACCCTAAAGAACAACTTTTGTATTTAAACTTTTTCGATAGCTTCAATTGCTTGAAAGTTAAAAAGTGATTTTTCTTGTGATGAAGCCGACATTTTCTATAGCTTTCATTGTAAAAATTTATAATCTGATGCTTATGTCACGTGCAAATGATAATAAAAGAGATCACTGAAAATATAATAAAATTTTAATCATGTGTTTAAACAATATAATAATCTGACTAAAAAAAAAAAAAAAGTTTAATTTAACAGAAAATATGACGTCACAATTACAACAATGAATGTACTGAGAAAAATGAAATAAAATTTTATCCGTGATTTTAAACAAATAAAATAAAAGTAAATAAAAAAAATAAGTAAATAAAATCAACATATCTTAGGACTAAGCAGATTTAGACTTAGCTTTATGACATAGATGCTATAATGTAAAAGATAAATGTCATCGTTAAAAAAAAAAAAAAAATCTTGTAAATCGATGCTAAACGAATTAAACTGGCATGGTAGGAAAGGTAATAAATTTAGGGACATTTAGGTATCCCTTTAACAAATGAACTAGGGACGATTTTAATGAATTTTCCGTTGAAGTTTATTTTCATGAAAATTTAAATTTAAATTAAAATATTTCATTACTCGAATTCCCTTATTTTGATAAATAAAATTATACCACTTAAAAAAAAATAAAGAACACTCTTTTATTGAAAAATGAACTAATAAAGGTTTTAGAACACTATTACATACTTTTAAATCTTTATTTAAAGAAAATTAATTGTTGCCACTCGACATTATACAAATACATCTAAATCCTGTGTCACATGCGATAGTTTTGTAGGTATAAATATAGATTTTTTGTTTGCCCTTGGAATCTGCCCCTGATGGGAAAAGTGCCTGGAAACACTTGTATCTAGTATTGTCATTGATTATGAAGTCGTGTGCAAAATTTCAGGTCCTTTGGAGGACAAGAAGTTGCCGAAAATTGAGTTGCAAAATTCCGTTACATACATTTATAGTTGCATCAAATCAAGTTAATAAAAGTGTGTTAATTAAAAACCTTGTTAAATGCTTTAATTAATCATTTAAAAATATAAAATTAAAATAATACGTCAATCTTAATACAAATATCGTTTGTGGTGAATAGTTTAGAATGTCAGTTTAGGCAAGAATTTAAAATTTACGATTGAGAGTAATACGTTACAGCTTCCTTTGACTTTTTATCTTGTCTAAACAGGATATTGGTCTGTGAAGAGATATGAGATTTTCGCGTGGAAAGAAAATATAATGACGCCAAAGCTGCCTTCCTCCATCTCCAAGCTCGCCAAATTTTGTCGCCAAGTCAAGAATTTCGTCGTCAACTATCAACTTTTGCCACCAAATCTCAAATTTCATTGCTAAGTCGCAAGTTTTGTCACCAAAATCTCGCCAAATCATACAATTTACTAAATTCATAACAATTAACATTGAAATTCAGCGGTGCCAAATGGTCAAATGTTAACTAATGTTAATGTTAATGTTCCAGCTTATGTGAAACAAAACAGTTTCACTTTACAATTTTTACTCATCTGATAATAAGAATCACAAAAACACAATACAAAACTTTCAATAATTCAATAAAAATTACAATGAAATAACTATCCAAAAACCGCTACCACTTATCTGTATTTGACCATAGCAACGCCAGGCTTACCAGAACTAGTAAGATTACAAGTGCATTTTCACGTTTCTATTACTTTTTCTTTTAAAAGAAAGATATTGAACAACAGTTATATGGGTTTTAAATAAAAAATATAATTTTGATTAAGCTTGGGTGGGGAGGCCAATAGCCCCCTCCGGGATTCACCATTGCTGGGATTGTATATCTTTAAGGCGTTTATTTGTTGAATGATTATGAGCTTGAATTTTAAAAAATTGAATCATTTACAAACCAATAAATTTAACCTAAAATTTTAAGTAGAATGAATAAAAACCTTTTCTAGTTGAAAATAAAATTTCTTAAAAACAGAATAGCGACGTAAATAATGCAATGTGTGGGAACAAAGCCATTGGCTAGGTATTAATGCATATGTAAAATTTCTTTACACTTGTAACATTAACGTAAAGGAATTACCTTTGCCTTTAAGCTTGCCGAAAAGGGATTTTTTTAACATAGCACTAGTATGCTATAGAATTTGTATTAATATAGAATTATTTTGTGTGGCACAGCAAACAAAAGGTAAATATTTTTTATACTATGTTCTATACGAAACGTGCTTTTGTGTACATACAAAATATACAAATAAATATAACGTATCACTTTTTTAAGAGTAATTTTCTTTTTGTGTAATTGCAATTACATTTTGGAGAAAATTACTTTTTAAAGAACGTGGTGCGAAAGAAAAAAGCGGGTAACTAGCAATACAATGCTACGGAATAAATTAAACTGTTGACAAGTCTGCCAGTACCACAGAAGTCAATAATCAACGAATATTGAGAAAACAGTCCAATAAAACAGTCATCCGTACCACAAAAGTAAAAATAACAGCGTTAAATACACTATAGTACATAAAGCAGAAATTTCTTTATACAAATCACTTAACAACACACGAAAATGTTAAAGCTTACCATCTCACGAACAGTTTGATGAATCTGGCATTTATAGATTTTTACAGGGATTCAACGTAAAATTCTTTATCATTATGACTTCAAAATATTTAAAATGCAATAGCGTTAAAGGGACATAAACTTAGAACTTCAAAAAACATCGATTTAATTATAGCATTTTTTAAAGTAAATTATTGTTAACTAATCTTCATTACCTATAAGCTTATTATGCATTTTGGAATATAATTTAAATACTGTGGTGAATTAATTAATAATTTATGTGTTAATAATAATTTTTTTTTTTTTTTTCACTTTTTACGCAGGATATCTCTGAAACTATTTAATATTTTTTCTTGAAATTTTCGCAGATTATGTAACATATTAGATCCTTCAAACTGAACCTAAATTTGTTTAAATTTAGGTTAAAATATATAGATATATATAAAGTTTAAAGATAATTTTTTTTTTTTAAATAAAATCTAAAGTATCACCTGTATGAAAAATAGAGGGGGATACAAATTTAGGTTCAGTTTGAAGGATCTGATATGTTACATAATCTGGGAAAATTTCGAGAAAAAATATTAAATACTAGCAGGCTTTGTCCGCTTCGCTGGTCATTATATTTAAAGGAAACTCTTTTGTATATAGCTTTATGAAAAAAAAAGAAAAAAAATTGAAATCGCTCAAAAGTTCGCTTTGGGTTCACGCTGCCTTCGGCAGCGACTTGTTCGTCCTCACAGTCTCCGGTGCCTGTCCCTATTGCCAGCGACAGTGGCTTACCCATGGGCTTCCATTCGGGTTCTTCTTATAAGACAGTTTCGATACGGACAGTATCGAAAATTTTGAAGTAGCCCTTTTACATTTGAATCCCAGTTACAGTCGGTAACAAAAGTGTCCGAACACTAGCAAAAATTCCTATGTAAAAAAAGTACACTTCATACGGTTTTGTTTAATAAATCCTTGTCGAATCCTATTCTAGTCAGTGTAAGAACATGATTCGATAAGGATTTATTTAACAAAACCATATGAAGTGTACTTTTTTTACATAGGAATTTTCGCTAATGTTCGGACACTTTTGTTACCGACTGTACATATGAACAACAGTATACGTGATGTACAAAATATTTGCTTTCACGTTATTTCCTATGTTTATTTGATTTAATCGATCAACCATAAAATGACAGCAGTTTCAAGCCAAATATATTATTATAATATGCTATGATCAGCTACGTCTATCGTATGAGACAATTATTATTATTAATATTATTATTTGTGGTTATATATACTTCATGCTTAGTTAATAGTATTTGGTATATAGAAAATTAAATTAATTAATTAATATGTAAACCTGTTCATGGTACAGCCTTAATATAGGCGACTTTTAAACTTTTGTCGTCGTTTTAGACCAAAATATAATTTATGCGATTATTGTTTCTATTTCTTTCTTTCTTTCTATATCTATCTCTCTACATATGTATATTTCTATATTTTCCTAGAAACAGCCTTCTATTAATTCCTTGTAAATAATAAAAACTTGTACCAAATTTCCTGCAAAAAGACTACATAACACATCGGCATTATTTTGTATAACCCTCTAAACTAATTATGAACTCTATCGCAAAATATTTCATAGAAAAACATGCTTTTAAACATTCTAATAACATTTCATGATATTTAGTGTAACCATGTTAAAATATATTTTAATACATACCATCAATAGACCATAATGGTACAATATTCTTTTGTGTGTTTCTCAAAAAGGAGTCACCGTTATTATATACACCACTAAAAATGATACACCTGATTAATTATAACTCACTTATATTTCAACCTAATTTGACATCATTTGAATAATTACAGATTATCATCAGAATTTTTTTGTGTGGTCCTGTAAATAAACTTAGCTTATATATAACTTTTTTTTTTTTTTTTTTTTTTTTTTTTTTTTTTAAGCGAGAAAACATACTTTTAAATATGTTTATTATATTAATTCCACTAAATACAGCATAAACACGTTAAAATGCGCTTAGATAAAAATATACCCATAGATGCTAATATTATGAAATTCTTTTGCGTTTCTCTGTAAAGGAACACCGGTAAAAACATATCAACTTATTCTATGTTTTTCAAAAATAATTGTTCGAAATTTCACAAAATTCGGATGATTACATGACATTGTCAGAATACTTTTGCAAGGTCCTGTACATTAATTATGAAGCCTAAGTACACATATTTTTTACAGAAATCATAAATTTAAGCATCTCAATAATGTACGCTAATTTAATTTCGTTGAATACAGATTAACGAATATAAAATTCGCTTAAACGAAATTCACCCCATAGGCCATATCGATAAGAAAAACTTTGGTCTGTCCCTCTACACGATCCATATGGAGGCCTCCACTGACGCTTCGGTAATAATTTAGCTACATTTCAGAGCAAAACTTACTGTGTAACACTTTCTATGGTAACCTATGCTGTTGTCTAAAGACAGTTTGGACTGTTCATTAATTTAAAGAAGCAGCAAATCGGTATATATTTTTCTTTCACGAACATTTAAAACTTTTCACTGAACAGCACACAATCTCACTTCAGCCCAGCTTATTTAAGAAAAACACCTCACCTTTGAATGTATCTCATCTCCGATGTACAAACAATAAGTAATTTCTTCTGATATTATATTACCTGTAATAATTCTGGAACAACTATAGTATTTCCCCTCAGCTAGATTTGGCGATTTTTCGTTGGCGATTATGGGTAAATTCTACTTTTGAAGTGGTTGCCATGGATTTCTAACGTAAACAAAACCGAAATATGTTTTTCAGAATGGCATCATTAAAATAATTCATTGAACTTATTTCTAATAATAACAAAACAAATATGTATTTAAAATTGACTTACTTTCTTGATGTTTATGAATTTCGTTATGCTTTTACATTCCATACAGTTATTCAGTTTAAATGCTATTTTATATTTACCGGTAAAATATGATTATATAAATTAGAATTTCGCTTAACATTTTTAACAAAAGGAAAAAATTATTTTTAATGTACATATATGTACATTTATTTATATAAAAAAAAATAAAAAAAAAAAAGGAACAGCTTTACTATACGGCACCCATTGCTTATTGCCGTTGCCGATGTTTTGATCACGTGGTATGATGGTGTTTTGATTCAGTTTGTGAGTCGGTACTGCGAATCGTTTCACAACGTCGTGAATCGAATAAAAATGTTATGAAACAATACTTTTCATCACTATGAAACATTTTTTTTATGTTTCACTATGTTTTCTGCTGTTTGTTCGCTTCGCGAGCATTAAAACCGAAAAAAACATCACTGGACGCCCCTAATTCGTGGAGCATGAATCATTAAAAGCATGAAAATTCATGGAGCAGCGGTCACTATGTTTTCTGCTGTTTGCTCGCTTCGCGAGCATTAAAACCAAAAAAAAAACATCACTGGACGCCCCTAATTCGTGGAGCATGAATCAGTAAAAGCATGAAAATTCATGGAGCAGCGGTCACTATGTTTTCTGCTGTTTGCTCGCTTCGCGAGCATTAAAACCAAAAAAAACATCACTGGACGCCCTTAATTCGTGGAGCATGAATCAGTAAAAGCATGAAAATTCATGGAGCAGCGGTCACTATGTTTTCTGCTGTTTGCTCGCTTCGCGAGCATTAAAACAAAAACAAAACATCACTGGACGCCCCTAATTCGTGGAGCATGAATCATTAAAAGCATGAAAATTCATGGAGCAGCGGTCACTATGTTTTCTGCTGTTTGCTCGCTTCGCGAGCATTAAAACCAAAAAAAAACATCACTGGACGCGCCTAATTCGTGGAGCATGAATCAGTAAAAGCATGAAGATTCATAGAGCCTCGGTCACTATGTTTTCTGCTGTTTGCTCGCTTCGCGAGCATAAAAAAAAAAAAAAAAACATCACTGTATACCCCTAATTAGCGATGCATGAATCAGTAAATGTTACGTTTCGATACAACAGAAAAAAGTGTCGATACTCTGATTCGGGTCTCGAATCACCGTCATATCACGCGATCAAAACATCGGCAACGGTAATAAGCAATGGGTGCCGTATAGTAAAGCTTAGCCAAAAAAAAAAAAAAAAAACAATAGAAACAAGTTCCGTACTTATAAGTAAACAATATTAATCACTAATTTTAATTTTCCTGTCCTCCCATGGTAATTAAAAAACATAACGCTAGTTGCTATGGCATAAAAAATAAATAGTATGCAGCCTGCAGACGATGTTGAAATGATGTTATAATATTTCACCTAAATTACTACAAAAATCATTATATAAAACGGTCGTATTTTATTTTTTACTATTGATTAATTTTGTTTATAATTTATTATTAATTTGCATGGTAATAAAAAAATGACCAAACGCTGGTTGCTATGGCTTAAAAACTAAACTGCATGCAGGTTGCCATATTGTATTGCAAACAATCCAGAACGACATCGTTATCGCTCAAACCGGCGCCAACGAAAAATCGCCAAATCTAGCTGAGGGGAAATACTATAGTTGTACCATAATTCTACTTAAAAATAAAGGGTAAAAAACAGTAATAACAGAATTCGATCAAAATGTTAATAATACGCAAGCTAATGATGTCGAGAGAAAATTTACATCTTATTTGAGAAAAATACTACATTTTTTAATTTACCTCATTTCCGACATATGTCATTTTTTTCTCACATTATATGAAATGTAAAGATTACTTAAAAATACACGAAAAGAAAGCAATAATAGAATTGGATAAAAATGTCAACAATATTCAAGATAATGTAAACATAAATAAACGTAAACAAAACATATCAAATGCTAGCGCGCGCCCTAGCAGCAGCTGCCATTGGGTTAAAAATAACAGCGAAAAGGAAATTACTGTTTTGATTGGAGGATAAGCGAATGAATAAGTAGAGAATTTGACTATCTCTAAGTGTAAGTAAAATAGCAGGACCGCAGAAATGTCAAATTTGTAGAATTAATTTAATAAATTTTAAAATAATGTGCACATCTTCAGACCAGAACATTGCGAATTTGTAGATAATAGAATATTCTTTTAATTTTAACATTAATTTGAAATTGCCCCTCGATGATTGAAACGGACTTGAACGATATCAAGCTATGGCCCACGGCCTATTTCTTTCTTTTCTTCAATATTTTATAATTTAGTTATATTTATAATGCGCTTTAAGTGGGCTTTAAGCTTTAAGTGGCTGTCCTTAGCGAAAATTGTCCGATCTACTTTAGCATCAAAATTTAAAACATTCTCCAGAATTATCAATAAGTAAATACCTTTAATGTAGCGCTGAATTAGCTTTTATGCTAACCGTGATTCATCCGTGCTAAAATAAAACAAGTCCTTCCGGCTTATTCGGAAGGGTAGGTTGATTTCTTTTTCCTTATCAAGTAGCCGTCATTTTGTTTCAGAATGGCGGTTACAAATTATTAATGGAATTGGTAGAAATATTGATGTAGGCTATGCACATATGGAGTTTTAAGCAAATCGGTTCATAAATACACTTTTATGTGAATTTAAAATTTTCAAGTGGCCGGCGCTTGGAAACAAAATGTTAGGTTAAGTTGACAAATATATGAAATGTATTTGGGAGATAAGTCTACTGTACACATATAGTTCGAATTAATTCAAAATCTCAAAAGTCATCGTGTTGAAAAATTAAGTGACTGCCACTTCGATCAAAATGGCAGACAAAGTTGCTCATCTAAGATATCGTTGCAAATTTGAAAAAAAAATTTTTGGTAGAAATTCTTTCAAAGAGGCTTAGTAAGTTGATAAAAATGTTAGTTTTCTGCATTTCTAGTTTGTTTTAGCATTAATATAGCCTAATTTTTCCTTAAAAACGCATTAAAAAGATCCAGTAACGCAGGTAATAGGTTTCGCGCCAAATTTGGCGACTTTTCCCCTATGGCGACTTCTGGCAAGAAAATACTTATTATCGATATACCAAAGATGGACGCAATAACGTGATTGGTTCACGAGTTACGTGAATTTTCTAGATTTTTGTTGTTTGAATGATAAATCCAATTTTCAACTTTGATTTGAATTGATTAAGTATTTCTAAAGTTACCGTGATAACAAATTTTCAAGTGGCCGCCACTTGGAAACAATACTGTGGAACAAGTTGCCCAGCAAACACATCCAAGATATTTGAAGCATAGGTTCACTGTCCAACTGTGGTTTAAATCAGTGCTGTGTTTCAAAAGTTATTATTATGGCAAATTTTCAAGTGGCAGTCTAAGTGGCTGCAACTTGGAAACAAAATGGCAAAATAACTTGCCCATCGAAATCATCCAGTATATCTGTATGATGTTCATTGTCCAGTTCTAGTTTAAATTAAATCAGTATTTCAAAAATTATCGTCATAAGAAATTTTCAGGTGGCATCACTTGTAAAAAAAAGTGGAGTGAGATGCCCAGCGAACTTAAATGAGATATTTGAATGATAAATCCACTACCCAAATTTGATGCGAATTGATTCTGTATTAATAAAGTTACCATAATGACAAATTTTCAAGTGGCTGCCACTTGGAAATAAAATTGCGGATCAAGTCACCAAGTGAACTTATACTAGATATTTGAACCATAAGTTCACTATCCAACTTTTATTTGAATCAGTTTAGTATTTTAAAAGTTATCGTGTGGCATATTTTCAAGTGGAAGTGTGATTTCAAGTGTCTGGAATTTAGAAACAAGATGTCGGGACAAGTTGTCCAGTGAAAACATTCAAGATAATTATATGATAATATCACTGCCGAATTTGGTTCGATTTGGATTATTATTTGAGAAGTTATCGTGATTTTAAATTTTCAAGTAGGAGCCTGATTTCAAGTGGCCCCGCTTAACTTAAGATATCTGCCACTTTATTAAAAATGGCGGATATAGTTTATTAATAAACTTCATTGAGATCCTTACGTAGTCTGTATTTACATCCCAATTCAAACAATTTCGGAATACGCTTTTTACAATTTAAATTTGAAAATTTCAAGTGGTCTCCACTTGAAAACAAAATGGCGGTGCAACTTGGTTAACAAACTCATCTAAGATATTTATATGATAAGTTAAGACACTGTCCAAATTTGATTTCATTTTGAGTAATTTTTCGGAAGTTATCATGGTTTTAAATTTTCAAGTGGTGGCCTGATTTCAAGTGGTCCCGCTTAACTTAAGATATCCTCCACTTTATTAAAAATGGCGGATAAAGTTCATTAATAAAGTTATTTGAAACACTTGTATAATCTATGTATACATCAAAATTAAAAAAAATTCGGAATACGCTTTTTACAATTTGAATTTGTAATTTTCAAGTGGTCTCCACTTGAAAACAAAATGGTGAAGCAACTTGGTTAACAAATTCCTCTAAGTTATTTATAAGATAAGTTAAGACACTGTCCAAATTTGATTTCATTTTGAGTAATTTTTCGGAAGTTATCATGGTTTTAAATTTTCAAGTGGTAGCGTGATTTCAAGTGGCCCCGCTTAACTTAAGATATCTACCACTTTATTAAAAATGACGGATAAATTTCATTAATAAACATCATTGAGACCCTTATGTGGTCTATATTTACATCAAATTTCAAACAAATTCGGAATACGCTTTTTACAATTTGAATTTGAAATTTTGAAATGGTCTCCACTTGAAAACAAAATGGCGGAGCAACTTGGTTAATAAACTCATCTAAGATATTTATAAGATAAGTTAAGACACTGTCCAAATTTGGTTCGATTTGGAGTATTATTTCGGAAGTTATAGTGATTTTAAATTTTCAAGTGGTAGCCTGATTTAAAGTGGTCCCGCTTAACTTAAAATATCTGCCACTTATTTAAAAATGGCGGATAAACTTCATTAAAAAACTTTATTGAGACCCTTATGTGGCCTGTATTTACATCAAAATTCAAGCAAATTTTGCTTTAAATATGCTTTTACAATGTCGGTTTGAAATTTTCAAGTGGCTGCCACTTGAAAACAAAAAGTCGGAGCAACTTGGTTAACGAACTCATCCAAGATATTTATAAGATTAGTTCACTGTCCAAATTTGGTTCGATTTCGAGTATTATTTCGGGAGTTATCGTGATGACAAAATTTTCATTATAGATAGATAGATAGATAGATAGATAGATATGTATATATATAGATAAACGAAGTGATTGCAATAGGTCGATTTCTAAAGAAATCAACCTAAAATCCAAAGTTGAGGTATATAAAAAAATGCTATGAAATAAAATTCAGAAGAAACATGCTAGATTTGTATCATTACAATTTTATTTTAAAGTTATAAATATGTAATTTTCATTCATTTAACATTTAGTAACTTTTTCATTTTTCGCGTGAAAGCATATTTCATTTTATGTTGGAAAAAAAAAAAAATAAATAAATAAATAAAAAATACCTCTAAACTTTTTTGGCAACAATTAAAAATTTAAATGGCTTATATTAAGGCAATTACCAGTTTATTATTTTCATATTTTAATTAATTTTTTTAAATCTCAAATTTCCTGCATAAATAGTAGCCTATGTCCTATTCCAGACTATTACCTATCTCTGTACCAAATTTCATGCAAATCCGTTTAGCCGTTGTGTCGTGATTGAGTAACAAACATCCATCCAAACTTTCGCATTTATAATATTAAGTATAGATATAACGACTTCTCCTTCTTTAAGTAATTAACAGTTGTTTTGTTTAAATAAATTAATGTTCGGAAAGTCTAGTGGAGTCTCTCACGAATTTTTTTAAAATATATAGAGAAATACATATATTTTATAATCTTAATATATTTCGTATTTGTAATGCTTATGGAATAATTTCGTGATCAAATAATAATTATTTATTCTTATCAAAAATTTTAGAATATGATGAATAATAATGATATGTGATAAATTAAAGTATGGAAGTCGCGTCAAAACGGTAAACAAAACTTAATACATCGTCTCCAGTAACAAGATAGAAGGGGAAAAAAAAAAATCTGATTATTCTTTGAACATTTCATATTTTTATGAATTTTATGATATTTAAATGTCATATTTGAAAAAAATATTGCTGTACATAATATTTTAGTCCAAAAATCCGTTTGTCAAAGAACATTGAAAAAGCTTTTTAAGGATTCTATACAATATTTGAAATAAACTTTAGCCTTATATTATTTTAGCTGTATTTTCTATTGGTTTATAATCTTAACTTTATATATAATCGTTTTTTACTTTTTCTTATCCATATAATGGTAGAGAAAATAATGTTTTGGGGTCAAATTTTCGAAATTGGATTTTATATTTATATATATATTTGCACGTTTTGAGGTCACCTGAAATCGAATTTTTATTAACGTGCTCTTATTCCATAAGTTATTTTGAACATTTTTGCAATTTACATTGCCCACTTACCTCTAATAGTAAAGAATAAAACCACGTTTCAATATTTTTGGGAAACACTGTATAATCTGTAAAAAAAATCTATAAATACAGAAAGTTATCGTATCGTTACAAACACCTTTATAGGGATTTTAATTTTTTCTAATTTCAATAAATAAATATACACTAAGCGACAAAAAAAAAAAAAAAAAAAAAAAAAAAAAGCCGCACTTGGATATTTTCCTTTTCATCTTCTACAACCACCAATTTTATTGTTTAAAAAGCAAATTTTATAACAGATTTCATTATGTTGTCCTCACATACACTTTAGCATTGAGTCCAGTGTTAAAAACAAAATTCAATTGTCAGGAAAATAGTAATTTTAGAAATCATTTCAAAAATGGTAAGAATAAGGCAGTTAACGATGCCACAAAAAGTATTAATTGTTGAATGAAAATCAAAAAACTTTTTAATACGTGAGATGGCAAAATAATTAAATGTTAACGAAATATTGGTAAAATGGTTTTTAGCAAGATATAAAATTTTTTGGCCGTAGAAACTGGAAATTTGGCTTTAGGCGTCCATGTTGCTTATCCAAGCGAGATGACCGTAAGTTTAAAAGCCATTGCTTATAAAATCGGTTTGTATTACATTTAGAACATAAAAGAGAATCAGAAAAAGTGTTTAGCAGCATAATTTCTTTAACTACAGTGCAGCAACTATTAAACAAAGCAGGTTTAAATGACAGAAGTGACATATATATATATATAATAAATAAATAAATAAGAAATACGTTTTCATTTGCGATTGGGTCCTATATTTTACAAAGGTTTATATTTTCTAATAAAACTTCTGTGTGAAGTATTCAAGATATTCACAAATTTATTGCAATAAATCGGCACAAATACATATTCCCTTTTTCCTCGTCATTTTTCCCCCTTTTACTAAAAAATGTTTTCACTCAAATTTCACGGAGCTTCTAAAAAATATGGCAGGACACATAAAAAACATAATAAGTACAAAACTTTGAATAAACACTATAAAATGCAATAAACTCGCAACAATTGTTTCGGGTAGAAAAATACGCGACCCTTCATCTGGCGAACAAAGTAGGCACGAGTGATGCAATCAAAACGACAACGCACAAATATTCTAATAGAAAACTATTGACTACAAATATTCTAATAGGAAAATTTCGTAAGTTATTCGTAATTTAAAGTTTTATCAACATAGCGAAATTGAAAATTTTTCGCATAAATAGGAATTTTGAGGATTATTGCATTGGAAATAGTAGCATAAAAACTAAACAACGAAATTGACCCTGATAAAATAAATTAATAGATTAGTATAACATAAATATATCGAAGTGAACGGTGGCTAGAGTATTAGGCGGGGATTTCATTCTGTCACTGTTTCAAGCTTTGGTCAAATTCATTTCTTTTAACATGATTATAGTGTGTCTGGCACTAGAAAATTATGAGAACATGAATACGATGGGGAACTGAGCAGAGTCCACCTACGCCAACTAGTTTACAATAAACTTTAATGTTAAAGAGATATTTGTGATAATCCGATTTTTTCACCTTTGACCTTGCATTAAAAATTTTAGTAGAGAGGGGATCGATAGGGACATTTGACATTTTATTTATAATGATGTATTTAAGGTTTGTCCAATTTTCAACTCTATATGAATTTTTCCGAAATTTCAAGCTTATTTGTATATTTTGTCTGGACTACATGTAGCGTTTAGTGCCATGTGATGAGATTAAAGGGAGATACATACATTCTATCGTTATGCCTTTTACATATGTCTTATTAAATTCCATTTCATACGCTTTTTAAATCGATAGTACTTTAAAGTACCGTCAAAATAGATATTTGTGAAAAACCATTATTATTATTATTATTTAATTTATTTATTTATTTAATTTTTATTTATTTTTTTCGACCTTTGGCCTTGCATAAAATTTTTAGCACAAGTGAGATCGATGGAGAATTTAAACATTTTATTTATAATGGTGTGTTTAAGGTTTGTACTAATTTTCAGCTCTATGCGAATTTTTCCGAAATTTTAAGTTTATTTATGTATTTTGTCTGGAATATATATAGCGTCTTCTGCCATGTGGTGAGATTAAAGGGAGATACATGCGTTCTATTCTTAGAAATACCTTTAACATGTCTTTACTAAATTCTTTGCACTTTTTTTTTTTTTTTTTTTTTTTTTTTTTTTTTTAATTAATGGTACTTTAAAGTACCGTCAAAATAGATATTTGTGAAAAACCGATTTTTGGCCTTTGACCTTGCATAAAATTTTTAGCACAAGTGGGATCGATGGGGACTTTTGACATTTCAGTTATAATGATACATTTAAGGTCTCTACCTATTTTCAGTTGTATGCGAATATTTCCGAAGTTGAATGTCTATTCTGACTGGACTATATGATAAATAATGTATGTGTTTAAGCTAAATATTCATCACTTGTTTTTTGCATATTTACACGCTTTGAGGCTTCCTGTTTACCGAAGTCCAGTTTTTTAAAGTTTGATCTTTGTCTGTGTGTCCTAGAATAACTTAAACAACGAATAATTTCAGGAGATCCAAAAGTTGTATTTTGAAGTTAATATACGTTTGTTGCTGGAAAAGTTTTATCAAGATTGATAAGTTCCAAGGAATGTTGCGTGTGAAAGTTGTCAGAATAATTTTAAGTGAATTTTTGATTTTAATAACAGATTTAAATTCTATATAAATGTAGGTGCAGTAATGAAACGGGGGATTGAGGGAGCCGGTAGCTCCCTTCATACAGAACTAATTATCATATAAAAGTCTTCCGAAGCCTAATTTGAATTGTTTTAACATAAGTTTACATAACAGTACTCGTTATCTTACCTCTTAATCTGAAACCTGTATTTATAGTATTAAATTTCAGGGTAAGAGAAAGTCGTGTGAGTGACACACCAGATTATTTATTTAAAATTCAATGTATTTAACTTTTTCTACTGTTTTACCATTTGATTTCAATAAATATAATAAATTAAAAAAAAAAAAAAAAAATCGCCTTCAAATGAATGAATCAAATAAATAAATAAATAAAAAGTTTAATAGTCGTTGCTAAGATACGCAGACGATTGAAACGAAAGAATAAATTTTAGAAAATAGAACAGAAAAGTTCGAATATGTTATTGATGTTTTTTTACCTAATTTCTGAACGGTTTGAATTTTTTTCTCTGAAATAGGAGAACTTTGTTATGGTAGCAAAATGCACATCCTGTGAAAGTTTGAACGAAATTCAACAAATACTTTTGAGTTATCATCCTGAACGAAAAAGTTTAATAGTTACCGTAGCTACAGAGGATGAGGCACCATAGACCCAGGTAAAAACGCTGTGTATTGGTTTTCGTTGTCGCTCTGACAGTTATTGGGGATAGTTGAATAAAATAGTCCTTAAATTTCGCAACTTTGTTTAGAACGCTTTAGAGTGCTAGGACCATCAAAGAGTTAATCACTTCTTTGCAAGAGTGATTGGTTTGTTTCCCTATGATAATCTTATACACTAAAGAGTTAATACGAACACCCATGACTGATCGGGACTCGAACCCGGCACCTATTTACTGATAGTCAGAGCTATTCAACCACAAGGAGTGAACAGGAGGGATGAAGAGAATGTATTTAGTAGTAATAAAAGGTTAAGAATTTATAATTGCACTTTAAGATGAGTGGTCACGTCAACTTTCCAGAGGAGAGTATTTAAAATATTTATTATTAGGGTATTATATTTATTATTGTTTGAGATTCTGCACTTCAAAATGATAACAATACAACTTCATATTTTTTACCTGAATTGTCTCATTTTACTCTTACGTGCACGTTTGCTGTTTACAACTACAACCAAAACGTGTGCGGATCTCTTTTTTTCCTCTAATTTCTTTATTTCAACACTTCCGAAAGGAAAAACCTCACGTGTTCTTTTTTTACTCTTTCAAGAGATTTTTCTTCTCGTTTACAATAAGTTGGATGTGGCCGTATTTTTTTGGCAAGAATTCTTGACCTTGAGTGCTTTAGCATGCGCTGAACAGGTGAAACCATTCATTGTTTTTGCTGCAACGTAAAATCGCCCTTTCTTTTCGATAGAGTGCACTTATTTTTAAATGAAAGATATATAACAGAATTCTGATGTGCTCCTTCTTGACACTTTTTTTTCAAGCAGTATTGTTTTTTAGAATTAATCTCTTAAAAATATCCCAGGCATTGTTTCATTTAAGAAGTTTTCTATCTGTTAATAAATTGATAGAATAAGGCCGTAGCCAGAATTGTCTCTCGGATTAATTTCATCGGTGGTAAAGAAAGTACAGAAATTGTAATATTTTATGTGTCATCTTAAACTTTGAACTAATCCGCGATTGTAATGAAATGCTCGCCCTCTGGTTGGCTAAGGTGAAATTACAATTAACATGCTTTAATTCGGCTTCCATTAAGCCGCCATTGCTTGCCGGTGTTAAGTTTCACGCATATTTATTGAATAAAAGTGAATAAATACGGTAAAAAAGATAACACATATTGTTGTGTGCTACAGTGTAACTCCAAAGGATCAAGAAATCCAGAATTAAGCTTCCATTTATTTCCAAATGACAAATTTAAAATTTCAGTTGCTTCGGCTAATGGAAGTAAAGAATTAATCAGATGATTTGAAACTAATATTTGTTCAACTTCAGTTAAAAATCTACTTCCGATCGAACTTTGAATAAACTGAAATATTTTTTTCCAAAGGCAATCCATTTTCCATGATGTAATGGCGGAGAAATTATAGTACGAATATTAAGTAGAATAACAAAAAAGAACAATAATAAATACACGTGGTTATTATATTTACTAACAAAAATAGCTGAAAAAGCGCCATCTATCGATCATTACAAACGCGGATAGGGAATATATTTCAAAAGTTTTAGAAACTTGTCCCATAATACTCTGGTTGAATGATGATAAAAAAATAAATTTTGTAAGTAAGCTACACAAACGACTAAAAGCACGCAACGATTGTTTCGAGTCGATAAAATTAAACTCGACTTTTTATGAGACGAAGAAAAGTAAGCACGTGCAGCATAAAACATCACTCATGCTTACTTTATTTTCAACCAGAAACTATTATTGCCAGTTTTTTAATTTTATGATGTTTAATTAAATATATCATCATCAATGTCATCCTTTATCAATCCACTGCAGGATGAAGGCCTGTCCTAGGTGATTCCAAATTGCCCTGTTTTCTACAATTCTTCTCCATTCTGCTCGTCTATACTTCACAATTTCATCTCTCCAACGACACAGTGGTCCCTTCCTCGACCTTTTCTTATCTCTTGGTATCCAGAATAAAACTTTGGTGATCCATTTATCATCGTTTCTTCTCGCAAAGTGCCCAGCCCAGCTCCATTTTAACTTCTTGACTCTAGAAGTAACATCAGTAACTTTGGTTTGCTTCCTAATCCAAGTGTTTCGCTTTCTGTCTCTTCGGGGGAATCCTAACACGCATCTCTCCATGCATCTCTGGGTTGTTTGAAGTTTTTGTATAGTACTGTATAGTACTGTATAGTTTTTATACTTTCTGAAGCATAAGTTAAAACAGGCAAAATGCACTGAACAAAAACTTTTCTTTCCAAACAAATTGGAAGGTCTCTTTTGAATATAGTGCTATTTCTTCCGAATGCACTCCACGCAAGTTTAATTCTGTTGTTAATTTCTTCCACGATGTTCCCGTTCATCGCAAGGACTTGTTCCATGTAAGTATAACTGCATACTGTTTCTAATTCATCCATATCAACAATGATGATCTTCAGTGGAGAAAAATGCAGTTTATTATATTCCTGAAGATCTTCTTTTAAGATTATATTGCATTATTTCTTGTATGTATTATAAAGTTTTCTGAAAAGTTTGGTAAAATTTGATTAAAAGCGTTTATAAGGAAAAAAGATATAAATATATTAACAATTTTTCAAAATAAGTTCAAAACCGTAGCCAAAGAGGAGTTATGAGGGTTCAAATTCCTCTGAAATTTTGAAGATTTGTCAAAATTTTTTAGGTAGACCTCATTTTTAATACTCAACATTATACAATGAATTTTGAACGCCCTCCGAAAAAATTTTCCGGCTACTGCCTTGAATTTTATATCGTTCATAATATTTATGCTATTCTTACAAAGTGGTTTAAAATATCTCATGTACATTAAAAATCTTATGTAACATAGCATTCTACTTGTAGATCATTCGAAACATTTTTAACCCTTTAACGTTCACATCAATTGCTAAACTAATTTGAAAATGGGTTATTAGACACATATGTAGTTGATCATAAATATATAAAAAGAAAGAATTAGCATTGTTAATTTCCGTACAAATTTTTCATTTGAAGTATCTGTATGTTAGCCCGATTAAATGCAAATAATAATTAATTTAATAAATAAATAATCTAACTAAACACTATAAGTTCGAAATGATCACAACAGTTGTTTCAGATGAAAGTAATAGCACGGTCTTTCATCAGAAAAAATTAGATACACCGAGAAAAAAAATATACTGCTTTCATCTAGAATGAATAAGTGGTCATTTTGTAAATCCCTAAACCAGAAATATAGATTTCCGAGCTATGCGCATAAGGCACGCCAATAAACTGAATAGACGACATGATCGAGAATTTCTAGTCTACACATTTTTAGATGGTGAAACAATATTCTGAATATTTTGTATAGCTAGAAATTTTCGCTTGATTTTCTAGAATTGGGTAATAAACCAAGATTATAGTTGCTGAAACCCGCCTCTTGTATTCGCATTTATTTGCAGAAATTTTTAAATAACATTGCCCTCGATAATATAGGCAAACGCTCTAGAATTCTAATAGGGGTATCTAGAACTCGCTTTCAAAGGAGACTAGAATTTATAAGGATGACATGGAACTCTTTTTTCTAGAGCCACAATTTAGATTCTAGGTGTCAGTTACAGAATTTTTTCTCAGTGCAAGAGTGTATCATCAAAGCAGCAAGGTGCATTCGCACCTAGTGAGAAATTTGAAGTGATTTCTGCATATGGCTTCCTCTGAAATATCATTTGTTAAATTTCAGATTGATTTAAAAAAAAAAAAAAAAAAAAAAAAAAAAGGGTAAACTATTAAAAAACCATTGCATCAAGAAAAAAAAAATATATATATATATATATATATATATATATATCTGTTAAAAGTTTGGATTCAGTATGAATCAAATGAACCTTAAAGAGTTAAGTAGAGGATTTTCGCAGGTATTTTCTTTTCCTTTTTACCACTTTCCAAAAAAGTTGAAAAGCATTTATGACTTCTGCTTGTCTGCCTGTCTGCCTGCACTCTAACTCCCATAAATATTCATAGAATTTCTTTAAACTGATTCTGATATATGTTATTCAAATTCACTGTAGGATGATCTCCTACTGAAAATTCCTTAAACACTACCACTGGTTTGTATACAGAGACGGCCGAAAGAATTCTAAAGCATTGCATTCTATAAGAGTTATGTATTTCTATAAACTATACCTTTATTTTGCCCAAATCATATTGAAATTGACATTATTCATATGCACAAAAAGATGTTTTCTATAGAATATAGTATCATTAGCATTAAGATTTACAGGACCACACAAAAATATTTAAATACATTGAGGCCTACATTTAGAATTTGCTGTAATAGAATTTTTGTTTTTATTAAGCGTTTTTAACACTTTCCAACAGTGTTTAAGAGTGACTAATTTGAATTAGTCTATTTGTTTGTCTTTCTTTCCGTCTGACCGTCCGTCTGTTAACCTATCTCTCTGTCAGCCTCTAGCGTCCGTAAATGTTTTCAGTATTTTTTCAAAATAATAAATGTTAATCAAGTTCACTACGGCACGTTCCCTATTTAAATGGTATAAATAGCACAAGGTTTGTGTATAGGAGCAACCAAAAGAATGTCAATGTATTGCGCTCTATGAGAGACAATTTAAAAAATCATATTTAAATAACTTTGTAGTGAAAAATTCATAAAAAAAATTCATATTTATTATTCATATGCAAAAAATTGTGTTCTATAAAATATGGCATGTTTAGCATTAATATTTACAATGTTTTACTAAAATATTCAGTTACATTAAGGATTATGATTGGAAATTGTATTTCCGTTTTTGTTAAGCGTTTTTAACACTTTCCGTCAGTGTTTAGGAGTCCTTTGTGGTGATAATGTAGACAATGTGCATTGAAAGTTAACTCTTTCACTACCACTGGGACATATATGTTCCAAGCAGTACTGCCAGACTGAGGGAATTTTTATTCAATATTCCCCACTAAATTTTAATTTTAACGGTTGCTTGATAACCGTCAGCTTTGAAGAGTTCTTTGAAAGATGTCTTCGAAATGATTACACAACTGTTGCAATTAAAATTTATTGGTGGATATTGAAAAAATATTCCCTGAGTCTGCAGCATTGGTCCCAAGGGCAGTTTATAAAGGTAGAGAAAGGGTTAAACAATGAAATGAGGACATACAGTTGGAGAATGATAATACTCTTAGTGAACCGCATGAATTTTCATTCTTGTTTAATTTGCTGTTGGTCTTTTAAATCAGGCCTGTCCAACCCAAAACACTTGGTGGGCCGCATTGGAGATATGTTTTATTCCGGCGGGTCACACCGTATGTACATATGTGTATGTGTTTATATGTTTGTGAATGTATGAATCATGTATGTATATACTTTTTCGGAAGGGGGGGGGGGTCGGGGGAAGATTTTAAGCAGAGTACATTAATTTTTTTTCTTTCATAAATTAACAACAGTATCGGGAAAATTTTGTGACTATACATTACTAACTATTATAAATAGAACGTATACTGGATCTAATAATATTTCACTACAACAATGTGATACTTTAGCTACCATAATCATTGAAAGGTATATTTACTTCGAAAAGTGAGAATTATTAATTTTTAATATTTTAACGAAAGTTGTCAAAATTTAGATATCGTTAGACCGCGCGCGGGACGCAGAAAACTACACGGAGGGCAGCGGGTTGGCCACCCTTGCTTTAAATACACTGAAGACTAAATAATCACTGGGAGTACTTTGAATTTAATTATGTGCTTCATTTCGCTGATGTTGAAGAAGAAATTATCAACTATTTATCTGGATTTTTCTTTTCTTTCTTTTCGGTCATTCTCATTAATTTTTACTTTCCGAACACTATAGTGAGGAAAGTATTGTAATCATGTCAAAAATCCGAATTCGAGATTTTGATGTTTCTATACGTTTTGAGGTCCCCTGAGTCCGTTTTCACTATTTTTACGATGATGTATGTATGTGTGTGTGTATGTGTGTATGTGTGTATGTTTGTGAACACGCTAGCGTCTAAAGGCTTTGTTCGATTAACCTGAAAGTTGGTACGTATATTGTAAGTCACCATAGTACGAACCCTATAGATTTTGGTGAATCTAGCACTTATAGTTTTTTTACAGGGACACAAAGAAAAATTCTTTATCATTATGGCCTATGGGACCAAAATCTTAAATGTGCGATAGCATCTAAACGCCTTATTCAATTGAGCAAAAATTTTATACCCATATTATAGGTCACAGATACTCAATCTGTATAGATTTTGGAGAATCTAGCACTTATAGTTTTTTTACAGGGACACAAAGAAAAATTCTTTATCATTAAGGCCAATGGGGCCAAATTTTTAAAAGTGTGATAGCGTCTAAACGCCTTATTAATCTGAGCAAAAAAATTGTACACATGTTATAGGTCGCATTTGCACCAACTGTATAGATTTTGGTGAATCTAGCACTACAGTTTTTTTACAGGGACACAAAGAAAAATTCTTTATCATTATGGCCTATGAGACCAAATTTTTAAAAGTGCGATAGCATCTAAACGCCTTATTCAATTGAGCTGAAAATTTGTATGAATATTATAAATCACTGTTGCACTAACTATAAGCATTTTGGTGAATCTAGCATCTATAGATTTTTACAGGGACAAAACGAAAAATTCTTTATCATTATGATCTAAGGGCTCAAAGTTCAGTAGCGTTAAATAAAACCTCGTGTGATATATGGAGAAAAAAACACTCTATTATGGTTTTCTCTCTTTTGTTTGTTTAGCAATTCCTCTTTCTTTATTTTATCTACAAAACTGTTAGTTACTCAATGTTCGGAAAGTCGAGTGGAGTCACTCCAGATTTTTTAGTCTATATGCACCCGATCCTTTAGTTAAACGATTTCTTCCTAAAGAAACTCTTTACAAATAGCTATGATTGCAACAAGTTCATAATTAAAAAAAAAAAATACTTAAACTGCTTAAAGGGTTAAACTATAAATGATTTTTTTTTTTTTTTTTTTAAATACATACCAACAGCCATAAAGGTTCACAAAACATCTAACAAAAATATAAACGAAAAGGGGTAAAAAAAAAAAAAAAAAAAGTATCCTTCATTTAAAAGAGAGAAAGGTCATATAAGAGTTTTTTAATTAATGTTTTATCGAAAAGTGTGTTTAATAGTTGTTACACACAAAATACTTTTGAAGAAATAATGGACATATGCAAGGGGGAAAAAAAGACCTGTTATAAACAGGTCAATGATCAATGCAAAAGTTTTGACTGTTTCACCGAAGTGATGTGGGTCTGGTCACGTAACTCAAAGACAACGTGATGTAGTAAACGGAGCTCATTCGTTATTAAACACTAGAAGGTAAAATTTGATGGTAGGAGACATATAATGAAGAATATCATTAAAAAAAAGAAGAAGAAGAAGGGGGTTGGCACAAAAAAACAATGGTAAATTTTTCTGTTCTTTTTCACTTCAATAATGACCTTCAAACATTCCATAATAGATATTATGCAAACTTTTTTTCTTATTATTACTATTCTTATTATGGACAAAAAATTGTTTGTCATTCGCATAATTAGGTACTACGCTCATTACTATCTTTCCAGTATTAAGCGGCTGCATTGACGAGAAAAAGGATAATGATCCACTGGAGTCTATAATAGATATCATCAGATCAGTCCAAACGAATTCCTTAACCCTGCATCTCTGTAAAATAAAACTCACCGGTAGCAACAAAAGTTGATTCCCAAGCATTTATTTAAAGTAGAAGACATAGAAGTAAAATTTGCTCATTTTTTGCTGAATTCGTGGACTACGCCGATTCTCATGATTATTAGGATAACAGGTATTTTACTTTAATTAAACATTGAAAACTGTTATTTAAATAAATATATGTATTTTTTTAATTAAAATACATTTATAGTCAATATTTATAAATTTTTATCCGTTTAAAATTATTAGAACAGTTCGATTATTCATCACTTTTTTATATAGTTATTCTTTAGGTTTATATTTTGCGTAGCCTGTTTCCATAGCACAACAATCAACTATTTTGTCTGGGACAGTTTCAACATGTTTTTTTTTTTTTCAAATATTGAGGATTAATACTACTCTATGCAGTATAGATATTATCCTCAAGCTCTTCAAATGAACTCTACTGCTTTTCAATCGCATGCATTTTTGTAATATAATAAATCAAATCAAACAATTTTCTATAATTTGTAAGTTCTGAGAATTAGGCGGTTACATCAAAATTTTGATGTTTCTTCCTTCAAACTATTTTTTGCTACTTTAGAAGTTAGGCAAGAAAATTCACCGTGTTAAAAAGTAAAATTATTACCCCTAAAAGTAAACAATATGCTAAGAATGTCATTTTCTTAATAATAAAAGCCCAATTTCCTAGAGTAATGCTCGAAACTAACCTTATAATTACAAAAATGTATTGTGTGTAATAAAGAAAATAACATTTTATCCTTGGTTTGGAGGAATGAATATAATAATGGAAGAAGGATAATTTAGCAGCAAAAAAGATGGTCACATTTGCAACAATGTATTCAGAAAAAATAAATTTTATCCATGATTTTTGAAACAAATAAAATGCCTAAAAGATAATTTAAAGGAATATATATTAACTGGGCACATTTAAAATTTAGTGTTTAAATAATAAAATCTTTACCAAAATAGTGAGTACTTTCTCTTGCATTAGGCGAACTTTCTAAAAAAAAATTTTTTTTTAATTTGAAAATCTGCATTTAAAAATTCAAATCCCTGTTTTTTTTTTTTTTTTTTTTTTTTTTTTGGGGGGGGGGGAGAGGGTATCCCCTCTTGAGGAGAAACTTGTACTTCTCGAGCCTGCCTGATACTATTTATTTATTTTATTTTTTTTTTTTTGAAATATTTGATAATATCTCAATTATTTAGAGCATACATAAATGCTCACTCCAAAAATTTTTACATCAAAATTAAGTCCATTCCATCAAATTTTTAGCAGCAGAGAATTCTCTTAGAGCAGCAAAATGGATTATGCGTCTTTTCTCTTTTATCTCTATAAGACAGCTCTGATTTTACAGCAGAACTCATTTCTACAGACCCATTAATTCTATACGTCTGATCATATTTTCTTAAAAAGTTTTATAACTTTAAATGTCTTTAGCTGTACAAGGAATTGATTTTTCCCAATCATTTAAAAAACACATTCAACGGAATTTTAAGCTTATACATGAATCAGGTTAAACCCAAAATTAACGAACTTGCATGCCGATATGTAATTCGTTAGCTTGTAAGTTAAATAAACAAAATTTGTATGGTCTTTATAATTATGAACATCTAAAAACACGTTGAAAAACAAAATTACTCATCTTTATTATTATTAATTTTGTTTTTATAATATTTTTAAAAGAGCAAAAGATTTAAGTTCCTAGAAAAAACAGATCAAGTGTGTCATGCTTCATTAGTTTTTTTAAATTGTTGAGTGTTCTAATAAATAAATGGGAGAAGGAGTGTGTAAGTAGTTTGGAAACCCATACAAAGTATCCACGACATGTTTATATTTTGGAAAAAAAAAAAAAAAAAGTTTTTCTTTTTCATTATGTTCATCAGCTGTGTTCATCAGAAGTGTTCATTGATATTATCTTTGTTAATTCTTAATTAATTTCATCATAAAGTAAGTAGGTATGGCATTTCTTCTTCCACATAAAAGAAAATAAAAATCATTGTTTTACTTAGGATTTGTCCATAGACAAGTAGTCTACTTGTCTATGGATTTGTCATCATTATCGAATCCGATGCTTACGTAGGTCCCGCTAAGTCCAACCTTTTCCCCAAATTTTGGCTTATTCTGGTTGTCCAAAATGATGATAATGATTGTAAAATATTTTGTAAAACTTATTTTTGTGAAACTCTCACAGTTTGGAACCAACAGCATACCCTTTAAGAGATATAGCATATTTCTATCCTGCTTCAAGATATGTAAAGACTGAAAATATAGAAGGGTTGAAGATCTATTTTCGTTTACAAAATGTAAAAGACAAGTGTTTCTGGAGTATGCTTATTAATAGTACTTTTACTCTCCTTGTAAAGCAACTGTGTAACAAAATCCTATTTGTAGAACATTTTAATGCTCATTTACATATTTATTTATCGCTCTCTTTTTATATTTTCCAAAAATATCGGATGTGGTCAACACATGACTTCCTTATACACTGTTAAAAATTTCTGTAAATGTAATGTTAATATTTATCCAGAGTCTCTGTAAATTTACAGTAATTTTTCGTTAAAAGTGAATAATCGAGAATCTCAATCTTTATTCTGTATTTTTACGTAATTTTATTATTTAATTTTTTAATTAAAATTAAAAGTGGCTGTTTCTACTTTAGAAAAAGCATTCCAAGTCCGAAATATATTCTCACCAATAATTAATTAATTTAATATTAGTTATTAAAATGAATGTATAAAATAAGTTTTTTAACATTTCGTTTATTTTTCTCTGTAATTTTAAGTAAGACTTAAGATAATAGATTACACACAGTTTTCTGTTGAAATTTTTAACAGTGTACACCCATTGTACATATTGTTACCCATTGTAATCCATTATACATATATTTATGAAAACATTTACATTTTTGCATGAGATTATAGTTAAGTTCGTAAATAAATAGGCAGGTTAAACTCTACAAACATTCCTGAAAACATGCTAAAAAAACTATTAATCCAACCACAAAATTTAAGATAATAAGATCACATACATCACAGAGAACGAATCTGTTATACTGTTCCAAGCAGATTACTACAAAATCCCTCATTGACAAATGCACAGTTTAGAGTTCATTAGAATTCATTCGAATATAGATAGTCTACTTTTCTTTCCTTTGGCGAAAAATAATGGCGAGAAATGATACATTATACCAAAACAATTGATTTCGTTAAAATTGAGAAAGGGCTTACTAATTCTGGCTGCACTGAAACATTTTTCGCCAAATTTCGTTGCGTTCGTCAATGCAGATTTTGTCTTTGGTGATTTACTGACCAAATTTGCCAAAAATTTGTAGTTTAGGGTTGCCAAAGTTTGGAAGCTTTAACTTTAATAAGAATAGGGATCTGAAATTTTCCGGAAAGATTCACTGGTTTCTAGCGCAGAACGAAAAGTTCTATAGAAGGCTAACAAGACTATACAAAAAGAAGAGTCCTTATTGATGCTTGTAGACTAAAACTTGCATATTTCTTTACATGCTACTTTCAGTACGATATTACAGTCAAAGTGGACACACAAATGGGAGGTTTTTTTTTTTTTTTTTTTTTTTTTCCACTTTGGCATCCAGATTTGACAAAAAGTGGCAGTTCAGGATTTCTAAATTTTCGAATCTCTAACTTCAATAGGAGTCGAGTTCTGGAATTAAGCTGAATTATTCATAGCTTTCTTGCGCAGAACTACCTAAAAAATTCTACAAATCACTGATAAGACTCTTGATGAATTCAAATTCTATTCAGACTTCGAACTGTGCAGGTGATCATTGTTCCTGAATTATCGAAATTTCTGCTCTGTAATGTATTTAACCATGTTTACTTGAATTCCTTAGTAGGAATGACTATTTTATTGGATTATTTTGTGAATATTCATTTATTATTGATTTGTATACTACAGTTTTATTAAATTGTTTCCAGAATATTCCTTAAATAAAGTGCATTCGTCCTTTAGTACTTGCTTATGTCTTTACAAATTACTTTCTACATGCAAAAATGGCGATAACTTTCATAACAAAGCAATTGTCTCTACATGAAGGACTTAGTTATGGGTAGAATGTCATCCACGGGAGTCTTTTTTTTTTTAAATAATATATATATATAAAGCTTTTTAAAAATAATTCTTTTTTATCGGTGTCCTAAAAAGTATTAAATAAGGCAAAATTTTCTGTACTCAAACCAGTTAAATGGTCAAAAGCATTCATTGATGACAAAGATTAAAAGCATTCAGTGATAACTACATCCTACTATATAATAACATACTTTGTCATCAATGAATGCTTTTGATCTTGGTTTGAATACAGAAAATTTTGCCTTATTTACTACTTTTTAGGACGCCGATAAAAAAGAATTTTTTTTTAAACTAGGGGGCTCTGCCCCCTGCTCGCTCCGCTCACCAACCCCCGAGGAAGGCTTCGCCTCCCCCCCCGACTCGCTTCGCTCATTAATCCCTGCGGGATTCTACCCGACTATTCGCAACTTTGCCTTTCATTGAATTGGAATATTAATAATACATAACACAAGAGAGTTGAACAATATTATAGAAATCCACCATGTATTTGGTATCGCATTGAAATACACAATATTTAATATTATATCGTTTATAATATGTCAAAAATCTGTTATAATGTTCGACAATTTAATAACAATTTGCCATTATTTTGAGAGAGAACATAAAATAAACAACCATAGCACTAATTATTTAGAACAGAGAGAAATTCTTGACATCTAAATTACTTAGCCTTACAACTTTAGTATATGATCGACTTGTTAAATTTTTGTCACTGTTTGACGATGAATTTTTTGGGTGTTATTGCTTGATTAAAGAAATTATGAACTTATTTTTTCTAATGCCTATATTTTTTTTTACTATTGAATTTTTTTGAGTTAATTTAGCACAATATGTAATACTCTGCATTTATTTCCAGCCTACAGCAAGGTTTAAAATGGTGCTTCCAGCACTAAAGATGCAACTTTTTAAAGTGCGTTTTTTCTAGAATATGATTTAGTCAGGTTGAAGATAAATATCTTATGCGATTATTGCAGTTATTTTAAAAATTTCATTAGTAGTAGTAGTACGACAGGACAATTTCTTTCAGATAGCGATTTTGCATTGTTGCCACTTATTGTATTACATCATGAATTTGCCAAGATGCCTGTCAATATCTGATTTTACCATTTAATTTCTTAAACTGTATTAAATACTATGGAACAACTTTAGTATATCCCCACAACGATATTTGGCGAATTTTTGTTGGCGATTATGGCTAAATCATAAATGATACAATAATAATCTAAATCATAAATATAAAACATAAAATCATAAATCCAAAATAAACAACATATAGGCTGCCATATTATATCGCAAACAGTCCAGAACGACATCGTTATCGTTCAAAACGATGCAAAGAAAAATCGTCAAATTCAGCTGTAGGGATATACTAAAGTTATATCAATACTAAGTTAAATCGAAAAAAAAAAAAAAAATCACATTTTTCGAAATCTTTTGATAAGTGAAAAATTCATCCTTGATTGTATTGTAAAAACGAATTGCCGGTTTGAAGTATTCGAGATAGACCATCACCATTCATAAATTGGATGGCTTTTGAATATTTGTTGACAATATTTTCTGAATAAGTGTTGATGATGGCTCCTGAATACTTGTTGGCGATATCTGCTGAATAATTATTATTGTTGGCGATATCTACTGGATATATATTGATCATGACATCTTAATAGTTGTTGGGGATATCTCCTGAACTTGTGGTGATTTTGGTCTGAATATTTGTTGGCTACATCTTCTGGATATTTTCTGATTACACCTTGAATTTTTTTACATATATATTATGTAATATTAAATTTAGAAAATAAGAAATGAGCGTGGAGAAGGAAATTTAATGATACTGGATAATTTAATTTAATTTAATTTATAAAGACATCAATGATACAGGAAAAACTACTTCAGCCATTTTCTTTCTAATAATGAACAGAACGAAAAACGGATATTTTACCTGGAGATATTTTGTATATTTAGACCAAATAAAAAATTTTCTTCTTTTTTTCCCTCATGAATTAAGTTGAAAAATATTTAAAATAAAATTGAAAAAAGTCGTTCTAAAACAATGGTACAGTTTAACCTCTTGGCGAAATTTTAAATTTGGCACCGAAGTAGCTTAGACGTTTCTCGCGAAAATCTTGACATGCATAATTGCTATAGATAATTTAAGTCATCGTCAAAATAAATGAAAAATTTAAAATCAGCCAATGAGGTCCTGTATTAGCTGTAACTACAATATTTTAGCAATACAGTTATTGCATTCCTTTATACAGAAAAAAAAAAAAAAATGTCCTGTTTTATTAAATTCTGTTTTCTGCAAAGTTTTATATCAATACTTAAAAAACAAAAATAGGTTGCGGATTTTATTATTATTACCATTATTATTGCACCATTTTATAATTTATCTCTATAGGAAAGCATGGCTAGAGTTAAAATGGCTATTGTGGTTGCGTAAATGAATTCCTTGGCGAAAAACGTACGAGCTTCATTTCTAAATTTTAAAAATCGCTAAATTGGTCATAGTAAAGATCTATCCTATTAAACATGTTTTGAGTTAAAAAACTAAATCTTTATATAAATTTATATAAATTTTTATCTCATAAATTCCATTTTAAAAATGTCTGCGCTTAATCTCTAACTCTATACCAATAGTTGTTTAACATAATCATGGTATTCATTACTAAATCTTTTTCGCCTAACGTTAAAATAAAGAAACAACTTCAGTATATCCCCACAACGATATTTCACGATTTTTTGTTGGCGATTATGGTTAAATCATAAATCTAAAAATCATAAAATCATGATCTAAATCATAATCTAAATCATAAAATCATAAATCCAAAATAAACAACATATAGGCTGCCATATTATATCGCAAACAGTCCGGAACGGCATCGTTATCGTTTAAAACGGCGCCAAATTCAGCTTTGGGGATATACTGAAGTTATACCATAATATAAACTAAAATAAAAATATAAACTAATTTTCGTTTCATCTTTATTAAATTTTTACATAATATTTTAAAAATATCGGTTATTTTTAAATGTTTGTCTAAATATTTTTTTCTTCTCTCGAGCATCTCAAAGATGCCAATTATTCAATTTTTCTTATTTACACCATTGATCACATTTTAATTTTTCTGAGGAAAGTGACGTCAGAGACACAGAAAAAAACGTCATAAGAGAAACTTTTCCCTCCGGTGGCAAATAGAGTACCTTTATAAATCCGCATTTTTACTTAATACCTTCGTTAATTAAAATGATAGAAATTTGTAAGCAGCTGAAATGCCTTCCTTGAAGCAGTCGGAATACACTGATATATCTCATGACGCGGAGAACCCTGCCCTCCGCGAGAAGTTGCTGTCGCAGACAAAAAAAAAAAATTGACGCCAGCGACAGTTACTTTTTTTTAATGTATAGAGACTTTTTTTTATATTATTTTTTAAATTAAAACTAAAAAACCAGAAGCAGGACACGAAGGTTTTGAAATCCTTCAAATACTGTAAAATTTTCTGATATTCTGAGTTACTTATCGGTCACTCACTGACCACCCAGGGGTCACTCACTGGTTGCTCACTGGTCACTCATATTCATAGGGATGACCCTTGAGTCAAATATAGCAAAAAAGTGGCTCGATGACAGACAGAATGACAGACAACCTGTGAGAATAATAAAGCATAAAAAAAGAGAGAAAAAAAAAGAGAAAGTGCTTTTTTTTTTTTTTTCCCAGATGTCTGTAGGGCACAAAATTGACTTTCTTTGAATATGTAGTGTTATACTTCTCTGAGATGAAAATCGTAGACATTCATCATGGAAAATAATTTAAATAAATAATTTGTACTGCGTGAATTTATATAGGAAATTATAGAAGAAAGTTTTGAGACGTCCCAACAACAAGCTTTAATATAAAATTTAAAATAAAATTTGGTCTGAATGCCTTCCGTTCGAGTCTTTCTAAGGAGTTCTAGTTCATATACGCATGAATTTTGGAGGAAACTACGGAAAACTTTGAAGGGTGTTGGCGTTAAGGTCAATTGACTACACGAGAGTCTTAGGTCTGGGTAGTATGCCTTAGGGGTCTTTCTAAGGAGTTCTATCCCAAGTTTACGAACTCCGAAGGATTATACCTTGGATTCGGATTCGAATCCGGCACATACAGTCTACCAGTTTTGAGAGCAGAACCTGTCAGGAACTAGTGAGGTATACATGCGGAGAATGAGCATAGTGCAGAACTGCAGAACTAATTTTAGTATAAAGTGGTCTTATATTTTTAAAATAATTGTTTAGTAGTGTATATTTTGCAAATAAAGAAATGTACAATAAAAAGTCACAAACATAATTATTAGAGAGCTAATAGCATTATTTTCAATGAAATGAAAAATAAAATTACTAATGTTACAACTGCGTAATTTATCGCATAAATGATTAATTCTTTAATACATCATTCATTCCCTTTCATTTCAAATTACACAGCTCTGCATGAAAATTGGCCCAACAATATTCCTGCAAATCTTTATTAATATATATAATGACCCTCATCTGTCATGAACGAATCCGGTTAGTACCGCTTCAAAACAGAAACTTTTGGCAGCCATTTTTTTTTCCGTTTGTTTAATTCAACTTAGGAAACATACATATCATTTTCATACGTGTTTTGTATCGCACATATTCTTATTTATTTCCTATAAAACCTTGAAAAACTATTCAATTGTAATGTTTAAATGTCTAAATTAAAAATAACGGATCACTGGCTATTATAAACATGAACCTATAAATAGAATTATCTAACTTCATGATTATAAACAATGCAATACCAAATAAAAACAAACCCAAACTGTTGCCATTCAGAAAATACGAATTCCAAATGGACAACTTTTTAATTCCGAATGAACGACTCTTTGACTGTTTCATTAAAAAACGCTTAAAATATTTCTAAAACATATTAAAGCCTTAAAAATCTTAAAGTATTTGTAAAAACGCATTAAAGCCTTTAAATATTTTTATCAAACTTCATTGTTTGTTTACATCGTAAGGTATGATTGGCGTCGAGTTTAGTACGTAAATGCCGCCAGTTGATTTTAGTTTTGAAATTAGTGTAAAATGATATTAGGGATAGAATGTTTGATTGGGCAAGTAAAAGTCACCAGTTGAAATGAGTATTGAAAGTAGAGTAGTCTAAGGTGATAATGTCGAGTCAAGGTAAAATGTTCGGTTGAGAATGAGAAAGTCCCTAGCTGGATCCTGGATATTTTGGCGATGTTGTGGGTGAGATAGCTGGTTGGAGGTATCGAGTAGAGGTGAATTTGGGTTAGCATGGAGTGTCTGTAGTTATTGGATAGTTAGTTAGAAAATTTGAAAACAGGATCTACGATAGTCTTAAAAAAAGAGTATTTTGGTAAAATGAAGTGAATCGTTTTTTCTTATTATGAGGACTTTAAATACGCAAGCGATGTGATGACGTCACTTGCCGTTCGTGGATACAAGGAAAATGTTTCCTATGTTAAACGCCCAATGGATTTTTCGTAAAAAATTATTAAAAATCGAGAGAAATTATTTCCCGATTTTAATCCCCATATTTAGGTTTAGATATGTATTAGTTATCATGTGCATGCGTTAGATTAAGTTGTTTTTGTTCTAAAATTGATAAAATTTGAATTTTAAATTTCAAAACTCTAGATTAAAAAAAAAAAAGTCCATATTCCATTGAAAACATAAACATTTCATTTCAAAGGATGATATTTACACAATAAATATCCAACTAATATACTAATTAAAAGGAAAACGATAAATATTCTAACATAGGAAATCATTTTCTTGCATCCACGGACGGTCAGTGGCGTCACACTTCGCTTGCGTATAGAGCACTTAATGGAACACTGGGATGTGTTGTTGCTGTTGTGTTGTCGGGCCTATATTTTTTGTCAACCAGCAGTTTTTTTATTGTCATTCATATTTATTGATCGGGTAGAATTTTTTTAATTTCAGAACGAAAATTATAAAATATCGAAACACATTTGATTTATAAACAAAAATTGAAAATGCATTTAAATGATCACGTGGTAACCATCATGATCTGAACATTTTCAAGATTTATCGTTCACATTCCGTCATTTTTGACGGGGTTATATACTAGTATCACGGAGTACTCCGTGACTAGTATATATATAGTTTGCAAGTGAGATGACGATTCCGGTTCGTACTCATCTATATAGCAAGTTGCCACCTAATTTCCATACTTTAGTTAATTTTAAAAAATCTAATTGTCCGATCGATAAGCAGCTTAGTCCGACTTATTCAGAAAAAAAGCCCCTTTCATTTGGTATCTTATTTGTAACGAAGTTTAAAATTAATTAAAATGTGAAAATAATAACCTGGAAAAAACTTCAAATTTGGACATTTAAATTTATAATTGTTGCCAAAAAAATTTACCCGTCATTTATTTATTTATTATTTTATTTATTTATTTATTTATTTATTATTTTTTTTTTTTTTAGCACAAAAGGAAATATGCTTTCACGCGAAAAATAAAAAATATATAAAATAATAACAAACTTTTGTAATTTATTTCTTTTCTTATTTACCTTTAAAATTTGAAACTCATAAACCTTAAGCCATATTTCCCACCATATTTTAATTCCTCAAAAGCCAAATTATTATTAGAAACAAATTAATATTGTGAGATGAAATACTAATGATAATCAAACCAAAATCATTCACGAAAGACTTAAAAATAAAATTCATGTTTAACGACCTAATTGTCGTACTTCGTGAGGCAAGACAGATTTAGTATAAGACCCTCATGGCGATTTTTAAATTTTTGTCATCATGTTGGCGATACATTTTTATCAATTTATTTATTTATTTTTGCATAATTTTGTGTTAAAAAAACTTAGTACCTATTTTGATTATACTTTTTATTATTGCGTTTTTTAGTCAATTTATGACAAAAGTTTACATGGGGATTATATATCATTAAAATATTGCTAGATTTAAAATGACGCTTGCAAAGATTGTAAAAATGCAACCTTTAAACATATATTTTTTCTATAAAATGATCTCATCGTACAAATGTCGTAATTTTTTATTGTGCTTAAATATTGCTTATGTATTATTTTTTATCCTCGCGTATTTTATTGAGTCACTGTCGTATCGTTACTAAAAAAAATTAATTGTAACTGGACCACGTTAGAGAAATATTATATAGATTAAATTTGCTCATGCATATGAAAATATGAAAATGGAGTAAAAAAGCAACCATAACTTTTTTTAATATACTTCAATTTTATATTATTTTTTCTTTTTTGTTTTGTTTAAATGTTTTTGGCACGGATGAATCGCGCTTGGCATGAAAGCTAAATCATTGATAATCCTGGGCAATATTTTAAAATTTTGATGCTGAAATAGATCGGACATTTTTCGCCAGGAACTCTCCTTTTGTGAAAGCCACTTTAAGCCAAGTTAGCGCATCAAAAATATAAATAAATTATAAAATATTGAAAAATAGAAAAGAAAGAAAAGGAAAGGAAAAAGAAAAGAAAGAAAGAGAAAAAATAATCACATAAATTATGTATTTTTGTCTAAAATGGCGATAAAAATTCAGAAGTCTACAAGGGGAGCTATATTAAGGCGGTACTATGATCAGATTTACATATTTAATTACTTATTTTTCTATATACCAGCTACTATTAACTAACTCAACTGCTATTATAACTCCAAAAAATTAATTGTCTCATGCGATAGATGTAGCCGATCATAGCATATTGTAATAATATATTTGGCGTGAAATTGTTGTCATTTTATAGTTGATCGAATAAATCAAATAAATGTAGAAAATAACGTAAAAGAAAATATTATGTACACCCCGTATCGTGTTGTTAATATGTAACTAGGGTTTAAATGTAAAATTGCTACTTCAATTTTTTTTTATACTGTCCGTTTCGAAACTGTCATCTGAAAAGCAACCAAATGGAAGCCCACTGGTAAGCTATTGTCACAGGCACCCAAGAGTCTGCGAATGAGTGGGTTGCTGCCGAAGGCAGCGGGGACAGGAAGCGGGCGAGCAATTTCATGTTTTTTTTCTTTTGTTTGTTTGTTTATAAAGCGATATAAAAAAATTTCCTTTAAATATAGTGACCAACGATAGCGAAGCAGGTAAAGCCTTCGTTGATTCACTATGTTCATTGGTTTCACATTCCGTCATTTTTGACGGGGTTATACACTAGTTCTTATATAAAATTATCTACTGAATCCGAATATGACTCCATTTTGTCCCATCTCACCCATCGCTTTTTTTTTGTTGGTGGCTCCCTATTTTTATCACTGTTCGGTAATTTTGTGGCTATGAATTTGATTTTGGAAGGGGAGAAGGGATTATTTTAACTGTTAAATACCTTCTTAGGGGCTACGAAGGTGAAAAATTCTAAAACACGAACATTTGTAGCAAGGGGGGAGTTTGCCACCGAAGTAATAAACTTAATTTATTATAGTGTATTAATTTATTATTATTATTATTATTATTTATTATATATGCATTATATATATATATATATTTTTTTTTTTTTTGTTTGTTTTTTAAGTGTTAAAATAATCCTTTTACACCCTCCAAATCAAATTCATGATCATAAAATTACAGAGCATTAATAAAAATTGGTGGAGGGAATGGCGTCTTGTGATTGGACAAAATAAAAGTCATATTTGAATTCAGGAGGTCATTTTACATAAGAATCAGCAGGACTACATTTTTTTTTTTTTTTTTTTTTTTTTTTTTCATAGGACTGGATTGGATTGTGGGGATTGAGGAGTGTTTTTAGACTTATTGAAAAGGAATTCAATTTCTACTTTTCCAATAGATGTCGCCACTTCCCAAAAATGATTCTAGATGGCAGTTATAGAATACTAAAAAATCACTTAAACTCCAAACTATTACCAGTTAATCGTAATCAAATAGTATTCTTCATTAAACTAATATTTCGTAATTTGTTAGTCTAACAAATAATTAATTGCAAATCATATATCTATCTAATCCTTACACTTCTTACATAATATTATCCTTAGGATCGCGATCCAACTAGTCGCCGACGCCGTTCACGGATAGCATTCAATAAGTGTTTTGTTTGTTTATTTGTTTTTTGTTTTTTGTATAATAAGGCAAGGGAGATTTTTGAAAAGCTATTTCGGTTCGGTTCGGTTCGGTTAGTACTGAGATTTATTGCTTGCCTCTAGGCCTAGGGCCGCTTATACCTCGAAAAATCCACACCACAAGGGTTTACAAGTTTTATTGCAAGAAACAGACAAGTACAATATTTTTGAAGACATAAGACATCACAAACATCCATGCCCGCACCAGGATTCGAACCTGGGACCATTAGATTCGGAAGGCAGCGTCCTACCGACCGAACCACCTGGATGGCAAGCTATTTCAATATTTTATAAAATGTTGTTATAAAATCAAAACATAATACCAACAACAGTGTAGTGACGCTATCTGGTGTCTCTTTGTAGTACTATTTGTTCACTAATCTTGTATGCTTGACCAGGCTAATATGCTCAGCTGAGTTATACTGTTCATTTTAAATACATATTGTTAATTTTTACCTTTCACCCTATCACTTTAATATTATTATTTTCGAAATTCTACGTGATTTGATTTAAAACATCAATTTCAAAACATCACATTTCAGTGGCATCACTTATTAAATATAATTTTATCCATAGATTTTAAAATGAAATAATCGTCTCAACTTTAGTCATGAAATTAAATCCACAATATTTTTGCATTATATTGAATAGATATTGTTATTTACTATAGATTAAATAAATTCGTTTGTTAATCAGTTTCAAATGCTATTTTTTTGTTTGAAGAAATGCTGCATATAGATTATACAGAGTAATAAAGTTAAATGGGGGATATTTGGTTCACAAGACGAGCAGTTAGTGAAGAATCTCCTTACAATATAAGTAAGTTTATTTTGAATTTACAACTTGCAAATAGGATTAATATTTAGAGTATTTTAGAGTCTAAAAGTGACCTAATTATAATTCACATCATAGCTTCAGTATGCTCACCCCTTGGCGATTTTTAATATTTTTTGCCATTTCGGCGATGAAATGAAACGTCCATCGCAATTGCGTAAGTAAAGACTTTGGCGAGAAACGCACGAACTATTTTGGTACCAAATTTCAAATTTCAAAGAGGGTCTCATATTTAGCTGTGCCTCTTTCACGAATTAAAAGCAGTGCTCCTGCCGGTAAGAAAAGGGATGAGCAGGTGCAGTGGTGTCGAGGCTAAAGCTAAATGACTGCACTCGTGGTCGATAGGGATCTTTTAAAGGGGTACTAACCCGTATTTACATGAGTTTCTGAGAAAATCACGAAAAACTCCGAACGGCTAAAAATGAAAGTTCAGAATGCTACCTGGGAATTGGAACCGGCGCTTCCTATCTAGCAGCTTCGACATCAGAACCTCTCGGATGCTTGTGGGACGGCAAAAGCAGCTAAATGCCGGAAACGCGGAAACTTGACTCACAAATAATTGTATATCGAATTGAACAATTTTATAACGATAAATCAGGCAACTTTTAGCTTCCTATCTAACAGCTTCGACATCAGAACCTCTCGGATACTTGTGGGACGGCAAAAGCAGCTAAATGGCGGAAACGCAGAAACTTGACTCACAAATAATTGTATATCGAATTGAACAATTTTATAACGATAAATCAGGCAACTTTTAGCTTCCTATCTAACAGCTTTGACATCAGAACCTCTCGGATACTTGTGGGACGGCAAAAGCAGCTAAATGCCGGAAACGCGGAAACTTGACTCACAAATAATTGTATATCGAATTGAACAATTTTATAACGATAAATCAGGGAACTTTTAGCTTCCTACCTAACAGCTTCGACATCAGAACCTCTCGGATACTTGTGGGACGGCAAAAGCAGCTAAATGCCGGAAACGCGGAAACTTGACTCACAAATAATTGTATATCGAATTGAACAATTTTATAACGATAAATCAGGCAACTTTTAGCTTCCTATCTAACAGCTTCGACATCAGAACCTCTCGGATACTTGTGGGACGGCAAAAGCAGCTAAATGCCGGAAACGCGGAAACTTGACTCACAGATAATTGTATATCGAATTGAACAATTTTATAACGATAAATCAGGCAACTTTTAGCTTCCTATCTAACAGCTTCGACATCAGAACCTCTCGGATACTTGTGGGACGGCAAAAGCAGCTAAATGCCGGAAACGCGGAAACTTGACTCACAAATAATTGTATATCGAATTGAACAATTTTATAACGATAAATCAGGCAACTTTTAGCTTCCTATCTAACAGCTTCGACATCAGAACCTCTCGAATACTTGTGGGACGGCAAAAGCAGCTAAATGCCGGAAACGCGGAAACTTGACTCACAAATAATTGTATATCAAATTGAACAATTTTATAACGATAAATCAGGCAACTTTTAGCTTCCTACATAAGAGCTTCGACATCAGAACCTCTCGGATGCTTGTGGGACGGCAAAAGCAGCTAAATGCCGGAAACGCGGAAACTTGACTCACAAATAATTGTATATCGAATTGAACAATTTTATAACGATAAATCAGGCAACTTTTAGCTTCCTACCTAACAGCTTCGACATCAGAACCTCTCGGATACTTGTGGGACGGCAAAAGCAGCTAAATGCCGGAAACGCGGAAACTTGACTCACAAATAATTGTATATCGAATTGAACAATTTTCTAACGATAAATCAGGCAACTTTTAGCTTCCTATCTAACAGCTTCGACATCAGAACCTCTCGGATACTTGTGGGACGGCAAAAGCAGCTAAATGCCGGAAACGCGGAAACTTGACTCACAAATAATTGTATATCGAATTGAACAATTTTATAACGATAAATCAGGCAACTTTTAGGAGCTTCCTATCTAACAGCTTCGACATCAGAACCTCTCGGATACTTGTGGGACGGCAAAAGCAGCTAAATGCCGGAAACGCGGAAACTCGACTCACAAATAATTGTATATCGAATTGAACAATTTTATAACGATAAATCAGGCAACTTTTAGCTTCCTATCTAACAGCTTCGACATCAGAACCTCTCGGATACTTGTGGGACGGCAAAAGCAGCTAAATGCCGGAAACGCGGAAACTTGACTCACAAATAATTGTATATTGAACTGAACAATTTTATAACGATAAATCAGGCAACTTTTACGGACATTTCTCAAGGATTAGAATATGCTCATCCTGAATTGAATTTTGGCGACGAAAAAGTATTTCTGATATATGTACATATTTTAAGTGTATATTCTTTAACTGAATATGATAATAATGGTATGGAATAAAATATACGTACAACATGAAACGTCCAATAAATTACAACAACAATTTTAATACTTCTCATTATCGCAATCGCAACAGTCCTGATGGAAAATCTAGGAATTTAAATAGTGCACCAAGTTATAGTAGCTTCGAGCCAATGTTCTTAACGAAAAGTTTATTCTGTTATACGTGAAGAACTTAGAAATTTTCGGAAAGCATACAGATAGGCAAAATGCTCTATGCCCAATGAAAAATGCCCGCTGGTGACATTCGCCCTCTTTTTGCATCGCCAAAATCGTAATCAATGAAAAAAATAATTTAATTTTTTTTTTTTTTTGTCTGAGAAGTAACCCCCCCCCCCCTTACCCAGACACACAACAACCAAAAAAAAAAAAAAAAAAAAAGAAAGGAAGGAAGGGGGGAAAAAAATAATAAAGAATAAGTAATACCGCATAGATTTTTTTCAAGATTATAACTCTTAAATCGTCAAACTAAAAATTTCCGAGTGTCTGCGGAATTTACTGTTAAATATTGAATTCCGGAAAATGTTTGTGCCAAAGTTTTTCTGGGCAGAGTTCTTATCTCTTTAATGGCATGCCATAAGTTTGTCATTTTTGAAAAAGTTTGTGTGTTACACATGTATATATATATATATAGGCATTAAAACTATACATATATTTTTTCAATTTTAAGCTACATAATTTTGTATTATTTTAAATTGCCGGAGGATATAGTTCATAATAAATGTACCCACGATCTTAAAAATTATCCAGTCAAGAAAGAGGTTTATATAAATATGTATATACTAATTATAGACCGTGGGCCATAAGCTAAAAATGTCATTTAAAAACAAGTTCGTTTCAACTTTTCGGGGGAATCTGAAATTGTTGGTAATATATTCTTGTTAAGATAGGTAATGAAAATATCAAATGTTCTGGAAGCAGACTTTGTACATAAATTTGAAATTTCATTCCAATTTGAAGGAATTGAGTTTACATTTAGAATGCTTGTTTAAATCTGTGTGCAATATATTTCTGATAATATTGTGATTCGTTGAATAAATTTTAAAATATCTTGCACTCAAGGGCTAAAATCATACTCCTTAGAAAAAGTGCTAAAAAAGGATAAAATAGTAATAACTAGTGGATCTGCAGATCAGAAGCCTCAACGTCCTATATTCATCACTCATTATTCATTAGATCATTGTTATTTTTTATTAATTCCATTTTATATCTATCATCATCATCAATTTCAACCTTTATCAATTCACTGCAGGATGAAAGCCTCTTCTAGGTGATTCCAATCTGCCCTGTTTTCTGCAATTCTTCTCCGTTATCTCTTCTAAACTTCGCAATTTCATATCTTCAACGACAAACTGGTCTCTTTCTCGGCCTTTTGTTTTATCTTGGTATCCAAAATAAAACTGGTGGTCCGTGTATCATAATTTCTTCTGGAAGTGCTCAGCCCAGCCCCATTTTAACTTAATTCTAGAAATAACATCTAACATTGGTTTGCTCCCTAATCTAATACAAGTATTTCGTTTTCTGTCTCTTCGGGTGAATCTTAACATGCATCTCTCTCTCTCTTTTTATAATATATATGTATACATATATATGACGACTCGCTACATAAACAGATACATTTCTGACGGGGGCCACCACCCTTCAACTTTTCATTGTATATCTATGTCTATATCTCTCTACATATGTATATTTATATATTTTCCTAGAAACAACCTTCTATTAATTCCTTGTAAATAATAAAAACTTGCACCAAATTTCATGCAAAAAGACTACATAACATAGCGGAATTATTTAGCGTAACCCTCTAAACTAATTATCGATTCTATACCAAAAATTTCCATAGAAAAACATGCTTTTAAACATTCTAATAACATTTCATTATTTATCGTGTAACCATGTTAAAATGCATTTTTAATACATACCATCTATAGACTATAATGGTACGATATTATTTTGTGTGTTCCTTAAAAGGAGCCACCCTTATTATATACACCACTAAAAATGACACTCCTAATTAACTATAACTCACTTATATTTCAACCTAATTCGACATCATTTAAATCATTACAGAATATCATCGGAATTCTTTTGTGTGGTCCTGTAAATAAATTTAGCTTATACATACCTTTTTTCCTTCCTTTTTTTAGAGCGAGAAAACATATGCTTTTATAAATAAGTTTATAATATATGTTAATTCCACTAAATGCAGCATAAACACGTTAAAATGCGCTTAGATAAAAATTTGTCCATAGATTCTAATGTTATGAAATTATTTTGCGTTTCTCTGTAAAAGAACACCAGTAAAAATATTTCAACTTATTCTATGTTTTTTCAAGAATAATTGTTCGAAATTTAACAAAATTTGGATGATTACATGACATTGTCGGACTACTTTTGTAAGGTCCTGTATATTAATTATGAAGCCTAAGCACACATATTTTCTACAGAAAACATAAATTTAAGCATCTCAATAATGTACGATAATTTAATTTCGTTGAATGCAGCTTAACAAAGTTAAAATTTGCTTAAACGAAATTCACCCATAGACCGTAATGATAAGAAAAACTTTGGTGTGTCCCTGTACACGATCCATGAATAATCTAGACATACAAGATTACACAGATATTTTTATACACAGTCTGAACGTGTATACCAATTTGCAAGTCAATCGGGGATTTCTGCGGCCGCTATCGCGGTACATACAAATTCCGTCCATAGGCCGTAATGATAAGAAACACTTTGGTGTGTCCCTGTACACGAGCTACAAATGGAATACGCATCTAAAAGTATACAATTTCTGTACGGTTCATGATCATGTGTACGAAATTGCAAGCCAATAGTGTGATTTTTGCGGCCGCGATCACGCGAGAAACACACACACAAACAGAACACAAAACTCTTTTGAGTCTCCATATGGAGGCCTACACTGACGTTTCGGTAATAATTTAGGTACATTTCAGAGTAAAACTTACTGTGTAACACTTTCTATGGTAACCTATGCTGTTGTCTAAAGGCAGTTTGGAGAGTTCATTAATTTGAAATAGAAGCAAATCGGTAGATATTTTTCTTTCACGAACATTTAAAACTTTCCACTGATCAGCAAACAATCTCACTTCAGCCCAGCTTATTTGAGAAAAACACGTCACCTTTGAATGTATTTTATCTCCGATGTGCAAACAATAAGTAATTTCTTCTGATATTATATTACCTGTAATAATTCTACTTAAAAGTAAAGGAAAAAAGAGTGATAACAGAATTCGATCAAAATGTTAATAATACGCAAGATAATGATGTCGAGAGATACTTTACATCTTATTTGAGAAAAATACTACATTTTTGAATTTATCTCATTCCCGATATACAAACAATATGCCATTTTTTTCTCATATTATATGAAATGTAAAGATAACTTAAAAATACACGAAAAGAAAGCAATAGTAGAATTGGATCAAAATGTGAACAATACTAAAGATAATGTAAACATAAATAAACGTAAACAAAACATATCAAATGCTAGCGCGTGCACTAACAGCAGCCGTCATTGGGCTAAAAATATCAGCGGAAAGGAAATTACTGTTTTGATTGGAGGATAAGCAAATGAATGAGTAGGGAATGTGACTATCTCTAAGTGTAAGTAGAATAACAGGACCGCAGAAATGTCAAATTTGCAGAAATAATTTAATCAATTTTAAAATAATGTGCACATCTTCAGACCAGAACATTGCGCATTTGTAGATAATAGAATATTCTTTTAATTTTAACATTAATTTGAAATTGCCCCTCGATGATTGAAACGGACTTGAACGATATCAAGCTATGGCCCACGGCCTATTAATTTATTTATCATTAAAAAAGAAAAAAAACAACTGCGCATTTATGCCAGAATATAGATCTTTTCTTTACCCTTCTACGCTCCAGCCCGTCCGCCTTCACTTTTTTAAGTCCCCACACACCCCAGTAAATCTGGTGAACATGCTGCAGTGAACTTGAATAACATGTCTAAGTTCGAGGCATTCTAAAAAAAATCTGGTGTGAAACAACCACACGACTTCCATTACCCGCTATTACATGTATTATATGCATTTTTCAGAGATAATGTGATCAGAAAACATAAAAGTGACCAAAAAAGAAAATCGTTAGAGCCGTTTTTGAGATACCAACTTTCACAAAAAATCAATTATTGACCGGAAAACAATAATTACATACAAAAGCATATTTAAAAGTGAGTTAAAATGGCGAGTTTGAAAAAAATCCGTACAACCGTTTTTAAAGGAACGCCTTTGCGAGGCCTGAAATTGAGCTATTTATACAGGACGCCTATCAATTTTCATGAACTAACCAACTGTATCATTCGAAAGGATATCTGATAGAGTGTTTATATAGCAAATTTGAAGAAAATCGTTAGAGCTGTTTTTGAGATACGGACTTACGGTCCCACTTCCGGTTTCCGATGTCCCATTTCCGGTTAAACTCAATTATTGACAGGAAAAAAATAATTACATACAAAAGCATATTTAAAATTGAGTTAAAATGGCGAGTTTGAAAAAAATCCGTACAACCGTTTTTAAAGGAACGCCCTTGGGAGGCCTGAAATTGAGCTATTTATACAGGACGCCTATCAATTTTCTTGAACTAACCAACTATATCATTCGAAAGGACATCTAATAGAGTGTTTATATAGCAAGTTTGAAGAAAATCGTTAGAGCCGTTTTTGAGATACGGACTTACGGTCCAACTTCCGGTTTCCGATGTCCCACTTCCGGTTTTTCAATTTTCACCAAAATTTGGAAATTTCATCTGTACGCCAGACGTATTTGAATTCTAAAGTTTCGTAGCTCTATCTTTATTAGTTTCTGAGCTATAATAGCCAGAAGATTCTCCACATACATACACACACACATACACACATACATACACACTGACCAATTGGCAAAAACCACTTTTTTGGACTCAGGGGACCTTAAAACGTGTAAATCAGGTGAAAACCCGATATCGAATTTTCAGACCGAATACAATACTTCCATTACCTATGGTAGTAGGGTAATGGAAGTAATAAAGACAGTCGTAACGAAATCATAAACATTTTTCAACTTTATTGTGAAGTGTTAAAAATGTAATGGTGTCAAGTTTGCTAGACGCACAAGCAAATTTAAAGTTTTATTTCAATTTTAATATTCACGTATAAATAAATATATTTCCTTTTTTGTTAAAAAAAAAAAAAAATAATAAAGGTTTTTTTTTTTTGTTGTTGTTCAATAGGAGGTGAAGGAATCGGAGTGTTTGTGAATACGGAGCTGTTCAATTAAGTTTTTTACTTCCATTACCGTACTACCGTAGGTAATGGAAGTATTGTATTCGGTCTGAAAATTCGATATCGGGTTTTCACCTGATTTACACGTTTTAAGGCTCCCTGAGTCCAAAAAAGTGGTTTTTGGCAATTGGTCAGTGTGTATGTATGTGTGTGTGTGTGTGTGTATGTATGTATGTATGTGGAGAATCTTCTGGCTATTATAGCTCAGAAACTAATAAAGATAGAGCTACGAAACTTTAGAATTGAAATACGTCTGGTGTACGGATGAAATTTCCAAATTTTGGTGAAAATTGAAAAACCGGAAGTGGGACCGTAAGTCCGTATCTCAAAAACGGCTCTAACGATTTTTTTCAAACTTGCTATATAAACACTCTATTAGATGTCCTTTCGAATGATATAGTTGGTTAGTCCAGGAAAATTGATAGGCGTCCTGTATAAATAGCTCAATTTCAGGCCTCGCAAAGGCGTTCCTTTAAAAACGGTTGTACGGATTGTTTTCAAACTCGCCATTTTAACTCACTTTTAAATATTCTTTTGTATGTAATTATTGTTTTCCTGTCAATAATTGAGTTTAACCAGAAGTGGGACACCGGAAACCGGCAGTGGGACCGTAAGTCCGTATCTCAAAAACGGCTCTAACGATTTTCTTCAAATTTGCTATATAAACACTTTATTAGATGTCCTTTTGAATGATGTAGTTGGTTAGTTCAGGAAAATTGATAGGCGTTCTGTATAAATAGCTCAATTTCAGGTCTCCCAAGGGCGTTCCTTTAAAAACAGCAGTACGGATTTTTTTCAAACTCGCCATATTAACTCACTTTTAAATATCCTTTTGTATGTAATTATTATTTTCCGGTCAATAATTGATTTTTTGTAAAAGTTGGTATTTCAAAAACGGCTCTAACGATTTTCTCTTTAGTTCACTTTTATGTTTTCTGATCGCATTATTTCTCAAAAATGTATATAATATGTGTAATAGTGGGTAATGGAAGTCGTGTGGTTGTTTCACACCAGATTTTTTTTTTAGTTCAATCGGATAATTTTTACAAAATATCCGATTGAAGTAGCGTTAGCTGGATTTTGTCCTGACTAATAGGTGTACCAATTTTCGTATCAATATGTTGAATAATGTGACTTTGTACAGCGGAACGAAAAATCCGAACAGACTCTCTGACAATCTTACCGTTTTATATATTCTATTTTTTGCCACTTTTATCAAATTTGAAATGCAATAAAGAAGAATTAGACTTGATTTAACAATTCATTAAGTGAAATCTTTTCAACCGTTTCAACAAAGGCGGTTACTGTTAGATCAACAAGAACTGAAATTCAGCCAATATTATACGTCTCCAGACATTAAATTGAAGTAATAAATATTACTGTATAAAGATTTCTTATATTTGCACGATATTATTGTATTTTGGACATGCTATTAATACATTGGAGAAACGGGCAGAATGAATGAAAAACTACTACGTTATAGAATTTCAGTAAGAGGAGAAACTAGTTGTGATAACCAAAATTGTGGTGAATAAAGATATTATAGAAGATATAGAAATAAAGCGCAGTAGTGAAAAAATGTTATTAGGAAATGCTGTAACTAAATTAAGATCCATTCTCTGTATGCCGAACAGCTGTGTCCATCTACCTGTGCATTCGTTCATGATCCACGTGATTTTCAGATTTTCATTGTTTCGATTTGATGATATTTTCTTCAAAAACTGAATTTGAATGATATTATTTTTTACTTTATCTTACCACATATGTATGGTAAAGAAATTCCTGTTTTGGATAAAATTTTTCGAAATTCAGTTTTCTCTAAAATTTGCTCGTTTTGTGACCCCTTGAATCTGAAAATTAGATTTTTAGCGGTTGGTCTGCGTGTCTATGTCATGAAAACTAAGAATTATATTCTAGCAGAAAGTCCAAATTTAGTTTTTTATGTTTCTATAATACGGAGAATTTGAATCTTGTTATTAAGATTGGGCAAGTGGTTAGCGTACAAGAAACACAGACACACATAAAAAAAAAAAAAAAAAAAAAAAAAGAGTTCAAATGCATTATATTTATGCTTGAATTTTCTCATTGGTGCATTTTAATTTCTTTAGATTACATGAAACGAAACGAAATTAACATACATTTATTAGGTGCATAAAAATTCCTATAGAATAGGTCATGGTATGAAAAAATTTACCATTTGTTTACAGGGCTACACAAAAGAATTCAGATATATTAGGGGCTATATTTGGAAATTTGAAAAGCTTCAAACAGTACAGAGAAACATGGCGAGATGCTTGTGAAGATTCCCCGAAGACACATAAAGCGAAACACATGGGATTAGGGAATAAATCAAAATTACTGATATCATTTGTTTAATTAAAAGTTGAAATGGAACTGGATTGCGCACTTTGCCAGAAGAGATGACGATAGATGAATCACCAAACTCCTATTTTGGATACCGAGACCGAGAGATAGGAAAACATCGAGGAAAGGACCACAGTGTCGTTGGAGAGATGAAATTGTGTAGTTTAGAAGAGCAGAATGGTGAAGAATTTCAGAAAACAGGTTATATTGTAATCACCTGGGAGAAGCCTTCATCTTGCAGTGTATTAATAAAGGCTAAAATTGAAGATGAAGATAATATATGAAAATTGTCCCAAGTGCGCATTTAAAATTATGTCTTGCATTTTGTTATATTTAAGTAGATTATGTGATGTGTAAAAAATTTAAAAGCATTATACAGGATACCTACAGTTATTAAATGAACACATTCTATTCTTTTGGATATAATTGATGGAAGTGCTTATTGCACCATATCTAGGAAAATTGCTTAAAAATAATAATCGTTTTCTCTTACCTATGTGGTTGACAAAATATTATTGGAAGTAAAATTGTCGAAGTTGAGTTTTGCTATAATTGCGTATGTTTTGAGGTCTATGAATCAAGTTTTAGAGACGCTTGATCTGTGTGCCTGCTTGCCTATCTCTTTTGAGCTTTATTTTAAAATAAATAATTCCAGGGAACTCAAATTTGGTATTTTAAAGATCATATGGGAATACCACTTCAAAACTGACTAAAATCGCTTTATATTTCACAGAGTGTTATGGGGGAAATTTTGATGTGGAGCAACTATCGAGGAGGGGGAGAGTAAAGATACTATATTTAAAAAATAAAAATCCTGTCTAATGTCTAAAACGAAACATCTCCATACGAGATACACCAATAAAGACGTAAAAGATTCTTGAAAATATTTTTGAAAAGTCCCCTCATATGGGGGACATATATATTAAAAAATAATATAATGTGGACACCACATGACTTCCATATAATATATATTCACCATTGAAATATACATATTGTTACGAAAACATTGGCATTTTCGTGTATGGTAAATAATTCGTAAATAAGCAGGCATGGTCCAGTCCATGAATACTACAGAAACAAGCCAATGAAACTATTACTCGAACCACAAAAGTCACGATAATAGAACTATATTCACCGCAGAACACGAATATTGCTTTTCCAGAAATAGTATTTTACCGCTTGTTACAGAATATCTCATTTACAAATGCACAGCTCAGAACTCAATAGAATTCACTCGAGTGTAGATACTCGTTGGCAAAAATTTGTGGTAAGAAACTCATATATTGTATTAAAAAAGTCAACTCCGTTTAAAATTTAGAAGAGGCTTACTGATTACTAAACTACTGTTTTCAGCCAAATTTGATCACTAATCTTCCCAAGTCAAAGTCATCGAGTTCATCCTCTCGGCCAACTGAATTTGACAAAAAAGTAATAGTTTAGGGTTGTCAGAGTTTGGAAGTTCTTTAATAAGAGCCTAATCTGGAATTACCTATTGGTTTCTAACGCAGAATTATCTCGGAAATTTTATAAATCACTAACGAAATTATAAAAAGAGAAGAGTTACTGTCAAAGAGTTCAATTTATGTTCAGATTTCGGCCTAAGCAATCGTCTCTGAGGAACTGTATAGTAAGCAGTTGATTATTGTTCCTGATTCGCGAAATTCCTGTTCTGTGGTGTATTATTTGACTGTTGTAGCATGAATTTGGCTTTATTTAACTTTCGTGACCCGACTGACTGTTTTATTAGACTATTTCGGGAGAATTTTTTTTTTTATCAAAGACATCTGTAGTAGGAGCAATAGTTTTATTGGATTGTTTCGAGAATATTCTTTAAATAAAGTGCATTCATCGACTAGATTGGTTGACCTATTTTTTATGAATCATTTTCTATGTGCAAGAAAGTCGACAATTTCTGTAATAATATCATTACGGCATCTATCATTAGGTTCAGTTGAAATATCTATGACGGTAAGTTATGTAATGAGCAAGATTTTTTTTTGTTTTTGGTCATTATGCACATAGTTTTGGAGGATATCTTCAAAACAGAAAACCGCATAAAAACCAAAAAGGGAGATGCCGTATAATACTTCTTTATACCTTAATATAAGGAAGCAATATTATGTGATATTTGCATTTTGTAATATCACTTGCAAAAATTTATCACTAAAGGCGTGATGGCTTCTGACCTATTTTTCATACTCCTTGGTGGATAGGGGGAGGAGGAAGAAACAGAGTCAATTAATAAAAAAGTCACTTTATTATATTTGATATTTATACTATAAGAAGCAAATTCTAAGAATTTTTTGGGGAATTTTCCTATCTAAAACAGACGGGATATTTTCCCTTACTTCCCCGATTAACTCCACCTTTCCCATCAGTTTCAGGAAAAGCGGGTACGAAAACAAAATTCAGTTCTCTTTTCCAAATAATATCGATATGGGCTCTTGTCCATGATCTATGATCCCGATAGCTATACATCAGTTTTCACTGCGTTGAATTACATCGAATTTTATATATAAGATTTTTATAATGAGAAACCATATTGATTCAATTTTTGTTAACATTACAAACCTAATGGGTTAAACTGCAATAGCTTTTTTTTTTTTTCGATTTTTATGATAGTTGTATATCTCAACCACAATACAGCTCTCAACATCAGTGTGTACAATGATCCTTATAGAAAACCATATTAGTTACATACAATTCAGATCACTTAAAAGGGTGAGCTGTTCTGCTACTATAGTTTTTGTGGCGATGACAAAAGCTGTTTCTTAGATTCTAATAGATAGAAGGGAAATAAATTTATAAATAACTTGTTACCTATAATAGCCAAATTAGTAGCTCAGAAATTTATTTTATTACACTTCGCAACATTTCTTTTTAAGCGCTATTTATTTTAGAAATGATAAACGTTTTAAATTAATTTGAAAGTATTCCACAATACCATTAAAAATATTGCACCAAGCTACATTGGTTAACATTTACCAATTACTTTTGAACATGATTACTGAAGGTTAGTCAAATGTTTTGGGGCTTTCTTTAACGCAACAAAATGTTAATGCGGCAGATTTAGATATTTTAATGTAGTATTGAAATCAGGGTGTTTTGCTTTTGACTATTCAATTTTAAATTTCACAACAGCATTTCCTTATTAGTGTCAATATAATTACTGTCATCTGCAGAATTACTGACAGAAATTCTTTAATAAGTATTCCCAAATTTTCCTTTTCGATACAAAATGTTATATAAGTGACTTCGCGACGGAAGTATTGTTGTTGTTGTTACCATAAATATAACTTTGAATTTATTTTTTTTTTACTGACGAATATAATGTATTGGCCAGTATGGCAAACATTTCTTAAAGTTTTTATTCTTAATCTTACTGTTTTTTTTTTTTTTTTTTTTTTTTAGTTACTACTTTAATTATTTACAGTAAATATTTAAAAAGATTGCTTCGATTTGAATATCAAGCCGTTTTCCGTGAAGCTAACATAACACATTTGCTTGAAATAAACTTCATTTTTGTATTTAAGAATATTTCCAATAAGCTTCAAGCCTCGAAAATCACATTTGGAAAAGAAACGTATTATAAACTTAACTAGTATGCTGTGGACACCACAAGACTTTCTTCTATATTTTTCTATACAAATTCACTCAATAACAATATTAAAAAAAAAAAAAACGATAACTTTGTTTTAAATTATCACATATTTATAGTTCAACCATTCGTTTTAAAGGTATTGACGAGACCTTTTAATAGATACCCATCTTGAAAATTTACCTCCCCCTCCGGGGGGTACTTCCCTCCAGGGGTGGGAAGCGATGCCCCCACATGCACAACTTTTTTTTTACTAATTAACTACTACTATTATCAATAATTCATATTAATATTACAATCACAGGTTAAGAATAACTCTCATTATGTACATTTATACGAAATTTTGTCCTACACTGCCATATTAAAAATTTAGAAAAAATACGATCACAGCGCCACCTGTTGAGCGATTGATCCCCAAATCTAATCAGCGCCAGTTTATGTCAGGAGCCAACTAAATACCAAGTTTGGTTAAATTTCGTTAAAAAAAAAAAAAAAAAAAAAAATACAATTTTTTTCTTCTTCTTCTTCTTTTTTTTTTTTTTTTTTTTTTTTTTTTTTTGTTAAAAGTAAAAAAAAAAATCGATAACTTTGTTTTAAATTATCACAGATTTATAGTTCAATCATTCGTTTTAAAGGTATTGACGACACCTTTCGAAAGATACCCATCTTGAAAATTTATTCCCCTCGAGTGGGGACTTCCCCCCCCAGGAAGGTGGCGAGGCTCCTATACATACAAAAAAAATTTCCCAGTTGACTATCTCTATTATAAATAATTCTTGTAATTTTCATAATCATTACTAAAAAAAATTCCCTTTATGCACATTTATGCAAAATTTTGTCCTATATCACCATGTTAAAAATTTAGAAAAAGCGGGATGGCAACGCAACCTGTAAGACAATGTTTACCAAAAGTTGATAGGCACTAATTTATGTGAAGGTGCAACTACATACCAACTTGTATGAAATTCTGTGCAGTAGTCCCTGAGATACAGTTGCCACAAAATTTTGTCACACACACACACAGACTGACAGACAGACAGACATTTTCTAAAAATGGTCAAATCGTGTTCTACAGCTCTCAAAACGTGTAAATCCATCAAAAACCCGAGGTCGAAAATTTTTACGAATCCAATACTTTCTTCTATTGAATATAGAAGAAAGTAAAAATTACTTGAATTGAAAAGTCAAATGCTGGAAGCAGCGCACCCGTGTTCTGCGGTTACGCTATTTTTGTGAATTTTATGGTGCAAGTAATAAACATTTTTATGAGATTGTTCGTCATATAAAGTCTAATATTCGTTGAATAAAGTACAGCGGTTTAAAAACTTTAAGGAAAGTTAAAAAAATCTCAATTTTCTTAAGGGTAAAAAAAGAAAAAAAAAAAAAAGCTTTAAACTAGTATTAGCATTGCTTATTGGTAACTTTAGGCGACTAATGAATAGACAAAATTTCTGATCGAGAAGCACTATAATTAAAATAAAATAGAAAATGGTAAAAATAACTTAATTTGACCGGTAAATTTTTAAGACCGCTAGTAAAATTTAATACTATTTTCTCATAGATTAATTTTAGGCTCTAAAATCAAGTTTACGCTTTAGGATATAAATGTTAGAAGGTTTATAGAAAGTAATTATTCTCAAGAATAGTTTTTTATTTTCTTGTGTGTTTATAATAATGCCAAGAGTGAAACTGGTATGTTGTGGCCATAGCAAAACTTTCTTCTGTATTTTTCTAGACAAATTCATGCAGTATAAAATATTTATTACTATTCTTTCCTTTATGAATGCTGACTTTTTTAATCTCGGAGAGATATTACACGAAAATTCCAACTTAAGAGAATTCGTGCAGATGATATCCTTTCCGATCTCAGGGAAATTTGCAGTATAGCAGAGCCACCTATCGGCCGACATGCACCCAAATTTAATCGGCATTATATTTCATAAAGGCCTTTTCATATATCAAGTTTTGTTCGATTATGCGCAATAGAACCTGGAGATACTGTCTTTCCTTAAATTTCAGAAATCATTGTATAGCAACGCTACTTGTTGAGTGAATGTTACCAAAAGATGATAGGCACTAATACATGCTAAGGCAAATCTACATATAAATTTTTATGCAAATCTGTGCATTAGTATCTGAGATCTAGCAATCCCTGATATTGCGAATATCGTTGTATAGCAGCGCCACTTGTTGAGTTATCGGCATCAAATGTTGATACACACTAATTTATGTCAAGGTGCATATACATATAAAATCATATGCAATTTTGTGCAGTAGTTCCTAAGATATAGCCTTACCTGAAATTGCGGAAATAGCAGCGCTCCCTGTTGAGAGATTAGCACCAAAAGTTAATAGAGACTAATTTACGTCAAGGTACAACTAAATGTAAATTTACATGTAATTCTGAGCAGTAAATTCTGAGACATAGAAAAAACAAAATTTGTGTCACACACACAGACATGCAGACAGACATTTTCTAAAAATGGTTAAATCATGTTCTGGGTCTCTCAAAACATGTAAATCTTTCGAAAACCTGAAGTCGAAAATTTGTACGAATGCAATACTTTCTTCTGTTGAATATAGAAGAAAGTAACAACTAACATAATTTGAAAGAAGAGAAGACAAATTGTTGTGTTTTCGCTATCAGGATGTATGTAGCTAAGGGGACTGGAAAGTCTAAAAATGTTGTAAATAATATCATAAATTTGATTGAGGTTTTATGTTAAACTTACTTATATCCATAAAAATGAAGTTATTCGAGCTATTTAAGAATAAAGGGGGCTCGGTTCAACAAAGTATTAATAACTGTTTTCTGTATCATTAGAATACATTTTTGTCTTGTGGCCTTATATTTTTTAGTCAGGTATGAAACCCGTTGGTTATTAAAAGTTTACAATAAAATATCTGTAAATTGCAATTTTATCTGCTTAATTTCTGCCTTCTATTTCACCGTAAGCATTAGAATTCAATTTTAAGGGAAGTGCCTTCTTCTTCTTCTTTTTTTTTTTTTTTAATAAAAATAATAACTTATATCGGTATTAAAGTTTTTACACGCACTGTATACATACATTGCTTCATTGCCTGATTATTTCTCAAATCACTATACATCCCACACAAAAATGTCAATGTTTTCGTAACAATATGTATAATTAAATAGGCGTACAAGGAAGATGCAGCGTGTTCATAACAGATTTTTACTTTCTTCTATATGTAACTAGCAGACCCGGCCACGCGTTGCTGCGGCTAAGTAATACGTTGATAATTTGATAAGGTATATAGTATCCGCGTTTGTAATGATCGATAGACGGCGCTTTGTGAACACTGCAGTTGTTAGTAAACATTAGCCACGTGTGTTCCATTAGTGTTCTTTTTCTTATTCTACTTAATATTCGTACTATAATTTCTCCGCCATTACATTATGGAAAATTGATTGCTTTTGGAAAAAATACTTCAGTTTATTCAAAGTTCGATCGGAAGTAGATTTTTAACTGAAGTTGAACAAATATTAATTTCAAATCATCTGATTAATTCTTTACTTCCATTAGCCGAAGCAACTGAAATTTTAAATTTGTCATTTGGAAATAAATGGAAGCTCAATTCTGGATTTCTTGATCCTTTGGAGTTACACTGTGGCACACAAAAGTATGTGTTATCTTTTTTTACCGTATTTATTCATTTTTATTCGATAAATATATGTGAAACTAAATATCGGCAAGCAATGGCGGCTGTATGGAATTCGAATTAAACCATGTTTATTGTAATTTCACCTTAGCCCACCAGAGGGCGAGCATTTCATTACAATCGCGGATTTCCCCACAACTGGATTTGGCGATTTTTTTTTTTTTTTTTTTTTTTTTTTTTTTTTGGCGCCTTTTTGAACGATAACGAAGTCGTTCTGGATTATTTGCAATGAAATATGTTAACCTGCATGCTTTTTATTTTAGATTTATGATTTAGCCATAATCGCCAAATCCAGTTGTGGGGAAATACTATAGTTGTTACCCACAACTATAACTTATAATATAACTTCAGTAATTATATTCGGATAATTATAACTTCAGTATATCCCCACAGCTGAATTTGGTGATTTTTCTTTGGCGCCATTTTGAACGATAACGATGTCGCTCTGGACTGTTTGTGATATAATATGGCAGCCTATATGTTGTTTATTTTGGATTTATTATTTTATGTTTTTGATTTATGATTTAGATTATCATTTATGATTTATAGATTTATGATTTAGCCATAATCGCCAAATATCGTTGTGGGGATATACTGATTAATATATTACTGAAAAGATTAATATATTTTAACGAAGTGGTGAGAAGATTCTGAGTATGTTAAAATTTTAATAGTAAATTCAAGTTAATCTAGAAGGAAAGCATTGAGGATTAAGATAAGAAAATTGCAAGATTTTACGATCGCATTTTCAGCAATAAATATGAGTCAAAATGTGATGCAAAATACATATATAAATCACAAATTTAATCAGGAACGTTAAATTGGTAAGTTATTAAAGAAAAAGTAAAGAAAAATAAGAGAAATAATTAACTAAAGTTTCGAACATCGATCATATAGATTAGCGTTACAAAACAAATAAACAGACTTAAACTCTTCCAGACTTTAAAATAAATTTTAAATTAACTTTTAAAATTTAATGTTAAATAAAACAGACTTTTAAATAAGTTTTAAAATATTGAAATAATTATTTTTTATTTAGAACGTTATGTATAGATCACAAATTTCTTAAAGAAAACGAAGTGATACAGTTTAGAATAATGCAACAAAAATTGAAAAAGCAAAGTTATGTCGTAAATAAATTTTTAACACACGTGTCACGTGAAATAAATTGTAGCATATACATAATGTAACTGACATAAGATATTAACATGTTGCAACGGAATAAATTTCATATCTATCATCCTTGGCGGAAAAAAAATAATATCGCCAAATTAACTGGCGCACACATTTAATTCCTTTCAAAAATCATGGTTATTTTAACAACTTATATTAAGAGAGTAATGAATAATATGAAACAATATTTCGCACAATACATATTACGAAAATATACATCTAGCTTGTATATTTTCGTGTTACGTTTTTGATCGCCAAATACGAAAAACTCCAAGGACGACACAGCTTTGAAATTTAAAATTAAAATTTTGTCAATTTGACAGCAAAATAACTCTATCTAACGTATGCACGTGATAAATAATACATATCTATACAAAAATATGGGGATTAAAATCCGGAAATAATTTTCCTCGTTTTTTAATAATTTTCTATAAAAAATACAATGGGTGATTAACATAAGAAATCTTTTTCTTGATTTCACAGGCGGTCAGTGACGTCACACTTCGCTTGTGTATAACTACATACTTTATCAATGCGAATAAAATCTTTAAATTGATTATGGCGTCAATTTTCGTGAGATGAATAATTTAACTTTTTATAATTTTTTAACGTTCACGTTTGATTAAATGTATTTACTTTTATGTCGAAAGAAAATGAACTCGTATTTTTTCTTTTTGGCAACAATTAAACTTATGGAACTCACAGATATTTTGGAGCAACTTTAACCACGGCCTTACTAGATCACTCCTCGGCGCCAACGCGCCAACGTCGTAAGCGGCCATAACAAAACTGCAAAAATCAATGCATGCCGCGGAATCAAGTAGATGGCGCTCGCTGCCAACCCTGAAAATCAGTTTCTGTTATCGATTCCAATTGTAAACAAACGTGAAAATAAGCATTGTATCTTGTAAAATGGTGCACTATTGTGTACCTTGCTATTCATCAAGAAGGGGTAGGGATCTGTCTCCTCTTAATTTGTTTTTTCCTTAAAAAAAAAATCTTAAATGATGTTTTCTTTTTTTTTTCTTTCTTTCTAGTCCTTATTTCATTTCTTTCATGCAAAACAAAATTTGAAGAAGAGTATATTTTATTTAGGAGAAAACGACTAATATCATTTATTATTTTTCAATGAATTGGTTTAAAATTATTGCCACAATTATTTTTATGATTCATATATTTTTGCGTATCGGAAGACTGTATTTTAAATTTAATTAAATCAATTTAAATGCTCTGCAAACGGAAAAAACTTATGCAGCTTCATAGACAAAACTAAGTTAGTTCTGCCGTGGTGGCGCTGTGTGCCGACCCTAACTTCCAATGCATTTGATTCCGGAAAAATCGTCGATTGTTATGGCCGCTTTCACGACGTTGGCGCGTTGGCGCCGAGGAGTGATCTAGCAGGGCCGTGCTTTAACAAAGGTCTATAATTAACAAATAATTGCAATAAAACAATATTGTGACAGTAAACTGAGATAAAAACTATCCTATCTCTCAAGTTGGACCTGGACCAAACTGCACACAGTGTGCAAAATTTCATTAAAATCGGTTCATTAGTTTAGGAGTTTATCGCGGACAAACATCGTGACACGTAATTTTTATATATATACAGATATCTATGATAGAACTACATTAGCACTTTATCAATGTGTATAAAATCTTTAAATTGATTATGACGTCAATTTTCGTGAGATGCATAATTTAACTTTTTATAATTTTTTAACGTTCACGTTTGATTAAATGTATTTATTTTTATGTCGAAAGAAAATGAACTCGTATTTTTTTTTTTTTTGGCAACAATTAAATTAATGGAACTCACAGATATTTTGGAGCAACTTTAATAAAGGTCTATAATTAACAAATAATTGCAATAAAACAATATTGTGACAATAAATTGAGATAAAAACTATCCTATCTCTCAAGTTGGACCAAACTGCACACAATCTGCAAAATTTCATTTAAAATCGGTTCCTTAGTTTAGGAGTTTACCCCGGACAAACATCGTGACACGTAATTTATATATATATACAGATATAGAGAAAGTATTGGATTCGTAAAAATTTTCGACCTCGGGTTTTTGATGGATTTACACGTTTTGAGAGCTGTAGAACACGATTTGACCCTTTTTTAGAAAATGTCTGTCTGTCTGTCTGTCTGTCTGTCAGTCTGTCTGTGTGTGTGTGTGTGTGACAAAATTTTGTGGCAACTGTATCTCAGAAACTACTGCACAGAATTTCATACAAATTAGTATGTAGTTGCACCTTGACATAAATTAGTGCCTATCAACTTTTGGTAAATTTGTCTTACAGGTTGCGTTGACATCCCGCTTTTTCTAAATTTTTAACATGATGATATAGGACAAAATTCTGTATAAATGTGCATAAAGAGAATTATTCTTTAGTAATCATTATGAAATTTACAAGAATTATTTATAATAGAGGTAGTCAACTGGGGAAAAAATTTTGTATGCGTAGGAGCCTCGTGAACCCCCCTGTGGGGGAAGTCCCCCCTCGAGGGGAGTAAATTTTCAAGATGGGTATCTTTCGAAAGGTCTCGTCAATACCTTTAAAACGAATGGTTGAACTATAAATCTGTGATAATTTAAAACAAAGTTATCGATTTTTTTTACTTTTAACAAAAATTAACTTAGAAAAAAAATCGTTTTTTTTTTTTTTTTTTTTTTTTTTGTATTTAGTTGGCCCCTGACATAAACTGGGGCTGATTAGATTTGGGGATCAATCACTCAACAGGTGGTGCTGTGATCGTATTTTTTGTAAATTTTTAACATGGCAGTATAGGACAAAATTTCGTATAAATGTACATAATGGGAGTTATTCTTAACCTGTGATTGTGAAATTAATATGAATTATTGATAATAGTAGTAGTTAATTAGGAAAAAAATCTCGGTCGGGGGTAAATTTTCAAGATGGGTATCTTTCGAAAGGTGTCGTCAATATCTTTAAAACGAATGGTTGAACTATAAATATGTGATAATTTAAAACAAAGTTATCGATTTTTTTTTTAACGAAAAAAAACTTTGAAAAAAAATCGTATTTTTTTTTTTTTTTTAATATTGTTACAGCGTGAATTTGTATAGGAAAATATAGAAGAAAGTCTTGTGGTGGCCACAGCATACTAGTTTTCTTTGTAATTAGTGTCGTTCATAAATTATGATGAATGAATTTGTATTGATTAATATACACAGAGTAAAGGGAATATTTTGATTTACAAAATCCTGTAATTATACGAAAAAAGGGACGATTTCGTAATAATATTATAGTAATTTCATATCAATAATATGGTGTTTCATAATCTATACGTGACGTAATATTTTGCCTTATTATTATTATTATTTGTAAAGTTTATAATTGGAAAAATTTTTGATTGACTTATTCATTTTCTGTCGCAAATTTGGTGGATTGATAGCAGAAAAGAAAAAGCATTCTAATAAAAATGATATAATTATGGATAAATTAAGCTATTAAAAATTTTCAAACACCAGCATATTTTGTGAAATGAGAAAGGGAAAAAATATATGTACGAACATTTGTGATATTTTTTACTTTCCGAACACTATAGTGAGGAAAGTATTGTAATCATGTAAAAAATCCGAATTCGAGATTTTGATGTTTCTATACGTTTTGAGGTCCCCTGAGTCCGTTTTCACTATTTTTACGATGATGTATGTATGTGTGTGTGTATGTGTGTATGTGTGTATGTGTGTATGTCTGTGAGTGAACACGCTAGCGTCTAAACGCTTTGTTCGATTAACCTGAAAGTTGGTACGCATATTGTAAGTCACCATAGTACGAACCCTATAGATTTTGGTGAATCTAGCACTTATAGTTTTTTTACAGGGACACAAAGAAAAATTCTTTATCATTATGGCCTATGGGAGCAAAATTTTAAAAGTGCGATAGCATCTAAACGCCTTATTCAATTGAGCAAAAATTTTAAACACATATTATAGATCACAAATACTCAATCTGTATAGATTTTGGAGAATCTAGCACTTATAGTTTTTTTACAGGGACACAAAGAAAAATTCTTTATCATTATGCCTATGGGGCCAAATTTTTAAAAATGTGATAGCGTCTAAACGCCTTATTAATCCGAGCAAAAAATTTGTACACATGTTATAGATCACAGTTGAACTAACTGTATAGATTTTGGTGAATCTAGCACTTACAGTTTTTTTACAGGGACACAAAGAAAAATTCTTTATCATTATGGCCTATGGGACTAAATTTTTAAAAGTACGATAGCATCTAAACGCCTTATTGAATTCAGCTGAAAATTTATATGAGTATTATAAATCACTGTTGCACTAACTATAAGCATTTTGGTGAATCTAGCATTTATAGGTTTTTACAGGGACACAACAAAAATTTCTTTATCATTATGATCTATGGGCTCAAAGTTCAGTAGCGTTAAATAAAACAACGTGTAATAGATGGAGAAAAATACTCAAACACTCTATTATGGTTTTCTCTCTTTTGTTTGTTTAACAACTACTCTTTCTTTACTTTATCTACAAAACTGTTAATTACTCAATGTTCGGAAAGTCGAGTGGAGTCACTCCAGATTTTTTTTTCTTCCTTTTTAAGTTCTTGAAATCTGTGCAGCTGTATCAATGCTCTACAGCTGTAATGAATAATGAATGAAAACTTTCAAACACAATAGGTAGCTGTTATTAAATTCAAAATAATATTTTGAATTAGTAACAGTCTTAAATGTTTTATTATTGCAGCTACAATATCAAAACAGGGGTCCTCCTTTACAGAGAACAGAAATGTATTTCAAATAAAATTGTTTCTAAAACAATTTTGGATTGTTATTTAAAATATTTTGTAAAAATCGTTGTATACGTTGTATGCAATGAATAAAAATATATGCGTTGTTCAAATACTAATACAAATAAATCTCTTACATTCACTTTAAAGTGTAATAATTTTTACTTTCTTCTATATTCAATAGAAGAAAGTATTGGATTCGTAAAAATTTTCGATGTCGAGTTTTTGATGGATTTACACGTTTTGAGAGCTGGAGAACACGATTTGACTATTTTTAGAAAATGTCTGTCTGTCTGTCTGTCTGTGTGTGTGGGACGAAATTTTGTGGCAACTGTATCTCAGGAACTACTGCACAGAATTTCATATAAATTAGTATGTAGTTGCACCTTAACATAAATTAGTGCCTATCAACTTTTGGTAAAAACTGTCTTGCAGGTTGCGTTGCCATCCCGCTTTTTCTAAATTTTTAACATGTTGGTATAGGACAAAATTTTGTATAAATGTGCATAAAGGGAATTATTTTTTAATAATCATTATGAAATTTGCACGAATTATTTATAATAGAGATAGTCAACTGTGAAATTTTTTTTGTATGTGTAGGAGCCTTGCCTTCCTCCTTGGGGGGGGGGGGGGGGAAGAGTCCCCCCTCGAGGGAGTAAATTTTCATGATGGGTATCTTTCAAAGAGCTCGCCAATACCTTTAAAACGAATGGTTGAACCATCGATCTGCGATAATCTATATTAATAAAATCAGAGTTTTGTCTGTAAATTTGTCGGAATCGAAAAATTTTGCGATATCTTCACGTTTCACACCCCATGAAAGCCGAAAATGACTTCAGAAAATTTTGCCTGTGTGTGTGTGTGTGTGTGTCTGTGTGTGTGTCATCGTGTCCGAATGTCGCTTTTTTTGTCCGGGCATCACTTGAGAACGGCTGGGCGGAATTCAACGGCGCTTGGCAGGAATTTAGGTCTTCACCCAACTTAAAATTATATCTATCAACTTTTCAGAAATTCCCCCCCGTTCCTTCCTAGGGGGTAAAAGACTAAAACACGTTTGTCCGGGCATCACTCGAGAACGGCTTGACGGAATTCAACGACGCATGGCAGTAATTTAGGTCTTCACCCAACTTAAAATTATATCTATCAACTTTTTGGAAATTCCCCCCGTTCCCCCCTAGGGGGTAAAAGACTAAAACACGTTTGTCCGGGCATCACTCGAGAACGGCTGGACGGAATTCAACGGCGCTTGGCAGAAACTTAGGTCTTCACCCAACTTGAAATTATATATATAGAAATTTTCAAAATTATAATTAGTGTTTAAATTGTGGGTAAAAAACGCCTGCGCATGCGCCATAAATATCTTTTCACTAAAATGCTTTGAATGAAAAAATGAAATATAAAAATAAATTTTTAAGTTAAGGACTTTTGTATTCGCGTGATTTTCACTACAAATTATGAAAAAATTGAAATGAAGTGTTGCCATCTAAGTTTCATACTTTAGTTAATTTTAAAAAACCTAATTGTCGTACCGAAAAACTGTTTACACCCCAGGATTCAGAAAAATCACTTCTTTCATTTGGTACTGAATTTGTAATGATAGGTCTGATATTTCTAATTTATTTTCCCTTTATCCGTTTTTCCGTTGCCACTTAAATTTCATACTTTAGTTATTTTTTAAAAATCTAATTGTCGCATCGAAAAACTGTTTGAACCCCTGGATTCAGCAAAATCGTCCCTTTCATTCGGTATCAAATTTATAAATATAGGTCTGATATTTCTAATTTATTTTACCCTTTTTCCGTTTTCAACCCAGATTCGATATGGAACAGCTTTAGTATTGGATCCCTTTGCCAAAATTTGAAATTCGGCACCGAAGTAGCTCGGACGTTTCTCGCCATGATCTTTAATTGAACAACTGAGATAGCCAATTCAGTTCATCGCAAAAATGGCTTAAAATATTTAAAGTTACCAAAGGGTTCCGGTACTTAAGCTGTGCTTTTTGTATTTATTAGTGCTAGAGGCCTATTTCAGTGGGTACAGTTGTCGAATTTTTATAGGTCACTCTTAATTAGTGCTAGAGGCCTATTTCAGTCGGTTTATTGAATGGGGATTTATTGAATGAAGTCCCCCCCAAGGCACAACTTTGACATGAGTCCCCCCCCAGGCCCAACTTTGACAGGAGTCCCCCCAAGGTACCCCTATTTCAGTCGGTACAGTTGTCGAATTTTTATAGTTCACTCTTAATTAGTGCTAGAGACCTATTTCAGTCGGTTTATTGAACGGGGATTTATTGAATGAAGTCCCCCCAAGGCCCAACTTTGACATGAGTTCCCCCCCCCCAGGCCCAACTTTGACATGAGTCCCCCCCCAAGGTACCCCTATTTCAGTCGGTACAGCGTTGTCGAATTTTTATAATACACTCTTAATAGTGCTAAGGGCCTATTTCAGTCGGTTTATTGAATGGGGATTTATTGAATGAAGTCCCCCCAAGGAACAACTTTGACATGAGGCCCCCCCAAGGTACCCCTATTTCAGTCGGTACAGCGTTGTCGAATTTTTATAATACACTCTTAATAGTGCTAAGGGCATATTGCAGTCGGTTTATTGAATGGGGATTTATTGAATGAAGTCCCCCCAAGGCACAACTTTGACATGAGTCCCCCCCTCAGGCCCAACTTTGACATGAGTCCCCCCCAAGGTACAACTTTGACATGAGTCCCCCCCAGGCCCAACTTTGACATGAGTCCCCCCCAAGGTACCCCTATTTCAGTCGGTACATCGTTGTCGAATTTTTATAATACACTCTTAATAGTGCTAAGGGCCTATTTCAGTCGGTTTATTGAATGGGGATTTATTGAATGAAGTCCCCCCAAGGCACAACTTTGACATGAGCCCCCGCCCCCCCCCCCCAAGGTACCCCTATTTCAGTCGGTACAGCGTTGTCGAATTTTTATAATACACTCTTAATAGTGCTAAGGGCCTATTTCAGTCGGTTTATTGAATGGGGATTTATTGAATGAAGTCCCCCCAAGGCACAACTTTGACATGAGTCCCCCCCAGGCCCAACTTTGACATGAGTCCCCCCCAAGGTACAACTTTGACATGAGTCCCCCCAAGGCCCAACTTTGACATGAGTCCCCCCCCAGGCCCAACTTTGACATGAGTCCCCCCAAGGCCCAACTTTGACATGAGTCCCTCCAAGGTACACCTTTGTCATGAGTCCCCCCCCAAGGCACATCTTTGACATGAGTCCCCCCAAGGCCCAACTTTGACATGAGTCCCCCCGCAGGCCCAACTTTGACATGAGTCCCCCCAAGGCCCAACTTTGACATGAGTCCCCCCCAAGGTACAACTTTGACATGAGTTCCCCCCCCATCAAGGCACTCCTTTGACATGAGCCCCCAAGGCATACCTCCCCCTCATTGGGAAAAAGAGGAAACACGTTGTTTTGTGGCTATAAGACAGTTTGGACTTCCAACGTTATTTGTTACAATATCTGCAGCTGAAACACATTGGTTTGATTTAATGAAAACTTTATCGTGGAATTTAGATCGTCACGAATTAACTAAAGAAGAATTTGTCGATATTAACAAGTTTAGCAGTAGGCCTCTGGCACTAAATTAAAATCTGTCAATGTCAGATTTTCATGTTTTATATAATGAAATAATGTCGTGTCTGTATAATTTTTATTTTTTATTATTTTTACTTTCTTCTATATGTAATATAGAGAAAGTATTGGATTCGTAAAAATTTTCGACCTCGGGTTTTTGATGGATTTACACGTTTTGAGAGCTGTAGAATACGATTTGACTATTTTTAGAAAATGTCTGTCTGTCTGTCTGTCTGTCTGTCTGTCTGTCTGTCTGTGTGTGTGTGTGTGACAAAATTTTGTGGCAACTGTATCTCAGGAACTACTGCACAGAATTTCATACAAATTGGTATGTAGTTGCACCTTGACATATATTAGTGCCTATCAACTTTTGGTAAAAATTGTCTTACAGGTTGCGTTGCCATCCCGCTTTTTCTAAATTTTTAACATGGTGATATAGGACAAAATATTGTATAAATGTGCTTAAAGAGAATTATTTTTTAGTAATCATTATGAAATTTACAATAATTATTTATAATAGAGATAGTCAACTGGGAAAAATTTTTTGTACGTGTAGGAGCCACGCCACCCCCCCTGGGGGAGAAGTCCCCCCTCGAGGGGAGTAAATTTTCAAGATGGGTATCTTTCGAAAGGTCTCATCAATACCTTTAAAACGAATGGTTGAACTATAAATCTGTGATAATTTAAAACAAAGTTATCGATTTTTTTTACTTTAAAAAAAAAAAAAACTTAGAAAAAAAATCGTATTTTTTTTTTTTTTTTTAAATATTGTTACTGGTTGAATATGTATTACTTTTAACAAAAAAAAAAAAGAAAGAAAAAAAATCGTAATTTTTTTTTTTTTTTTTAAATATTGTTACTGATTGAATATGTATATAGGAAAATATAGAAGAAAGTCTTGTGGTGGCCACAACATACTAGTTTTTTATTTATAATACTGTCTATTAAAGACTTCTGTGGGCACGAAATTTGGTGCGTAAATTGTTTGTATGCATCCGTCACTTATTGTAACTGCATTTCACGAAATTCGAAATCCCCCCCCCCCCCTTCTCGGAGTCGGATGGCAATAAACATGTGTAAAAACATGTTTTTCTGTTTGAATTCGCTTTGAATTATCTTAGAATGGCGAATTTTGGTGTGTGGGTATTGATTAAGTGTACGCATTATGTACATTAGTGGGATTTTGCAAAACTTCGAACTCACCCGCTGAGGGTGGGGAAGTAAGAAGTGGGTAAGTTGTGCCGAAGACAGTGGGGACCCAGACTCCTAACATTGGGAGCGAGAAAACCTCTACCAATCACAGCGAGAACTTAGGTTATTAATAAAGTTATGTCATTTTGACAAATCATTTAAGTTTAACGTCCAGCGAAGCGGGCAAAGCCTGCTAGTATGTAATATAGAGAAAGTATTGGATTCGAGAAAATTTTCGACCTTCGTTTTTTGACGGATCTACACGTTTTGGGGTATCCTGAACACGAATTGATAGTTTTTAGAAAATGTCTGTCTGTCTGTCTGTCTGTGTGTCTGTCTGTCTGTGTGTCTGTCTGTCTGTATCATTTTTTTGTGGACACTGTATCTCACGAACCAATGAATGAAATTTAACCAAACTTGGTATTTAGTTGCACCCTGACATGAACTGGTGCTGATTAGATTTGGGGATCAATAGCTCAACAGGTGGCGCTGTGATCGCATTTTATGCAAATTTTTATCATGGCAGCATAGGCTAAAATTCCGTATAAATGGGCATAATGAGAGTTATTTTAAACTTGTGATTGTAAAATTAATATGAATTATTGATAATAGTAGTAGTTAACTAGGAAAATATTTTTGTGCATGTGGGGGCATCGGTTCCCCCCCCCCCCCTGGGGGGAAGTACCCATCCGGGGGGGCAAAGTTTCAAGATGGGTATCTTTCGAAAGATCTCGTCAATACCTTTAAAACGAATGGTTGAACCATTGTGATAATTTAAAACAAAGTTATCATTTTTTTTTTTACTTTTAACAAAAAAAACTTAGAAAAAAAATCGCATTTTTTTTTTTTTTTTTTTTTTTTTTTTAACGAAATTTAACCAAACTTGGTATTTAGTTGGTCCCCGACATAAAGTGGTGCTGATTACATTTGGAGATCAATAGATCAACAGGTGGCGCTGTGATCGTATTTTTTCTAAATTTTTAACATGGCAGTATAGGACAAAATTTCGTATAAATGTACATAATGAGAGTTATTTTTAACTTGTGATTGTAAAATTAATATGAGTTATTAATAATACTAATAGTTAACTAGGAAAAAATTTCTGTGCATGTGGGGGCATCGCTTCCTCCCCCCCCTCTGGGGGGAAGTACCCCCGGGGGGGTAAATTTTCAAGCTGGGTATCTTTCGAAAGATCTCGTCAATACCTTTAAAACGAATGGTTGAACTATAAATCTGTGATAATTTAAAACAAAGTTATAGATTCTTTTTACTTTTAACAAAAAAAAAAAAAAAAAAAAAAAAAACCTTAAAAAAAAAATCGTACTTTTTTTTTTTTTTTTTTTTTTTACAATTCTTACTGATTGAATATGTATTACTTAAAAAAAAAAAAAAAAAAAACTTAGAAAAAAAAATCGTATTTTTTTTTTTTTTTTTTTTTTTTTTTTTTTTTAAATATTGTTACTGATTGAATATGTATAGGAAAATATAGAAGAAAGTCTTGTGGTGGCCACAACATACTAGTTTTTTAATGTAATATTGACAATAAAATTGAGTTTTTTTTTTTTTATTATTGGATATTTAGTGTTATACTACTTCTCTAATATGGAAATCGTCTGCATTATCATGGAAGATGAATTTTTTAAATAATAATTTTAATAAATAATTTTTACTGAGTGAATTTGTATAGGAAAATATAGAAGAAAATCATGTGATGCCCACAACATACTAGGTTTGTAATAACATAGGTTAAGTAAAAGTAGTGTGAGTGTCTCGGCAAATTATTATTATTTTCAGCTCGACCTCTGAAATTTGCTGTTATTTACTAATATAAGTCGTCTCAATAATTGGATGAACTTACTTTTTTTTTTGTTTCCTCTCTCTCTGCAAATACAAATATTTTAATTTTATGCATATGAAAATGGTAGTACAAATTTGAATTATTGTGTTTTGCCACGTTTAAGTTTGGATTTTAATATAGCTGCTGTTTTACGAATAATATAGGTCATGACGTGTAGTTAGTTGTGAAATACTGATTTGTCGATAAGAATTGCAAAATAGTATTAGAGAGGAAAAAAAAAAAAGAGAAATGATTAAATGAACAAGCTTCCTGAAATCTATTTAAAAAATATAGGAAATTGAAATAGTTTTCTTGTGAATCGAAAACATAAAGGAAATCTTTTTTACATTCTTCTATATTCAATAGAAAAAAAAGTATTGGATTCGTAACTTTTCAATTTCCAGGAATTTACACGTTTTGTGAGGTCCAAACATGATTTGATTATTTTTAGAAAATATCTGTCTGCATGTGACGAAATTTTTAATAACTGCACAGAATTTCACATAAATTTATATTAAGTTGTACCTAGATTACAAATTAGTGCCTATCAACTGTTAGTGCAATTCGCCTAACATTTGATGCTGTCATCCCGTGTTTCATATATATATATATATCTTAATTTGGCAGTATAGATCAAAATTTCATATAAGTGAGAAATATTTTTAATTGATCATCTTCTTTAATAATAAAAGCTTAAGTTTCCTGAAACTAACGTCATTGCTAAAACATTGTATTAAAATAAAGAAACTAAAATGTTATTCTATTTTATTGAAATTTTATTTTTTCGACTGAGTGAAAATAATGCCTGGGCCGGGAGTCGAACCCCGGATCTTTGACTTACAAGGTCAAAAAAAAAAAATTGTAAAATGTTATCCATGTTTTCCAATGCTTGTTGTCAACTGAATAAAATAATGCAAAAGGATAATTTAACGGGTTGAATGGTTTTTACGTCGCAATAGTGCTACACTAGGATAATTTACATCACAATCGCAACATTGTACTGGGGTAAAGAAAATAAAATTTTATACATGGTTTTGGAAGATTCGTTCATTGATTCTCCAAACGGAAGGGAGCTGCTTTCTGAAACACCAAGTGTCTCGGGTTCGAATCCCGGTTCAGGCATAGACGTTTATGATGCTTTAACCCTTTCACTACCAGTTTTTTCCCTTTGCAAATATAAGGTAAATTAGGGCTTTAGTCGGTCAAATAACATAGAAATAGCAATATTCTGCCAAAATAAAATAAAAAATTCTGATGGGGCAATTGTGGAAGTGAACCATACATGTTCTCCTGATCTTTCTAGATGACACACGTGTGTCCCATTGGAGTGGAGTTGAGGTGATGATATAAAATATCGTGAAAAGTCCAGTTCTCTAATTCTAAATTAATTTTACAATTTTTTTGAAAATATATACATAAATAAAATCACGCTAACATATGAATGCAATCACTGAAAACCAGTGGGAATGCACTCCAATAACTTTCACGCTCATTTATCCCATTGAGTGAATTAAAAATGCTCTGGGACATACATATATGTTCCAGTGGAGTTGAAAGGGTTAATACGTGTAAAAATAAAGAAATTGTTATTGGGAATTTATGAAACATAAATCACTCGAAATAAAAGACACGGTCTAGGAGACTATATGTCTCCCAGCTGAAAATAAATAAAACAAAACAAAACAAATTGATTTTGAAAAAAAAAAAAAATCTATTTTTACCATGTTTTTATTAACTTCGATTCTTGTTTGTTTGTCCGGTACAAATCTTGGCAATCGCTAACTTCCCTACTAGCTAGACATTTGAAACTTTCAGAATAGCTTATAACCCGACGACAACACAATACTTCGAAGTCCGATTTTCGAATTTTTGATTAGTTTTCATTTAATTAATTCAATATGAAAATAGTAACCTACTGATAGCTTTAAAAATAGCCATTAAAATATTAGCTATCATTTAATTGTTGCCAAAAAAATTTAGGAGTTCATTTTCTTTCGACATAAAAATAAATACATTTAATTAAACATGAACATTAAAAAATTGTAAAACGTTAAATAATGCATCTCACAAAAATTGGCGACATTATCACTTTAAAATTTTTATACGCATTGATAAAGTGCTACTGTAGTTCTATCCGCGTTTGTAATGATCGATAGATGGCGCTCTCTGAACACTGCAGTTGTTAGTAAATATAACAGCCACGTGTAATTATTATTCTTTCTCCGCCATTTCATCATGGAAAGTCGATTGCATAATATGAGGATATGCAGTGGTGTGATAATTTCACCTTAGCCCACCAGAGGGCGAGCATTTCATTACAATCGCGGATAGCTATGATTCGACAGAAAATTTAAAAACATGGTAATAAAAAGTTTGTTATCTTATAATTATTTACAATAAACTCTTTGTTGCTGTGCGGAATTTTAATGCACCCGGAAAAAAAAAAAAAAAAAAAAAGAAGATTTCAATGAAATTCTGGCAAAAGCAGAATTTAGTTTAAGACGGAGAACTATTAGGTTTTTCTTTTTCTTTTTTTTTTTTTTTTTTTTTTTTTTTCCAATTATAACATTGCTTTCAAATTATTCAATTGTATTTTCGATAAATTTTCGATTTCGATAAATGTCCAACTATCGTAAAACTGGTATCGTAAAAATCCGCAGATTGAGACTAGTAGTCCTGAGTCCTAATAATAATAAATTAAATATACATAAAATTCAATTATGTCACGAGAAATTAATAATATAAATAAATGAATAGACGTGGTTATAAAATTTGAATTAAAGGATTGCGATGTTATTTTTAATTTCTTGGAGACGTTTGGATTTTAAAACATATAAATGTCATGTTGTAGTAAAAGAGAAGCCATTTGTTTTAAATATCACTAGCAGACTTCGCCCGCTTTGCTGGGCACTATATTTAAAGGATTTCTTTTTAATTGAATAATTGAAACGTTTAAATAAATATATTTCGGTTGGCGACTATTTTATTCACAGTTTTTATATGGGATCTCCTTGAAAATATCAAACATTTTTTGAACTTCTCGAATCTGTGCAACAAAACTATTATTAAAACGAATATTCTCGAAAACAGTGAAATAGAAAAGTTAATTCTTCGAATAGTCTGGAAACAGTTGAAGCTGTTACTCGTACAGTAAAAGTCACTATTCGATAAATGGTCGAATCAGAGAACGCATGTAAGGCGTTTTCGCAGCAATCACTGTAACGCACATATGTACACTTCACGCACATGGGAAAAAAATCACTGGAAAGCCCTACATCGCTGTGCATGAATCTCAAAACACACGAAACTCGGTTCCGCGACAATCCCTATCACGCATGTTAAAACCAAAAGAAAAAAAACCACTGGACACCCCTACCTCGGCCTTACCTTCACACACATAAAAAAGAAGGAAAAAAAAAAAAAATCTCTGGAAAGCCCTTCATTGCTGTGCATGAATCTGAAAACGCACGTAACTCGTTTTCGCAGCAATCACTGTCAAGCATGTTAAAACCGAAAAAACATCACTGGACACCCCTTCCTCAAATGAATGAAAATCAAATAAACCAATCAAATCTCTCGTAATTCCTCATAACGTAGATCTAGTTAAACGTAAAATACACCCAGAACAATGAAAATCAAATAAACCTATCAAATCTCTCGTAATTCCTCAAAACGTAGATCTAGTTCAATGTAAAATACACTCAAATCAATGAAAATCAAGTAAACAAATCAAATCTCTCCAAAGATTCTCCATTCTGCGTCATTATAGAAATGGAAAGTTTTATTATCATATTTTTATTAATAAAAAGAAAACTAATCAAAAATTCGAAAATCTGACTTCGATGTGCACAATGACTCTTCGGAGGGCACCTTTGTGTTAAATCTCGTGACTGTCCGAGCTACCCTTTTCGAGAACAGTGAAATATACATATATATATATACAAATATTGCTCACTTAATAGTAGAAGATGTGAACCAATGTTTGGTAATTTGAACTGGCAAGGAGAAATAAATTTGGAAATACATGTGTAAAAATCAAGTGCCAGGAGGCCGCAGACCGACTAATTGTTAAAATTATAGTAATAAAATGTTTATAGTAATAGTCAACCAGAGGAAAAATTTGTATGTATCAGTTCTCTCTCTTGGGTAGAAGGAAGGCCCTGGTGTGTGTGAATTTTTAATGAGTATTTTTCAAAAGAAGCCGTCAATAGCTTTAAAACGAATAGTTGAATCTATGGTATTTTGAAACAAAGTTGTAGATTTTTTTGCATTAAAGCATAAAAGTCTCGAAAAATAAATAAATAAACTGGAGTGACTTCACATGATTTTCCGAACATTAAGCAATTAACAGTTATATAAATAAAGTAAGAGAAATCGTTAAATAAACAAAAGAAAATATTGTAATCGGGTGTTTGAGTACGTTATTTATTTCAACGCTATTGCTCTTCAAATAATTGAACCCATAGGTCATAATAATAAAAAAAATTTCGTTGTGTCCCTGTAAAAATATATAAGTGCTACTAGACTAACCAAAATCTGTACAGTTTGTGCGACGATTACCCATACTATGTGTATAACATTTTCAGCTCATTCGGATGAGGCGTTTAGACGTAAAAGCACTTTAAATAATTTGAGTCCATAAGAAACAATGATAAAGATTTTTTCTTTGTGTTCCTGTAAAATTTATAAGAGCTAGATCCCCCAAAATTCATATAGTTCATATGACGGGGATCTATAACATGTATATAAATTTCCAGCTCAATCGGATAAGGTGTTTAGACCCTATTGCAATAAAAATAATTTGAGCCTATGGGGCATAAAAATAATGATTTTTTCTTTGTGTCCCTGTAAAAACTAGAATGTTGTGGCCACCACATGACTTTCTTCTATATTTTCCTATGCAAATTCACTCAGTAAAAATAATTTATTAAAATAATTATTTAATAAAATTATCTTTCATGATCATGCAGTACGATTTCCATATTTGAGAACTAGTATAACACTAAATATATATATATATATATAAAAAAAAAAATCTTTTTGTGAAAAAAATAGAACTCATTCCAAAAAACAGCTATTGTTCAAACAGCTATACAAATTAAGTGAAATCGAAAATTGCGCCTAAAAGTATGAAATAAATTCTTTCGCCAAACAACATAGACACTGCAATTAATCAAAACTTTTGAAGTCGGAGCAAAATTAGATAAAATTAGATATTTTAACAGATTTGTTTTTAGACCGATAGCTACAAACGCTGCTGCCCCGAATGATTCATAAATCTTCATGGTTTCCTTTATTATTTTATCACTGTATGCAATTGGTCCATTAGTAACATTTAAAGAGAACAATGAACGTCCTTTGAAATTCAGTATTTATATTTCTAAAAAGCTACAAGAGTTTTCTTTACAAATTTGGTATAGCTTTGACATTTGTCGTTCTTGGCAGTTTTTGGATTTGGCGATGAAATCGTAATACAAAAATACACACACGAGATGTATATTTTCGTAAGATACATTATACTAAATATTGTTTTATATTCTTGATTGCTCTCTTAATATACCTTATTAAAATAACCATGATTTTTGAAAGGAATTACTTATGTTCGCCAGATAATTCGACGATCTCTCTCTCTCTCTCTTTTCTTTTTCTTTCTTTTTTTTTTCCGCAAAGTGCGACAGATACCATGTCAACTCCGCAAACTTTTGCAGCTTAAAAAATCTTAACCGTAATTATAATAAAATAGTTTTCTGCTGTGTTTTGTAGATGCCAAAGTGAGATGTATAGTTCGAAAAGAATTTGATTTTTGTACTGAATAAAACTATCAATTTTTATTTAATTTTGCGCTGACTTCAAAAGTTATGATTAATTGTAGTGTCTATGTTGTTTGACGAAAGAATTTATTCCATATTTAGGCGCAATTTTCGATTTCAATTAATTTTTAGTTGTTTGAATAATAGCTGCTTTTTGGAGTCTGTTCTTTTTTTTTTTCCCCACAAAAAGATTTTATTTTTTCCTTTCAGCGAAAATGTATTCATAGCAGAACATGAGAAGACGTTTGACGGCAGTATCACATGTCGCAACCCGCAAGAAAAGTGACAAACTCTAAAAATGGTAACTTCGAGTTTATGTCACTGAAAAATATAAGTTGCCTCAATGTGCACAAAAAACGTTATATCTCCATCTCAAAAACTATCCACTCGGGAGGCAGTTCAAGTCAATATGCTTTATTTTGAAGTTAGTTTTTCTCAAATACTACATTTTAAGCTTGTTACTTTCTTCTATATTCAATAGAAGAAAGTATTGGATTCTTAAAAATTTTCGATGGATTTACACGTTTTGAGAGCTGTAGAACACGATTTGACTATTTTTAGAAAATATCTGTCTGTCTGTCTGTCTGTGTGTGTGTGTTTGTGTGACAAAATTTTGTGGCAACTGTATCTCAGGAACTACTGCACAGAATTTCGTACAAGTTGGTATGTAGTTGCACCCTGACATAAATTAGTGCCTATCAACTTTTGGTAAAAATTGTCTTACAGGTTGCGTTGCCATCTCGCTTTTTCTAAATTTTTAACATGGTGATATAGGACAAAATTTTGTATAAATGTGCATAAAGAGAATTATTTTTTAGTAATCATTATGAAATTTACAAGAATTATTTATAATAGAGATAGTCAACTGGGAAAAAAATTTTGTATGTGTAGGAGCCTCGCCAACCCCCCTGGGGGGGAAGTCCCCCCTCGAGGGGAGTAAATTTTCAAGATGGGTATCTTTCGAAAGGTCTCGTCAATGCCTTTAAAACGAATGGTTGAACTATAAATCTGTGATAATTTAAAACAAAGTTATCGATTTTTGTTAATTTTAACGAAAAAAAAAATCGTAATTTATTTTCTTTCTTAATGTAAATTTAACCAAACTTGGTATTTAGTTGGCCCCTGACATAAACTGGTGCTGATTAGGTTTGGGGATCAATCGCTCAACAGGTGGCGATGTGATCGTATTTTTTCTAAATTTTTAACATGGCAGTGTAGGACAAATTTCCGTATAAATGTACATAATGAAAGTTATTCTTAACCTGTGATTGTAAAATTAATGTGAATTATTGATAATAGTAGTAGTTAATTAGTAAAAACAATTTGTGCATGTGGGGGCATAGCTTCCCCCCTGGGGGGGTAAATTTTCATGATGGGTATCTTTCGAAAGGTCTCGTCAATACCTTTAAAATGAATGGTTGAACTATAAATATGTGATAATTTCAAACAAAGTTATCGATTTTCTTTTTTTTTTTACTTTTAACGAAAAAATAGTTGGGAAAAAAAATCGTTTTTTTTTTCTTTTTTTTTTTTTTAATTGCTGCTGATTGAATTTGTATAGGAAAATATAGAAGAAAGTCTTGTGGTGGCCACAACATACTGGTGTCACTTTTCTTGACTTTATGCGGTGTATATATATATATATACTAGCAGGCTTTGCCCGCTTCGCTGGCCACTAAATTTAAAGGAAACTCGTTTCTATATAGCTTTATAAAAATAAAATAAAATAAATTACTGAAATTGTTCAAAAGCTCGCTCCAGGTCCCTGCTGCATTCAGCAGCGATTTGGTCATCAACTGCAACTCGGGCGCTTGTCCCTATTACCTGCGACAATAGTTTACCAATGAGCTTCCATTTAGGTGCTTATTATATAACAGTTTCGAAATAGATAGTATCGAAAAAATTGGAGTTTCCCTTTTATATTTGAATCCCAGTTACATGTGAACAACACTATACGCGTTGTTCACATGTAACTCGGACTGGACTCAAACGTAACTGGGTTTAGACAACATAATATTTGCTTTTACGTTATTTCATATGTTTTTTTTTGTTTATCCAATCAACCATTAAATGACAGCAATTTCACGCCAAATATTACAATATGTTACAATATATTACAATATATTACAATATATGCTGTGACCGGCTACGTCTGTCGCATGAGACAATTAATTTTTTGTGTTTATATATAATTCATGGGTTGTAAACCTGATAGTACAGCCTTAATATAGTTCTCTTTGGCGGCTTTTGAATTTTTGTCACCATTTTAGACTTAATCCCTTGTAACAATATGCTATGAGCGCTATTTCTGCCGTATTTTAGACAACTAATCTTTTTATGGTTATATATATTTCCCATTAAACATATTTTAATTTATTTATTTAAATATTAATTTGAATTTTTCAAATATTTCTGTTCGACAGCGTGAGAGTGCAGTAACACACAGAGGTTCATTTGTTTGTATGATAAATTAGCATAGTGATTATTATATAAAAAAATAAATAAATAGGTAAACATTATCGTGTTACACAACTTTATTATGTCGCTCCATTGGCGGCTTTTGAATTTTTGTCGCCATATTAGCGATGGATTTTTTTTTTTTTTTTTTTTTTTTTTGTATGAAAAGGGGAAGACTATTTTGCTAATAATTTTATCAGACTCTTTTTTGTTTATACATAAGAATCCTTTATATTCTGCTTATATTTTTAATGCTTTTTAGGTTTAAAATAGTGCTTGTTGAAATAAATTTCCTATCTTTAAAACTGCATTTGTTCTGTAAATTTTGTGTAAAAATAAATCATTTATGTTTTTATATATTTGATGCGCTACTTAGATTAAAATGGCTGTTGCTATATTAAACTTCTTGTCGAAAAACATTCGGTGTACTTCAACACCAAAATTTAAAAAATCGCCCAGCAGGATCTGTTAATGAAGCTGATAAAATAAAAATATGGTTCATAGAGTTTAAATAATCTATTTAAAAAAATTTTTAAAACCTAAATTATTAATCTATCGTATCACATACATAGACATAGTAATAATATATAGATTGATCATTGGGGACAAAAAAGTGATTCCTTTTCACTCGGGAAAGGACGGCGATTTTACCAAAATATGGCAGTCTTTCCCCGAGTGAATAAACACGGGAATATGCACGAATGTTTTAGCAAATAAAATTCATGAATATTTTATTTACTAAAAGTGAATGAAAAGCCCCAGATATAGTTTCAAATTCATTCTTCTTTTTTTTTTCCTTCAATACCACTAATGGCTGATTCCAAAGCTTTTTTTTCGGCATCAAAAATCTTTGCACGATAATATGGGGATGATAGATCTATATATATTATTATATCTATGATCACGTAAATCTTTTCGAAAATAGAATAAAACTTAATTTGAAAAAAAAAATAATAATAATAACTTTTGTTTATTAACCAAAATAATTGATGAAATTTGAAATGCAAGTTGGTCTTGTAGGGTACAGGCTGTATATTATATTTTTGTGTTCGTGAGAGAAAATTTAAAAGAATTTGAAAACTACAATTTTTAATCCCTTTTAAAAATCATGTGACTTAACGGCCCTCTTCACTTACCGACGCTAGAAGCCCGAGCCAATGTTATTCTATGGGGAAATTTTCTTTACAAATAACTTATTAACCAATACATATTTTTAAATTCTGTTTTCACATTCAGAAAATTTCCAACTGTTAAATTGACGCACCTTTTTTAAAAATGTATTTTTTTTATTTTTAATATTTTATTTTGAAATTGCAAAAATGAAAAAATTTCACATATTGAAAATTCGTATTTTCCTCATTTTAAATAAGTGTACGTTTTTTTTTTTTTTTTTTTTTTTTTTAATTATTATTATTTTGTCGAAAAAAAAATGGCAACAATTAAATTATGGATAAAATTTTAAAATTTAAATGTCTTATTCATCAGAAATTAGAAGGTTTTTATTTTCACATTTTAATTAATTAAGAAAAAACTAATCATCCGATTGATAAGCTGTTTAATGCATCGGATTTACAAAAATTTTCCCTTTCATTTGGTGTCTTATTTGTAACGATGCGAGTGATATTTCTAATTTATTTTCTAATCTTTCTGATTTATTTTCCTCATTTTAAATAAATGTACGTTTTTTTTTAAAATTATTATTATTATTTTGTCGAAAAAAAAATTGGCAACAATTAAATTATGGATAAAATGTTAAAATTTAAATGGCTTTTTTTATCAGAAATTAGAAGGTTATGATTTTCACATTTTAATTAATTAAGAAAAAACTAATCAAAAATTCGAAAATCTGACTTCGATGTGCACAATGACCCTTCGGGATGCACCTTTGTGTTAAATCTCGTGACTATCCGAGCTACCGTTTTCGAGATCAGTGAAATCTACATACAAATATTGCTCACTTAATAGTATAAGATATATATATATATATATATATATATATATATATAACATTTATTGAATCTACATAGGTACATTACATTAAAAAGGTTTTAGAAATAGAAAGGATGCGCTACATTCGTAACCAAAAATCCTGTTACGCAGGATTTTTGATTACGGATGTATTTTTGTTGCATGTAGTATAAAAGTATCCAATATCAGTAAATATGTGAAATATATTTAATATCAAAAGAGAAGCAGCTTGAAAAGAATCGATAGAGCAGGAAATTCCAAATACACAGATTCGAGTTAAAAACGTTCTGTTTTTAACATTCATATTTATAAAGTGTCATTCTGTACTAAATCGATGATGTTTTACAACTTTGTAATTTACATTTCTTCCCCTACTTTATAATATTTTCGAGATAGAAACGTTATTTCTGCTGTTTTCCACCGAAGGCGCTGTAGGCGGTCGCATCTTGTAGCTCATGGCCACTATTATACTACTATTACGAGTGTAACTGCAGCCGTTCAGCATTTAAAAGAGTGAAAACAGACTTTTGTGAGCCCCTTATAATTTGTTTATATCTTAATGAAATCATAATGGGGCCTATTTCACGCCAAGATCTTTGCAACAAAAGAAAGTATTAAAATCGGAGCATCTCTTACGAAGTTATAAGCTAACAAACATCAACAACAGCAAAAACATATGGTTTGAATTAAGAACCCCTCTTTTGTTAAGTCGGTTAAAAACGACACTGCGCTAAACGATATGACCGCTTACAGTAACCATATTTTGAACTACATAGCATACGAGTCACCAGCTACGCTACAACGTGTGCAATGTAGTTCAAGTGTGCATAATGTGAGAAATTGCGAACAAAAAAAAATGTAGCGTCCCATTTTTAACGTTCTATTTTTAGCATCAATATCTATAAACTGTCTTTTTGTACTAAATCAATGATACTCTTCAACTTTGTAATTAATTTTTTTTCTCTATCTTGAACCGTTTTCGAGATAGGAACACTAACTCCGCTATTTTCTACCAAGTGACGCTGTAAGCGGTTTAATCTTGTAGTGCAGGGGAACTACTATATCTACATACCACTTTTATGACTATAGCTGTAGCCGTTTAGCAGTTAAAAGAGTTGGGACTGACTTTTTTGGAAACTCTGTATTTTATTTAGATTGTAAAGATATTAAAATTGGACCTATTTCAGACCAAGACCTTTTCAACAAAACAAAAAGTATCAGAATCGGAGCATCCGTTCTGAAGTTATGAGCTAAAAAAAAACATACGTTTTGAATTGAGTACCTTCTCCTTTTTGAAGTCGGTTAAAAAAAGTTCATTTTATTCTCGATATTAAATTAAAAAAAAAAAAAAAAAAAAAAAAATGATAACTTTATTTTAAATTATCGCAGATCGTTGGTTCAACAATTCATTTTAAAGATATAGGCGAGCTCTTTTGAAATATACCCATAATGAAAATTTATTCCAGGGGGGAGGGGGGGGGGAGAGGAGGCAATGCTCCTACATATACAAAAAATTTCTCCCAGTTGACTATCTCTATTATAAATAATTCTTGTAAATTTTATAGTGATTGTTAAAAAACTAGTATGTTGTGGCTACCACAAGACTTTCTTCTATATTTTTCTATACAAATTCACTCAGTAACAATATTAATTTAAAAAAAAAAAAAAACAGTTTTTTTTCGTTAACAGTAAAATAAATCGATAACTTTCTTTTAAATTATCACATATTTACAGTTCAACCATTCGTTTTAAAGGTATTAACAAGACCTTTCGAAAGATACCCATCTTGAAAATCCCCCCCCCCAGGGGGAAGCGATGCCCCTACATGCACAAAATTTTTTTCCTTATTAACTACTACTATTATCAATAATTCATATTAATTTTACAATCACAGGTTAAGAATAGCTCTCATTATGTACATTTATACAAAATTTTGCCCTATGCTGCCATGTTAAAAATTTAGAAAAAATACGATCACAGCGCCACCTGTTGAGCGATTGATTCCCAAATCTAATCAGAATCAGTTTATGTCAGGGGCCAACTAAATACCAAGTTTGGTTAAATTTTGTTAAAAAAAAAAAAAAAAAAAAAAAAACGATTTTTTTTTCTGAGGGTTTTTTTTTTCCGTAAAAAAAAAAAAAAAATCGATAACTTTGTTTTAAATTATCACAGATTTATAGTTCAATCATTCGTTTTAAAGGTACTGACGAGACCTTTCGAAAGATACCCATCTTGAAAATTTACTCCCCTCGAGGGGGAACTTACCCCCCCAGGGGGGTTAGCGAGGCTCCTACACATACAAAAAATGTTTCCCAGTTGACTATCTCTATTATAAATAATTATTGTAAATTTCATAATGATTATTAAAAAATAATTCTCTTTATGCACATTAATACAAAATTTTGTCCTATATCACCATGTTAAAAAATTAGAAAAAGTGGGATGGCAACGCAACCTGTAAAACAATTTTTACCAAAAGTTGATAGGCTATAATTTATGTCAAGGTGCAACTACATACCAATTTGTATGAAATTCTGTGCAGTAGTTCCTGAGATACAGTTGCCACAAAATTTTGTCACACACACACAGACAGACAGACAGACATTTTCTAAAAATGGTCAAATAGTGTTCTACAGCCCTCAAAACGTGTAAATCCATCAAAAACCCGAGGTCGAAAATTTTTACGAATCCAATACTTTCTTCTATTGAATATAGAAGAAAGTAATAATTACCTTTATGCACATTTATACAAAATGCGGGATGGCAACGCAATCTGTAAGACAATTTTTACCATAAGTTGATAGGCACTAATTTATGTCAAGATGTAACTACATACCAATTTGTATGAAATTCGTGCAGTAGTTCCTGAGATACAGTTGCCACAAAATTTTGTCACACACACAGAGACAGACAGACAGACATTTTCTAAAAATGGTCAAATCGTGTTCTACAGCTCTCAAAACGTGTAAATCCATCAAAAACCCCAGGTCGAAAATTTTTACGAATCCAATACTTTCTTCTGTTGAATGTAGAAGAAAGTAAAAGCTATAAATGCTAGATACATCAAAATCTATACAGTTCATACGACGGTGATTTATAACATGTGTATAAATTTTCCGCCCAATCGAATAAGGCAGTTAAAGTCTATCGCATATTAATAAATTTGAACCCATAGAGCATAATGATAAAGAATTTTTCTTTTTTATCTCTGTAATATATATATATATATATATATATATATATATATATATATATATAAGCACTATATTCACCAAAATTTACACAGTTCGTGCGATGGAGATTTATAACATGTATAAATTTTCAGCTTAATCGAATAAGGCATTTAGACGCTATCGCACTTCAAATAATTTCAGCCCATAGACCATTATGATAAATTTTTTGTTATGACCCTGTAAAAAAAACTATAAATGCTAGATTCACCAAAAGCTACACAGTTTATGCAACGTTGATCTATAATGCGTGTATAAATTTTCAGCTGAATCGAAAAAGGCATTTAGACGCTATCACACTTCACATAATTTCAGCCCATTGCCCATAATGATAAAGAATTTTTTGATGTTGTTGTATTCATGTAAAAAAAAAAAAAAAACTGTAAGTGCTAAATTTATCAAAAACTACACAGTTTATGCAATGGTGACCTATATCACGTATATAAAATTTTCAGCTCAATCGAATAAGGCATTTAGACGCCATCGCCAGGCCCTGAATTACCGAATAGGCACGAGAAGCATGTGCTTCCCCTGGAAAATTTTGAAAAGGCCCCCAATTAGCAATTGTCCCCGAATTGTAAGCTTGTGGTCTAAAAGCATTGTCTGATTATATATAGAAAATATGCTAATGCGCTACACATTCATTTGGGATGGAATAATTTCATATATTGTGGTGAATATACGTTCCACCAGTTTATATTTTGGTACAAAAATTAAGTGAATTTACTTGTCTACATTTTAAGCGAATTTACTTGCCCTCAATTACAGGTAACTACAAAATTTAATGAAAAATTTATAAATTTTTCGAGATGTTTGTATGAGTCTTTAGACCAAGCAGTCAGTGGGGGTCCTCAAATGGATTTGTGCTTCCCCTCAGTTGTCAGGTTAATCGGGCCCTGGCCATCGCACTTCAAATGATTTCAGCCCATAGGCCATAATGATAAAGAATTTTTGTTGTGTCCCTGTAAAAGAAACTATAAGTGCTAGATTCACCAAAATCAATAAGGTTCGTGCTACGGTGACCTTGAAAACACGTACCAATTTTCAGCTCATTGGAACAAAGCGTTTAGACGCTATCATGTTCATTCACATACATACACGCATCACGAAAAATCGTATAAAATCGTTCATATCTCTGAAAGGGAAAGATGTATCAAAACAAAAGTTATAAATGTACTATTGCAATTCTTAACCCTGCAAAATGCCTCTTCTTTCTTTTCACGATTTTTGTTAAATAGTTTTTTATGACTATTCTCTCGTAAAATAAATAATTTTAATAAATTAATTAATAAACTGCATAAAAATCATTTATTTACCGTCAATATTTTGCATAAAATGCAAAAAATGCAAATATATATATATATATATATATATATATATTTTGTTATCATCATGACATTTCCAAATATGAATTTGCAACATTCAACGGCTAATCTTTTTTGAGCTATGCGAGATCCAAAATCCATTTCGCAAATCATGTCTGCAATACTTTCCTTGCATAATATGTTCGGAAAGTAAAAAAATCAATGTTGTCTGTAGGACAAAATTAAAATTGTTTTTTCCTTCCGATAAATAAATTTACAATTTTAAGATATGTTTAGGTAGTGTTTATATAATTATTGTAATTGTTTGTTTTCATTTACAGTATAATGCATTTTTAATTACTATTAGTCTAGATCAGCTATTCTCTCAATCTGGAAATAAACGTTACATCCAAAATTAGCTTAAAACCACGGCCTGATTAATCCAGGGGCCCTAAAACTGGCTCTTTGCCATTTTGGCAAAGGCAAAATGGCATTTTTGCCCTTAAGAATGGCAAAAAGTAGCATCATAAAATGCAAAATTCTGTCATTTTAGTCCCATATGCAGTTATATATGTACCTTCGTTGCAGTGCTGGGCATAATTGATTAAAAAGTAATTGGATTACAATTAAATTACAATTACAATTATTTTACTGTCAATTAACAAGTAATTGATTGTAAATAAATTGAATTACTTATTTAATTTATTTGTAATCAAATACTTGTTAATCGATTGACAGTAAAATAAATATAATTGTAATTTAATTGTAATTCATTACTTTTTAATCAATTATGCCCAACACTGCTTTGCTGATTGTTGCAAAGCGCAAGGGGAATGAGGGAGGCCCACGAAAGCATGTGTGCCCAGCCCCTGGTCTGGGCTTCACATGAAGCTAATCGGGCCCTGCTTACAACGAGAAGTGCCACACTGATTGTGCAATTATTAACTCTGCAAAATCTCCCCTTCTTTCTTTTTACGATATTTATTAAATAATTTTTTATGACTATTCTCTTGTAAAATAAATAATTTAAATAAATAAATTAACTAAACTGCATAAAAAACATTTATTTCCCATCAATATTTTGCATAAAATGAAATATATATATATATATATATATATTTCATCAGTTATTATTAAAGTATGATGTGCTTTTTGAACGAATGCGGCTAGCATGTTAAAAATCCATGTAATAAATCCACAAAATTTTTATTTACAGAACCTAGAATGGCTATAATTTCAATCTGCAAATAGTCTGAGATCCGGCTGCAAAACTGCTACATTCATCGAGTATGTAATCAAAATCAGATTTTTATATTTAATTATAAAAAGGACAATATGTTTTGGCCGGGTTGCCTAATAAAATGTGGCCGCTAGTATTTTTAATTAAATTAATATTAATTGACTTTTTGGAGAGAAATTTCATTCATTTGTTATTGAAATAAACTATACTCCACATCACAGACATATACATAGTGAACTTGAAAAGTAATGGTTGCCGTTGCGCGTTTGGCCGCTACCTCTTCGCAGCCAGGTGCAAACAGGTAGTTTTTTGGGGCGTTTATACGTTCATGGCGTATATTCATCATTTATATATCAAATTAAAGCTAATTCTTTTCTGCACATGGTAAACTTCGTCTGCCAATGTAAAAGTGGCCGCAAGTAGGGGTTGCCAGCTATTAAAGATTGCTTAGAATGAAAATTAGCGCGCTATATCGTTCGTCAGACAAGGATGGCGATAGCCAATTGTACGCGTTTTTGAAGTTTTTGCGCATGCGTCGATTGATAGTGTTCTCAACCAATGGCACAAACAGTTGTAGAAAAGAATTTCAGAACTCCAAAAGAAATATAATTAATAAATATTTGTGTGGTTACATTTAAAATTCCCTATAAATATAAAACATTTATTTCTCAATAAATAATCAAATTGTCTTTTCTCTATATAATTAGAACATATAATAAATATTTGTGAAAAATAATGACCCTGGTTATTCATGTAGACGAAGTTTATATTATACCTGTAATAGTTTAGGAAATATTCGATTTAATTTTTTTTTTTTTATTATAGATTGCATATTAATTAAATATTCAGTAAATAGGACAAATTACTTGAGGTATACAAATTAAATGGAACATTGAAAAAATGATTAAATATTTATTGAAACCTATATTACATTTTTATATAATTTATTCAAAATCTGAATCATCGCTACTCTCACTTTCATTGCAGCCATCACTTTCATCGTCACAAATATCAAAATCTTCTTCATGATCAGTACGAATGATAATAGAATTATATAGCTCACTTTCAACTTGCATTGGCGCTGAAGCATGTTGGTTTGAGAAAACCATCTAGGATCCACCCATTATTTTCTGCGTTAAACTTAATACAATTCGGCTCAGTAGCATTTAGCCACATCGAATTAACAAAGATCGTCCGCAGCAATTTTTGCTTTAAAGATTTCCAGCAACGTAGAATATGAGTTGAGTTGAAGCCCTTAAGTTTTTTCAAAAACTTTTCATTTTTTTTTTTTTTTTTTTGTAGCATACGTCTTATTGAACAAAATGAATCTTCCAGTATTAACATTTTGGCAATCAACGATACCATACATAAGGCACGTAAACTCTTGGACTACAGCAGTTTTACTTTCGTCAAAAATGTCATTAGGGTCAGTCAAAGATGCAAAAACTTGTTGAATTCTCGGGTGTTTAACAAAAATGTTATAGGGCCTTACTTTCCCAAGCAGCACAGAAACGTTCTCTGAACGTTCAAAAATCGTTCTACAAACACGTTCTAAGAACGTTCACTTTGAACGTGTTATAGACGTCTATTTGTCCATCTTGAAGCCGTACAATAGTACGGTTCAGAGAACGTTCAATGAACGTGTAACTATCACCATCGGTGTTATAGAAACGTTCTGAGAACGTTCTACGTATACGGTCTCAGAACGTTCTAAACGTTTTTAGAACGTTTTCAAAACGTTATACACATTTTCAGAACGTTCTAGAAAACGTACTTTAAACGTTCTAAAATAGTGTAGAAAAAAAAAAAACTGTGACGTCATTATAAAAAAAAAACCACCACAGTACGGGCGTTTAAAAGTAAAAAGTACATATTAATACTTACAGACTTTGAATAAACACCATAAAATGCAATAAACTCGCAACAATTGTTTCGGGTCGAAAAAACACACGACCCTTCATCAGGCGAATAAAGTAAGCACGAGTGCTGCAGTCAAAGCGGCAACGCAATTGGTGCGTTGCCGCTTTGACTGCAGCACTCGTGCTTACTTTATTCGCCTGATGAAGGGTCGTGTGTTTTTTCGACCCGAAACAATTGTTGCGAGTTTATTGCATTTTATGGTGTTTATTCAAAGTTTGTAAGTAATAATTTTTACAACGCTAGTTTTGTGGTGTTTTTTTATTAAAAAGTACATAGCTGATGACGAATAATGATGCAACACAGGAACAGGAATATAAACTACTTTTTTTTTATTATTATTCAAATAATGTTTGAGAAATTTTAACATACTTATTATTCCTTTATTTTAACGTATATGAATCAAAAAGTCTATATTCTATGACAGTTTTCCGAAAAATGTGCCATTACGTCTCTTTATCCCTTAAAAAATTTCTTAAATTTTTTCATTTTTTTTTTTTTTTTTTTTTTTTTTCATTTCTTTTTTCACCTTGATCTGAAGATAATGAAGTTATAGTATTAATTACAAAACTTTGAATAAACACCATAAAATGGAAGAACTCGAAACAATTGTTTCGGGTTAAAAGAAGACACGACCCTTCATCAGGCGAACAATGTAAGCGCGAGAGCTGCAAACAAGCACGTTGAGTGTGTTGAATGCGTTGCCGGGTTTTTTTTTTTTTTTTTTTGTAGCAGCTGCGAGTTCTTGCCTTTTATGGTGTTTATTAAAGTTTCGTAATTAATACTATAACGCCATTATCTTCAGATTAGGGGAAAAAAAGAAAATTTTTTTAAATGCAAAAATTTAAGGAACTTTTTAAGGGATATAGAGATGTTATGACAATTTTTGGGAATTACTGTCGTAGAATATGGAGTTTCTCATGCACATACGTTGAAATTAAGTATGTTAAAATTTCACAAACATTATTTGAATTTTAAAAAAAGTAATTCATATCCCTGTTGCTGTGTTGTATCATTCTTTATCTGCTATGTACAACTAAACTCTTGAATTATTTTGCTTGTTTTAATCCTTGGGATTCCGAATGCATCATCTTGTGAGTAATGTTTGTTTTTAATAGTTGTTTTCTGTTTGATTTTCTGATTTCTTGAATTAATAGTTTATTCCAGGGATGCAGAAAATGTTCAAACCTCGGAAATTTCCCCCAAACACAATATAAATTTCCCTCAATAATGCAAAAATCTACTTTGCTATACAAAGTCATTTGTTCTATGTAATAAATCTTTAAGAGAATAAATATACAGTGTAACATAAAAATATCGCTGTTAGTGTATAAGCACTTCAAAGTAGCAAATTGTTATTTTTGATTTACATTTTTATTTTCTCTTAAAAAAATATTCAAAATTTCCCCCGAACCTCGTTCGGGCCTATTCTGCACCCCTGGTTTATTCCACTTTATTCTTCATTTTTAACTTCAATTAATTTCTTGTACGATTTGGTGTCTGCTGACGATTTGCTATTATAGCTTCTAACGAACGAAATCGTACATTGGTGCTCAATGGTGAAAAAGGTCACCACTGACGAGTTTTTTTTCTTTTTTTTTTTTTCTTCTTTTTCACCGTTCTGAGCTTTTCCTTAAAAAAAAATGCTGTTTTTTTTTTTTGTTTTTTTTTTTTTCTCGTTGCTTGTTTGTATCTTTTGATTTGAGTTTCATGTCGTTTTTACGCACCGGCAAAATTATTAAAATTGCAACGGATAATCTAGGAATAAATGTATGATTAGATTGAAGTTAAATAAAATAAAAATCACTAAACAAAAAATAAATGTTTCAATAAATCACAATCAGTCTCCACAGGTTATTTAAATTTGTTGTAATTTTCTTCTCATTGTTCTATGTGGTTTCAGAGATCTTATATCGGTTGCCTGGTTTTAACTACGATTAAAAATTCATTTATACATATATATATTAATTTTTTTTAAAATACAGGGTGCAAAGATAGTCACGAGAATGTCTTTATCTCCGCAACTATTGGTCGCAAACATATAGTTTCAGTTACAAAATGTTTTAAAAAATATGAGCATTTGCGGTATGACATGTTTAAATTTAAAATATCTATTTTTTCAAAATTACAAAAACTAAATTTTTGTACAGTCCCAGATCCCTATAGTGATATTTAGAAAAATTGACACTCATCCTAACAAGAAGTTTCATTTATATTCTTCCAAAATGGAACAAGATATTTAAAGTTTAGATTTTCTAACATATTTCGGCCTTCAATAAGGGATCGGTTTAAAAATCCTAATTGGACTTTGTTTGCATTTTCCCTGGGTTTATTAAAGAATTTTTCGTTGACTTTTTAATAAAGCCCGAGAAAATGCGAAATAATCCTAAATTTTGAAACTAACTATCTCAGACAATTTTGGGTGCACAAAAGTGAAACTTTTTGTGTTATATAGGTTTTTTAGGTTGGAACTCAACTTTCACTATTAGTGTCATGAAAATTGTATAAAAATTATCAGTTTTTGTGAGTTTTAATAAATTGATTTTTTAAATTTAAACATGTCATATAATGAATTCTTACATTTTTTTTTTTTTTTTTTTTTTTTTAATACATTTTCTTATTGGAGGACGTCTGAGACCAATTGTTGCGCAAATAAAGGCCTGCTCTCGACTTTGCACCCTGTATATTCTAAACATTTCTGGGTACTACTTTGTAAGTCCATGGATAGTTTATAAATATATTTGAATGCTGAAGTTCATAGAAAGTTTTAATATTCCAACATAAAAAATAATTTCAAAAATGAATGTACCAATACACCGCTAAAATAATATATAATTGAGTTTAGAATATATTGTTAATTTATAATAATAAGAAATTGAAACAAAAAATTAAAAATTAGTTAGAAGGAGGAAATTTAAAAAATTTCCAAATACTTAAATACATATATATATTTTTAATCAAAATATTTTTCTAAAATATTTAACATACTTCATATTTTTAAATTTCAGTGCATGTGTGTATAAATATTTTCAGTTTACAGCAGCAGTTTACAAAAAAGATGTTTGCAGGTATTTAAATTTATTCCACATGGCAATGTAATTGGTATTCTTTAAATGTTTAAATTTCTTTAAATTGAGTCAACGCAATTTTTACCTCATTTGATGTAATTATGCTATCATTGCATATTAAATAATTGATAAATGTAAATATTATTAGTATTAATAAATAATATGGTAAATCGTGCTTTTTTTAAAAAACAGAATATCTTTTTTTTATAAAGATGTGGAATAAAATTGAATTGAATCTTTGTTTTATTATGCAGTTAAACAATTTCATATATTTTATTTAATAAATAACAGTAAAGAGATATTTAAAATTGTAAGTCAGTGAAACTTAGGATATTATTTTAAAAATGTGCAATTTGCATAACCTAGATTGTATATATATTATCATATAAACATTAAATACATACTTCAGAATTTAAAAAGAAAAGAAAAAAAGAATTACGAACCTTCTTAATTTTGTTGATAAGAATTTTCTTCGAGAAAATACCCTTCCAACTAGCATTTTAAAATACACAATGACCAGTCGGAAGGGCATTCACTTAAAATTAGCACTTATCTTGTAAAATTTTTATGACTTCTTCATACTTCTTTCCAGAAACATAATAACGAAAATAGTTATTTTAACAAATTCCATCTCAGAAGACTAAATTAATAAAATGAATCCATAATTTCTAAGCGGTTGTCTGTAACAGGAGCAGTTTTTTCTGCGATTCATCGCTGCTTTCAAGTACCAAAAGTAGCCTTAAGAACTTACGCAGATATGAAAATGATTGTTTAATTGATATTAAAATAAGACTTTAATAAATAGAACATAGAGAATATTACAGGTTAAAAATATTACATTTTTACCTTTTCTAAAGCTTATCCTAGTCTTTATAACGGCTATAACGCTAAAACTGAACAAATCAGATTACATGTTTTAAAATTACCGCCTCACATAACGACACGACTTTCCCAAGACCTAACGAAGCGAACAGGCCAGAATAGACCCAGCGCCGCGCCTGGCGTTTGACTTTGCAAGTTGCACGGTCAGCGAAAATTAAATAAATGCAATCCACAGATGTCGATGTTACCATCTGCTCTCCCTCCTTGCATCCGCAATAATCATGTTTCAAAGTTCAACATTTGAAAGAAAACATATAGTCAATATTTTAAGGAAAAATTTAGTGGAGTTAAACAATTATTTAAATTTTTATAAAGTATTTTAAAAACTTATGAGATCACTTTATTTTTCCATTTTAAAATCTCGAATTAAACGGAAAAGCATATCTTGTTTTAGTGTATATTTCAGTATTGAACAAAATATTCAGTGAAAATAAATAAAATAAAATAAGACCAATCAAACAGAGTAATGATTTAACAACATGATCAATATTGATAATTTATCAGTAACATTTAAACTTAAATAGAACCATAACTTAAAGAAAAGAAGAAAAAAACTCATTTCTGTAACTTCCCGATGAGTATTAGAGACGGCGAGGTTCTACTCTCGAACCTTACAGACGGGAAGTGTTGTTTTCGATTCCTGGTCACGCTCGTCGACTTAGGTTTTCGGAGTTTTCCCGTGATTTTCTTTGAAACTCGCGTAAAGCACTATATTACTTATTCAATAACATTCGTGATTAGCTTTTTGTATCTAAACTCTGGGTCTGGGGAATGCATAGATTTTCATGACAGAAGACAATCATTTTTATGCTGTATAGAAGATCTTAGAAAATGTATTTTTCTAAGGGTTTATTATTATTATTATTACAAATGAAAAAAAAAAAAAAAAAAAAAAAAAAAACGGTAAATTTGTTTTAAATCATCAGAAAACGATGTTTCAATTATTCGTTTTAAGGGTGATATGGAATTCTTTTGAAAGATAATCATAGTGAAAATTTTTATCCACCCCTCCCCAATCCTCCAGGGATGATGTATACTTATTCCTAGGGGAAAAAACAATGTCCTATGAATAATAATAATAAAAAAAACTGTTTGACTATTACTCGTTATACATCCAAATTGAATCAATAATATATATCAAATGTATGTCACGCAGAAGGTTTGGTGAGTATATATATTACAGAAGCTGATAGATAGCCTTTCTGTGAATGGAAAATTTTGGAACGTGGCAGTGCCACCTGTCTTCCGATATGCACCCAAAGGCAATCTGTAGAGTTTTACGTAATATTAATTTCACTTACCAAATTTACAATATTTATAAATCACAGAAGTTGAGATTTTCCGTTTCCGTTATGAGATTAAATTGCAACATAACCACGCCACCTATTGGCCGATGTGCATCCAAAATGGACCAGTAAAGCTTTACATAAAATCGATTTCACTTATAACTTCAGTGTATCACAAAATTTATTGTTAAATCACAAGAGTTAAAATATTGCCTTTCCGTTAAAATGATTAAATTGCAGATTAGCAACGCCACCTGTTGGACAATGTATACATCCAAATTGTATTAGCAAAGGTTATGATGATACATGACAATATATCAAGTTTAATGCATTTGTACACTATAGAAGCTGAGATATAGCCGTCCCATAAATGGAGGGTTTCATTGCATAGCACCGCAATCTATCGGACGATATATCCCAAATGAAATTCAAATAAACTCCAATTTAGGGCAAGATCTAATATTGTAACAATTTTGGTTGAATTCCATTTGATTCCTGAAATACAAAATCCACAAAATTTTTCCATGAGTTTAAAATTTTATAATTTTTTTTTCACCTCACCGCTACTGATTATTAAGAAGCATTCTTTACTGACGTGCTAACAAAACGTTAAACTGAAAATGTAAAAAATGCTCTATTCTCTATCATGCTAAAAGTTATAAATTTCGAATAACTTACGAAGTTTTTAAATTAGAATGTTGCAAATCTCTCAATACGATTCTTATCAATATCATAAGTGATATTTTAAAACTGGTCCGATCTCTCTGCAATCATTTGTTCTTGAGATATCGGGTACATGAACTAACGGGCTATCACACTAATAGGTGCCGAAGCCGATACACATTAACAGATACCATACTAACCTTTTGACTTCCGGATTCCTCACGCCACAAAACGTGTAAAAAAATCAAAAACTGAAGTCAAAAATTTTCATGATTAACCTATTTTCCCAACCAATAGTACTAAAAAGTCATTTTGTCATATTCGTTATAATTACACTGTTACAGAACGTGTTATGACGGTGTCACACTTGAACGTTCTATATAGAACTAGAATTGTACGTTTTATAGATGGTACAAATCAAACATTTTCAGAACGTTCTAAATAATACTATTTCTGAACGTGTTTTAGAACGTTCTTTTGACACGAAACACGGTGTTTGAACTATTGAAACCGTTATTAGACGTTCACAGAACGTTCCTGTGCTACTTGGGTTCCCTTTATTGAAGAATGCAGTCGTATAGTCACAACTTGTGAATGCGTGAAACGCTGGCAACGCAATACATAAAGTTCTGCTCAATTTTTTTGACAATTCCGTACAATTTATACATATTTCGTCTTTACTATTCTTTTTTTTTTTTTTGGATGTACTATTTGCCAACCAAATTTGTAAATGAGGAAATTTGTGAAGATTACCTAATAGAATTATTAAAATATCAGTGTCACTTGCTTTCACCAATATTTTAGACTCTTTACCTACTTTTCTTATATGAAATACTATTCTCGTATCTGCTTCCTCATGTTGGCATTCTAATTCAGTTTCCTCTTGTTTCACAACGCAATTTCCAGAAGAGCAATATGAAAAACATTGTTTTCCAACAGAAATAAAAATTTTTTTGTTTCCTAATACTGAAACAAAAAAATTGTTATCCCAGTGAGAAGCTAAAAATTTAACTAGAGCTTCTTTAAAACGAAAATTCTTTGAGCTTTTTGTAAAATCACTGGGTCTCGTTTGTAACGGACCATTAATTGTATATGGGATATCAATTTCCTGTCGATCTTGTCTTTCACAATCTTTGATTGAAGGCGTTAAATATCTATCAAATATGATATGTACTTCGCGAGTGCTTTTTGAACAAAGCTTCACCAATATCGATTCAGCTAGCTTTCCAAATGTTTGCGGCAAAGTAGAGCCAATCTGATACAAATAGTAGAAACCATCAATAATTTCTATATCAATTTGTCCGGGATTGGCTGATACAATCTGTGATGTTAATTGTTTACTTAAAGCAGACTTGTCCGTTTTGAGCATGCAGCCTGAACAATGGAATAGTGCAGGCGGTATTGGTGCAAGAGGATATGACAAACAGTACTCAATGTCAATCTTGTTATCTATAGCTATTGCCAACAGCCGTCCAAAAATGTCTCGTTCCATTTTAATTAAAGCTTTGTTGTCTCCGGTGTTACTCTTGATCCCTTTTTTTACACAATCAGATGCAAAGTTATGTATTTTATTACGTCTAATTGATTTCACAAATCTTGTAGGATCTTCAAAATATTCTGAAAAAAATTTCAACTTTTGTTTTGACCCAATGACTTGCTGTTAAGTAAATAATTTGCAACATCTAAAGATGCCGCCTTACCAGTTGAAAGATTGAACAAAATATTTTTGTCCAGGTTTTCAGAAAAAGGATTCATTGTTTTCTTTATGGTTTCAATAATGCTGTCCAAAGTTTTGTTATCTTTTTCAATTCGACTCTTTTGTAGGGAATGTGATGTATCATCAGCCTGTGATAACCCTATTTCTGTTTTTACTACTGATAAGATTTTAGCCCTCATGCTGTGGCTAAGAGTCCATCTTTGTCGTGCAGATATAGAGTTTGTAAAGTGGCTAACACCAGTCAAGGTATTACCAGCATCAGCATTAATCGTCTGTTCTAAAGTCAGGTCCACAGGCGATCTACTTAAGCATGATTTTGTGCGCCTAATACCAAAGGCGCCTTCACGAAATTCCATAACCAGAGTTGAGTTCTCAATTTTCAGCTTGATTAAATTATTTAAATACATAGCAGTCCATTTGGAGTAATTTGGTAGATTGAACGCAAAGAAGTAATCACACATCTCGAAGCGAGAATCAAGGTAAAGATCAAAATTACTGCAACGAATACTTCTAGAAAATCGAAGATATATGTTGACGAGTTCTGTGTATTGCAAATAATATTGAGCAGTCTTTCCATGGCCACCCTGCAGTGTGACTTCGCGAAACTGTTTGTAGTCCTCTAGTATTTTTTGCAGGGAGTCAGTTAAAACAATGCTTTCATTAATTTCACATGAAGTATTTCTTACCGCTTCTAAATCTTAATTTAATGTTTCAAAATCACTTTCAATTTCTGATAAAAAAATTTCAAAATGAAGAACTTGCAAGGCACCAGAAGCCAAAGGATGTAGCCGTTTACACCGATTAAAGTGTTTGCTATCCAAGAAACTATTCATTGATCCTCCCGCTAGTGCCTCAGCTTCTACCAAAATCTCTATTAACCCACTGGAGTCAATATATTTACCTATGGCTTTGAAGTATGCCATTTGCATATGAAATGCGCCTAAATTAATAAATACATTATCGAATTCAGGTTTTTTAGTATTTTGAATTTGCATAGCCAATTTGGCTATTGCTAAATCGTAAGTGACTATAAAAAAAAAATTAAAGAATATTTAATAAATCTAAGCTCACATTTTTTTTCCCCCAAATAAAGCTATTTTTCGAAAAAAAAAAAAAATCTTTCAACACATTACTTTCCTATTTCAGAAATAGAATCCAGCATTATCATCTGATACACATTTTTTTTTTCGGTGCGGATTTTAAGTAAAAGTAATTGCCAATTTTAAAGAAAACCCAATATCCCCCCCTCCCCCCCCCCAAGAAAAAAAAAAAAGAACAAAAAAAAAAAAAAAATTCATTTCCCCAAACTGCGCACAACGAAATCTCTGCCCCCAAACATTTTCCCCGAAGCTTCAGAAATCCCCGAAATCGAGAAAAATCCTCAAGTCTGGCAACACTGATGAAAATGCAGCTGAATAGTTGCGAACACTATCAATCGACGCATGCGCAAAAGCTTTAAAAACGCGTACAATTGGCTATCGCCATCCTTGTCTGACGAACGGTGTAGCGCGCTAATTTTCATTCTAAGCAATCTTTAACAGCTGGCAACCCCTACTTGCGGCCACTTTTACATTGGCAGACGAAGTTTACCATGTGCAGAAAAGAATTAGCTTTAATTTGATGTATAAATGATGAATATACGCCATGAACGTATAAACGCCCCAAAAAACTACCTGTTTGCACCTGGCTGCGAAGAGGTAGCGGCCAAACGCGCAACGGCAACCATTACTTTTCAAGTTCACTATGTATATGTCTGTGATGTGGAGTACAGTTTATTTCAATAACAAATGAATGAAATTTCTCTCCAAAAAGTCAATTAATATTAATTTAATTAAAAATACTAGCGGCCACATTTTATTAGGCAACCCGGCCAAAACATATTGTCCCTTTCATAATTGAATATAAAAATCTGATTTTGATTACATACTCGATGAATGTAGCAATTTTGCAGCGGGATCTTAGACTAAAATAACCATTACATCAAAAATTTTAACCCATGAAGCGCTGCACTGATTGCGAACATCTCAACTGTGGAAACAAATGTTTGTTTTTTTTTTCAAGATTTTTGTTAAATTGTGTATATATTGAATATTCTTTTGCAAAATAAATAATTTAAATAAATAAATGAACTCAACTGCACAAAGCATTTATTATCCATCAAAATTTTGCATAAAAAGGCCGAAAATGATAAAACATTTAATCTGCTCAGTTCTCTTCTCTTCAATACGTTTTTCTGTCTTCCTGTTAAAAATTGTGCCAGAATAAAAACTATTTTTTTTTTTTTTTTTTTTTTTTTTTTTTCGATATACCAACTACTTTTAGTAAAAATATTTTGCCACTCTCACTCTGTGTATAAGTTTTTTACAATTGTTACCATTCTAAGATAGCATGAAAACTTGTTAGTCGGGCCATGCGCGAAAGGTGTGAACTAGAACTGTGAACAATGAAGTTACTTTCAAATGCAACACGTGAACGCTAAACAAGGAGACACGATAATCATTTTGGTAAACAAATCAAAATCATGAGTTTTCTTTCTTTCTTTCTTTTTTTTTTTTTTTTTTTTTTTTAAGTAAATTAACATGCATTTTACATAGATTATTAAACACTTCCTAACATTACGATACAATTATAGTAAAAATTAGAATGCGTCAATGCATGTATTAAGTGAAATCGTACTTTAAAAAGAAATGTAAATTGAGAGAAATTAAGTAATAATATTGTAATATAGTTACTACCGTGAATGTAACTGAAATCGATTGCAAACACAACTGCTTTAAATACTGAAATAAATAAATAAATAAAACTAGCAGGCTTTGCCCGCTTCGCTGGTCACTATTTTTAAATGAATCACTATAATTACTGAATTCTCAAAATTGCATTAATTTTTATCACGTGAAAAAAAAAAAAAAAAAAGCGAAACAAAATCTGATTAGGAAAAATGTCGCACCGGGTTCTCACTGCCTTCCGAAAAAATTCCCAAAATGCTCTAACTCTTATTTCCCCCTTCGACCCCCCCTCCCGTCTATCCTAATAATTTTACAAATTTAAAAATATCCACAATCGATTTGTAAATATCAAAAACCTCTATGCACCAGTTTTGAACGATCTATCTCTATTTTTATTTTTTTGCCCCACCACTCTTCCCCTTCCCAATAATTTTAAAAATTCGAAAATATCCGCAATCGATTTGTAAGTATCGAAAACCTCTATGTACCAATTTTGAAACTCTATTTTATTTTGTTTGCCCCTCCGCCCCCCCTTCCGTCCGTCCTAATAACGTTACACTTTCGAAAATATCCCCATTCGACTTGCAGGCATCTAAAACCAATCTGTACCAATTTTGAACGGCCTAACTGCATTTCTATTTGTTTTTGCCCATAGCCCCCCCTTACCGCCCCTCCTAAAAATTTTACAAATTCAAAAATATCCGCATTCGATTTTAAGTATCGAAAACCATTTCTGCACCAATTTTGAACGATCTAACTCTATTTTTATTTTTTTGCCCCCCCCCCCCATCCCATCCCCCCTTCTCACCCCTCCTAATAACTTTACAATTTCGAAAATATCCCCATTCGACTTGCAGGCCTTTAAAACCTATCTGTACCAATTTTGAATGCCCTAACTGTATTTCTATTTGTTTTTGCCCATAGCCCCCCCCTTCCCGCCCCTCCTAATAATTTTACAAATTCGAAAATATCCGCAATCGATTTGTAAGTATCGAAAACCTCTATATACCAAATTTGAACGATCTAACTCTATTTTTATTTTTTTGCCCCCCCCCCTCTCCCCTCCCCCCTTCTCTCCCCTCCTAATAACTTTACACTTTCGAAAATATCCCCATTCGACTTGCAGGCTATTGAAACCTATCTGTACCAATTTTGAAAGGCCTAACTGTATTTCTAATTGTTTTTGCCCTCCCCCCCCCCCTTGGGGATCAAATTTCGAAAATTCCAGGAATTGGTTTTTAGACATTTATATTAGCTATATTTTAAAGCAAAAATTTTACGGATATCTGTTTCTTTGTTTGAGCTATGAAGGATATTTTGAATTCACGTTTTGCCCCCTCCCCCCCCCCTTGGGGGCCGAATTTTTTCAATTTTTTTCTTTCCTGAACCATCCCTGACCTATAAGGAAAAAAAACAAAAAAAGAATGATCGAAATCGGTCAAGACGTTTACAATTTTATAATGGACATACAGACAAACATTCATTTATATATATATGTATATATATATAGATTATAAGAAAAAAAACTTTTTATAAACTGTGTTTTTAAATTTTCTGTTGAATCATAGAACTAACTACATTAGCACTTTATCAATGCGTATGAAATCTTTAAACCGATAGTGACGTCAATTTTTGTGAGATACATAATTTAATTTTTTAAAATTTTTTAAAGCTCACGTTTAATTAAATTATTTATTTAATCACGTTTATTTATTTTTATGTCGAAAGAAAATGAACTCGTAATTTTTTTTTTGGCAACAATTAAATTATAGCTAATATTTTAATGGCTATTTATAAGGTATTAGGAGGTTATTATTTTCATATTTTAATTAATAATAAGAAAACTATTCGATTTTTTTCGAATTTTTTTTTCCCTAAACCCTCCCTGACCTATAAGGAAAAAAACAAAAAAAGAATGATCGAAATCCGTTCAGCCGTTCTCGAGTTTTAGTGAGACTAACGAACAGCAATTCATTTTTATATATATAGATAATAAAAATAAATAATTTTACTTATTTTTAAAGAAAAAAAGAAAAAAATCCTCGAAAATAATTGAAAATATTTATGAAATATATGTTATAAATAAGGATTTCAATTTCAATGATTGAATATAAAGTTTAAAAATGTGAAGCAGTGTGTGTGTGGGGTGGGGGGGGGGGGACGTGAAAATTTTTAGGTACAGTCCAGCTTGAAAGTTAGCGTAATGCGTATTTTATTTTGTAAACGTCGCTTTTCTCTATAATAATAATAATATAATTAAAAAAATAAAATAAAATAAAGACTTTTTTCTATTAGCTTGATTCGCACTAAAAGGTATGAAAATATTAAAATGAAGTGTTGCCACCTAAATTTCATACTTTAGTTAATTTTTAAAAATCTAATAGTCGTGTCGAAAAACTTTTTGCGCCCCTGGATTCAGAAAAATCGCCCTTAGTAATAGTAATAACAATAATAAAGGAAACAATTATAGGTAACACGAGATTAAAATCAATCTTGAATATCAATGCCTCAAGCCTCAATGTATTTTTTCATGGTAAAAAGACTGCTTGAAAAAGGTCATAGGTTTTCTCTATTACACCTTTCAGATTACAAATTCAAGAATGAAACTGAGGCTGGATTTGCAGAAATGAAAGAGCTAGTTACTTCATTAATAAAAGAGAATAACCCCCAAATTTGAAGATTGTCCAAGAAAAAATATATATATAATCTCATTACTTCAAAATCAGTTATGAATTTTCGCGAAAATTATTTCTACCTATCGGAATTTATCAGCTGTCTGCAAAGGTCGAAAATGTCATAGTTAGAAAACCAACAGCTACCGTATTTCTATTATATTTTCAACCGGCGGCGCTGTTGGTGGTGGGCGGCGGTGATAGACCTTTATCCTTATTGGCGCAAACTGGAGGTGTGTCTGGTTGCTTCATCTCTCCCTAAACACAGCAGTGCTTGTTTTCTATCTACATTTGGAAATGAATATTTATGTCGGCTGCTAACGTATAGGTTTTTACAGAAAACGGCTGCTATTCAGTTTTAATGGATTTAATTGTTATTTGCAATGATATTCAAGAAGCCATTTTGGAGACTATGCATTCATATTTGTATATTAGACGAGAACATTTGTTGTAAAGTGAAATTTTAATGGAAGTATTTTATTGAGATATACTGAAGTATAAACTTCAAAATGTTTGTTGACTGGGGCATTGTAAATGCACATCCTTTAATGAGAAGAAATTCCCTTGTGGATCCAGGTAAGATGTATTTTTCATGAATGGTGATATTTGTAAATATCTTGTGAGTTTTACTCTATTGCATTGCATAATATTTACAGAAATGTTAATTTTCATTGCACTGCTTGTAAAACTATTTCATTTATATATTAAATATCGCAGTAAATGAGATAAAATTTTATTTACAGAAAAATTTTAGATTAGTTTTAATTCTAGTTTTCGATATTTTTTAAATACAAAATCATGTAAATGTACTTAAAAAAAAAAAAATAAATAAATAAATAAATAAATAAAAAAATAACATTTATTTCCTATTTGATGTACAGTTTATGCATATAAATATTTTTTATGAATTAAGGCAGATTATCTAAATACTCAACCTATAAATGCACTATTTTAAATAGTTTTAATCTTTCAGTATTATAAAAATAGTTTTGGTTTAGCATATTATAGTGTATTGAAGTATTTTTCACTAATGATTATAAAACTTGGTTTTGCTCTGTTGTCTAATATGACAGGCATTACATAAAACAAATTCTTTTTTAATTTTTTCAGAATTATTAAATACTGAAAAATTTTAAATGAAATATATCAAATGGAAGGGACAAACAGCCTCATTAATAAAGTTTATTATCTGAACAATAAATTGGAAAGAACTTTAAATGATTTTATTAGTAACATATATTAGCAAATAATAAAGGTTGAAATTTAATAGGTTACTATGAAATTTAAATCTTTCAATTCAATATAAGTTTAGATTTTTGTTACACATGTGTAGATTCTATTTTTAACAGGATGAGTGATTATATTTATGCATATGCTTGTGTAATATGAGAATAAGTGTTATAAATATGTAATTCCTGTTTTTCTTTTTCTTTTTTTTTTTTTTTTTTTTAGTATTAAATTTTTGCAAAAATGTTTTATTCACCAGAATTTGATTATCTTCTGTGCATCTGAAATTAACCAAAAAAAAAAAAAAAAAAAAAAAAAAAGAAAATATAAAGTTATTAAAATAAGTGGGTTAAAGTATTTTGCAAAAGTGCTAAATTATGAAAATTGGTGTATATTGTTTCAGCTTTGTTTTTTTCCAAATATAAAGAAAGTTTAAAGTTTTATTTCTGAGATTTATTAAGTATTTACACAACACCTTTCTGTAAATATTTAATTTTACTGTATATTTTAGTACTTTCAATAGTTTGCATTGATGAAACTGGAAAATTTTGAACTAAATTTTATTTCATAATAAGTTCAAGTTTGTAAAAGGTTTTAAAGGGATATGTTGTATTATGATTTAGACTTTGTTAATGAATTCATGTAACCATTTTCAGTTGCACTATAACTTTAATTTTTCAAGTTTTTACTTTAGTAAACTAGGATAAATAACTTATTACAATGAAATGTTTTTAAATTTAAGCTTTTTTTTTTGTTGTTGTTGTTTATCTAGACTTCTGCAGGGTACAAGCCACCGCTCTACCAAGTTTTGTACCTCTGTAATCAGTTGTCTGAGCTCCAGAGCGCAGATAATCACACATCAGGGTTTCGGACCCGCCCCCAAACCCCCCAAAAAACGGGCGGGTTTTTTGGGGTTTGCCCACTTAAAAAAAAAATAAAATAAAATAAAAATAAAACCCACACTAAAGTGGGTTTTATTGGGTTTTTTAAATCTAATAAAATTTTTCACTTTTAAAAAATAATTTATTTTTTTTACTTATATTTTCTTATTTGACATTATATATAACAGATATTATGTAGGATAATAATTATCTGTATAAGTATAATTATTATATTATATATTATATCTACATAACATAGCATATCATATTAGTGATATAATATATGCCAGTTTGAAATTGCGTAATTATTTTTCAACTTTGTTAGAAAAATTCCTTTCATTTCAACCATCTATCTACAAGATCTCTTTTGAACAGAACAGTTTTAAAAATTGAAAGATGAGAAAAAATGAACAATATTGTAAGCCATTTTTGTATTTGTAAGTCATGATGAAAAAATAAAAGTGTAATACTTTGCCTAAAATTCTAAGGATTTAACAACAAATATTAAATATAACTAACAAATATATTGACCCTGTAAGGTTCGATACAGGCAAAAAATGGGGTTCTTTTTTTGCCACTCGAAAAACTTCAAATTCATTAAAATTGCCTTTTTAAAAGGTTTAGTTTAAAAATGACCTTTCTATAAAAATTTTTCGTGTTCCAGAATTATTTTTAATGTTTACCTATAACTTGGTTTGGTTCAATGAAACGCTATTAACTTGATAATAAACATTTATATAGAACGACTAATAAAATGGAAGGGGTTACACAATTTTTTTCTTGCAGAAAAAAATTTCACAAAAATTTCGTTTTTCACAAAATGAGCTTCAAAAATTAAAAGCTGGAGGCACTCATGACATGTAAGTGTAAAAAGTAGGCAGTGATAATTTTCTTTTATATTCCTTTATTAAGTTTCAAATATGAATCAAATGTCAGTTATCAATATTAACAAAAATTTAAAAAATATTTACACATTTTTTTTTTTTTTTTTTTTATTACTTTAACCATATAAAAATACATAATTATTTGAAATATGAAAGTTGTACATGGTAGGTTTAAAATATTTCGCTTTTGTTACTAGTATTAATTTTACACAAAATAACTTAATAAAAAATTAAATTAAAAATTGTGATAAAATACTGAATAGAATAAAATAAGAATTCATTTTACAGTTTAGGTCAAACCAATATTAAGAATATGAAGGTCGTTTAATTTTTAATTAATTATAATTAATTACTATTATTTTGTAATAAGTTTTCTTGTAGTCTAAAACTGTTTTCTTTTGAAATAAACTTAAAATTCAAACCCAACAGTGTTATTCTACGTTTAATATAAAAAGCCCATTTAAACCCAAAAAACCCGCCCGGGCTGGGCTTTAAAAAAAAAAAAAAAAAAACGTATTTTTTAAAACCCTTACACACATACTTACATACATATTATTCATATAAATTAAATGAAACCGAAAAAACATCATGTTATCAATGTTTAAATAAAATATGTACCCCCCCCCCCCCCCCAAAAAAAAAAAAAAAAAAAAAAAAAAAGTATGAGGACTTAAGTTTTCTTATGCATAGTTTTTCTGTATCAGAACTAAGATTTAATTTTTAAAGTATTCGATATGGTTATGATAATTGATTTCTTTCAAATAGGTTTATCATTTTTGATATTTTATATCTAGTACTTAGGTTATTCAAAAAAAAAAAAAAAAATCTGGAGTGACTCCACATTATAATATGGTGTTTGAGTATTTTTCTTCATATAGTACACGATGTTTAATTTAACGATATTGAAATTTGAGTCTATAGATCATAATGATAAAGAGTTTTTCGTTGTGTCCCCGTAAAAACCTATAAATGCTAGGTTCACCAAAATGCTTATAGTTAGTGCAAGATTGACCTTATAATATTTATATAAATTTTCAGCTCCATCGGATAAAGCATTTAGACGCTATCGCACTTTAAAGTTTGAGCCCTTTTGCCACAATGATAAAGAATTTTGCATTGTGTCCCTGTTAAAAGAACCATAAGTGCTAGATTCTCTAAAGTTCGTGTGACGGTGGCCTATAACATGTATATAAATTTTCAGTTCATTTGAATAAGGCGTTTAGTTGCTACCGCACTTTAAATAATTTGAGCCTATAGGCCATAATGATAACCAATTTTTGTGTCCCTGTAAAACTCTAAGTGCTAGAGCTGCCAAAATCTATGGCGTTTGTGTGATGGTGACCTAAAATATGTATATAAATTTTCAAGGCGAAGGGATAAGGCATGTAGATGCTATCGCACTTTAAATGATTTCACCCCATATGCCATAATGATACAGAATTATTTGTTGTGCCCCTGTAAAAAAACTAAGTACTATTTTTTCGCTCAGTTTAATAAGGCGTTTAGACGCTATCGCACGTTAAAAAATTTGGCCCCATATGTCATAATGATAAATAATTTTTCTTTGTGTCCCTGTAAAAAAAATAAATAAATAAAACAAAATGGTAGATTCACCAAAATCAATAGGGTTCGTGCTACGGTGACATACAACATATGTACCAACTTTCAGCTCATTCGAGCTAAGCGTTTAGACGCTAGCGTGTTCACACACACATCGTAAAAATAGTGAAAACTGACTCAGGGGACCTTAAAACGTATTAAAAACATCAAAATATCAAATTCAAAATTTTGACATGTTTACAATACTTTCCTTACATATGTATGTTCGGAAAGTAAAAAGTGATTGAAGAGTTTGATAAGAGCTGCTTAATTTACTGCACACTTCAATTTTTCAAGTTTCTTATATATACCTACTCACTGGAAATTTAATCTCAATACATTATGGCCACGTTACACTAATACCTACTGTGCTAATTTGCACTAATACCTACTGTGCAAACAGTAGCATTACATTTGCTCTCGATCACTTTCCTAGAGAGGCATCAAAGTATAATCTGAACGTTTGCTCTACGGCAACGCATATCTTTTCAGCTGTACTATTTAACAGCTAATCGTTTCTAATTGTTTTTCGCTTGAATGAAAATTAACTATTAGCTTTTCAGTTGACCTCATAATGATTTTTTTTTTTATTTTCTTTTTAAAAGTGATCTCAAACTTGTTTAGCATATTATAAACAAGGCTTAATAATTTGATAAAGTGATTTTGAAGTGAGCAATTTTTCAAAATATCAAACATTTCGCTATTATAGGTTCTTTACGGGGTGAAACTATTTATTAAACTGAGGGATTTTAGAAAATAGGATTAAGTTCAGAAAATAAAAGTATGTTAAAGCTATATTTAGCCGAAAAATAGATAAAAATTATATTTATTGAAATAGCCATTATTACCACTTCCTTGTTCTTCGAAACATATTTCCTCAGATTCGATTAATTTATATTGTTATAATTTGAAAGAGAATTCGTATATAGTAAATGAGTGAAAACAGGTTTAACTTATTCAGATGAAATCTTTATTTGGTGAAAGAGAGAATTTGGTTTTTGTTGTATATTATCAAATCATTGCATTTTGCGCCTGAATGAAATTTTAATATTTTATTTTACCATGTTTTTATTAACTCGCGTTCTTGTTTGTCCATTACAAATCTTGCAATCGATTTTTAACTCACTTCCCGACTAGAATTTGAAATGCTTAGAATAGCTCAGAACACGATGACAATGCATTCTTTTAATACTTTTATTCAATTAATAAATGTTTGAAAATTCTTATTGTTCTCTATTACGCATTTGATCATTCTCTTTCAAGTTGATGAGATAATTCATCAAAAAAATTTTGAAGTATTTATTAATACATAGAATTGTCAAGTTTTAAAAAAGTCAAAATTTAAAAAGTGGTACATAGTTTTTTTTTTTTTTTTTTTTTTTTTTTTTCCCTTGTAATTATTTCTATTTTTTTATTTCTTTGAAAATTTCTATTCTAGCAAGCCATACTCTCTAATTATTAGTCACACTGATATAACTGGAAAAACGTATAAACACTAAACTTTCCGAGATACAATCCAAGAATTTAATATTCTGATTAAAAATAATAATAATTTCTTCAACGAAACCTGCAACAATTATTATGAACGCACAATTTAAAAATAAGGTTGCCTAATATATATATTCTGAAATAAAATCAAACCACAAAGTAAAATTAGCTGCAGTTGAACGATGATGGGCTTTAAATAGGACATGAAAAGACTTTACTTTCTCTTACCCATATATATGGTAGAGAAAGAACTGTTTTTGGGTCAAATTTTCGAAACTGAGTTTTTGTTACATATACACGGTTTGAGGTCCCCTGAATCCGAAAATCATGTTTTTAGCTGTTGGTCTGTGTGTGTCTTATCAACATATCTCAAGAACGAGTAATAGCAGGAAGTCCAAACTCTATATCAAGGTTCATACTCCTCAGGGAAAACAGGAGATACTCAGGGAATTTGGAATTTGTTAAAAAAGGTCAGGGAAAATAAAAATTTTCATTAAATTCAGGGAAAATGTGTTATAAAACCTGGAAAAACAAATGTTTTTTTCTCTCAAGTTATGTTTTTCTTGTTTAGCTTCGTATCAAAATTTAAATGATTAAGTATTGTGAAAATTCTCATGTAAATAATGATTTCTACCTGAATTTCTATCATGATTGGCAGTAATATGACATCATACAGTGGAAGTAGCTGTATTTTGTCCTGTCTAGAAGAGCGTTTCTTGTAATATGTCGCTAATATTTTCTTGAAACTTGTCTGGGAACTCAGGGAATTTCCCCCCCCCATATTTGAGTATGAACCCTGTATATTCTAAATCTGTAACGTATAGTGATGCTACACTAAATTCTTCATTGAGATCAAGTAAATGGTTCGTGTACACAGGGACAGGACACCCAAGAGAATTCAAATACATTACGTCTATGGGGAAAATTCCTAGTAAGTACAGTGTAACACCTATAGGCTGCACTAAACAAAATGAAATTAACATATATTTTTATATATTATATGCATAAAAGTATGTTTCGTGTGAAATTGTGATATGGAAAGCATTCGTTTACAGGGCCACCCAAAGTACTTGGATATATTGGTGCTTTGCTTGAAAATAGCTGGAAGGTATTTCATCTTGCGTTAGGTGTTTTTCATATAAGAATAAATTTTTAAGTATATAATGTGATGTGCATATAATTTATAGACATTATACAGGGCTACCCAAAATTAAGTAAACCTTTTTTCAATTGAATGTATAATTGATAGAAGCGCTTTGCTACAATTTACTCTGTCGACGAACACTGCCCTGGATGGTAAATTAATTTTTCATAGTCATACTGTAAATAAAGTATTTTTTGAAGTTATATTTTCAACTCCTGTTTTTATATAATATCACGTTTTGAGATGATCTGAATAGGAAAGTCTTATTTTGTAGGGGTTCATCCGTATGTATGTCATGTCTATTATCAGCATAATTTAAAAATAAATAACTGCAAGAAATTCGTATTAGGTTGACTCTTGAAAAATTTGATCAGGATTGGCAAGTTTGAAGATAAATTTTATTAACAGCCTTAGAATTTTTAAAAATAAATGTAGGCACTACAATTGAACTAGAGATTGAGGGAGGAGGTAGTCCCCCCCCCCCCTACACACTCACAAATTATGTGTCAAATAAAACTTTTTTTAAACCTATTTTAGATTATTTTTAATGTAGATTGAACTTTGTTTTCTTACTTTATTGATCTTACCATATAATCTCCAATCTATATTTATAGTATTGAAATGCAGGTTAAGGGAAAGTCGTGTGAATGACACACCAGCTTATTTTAATACAATTTATCTTTAGATACTATTATAAAAATTGTTAATAGAATTTTGTCTATCAAAGGTGTGTGGTGTGGACCCCATAGCAGAAAATGCGAGACGCGCGACGTACGTCGCAGATTTTTTTTTTAGTCTGCAGATTATTTTTAAATCAGCATTATGCAGAAATTCCAAATCTCCCGATTTTGACAGGAAAGATACTGATTTTCTATCTTTTTCCATCCACAACATAAATGTCAATATTCATTTTAAACACGCTTTATTAAATTTTAGAACCTATAGAGAGGTAGAACTGTTCAAAATTTCTCACTCATATAATTTTTTTGTGACCCCTCCCCCTTACCCCCTGTTAACGATCGGCTATCAAATAGGTCGCGAAATCCTTGCAATTTCCATTTTTTTTTACCCCACCAGTAACATAAATATCAATATTATTTTTTAAAACTTACTTAATTAGATTTGAGAACTTACAAAGAAGTAGAATTGTTCAAGATCTCACTTATATTTGTTTTACTGCCCCCCCCCCTCCCGCTAACGATCGGTGATTGAACATTCCACAAAATCAAAGCTTTGTAATTTTTAAGCTTTCTCCATTCACAGCATAAATGTCAATATTAATTTGAAACATGCTTTATTAGATTCTAGAACCTATAAAGAAGTAAAATTATTCGATATCTCTCATTCACGTAATTTTTTTTTTTTTTTTTTTTTGGTGCCATGGGTTTGATGAGTACATGGGTTTTCAAATTTAAGTATATTTTGTTTCAGGGCTATTTTGAGACAATATGTACTTATTTTTAAGAACCTATTTTTTACAGTGTGTTGATAAGAGAAAGTTTATACGTCTTAATGTCCCACCATCTGGTTACACAGGAACCAGAAAATTTTAGAAAGTTGCATTAATTTCAATGATTAGAGTCTCCTGCAAGTATTTTACTAGAGTCAGTATGAACAAAATCATAAACAAAATAGTAGTTCTTATACAATATGAAAGATAATTGCTAGTGCCAACTCTTTATCTAGCTATATGTAATGGAATTTCTATAACTACATTGCTTTGACATATCTGACAGATTAAAAACATTAGATAAATGCAAACTTGTGATAAAAATATGCTTACTGAATCCGGTAATTCCCCCCCCCCCCCGTAACTCATTGTGAAATTATGCTGCAGATTATTTTCTAATGCATAAATAGTTGTCGCAGATTGACAGAAAAATTTCTGCTACTGGGGGTGTGGAAATATTTTCAACAAGGTTGATCAGCTATATTCATCAAACATTTAAAGGTGTTATTTAAAATTTACTCTGAATTATTCGGAAAATTGTTACATCCAACATTCTGAAAGTTATTTGACTAATTTTGAGAATCCCTGCATATTATCTTTGATCCCCCCCCCCCCAAACACACACAGAAAGACAACATTCAATTACAAGAATTTCATAAGGTCAAAATTATACAAAAGTACTTGGACATTATTTTCCCTAAAGTTACCCTTGAACAGTTTTATTTACAATTCTGTTTATTTTTTAATATTGAATGTTAGTGAATCTTCCGAATACTTACGTTACTTTTCATAATAATTATTTCATATATTAAAAAAATCTGGAGTGACTCCACTCGACTTTCCGAACATTGAGTAATTAACAGTTTTGTAGATAAAGTAAAGAAAGAGTAGTTGTTAAACAAACAAAAGAGAGAAAACCATAATAGAGTGTTTGAGTATTTTTCTCCATCTATTACACGTTGTTTTATTTAACGCTACTGAACTTTGAGCCCATAGATCATAATGACAAAGAAATTTTCGTTGTGTCCCTGTAAAAACCTATAAATGTTAGATTCACCAAAATGCTTATAGTTAGTGCAACAGTGATTTATAATACTCATATAAATTTTCAGCTGAATTCAATAAGGCGTTTAGATGCTATCGTACTTTTAAAAATTTAGTCCCATAGGCCATAATGATAAAGAATTTTTCTTTGTGTCCCTGTAAAAAAACTGTAAGTGCTAGATTCACCAAAATCTATGCAGTTAGTTCAACTGTGATCTATAACATGTGTACAATTTTTTTGCTCGGATTAATAAGGCGTTTAGACACTATCACATTTTTAAAAATTTGGCCCCATAGGCATAATGATAAAGAATTTTTCTTTGTGTCCCTGTAAAAAAACTATAAGTGCTAGATTCTCCAAAATCTATACAGATTGAGTATTTGTGATCTATAATATGTGTATAAAATTTTTGCTCAATTGAATAAGGCGTTTAGATGCTATCGCACTTTTAAGATTTTGCTCCCATAGGCCATAATGATAAAGAATTTTTCTTTGTGTCCCTGTAAAAAAACTATAAGTGCTAGATTCACCAAAATCTATAGGGTTCGTACTATGGTGACTTACAATATGCGTACCAACTTTCAGGTTAATCGAACGAAGCGTTTAGACGCTAGCGTGTTCACCCACATACACACACACATACATACACACATACATACATCATCGTAAAAATAGTGAAAACGGACTCAGGGGACCTCAAAACGTATAGAAACATCAGAATCTCGAATTCGGATTTTTGACATGATTACAATACTTTCCTCACTATAGTGTTCGGAAAGTAATAAGTTACTATGCAATTTACTAAACGAGTTTAAAGTTGCTAAACAAGTTTAAAATTGTAATAACCTAAAAAAAAATTTTTTTTTAGTAGTTATATGCTTATGTATAAAGAGCATCTGTAACGATTTTCAATGAAATTTAACAATGAATTTCTGATGATTCATGAAGCATTTCAAACTCATGAAAACGTTAAAAATTTCAGTTCTAGGAAAAAACTGTTTTATGTATACAGCACCTAACTGTATAGTAAATATACTGAAGCAGTTTCAAACATACCTGTATAAAAAATTATTTGTAATGGAGATGTTCATGTTGCAGTATTATAATGTTTATAAATAAAAGATGGGCAGGGTCTTCTGATGGACTATGGTGAATTTTATAGCTTACTATATCTTTAAATGTAACAATAAAATAACCTAGGGTTTCACGTGATCATTGACTTAATTATGACGGGATCTACAAAATGAGGCTGATAACCTCGCCACTATGTCGATAGGCTTTCATGGGACTTCTGTGCTCTCTAATGATTGTACACTGTTAATTATGATATGGATAAGCTTTAAAAGAACTTAAAGTGTGTGTATGTATGTGTAGGGGGTGGGGATGCAACTATTCTTTTTCAGTAGAAAAAATACTAAAGAATTTTTATATATTTTTTTTTCTAATTCGGCGTACTAAATTTTCAAAATAATAAATAAAATCTCTTAGTAAAACTTTATTTTTGAGGTTTGATGATAACAGAAAAGACAATGTGAAGGGTACGTTTATTTTATTTTTTTTTAACTTTAAAACCCATTTAAACAGTATGTTTTGCACTATTTAATTTGTTGTGAGAATGCTGCTGATCTTTGCGTAATGGACCAAATTGTGTATATTTAGCATCTGAAAACTTAATTACTCAGTCGGTTGTATAGTTAACCTTCAAAAAGTATGCGATTCAGTCAAAACAGCGACATTTGTAATGGCTTGGCACAGCTCTAAGAATGATGCAAAATTTGGCTCTAATCCCACTACGTTTGAACTTTTGTAACCCCTTAATAGCTGTAAAGCCACTAGGATAGCAAGTTTCATAGAAAGAAAAATGTGTCACAAACTTATTTAATGTTTTCTTTTGGCGTATGTAGAGAATTGTTATTATTATTTTTTTTTTTACTTGTATAAGAAGAAAGTATTAGATTCGTGAAAATTTCAAACCTCCAGTTTTAGATGGATTTACGTTTTAAGATGTCCTGAACACGATTTGACAGTTTTTAGAAAATATTTGTCTGCGAGTTAACAAAATTTTGTGGTGTATCTCACTAATCAATAAACGAACTGTAACCAAATTTAATAATCAGTTAAACCTTGACTTAAATTGGTGCTGATTACATCTGGGGATTAATCTTTCAACAAATAACGCTGTCATCCCGTTTTTTTTTTTTTTTTTTTTTTTCCCAGTATATTTTTTAACACGGAAGTTCAAAATTTCGTATAAATGTACGCAGTAAAAAATATTCTTAACGAATCATTGTGAAATTAAAGATTTATTTATAATAGCAATAGTCGATTGGAAAAATGTTCTATATATTGGCATCGCTCATCTCATGGGCGTGTGTAAATTTTCAAAAGAATTGAACACTTTTAAAAGGAGTAATTGAACTACAGATCTATGATAATTTAAAACAGTTATATATATATCCTCAAATGTCATCTGTAGGGCACAAATTTGATTTCATTTTGACACTTATAGTTCTCCAAGATGAAAATCGTTTGAATTCCTCATGGAAACTAATTTTAATAAATAATTACAAGATAAAAAGAACTTTTATATACCATGTTTTTAAATTTTCTGTTGAATCATATAAACGCTACTGAAGGCAGCGGGAACCCGAAGCAATTGGATAAAACTGTTAAAAAAATTCCTTGCTGTCGTGTTTTGAGCTATTATAAAAGTTTCAAATGGCTATCTAGCCGGGAAGTTAGTTAAAAGTTGATATCAAGCTTTGTACTGGTAACGCTGCCGAAGGCAGCAGGGTCCCGAAGCAATTGGTTAAAAATATTTTTAAAATGTATTTTCACCGTGTTCTGAACTATTGTGAAAGTTTCAAATGTCGAGCTAGTCGGGAAGTTAGTTAAATAAATTTTCTGTTGAACCACATAAACGCTGCCGAGGGCAGTAGGGACCTGAAGCAGTTGACTAAAAGTATTAAAAAAAAAAGTATTGTCACCGTGTTCTGAGCTATCCTGAAAGTTTCAAATGTCTAGCTAGTCGGGAAGTTAGTGAAAAATTAATTGCAAGCTTTGTACTGGTAACGCTGTCGAAGGCAGCAGGAACCCAAAGCAGTTGGTTAAAAATATTTAAAAAATGCATTTTCGCCGTGTTCTGAACTATTCTGAAAGTTTCAAATGTCTAGCTAGTCGGGAATTTAATTAAATAAATTTTCTGTCGAATCATATAAGCGCTGCCTAAGGCAGCGGGACCTGAAATAGTTGACTAAAATTATTAGAAAAATTTGTTGTCACCGTGTTGTGAGCTGTCCTGAAAATTTCAAATATCTAGCTAGTCGGGAAGTTAGTTAAAAATCGATTGCAAGATTTGTACTGGACAAACAAACAAACAAGAATCGAAGTTAATAAAAACATGGTAATAATTATGTTGAAAAAGAATTGTAATGTGTGAACTTGTACAGGAAATTATGTAGAAGAGAATTTTGTGATGGCCTCAATTTACCATTTTTACTGAAGATGGGAAAATTGCATATTTTTCAGGTAGTACATGCAAATTTTAGAATTTTTATGCGGTGTTAAATTATATTCAGATGTAATTTATAATTAGCGATCATAGAATGTTTAATTTATCGTAAAAATATAATCCTTAAAAGAAAAAAAAATCTTGTACACATAAGCTTTCTTTTAATGTGATGGATTTGTTCTGTTTACATTTCGCCTAAATAAAACAATTAATGGCGAAAAATCAACCACTTTAAATGAATTTGATGTATCTTAAATGGAATGTAGGAAATTTTCAATAATATGACTTCGAACTATTCAAGAAAATTTAAATATCTGATTCAATTCAAAAAATCATTCAAAATTACAAAGTCAAATAATATCTATGAGCATTTTAAAATCAAATGCCTAATTTCTGAAAGCCTTTAGAGAAAGAAGAAAAAGAGCCGGGAAAGTTAAATATTTTTTTTATGCGTACGTCTTTAATATTTAATTAAAACTCATAGATTTTTTTTTTTTTTTTTTTTTTTTTTTTTTTTGGGGGGGGGGGGGGGGGGGGATTTGCACTTGTATAATATTAAAATTATTTCAGAATTCTTATTAATAGAATAAACCAATATGTGTATATATATTTATATAATAATTGTGGCACTTAAGGATGTAAAATTTTATCTTTAATTTATCCGCTTCTGTCTTTTTAAAATAATTTAACATATGTAGGAACGGAAACGTATTAAAGTCAAACCCGTCATAATGAACTTCAAGGGACCAAAGATTATGTTCGCTATATCTGGTGGTTCGCTGTATCCAAACAGTTCAGAAAAATGATAGAGATCACAAAATGTATAAATCATTACTTGCTATGTATTTTCAATAATGATGTATATTTAAAAAAATGATAAAAGTTATTAAAAATGATCATTAATGAAATAAATTGACTGAAATCGTTTACATTAGTTGGCGCAATGCAAATTAAATTAACTAAAAATGAATTAAATTAACTAAAAATGAAGACAGTTACCTTTCATATTTCCTTACTGTTTTGATAAAGAAATAATAGGTAAACTTTTGCTGACATAATGCCGATTTCAAACATTTTATGATTTTCTTTGTTCATTAGTCCATTACATCGACTCCAACAATCTTTCTTCTACTGTTTGTGTATAGACAAAAACTTATTAACACGAATTGCTGTTGTAGCATCTGGAAAGGTGGGTATTTCGCCATATGCTCTTAATTTTCTGCATCAGATGCAGAATCTAAAATTTGCGATAGATTCATTTTAATTTCTTCCAGTCTCTTTATCAGTCGAAACTTTATATGTAGTGACTTCATCATCACATATTTTGAACAACTGCATGTCACAACCTGAGAATGATGAAATCTTGTGCTTTTCTACCCACATCGCGATAGGTAAATCTTCATCTTCAACATTCTTTGCTTCTTGAACATTCTTTGCTAGGCCAGCATGTCGAAAACATTTTCTGATTGTAGAATCCATAAAAAAACCCAAGATTTTTCGAGCATTAAAAGTGCATCCAGAAGAGAAACGTCGCATTATATATTTTTTATCAAATCCCTCTAAAATTCGTAAAATGAGCTGTTTCCTGTAAGGACATTTAAGGCTTCGGAAGACACCCTGTTTCATCGGTTGTACTACAGAAGTTACATGGGAAAGAGTACCATTCTAATCGATTGAAACTGTTTATCGTTGTTGTGAACACTACAATTGTCAAGCAGAAGTAGAATCTTTCACTTTTTAGCTTATAGTTCATGATCCCACTTTCGAAGTTCTTATCCAAATAATTCATTAATCATCCATTCCTTACGGATGACTTCATAAGAAACAGGAAGCTGTTTGATATTTTTGAAGCACCTAGTGCATTCAGATTTTCCAATCACTAGAAGCTTACAATGTTCAGTTCCTTTCATATTGGCATCACATTAGAAATGCGATTCCGTCTTTCAACAATTTTCCGCCATTGTATTTCTCTCCATTAAATTTTAATGTCTAGTTTTGTGTAAACTTGTAAAATAGCGCGAGCTTCATCATCATTAACTATATCATTCTGGTCATATTCACTAGAGATTCTATTCCAAACGTTTTCTTTCCACTTATTAATGTCTGATGTTAAGACCTCCTGATTATCCGACGATTTTTTCGGAAGGTATGTTATTTCGCTTTTTGAATCTATCTAACCATCCATTAGAACTCGCAAATGAAATTCCAAATTTACTGGCAAATTCTTCAGCTTTTGACAAGCATTTGGCCAAACATTGGTACATTTCGGCTTCTTTGAATGCTGAACCATTTTAATGAAGCCTTCTTCCACTTCTTCATATTCAGCTTTTTTCAATTTTTTGGGAGTAGTTCAAATTTTTCTCCAAAGCAGAAAGTATGCTTTCTGTTTTTCCATATTGTTCAAACTGTAAATTTCGATAAATCCTCTTTTTCGGCAAATGTCAGCTTGGCTCCTTCCATTTTGTATTTCTTTTATGTTTACTTTTTTTCGATGTAAAAAGCAGGGGTGTTTGTGTTCAGAGGTTACCGCTTATTTCAGGGTTTTTGATCTAATCCATCCATATTTTCATATTTCCTATAAAGTTATTTTTTGTTTTTATTGGTTATTCATGCGTAATCCAGATGATATTTGAATGAGTTGTATATTTCTGTTGAATGGCTGGTGCAAGATACAAAAAGATTGAGGGATTTTGGTCTAAATTTCATTTTCAATGGACTTTTTTTTTTTTTTTTTCCGGGTTTTTTACTTTAAGCTACAGTTAACCCTGAAAAAGCTCTACGCTTGCTCAACATGATGATCTAAGGATTTCTTAAAGGCGAATTTTGAACTTGGAAGTTTGGTATTAGAAATTATGACGATTCTGTAGATTTACACAGGTTCTCTAGTGATAAACACTCAAATGGGTGCACAAGATTAAATTACTTCCTTTCTACCTGCGTGCGTAACCATTGAATAATCCCTTCTCTTTTCCTAAATCCACATTTTATTTCATGCAATTCCAACTGTGCGTTCTAAAAATAGATTCTCCCCTTCCCTTCTTCTACGGTGGTTTTCATGGCAATTTGACACTTTTATATACATTTTTTTATTGTATGTTTCCCTGTTTTCATTCAAATTGTACTGGTTCATTAAAGTTTGACAAAGGTTAGGAACTTTTATAGGATAATTCCATGGACTCTGAAATGGTCTGATACAAGCAAGAATAAAATATTTAATAAACAGACTTGTTACTGATTTGCAACGTATTTCACTGGCCTGCATACATCTTCTTATGAAATTAGTCAAATTCCTGTTTTCAGGTCTGAGAGAAAAAAAAACTAGTATGTTGTGGCCACCACAAGACTTTCTTCTATATTTTCCTATACAAATTCACGCAGTAAGAATATTAAAAAAAAAAAAAAAAAAAAAAAACGATTTTTTTCAAAGTTTTTTTTTTGTTAAAAGTAAAAAAAAATCGATAACTTTGTTTTAAATTACCACATATTTATAGTTCAACCATTCGTTTTAAAGGTATTGACGAGACCTTTCGAAAGATACCGATCTTGAAAATTTACACCCCCCCCCCCACTGCCATGTTAAAAGTTTAGAAAAAATACGATCACAGCGCCACCTGTTGAGCGATTGATCCCCAAATCTAATCAGCCTCAGTTTATGTCAGGGGCCAACTAAATTTTCGTAAAAAAAAAAAAAAAAAAAAAAAACGATTTTTTTCTAAGTTTTTTTTTTTTTTTTTTTTTTTTTTTTGTTAAAAGTAAAAAAAATCGATAACTTTGTTTTAAATTATCACAGATTTATAGTTCAACCATTCGTTTTAAAGGTATTGACGAGACCTTTCGAAAGATACCCATCTTGAAAATTTACTCCCCTCGAGGGGGGGACTTCCTACGAGGGGCGAGGTTCCTACGCATACAAAATTTTTTTCCCAGTTGACTATCTCTATTATAAATAATTCTTGTAAATTTCATAATGATTACAAAAAATAGTTCTCTTTATGCACATTTATACAAAATTTTGTCCTATATCACCATGTTAAAAATTTAGAAAAAGCGGGATGGCAACGCAACCTGTAAGACAATTTTTACCAAAAGTTGATAGGCACTAATTTATGTCAAGGTGCAACTACATACCAATTTGTATGAAATTCTGTGCAGTAGTTCTTGAGATACAGTTGCCACAAAATTTTGTCACACACAGACAGACAGACACAGACATTTTCTAACTAGTATGTTGTGGCCTCCACAAGACTTTCTTCTATATTTTCCTATATACATATTCAATCAGTAACAATATTTAAAAAAAAAAAAAAAAAAGATTAAGATTTTTTTCTTTCTTTTCTTTCTTTTTTTTTTTTTTTTTTTTTTTTTTTTGTTAACGCAGGGTTGGGTTTCTTCCGGAAGAAACTAGTTTCTTCCAGGACAGTGGAAGAAACTGGAAAAAACCGGAAGAAACCGGAAGAAATGTAAGAAACTAACCAGAAGACAAAACAGATGTTCGAAATTAAAATTTATGAACTATATAAACTCAAACCATAAATATAATGTCAAATCTAAACTATAATCCAATTAATATTAAAAATATTGTTAGAAAAATAAGTTATTTCATAACAAATACTAAATATATATAGGTCATGGGTTTTTACTTTTCAATGCTGATATTTTTAGAACTTTTTGCATGTATACTATCTCATATTAGTATACATTCAGACAGTACAAGTGATAATAATTACGGAATTAACAATAATATTTACACTTTTTTTTTTTTTAAAGGATACAATTTTTTGTATAAACTCGAAGCTGGTAAACTGTATCAATAAGTAATATACCTACTTTTAAACTCTCCTGCAAGTTCTATAGGATTAAAAGAAAAAGCATAGTTTGTATTTATCTATTTTAAGTTGAAAAATAAAGTGCAGTACTGAACTACTCTAAAAAACATTTGTTTTACAGTTTTTAACTCCCTCTAACTCTCAAAAATTTTGTCTAGAGGTTGTGCGGATTATAGGAATTTGTAGATTAGAGATCATTGCCTTTTTTTACAGTTTTCTTTTGCAGATACAGAGTCAGTTATTATTAATTCATGAGAATAGACATCAGAATGGAAAGACGATTTCTAATAAATTTTAGAATAAAGTATTTCTTCAATATTAATAAAACTAATCAATCACATTCATATATGATAAATAATTTAAGCATATTCAAATAATAGGTACCTATAAAATGTAAACAAACATATTTAAAAAATATGAAACTAAATATTTTTGAAAGTTCGGAAATAATATTCATCACTGATTAATTTTGTTAAACATTGATGTAATAGTGATTTGTTTTAAGCACTATTCTGTATGAATTGCAGGATAATAAATACAAGAATGTTACCCCCCCCCCTCCCAAGTTGAGTTTCAAAGCAAGGATTAAGCTAAAAATTTGATTTAAAAAAAGTAAAACTGTGAGAAATGTGAATTTATTTGAAATATGAGATGTAAATTTCTTTTTCATTGTACTGTATTAGGAAAATGAAGTTTTTGATGACATTTTGTAATACAGTAATTATTGAATACTGGCTCTTTTAATTAATTGAATGTTTGTTAAGAGCTGTTTTATCAGAAAGTATAAGCAAGTGATACAAACTATTATTTATTACCAGTTAAAGAAATAAAATTGTCTAAATAATAAATTATAAAACTTTACGCTTTTTAAATTGAAATTGATTTTTTTACTGGATTTTGAGTATTTTGGAACGTGATTATCAGATACCAAAGATCACTTCGGTAAAAATCTCATAATTATTAATTAAATATGTAATTAAATTTTTATAGGTATAATTAAAGTTACTTAAAGTTGTTTATAAGACAAATGCATCAATTGTATCTTACAAATCTGCAATTTATAGGATAAATTTTTAAGAAAAACAGTTTCTTCCATTTCTTCCACTTGGAAGAAACCTATTTCTTCCAGCCGGTTTTTTCCATGGTTTTTTCCGCGGTTTTTTTCCGCCTTGGAAGAAACTTGCCAACCATGGTTAAAAGTAATACATATTCAAACAGTAACAATATTTAAAAAAAAAAAAAAAAAAAAAAAAAAAATACGATTTTTTTTCTAAGGTTTTTTTTTTTTTGTTAAAAGTAAAAAAAATCGATAACTTTGTTTTAAATTATCACAGATTTATAGTTCAACCATTCGTTTTAAAGGTATTGACGAGATCTTTCGAAAGATACCCATCTTGAAAATTTACCCCCCCCCCCGGGGGGTACTTCCCCCCAAGGGGGGGAATCGGTGCCCCCACATACAAAAAATTTTTTTCGTAGTTAACTACTACTATTATCAATAATTCATATTAATTTTAAAATCACAAGTTTAAAATAACGCTCATTATGTACATTTATACGAAATTATGTCGGGGACCAACTAAATACCAAACTTGGTTAAGTTTCGTTAAAAAAAAAAAAAAAAAAAAAAAAAAAAAATTTTTTTCTAAGTTTTTTTTTTGTTAAAAGTAAAAAAAAATCGATAACTTTGTTTTAAATTATCACAGATTTATAGTTCAACCATTCGTTTTAAAGGTATTGATGAGACCTTTCGAAAGATACCCATCTTGAAAATTTACTCCCCTCGAGGGGGGACTTCCCCCCCCAGGGGGGGGTGGTGAGGCTCCTACACGTACAAAAAATTTTTCCCAGTTGACTATCTCTATTATAAATAATTATTGTAAATTTCATAATGATTACTAAAAAATAATTCTCTTTAAGCACATTTATACAAAATTTTGTCCTATATCACCATGTTAAAAATTTAGAAAAAGCGGGATGGCAACGCAACCTGTAAGACAATTTTTACCAAAAGTTGATAGGCACTAATTTATGTCAAGGTGCAACTACATGCCAATTTGTATGAAATTCTGTGCAGTAGTTCCTGAGATACAGTTGCCACAAAATTTTGTCACACACACACAGACAGACAGACATTTTCTAAAAATAGTCAAATCGTATTCTACAGCTCTCAAAACGTGTAAATCCATCAAAAACCCGAGGTCGAAAATTTTTACGAATCCAATACTTTCTCTATATTACATATAGAAGAAAGTAAAAATGGTCAAATCGTGTTCTACAGCTCTCAAAACGTGTAAATTCATCAAAAACCCGAGGTCGAAAATTTTTACGAATCCAATATTTTCTCTATATTACATATAGAAGAAAGTAAAAAGAAATTAGGGATCGACTGAAAAAAGGTTCGTTATAGCCGATTCTTAAGATTTCAATGGTTCGCTATAGAAGGTTAAATTAACATTAAATACAATAGGAAAACGGTGGGACCAAAACTTCGTTATATCCGTGAGTTCATTATATACCGGATTCGCTAAAACGGGATTCGACTGTACCGTTAAAAGCGCAAATATACACCCGTATTCATGCAATATTTGGAGAAAAACACAGAAAACTGCAAAAGACTAGGATGACCAGCACTACTGGATTCGAATCCTGCTCTTCCAGTCTTCTAGCTTTGAGAGCAAAACCTCGGTAATTGGTGATGCGATATTATATTTTATTGGAGAACGTTTACAAGGGTGGACAAAGTTACCAAAAATTACAGTTTAACACTGTTCATTTTAAAAATTGCATAATTATCTGAAGGTAATCTTTCTTCAACCAATTGCAATTTATTAATTACGAATATTGTGAGTAACATATTTTCAAGAATAAGTTAGAGGCTGGACATTAAATTAATAAAATACAGTTAAAACTTACTTACTTCTATATTATTCTAGAAAGTATTGAATTTATAAAAAATTTCAACCTACGGTTTTCGATGGCTATACTACTCCGATTCAAAAAATTAGAATAATGAAAAGAAATATGGTCAAGGGAAATGAAAATCGAATTTATGAAATAAATAATCAACAATATCAAATATAAAGTACTATAATATGAATCTGCATATTTTGCAGATTATAAAAATGTAAACACATTACAATGAAATAGAAAATATATTTAAATCAGCTAACAACAAAAAATTCAAAATATTAGAATACTTTCTAACATGGTTCAAAAAATTAGAATAATGAAAATATATTGAACATAACTCTAAGTTAACATCTAAGTTAACTCTAAGTATTTTTACTTGCTAATCAGTACTTTGTTGCATCACCCTTAGCTTTAATGACAGCTCTTAAACGTTTTGGCATGTTTTTAACTAAAGGTTCACAATCTTTTTTATCCAAATTCGCCCATATGCTCTTTATACTAGAAATAAGTTCTTTTTTGTCTCTAGGCGCAACTTCTTGAAGTCGTTTCTTCATAATTCCCCACAAATTCTCGATAGGATTTAGATCGGGTGAGTTTGCAGGCCAAGGGAGTACAGGTATGTCCTTCTCTTTGAGCCATTTAGTTGTTGATTTGGAAGTGTGGGGAGAAGCTGAATCTTGCTGAAACAAGAAATCGTCATCACATAAATCCTCAGCTGAAGGAATCATGAAATGTTCAAGAATTTCTTGATAGACTTATGAATTGACTGTTGTGGAAACAATACACAACCTGCCTGGGCCTTCAGCAGTCATGCAGCCCCATACCATAACAGAGGTCGCAAATTTAAACGAACGTTTTAAACATTCTTTCTTATAAGCTTCATGTTTGAGTCTCCAGACACGTATACCTTGATTTCCGTGAGACACACAAAACACACTTTCATCGCTGAAAAGTATCTTTTTCCAATCGTCGTGATCCCAAAATAGCCTTTGTTTACACCATTTAACTCTAGCAGCCCTTTGCTTAGATGATAAGAATGGCTTTATCTTAGGCACACGTGATCTAAAACCTAATTTGCGAAGTCGTCGTAGTGTTGTAGATTTGGAGACATTTATACCCATTTCTTTCCATTTTCTATGCACATATCTCGCACCGAAAACGATGTTTCTTCACAATCTTTTTCAATTGCCTTTCATCTCTTCTTGAAGTTACTGGCTTTCGACCACTTTTAAAGTGTTTATTTTGAAAACACTTATTATTAGAATATTCTCTCAAAACTCTACTCACACTTGCTTGAGAGCATTTCACTTCTTTTGCTATAAAAAGTTGTGTTTTTCCTATTTCGTGCAAGTACACAATACGATATTTCACAGCCTCAGATAAATCGCTCTTTCGTCCCATATTAAGCAAATACTACGCTACAATCAAATGCCAAACGACTTTTCATTTTCAACGGAGCACATTTTATAGTCCCACAGATGTTAATCCCGCAGCCGTTCTCTCAACTTATAAGAAAAATTTGAATATTCTAATTTTTTGAACCATGCTATCGAGGTATTCTATTTCTTTGAATTATTCTAATATTTTTTAAATAGTTAATTATTAATATATCAGATAAAAATAAATATTTATGTTATATTTATAAATGCTCTGAAGATAATTAGATACTTTTAATATATTTTTTCCTGGACGCAGTATGCAAATTGACGCGTTAGCAACATCAAACTCATTCTTTTTTACATTATTCTAATTTTTTGAATCGGAGTAGTACACGTTTTGAGAGGCCCAGAACACAATCTGATTATTTTTGGAAAATGTTTGCACATCTGTGTGTCTGGCAAAATTTTGGGAGCAGCTGCAGCTTAAGAACTAATGCACAGAATTTCATATGTAGTTGGACCTTCACATAAAGTTAATACTTTTAAAATAAATGGTTGAACCATGTTGTGTTAATTTGAAACAAAGTTATCGATTTTACACCCCCCCCCCCCAAAAAAAAAAGCGATTTTGTTAGATGTCATATGCAGAGCATAAAATTGATTTTCTTTTGGTATTTAATTTTTATGTGTCTCTGAGTGAGATTAAAATCGTCTGCATTAATCATGGAAAATAATTTTAATGAATAAGTTGCACTGCGTGAATTTGTATATAGGCCAGGCAATAAAGACCGTATAGGGGACCTTATCTGGAAAAAATCATGGTAGTTCTGGAAGTTGATGTTGCTTTTGGCGTCGCTAAATCTTAATTTTTTACTTTCCTTCAAAATTTCCTTGTGCGATCTCCATAATTAAAAAAAAAAAAAGTCCCGCTGAAAGATTTTTTTTTTTTTTTTTTTTTTTAACATTGAAAAATTAACTTTTTGGGTAAAAGAAATATTTTTAAATTCTGAAAGCAGACAAAATTTGTATCAAAATAAGGTTACATTTTTATGTAGGATAAATTATAAGGAAGGGAGGGACAGCAAACGGACGCATAACTTCATACTGTTACTCCGCTCTTGACGTAAGTATTTACTCACATTGCCCTCTCGACATTCGATCTTCTTGAAGCTAAAGCTCCCTTAATTCCCCCCCCCCTTTTTTTCTGTCCCCTTCTGTATCGAACAATTAAAATAATTGTTTAACAAACTAAAATTGTTGAGTGTGGGTGGAAAACTTAAATATTTTACAAAGATAAATCAACTAATTTTTGCTTTTTAACTGCGCCACCCCCCCTCCCCCGTAAAAAATAAATAAATATAAAATAAATAAATAAATAAATAAAAGGCTAAAACTTCATGCATGTTTGTTGGGGATATTTTGGTTACTTTCACAAACAAAACATTTATTAAAAGTAAAAAATCATTTATTACTGAATTGTTTGCTAATATCGTGAAGTATTCAGGGGAAATAAATAGGAGTCAAGGAAAATGACCAAAGAGTCAGAATTTGGATAAATTCAAATGCTAACCACCTTGGTATAAGTGCACCAATTTTTATGCGAGGTGGACATTACGAAAAACTATGCTGATTGAAATTAAGTGTCTATCGGCCGAAAGGTGGCGTTGATCAGCTGTACTTTTCATGATGTGCTTTGATAACTGCTTCTGTTGCTTGTAATCGCGATAAACTTAATATGTAAGTTTTTTTTTTTTTTCCCTAAAAATTTGTTTATTAAATTTCGGAGCATATCGCCGGACAAGCTGCTTACTTAATAGCGGGCAATACCTAATTTCGCTGACAGCCGTGGCCCATATTAGTCTAAGGGAAAATGTGTTTCCATAATTACTCATTACCTAATGAGTGTTTTGCAATTCCGTTTGCACATTCAGAAAATTCATAACCGTTAAATTAGTACTTATTTTCCAAAAACTGATTTTTAAAAAATTTTTAGTAGTATTTCATATTGCGACTAAAAAATGAGAAAAAATGCACTTAGTGAAAATTCGCATTTTTTGAACTCAAAATATAATTGTAAAAAAAAAAAAAAAAAAAAAAAAATTCGAAAATGAGTACTAATTTAACGGTTATGAATTTTCTGAATGTGTAAACGGAATTAAAAAGAAAAAAAAAAGAAAAGAAAAGAAACATAATGAGCAATTGTGCTAACAAATTTTCTCATAGAATAACATGGGCCAAGGCTGTCCGCAGAATTAGGTATTGCCCCCTGTTGCTCTTAAAGGGTCGCTTCACATATCTTCGCCTACTGTGAAATCCAGTGTTATTCTCTGGGAATATTTTTTATGCAAATACATAGCCTTTTTCCTAAGATTTTTCAACCCCGTAACGCATTTGCCCGTGTCTGACCATGACATTTGATATTTGTGTTTCGAGGGTACATGTCCGTGTCTCACACGGGCGATCTTGTATCTCGCGTTATTTTATGCCCGTCTGAGATCCGTTCTAGTAAAAACAGATAGGCTAGATAATTAAATCTATTTACCACAGATTGCACGATTATGCAGCATTTTTCTTGTGTAAACCATGTTGTGCATTTTGATGATTAGCTAAAGGTTGTTAGAAATGCTTTGTCAAAATAATAATAACTCGATCATTTTTTACCAGTTTTTCCGAAAAAAAGTCGTGCTTTAAATGGTTAATTCTCCTTAAAAAAAAAAAAAAAAAAAAAAAAAGGTATTTTGTTTAAAAGCTCTAAAGTGCGGAAAACGAACTAAGTGCATTTTTTGCACTTTATAGCTTTAAAATGAAGTGTTAGTATTTTAAATCAATTTTTGGAAAATGAGAATCAATGAACGACTGTCAATTTTCTAAATGTGAAAATGGAATATTAATAATAAATACATTATTTTCATAACACTTCCCCGTATAATAATATGGAATTGGGCTGCCAGCCAGGTTAACGAAACATCCACTTATTGTAATGCTGCATTTTTTTTCAACCTTTTTTCGCCATAAAGTGGTAGCAATCGTACGGAAGTTTATGTCCATGTTGCATATCAGCGTTCGAAACTTACTTTTTATTTTGATGCATATCACCCATCCATTTGGATTCGATACATTTCATATGACGCGAGGTGACGCTGCTATTACTCACTTTCTATGATTTTTTTTTTTTTTTTTTTTTTTCCGGGCAATATCTCAACATTTATTCGTTAAAACCGCACCAATCTTTTGAGTAAAATGTTTATTATGCGAAGCTATATTGATTTAATTTGTATGTTAACTAGTGGGTGACGATTGTTATATAGAATAATATTAATAAAATTTTGTAATAAGCCATAGCATAGTAATTGTAAGTCGCATTTGTATGGTTTGGCACTTGTACTTGTTTAACAGCCACTTTATATTCTCACTGTCATAAATTTCCCTTTTAACGAGATGTAGATATTTCAGTTGCTTTAATTTTGGCTTGTCTCCTACAGTCTTTTTTTCCCGACATATTTATTAATCGTAACTCAAACTAGTATTGTCTTCGGATATTGTAGAAAGTCTTTTTACAATGAATAGTTATCTTAGAATATGCATCGAACTGAAAGATTTATTCTTTCTTTTATAATTACTTAGTCTTTACAGTTGCTGCCTTTCGTATATCCAGCCTATTGTTTTTTTTTTTTTTTTTTTTTTTTTTAATATCTGTATAATCACGTTTCTAACATTTTCACCGAAAATCTTTGTTTAAACACGTTTGAAAAGAAGTACTTATTAAAAGAAAAAAAAAAAAGTTAAGTTCTTAACGCGTAGATGTATTTCAATTGTTTAATTTTATTAACGGGAGTTCTATTGTTTGAAACCAACTTGAAATTTTGCTGTGAATTTATTTAATGGAAGAACTTGACATAAAGTTATCTGAATTAAGAGAACATTGTGCAACCACTTTTTTTTCTTTAAACATTTTTCAGGTCTGGGCTATTTAAACCACATATTTCACTGTAGACTGAGGGTTTTTCATACTTTTCATGAATTTTTAAAAAAATCAGTCTGTTCTTGTTCATAATTCATAATGAAGGAATTATGTCAATGCACTAAGAATTAATATTTAATGCAAACTTACTGGGAAAAAAAAAAAAATATATATATATATATATATATATATATATATATATGTGTGTGTGTGTGTGTATGTGTGTATATATATATATAAAGAAGAAATAAAAAATACTCAAAAGAAAATATTTTTTAACCTTAAATTTTTACATAGACATGAATAAAACCTTACCCAAATGCTGTACAAATCTCTGGAAAATAGGTCTCATTTGTAAATGAACATTGTTTAGTAAAATTTGTTTTTGTATGGTGCATTTCAAAGCACGGATTTCCTCAAAAAATCGCTCAAAGTAACTGATTCTTTTTACTTCCATTACCCTACTATCGTAGGTAATGGAAGTATTGTATTCGGTCCAAAAATTACATATAGAGTTTTCACATGTTTTACACGTTTTAAGGCCTCCTGAGTCAAAAAGTAGTTTATGGTAATTGGTCAGTGTGTGTGTATGGAACCTTCTGGCTATCATATCTCCGAAACTAATAAAGATTGAACTACGAAACTTCACAGCTGATACAGGTCTGGTGTACAGATGGATTTTCCAAATTCTGGTGAAAAATGGAAAACCGGAAGTGGGTCATCGGAAACCGGAAATGGGAGCGTAAATCCATATCTAAAAAAATGGCTCTCACGATTTTCTTCAAAGTTGCTATATAAACACTATTAGATGTCCTTTCGAATGATATAGTTGGTTAGTTCAAGAAAATTGACAATCGTCCTGTATAAGTAGCTCAATTTCAGGTCTTACAAGGGCGTTCCTTTAAAAACGGCTTTACGGATTTTTTTTCAAACTCGCCGTATTAACCAACTTTTAGATATACTTTTGTATGATATGCCAAGTTTTGGTAAAAGTTGGTGTCTCAAAAACTGCTCTAACGATAACAAATTACAAAATTTCAGGAGAAAATAAGAGAAATACAGAGTTTCAGACCGAATCTCGGTTTCCATCCAGAATCTAAGTTCTGAGGTGGATTTGTGGACCAATCAGAAACCTGCATGATATTGATTCTCAATCCTCCCTGGAAAAGTTAGAGCTAAAACTGACAGGATTATGTCCTAATTAAAAGTGGTCTGAAATCTTTACGATGAAAATATTCCTCAAAATGGATGTTTGTACAAAATTTTGCTCCATGTTTAAAAAAAAAAAAAAAAAAAAAAAAAAAAAAACGTAAATTTCGAATAATTTACGAATTTTTTTTAATTAGAAAGGTGTTCATTCCAGCATTCTAAACGATATTTGAAAAATGGTCTGACATCTTTACGATGAAAATATCTCTAAAAATAGACGTTTGTGCGAAATTTTGCCTTATTCTGCCATGTTAAGAAATTGAAAATTTCGTAAGTTTGTTGAAATTTACGAAAACTGAATATTCATAGTTAATTATGTTTATGAAAGCATGATAACTGATATTTTAAAGCTGGTCTGACATCTTTATAATAAAAATATACATTTTAATGCACTTTTAAGCGAAATTTTGGCCTATCCTCGCATGTTAATCGTAAATTTCAAATAATTTACGAAGTTAAGTTAGAATGTTTCAAATTAATAGGTTCTTGTCAGATCATAAGTAATTTAAAACTGGTCGACCTCTCTGCGACCGTTTGTTCTTGAGACATCGTGTACACAGTCTAATAGACTAATAAACGGACACCTACCAATTGTGTGATTTTCCGAATTCCTCACACCTGAAAACGTGTAAAAAGACTCAAAGTGTACTCATGTAGTCATGTACTATAGTATTTCTTTTTAGAAAATGAACAACATTGATATTTGAAATAAAAATAAATTCTTTTTAAGTTTTAAACAGTCAAAAACCTAATATTAACTGAAGACGTGGCGCTAGATAAATAACCACAGGAAAAGTCTTTAATATATAGAACGCCAAAAGAAATAACTAGTATGTTGTGGCCCCCACATGACTTTCTTCTATATTTTCCTATACAAATTCACTCAGTAAAAATAATTTATTAAAATTATTATTTAAAAAAAATTATCTTCCATGATAATGCAGACGATTTCCATATTAGAGAAGTAGTATGACACTAAATATTCCAAAAAAAAAAAAAAAAAAAAAAAAAAAAAAAATCCATTTTATTCTCAGTATTAAAAAAAAAAAAAAAAAAAATTCGTTAACCCTTTCAGGGGCGGTGGCTAGAGGGTCTATCCACCTACTTTAGAAATTTTTCTCTAAGTGTGCAGCGGCTACTTTTTTTATCCACTTTTATGAAAAGTTAATGTGTACTTCTAAAATCGAAATAGAGATGGCAGAACTACAGTAACTTTAAGCAGGATGTGCCTGTGACTTTTTTAAATGGACAAGTTGCGGGAAAATTTTTTGAAGTTTCTTTTATATATTTTTATGAAAAATAATTTTTTATTCAAAAGTATTTGGTAGTATAAATATACTGTAATGCACCTTTTAAATACAACAGATTTACATATTATCTTAGATCATTAATTTTAGTTTGATTTTTAGGAGCATCTTTTAGGTGGATAGACACAGTGGCTAGAACGCCTAGCCACCACCCACAAAAAAATCCCCACATGCTGAATTTTTTTCTTCATCAAATATGACGTGTAGAGGATGTTTACTTTAAGTTATATATGTATTTTAAAGGAAATTCGATCATTTTTATTTAGTGCCCCTGAAAGGGTTAAAAGTAAAGAAAATTGATAACTTTATTTTAAATTATCACAGATCTATAGTTTAGCCATTCGTTTTAAAGGTATTGACGGTATCTTTCGAAAGATACCCATCTTGAAAATGAACCCCCCCCCCCCTCCCGGGGAGGAAAGCGATGCCGCCACATGCACAAAATTATTTTCCTAGTTAACTACTCAATAGTTCATATTAATTTTACTATCACAAGTTAAAAATAACTCTATGTACATTTATACGAAATTTTGTCCTATACTGCCATGTTAAAAATTTACAAAAAATGTTATCACAGCGCCACCTATTGAGCGATTGATCCCCAAATCTAATCAGCACCAGTTTGTCCGGGTCTAACTAAATACCAAGTTTGGTTACATTTCGTTCATTGGATACAGCGTCCACAAAATTCGTGACACACACATTTTCTAAAAACTATCAAATCGTTTTCAGGACATCCCAAAACGTGTAAATCCATCGAAAACCGGAGTTTGAAAATTTTCCCGAATCCAATACTTTATATTACATATAGAAGAAAGTAAAAATGCAGACAACTGTTTCGGTGGCATTTAGCGTACTGAAAAACCTAACTGAAGACTATGTACATCTTAAACCGCTTATTGATAATAGATTTTGATTTTTTCCCCCTCCCTTAAAATATCTAACACACACACACACAAATTTTTGCTTGTCTTTGGGGAAAATGTTCTCCCAACTTACGCAATTCAGGAAATCTTAAAATAGCGCGGTAGAAAGTCTCTCTTAGAAATGTTAAAAATAGCTTTAAACTTCTTATGACTATAACAGGTATTTCGTCTGACAGTACTAGCTATAAGTTTATAATATATATGTGTATATAGGGAATAATGCAGGAAAAAGATTTGTTCAATCAGATAGTATACTGAAAATACAATATACAATGTAACATATCAGCCGAATTTGAAAATTGTTAAACAGTGCATTGAACAAATATCACAATGATTCCTTTAAAATAATCTTCATTGTGTTTATTATATAAAATTTCGTACTATACTACCATATAAAAATTATGAAGAAATAGAAATGGGACGACAGCGCCACCTGTTGAAGGATACGCACCAAATGTTAATAGACGCCGATTTATGTCAAAGTGCAACTAAATATAAATCATCATGAAATTATGTGCTTTAGTTCATTATCTAGAGCTGCCACAATATTCTTGCTACAGAGAACGGCAGACGTCATTCTAAAAATGATCAAAACGCGCCCAGTTCTTAAAACGTAAAAACTATCAGACAGTAAGTCGTAGTTTTTGTGAGTTCCAATATTTTTCTTATTATGTGAATATAGATGAATGGAAAATAAAAATTACATATGCATGAAATTGAAAATATGCATTGCGTCATATGATGAAATTTGATTCAACTAGAAAACGCATAACAGTGTTAAAATATGCACATAAACAAAATCATTTGAAATGTACATTATCGCTGACTGTAATTTGATTGTTACCGCTAGCAGAAAAACATTTGAATTTGAATATTACCTTTTTAGTTGTAATATTCAAATTCTTTTGTCTAGTCTTGTGTAAGAAACTATGGGTTTTATGCTAAAATTTTAGTCAGTTGGAAAATATAATTTACTGCAGTTAATTAATCGCTCATAAAATATGTTTTTTTTTTTTTTTTTGTCTCCACCCGAAGGATCTTAGACGCGTGATTTTTCTATCGACGTATTGATTTTGGCCTATTCAGTTTGACGTTACTTTTTCAAAATTCTAAAAATCACCGGCTATAAACTGTTTTTCGGAATGCATTTTCGTAACAACTGTTCATTGCTGTGAATTTTCGTGAGTAGTATACACACATGCATAGTGAAGGGTGTTGTGCGTTTATAGTTTCTACATTTCTTTATATTTAAAGAAATATAATCTTAATAATATTATAGTTTTAAAAAATTAAAGAACACGCTTTTATAGAAATGTGAACTAAAAAGCACAAAATATCTTAGTATTAAAATTCAGGGTAAGAGAAAATCGTGTGAGTGACACACCGTAATATTTACATACATTTTAATAAAAATAACTTAGAATTTAACAAAAACCATTTTTAAAAAATCTCCCCTGACGAAGATCGAACGCTGGACCTTTAGGTTCGTAGCGCGGCGCCTTACCTTAACGCCACATCGTTCACGTAAGGAAAATATTTTTTTTACAATATAAATTTTTTGTTTTCTCCCAGAGAAGTTACAAACAAACATACAAACATACATACAGGTGAAGCTAATAAAAGCGTGTTAAAATATTACTCTACATATTGTTTAAAAACTTTTTTTTTTTTTTTAACGACTAATGCTTGATTTTCTTTATGTATATAATGTTGTCATGATTCTGATTTCTAATTTTTATTTATTTTCATTGTTTTATTCATTCATTCATGTATTTATTTTTTCAGGGGATAGGATTAACTATGTCAATTTACCTCATGTTATTGCTATGGTTGGCTTGCCTGCTCGAGGAAAAACATACATAGCTAAAAAACTTACTCGCTATTTAAATTGGATTGGAATTACAACAAGGGGTAACTACATTTTTTTTTCTCACTATTTTAATGTTTAAGATTTAAAAAGTTAAATAATTAATCTTGGGGAGGGGGCAGAGCCTGATTACGACCTGCTGGGGCCCAAGGCCTGGGATGATTTTGGTGCCCCCCCCCCTCCCCCTTAAACAAATTAAGAATTTTTTTTTTTTTTTTTTGTGCACTGAGTTTGATTGCTGGCAACAAAGTTAACGCATCACCATCATAAGAAATTAGTTTTCATTTCTTTTGCAAATAGACCTCAAATCATTATTATTATTGGGGAAGGAGATATTATCTTTCTTCTATGACTGTTAGAATTCACTTCCATAGAAATGTGATTTTTTACATGATTTAATATTTTATAAAACTGTTTTCTTTTTTAATCCTAATCTATCTCATTCATACCATACAAAGTCAGCGGGTATGTAAATATTAACACATGACCAAATACTATTGAAAATGTAAAGATATTTTCCATTACTATGCTACAAAGTTCTTTAATTTATATTATATAACTGTAAGTCTGTCAGTGAAACTTTCTCTGGATTTTTAGATCCGCTGTAAAAAGTTACATCCATTCAACCGATCTCCACAAAAACTGATATATTTCATAATATAGCCAATGCTGTATTTTTTAATTTAATCGGATAACACTGCTCGGCATGAAAATTGCCTCTAACACCATTTCAGCATATTCTTATGTACCCAGTAGCAGAAAGTTTTGTAGCTGTCTGCGACAGACTTTTAAAATTTCATAATCTGTCTGCAAAGTTTGCATGTAATCAGAGATGAAAATGGCTTACACTCAAAAAGCCTGAGAGCTGATTGGGGAGGGGGGGGGGGGCTTAACTTCAGTGGTGATCTCGTGCAGCCATACACGAACACAATTTTACTGCAGAACAATATAGTATAAACAATTGTGTGTATTCATTCAATTCATCTCATTCAATTAAATATTTTATAGCAATGTTTGACACAACACAATATAAATAATTATAAATAATAAAAGTATTAGTTTTAGTTTTGATACAGAATTTTTTTTTTAAGTGAATTGTTATTCGAAAGTTGCAGACAAATTTTTTTATCAGTGCAGACAAAAACTGTCCGCAAGCAGTTTTTCTGTGTCCGCGACTATGTCGCGGTGTTTCTGCCACTAGGCTTATGTAAAATGACCTCCTGAATCCAAATAGGACGCCCATTTTGCCCTATCACCCACCGTTTTTAGGATTGACCCCCTATTTTTATCATTTTTCGGTAATTTTATGGCTGTAAATTTGATTTTGAGGAGGGGGAGCATTATTTTAACCGTTAAATACCTTCTGAGGGGCTACAGGGTTGGAAAATTTTAAAACATGGACATTTGCGACAAGGGAAAATTTTGGGGGGGATTTGTCACTGAAATTCTGCATTACATATCTTATATATTTTTAATCTGTTATTAATGTTATTTTTTAAACTTTACATTTTTCTGTTTTTAGACATAAAATTAATTATTTTTCATTCTTCAATTCAAAAAATTATCGAACAGGGAAAGAAATTGAGAGAGGGGTGGTGTATCTAGAAAACGGTGGGTGACTGGGCAAAATGGGAGTCATATTTGGATTCAGGAGGTCATTTTGCATAAGAATCAGCAAAAATGGTATAAGATCTCGATTTTTTTTTTTTTTTGCAGAGCAGTGTAATTAGTCAAAAGGTATTTAAAAAGTCCCTATTTTCAACTAAGGATTATTATCGTTAGCTAACTTTCAGTTAATTTTTTTGAGGAAATCTTTCCCAAAAATATCTTCTTAAATTTAAAAACTATTTTGGTGCCCCTAGATAAGGGTGCCCTAGGCCGAGGCCTAGTCGGCCTGTGCGATAATCAGGCCCTGGGAGGGGGAAAAAATTAAGTTGTATTAACCCCCTTCTCCCTTTTTTAACACGCTTATATTAGCTTCACCTGTATGTATGTATGTATGTTTGTTTGTAACTTCTCCTGGAGCAAAACGTGATTGCACAAAATCCTTCATATCTCAAACAAAAAAACAGATATCCGTAAAATTTTTGCTTTAAAATATAGCTAATACAAATGTCTAAAAATCGGTTTCTGGAATTTTTGAAATTCGGTCCCCAAGGGGGGCGGTGGGAGGGGGGCAAAACGTGATTTAACATGCGTAAAACGTGATTTCGCATAATCCTATATATCCCAAACAAAAAAAAAATAGATATACGTGAAATTTTTACTCTAAAATATAGCTAAGGCAACTATCTAAAAACCAATTTCTGGAATTTTAGAAATTCAGCCCCCAGGTGGGGCAGCAAGGGGGGGGGGGCTATGGAGCAAAAAAAAAAATAGAAATACAGTTAGACCGTTGAAAATTGGTACAGATAGGTTTTAAAGGTCTGCAAGTCGAATGGGGATATTTTCAATTGTGTAAAGTTATTAGGAGGGGCAAGAGAAGGGGGGGGGGAAGGGAGGGAGGGGCAAAAAATAAAAATAGTGTCAGATCGTTCAAAATTGGTACATAGAGGTTTTCGATACTTACAAATCAATTGCGGATATTTTTGAATTTGTAAAATTATTAGGAGGGGCGGGTAGGGGGTGAGGAGGTAAGGGGGGGCTATGGGGCAAAAACAAATAGAAATACAGTTAGGCCGTTCAAAATTGGTACAGATAGATTTAAGAGGCCTGCAAGTCGAATGGGGATATTTTCGATTGTGTAAAGTTATTAGAAGGGGCAAGACGTGGGGGAGAGGAGGGGGGGGGCATAAAAATAAAAAATAGTGTCAGATCGTTTAAAATTGGTACATAGAGGTTTTCGATACTTACAAATCGATTGCGGATATTTTTGAATTTGTAAAATTATTAGGAGGGGCGGGTAGGGGATGAGGGGGTAAAGGGGGAGGGGCTATGGGGCAAAAACAAATAGAAATACAGTTAGGCCGTTCAAAATTGGTACAGATAGATTTAAGAGGCCTGCAAGACAATGGGGATATTTTCGATTGTGTAAAGTTATTAAGAGGGAAAAGAAGTGGGGGAGGGGAGGGGTCTCATTGTTGTCTCTTAAAATTAGTTTTCATTGTTATGAAGTGATAAAAGTTCCCCTTTTTAACACGCTTATATTAGCTTCACCTGTATGTATGTATGTTTGTTTGTAACTTCTCCTGGAGCAAAACGTGATTGCACAAAATCCTTCATATCTCAAACAAAAAAACAGATATCCGTAAAATTTTTGCTTTAAAATATAGCTAATACAAATGTCTAAAAATCAGTTTCTGGAATTTTTGAAATTCGGTCCCCAAGGGGGGCAAAACGTGATTTAACATGCGTAAAACGTGATTTCGCATAATCCTATATATCCCAAACAAAAAAAATAGATATACGTGAAATTTTTACTCTAAAATATAGCTAAGGCAACTATCTAAAAACCAATTTCTGGAATTTTAGAAATTCAGCCCCCAGGTGGGGCAGCAAGGGGGGGGGGGGGCTATGGAGCATAAACAAATAGAAATAGAGTTAGGCCGTTGAAAATTGGTACAGATAGGTTTTAAACGTCTGCAAGTCGAATGGGGATATTTTCGATTGTGTAAAGTTATTAGGAGGGGCAAGACGTGGGGGAGGGGAGGGGGGCATAAAAATAAAAAATAGTGTCAGATCGTTCAAAATTGGTACATAGAGGTTTTCGATACTTACAAATCGATTGCGGATATTTTTGAATTTGTAAAATTATTAGGAAGCGCGGGTAGGGGGTGGGGCGGTAAGGAGGGGCTATAGAGCAAAAACAAATAGAAATACAGTTAGGCCGTTGAAAATTGGTACAGATAGGTTTTAAAGGTCTGCAAGTTGAATGGGGATATTTTCGATTGTGTAAAGTTATTAGGAGGGTCAAGAAGGGGGGGGTGAGAGGGGGGGGGGCAAAAAAATAAAAATAGTGTCAGATCGTTCAAAATTGGTACATAGAGGTTTTCGATACTTACAAATCGATTGCGAATATTTTTGAATTTGTAAAATTATTAGGAGGGGCGGGTAGGGGGGTGAGGGGGTAAGGGTGGGGCTATGGGGCAAAAACAAATAGAAATGCAGTTAGGCCGTTGAAAATTAGTACAGATAGGTTTTAAAGGTCTGCAAGTCGAATGGGGATATTTTCGATTGTGTAAAGTTATTAGGAGGGGCAAGAAGGGGGGGAAGGGAGGGGGGGGGGCAAAAAAATAAAAATAGTGTCAGATCGTTCAAAATTGGTACATAGAGGTTTTCGATACTTACAAATCGATTGCGGATATTTTTGAATTTGTAAAATTATTAGGAGGGGCGGGTAGGGGGTGAGGGGGTAAAGGGGGGGCTATGGGGCAAAAACAAATAGAAATACAGTTAGGCCGTTCAAAATTGGTAGAGATAGATTTAAGAGGCCTGCAAGACAATGGGGATATTTTCGATTGTGTAAATTTATTAAGAGGGGAAAGAAGTGGGGGAGGGGAGGGGGGGGGGGCAAAAAAATAAAAAATAGTGTCAGATCGTTCAAAATTGGTACATAGAGGTTTTCGATACTTACAAATCGAATGCGGATATTTTTGAATTTGTAAAATTATTAGGAGGGGCGGGTAGGGGGGTGATGGTGTAAGGGGGGGCTATGGGGCAAAAACAAATAGAAATACAGTTAGGCCGTTCAAAATTGGTACAGATTGATTTAAGAGGCCTGCAAGTCGAATGGGGATATTTTCGATTGTGTGTAAATTTTAACCAAAAACTTACATACTGTAGTTATTTATGTGATAAATAATAAAATAATAAATACTAGTATCGCCCAGTGGTCGAAACTCGACCATTTGTTTTTGCAAAGCGAGGCAAAGCAAAGTTATTGCCTTGTCCTAAACGGAATGCAATTGCAACACAGCTGCGGCAATTGTTTGCCGATATTCACTCTAACTGAATCAGCAGAGTTTTACTTAATATAACTATTTCTCTCTGTAGATGTTAGCCTTTCCTGAAATGAGAGAAAATCGCAACGTGAAAACGCCCCTTGTTGTGTGATACAGCCCAGAAGCTAATAGGAACCATGTCAGACCAAGGTCCAACCAAGTATCAAATTCTGTTAAATTAATTCGATTGGTTCATAAAGTACAGTGTTTGAACAAAAAAAAAAAAAAAAGATATTTTTCAAAAATGGTCGAATTGAGTTCGGGAAATTTCAAAACGTGTAACTTTATCGAAAACCGAAAATCTAAAACATTTCTGAATCTTATATTTTCTACTTATATATGCAGAGGAAAGACTAATAAATCCACTTTTAAAAAAATAAAAATAAGTAGTCAATTTCACTAATTTCACTTAATTAAAATGCAAGGAAATCTCAAAACGTGTAAACTCATCGAAAACCGGAAATCAAAAGTTTTTATGTATCTTCTACTTGCCTCTTCTACCCACAAAAGCTAGCAATAAAGACACTTTTTTAAAAAATAAGTTGCCAATTTCAGTTAATTGAAACGTAAAGAAAGCTCAAAACATGTAAATTCAGCAAAAAACGGAAATCGGAATTTTTTCCGTATCGTCTACTTATACATGCAGCAGTTAGTAACAAATCCATTTTCCTTTTATTTAGTATATTAGTTCAATATTTATTGTTTAAATATCACCCTTTGAAATGAAATGTTTATGTTTACATTCGAAACTGGAAGTTTGCCATTTTTTTTTTTTCTGGAGTTTTGTGATTTTAAATTAAAATTTTATCAATTTTACAGAAAAAATAACTCAATCAAACACATGTAGACAGTAACTTATGTATAACTATCCGCGATTGTAATGAAATGCTCGCCCTCTGGTGAGCTAAGTGAAATTACAATAAACATGGTTTAATTCGAATTCCATATAGCCGCCATTGCTAGCCGATGTTTAGTTTCACATATATTTATTGAATAAAAATGAATAAATACGGTAAAAAAGATAACACATACTTTTGTGTGCCACAGTGTAAATCCAAAGCATCAAGAAATCCAGAATTGAGCTTCCATTTATTTCCAAATGACGAATTTAAAATTTCAGTTGCTTCGGCTAATGGAAGTAAAGAATTAATCAGATGATTTGAAATTAATATTTGTTCAACTTCAGTTAAAAATCTACTTCCGATCGAACTTTGAATAAACTGAAGTATTTTTTCCAAAAACAATCAATTTTCCATAATGTAATGGCGGAGAAATTATAGTACGAATATTAAGTAGAATAACAAGAACACTATTGGAACACACGTGGCTAATGTTTACTAACAACTGCAGTGTTCACAAAGCGCCGTCTATCGATCATTACAAACGCGGATACCCAAATATCGGAATTAAAATCGGCAGATAATTTCTGTTATTTTTTAATAATTTTTTACAAAAAATTCAATGGACAATTAACATAGAAAATCTTTTACATGGCTCCATGGACAGACAGTGACGTCATCACTTCGCTTGCGTATAGTGATGCTACATTATACAAATTACTGTGTCTATGGTTTTATTTGAGCTTTATGAAATTGCCAGATTTAACAACTTTCTACTTTTAGGTATTTTTAACACGCTTATATTAGCTTCACCTGTATGTATGTATCACGGACACGGAGTATGTATGTTTGTAACTTCTCTGGGAGCAAAACGTGATTGCACAAAATCCTTCATATCTCAAACAAAAAACCATTGTGTATGGTTTCCAGAGCTTTTTAAGAAAACGGCTGATGGCTGAGCTACAAAAATTTGCATGGTGGTTCGTAATGACCTCTCCTGATGCACCTCGAAGCCCGATTTTCGAATTTTGTTTTAGTTTTCTTTTAATTAATTAAAATGTTAAAATAAAAACCTTCTAATTACTGATAAATTGGCCATTTAATTTTAATCCTTAATTTAATTGTTGCCAAAAAAAATTATCATTATTTTTTGGACAGAAAAAAAAAAAAAAAAAATGTGAACAATAAAAATTACATTTATTTAAAATATTTAATATTATTCCATAGAATAATAATTAGGAAGAAGGAGCATGCCAATACTCTTAATGCTTACAAACCCCTTCTAGTGAAATGCCAGCGAAAGCTACTTTTGCTACTCAAAACCTTAAAGAAGGGCCATAGAATAATAATAATATCGCTGTTTGTTGTGGCAACACAACAGCTTATTAGAAACACTTATGCTCCTTCTTCCTTTATTATTATTCTATGTATTATTCCTTAATTTAATTGTTGCCAAAAAAAATTATCATTATTTTTTCGACAGAAAAAAAAAAAAAAAAAAAAAAAAAAAAAACGTTTACAATAAAAATTACATTTATTTAAAATAAGGAAAGTAAATTAAAGCGTGTTCTTTAATTTTTTAAAACTATAATATTATTATATATAATTAAATGTATTTCTCTCACTCATTGCCCCTAATTAATTTTATACTTTTAGAAGTATGCGCAATCGGTTCATCACCCCCAAAACCATGTAGACGGTCAAAGCTGTAGGTCTATTAAAAAAAAAAAAAAAAAAAATTAAGTATATCAGCTGACAAGGGGCGCTACTATGCTGCAATTTCTCTTCTGGATGTATATCGGTCGAAAGGTGTACTGTAATTTCTCTTATTTATTTAATGTGAAGGAATACGTGTATAAAAGGGAAAAATGGGGGAAAATGCATAAAAAATAAATTTATTTTTAAATACCTTCTTGACATCGTAAGAAAATAATATTTGTATTCGCATTCGCACCTTCCGGCTAACCATACCTTTCGAATGATACCATTTTCAACCCTCTACTCCCATAATTAATATGTTAAAAAGGGACAACAAATTTTATGCTTGCCTATTAATATATAGATAGTTTAAAAAGCATGCTTTCGTAGCACATCGAACTAAAAAATGAAAAATAAATATAGTTTAAAAAAACTAAAAAACTCGCTTTTAAAGAACATCAAACTAAAAAGTGAAAAATAATTCTTAATATAAGCTGAAAACAATAATGAACGAAAAATACTAGTATAATAGTGAAAAAAGCGTGGGGTGCTTTGTGCCATATTTTTAGTACATCGAGCAACCCACGCTTTTTTCACAATTATACTAGTATTTTTCGTTCATTATTGTTTTCAGCTTATATTAAGAATTATTTTTCACTTTTTAGTTTGATGTTCTTTAAAAGCGTGTTTTTTAGTTTTTTTAAACTATATTTATTTTCCTCCATTTAAGTCAATGTTTAAAGAAGTTTAACTCCTGTAATTTATGGTGAACTAAAAAGGCATTACTTGAACTCGTTTATTTAATGAGTTGATGTTTGAAAATTAAATTCTGAATTTTTTTGCAGGTAAGCAATTTTAATTTTCAGATAAATGTAATGCCTATAGAGAAGTCTCAAGACATAAATAGATTTAAGTATGAGAATAAACGAACACTTCCCCTTTTCCCCTTTAATGATCAGTTGTTTCACATTGAAACCAAACATTTAACATTTTATTTTTCTTTCTATGTTCTTGAAATAGCTGCACTACTCCAAAATTTATCAAATGATGCTTCAGAGGAAGCCATATGCAGAAGTCATTTTAAATTTCTTAGTAACCGTAAATGTACGTTGCTGCTTTGATGCTGCAGTCTTGCTTAGCTTATTCACCCGGCGAAAAGCTGACCTGAAGCAACTTTTGCGAGTTTTTGCACTTTATATTATTTACAAAGTTATTTACTTATGTATTAAATTATTTGAATTTAATCAGGTTAACATATGGATGTTTCAGATCAAAGATTTTTAGGAAATTAAAAATGCTATTTATTTATTACATATTTATGACCTTTCTAACGCTCATTTTTGAAATTAGTTTAGCAATTTTCAAAAGAAAGTATGTAGTGAATTTTAAAGGGTTAGTTTTTTATGTTCTATACATTTGTCCGCTAATTTTTTTTTCCTTCATTAAAAATGTATTTTCCCCTTTTTAATAAATCTTACAAGCATAAAGGGTAAATTCTAGGCGCTAATATTGATATAAATATTTGTTGTAAGGTATTTCAGGAGTTACATGGGTTTCAAAGACTTAAAAAAAAAAAAAATAAATAAATAAAAAATAAATAAATCCAAAATAAATAATTTTTTTTTTATTTTATCCCCAAATTCTTATGTACTTACTGTCATTCACTACGGTATGTTTGTGAATCTCAACATAATTTAATTGTTGCCAATTTTTTTTTCGACAGAATAAAAAAAAAAAAAAAAAAAAAAGTTTGTTTAAAATGAGGAAAATAAAAATATCAGTCGTATCGTTACAAATAAGGTAACAAATGAAAGGGAAAATTTTTGTGAATCCGATGGATTTAAACAGCTTATCGATCGGGCAGTTAGATTTTTAAAAATTAACTAAAGTATGAATTTTAGGTGGCAACAGCAGAAGATTGTATGGAAACCGTTAGGAGAAATAAAAAAAAATCTGCTTCACATTAAGTCGCATGTTTTTGAAATGGGATTAAAAATTGCAGTTTTCAATTTTTTTTTTTTTTTTTTTTTTTTTTTTTTAATTTTCTCTCACGATCACAAAAATATAATATACAGCCTGTACCCCACAAGACCAACTTGCATTTCAAATTTCATCATTTTTTTTTTTTTTTTCTTTTTGTTAATAAACAAAAAAGTTACTTTTTTTTTTCCCAAAATTAAATTTTATTCTAACTTCGAAAAGATTTATTTGATACGATACATTAAGAATTTGGGTTTTAAAAGTTTTTTTTAAATATATTACTTTATTTATTTTGAGCAGATAAAAGAGCAACATTTAAATAATATTTTATGAGATTTTCATGAAAAATTTTGGAAAATTCATCTGGTAGGTCCTGGTTTCCGTAGACCCTTTAGAAAAGCCGGTGGACATGATTTCACAAAAACTAACGCACCGATCTTATTAAAATTTTGCTCACTTCTTCAAAATAGAAATTACTAGAGCTTGAACGAAGTATTTTTTAAAGAATTTAAAATTTGAATTTTTGTTAGTTGCTTGCCAAAAACAGCGCAATTTTTGGTGCATTTTACCCCCACGTATAGCCTTGTAAAATTATTTGTAATCGGAAAAAAAAAAAAAAAAAAAAAAAAAAAAAACTTCGTTCAAGCACTAGTCAATTCTATTTTGAAGAACTGTGCAAAATTTCAATATGATCGGTTCATTAGTTTTTGAGAAGTCTCAGAATACCACAGCTGAATTTTTCATTTAAATGCTGTTCTTTTATGTGTTCAAAATTTTGATTAAAAAAAAAAAAAAAATATTTATTAGAGAGATGGGGAGGGGGGATGAGTGGATGTTATTTTATACCTTCGAAACCTATAAAACTTCTTAATGTTGTCATAATCTTTATCAGATAAGGAAGGTTTTATTATAGGAGCGTCAAATAACATAAATGAAGGGGATTTTTTATGCATTTTATATTCAGCATTTATCTTAATTTGAAATGTATGTCTTAGTTTTTTTAATATGTATCCGCATATTTTTTGTTGCAATCATGCATTTTCTCATTCTTTTGATGAGAAAAAATAACTTATGATTTTTATTTAGTTTTTAATGTAGGTGAGTATCGACGGCAAGCCACTGAAGCTTATAAAAACCATGAATTTTTCAACCCAGATAATAAGGAAGCAATGGCAATAAGAAGGTATGTACTTATATAAATTACCTAAAAAAAAGAGAGAGAGAGAGAGAAAAGACAAGAAAAATAAATAAAAATCTTAACTGTATGGAGCTTTAAAAATAAGAGAGAAATAAGATAAGATTTTGTAAATGCATATTCTAGCTATTAATATTTTTGTCATGTTGAAACTAAATACGGGTTAGGACCCTTTAAAAAGACCCCCGCCCCCTCTACGGAGGGCACTCCCTCCTTAATTAGGCCCAGGACCCTAGTGAAGTCAGTTGGCCTTAACCCCAACACGTAATTTTGAAACAAACATAAGCACACTTAATACAGTATCTTTTTGCTGAGTATATTTTATAAAGATATTAGTAGACCCATCATGCATTGCACGAGCAATCACTGGGTCCTCTAGTAAAATAAACAAAAATGGAATAATCTAAAATGTATACAAATCATCTTAACTGGATCCCATCAGTTTTGTATCATATAAGTCAGTAAAAAACTGAATGGCAATTATATTGGGACCCTTTTTATAAATGTTTTTTGTTCTCTTCTCTCTTTCAGTATCTTCCTTTAAATTAAGTATACCAAAATTTTCATTCTGATGTATTTTTGAAAACATTAAAAATAATCAAAAATCCCTTCTAAATAAATAAATATGAAAAGTATATGGGACCCAAATATTAAATCACATCAAAATATATATATATATTTTTTTTCTGATGACAAAAATGATTTAGTTGAAAAGTTCTAATGTTTGAGGGAAGAGTTGAGGAGGAGGTTTAGACCTCTCTCCTCCCCAAACAATTATTTAAAAAATCTAACAAAAATCAGTTCAATTTCAAAAAAGAAAAGAAACCTGTGCTACAGAAAAACTATGATAAGCTTAAATGGCAAGCCTATTTAACTCGTATTGAAATTACTAATATAAAAAAAAAAATTATAAAATGTAAATTAAACTTGAAATACCCAGTAATGGATAAACACATACAACAAAACAATTTTATTTGAATAAAACATTCTGTCATTTTCTCTCTTCATAAATGTACTCTAAAATATTTTATGTTTTAACCATCATTAATAATTATTTAAAAAATAAATAAATAAAATGTCTGGTTTTGTTTTGCAGTAAATGTGCTTTAGATGCTTTGGAAGATATGTGCAAATGGCTTGAAAAAGAAGGGGAAGTAGCAGTAAGTTTCTGTTTTACTTTTTTTTTTTTTCTTTTTAGATTTGCAATCAAAATTTTGATTTTGATAACTTTAGTACATTAAAAAGCATAAGAATCATCCAAATTCAAAATAAAATTGGCTTCTTTTCTTTAAATTTGTTACATATATTGCATGCTTAAAAATGACTATACATTGCATAATTTAAAGCATTTTTTTCCTCTTCCTAGTTCTGTTTATTACATGAAATTTGTATCTCGCATAGCTCAAAAACGAATGATCATAGAATGTTACAAATTTATGTGTGTGACTATCATGATGTCTAGTTGTACTCCTGAAACTTTAGTCTTAATACGAGCTCCCGTTTTAGAGAGATGTATGACTTTACATGATTTTTCATGATGTCTGTATGTACGTGTGTGTGTGTGTGTCGCATAACTCAAAAACGGTTGGACGGAGAACGTTGCAAATTGTTATATAGATTTGTTATAACATCTGGTTGTGCACCTTCCTTTTTGGTCTTTTTGACTTTCCATTTTGGAGATATTTGTAAAAATTATGTTCATAATGACCAAAAATACGAAGGATTTAGCTATTACAAATGACCTACCATCATAGAGATTTCAAAAGAAGCTAATGGTAGAGCCCTTAATGATATTATGAAAGTTGTCGACATTTTTGCGCGTAGAAAGTAATTCTTAAAGACATAAGCAGGTTCCAGTCGACGAATGCACTTAATTTAATAAATATTCAGCCCATAGAGCCCGTAATGATATTATGAAAGTTGATGACATTTTTGCGTGTAGGAAGTAATTCTTAAAGACAAGGTGGTTCTAGTTGACGAATGCACTTTATTAAATGATTATTCAGCATGCAGATAGAGCCCGTAATGATATTGTTATGAAAGTTGTCGCCATTTTTTCGTGTAGAAAGTAATTCTTAAAGAAATAAGCAGATTCTAGTCGACGAATGCACTTTAATATTCAGGAAACAGTTAAATAAAACTCTTTTGTGCCACAAAAATCGATAATCATTAAATGTTCTCGAAACAATTCAATGCAACAGTTATTACTACAGAAATCAAATAAACATTGTTAAATACACTACAAAGCAGAAATTTCGCTAATTCATGGAAAATCGAAAATTTCGATGTGTGAATGGAATTTGAATTCATCGAGAGAAATGTCAGTCATTTATTAAATTTTCGAGGTAGTTCTGTGCTAGAAATCAATGAATCGTCACAAAGAATTTCAGAACTCAACTCCTATTTAAGTTAGTTTCCAAACTTTGAGAACAGTGAACTACCACTTTTCGCCAGATTCGATTGTCTAATTTGACGCTAATCAACGCCCACTTTCGTGGAAATGAAAAAACTACCACCTGTCCATCTGTTTCCACTTTTACTAAAATACCATATAGAAAGTGTGATGAAAGGATGTACGAAAGTTCTAATTTACAATCATCAATAATCACTCTCCTTTTTTTTTTTTTTTTTTTTTTTACAGTCTTGTTAGTCATTTATAGAACTTTCGCAGAATTTAGTTCTGTGCTCTAAAGCAATGAATCTTCCCGAAAAATTTTAGAACTATGTCCTTATTGATGCCAGAGCTTCCAAACTCAGTGCGAAGTCCAAAATCTGCGTTGCCTACAAACTTGGCGAGATTAGCGATCAAATTTGGCGGCAACTATTGTTTCAGGATAGCCAGAATTAGTAAACTCTTTATATATTTTAAGAGTTAATTGTTTTGGTAAAATGTATAGTTTCTCGTCACTAATTTTCGCCAAAGGGAACAAAAGTAGGCCATCCATACTCGAATGATTTTCATTGGACTCTATGCTGTTGCATTTACCAATGAGAGATTCTGTAATTAGCCGTGGAGTACTATTCCTAAAAAAACTATTATATACATTCTCTGCGGTATGGGTATGTATAATCCTATTATCGTGACTTTTGCGGTTGAAGTAGCAGTTTTTTGTTTTCAGGAATGTTTATGGACTGGAACCTATTTGTTTATTTACGAATCAGTTACCTCACACAGAAATGTTAGTGTTTTCATAACGGTATGTATATTCCAACGGGTGTAAAGGAAGTCATGTGGTGTCCACATCAAATTTTTTCCCCTACTGCTTTTTAATGTTAGAACTGAAAAATGGAAATAAAAAATGATTCCACTCTCATATAAAACAAACTGAATTCTATTAAATTACTCTTTTAGCATATATATATATATGAAAACGTAATTTAAAACAAATATAAACTTTTATATCTTCATGCTATATATTTATTTGAACTATATCGATTATTTTGAAATAATATCAGTTTAGCATTAATTCTTAAAATGACTTATTTACTGTGATAAGGGAAAGTAGTTGCTACACTGAGAACAAAAAAGTTTAACATGTTTTTTGGAATAGTATGAAAATTTTTGCTGAAGGGGAAAGAAATTACACTAAATTAAAATGAATTGGTCATCTCAAAAAATACTCGTAAAGTGGCAGAGAAAAAAATTTTTAGTATAAGGGTAGATTTTGTTTTGATGTATTTCCTAAATGATTTAAACACAATAGAATAGAAATGTCAAATAATTAGTCATTTATCCCTTTTTTAATAAGCTAAAAAATAAATAAAACACACACTTAACAAGCTGTAAAATTTGCCACATGTACCATATAATTTAGTCTTAAATGAGAAGGTTGTACAGAAATTACATGTATATACATTGGGCGGGTCCAGACTCTCGACCGATCCAGGATCGATCCAAGTGGTCGTGGAACAATGCGTCCAGTCTCATCGACCGGTCTGGATCAAAGTCGTCCAGAGTAATGTGTTCCATCGACCGGTCGTGGATCAAATCGCCCAAGAACTTTTTCCGAGTCATTTGATCCATTTACAAATCCATTGCTCTGATTGGCCGTCGGTTATTGCTCTGGTTCCGCCATCTATCGGTCCTTACAAACACGAATATGCATATAAGCATTTTTTTTGGTAATGAACTGTATAATTCTTTTAGAATTATAAATATATTCATGCAATGAATTGAAATATAATACAAAAATGAAAAAAAAAAAAAAAAACGAATATTATTTAAATTTAATAAAATAAAATTTTAAAATGCTCCCTGCTAACAGTTTTTAAATTTTCAGTTTAACAAAATATTTCAAATATGTTTTTTGTACTGCTTTGTTAATATATTTGCATTAAATTTTAGCATTCAAACATAAAAGTAATTAACAATATTTAAAAATCAATATTTAATTTGTATTTAAATAAATAAAAAAAAAAAAAATCATAAATATATTAAACATTTAAAATATTATTGATTGAAATCATAATTAATTGAATTTACAAACCAATCATTGATTTAAATCAAAATTTAAATTTTATATATTTTTGGCAATGTGTAATAGTTTCATATTTCTTACCTTAGATCATAATAATAAAACTTGAACCTACTTCTTATTTACATCAAATATTTGAATGCTAAATATTTGCTTTAAATTTCAACATTCCAACTTAAAAATATTTTTAAAAAAATTAGCTTGATAATAAATCCATAAAATATTACTTAAAATTGTTTACAATATATCGTTAAAATTCAAAAATGCATAATTGAGGGAAATAATTAAAAAAAACTTGCTGGAAAATTTTCTAAAATTAAAATTTTATTGTTATTATTATTTTTTTAATAATTTTCGAAAAAGAATTATATAATTAATATTATTGTGTCTCATTGCATATGTACCCAACTATGCAGAATAGAAAAAAATAGATATGCATTTATCTTTTTTTATTCATAGTTAAATTACATTTTTGATTAATGAATGAAATTTTTCTTTAACTAATTTAATTCTAATACTTTAGAGATAATTTTAAACTAAGCCTACAGATAGCAGCACTGATTTTGATCCAATAGAGGGATCGGAGTCGTCCAGCCTTTTCTTTCGACCGGTCGTGGATCAAATGTCTCAGGGCCCAGTTGGATCGGTCGAAGTGTTCCAGAGGCTGGACTCGCCCATTGTCTGGAGAATGAGCAGATCAAATACATCTAGTAAATTGGAATGTGAAAACTACTCAATGAATTAAGTGTAACTATGTATAAATTAATGTTGGGTTGATCCTTGTTAGGGTAACATCAAAATGCATGCTGTGATTTCAAAGCTTTACTGGGCAAAATGTAATTAATGTACTTATTCAAAAGATACATGCATTTAGAGGTTTTTATAACCAAATTCTAAATGTAATCCTCATAAATGTTCGATATGCTCTTTTTTTGTAACAGGGCATACATCAAATATCAAGTCTGTGATGCAAATCTCATCTTGCCTGTCTGTATGGATGCTGGGCTGGCAATAATAGTTGTGATATAACCATATAGGGTGGGCTTACAAATCAGTCATCATGGACACTGTACTTGAAGGCACATATGCGCGGTATATAAAAAAGTGGAAGGGGCATAAGGGGGGGGGGATAAAATCCACTGATTGTGCTGGTCAAGATCTTTGTCTAAGATAGATAGATATGCGGTCAATCCACTATTGTGATGGTGTGTTGTTATTCAGGGGATTTTACACTTCAATTAGAAAATGTGGTGATGCACCATTTTGTTGCAGAATAAATTTTGATGGGTCTTCTTGTAGCTGTGACCTTAATTGGAGCATATCAAAATACACAATCCTTTTAACTTTAAAACAGGTAGTTTTATTGTTAATAATAGATGGTAATTTGTGTATATTACTTTTACAACGTATATCATTTGAATGAATAGGTTAATTAAATTTCTGTAATAAGCTTTGAAATACCAGCATCCATTTTGACTTACTCTATGTAATAAATAAATATTGTGGTTTTTTTTTTCCCCTTCATAACTTTGTTTTATTGCTATTGTGTAGAATTTAATGTTTATTTTGCTCTCATTTTTAGGTATATGATGCAACAAATACAACATATGACAGGAGAAAACTCATCTATGATATTGTTTGTGAGAAATTTGGATGTAAGCTATTTTTTGTCGAATCTGTCTGTGATGATCCAAGTATTATTGAAGCAAACATAAAAGTAGGTGGATAACTGTTATTGCATAGAAAATGTATGGGATTGATTTTTGCGTATTCAGAGCTGCCAACCTAATCCGGCAAATTGTTAGTACCGCCCCATTTTCTACACCATTTAATTTTTAAAGTAATTTTCTTCAAATATATTTGCGATGAATTAAGAAGAAAAATATTCCAAGAAATGACTGATGTAGAAAAATGGGCGTACTAACAATTTGCCGGATTAGGTTTCAGCTCTGCGTATTTTATTTTTTTATTTTTAAATACACCAGGTGTCCCATAAGTCTGTAGACATCTTAAAAATTCATAAAAATTGAAGGAAATGGTAGAATTTAAGTTTTAGAAAAAGTTATTCTCGTAAAGAAGGATTTTTTTTTTTTTTTTTCTTTTTCTTAAAAAAAAAAAAAAAAAAAAAAAAAAAAAAGAAAAAGAAAAAAAAAAAAAGTTAAAATTTTCGTCGATAGAAGGCGCCGTACGGGAGCAGATCTCACATTTCTGCAAAAAACTATTTATTTGCATGCAAAAGTTTATAGGCATTTAAAGTCTATTCTAAGTGTCCGCCATGGCCACAAATTACAGTTTGCAAACGAGTTCCAACACCGCTAATTGAAGCTCAATCGGCGGTTCTTACACTGAGGGGAAAAAAACATCTTCACTAATAACGCTTTATCCACCAAACCAGCATTGCAATTAAAACTTCATGTATGCACAAGTAGCAAAATAAGAAATAAGATGTGTTAATCGTAAAATCGTACAAATTATAGGACTCCGATTTGGATATTTCTCGTTACGCAACTGTGCAGCGCCCTCTGTTGACGAAAAATGTACCCCCCCCCCTCCCTTTATTTAAGAAAAAAAAAAAAAAAAACTTAACGAGAATAACTTTTTTGCAAACCACGTTCAGTTCTATCAATTCCTTCAATTTTTATGAATTTTTAAAATGTTTACAGAATTTATAGGACACCCAATATTAATCGGTTTTATTTTAATTGTGCAAAGTTAACTATAAAGTTACCACCCAAAGAATTTTAGAAATAATTGATTAAATTATTGATTTAAATAATTTGAAATCAATTGTATAAAAGTCAGATTTATATAAAGGATAATTTTATTTATTTAAAAAAGTATTTTTTATGAAATTAATTTAAAAATTATTGAAAAGTTATATTGTTTGTATTATTTTTAAAACAAATTGTCTATGAAGAATACCACAATGTTACACACATAGTTAAGGTAGTAATATTTACTAGTTCTAAATAGTTTACGATAAATACTATTAAGTACAATCCTTTTTTTCAGGTCTTTTCTTTACACAACCCACTTGCACAGGTTTATTTTGAAATTTATTCTGTTTCTTTTTTGGACTTATATTTTTTGTCTAGCACTAGTACATTAACATTTACGGTTTTCGATGGATTTACATGTTTTGAGATGTCCTGAACACGATCTGACCACTTTTAAGAAATATCTGTCTGTATCAAAAATTTTGTGGATGTTTTATCTAACGAACCTGTGAACGAAATTTAACCAAACTTGATATATAATTAGACCTTGACTTAAATTAGTGCTGATTACATTGGCGGTCAATCACTGTTATCCCATTTTTTTCATAAATTTTATATGACGGTATAGGACAAAATTTAGGTTGAACCATAGATCTGTGATAATTTAAAACTAATTTATCGATTTCCCCCCCCCCCCCCACCCCATTTTAACACACACTCACTCAAAAGCATTTACTCAAATGTTGTCTATACGCTAAAGGACAGAAAATTGACTTTCTTTTAACATTTAGTGTTATACTTCTACAAGATGAAAATCGTCTGCATCCCTCATATAAAATAATTTTTATAAATTATTTGTACTGAATGAATTTGTATAAAAAAATATATAGAAGAAAGTTTTGTGATGGCCACAACATACTAGTTTCTGCAATAATCTGCAAGATTCTTTTGCATATTTTTTAATATTAATATATATTTAGTATACGTGTTCTATATTTTAGGAAGTCAAGATAAATAGTCCTGATTATAAAAATCGAAAGACAGATGATGCATTAACTGACTTCATGATTCGCATTGAGCATTATAAGAAGGTATACCAAAGTCTTGATGAAACTGTTGAGAGAAATTATTCTTTTATGCAGATTTATAATGCAGGGCAGAAAGTTTTTGTGCATAGACATGAAGGTAAATAGATTTCATTTATTTAAAAAAAAAAAAAAAAAAAAAAAACCTGTAAAATATATATATATTTTTTTTTAATCTGAAAAATTTTAAAGCTTGTTCGTATGATGCATTAATTTCAGGGGTATATTTCTTTTTACAACAGGAAATGAGTTTTGTTAATTTATATGCAATTTTCTTTTTAAATTGGTTCAATGTAACCTTTTTTTTTTAAATACTATGTATATAAGATACTGCCATTAAATTTTTACATTGAGTAATGCAAACAAAAAATAGTGGCTTTCAGAAATCTACTATTTTACTGTACAAATTTATACACATACAAGAATGATGTTTATATATATTGTTACTACCCTGACAGCACAGTTCATCCACGAGGCATCCTCAGGATATCCTATGGATGAAAGTACATCCAAGGGACATCCTCAGGATGCACTCTGGATAAGTATGCTGTTAGGGATATGGATTAAGTCTTTTTCCCCGCAGCAATTGTCCTGTTGCAGTGAAAGTAGTTATACAGTCAAAGTAAAAATGAAGGGGCAGTTCATTAACCGTCATGGAGGTCAGCCTTGACAACGAATTTGGTGATTTGGCAATCAAATTTGGTGAAAAGTTGTAATTTAGGGTTCCCAAAGTTTCGAAGCTCAACCACAGACTGGAGCTGAGATCTAGAACTTTCCATAAAATTCTGGATAAAACTACTGCTAAACCCTATCGCCAACAGATATAGATGACTTCTGCAGAGGGAGTGAAGTCACTGCGAGTCAGTGTTGTTTAGAGAGTTGTTCTGAGCGATTGTATTTTCACTTTGGAGACCGTTCTCCAAGCGACTGAACTTTGTGTGTGAGCTAGCAGAAGTTTCTGCTCTGGAGTATTTGACATTATTTGCTTTACTCCTGTAGAACAAGTGACTATTTTAGAACACTCATCGAATAGTGACTCTTGCTGTAAGAGTGATCGCTTCACTGAACTGCTGTCAGAATATTCGATGAATTAATAAGTTCTGTTAGACTATTTCGAGAATATTCGTTATAATTACAGTTTTGTTGTACTGTTTCAAGAAGTTATGCTGGATAAAAGGCATTCCTTGGCTAGAACCTGTCTTTTTCTTTATTTATATATATATATATATATATATATATATATATATATAATAAAAACGTCTACTGTAAGCATAACTATATACTCACATTTAATAAAGACTATTATGAAATATTTGGAACTTAAAAGTTCATAAGTACATATGATATAGTTATTTATTTATTTTTATTTTTTTTTATCAATAACCCATTGCCACACACTTTTAGTTTTAAAATTGTGCCCAAAAATGCATTTTTTTTCCCTGTACTCTGAACATATAAAGACTATGACTATCGCAAAAGTTACAGGTAACATTTGCTTTACAAATTCGAAAAATATTGCTATAAACAAAAGACGGTTACAAGCATTGGGATTTTTAATATGAATTACTTTCCACAAATGTTGTAAATTTTTATGACATCCTTATTTTATTTATTATTTTAATGTCTAAGTTTAACATGAGTAAGTTAATTTTAAACAAAATTATGTTTTTATTTATCACATTATAAAAGTATCACATGTGATTTATTGTCTTTATCAAAAATTCATGAAACAAATTGCATATAAAAAAAAATTGAACACAAAATCAGCGTACATGTTATCTGAACTGTTACATTATTTTTGTTCAATGTATTACTGAACAATAAATGTATTCATACAGTCCGTATTAATGTTTATTATTATTTTTTTAATTAATGAATGTATGCAGAACAAACAGCTGTAACTGTTATTTGCCTACACATTGCCAAAAAATGGCTGGCCGTCACTCGTGGCATTAGATTAAGAAATGACAATGTGTTTCATGTTTAATGTCCAACTTCTGTAAAGACCTTTTTTATATATAATTTCTTTTTTTTTTTTTAATTATGCAAAATTTCATAATTTATTCAATCTGTGTTAACATTGTTATTTGCTGCTTTATTTATTTATTTTATTTTATTTATTTATTTATTTTTTTTTTTTTTTTTGCGGGGGGTGGGGGGGGGTTGTGAGTGAGTTAAATGTAAACAGTGCTTGCTTAACAAAAAATATCTTCTCTTTATTTTATAATTACATTTTTTAAATAATTTGTATAATATATGAATGATATATAAAATATTTATTTAACGATGGTAGTATTCATTCCATGTTAATTTTGAAATATACAAACTGCTATTTTCTAATTGCCCTACAACTTCCATTTAATATCAAACCTTGTAAGTTGGTCAGAAAATTACAGGAATTTTGTCTTAATAAATGCTTAGTAATTGTCTTTGTGTGTAGAAACTAATAATCTAAATACATTTATTTTCTTCTGATAAATATTTAACAATGCTTCTTATTTTTAGACACCTTTCTTCTTTTTTTTTTTTTTTTTTTGTAGCTGTTATAAGCAGCTATTTTCGAATGTTCCCATTTGTTTTTCCCATTTTATTTTCTTCTGAAAAATATTTTTAAACAAGGATTCAGTTGCTTCTTTATCTGCTTTAGAAATTTTAGATAAGAATTGAATAAATTAAGGAAAATATTTAATCAAAATCCTGAAAATGGAAATTACTAACCATACATTAATTATAAAAGAAAATGCTTGTTTACAAATTGTTTTATTATCTTTATTTATAGGTCATATCCAAAGTCGGATTGTGTATTATCTCATGAACATTCACATCATTCCCAGGTCCATTTATCTTACTAGAGTAAGTTAAAATATGAAATAAGTTTTGTAATAAATATTTTCTCTTTCTTGATTAAGCTTTCTGAAATTTTATGTTTTCAAAATTTTCTTTTTAATGAAAAGAACATAAATAAAATGATAAAAATCACCTGGAGTAATTCTTTTCTCATCCATTTTATGGGTTTATATTCATCATTTGCAACAAATATAGTGTATACAGATTTTAAAATTCTCTTTTTAAATTGTTCAGGTATTTGGGTTTTGGATTTACAAATCTGCTCCCATCCTCTCACCCCTATAAAATGTTGGATTTAAGACACTATCTTTTTGAAAAGGAAAATATATAATTTGCTTTGAAGCTTCATAAATACCCTATGTGGTTTTCTTCAAAATTTGTTGATTATAGTGTGCAATCACAAAAATAGTCTTACTTACAAGGAAACATTCAAAAGGTATCGTCTTCAAAAAATATGTGATTCTACTCTTCATAAAACACCAGAAAGTGAAAAAATTATCGGCTGAAATGAATTACAGCAACCACAAAAAATTATCAACGTTAATCATATTTGACGATTTCACAGTGTTAGGCGATTGATTTTGAATACTTCACGGAGAAGCAAAACATGGTTCTGTTCGTACACGGCAATCTCGGTGCCAGCGAATTTATCGCCTAACAGCGCTAAATTGCCAAAAATACTTAATTTTGATAATTTTTTGTGGTCGCTGTAATTCATTTCAGCTGATAATTTTTTCACTTTCTGGTGTTTTATGAAGAGTCGGATCACATGTATTTTTTTTTTTTCTATATTTTTTGAAGACACCTTTTGAATGTTTCCTTGTTAGTAAAATTACCTCAGTTTATTAAAACTTTATGGATTTCATTATGCTAATTGTGTATATAAGATCCTGTATCATTCTCATGAATAAGCTTGTTGCAAAAAGTTAAATAAATGTTTATTTACCATAAGACTTATGCAATGTAATTTCCTATCTAGTATTAATGCTCTTCAAAATGTACTGAATTAAAAGTATGAGAAAATTTTTAAAATTATATATATTTTTTTTTCTTTATTTGCTTGATCCTATTGAAATTTTTATTTTCTTACATTATTTTACCCTTTTCAAAAATTACCCTTTTCTTCACAGCATGGAGAAAGTGTATTTAATGCATTGGGGAAAATAGGAGGTGATTCTGAGCTATCTGAAAGAGGTTGGGAAGTAAGAATACTTTTTTATCTTAAATTAAGGACTTGAAGTATTTGTGTGCATGTGCAGGGTTGCTACAGTACCTGGAATTCTGGGTGGGGGAAGAAATTCGAAAAATACAAAAAAAAAAAAAAAAAAAAAGGGGGGGGGAAATTTAGAAAAAAAATTTTGGGAAAACATAGAAAAATTTTTCATAATAAAATTTTAATTTTAAATTGCTTAATTTTATAGTTCGAAGAAAAATCCTTTTTTAATTTTTTTTTTTTTTTTAGTGTTTTGTAATGAAGAAAAAAATGTCAGTTAAATGATTTTCCCCAACTATAGTCAGTTAATAAAATTAATATACCCTTGATATGTTCAATCGACTTTTAAACATGTTAAATTCTAATGCTGCATGACTGTTTCATCTATTTTACTTTTTAAAAAGACAGGGAAAACTCGGGGATTTACTTTATTTTATATTTATTCCTTTTACAGATATGTGTAGCAACCCTGATATTAGTTACATATATATATTATGCATATTTCTTAAATATTTTTCTGTATCATTTGGCAAAAACATATTTGTAATATTATTTATATTTGTGTATAAGCAAGTGTCTAGGAATTCGGAAGGAAATGGAAAAATGTTGCTTGTAAAACAGTTGGTGTTACAATTTAGATGCTCACATTATTGCAGAAATTAGATCAATAAATTGATTTTATGATTATAATGTACAGATTATTTTTTTTTATGCATTATACTTGCATAATATGCAACCACATTATCAATTTTAAGTTGTTAAAACATGCATCTGTTTTTAATCTTATAGTAGAGCATGATCTCTCTATTATGCTCTAATGTTGTAAATTTGGCTCATTCTATTTAGTGGATTTAGACTGCATTTTTGATTTATTTATTCATAATACTATTATTTTAGTTCATTGTTATTTATCTTTTAATAAGTACTTGTATTTAAATGTTGTAATCAAAATTTTAGTAACATGAAAAATTGACTTTTATTTGTATAATCTTAAAAATATCTGTTTTTACAAAAATGTTTTTATTCATTGTATGACTTTAAAAATATTTTCCAGTCTTGTAATAATTATTAAATATTATCAGAATTTACTGTGGTATCAAAGGAGATTTTAGTAAATTTCATAACCAAAATATTTCTGCTAGATAGTGATAAAATAATCTTAAACTGTAGAAAATTTTTATTCATGAATTCATCAACAGTGAATATTCATTTAAGCAAATTGGAGTGTAAAGGTGGATATTTTTATATACCAACTATGTGAAAAATACCAGAGCTGGGAATTGAACCCGGGCACATCTGCTTAACGCACGGATGCTCTACCACTGAGCTCCCTTGGCTGACAACCAGCTAGGCATTTCTCACATAATATCTATCGGCAAAGTCACAGAGTCTGCAAACGCAGATATAACAGGTGAGACAATATTAATCGTAGCACAACTTCATAGACCATTTAGAAAATTTTTTTATTCATGAATTCATCAACCGTGAATATTCATTTAAGTAAATTGAAGTGAGTTGATATTTTTATGTACCAACTAAAAAAATTCCTAAAAAAAAAAAAAAAAAAAAAAAAAAGTGGAGTTACTTGATACAGCTGTGTTTGCAGACTCGGTGACTTTGCCAACGAATGTTATGTGAGAAATGCCTAGCTGGTAATCACCCAGGGTAGCTCGATGGTTTGAGCATCCGCACGTAATGTGGAAGGACCGGGTTCGATTCCAGGCTCTGGTATTTTTCACATAGTGAATATAAAAAATCAGCCTTCCACTCCATAATTTTAGAAAATTGTGTTTTAAGGTCTGGATACTTATTCTTGAATTGCTTAAAAGCCTCCTTTAAATTACACAATACTAACCTTTTTTGTATGTGTTTTCATTGTTTTAACTTTCATTGACACAGTAATAATAATAAAACTTACCAAAAATTACTGTTACAAGGCCTTTATTTTATTTTTTATTTTTCAGAGAATTAGACAGAATGTAAGTCCCCCAATTATCAGCAATCCCTGATTGATTGATAGATGGGGTACAAATATTGACTGCCAGCAATTGAAATTTGCATTCAAGGTTCACTTACATTCAGGCCCGGACTGGCTCCTTTGGGGGCCCTCGGCTAGAAATCGAAAAGGGGCCCCTTGCTGAGGTACTTAGAGGAAACTATAAGGCTTTGCCAGTTTCACTCCACTATATTTAAATGAAGTCATAAAATTATATACAACTTACTAATACTAAAAATCTCATAAAATGAAAAAATGTAATAAAAATTCACTGAAATCAGTCAAAACTTAACTTTTTTTTACCCTCCCCCGCTAAAGGGGGAGGAGAAAATTTCGCAAATTTCATTATAGTGTGTATTGGGTACACATAACCAGCACACACACCGAAAAATCGCTTTTAATTTTGAGCAGAGTTATAATTTTAAACATGTTTTTTACCCACCAGATTCCCATGGGTGAAAGAGGATCTTTCGTAAAATCCTCCTACAATGCGTGCTGTGTACATACACTGCCCCATAAGAAAAAAAAAGACCTTCCTGAGATAATTGTAAGTAAAGTTGCGCTTGGAAACGAAACGTATTCCCCCTCCCCCTCCCCCCCCCCCCAGAAAACAGGGAAGGGGGATATTTCACAAATTCCTTTTTTTGTGTGTATTACATTCACATCACCAACCCACACACCAAAATATAGATTTCCTATGATAATTCCTTTATAGGATGTGTTAGGTACACACAACGTACACAACACACCAAAAAATCACCTTCCTGAGATAATTTGGAATCGAATTACGCTTGGATATGCGTTTTGTGCCCCCAGCCCTCGCTAAAAGGGAAGGGGGATATTTCGCAAAATGTATTTTTAGAGTGTATTTAGGCACATATAAGCAATCTACACACTCAGAAATCGCCTTCCTTAGATGATTTAGATAAGGATATAATTTACATGAGGGTTATAACTTGAAACGTGTTTTTTGTGTTTATTTAGCAAACCCACATACCAATATATTGTCGTTTTGAGATAATTTGGAACAGAATTACGCTTGCAATTAATTAATTATTATTTTTATTTATTTGTTAGTTTTATTTTATTTATCTGTTTGCCCCCTCACCACTCCTATGGAGAAATTTAGCAAAATCCCGTGACAGTTAATGTTTGATGAAAATATTGAACACTCATCAAAATTCGTAAACGTAGCTCCCATAGATTCTCTTGGGAAAATTTAATGCAAAAAGGTTTTTGCAATTTGCCTCCCTTGTAACCCCTCCCCCCCTCCCTTCCCAAATCAAAAACTTCAGGAAATATATACAGAAGACAGTTGTTTTCTACTTCTACGTGCCATTTTTCGTAGAGTTTTAATGGAAAATCCGGATTTTGTGAAATTCTTTCCCTTCCCCTTCCCCTTAAAATGAAGAATTCGAAAATCAACATATATTTTTTCTTTTTTGTACGCAGGTCTAGTCTCTTCTGGTGCTGTTTCTTAATCGTGAAGTAATTTAGACCCGAGTTATGCTCGTAAACGAGATTTTGTCGCCCCCCTCCCCCTCAGCGTGGGAAAGGGAGAATTTTGCAATAATCCGTCTTAGTGGGTGTTAGATCTCTAGAACCAACTTTCACTGCAAAATTCGTAATCCAGTCCTGCACAAAATCGTCACGAAAGTGTTGAGTCAGTGGGTGGAAATTACGTTTTACCCCCTCTCCCCCTTGAGCACTGAATTTATAAAATTCCAGAAATTGAGTTTTAGGTATTTTGTTCGCCTTATTTTAAGATAAAAGTCTCAGGAATAGTTTTTTTTTTTAAAACTATGAAGGATTATGTGAAATCAGGTTTTGAAATGTGAAATTACGTTTTGCTCCCTCCTTGTTCCTTTGGGGACTGAATTTCTAAAATTTCAGAAATTGGTTTCTGGACATCTGTGTTCTAAAAATCTTACGTATATCTATCTTTTTCTTTGAGATCCCGCTTGAGGGTCAAATTTCTAAAATTCTAGAAATATGTTTTTCTTAGCTATATTTTAAGGCAAAATATGTTTGTGTTTTTCTTAGCTATATTTTAAAGCAAAAAATTTACTGATATCTGTTTTTTTCTTTGAGATATAGAGAATTTTATGAAATCACATTCTGTCCTCTTTGCCCCCTTGGTGGGCGAATTTTGTAAAACCTCCTCTTAGGGGGTGCTTACACTATATGTTCTATAATCTGCAGGGCCGGCTCTAGGCGGTAGGCAAGGTAGGCAACTGCCTACGGCGGCAAAACCAGCTGAACTACAAAAAATAAATAAATAAAACTCTTCGATTATTGAATGTAGAAAATAAATAGAAAAAAAAAAGTAAATAAATACAACAAGAATTTACAGGCTTCTCTGCCCATTCCTATAATTTGAAATGCAAACAAGGATAGACAAACTTGTAAGTTCTGTTCAGTATGTACAGTTATTATTTATGCAGCCGCGGCGCGAAGGGAGAAATGCACACTCGCTGATTTAACAAGCTCTTTTAATTCTCTAATTAAAGAAAGTCAAGAGTATGCCAACTGTAGGGACTTTTAGCAGTGTTCTTCAGCAGGCAGGAACTATTTGGAGGTACCTTTTCTTCCCAGGACATTATCAGTATATCCTAAGTATGAAAGAACGTCCTAAGACATCCTCAGCCATAAGGTAGGGACATTTTGAGTTGTCCTTAAAACACGGCAAAATTTGAGTTTAAATTGGCAACAGTGATGTCAGATTTAAAACAATGCTTTATTTATGCAATAACATCCATCAAATTCATTAGAGGGGGGGGGGATAAATTTTTGATTAAGGTATGTTTCCATTGGCCAATCAAAATTTCAATGCAAATTCAATGAACATTTTTAAGGTTTTCTTCCTGTTGAAAGATCTACTGGTAAGGAACTGCCTAAAATTTTATTAAAAGAGTTGGAAAAAAAATGGGTTAAAATTATAAAATATGAGAGGTCTAGGTTATGAAAATTGCTCAGATATGAGAGGCGATAAATTCGGAGTGCAATCAAGGATTAAAACTTTAAATTCCAGAGCATTTCACGTAAATTGCAGCAGCCATTTATTAAACTTAGTAGTTAATGAATGACTGCGAAGTTGGAAAAGTTGTATAGATTCCCCAATATCTTTATTTCTTAAAATAGAAAATATTCATGATGCTTTATTAAGCATTTATAAAAATGTAGAGATAGATAATATGATTCAAAATGAGGCAGTTGTTTATTGATTACAGTCGGCAGCAAAATTATTGAAGCACTAGCAATAATTCCTACTTAAAAGATGCGCACATAATACTGTTTTATTAAGAACTCAAACTTAATAGAACTCAATACTTATTTCGCTTCCTTCTTTGACTCGTTTTAATACGCATTTTTTATATGCATGAGCAGCCCCCGAAAAACAAAAACATTAAATTCATTTTTTTACTTATTTTTATTTCATATTATTTCACGCGCACTTTTTATTTCTTAATTCAAAATTATTAAAAAAAAAAAACTTTTTCGTTATCGCTTGTAACGATACTGATTATTATTAATTTTCTTTTCTTTTTCTTTCAATAATAATAATAATAATAATAATAATAATAATAATAATAATAATAAAAAAGATTTTGATGAAATTCTGGCAAAAACAGAATTTAGTTTAGGACGGAGGACTATTAGTTTTTTTTTTTTTTTTTCTTACCAATTATAACATCGCTTTCAAATTATTCAATTATATTTTCGATAAATTTTAAATTCCGATAAATGTCCAACTATTGAAAAATGATTTCGACAAATGTCCAACTATCGAAAGCGACAACGCAAAAATCCTAGATTGAGACTAATAAGCCCTCAGTCCTAAAAAAAAAAAAAAAAAAAAGAAAGAAAGAAAGAAAAAAGAAATAGTAGTAAATATAATATGAGTACTATTTACTTAGCTCAATTCTATTAGACCGTTTTTACGATTTTTTTTTCTTTTTATATATAAATATATATATTTTTTAATTTGAAAGTTTTTAAAGCTTGTGGGGGGCGGCACTTTTAAGGTTTGCCTACGGCGGCAAAAACATTAGAGCCGGCCCTGATAATCTGCCCCAGTTTCGAGTTAGTGACTCCAGTAGATTTTGCTGTGCGTTGATGAGTCAGTGAGTGAGTGGAAGTACTCTTTTATATATAAATAGAATATTAAAACATATATTTTTTTTTAATTAGGCTTATATGCCTAAAAACTACATTTAGCTTTCTTGCTACCAGGAAAATAGTTCAGCAAAAATGTAAGCTTTTTTTCTAATATCGTTTACATATTTTCACAATAAATAGTTACATAATTTTTATATACCAGACCTAAACTAGTTCCATGCTGGAAAAAATAAGTATACTAATTAATTACGAGAGGTTAATTATTTAAAAATGAGGTTGTTAAATATTTTTATTTTTAGGCAATCAAATCACATTTTTGAAGAAACCGTAATAATATAAATCCTACAATAATACTGAAATAATTGTAAAAAGGGACACAACAGTAATAAATTACTAAGCATATTGGAAGAATATATATGTATATATATCGTCTTTATTTTTTATTTAGTTGATACAAATTGTAAATTATATTTTATAACAAAAAGAAAAATAGTTCTGAAAGACCCTGATACAAATGTATTGAACTAAGCAACTCTCGCCAAGATCTTTACTTATGCAATTGTGACAGCCTCTTTAATTCATCGCCAAAATGACAACGAAAGTCACCAACGGGGGTCTTATATTAAAGTTGTACAGAATTTTTTTTTAAGAAACGAATATAATAACCGATGCTAAGAAACGAAACAATTACTGCATACTTTTATATTGAAAAATAGATTTAAAAAAAAAAAGGTCTCATGTTGTATTAACTTAAATTCTGTTTCCTACAGAATTTTATAGAAAAAAAAAAAAAAAAAAAAAAAAGCTGTTAAATTAGCATTGTTCGGGCGTGGAAGCTGTTGTTAAGGGCAGCGGGAACTCAAGTCGAGACTTTAATTGATTTCATAGTTTTTTTTTTTTTTTTTTTTTTTTTTTTTTCTGGTGTGTGTATCTGATCTGAATATTGATAGCTGATATGTAATTTTAAATTTTAAGATCGTTTAACTTTGATGACCAGCGATTAGCGAAACAGGTAAAGCCTACTTAAACCACAGCATCGCGTGGTCAGGTACAGCTAGCTTTTAAATAAAATGTCTAATTTTCACCCAAAATTAAGAACCTCTAATTAAAAAAATTAAATAATAGAATTGTTTTGCTACTGTTTTTTCTGATAGTTTCTCAAATTATTGAGTATGTGGTAGGTACTTAAGTATTAATTTAATATAAAATCTCTAATTTTCATCTGAAATCAAGAACGTTTAATTAAAAAAATTAATTTTATAAAATTAAATGATATAATTGTTTTGCTTGAACTTATAAGCTAATAAACTAATTCGAGTTACCTGTATTTAATGTACCATTTTCGTCCCTCAAAAGCCCACTTTGCAGCTTAGAAGTGAACTAATTAACGAAGCATTTAGATATTTGGAATTTTTTTTCAACATCTAAAGATTTTCTTGTCTTTTCTTTTTGAAGCACCACATTGATAAACGCGTTTCATGTTAGCACAGCTCTGACACTGCTTTAAATACAACCTTACTACGAGACTTATGTAATAATAAGACTTAGAGGATAAGCGTTGCGCAAAAGAAGTTATATTAGGTAAGAACAAAAATTGAAGCTCCAAAGAGACGTAACATCGCAATCTAGACGCTACATTTAAAATTTCGTGGTTGTTTAAGATAGGAGAACAAACATACAGGAAGAAGATGAAGCATGAAGTATCATGCTCCATATGAATGAAACATTCTCGACTTTACTTATGCACGTATCTTAGATTAAAACAATCAAGAAAGACAAGGTTTTCATCGCAAAGCTTCAATACTTGTTTGCATTTAAGTTCTTTGATCGCGAACATGCCTGAAATTATGAACACTGCACAGTGCACAACATTTCTTGAGTCAAAATTATTTGTAAATCAGTAAAATTATAGGAAAAGAGTCAAATTACTCTAACTATTTATAAAGTAGTATGTTTTGAGGGGTCTCCTGGGGCCCCCTTCAGCTGGGGGCCCTCGGCAATCGCCGACCAGCGGACCTGGCCAGTCCGGGCCTGCTTACATTGTGTATTTTATAATTGCAGAAATGTTTGTAAAACTTGTATCATGTTAGTAGGAAAATACTGATAGGGGTTACATTTTAATTTATAACTCAGCATCCCATGGCAGTCCCAAGTTGAAACTCACTATAATTATAGACAATAAATGTAGGAACAATATCTAATTTTAAAAAGAAAATTAAAAATAAACTTATTGAGATGTTGAAGGTCAAGGGTCAAAATGTTTGACCTAGAAATGAAAATTTTTGAAAATATGTGCATATGATATATCATTTGAAAGCCTGTATTAAATGCTTTCTAATATTATCAAACTTATGCCTTTAAGTCATAGGTGACAAAATATCGGTAAATTTGTTAAGAATTTACAAAATTTTTGAAAATTTGCACTTTTTACCTATTTTTGTAGCCCTATATATCAAAAACTAAGAGAGATGGACCAATTAATTGGTATATATTCATTTCTCTATAGAACAAATAAATGAGTCCAATTTCATAGAAATCTGAGGGGATCAGGTTGAAAATGCTGCTTTTTTTTCGTTGATTTGACACAGAAATGACCCAATAATTAAGGAAAAACATTCTTTTTTATTGAATGCAGTGGAAGTGCTATATTATATTTTACTGTGTCCAGGAAAACTGCTCAGGATTTGAAATTAACTCTTTATCCATACGGTAAATAAAGCATTCAAAATATTCATTGCTTATAATAAATATTAATCACTTGTTTTTTGTATATTTACACGTTTTGAGGTTTCTTGAAAACCGAAGACAAGTTTTTAACATTTAATCTTTGTTTCTGCCTCTTTTCAGAGTAACTTAAAAAATAATTTCACGCAATTCAAATGTTGTATTTTGAAGTAAATATAAGTTTTTTATTTGAAAAGTTTGATCAAGACTGATAAGTTTTAAGGAATGGTGCATGTGAAAATTGTCTGAAAAATTGTAAACGAACTTCTAAATTTAATAACAGATTTGAATTCCATGTAAATTTTAGGTTCAATAATTAAATGAACAGTTGAGGGAGGCGGTAACCCCTCCGCGCGCACACACACACACACACACACACAATTATTTGCCAAATAAAACTGTTCCAAAGCCAAATTTGAATTGATGTTAATTTATCATATGAAGAGCAAGGGGTTAATTTTTTTTCCCAGCACAGTTGAAAAATGCCTATGTGTATCTGTCCTCTTATTTCCATAAATATTCATAGAATTACTCAAAACTGATATGTTATACAAGATCACTGTTCTGTTGTTTGGATCTGTTACAAGATATTTGAAAAGTTATACCAAAAATTCTTGCTCTTTCTTGTAGAAATGTTTGCAATATTTAAGAGGAATTTCTATGGTAGAATATTTGTGATTAGCATGAGGAATTTTCTTTTTTCTATGATCAGGCTGAGGCTGGCCACTAGTTTGATTAATAGTTTTTGCCTAGCTTGAATTTTTTGTTATATAGAGTTGGACTAAGTCATATGTACCATCTGGGCCCGAACCTCGAAGTTTTGGCTTATGCAGATCTTTAGTGTATGGTTTATCATTATTCATAGTGCATAAGTTATTGACCTTTTTTACCACACTTGTTTTATTTATATACTGATTTTTAATTACTTAAAATATTGTTTTTTAGTATGCCAGGATGCTTGCTAAATACATAAAAGAACAAAAAATTCCTCGATTAAGAGTATGGACTAGTCTTCTTCAACGCACAATACAGACTGCATCTGGCATTATTGCACCCCAAGAACGTTGGAAAGCTCTGAATGAAATAGACGCGGTAATCTTTCTCTTTATTTTTTAGAAATAGGTATGCAGTTGTTCCTTTAATAAATTTAGTTATTTACAATGAACTAGATTAAGACGTATTAAACATTATAGATAGAAAATATATAAAATAATTGAATAAACTTTTAGGCATCATATTTTCTGAAAAGTGTTTGAAAGTTTCAGGTGTGTATTTAAAATGAAAATATTCAGAAGTATGAAACAATTTCAAATATATTAACTGTATAAAACACCCAAAAAATAAAAGTATCTAAAATCAATCTATTTGGCAAAAATGTATTCTTTACTACTCTACCTTCTCCCCCCCCCCCCCCCAAAAAAAAAAAATAAATAAATAAAAAAATAAATAAATAAAAATAAATAAATAAAAAATAATAGGTAAATAAATAAAATTATAACTAATGTTAAGCAGAAAAAATAGCTCCATAGTTATTAATATTTTATAAATTACTTGCATAAATATAAAAATTATGCATGAAAGCTAAAGATGTTTAATTTTAAAATATTTCTATAACAAAAAAAAGTTTTTCATTATGAAATATCTGAAAACTTTAACATTATGAATATCTTTGCTATAACAATAATCATAATACCAAAAAACTAATAAAAATCAGTGCAGAAATACTAACTTTTAAATTGTATTACTTGACATTTGGTTATTTCTATTTGTCCCTATGCAAATAGTGTCAATTTTAATACTAGATCTTACTGGAAAACTCAAGTGCTAATTTTAGATTAGCTTAAAAAAAATTGTAGAAATCAGTTTATATTTTATATTTTGAATGCCAAATATGAAAAGTCATAGCCAAATTACATTACCTTTATTTCATTACATGCCAAAGAATTTCAGGAGCTTTAATTCTAAAAATTTGACATGTCTTTATATTATATCTAAAATTTTCATTTATTTTATGTAACTTTAATATTACATTGGTTTAAAAAAAAATGTAAAATAAATTGTTGGTTTACATTACATTTATATAATGATAAATTTTCTTGTAGATGAATGGACACATTTATGTTAGCTTGCAGACAATAGGATTAAAATGAAATCACCTTGATAATAAAAGCTCAAGTTTCTCAAATATAACACTGAAATTATATCATAGCTAAAACAATGTATTGAAATTAAAGAATCTAAAGTTTTATACATGGTTTCCATGCATGCATACATTTCAACAGAATAAAAGAGGAAAATTTAATGGAAAAACTAGCATCACAATCGCAAAAACGTATTGAGATAAAGAAAATAAATTTTATCCATGGTTTGCATGATTTTTGAAGATACGTACATTCATTCTGTACAATTGATTTTTCAGAATAAACTCTTTCCTTTGCTAAGTGGAATTTTAATCCATCAGGGGAAAGTAATAAGAATAAATTAAATTTGTCGAATACAATTACATTATGATAAATTAATAATATAAATTAATGAATAGGCATGTGGTTATAAAATTTGAATTAAAGGATTACATTGTCAGATTTTAATATTTTGGAGACATCGGGACTTCAAAATACATAGATATCATGATGTGAAAGATGAATACATTTGTTTTAAATATCTTGTTAATCAGTATTTGGTAATTTGGAAGGGCAAGATGAAATAAATTTGGAAAAACATGTGGAAAAATCGAGCGCTATAAGCAGGCGCAAACAGTTAGTATTAAAATATTTAATCGAAATTGTAATTGAAATAAAAATATTTAAACTGTGGTACAACCATAGATGAGAAATTTGGAGATTACAAACTTAAACTTCTTAAATATACCTTTTCTACTGCAACCTAATATTTCTAGAAAATATACTGTTTGGCATAAGATTTATGCCAAGCTGTTAAACTATATATCTCTTGTATGTAATTTTAAAGATTATTTTTAAAAATAGGATTAAAAATATTTCTGGTAAATATTGACCTGTGTTATTTAAATTTAAGGGAATATGTGAAGATATGACTTATGAGGAAATAAGAGAAAAATATCCTCAAGAATTTTCTGCAAGGGATGCTAATAAATTCAGATACAGATATCCTAGAGGAGAGGTAATCTTTAGTTTAGATATCTAATAACATTGTTTAATATAGAAAGTTATCCTTATAGTGTATTTTAGTCTTCAATGTTGGTAATCTGAAAAAAATTAACTTTTTTTGCTACACGATACAATTACACAGGCCTACAAAAATGAAGTTGACAAAATATGATTTCATGATTTCAGCTGATCTTTGTTTTTTGATATGCTGAAACTGAAAATGCAGCCCATTTTTCTCTATCATGTATAGATTTTTGTCATTACAGGGTGTTTACCGACACAATTTCTTACCTATACCATCATAACAATCGGTTGGTTGATTGATTGCTATGGTTTTAAGTCGCACTAGTGTTTCACAATTACAACAATAGGCATCTATGATTAATTAATCATGGAAATATATACTATAAAACTTACTACAGTATAGGATCCGTTATCCAGAATGTTCCGCAAACCAGAATGCAAAATGCCAAAATTTTTAATTATCGTAAAATTTAAGAATTAAAGTTGTACAATAGCAGTGGTCAGAATTATAGTTTTACAACCTACTTTCTTTAATGCTACAGTGTTTTTCTGAGGAAATGTGGTGAGCACAAAATTGTTCAAATAATTACTGAAAATTTTGCAAATTTAGGTTAGAAAATGAATTTTTATTGTATTTTTTAATAGATAAACATTAATAACACATGCTTCTTAAAGTGCCCAATAGCAGATGAATTTTATCCTTGAACTCAGGTCGCATGCATGAAGTCCCAATTGTTATAAAATTTTTAAATAGTTTTTATTAATCTCTATTATTTTTAGAATTCATTTCATAAAATATTTAGCATTATGTGCTAGAAATATTTGAAACATTCATGAACTATAAGTATCAGAGCAGAGACACACTATAAGCAAAAAAATATCAGAAATTTTTGCAAAATCCAAATGAAAGGATTTTACTCTCAGGTCCAAAATTAAATTTTATATATGTTTATTTATTTTTCATTTATTATTATTTATATTTTGAAATTCTAATTAAGAAATGTTTTTTATATTGTGGAAATAATTTATTAAATGGACAAATATATAGGTAAAGTGTTTACATATATATTATTCATGTTTATCACTGCTATTTATTAAATTATTTTGCACCATTTTTATACATATAATAAAGTGTTCCGAATTACGGAAAAACCCCTTATCCAGAATATCCCAGGTCCCAAGCTTTCTGGATAGCGGATCCTATACTGTATATAATTGTATTGGTGGAAGAGTAATGGAAGAAATTGTATAGGCAGGCACCCTGTATTGGCAAAAATCTATACGTGATAGAGAAAAACTGGCTTCATTTTCGGTTTCAGCACTCCAAAAAACGTAAAGATCAGCCAAAATTATAAAATCAAAATTTTACATGTCGGCCTGTGTTATATAATAATGTCAAAATACATTCAGACATTGGTGAATGTTGTAATTAAATTACACATTTAGATACATATAGATACATAAATGATTTTTCATTTAAGCATATAGCTATTTGTATATAAATATTTTTGTGGTAGAATAATGGAAAGGACTAAAAATGCATCAAAATAGCGATAGAAAATATGTGAAGCAAACAGACAAGGAATTATACAGAAATTATTATGAAAAATATTATAAAGTACCAGAGGTTAATCCAGAACAAATTTAGTGCCGCACTGAGGCACTTTCACAAAGTCAATTTTTAGCAATGAGGTACCTTCACAAATTCAACTTTCAGCAAAGAGGTACCTTCACAAAGTCAATTCTCAGCAATATAACTGCACACTAAAATATTTTATAAGCTTCACTGTATCGAACACAGAAAAATACCCTCAATTTGAATATTTACTGGAGACAATGATAAATATCTAAGTAAACACCTACTTATCTTACATATAAGAAACAACTTAACTCGTCCATATAGATATTTATTTTTACAACTGTCTCATTTTATTTTTTAAATGTATTTAAAAAAAAAAAAAATGCTTTACGTATTTTAGTTAATTGTTCTGAAGTATCATTAATTTTCACAAACTTACTTCATGTTTTCACAAATTATTTTATAAATTCACAAATGGGGTACCATTTTTATAAAGCTGGATTAATCCCTGAGTACAGAGGCAGAGAACCGAGAAAGATAACAATTCACGCAGGTATAATAAAAACAAAAAGAAATCAAATGTAATTCATACACCAGATCGATATCTGTGCACAAAAAGATGGAAAAAAAACACGAGATTAAATATTTGACAAATATTGATCAAAATGATATAGGTAACTTACCCATCTTAGATTTGAATATAAATGGAGTACCTACACGAAATTTAATCGATACAGGCGCAACTTTAAATGCAAAGTGTCCCAAAATATTTCAAAAAATCAAAGAAACAGGGATAAAAATTCAGTATTTGTCAAATAATGTAAACATACACACATTAAACAATCAGAGAATTAATTTCAAAAAATGCATTAAAATTACATTCAAAATTAAAGGGAAATTCGTGACAGGTGTATTTTATATATTGAACTTTAATTTTGTTAAGAAGTATAATGTAATATTAGGTTATGACTTTCTAAAAAGAAACAAAATGATAGTAGACTGTAAGGCAGGACATGTACTATTTAAAAACATGAAATTGGAATTAAATAAATCTCCAATCAACCAAGAAATTCTAAATCATATAAATACCATGTCAATAGAAACAAATACACACACATCACAGATGGAGGACAAAATACAATTCCCACAGTCAGGAGTGCATGATCAGGAACAGGAAGAAAATGGAAAAATTTATGGGTATTTTAAATGCTCAAAAGATCAGACAAAGTCAAAAAACAATGAAAATGAACTAATAAATTGGGAGGCATCTTCTAGTAAACAAGTGATAGAATTAAATGAGAAAAATGAAGAAAACATTATAAGGCAGGATACGTTAAATCAAAATTATCACTTTGCAAGACTAATAAGAAAAATGGATGTTGCACCGAAACAAACAGTTTGGGCGGAAATAAAAGTTCCTAGAATATACCAACACGAAACAATATTCCTTGAACCACAGAGAAATAATTCGGGTACAAACATAAATTGCTCTATACATAAAATAGATAATGAAAATAAACTAAAAGTTCAAATTTCAAATACAAAGGACCACAAAATTACTTTGAATAAAAATATGAAACTGGCGAAAGTTACACAACAATTCATAATAACGGACAAAACAAAACCAAAGAGAGAAATTATTAACAATTTAAACATGGTAGATGTTAAACAAATGAGAAAAGCTGACTTAAAAAAGGAAGATTTTAATCTAAGTCATTTAGATTCAGTAACACAAAAAGAAATGCATGAAATATTAATGAAAAATTATGCGGCATTTTCAAAAAATTACAAGACACTAGGGCAAACATCATTAGTTACACCAATATTTAAATTAGCTCATAATTACCCCATTCAATTAAAACCGTATAAATTGGCTTATAATATGAAAGATGTTGCGAAAGAGGAGATAAATAAATTATTAGAGGCAAAAATTATTGAACCAACAAACTCTCATTATGCAGCCCCCGTAATTTTCGTAAAGAAAAAATGTAACTCAAAAACAAATGATCCCAAACACATTAAAGTGAGAGCAGCAGTAGATTGCAGGGTCCTTAATGAAATCATAGAAGTTTCACCACATCCCATTCCAGATGCGAAAGAAATAATTCAGAGACTTAGTGGCAAAAAATACTATACTGTGATGGACTTTCACTCGGCATTCTTCCAAATTAATTTAAAAGAAGAAGACCGAGAAAAATTAGCATTCATTACGGAATTTGGTTGCTATCAGCCAACCAGATTAAATTTTGGTAATAAAATATCAACTATGACATTTGCTAAACTTATGGATAAGATTTTAGGTCACATAGATAAAAATAAAATTGGGTACTTCATCGATGACATTATTTTAGGAACAGACTCAATAGAAGATATGAAAAAATTAATGCAGGAAGTTTTAGACATTTTAATAAAAAACAATCTAACTATCGACCCGCAAAAGATGCAAATATGTAAAAATGAGATAGTTTTTAGGGTATAAAATCAATGAACATGGTTATTCACCTTCGGAGGGAAATTTAAACAAAGTAAAAAAATTAATGAGACCAAACAATAAAAAAGGTATCTTACAACTGTTAGGGTTTTCGAACTATTTCAGAACATTGATAAAAAATTACAACGACATAATAGATCCATTATTACAACTTACAAGAAAAGACATAAAATTTAAATGGGGTGAAGAACAAGAGAAAGCCTTTATAAATTTACAAACCGCGTTATTAAATAAACCAACTCTAAGAGCTCCAGATATGAACAAAGAATTTTATTTGATCACGGATGCTTCAAAATACGCAATATCGGCGATTTTGGCACAAAAAGAGAATGGAATCTTGCATCCGATTGAATATTATGGTAGGAAATTAAAAAATTCAGAAAAAAATTATCCAGCCATGAAACAAGAGTTACTAGCAATACATGAATCAGTATTAAATTATAAAAACTTACTGTTAGGAAAAAAGATATTTTTGTTAACAGATGCGAAGGCGTTAACATATTTTATTAATTTGGAGAAACAGCCTGACATAATTTCGAGATGGCTTTTAGATCTCCAAGAATTTGACATAACAGTAGAACATATATCAGGATCACAGAATCCGAGTGATTTTTTAAGTAGGCACATAGCAAACAAAACGCATGAAGATCAGGAGAATGAAATGTATTTATTTAAAGCCGAAAAAGAGTTGTCAGAAGAAAACATTTTAAATGAACAAAAAAAATGCAACAAAATACAAAAAATAGTAGCATGTTTAAAATCAAAGAGAAATAATAAATACAAAAGAAAATACTCTTTATTAGAAAATGATCTATTAGTATTGAAACATTCAAATAATGCTACGGAAAATACGCAAAATATTATCATAGCTCCACATAGTTTAAGAGAGAAAATCATAAATACCGCGCATTCCCCACACTTCGGTTTTGAGAAAACATATCAAATGATTAAAAATAGATTTTACTGGATTGGGATGTACCAAACGGTAAAATATTTTTGTAGGAGATGTATTCCATGTAACTCTTACAAACCCCATCAAACAATAAAACTTCCGTTACAAGTAATGAATAAGAACTATGCATGTGGCCAAGCATTAAATATTGATTATTGTTGGAAAATTAGTACCAACGCTAAAACAGAACAAATTTCTTTTAACAATTATTTGTGCATTTTCTAGGTTCTTAGAAGTAATACCGCTAAAAAATACCAATGCAACTACCATCATAAATGCGCTGCTAAAATATTTTGGAAAATATGGCCTATGCCAGTATATAAATTTAGACAATGCGCCTTATTTTAGAGGCAAAGAATTTACAGACTTCGCTAAGAATTTAAATATAACATTGCGTTATTCGAGCATTTACAAACCCAGTAGTAATGGTACGATTGAGAAAGCACATTTAATTTAAAAAAATTCCATCTCAGCCATGTGTCAGGAAACTTTTGATTGGGACATGAGAATAAATTTTTTTAAGTTAAACTATAATATGTCGAAACATCGAGCAACGGGATACGAACCCGCAGTGTTATTTTTTGGGAGAAAATTAAAAACTCCATTTCTAGATTGCATTGACAGAAATAACGAAACCCCTTCGCAATATATATCAAAAATAAAAGAGCATATGCATCAGGCGAGAGCAAAAGCATTGCTAAATATGAAAAAAATTTCAGAAGAGTACAATAGAAATAAAAGTATAAATCATAAGGAATTGGAGATAGGTGATGAAGTCTATCTTAAATCACTAAGAAAGAATAGAAAATTAGGTAAAAGGTTTGACGGACCATTTTTTATAGAAAGAAAGTTCAGAAACTCGAATTACTTGATACGAGAAAAAGAGGGAAATAGAAGTTTAAAAATTCATATTTCAAAAATATTTAAAGTACCACCAGAAAAAGAAAATTAAAATAACCAGCTAAAGGATATAGGAAGGATCTACGTCAAATAATAGAACAAGTAAAAAAAAAAAAAAAAAACACTAATAATAATAGATAGTAATAGTGTGGTTAGTTGAGACAAACATAATTTTATTGTTGTAGAGGGGTGCTTCAGATTTTTTAACTGGTAAATGTTTGAAGCTGGTCTTCAAGCAGAGAGATTAATATTTATGGCGGGGCCCCTTTATTAAGCTATAGATGTTCTTTTCTCCTTGCCAGTGAAGAATTTTGAATGTGGCCTTGATAACAATAATAAAAAAGTTTAATAATAATAATAATAATTGTAATAAAGCTAACATTAGAATGTATACAAAAATGTATCAAGTTGTGAGTGTGCAGATAATAATAATAATAGTGATAAAGGTATTATTGCATTTTGGCTGGAAAAACATAGAAATTGGAGTAGAATAAATCAATAACAGCTGTGATAATAGAGAAATGAACGTGAATTACATTGAGAATAAATAGAATGTAAGATAGAGATTGGATGAAGGCTCTAAAACGGGGATAGGAATTTTCTTCTTAAACACTAGAGGTTAAAAAATAACAAAAAAATCCCAAGCACGAAAAAAAAAAAAAAAAAAAAAAAAAGCACGGGTTTTAGACTGTAACATTAAGTAGATAAGGAGTTTTTAGATAAACTGTGTATAAAATAAAATAAACCAAACGAAGAAATAAATAAATAAAAGTTGTGTACAGAATGTTGAAATATGCAAATAATCCAGAAAAATAACATAATAGTATATATATAAACTGTGTGTGAAATGCTATGATTTTGTTTATTTATATTTATGTATAGATATATATATATTGTTTTTAAATTAAAAAAAAAAAAAAAAAAAAAAAAAACTTTTAAGAAAAACATTTTTAAAATAAAGAAAAATATTTTCTTTTTTTTGGGAGTTCACCCAAAAACAATTAATAATAAGATGTGCTCAACAGCAACAAACAGATATAAATATATATAAAAATTACAAGAATATGTGTAGACTTTTTAGAAACAGAATGATGAAAAATGAACTATTATGTTTATCTATTATATTTTATGTCTCTGTAGGAATATACACAGAGACATAAAACAAAGAAAAAATGAAATGAACTCTTACATTAAATGGACATTTAAAGTGCTATGAACTGAAAGAATGGACAATACTTATTCTGTTTTCTTCATATCTCAGTATCATATGAGTATTAGTATTTTGTTTGTGTGTATTTTTGTATTTTATTTTATAGGTCAAAATGATGTAACAAAGGCTCATATATATATATATTTTTTTTTTTGTAGAAAGGGGGGATATAAATGTTGTAATTAAATTACACATTTAGATATATATAGATACAGAAATGATTTTTCATTTAAGCATATAGCTATTTGTGTATAAATATTTTTGTGGTAGAATAATGGAAAGTAAAAAGAATAAGATAAATTTATAAGTGCTGCTTGTAAAATTGAAGGAGAAGGGAAAAAAATGAGATAGGGATCTCTTAGACTAGCTGGCTGCCCAGTGACATTATAGAACAAAGATGGAAAGAGGAAAATTTATAGGACTCTTAAAACTTGAATGGAGCATCAAAAAAACAACTCCAGGCTAGAAAACGACAGGCCACCCGCACGCCGCTCACACAGATTCTCCCTTCAGCCCTCGACTTAAGAAGAGTATTTTTTTATAGAAGTACGAGGAAGGCTTCGGGGTCAACTTTTCGGCGAGACGGTGATGGAATCTCCTGGTGGTGCAATCTCCCGGTAGCTCTCCAGATATACTGCTTCCTCCCGCATCAACGGTCCTTGAATTTTAATCTCAAGATATGAAAAATAGGAGCAACCCGAAGAGCCCAAAACACCTATGATTCATCTTTGAACAGAATCTATCGAATGGAGCCTGCAAATGTATTCCTATTCCAGGATCTCTAAGTGCCCTAGAATTGTTAAATAGAAGTCCTCTATGATTTGCTTGAGGAAAGAAGTAGAAATATCCCACTGCCTTTTACGATGGAATAACCTCTATAATGCTCATCTGGGTGAGTCAAATTTTAATAAAAAGAAAATATTTAATTGTATCTATCCCCATTTATTCTATTATTTAGTCATGTCTGAGTACTACCTAAAGTAATGTTGAATAAAATTAAACTTGAATTGAATAAAATATTAGTTTTGTATAAGAGACCAAAATATTTAATAAAATGCATTATTAATGAAATTCTTTGTATATCTATTAATTAAGGAATTATTTATTTTAATTTGAAGTTATCTCCTTAATAGATAGATAAGTTTTATGACCCTTTAAAAATATTTAAAGAACTTGGGTGTAACTTTAATGTAATGAACGCAATGTACGATACAGTTTGGAGAATGTCTTAAATTAACAATTTCTCTCCAACAGTGAATAATTATGAAGAAATATCTTTTAAGCATTAATACTTTCTTCCATATCCATTGAAGAAAATATTGGATTCATAAAAATTTTGAACCTGTTTTTTAATATTTTGCATGTTTTGAGATGTTCTGAATATGATTTGACCATTTTTAGAAAATGTCAGTCTGTCTGTGTATGACAGAAAATTCTCAGGCTGCTCTTTATCTCAAGAACTAATGCACAAAATTTCCCCCTTTTTTTTTTTTTTTTTTTTTTTTTAATTTAGTTGCGTATTAATGGGTGCCTATGAACTTTTGGGGTAAGTCCTTCAACAAATGACATTGATATGCTGCAATCTCTTTAACTTACGAATACTATATCTTGGCTTTTATCATGTTTAACTGCAATCTTTTCTATTTGTGTGAAGGCTATATCTCGGTTTCTATTGTGCATAATTGCATAAAAATAGATTTTTAAGAGTTATTATGAAACTATGTTGATTCATTTATGGTGCATATCAGCCAACAAGTAACACTGCTATGTTGCAATTTTTTTATGTGTGTAGGAAGTAGGAAGGCTATATCTCAGCTTCCATTGTGTTTAAATTCACCTGTGTGAGATGGCCATTATGAAAAAGTGTGTTGATTTAATTTGGATGTTTATCGGCCAACAAATGTGCTGTTATTACTCGCCTTCTACAACTTTCCATATGACTACATCTCAGAATTTATTGATTAAAATTGCACCAATCAGTATGTGTAAAATTTTACTATGAAAACGATTAAATATTTGTTTGTATTAATCAACAGGTGGCACTGTTACATTGAATGATATCGAAAAAAAGTTTTGTTTATAGCCACACAATATATTGTCTTTTAAATTAAGATGTATTGCTTAATTTGCATTAATTTAAAATTTTATTTATGCAAATACTTTAAATTAAAAAATAGATTAATATTCTAAGTTATTTGCTTTTCAAAAATGTTTTCTGAATGGTTTTATCAAAATATAATCAATAATTAATAATAAACGAATGATTTAATTAATCAATGAAGTTTTTTGTTTTAAGTACTGAATTGTTAAGAAAATTGAAGTTTTATTTGTTATATATTTTGATTACTTCCCACCTTGATTATATGTATTATGTTTAAATGCTTTAGTAGTGGGGCAGGGGGAGAAGAGAGAGAATTAAAATCTGCTTTTTAAACATGATCTTAGTTTGGTAGTATTAATCAAAACTAACTTAATATTTATTGCTCCTACATTTGTGTAAGCTTTCTCTAATCCAGTAATTATTAATGCCTATTACATTAGAATTTACAATGAGAAATGTTAGTCTTTAATTTTTAACAAATTCTGTCTAAGCAATTAAAATATAAAATTTTTCAGAAATTTTGGGGAAGGGTGATGAACAATAATATGCATGCTAAAGAAATTCTTGAAAAATAGTTTTGTACATTTTAATTTGCAATGGTAAGATTTAATTTTCTTTTGCATTTACACTAGAATTTTACAAACTCTCTCTTTAAAAATGAGTGTATATATAATCATTATCAACACAGCTGAAGGCTACAAGTCTGTTCTGGCCTCAATCCATCTTTTACGTGACCTTCTGTCTCTTCTCCCTCTTGGCCTATATTCCAGGGCTGCCTTTGGTATAGGGTCTGTACTAGGGCTGTGCCGATTAATCGGTTCGGTTAATCGATCAATGCTTAGTTTCGATCAATTTTTTTAACCGAGTTAATTGGATCGATTAATTTGATTAAAAATTTTCAAAATCCGATTTAAAATTTTTAAACTACGAATTAAAGTAAAAATGTTGTTCTGCCTACAAAATATTTTTTCACATATTTTGCTAACAAACATTCTAAGAAACACCCATCAAATAATGAAAAAGCAAAAATTAATAATAATAAAATAAATAAATAAATAAAAATAAAACCTCTCAAAAAAAGTTGTTGCACTTCTTTTGTTGATAGAGAAAAGGGGGAGGACAATTATTAAACAAAATGCCACTTCATGTGCATGCTGGAGCAACACCACCTGTCAGTAGCTTTCTACAGAAAATGTTGGCTAGGGTAATAGTATTCTCAGAAACAAGAAGCTTTCAAAAAATGGAAATGCTAAAGATTAAAAAAGAAAAAAAAAAAAAAAAAAAGAGAACGGATTGATATTTCCACTATTCCTCTGATGGGGGAAATGTCAACAGAGTTTCACAGTATCTTCAAGCGTTTATTGTCTCTTCAGAATTGCTGATAGTAACTATTGAAGTAGAAACAGAAAATAATATTCTGTGTTCTAGCCCGAAGTGACAAAGAAGAACTAAAATATAAGAATTTGAGATTTTTATGATAATGATGTGGAATTTTGAGAATTCATTTAAAAATAGTGACAAGCGAGATGGACAAGGCCTGCAAATATAAAACTAAAATATGTGTAAATTCATTTAATGTTTCCTTCAAAATGAATCTAAAAATTAATTTATTAAAAAAAAATGAATAAGTGAAAATATTTATATAAAATTAACACTTAAAAGTCACCAGTTATTACTCTGAAAATTGATTTAAATTTCGGTTATGAAACATATATAATTGATTAGACAAAAATTTTTGAAAAAAAATTTTTTTTTTTTAGTCACACTTATGAATAATATATATACACAGTTATGAGAGTTTTATTCATAATTGAAATGAAATTATAAAAAGAAAAATGAAAACCAATTAAAAATCTGATTAATCTATTAATGAACTACCCAGTTAAAACTCTTAATCGATTCCCACCCCTAGTCTGTACCCATCCGTTCTAAATGTTCTCTCCACTTATTTCTGTAGTTCATTATAGTATATATTATTAGCTTAATCTTTAGTCGTCCCCCCCCCCCCCAATTATATATATGATATAAAAATAATAGCAGACATCAGAAATGATTGAATTGGTGCATTTGTGTGTGTTATGGTTTCTTCAATGATTTCAAGGTTACACCCTATTGACTGCCCCTAATTGGATATGGGGTTAATCATACAGTATAGAGAAGGGGGGGGGGAAGAAGTCTCTAAATTACTCTTGAAAAATACGTTTGAATTTCATAATATAATGAAATAATGGTTTGTTTCATCAGAAAATAAAATTGGTTTAAGAATTCAGATCAAGTTAATGAATTACTAATTACTGAAATATTTAAAAAATGAACTGATAAAGAATTTAGGGTGCAATCAGTGGATTAATGGGAGGAAGAATCATTTAACTCTGAAAAATGAAGCTCTTAAGGAAGGCTTTTAATTATATTTTATGTATATACACTTATAAACTCCTTGTTTGTATGCATATGTTTACATAATGAAGATCTGTTTTTTACTTGTAACATTTTCATTTATTTTTAGTCCTATGAGGATTTGGTGTCGAGGCTAGAGCCTGTCATAATGGTAAATATTTCAAAACTGGGTTTTTTAATTCAATAGTATATTTTGTTTTTCTTAAATATTTTTATACAGCTGATTTTTTTTTTTTTCTTTTAATTAATTTTATTCCAAATAGGAACTCGAACGACAAGAAAATGTGTTAGTGGTAGCACATCAAGCTGTTTTACGTTGCCTTCTTGCTTACTTCTTGGACAAAAAATCAGGTGAGTTTCACTTTGCATTACTTATTAACTGTGTAAACTTTTGTTATTATAAGTAATTAGATAAAATATTTTTTAATCTATTTTTTGAAAATATTCATATGTGAATACATTCATAGAAAATTTGCTGCATAAATGCTTTAATAAAAACATAAAGGGTCTTTGTTTATTAAAGTTAAATAATGAAGTAGAGGAATAGAGTTTAATGTATTGTAATTATGATGAATTTATAGCTAAGTGACTGAAAAATTTATAAAGGTGCAAGTAGAAACAAAAGAAAATCTGCCCCCCCCCCTCCCCCGAAAAAAAAAAAAAAACTGGTTTATAACATAATTTATATTTAAATTTCTCCCTTTACATGTGCAATACAAAATCAGTGAAAATTCTATCAATTTATTACAATTATTATAGGAAATACAATTTGATTAGCAAAACAATATTATCTTCTAAATACATATCTCCCTCCTTTCTCCTGAACAGTATAAATCTTTTAGGATAATTCCATCTAATCGTAAATATTTAAATTTGATTTCTTGATTTTTTTTTTTTTTTTTTATGTAAATATTTTACGTTAAAAAATATATGTAGAATTTCTAAGACTTTAAAAAAAAATGTTAAATGATTATGAGAGAGAAAGGGATTACAAGTTCAATGTTAATTGACAATATCTTATTTAATTATTCTAAAAGTGTTTTGAATCAGCGCTTTAAAGAAAAATAATCACTTTGTATGCAAGTGAATGCCTGGAAAGTTAGTAACATCATGAAAGTGTAATATTAAGGAAAACACTAATATTTATTACAGAAATATATATAAAAAGTGTATTTATTTTTTTCTTATCTTTCCAAAATTGTACGGTAATTTCTTTTTAACAAAATATGACCAGAAAATAATACATCTGATTTGTCTTATTCAATAATGTGTTTAATTTTTAAAAATGTCTAGCCTAAATTTCAGAATTATTATGTGTATGTCTTAAGCCAGCATAAATTTTTCTTTTGCGCCATCTCACAGTGGAGATTCCATACCTGAAAGTCCCTTTGCACACAATTCTGAAGCTGACAAGAGCTGCTTATGGTTGTGAAATCGAGGAAATCAAAGTGCCGGTTGAGGCTGTGGATGATCATCAATTGCTATGAGAAAAATCCTCTTAAAGTTGAATATTTTAAGTGCCTTATAGTCATTAAATATGTTGTAAAACTCTATTAATTGTTACAATACAGATTAAAATTTTATTGAATTGCTTCCTATTTATAATCTGAGATATTTATCATAAAATTTTCATCAAGATGTAACATTTTATTTCTATTTAAAATGTTTAATATGTGTAATTACAAATTTTTATTAATGTGATGTTTTTAGTATATTTCTTTGTAAATTAAGTGTAATGTTTTTAAATTATTTAAACCCCAAAGTGTGTCAAAAATCATTAAAATTTAATTGAATATTAATTATTATAGATAGACTTTAAGCTTAGTTTCCATCATTGGATTCATTTTTTTTAAACCTATTTATTGTATTGTATTTATTTTCCTTCTTTAAAAAAATATTTTAGGACATATAATGTAATTTGGAAAACAATTTTCTGAACAAAATATTATTATAATTTTAATTAATTTAAACTTGTTACAAAAACGTCAACAATTACATTACGTAGTACTTGAATACATACATGAAATAATCTTAAGTTATTTATTTTTATGAATTACAAATTCTAATACTGAAAAGCTTTTTGTGTTTTTATTCTCGAAACCTACTGCTAAAGTAAAATTGAAATATATTAGAATAACTTTACAAACTGTACATTTGACAGTAAAAATTTTGTTGTTCAAACACTGTTTAAAAATATCGTGAGTATTTGCAAAAAAATTATACTTAAAATAATAATAAGAATTTAATTAAAAAGTATTTAATGATATTTTACAATGATTTTTTTTTTCTGTCTTTTATTTGAGAGTACTAATTTCTCCTGAAATATATATATAAAGAGCTTATGTAACACTATGGTGCATTTCTTCATAATTAATAAAGTTAATAGCTATTACTTCTAATAATCTATGATATAGAGAACATGAATTTCTTTGAATTAGTTTATTGTCTTAAACTAGAATCTATCCAAATCAATGCACTTTTAGATTTATTCCTCTTACATAGCAATTGAAGAGGCATTAGAATATGTGCTTCCATTTTATGTCATTAAAAGAAAGAAAAAAAAAAAATGTAGTGTGATTAATTCTGTGATTGTATTTATATATAACATTGTAGAAATAAGTTTATATTATTAGTCATAAATATGAGCTGAATATTTGTCTCTGATGTAATAGTATTTTATAGTATTGTACAAAATGTTTAGCCAGATTATTATTTTAGTATTTAAGAGATATTCAAATATATATAGAGAGAGTGTGTCGTTTTAACTATTTCTTTTTCAATATTTAAGGTTTGAGCTTAAATATTTAAACATATCAAATGTTTTTGTCTTTGTGCTCAGTTTTGATGGTTCGGCATATTTCTACAAACAGTTAATACAGACACATATGGAAATAAAGGGGGAAAAAACAGTGCAATAACTGTCTTTCATCTAATGCACAGATTTTATGTGAGAGAAAATACATTGTTTTTAAATATTGTGTTCTTAAAACTTGTTTTAATATTTCATTTTATGTAATTCGTAAGTTTTTTTATATTTATTTAACTAAAACATATGACAATAACTGATTTCAGTTGTAAAAGTGCTTTAAGAAAAGTGAGGATGCAGTACAAAATTTTAAGTCTACTTTTCTTTCATTTACTTTAAGGAAAGTTCTCTTTCCTCACTAAAATATGAAAAATGTCATACTTTGTAAGTTGCATTTAGTTTCAGTTTCTACATTATAATAAAGTATTTGGAGTTCATAGAATTTTTTTAAACTGACATGGCTTTTTGGTTTAAGTAAACATAAAAATAAACAATGTAATAAGTTTAAAATTGTTTAATTTTATCAAAATTATTTGTAGCTAGTTTTAAAATTGTCATCAGTTCTAAATGATGAGATTAAGTAAAATGAAATAAAGAAATATATTTTATCTTTTTAATAATGGATACACAGATAAATTAATAAAAATTTTCTTCTCAGAGATACATGAATAGTATTAAATTTGTTTCCAAATACATATTTATTTTTAAAAGATTTCAGAATTCATTATTGTAAATTATCTTTTATCTGTAATTTTTTTTTTTTTTAATGTATGGAATATTTGTTGTAGTAAAGGCAAACTTTATTTTCAGTATGTGATTGTTACCAGAAGGGTGTAGGAAAGAGAAGGGCCCCTTCTCCACTGGCTATCATGAAATTCCGTTTTAATGCCAAAAGAATGAATTGCTCTTTTTGAAAGCAAAATTTAAGTCTTATGTCCATTATTAATGATTTCTTCTAATTAATATTAATTAGTGAATATTAATAATTAACATTTGATTGATTTTCTCGAATTATTTAAAGCCATTTTCTAATGACATTTTTTGAGTTTTTTTTCTCATGATTTTCCAATTGCTATGCCCCTGGTTGTCACTGAAAATTTATTTCACTCTATAATACAGTAAAGCACCATTTATATGTCTTTCAAGGGACTGGCGAAGTAAAAGTTAAAAGATATATAATCGAATTTTTAATAAACATTTTTGTTTCTTACAAATTTTAATTCTCTTTGAATGCAATTTTGTATAATAATACAATATAATTTTATTTAATAATTTTTATAATAAAGCTTCTTAAGATCAGGGGTCATACATCCCGCACTTTTTCCAGGATATTTTCAGGTAGGAGAAATTTCACCAAAAAAAAAGCAGAAATTTTTCATGAAAGTGTCCTAGAAAAAGGGGTGAAGTGTTCAACGCCTACTTAAGATAGTTTATTATTTCATAATTGTATTTATATTGAAAATTATAAATTTAATTACATATATCAGAAAAGTGAAAGAAATATCTTGATTGCATATTTTAAATACCAATTATTGTTTTGGTTAAATACGAATACATATATAACCTTAGATATTAAAATAATATGCATTGCAGAAATTTAAATACTAATTATTAAATGCTTAATGTTCATGAGAATAAGCATTTTATAACAAAAAAAAATCTTTAATAATTATCTGAAATGATGATTGTCTGCGAGTATTAAATAAATCAATATGGATTAAGTTCATTGGATGATTTTTTCGTTCAGGAAAAATAAAAAATGTTTCTAATAAAATTTAAGAAAATTAATAATGGTAAACAGAAAAGAAGGACCGAAGTAGAAAATTTGTAAATTTTTATGAAAGTGAAAAAAAAGACTGATATTTGGATCTTTTATAAATGAAGTATTTTTGTATCAAAATAAATAGGAATCAATTGGGACTATACTAAAACACTTATAAATATAAAAGATATACTAAAAAGACATATAAATGATGCTGTGCAGTAGTACAACTGAAAAATATTTATGTTTATAATATTGAAAAATTTTGCAATTTAATATTTTAGTAAATAATTAAAAATTCAATATAATCTGAAATCAATATAATGTTATTTTAATTCAATTATATATAAATAATAATACCAATAATATTACAAATCATTTGAAGCTAAGCCTTCAGAATTGACCTTTAATAAAAATCTTTTCAAAATTTTAAGTGTGTATAAATTTTATACGTAAATTGGCATTCATATCAAGATTTATTTTTATTTAATACCTGTATTTGCTTTGACTATTCAAGCATTTTCAAACAAATGTTATTATTTTAACCAGTTCTTCACTTTTATGTATACTATTAGTATTTCATAATATATTTTACAAATATCATATATTGTAACATTAATTTCTTATTGTGTTGTAACATTTTGGGGAAAAAAAATTAAATACATTTTAAAAGTTCATTTATACAGCCGATGCTTGTTATACCAACCACACATTATAAAGACCATTCCATTACAACGACCAGTGGTAAAATCCTTATGTTTCCCTATACACTCTGTTATTTTACTTCCACTATAATGACTGTTCAGTATCGTCTAGATTCAATATAACGTTCGAATGTAGCAGACAATCTTCCCGAATTTTTTAAAACGATGAAAGTGTCAAAATTAGAAATAACCTTGATTATTGTATTACCAAGGTTCGCTGGAAGATGCCGAGTATACAATGTAATGGAAAATTATGTTTTGCAAATTCACATATGCAAATAAGACAAGCAACAATTTTTGATATTTTCTTGAGAAAATGTTTTGTAAGATTTTTTTTTTTTTTTCTAATTTAAATTCTTTTTTAGAAATGTTTTTAATTGATAAAATTTCAATTTTTAATACCAATGGCAAAAAGTAATTTCAGTATTTAGTTGGAATCTCCTTTAAAAAATGCTTTTTACCAACTACTGATTGTGCGAGTATAAATTAAAAAATTTTATCCATTATAGCAACCACTCGTTATAAGGACCTTTTGCTGTGGGGTGCAGAGGGTCATTATAACGAACATTGACTGTGTAGACTGAGTTTTCTTTTCTGTTTAAGCCTTTTTTTTTTTTTTTTTTTTTTTTTTAACTCTTTACATTAAATTAACTAAACACTAACAGATATTTAAAATTTAATTATTTCTCAAAATAAACAAGAATATTTTATGCATGACTATAAGTTTGAGTAAAAAAGGGAAGATGAAAATAAAGTGTAAATGGAGTTGTTTCTGCTGGAAATAGTTAGTGACATAGTTCTTCAACTTTTAAATTAACTTTAACTTAGTTTAGGGTTTTTTTGCAGCATTAATAAAAATTGTCTGTTTAAGTTATTGTTAGAATTACATAAATTCTAATATCTCAGTTACATTACATAATGATATAATCAAACAAAGAGAATTTACCAATATTTCCAAACTTGCGGTTCTTTTGATGTCTCAATTATAGGCATGCTTCATGGGATTTCAGTGAGAAAGGAGCGCTCAAAGTGCTCAATATTGGCCAAGACTGCCTCTCTATCATAAATGATAGTTATTCGTTAAAAAGTATCATCTTCATCCGAAAAAAAAAAAAAAAAAAAAAATCATCACATATGTATAGCATTCTTCATTTTTAGGTGAAGGGAAGAAAGAGGGAATAGATATAATCCACTCAAAGAAATTATATAGAATGTCAAAAAATAATTTTCGACTTTTCATGTAGTTTTTTTTTTTTTTTTTTTTTTTTTTTTTAATCATCATATTTCATATAGTTTACTGGTATGAAAATTCAATAGTTAATAATTTGATGTCTTCTACACTTGCATTTGGATGCTTAAGGATCAATGCCAGTTTTACATTGTTTTTAATTTATTGCTCTGTTGTATGGTTTAATTATCTATTATGAAAAAAATCAAAATGATCTTGTTTGTATGAGGAAAACTAGTTTAAATTATGTCTGTTATATTTGCCTATCTGTTCATGAAGTTTAATGTTTTCAATTTAAAAAATGTAAAAGTATATATTTTTAATCATCTGACTGCCGCTGACGGATATATCTGGCCACTGATCTGTTCTCTTTTCTGCATTACACTTATGATTTCAGATTATATATGTTTATGGATTTTTAGCTTGTTTTTCAAGCTTTAAAGTCTTAAAAGATAGTCATGAGTATTATAATAATGTGCATAGTTAATTTTTCAATCTCAAGTTGAAATAAGAAATATTTTAGTACATTTTTAAAAAATTGTGTAGTGAAAACATTACAATTTTGTCCTTCTGAAAGGTGGTCAGAGGGTTAATAGCTGTTAAAAATTATTGAAATTATATTTATAGTAATTATGCATATTTTAGAAGTATTTTTATTGCTTTATTATTGTTTTCAAAATAGTATAAGTTGTAATATGGTACGTTTCTTTTACAGACAAGTCAATTTGTGCCAACTGTACTTAATGCTCAATTTATTCATGATTTATCTCTATTGTAGTTAGATTTTATTTAAAATTAAAATAGTATTTACTTTTAAATGGAATAATGGATACTTTTGTGTAAATTCTAATTTAATTTTTTTATAATTAAGTATAGAATTTTTATGTTTTTCATGTGATGCAATTTCTATCTATTTTAAAATCATTATTTTTCTTTAGTATTTTTCTTTTTTTTAAAAAAGGAAGAGAAAAGAATTATCAAAATGTATAGATATTTATCAATAATAATAAAACCTTAAATAAGATTTTTAAACTGATCTTTTATTTCTAGATGTCCTATTTTCTATTTTACAGATAGCACATTAAATATGGATACAGTGTTTTGAATACTTTATTTTATTATACTATTTTGAAAAAGAAATTGGGAAGGAAGTAAGGCATGTTTTTAAAAATATAATTCAGCTTGAGAATCAAACTTTAAAAAATTAAATCTGCTAAGAGTTTCAGCTAAATAAATGGTAGTGTTTAAAGCTTATTATTGCAATTTATTTGAATCAAATTTTTAAGGCAAATGTACACCAACTTTTGTTACATTTATAAAATTTAAATAATTATGGAATTCTTAAAGACATAAATTTAAAATCATGTTTCCTGTTAAAAATATACTGTATAAACATGATCAGTCCAGTAGTTTTGCTTTTTAAAATTCAAATGTATCTTTTATAAAAGTAAAACAGTTTTTTTTTTCTTAAATATCATTTAAGAGTATACAATATTTATCCTTGTTGATATTCAAAAACATGTTGTTCTATGGGAAAATTTGTTTATAGACTTATACATTACCTAATATATACGTATTAATTCCATTTTTACATTCAAAAAATTAATATCAGTAAGTGTTTTATTGTTTTCTAAAAATTGATTTTTTAAATTTTGAGTATTTTATTTTTAAGCTGTTAAAGTGAGAGAATGTTTTTAGCTTCAAAATAAAATTCAGTATTTAAAAAATCAATTTTTAGAGAACAAAAACAAATTTAAAGGTTTCAAATTTTCTGAATGTGAAAACAGAATTAATATGTATATGATTTATTTTATGAACAAATTTCCCCATAGAATAACATGGATTTTTGCTATCAGTAAGGGTATTGTATGTTCTTATTGAAAATAATAAACCTTATCTTTATAAAAGAGGAGGGGAAAATAAAATTTGAAACATTTGTACATTTTGTGCGACATACCTGTCAATTTATTTCTAGGTACCTTTTTAATTTATTCTTACAAAAGATGCACTTACTTGAGGAGGTGAGAGGTATTTATTCTCTTCATAATAAATTGTGAAAGTTAAACCTACCTCATATTTTTGCATGATGAAGATTTATCTAAAAAATAATAAAAGAATTCTTAAAAAAAATAATTAACCATCTCTAAACGATTAAAATAAGCCACTTTTAGAGGTGGGGGGGGGGGGGGGGGAGAACTTGAAAGAATTTGACACAAATTCCTGAGTGATTTGCAATGATTTCAAATTTTAAATTAAAATGGAAAATTAAAAATAATAAAGAATGGACCCCCCAAAAAAAAAAAAAAAAAAAAAAAAAATTACAGCCTAAAATTCTATTACAGATTTAAAAATATATCTTATGTACATCATAGTTTAAGAAATTATAATAAAGTGAATGAGAATCAATTGAAATTTATTTAGTTTTGGAAAACCTATGTACATAAAAAATTAGTTTTCTGATTTGCTAAATCTTTTGATCTATTTATGCGTTTTAACTTCTAAAAAAAAAACCAAAATTTTATAGGTATCAAGAATGTATTATAAGTAATTATACAAAGTTCATAGAGTCAGAGTAAAATAATTAATAAGAGTAACCTAATTATAAATTTAATGCATCAAAATTTTAAAAAGTATTCAGTCTCTTTATAAGCTTGTTTTGTTTGTAATCAAAGATAATTATTTTGTTAAAATTGAATTTTTATTTGAAAGCAAAATTTAAAGAAAATCCTCTGAAATAAGTGCATCAGAGTGCATATTATATACATTAATATATGTTACTGAATTATATAGGCATTATAGGATATTTTTTTTTTCCAGTAGCTATAAATATAATATTGTAGTTTACATATTAAAATGTAAACAAGTTCCTGCTTTTAATGTCTATTAAATTTTAAAATAAACACTTATATAGAAATTTTGTATCTTATTAATGAACTTCATCAAAACATGAAAGATAATACTCATTCATAAAGATTAAATAAGACTTTCTCTTTTCAGTGTTTATTTCACTTTAATCTGTTTAGTTTGTTTAATGCATGATTAAGAAAATTTTCATTTTATTTAATTTTTCTACAAAATAAACTTCATGACTTTATCTGTTCTTGCAGCATAGGCAATTAGCCTTGAGTGTATTGTGTACACTACCTATCAATTTTTCTCAATAACCAAAGCTCCATATGGCAATTTGTGTGCAGAATTACTGATTATCTAATATATTTTTAATTCCATTTTCACAATCAGAAAACTCACAACTTTTAAATTTGTTCTTGTTTTCTTAAAAATAGTTTAAATTTTTAATGTTTTATTTTGAAATAAAAAATGCATTCAGATTTTTCTCGCTTCATAGCTCCAAAATGAAATATTTAGTATTTAAAAAAAAAAAAAAAAAAAAAAAAAAGGCAGGGAGAGGAAATAAGAACAAATTTAATAATTGTAAATTTTCTGAATGTGAAAATATAATTTAAATATATATATATATAATCGGTAATGAGTAATTTTGTTACAAAAAAAAAAAAAAAACTGTCGTTTAAAAGTAATAACTACAACACTTTGTATAAACACCATAAAATGCAAGAACTCGCAACAATTTTGGGTTGAAAGAAGACATGACCCTTCATCAGGCAAACAAAGTAGGCATGAGTGCTGCAAATAAAGTAGCAATGCAGTCGTGTCTTCTTTCGGCCCAAAACAACCGTTGCGAGTTCTTGCATTTTATGGTGTTCATTCAAACTTATTGAGTAATTTTATAAAAAAAATTTTCTTTAGAATGACATGGGCTTTGGTTGTACACTCTTAACCTGCAAACCAAATAAAACCAAAACTTATTCATTTAAGAATAATTGCTATTTTTTTTTTTTTTTTTTTTTTTTTTTATCTGTAAATACTCTAGTTAATATTCTTATGCACAAATTTTACTTAAATTATTTTAAAAATCTTATGTATTTAAAAAAAAAAAAAACTTTTTTTTTTTTACAATTCTGATAATTATCGAACAAATTTCCATAAATATTATTTGCAATCATGCATATTTACTCTTATGGAATATTAGCATACTCTGATTATTTATTCTAAATTAGTTACAACTATACTTGAAGAATATATTGTTTTCTTGAGTACAAAAGCAGTTTCTGTTCTTATAACAGGTGCGGCAGTGAAACGGGTGATTTTGAAACCCTGGAAATAATAAGTTACATTAGGAATCAGAAAACAAGAGTGGTACCATCTGGACAACAAACCTTTGCCATTGACTCTGATATCGGTGTACAGTTAAGATGGCGTCGTGGACCGGTGAACAATGCGCTTTTGCTATGAAGGCATTTTACAAAAACAACAGCTACATGGCCGTGCAGTGTGTATTTCGTGCTCGTTTTAATCTCCCACGTTATGCCTCAGTTCCATCGGCGCATGCTATACTAAAATTTTGGGTACAGAACTTTGAGGAAATGGGTATGTGATAAGAAAAAGGGGCGTGTGTGAAGGAAAAGGGGGGCCACCTACATGATGTCATTTTCAAGTGATGGACATTTTGTGTCATGACATGTCTGTGCAAGTTGTTCAGAAACATTCTTCACAAATTGCAAGCATTGTAAATTCATGTTGTAATTCTATATATTGCTGTGAATAAATTTGTATCGCTGGTGGAGGTTTCAAAATCTCCCGTTTCATTGCCGCACCTGTTATATTTTCTTTGGATAAATTTTAAAATTTTTATAAATTGCAACATCCAATATAAATTTTTAGATATGCATAAATTTTAAAATAGATTTAATAAATACCATGAAACTGCTTATCTAAAAAAAAGAAAAAAAAAAATCAAATTTTCTGCACAAATATATTTACATTAGCAAATTAAAGTATATTTGCTCTAAATCATTCGTGATTTTTCTTTTAAATTTATTATATTTAGGCAAATATAAACCTTCTTATATAAAACTTTCTATGCAAATTAAAATACATATGTGTATTTGTCAAAGTACAGACATAATATTATTGCAAATAATCAACAACTTTAATGCTCCATTTTTCAGATTGGCATCTGACAGCCAAACATGTTTAAAAAATACAATAAGTATATTTTTTATAGCTTAAATATGCTGCTATTCACTTATAATAACAAAAAAGAAGGAAAAACACAAACTTTTTAAAAATATTAATAGCTTTGAGATATTCAAATGATATTGGCTCTTCTATAATCGTTCTTCCTGACTGACTGACTGAGTTAGTGAGGGGGAGATTCATCATCGCCCAGACCAAACCCCTGGACCTAGAAGTATGAAATTTTGTGACAATGTTCTTTCTATGACGTAAGCATCCACTAAGAAGCGATTTTACAAAATTCGCCCCCCAAGGGGGGGAGGAGGGCAAAACGTGAATTACCAAAATCCTTCATATCTCAAACAAAAAAAGATATCCGTAAAAGTTTTGCTTTAAAATAGCTAATACAAATGTCTAAAAACCAATTTCTGGAATTTTCAAAATTCGGTCCCCAAGGAAGGGGGGGGGGGGGGGCAAAACGTGATTTCACATGCATAAAACGTGATTTTGCATAATCCTATATATCTCGAACAAAAAAAATAGATACACGTGAAATTTTTGCTCTAAAATATAGCTAATAAAAATATCTAAAAACAAATTTCTGGAATTTTAGAAATTGCCTCCAAGTGGGGCAGCAAGGGGGGGGGGCTATGGAGCAAAAACAAATAGAAATACAGTTAGGCCGTTCAAAATTGGTACAGATAGGTTTTAAAGGCCTGCAAGTCGAATGGGGATATTTTCGAAAGTGTCAAGTTATTAGGAGGGGTGAGAAGGGGGGAAATAAAAATAGAGTTAGATCGTTCAAAATTGGTATATAGAGGTTTCGATACTTACAAATCGATTGCGGATATTTTTGAATTTATAAAATTATTAGGAGGGGTGGGAAGGGGGTGAGGCGGTAAGGGGGGCTATGGGCAAAAACAAATAGAAATACAGTTAGGCCATTCAAAATTGGTACAGATAGGTTTTAGAGGCCTGCAAGTCGAATGGGGATATTTTTGAAAGTGTAAAGTTATTAGGAGGGCTGGGAAGAGGGAGGGGGAGGGGCAAAAAAATAAAAATAGAGTTAGATCGTTCAAAATTGGTACATAGAGGTTTTCGATACCTACAAATAAATTGCGGATGTTTTCGAATTTGTAAAAAAAATTAGGATAGACGGGAGGGGGGGCGAAGGGGGAAAATAATAGAAATAAGAGTTGGAGCATTTTGGGAATTTTTCCGAAGGCAGTGAGAACCCGGTGTGACATTTTTCCTAATCAGATTTTGTTTCTCTTTTTTTTTTTCATGTGATAAAAATTAATGCAATTTTGAGAATTCAGTAATTATAGTGATTCATTTAAAAATAGGGACCAGCGAAGTGGACGTTGCCTGCTAGTTATATATAATAACAAAAGTAATAATATTGATAATTATCTGGATGAACTGCATAGCTTTTACTAAGAACAAGATCATGAAAACACATCAATATGATTTTTAATGGATACACTTCTATCTTGATATTAAACATTTTTTTTTTTCCTTGCTTGTATAGGAAGTTGATTTTATGAAATAGTTTATTAGGATGTTATCATCATTCTAATATAAATTATATAATGCATTTTTCAAATTTTATTATTTGAATACATAAATACATATTTTAATACATAAAGATAAAACATTTTCTATAAAAATGTAACTCTAGTACCCAAAGATATTAATTTTAGTTAAAAACTACTCATGTTTAAGGTTTATACCAGCATAGTGACATAGCACATTTGTCATAAATGCTGCCAAAATCGGACATATAAAAAAGCCCTTAATAGAAATTACAATTCAAATATTTAAAAAGCATTTTGCTTCATTTTTTGCAATATGCTTTGGTAACTTTTTTTTAATTTTACAATAATTCTGAAACTATTGAATTAAAGCAATCAAAAAAAAAAAAAAAAAAAAAAAAAAAAAAATCAATAGTTCAATTAGTCTGTAATTATTGAACTGTTGAAATTCAAGGTTGTGTACTAGTGTGACTGAGTTTATTTTGTGTTGTTACTTTCATGTTGAATTCATGTCTATTTATTTATTTTCCTGTTGAAGGCTAATGCTCAATTATTTCAAACTAAATCAACTGTTGAGTAATTGGCAATTTATTGCTTACTTTTTTCATCCAGGTTTTCAACAGGGTTTTACCACAAGTGCAAATATTGTTTGTCTTGTGCAATTTACATGATAATTACTGAAAATAAAACTTTTTTACCTTTGTGGGCATTGACAGAGCTTACTTTCTAGCAAAAAAGTGTACGAATGTTACTGTTCTTTGGAACTTATGTTTGTACATGCATCTCATTTCATGAGTCTACCATAGAATTGTGAAAAAATATACTCCAAATTTCAAAAAGTTGTAAATGAAATCTTACAAAAATCATTAAGGCAGGGTCTCATTTTTCATTTGAAATTTCCAGTTGTAAACTGTTTTATCTCTGGGTAGAGAGAAAAAAAACAAACCTTTATATTTAATACAATATATATAATATTCTGCTTTTATATTTAATACAATACATGAAATTATTTTTTCAATTTAATGCTTAATGAAAACACAAACTTTCACTTATGGATAATTGATTATGGATAATTCCTTGCCTCTGTGTGAAAAGTGAGAGAAAAATAATTAGCCTGTAGCTGGAAAAGGTAGATAGAAGAAAAAGATTGTGTCTGATTGCATTACAGATGTGGGTGTTTTTCATAAAGAAATAATAGTAAGGATTATAGGGAAGGAAATTAATAATTTAGGGACTTTCAAAACTGATGCATTACACTAGTTTACAAAATTGAACTTCTTTTTTATACCCCGAAGTAAATGTATATAAATATGTTAATCTACCTTCCTTAAACCTAAAAGTGTTAGCAGAATTATTTTATCACGTCACAATTTCTTCCTGCAGTCATTTTTTTTTTTTTTTTTTTTTTTTTTTAACTACCTAACATGTTGACGACAGTTTATTGTTTATTCATTCGCTTCAAACGACAATTATCTTGCTTCAGATTGATTTAAAATGTCGAGTAGAAAGTGTAAACAAAATTCTGATCGTTTTTGTTATGTTTGTGGACAGATTATGTTTTCAAAAAAGAGAAGACCCATTGTAGATTCGTTGAAAAGTGCATATCTTCATTATTTTGGATTTCCTGTTGCAAATCAAGATAAAAAGTGGGTGCCTCATGTGTTTTACGAAAGCTGTAGAATCGTCTTACTCCAGTGGTCATCAGGAAAAAACGTTTACCTTCCATTTGGTTAACCAATGCTATGGAGAGAACTGAGTAATCATGAAAATGATTATTACTTTTGTGTTACGAAGACAATGGGATATATAAAAAAAAAAATAAGGCAAGTATTATATAATAGCCGCCTTCGGCAACCAGCTGGTTCGCGATCCTTGAAAAATCAGACTTTACAAAACTCCCGCTCGGTGGCGCCTTTTACCCATTTCAGGTCTTACAACATCTTATTGACATATAGTGAAAATAGCTTTATTGAAAAATTTAATCGCAGTAAATTCCCGCTCGGTAGCGCCCTCTTCCCGTTTCAATATCTGAAACAGCCTGTTCGCTCACCATTTTATGATCTTTAAAATTTCTGACTTTAGAAAAGTCCCGCTCGGTGGCGCCTTATCCCCGTTTTGGAACTTAACCCACTTTCCTCGCTCATTAGAATTTGAAATATCGAAATTTTAAAATATTACAGCGCCAATATTGAAAATAAAGGTGTTCTGGGTATTCCGTTGTTTACTCCGAAACTCCCGTTCTTTTTCTACATCTTTGCCCCTTCGCTCCCCCCCCCCCTTTCCTTTCCGTCGATAATAATAATTTTACACTCGAAAATATCCGCAATCGATTTACCTTGCCTTAAAATCAAATATGCCAACCAATTTCAAACGCTGTAACTCTTTTTTTTTTTTTTTTTTTTTGCCCCTTTTCCCTCTCCCTCAAGCCCTCCCTAATAGTCGTACTCTTTCAAAAATATTCACAATCGAATTATCGGGCATTAAAACCAAATACTACGAAATTTCAACCGCTGCAAATACTGCAAAATATAAAAGAAAACTTAATCTTTTTCCAATAAATGTCATTTTTTTATTTATTCATATATTTTCATGAAAATTGAACAGTAGCTTTGTAATATGCTGTCTAGGCCGAATATTAATTCAAATGTAAAGTGAATGAAAATTTGAAAAAATTTGAAAATTGCAAATTCCAAATCAACAAAGCTTTTAAATGATGCATTACTTATGACATTATTTTAATTAGTAGCTGAGATACAAAAGAAAACTGATTCAGGACACCTCAAAACGTGTAAATTGGGTGAAATCTCGAATACCACTTTTGATAATATAAAAGTATTTCAAAATGTCTTTCGAATGAAGTATTAAAAATAATTTAATCATAATTAAAATATCAGAATAAAATTTTATTTGCAATTAAATGTAAATTAAAATGCAATTTTTTTTTTATTATTCTGAGATTTTTTATTATTAGTATTATTCTCTCTCAGTAATCCGACTTATCCATGGTTTTCTCCGAAACTTTCATAATTCCGGGCTTATATAACGTTAAAAATCCTTAGTACGATGTGTGAGCAGAAATTGGAATTCGAAACTCTGCAAAATATTAAAGAATAAAGGTGTTCTGGGTATTCCGTTGTTTTCTCCGAAACTCCCGTTCCTTTTCTACATCTTTAGCCCTTCGCCCCCCCCCCCCCTTTCCGTCGCTAATAATAATTTTACATTCGAAAATATCCGCAATCGATTTACCTTGCCTTAAAATCTAAATATGCCAACCAATTTCAAACGCTGTAACTTTTTTTTTTTGCCCCCCCCCCCCAACAATTGTACTCTTTAAAAAATATTCACAATCGGATTATCGGGCATCAAAACCAAATACTACGAAATTTCAACGGCATATCTCAATTTAAAATATTGCAAAATATAAAAGAAAACATCTTTTTCCAATAAATATGTAATTTTTTTGTTTATTGATATATTTTCATGAAAATTGAACAGTAGCTTTATAATATGCTGTCTAGGCCGAGTATTAATTCAAATGTAATGTGAATGAAAATTAGAAAAAATTAGAAAATTGCAATTTCCCCCCGCACTATAAAACACATGACATCTTAATTGATTACAATCATTTCCTTTTTCATCCAGACAGTTGTCTGCAATCTGTTTTCATGGCAGACAATTGAAATGATGTTGCCATCTAAATTTTATACTTTAGTTAATTTTAAAAAATCTAATTCTTGTATCAATAAGCTGCTTGCACTCTTAGATTCGGAAAAAATTCCCTTTTCATTTGGTACCAAATTCGTAACGATCGGACTAATATTTCTAATTTATTTTCCACTTTTTCTGCTTTTAACTCCGTTAAAATATCTATTTTTATGCAATCGCGGGGAATTCTCAGTCATTGAGATCGCTTCTTCATTAGACAAAGGTCTACATTTTAATTAATATCTCCGGAACTAATTAAAATTTTTAAATTTTTTTTTCACTATGCACTCGGGCAGGCTTCTGAGCACCCGTATGTCAAATATTGTAGTTCTGCTTTCAATAGGGGCTGAACGTATAGATGCTCAGACAAACAGACATCTTTTTTTATTATTATAGATGCCGAAGTTCCATCTGTTACTAAGCCCATATTACATTCAAAAGATCTACCACATCCAGTTTGTCCCGGTAATTCGAGTGCAAATATACTAGATGGCAATGAAAGTGATGTTGCATTCAAATCGATTTCTAGTGATTCTGACGAGTTCTCACTTCAAGAAAACACTCCACATTTAATTACCCAAGCCAAATTAAATGATCTTATAAGAGATTTACAATTATCTAGATCTAAAGAGCTTCTTGGTTCCCGCTTACAACAATGGAGCTTATTACTACCAGACACAAAAGTTATGTTTTTCAGAAACAGAAGCAAAGCTTTTTTTAGAATTTTTCAAAAGAGAAGGTGAATATTGTTATTGTAATGATATCCCGGGACTTTTTGAAGCAATGAATCGAAACTATGATAAAGCAGAGTGGCGCTTATTCATAGACTCTTCGAAATATAGTCTAAAAGCTATTTTATTACACAATGGTAATAAGAAACCGTCCATACCAATAGGACACACAGTGAATTGTAAAGAGAGCTATGAAACGATGCGTATTTTAATTAATTTAATAAAGTATAAAGAACACCAATGGAAAGTGTGCGGCGATCTCAAGGTCATCGGTATGTTATTGGGATTGCAGGGTGGTTACACAAAATACTGTTGTTTCCTTTGTTTGTGGGACAGTAGAGCGAAACAACATTATGTAAAAAAAGAATGACCTATTCGAAATGAGTATATTCCGGGCAAAATGAACATTAAACAGGAGCTGTTGGTAGATCCCAATAACTTCATTCTACCCCCTTTACACATCAAATTGGGGCTCATGAAAAATTTTGTGAAGGCGCTTGACGAAAACAGTGATGCTTTCTGGTATTTACAAAAAATCTTTCCAAACATTACAGAGGGAAAATTGAAAGAGGGTATATTTGTTGGCCCACAAATCTGTAAAATTATGAAAGATTCTCAGTTTGAAAACTTTTTATCTGTTAATGAAAAATCTGCTTGGAAGTCATTTAAAATGGTTGTGGAAAATTTTTTGGGACATGAAAAAAGTGAAAATTACAAAGAAATTGTTACCGATTTATTGGAAAAATTTCAAAAGATGGGAATAAACATGTCGTTAAAGATTCATTTTCTGCACTTGCATCTGAGCTTTTTTCCTGAAAACGTAGGAAGTATGAGTGACGAACAAGGGGAATGTTTTCACCAATATTTAAAGGTTTTTGAAGAACGACATCAAGGATTTTGGAATGAAAACATGTTAGGGGATTACTGTTGGTCCATTATAAGAGAAACTGATTCAAATAACTATAAAAAGAAGGCAAAAATTAGTCATTTTAAATTTTTTTTTTAGTATTAATACTAAAATTATGTATTTCAGTTAAGTTAATAAATATTTTTTAAACCAGACGCGACAGAATTTTTTATTTTTTCTGGATAATTCTAACTAAATGAATAATAAAATAACTTTCAGCTGGGGTATGAAAACCGTGTAAACTAGTGTTATTAATGAGTTCCCATGCATTCCATCTAATATATAAAAATTCCCTGAAATAATAATAATAAAAAAGTTTGGAAACTAAGTTCCTTTGCAAATTAAGCCCTGGAAATTTTCAATAAAAAAATCTGGAGTGACTCCACTCGACTTTCCGAACATTGAGTAACTAACAGTTTTGTAGATAAAATAAAGAAAGAGGAGTTTCTAAACAAACAAAAAAGAGAAAACCATAACAGAGTGTTTGAGTATTTTTCTCCATATATCACACGAGGTTTTATTTAACGCTACTGAACTTTGAGCCCTTAGATCATAAGGATAAAGAATTTTTCGTTGTGTCCCTGTAAAAATCTATAAATGCTAGATTCACCAAAATGCTTATAGTTAGTGCAACAGTGATTTATAATATTCATACAAATTTTCAGCTCAATTGAATAAGGCGTTTAGATGCTATCGCTGGTCTCATAGGCCATAAAGATAAAGAATTTTTCTTTGTCTCCTTGTAAAAAAACTGTAACTGCTAGATTCACCAAAATCTATACAGATTGAGTATCTGTGACCTATAATATGTGTATAAAGTTTTTGCTCAATTGAATAAGGCGTTTAGATGCTATCGCACTTTTAAGATTTTGGTCCCTTGGCCATAATGATAAAGAATTTTTCTTTGTGTCCCTGTACAAAAACTATAAGTGCTAGATTCACCAAAATCTATAGGGTTCGTACTATGGTGACTTACAATATACGTACCAACTTTCAGCTTATTCGAACAAAGCGTTTAGACGCTAGCGTGTTCACTCACAGACATACACACATACATACACACACACATACATACATCATCGTAAAAATAGTGAAAACGGACTCGTTGGACCTCGAAACGTCAAAATCTCGAATTCGGATTTTTGACATGATTACAATACTTTCCTCACTATAGTGTTCGGAAAGTAAAAACAGAAACACATTCAGTTTGTGTTAGAATACCTAAAAATTAAAATTTGTTTTTGCATAAAATCATTAGTATATTCAATAAACATATGTTGAAAATGTATGCACTTGTACATTATTATAGTTTTGGACCACTGAATCGCAACCTAGGTGACCTATTTGAACCACTTAATTATCATTGCTGTTATGAACTTTACTCGTATTTTTGAAGATGATTTTTTAAAATGAAAAATAGGTATTACGTCTACTTATAATAAAGCAGAAGATATGTTGGCAAACAAACAGGATTACACGCCTGCAAACATCTGTTTTGGCAGGAGTTAACTCCTGAAACAATATACAGCAGTGGACCTTTGAAAATCATGATACAGCTGTCAGTCCTTAAGGATATCGCACAAGATTTTATTTTTTTTACATATTGACCTAAAAAGATGACTGTAAATATCAAAATAAATCTCAGGTTTTTTCGAAAATTTACGAATGAGGCTAACTTTATAACTTTACCAAATGCTGTGAAAATTGAAATATGCAGATTTTACAATTTAAATATTTAATTTCTAGGTGTTTTTTGCCGTGACACATATCATATGAATGATAAGAGATAACTACATTTCAATCATTCCAAGTCAGGTGATTATCTGTTTAATTGGGATAAAACTTGTTTTTTCTTAAATACACAAATTTTAGACCAATTAAAAAAAAAAAAAAAAAAAAAAAAACTGGAAATTGGCCATTACTAACTACTATCAATTACCAGTCTAAAAATCTCCACAATCTGTTAAAAATTAAAGATTTTTAACAATTTGGCTGACTGCTTTTTATGGAAATCGTGTGTTTTTCACCCATTTCCCACACAGTATCTTCTTAGACATTTTGATAAGGAGAACGGATGATTGGATTTTGTTTTTTCAGGTATTGGCCTAAAATTAAGGCCATAAACAGTGTACTATTGTTCCAATTTGTTTAAAAAATTTTGGAATGTATCTAACTATATGTTTTACCAAATGCAGAGAAAATAAACTTTGTAAATTAAAAATAATATATTTTTACAATTTGAATATTTAATTTTGTTATTTTCATGTCTATTGTGAAACACATGTCTGTTTTGAAAATTTGCTTAATTTAAATGAATTTTTTTCAAAACTTCTAAACAAAAACTGATTGATCTGGACTTGACATAGTGAGGGTAGAGCAGCGATAATGTGAGCAAAGTTTTTGCCAGATTTCAATGCAATTTTTTCTTATTTTTAATAAAGTACTTCAGTTTTTGGGTTGGAATTAAAAGATTCATTTAAATATAGTGACCAGCAAAGCAGGCTAAGGCCACCAGTAAAGGAGTATTTGAGAAAGGTTCTTTCCTAATTTTAATGTTTTAAAGTTTGTTTCACTAAATAAAGTATTTTTCATGACTTTTAACATCTTTGATTCATCATACCCTTTACATTCTAATCTACCAACCAGTTTACATAAAAAAAAAAAAAAAACTTGAAAACTGTATTTGAATGCATTTTCTAAAAATACTGCATTTAATTTGTTCTTTTCGCCTTACTGAAAAAGAAAGAAAGAAAAATTGAAAAAAGAAAGTTAAGTATATATTAATTTGATAAAATACTTAAAATTATGTGTGTATGTAATCTCAATAATCAACTAAAAAGAAATTTCCAATAGCTTAAAAAAAAAATTGAAGTAACTCTCACTTACTAATTATAAATCTATTACTAACAGATGAACTACCTTATTTGAAAATTCCCCTGCATACAGTTTTTAAACTGACTCCTAGTGCATATGGTTGTATTATTGAACCAGTATCATTCCCTGTTTCTGCTGTGGAAACTCATCGGGAAAAACCAAAAGTAAGTATCTATTTTAAATATGCAACGAAAATTTACTATGAGATATATGATGTTTAAAGAGAACTAAACAAATAACTAAAAATTTGAAAGATAAAGCCGCTCTTGGTTCATATTTCTCTGCTGCAGATGAATTGTTTGCAAATGTACTTTACAAAAGACATCGATTTGAAAAACTAACCCCTTATTTCAATCAGTCTTAACAGATACACTAAATATTTAATCAATAACAGTTGGTTTCATTATACAATGTTGCATAGATTATATGAGTGAGTGCAGAGTGATTGTTTGTGGGGAAACATCAAAGTTGAAATAACACAGAGAACGTTAAGTCTGTACATCAGATTCCCTCTTTCTTTTTTCCCCATATTATCCTGTGGGATTTCTGTTGCTTCCTTTTATAAGGATATCTCAATCAAAAATGGAAGTTTTTCAAATTAAAAATAATAATAATAATAATTTAAATATTTTAATTCATTAAGTTAATTTAGGATCTATAAACAGAATATTTAAATTTTTTTTTTTTTAATTGCTCTCTAAGCTAAAAGATGACATATTCAAAAAGTAATATTAGAAAAATTTCATTTTTGTTTGAGATATTCTGATGAAGCAAAGCAGCAAAGATCCCATTGGATAACAAGGGAAGAAAGAGGAGAATCTAACTGATATACTGCCTTAAGCTTAGTTCGAGACTTTATTTTTAACTCAACTAAATGCTACATCAGTATATAGGCAATTAATGAACTTTCTCAAGCAGAATATTCTAGAATTCAAAATTTCTAGAAATTAGATAACAATCGAATATTTAACATGTCATTAATAAAAGAATGAAAATGAAAAAATATGTCGATTTAAACAAAAAACCAATTTTAAATAACTTCCCCTGACAAAACTTAAACCTACAATCTTCGTTTTCACAGCACGATGCTTTACCTTGGAACCATGTTTTCAAAGACAACAGAAACAAATTTTGCTACATTTCTCCCTTCTTGTGAGGGAAGCTGAGTTTCCTGCAATTTTGTTTGGCTTCTTGTAAATGGTCTCCTGAAAATTTTCTGTTCTCTTTTCTCAACTATTCTTTTGGATTCAAGAACTATGGTTTTTAGTCTCAATACGTGAACTATGTCATTAGGATTTTGTCGTCTGCTGTTTCCTTCCATGCATTCTACTTCATATGTCACACTCGATATGACCCAAAGCTTTTCAGATAACCTAACTTTTCAAACTAATTTGAAGACCCCCCCATTAAATCTCCAATATAGTAGTAGGCTGGTCGATGTTGTTCATCATATCATCCCTTAGCTGTTGCTTCAAGCATATGAAGTTGTCATTCCTGCTACCTTGGCCCTGGTGATCAGATGTTGTGCATAATTATCATCATTCTTTTTCATGTGGAAAAATGACATGAAAAAGTGTGTTTCCCTGCTATGAACGAGAAAGAAAAGACTAAATCCTGTTATAGAAAGATATTAAAACTTCTTCACACACCATAAATTTTAAGACAGCACAGCCGGTTTCAAAAGGACGTAGCTTTTCTTCATCAGGTACAAAAAACATGTGCCACTGCCTTGGAGGCAAAAGCAAGACAGTCGATGCAAGTCAGTCTTGCTTTTGCCTCCAAGGCAGTAGCACATGTTTTTTGCACCTGATGAAGAAAGGCTACGTCCTTTCGAAACTGGTTGTGCTGTCTTAAAATTTATGGTGTGTGAAGAAGTTTTAATATCTTTCTATTGATTGTACGCCAGTTTTTGAATTTAGTTTTGGTAAATCCTGTAGTGTCTTGTTTTTCTGAGTTGTAGGCAAATGTCACAAAAAACAAAATGGTATCCCAATTCTTTTGGTCAATGTTAACATACATTGATAAAATGTCAGCTCATGTTTCATTAAATCTCTCTGCCAGTCCATTACTTTATGAATAATAGGCGGTCGTTAAAAGATGAGATGTCTGGTACAATTCTTAGATTTCTTTTACAATATTAAATAGAAAGTAACACCATCACTTATTTCTCTGATAGCACCATGCTTCAGTATGACTTGAACTATAAATTTAGTAATTTTGGTAGCTTCAGAAGTAGAATCTCGTCAGGTAATTAGTGCAAACAGCAATCCATTTGTTACCGCATCGGGTAACAAGAAAGCATCCAAGTATGCGTATTCCGATTTTAGCAAATTGTGTGTCAGGAGGCTTTATTAGTTATAATTCTTCTAGTGGCAATTGAGGTGGAGTGAGACACATATTGGCATACACACGGATAGTCTTAGCCACCAGCAGTACTTCCGTATCTTGTCATATGTTTTGGCAAATCTGAGATGACCCATTGTTGGAGCGTCATGAAGTCTTCTTAGAATATTATAGCGGAGATGTTTTAGTACCACCAAAAATCATTGCTGTCCCATAGGAGCATAGTTCCTTTCATACAGAAAAAATTCTTGCACCAGCAAGGCAGTCTGGATCTGTCTTTTAACTAGTAATTTTGGTTTTTGTCACCCGTCTTGAGAACTTTAATGATGGACTTCAATTGTATCTTTTAGCTGCTTTTTTCTGTAGTCTGATGGTTGCAAGAAATAGTATTTCATGTTGTTCTCATTCTTGACCACTGCTTTTTAAAGATGTTTCCTTGAAAGTGAATTGGCATCAGAATGTTTGTGTCCGCTCTTGTAGACAATGTTGATATTGTATTCAAGCAACCTCAAGGCCCAACGTGCAAGTCTCCCAGAAGGGTCTTTCATATTAGTCAATCAGCACAGGGTGTTGTGATCTGTTACTACAGTGAAAGGCTTTCTGAAAGGTCTAAATTTACTGATTGCTTATATGACAGTAAGACATTCTTTTACATTTTTAGAATAATTCATTTCAGCTGCAGTCAGAGTCAGGGACTTGGATGCGTAGGCTATTGGTCTTTTTTAGACATAGAAAACTTCAAACATCTGCAGTATTTTCAGCACAGGAAATTTGCTATCTTTTCTGGATCAGCATAGTTATCATTCTGATCAACTAAATATCCCAGTATTGCTAGTTCCCTTTTTCCAAAAGTACATTTATTGGAGCTAAGCATTGACGCTACCTCTTGAACACAATTTAAAACTTTTCTCAAATGTACTTGATGTTCTTGGAAATTTGGGGCATATATTATGATGTTATCTAGATAGCACAGACAGATGTTCCATTTAAGGCCTCACAATGCCATATCGGCCATTCCTTCAAAAGCAGCTAGGGCATTGCACAAATTAAATGGCATGACTTTAAATTCATAAAGACCATCTAGAGTCAGAAATGAAATCTTTTCTCTATCCTTCTCATCAACTGCTATTTGCCAGTAACCTGACTTCAAGTCCATCATAGAAAAATCACCAGCAAAACAGCCCAAAGCATCAATCTATAGTAGAAGATAGACATCTTTCTTGGTAATTTTGTTCAATATTCTGAATCGCCATTCACCCTTTTTCTCCTTTACAAGTACAACTGGAGATGACCACAGACTTTCTGATGGCTATATCACATCTTCTTTCAATATTCTTTATACTCCTTCGATCCCACGTCTCTCAGTAGCTGATATGCTCTTTGTTTGATTGGAGCACTGTCACCCGTGTTTGTCCTATGCTTTACAGTATTACATGTTGGTTTCTTAATTTTCATATTGAAGTAAAAAATGTCACTAAATTCTTCTGACTAACGCGTCTTTTACAGTCAGTCAGCTAAGGATAAAAAATTTTCTTAACCTTTCTTAAGTGAATCACTTTCTGGATTTGTATTCTTTAGTCTCTTTCATCCTTATCAGTCAGCAAACTGATCGAATCATTTATTATTGTTGTCAAGCAGCCTATTTTTGTACCTTTTGGTAATATCCGAGTTCCTTGAGAGCAATTTGCTATCCATACTTTGAAGCAACCATTCTTGAGATAGCTTAAGTTGGTATAAATAAATCTTTCATACCTGAGAGTTTAGTTCAGAGAATCATAGCAGCATCTGTTTTCAAATTAATGGATTCAAAGCACATATCTGCTGGGTTGAATGTGGAATCTGTTGAATCAATATTCTGAATCACCATTCACCCTTTTTCTCCTTTACAAGTACAACTGGAGATGACCACAGACTTTCTGATGGCTATATCACATCTTCTTTCAATATTCTTTATACTCCTTCGATCCCACGTCTCTCAGTAGCTGATATGCTCTTTGTTTGATTGGAGCACTGTCACCTGTGTTTGTCCTATGCTTTACAGTATTACATGTTGGTTTCTTAATTTTCATATTGAAGTAAAAAATGTCACTAAATTCTTCTGACTAACGCGTCTTTTACAGTCAGTCAGCTAAGGATAAAAAATTTTCTTAACCTTTCTTAAGTGAATCACTTTCTGGATTTGTATTCTTTAGTCTCTTTCATCCTTATCAGTCAGCAAACTGATCGAATCATTTATTATTGTTGTCAAGCAGCCTATTTTTGTACCTTTTGGTAATATCCGAGTTCCTTGAGAGCAATTTGCTATCCATACTTTGAAGCAACCATTCTTGAGATAGCTTAAGTTGGTATAAATAAATCTTTCATACCTGAGAGTTTAGTTCAGAGAATCATAGCAGCATCTGTTTTCAAATTAATGGATTCAAAGCACATATCTGCTGGGTTGAATGTGGAATCTGTTGAATCAATATTCTGAATCACCATTCACCCTTTTTCTCCTTTACAAGTACAACTGGAGATGACCACAGACTTTCTGATGGCTATATCACATCTTCTTTCAATATTCTTTATACTCCTTCGATCCCACGTCTCTCAGTAGCTGATATGCTCTTTGTTTGATTGGAGCACTGTCACCCGTGTTTGTCCTATGCTTTAGAGTATTACATGCTGGTTTCTTAATTTTCATATTGAAGTAAAAAATGTCACTAAATTCTTCTGACTAACGCATCTTTTACAGTCAGTCAGCTAAGGATAAAAAATTTTCTTAACCTTTCTTAAGTGAATCACTTTCTGGATTTGTATTCTTTAGTTTCTTTCATCCTTATCAGTCAGCAAACTGATCGAATCATTTATTATTGTTGTCAAGCAGCCTATTTTTGTACCTTTTGGTAATATCCAAGTTCCTTGAGAGCAATTTGCTATCCATACTTCGAAGCAACCATTCTTGAGATAGCTTAAGTTGGTATAAATAAATCTTTCATACCTGAGAGTTTAGTTCAGAGAATCATAGCAGCATCTGTTTTCAAATTAATGGATTCAAAGCACATATCTGCTGGGTTGAATGTGGTTCAATTGCATAATTTGTTGTAGCAAACAAGGGGCAGTCTGATACATTTGACGTAGGATTATTTGAAAGAATTTCTGCAAGTTGAAATTCTTAATTTCCACAACCTATGATGGCATCTGTAGCCGAAAAAAGTATTTCCCATCACAGTATCATTTGGTGGCTACAGCTGGAATTCAAATGTTTTCGCAGTTCCATTTCAATTTACTTTCAACACATAATTTCTTGAGGCAGTTACACGTTTTCCCACATGCAATTTTCAATATTGGTTCAGAAAACAAAGGTGCATTTGCCTGTGTAATTTTTTAAAAATGGAGTAATTGGCACCTAAATCAATGAGAGCTTTTACACATTGTCCATTTAATATAAGTAATTTTCTTTTTCAACTAAATTGTGGTATATGTCAGAGGATTTTCTACAGTTGCAGCCTTACCTTCTGCACAAGTCGTCCAAATTAATTTTCCTTGTCAAGTCGACAGGGGGAACACCTGGAACAGCTTACAAGTGACTGCATCTGTCAGGAGCATCAAAAATAGGGAGAGCTAGTTCAAAAACTGGTAAAGCCAGACTGTATATAGTTGTCAAAACTATTCAGGGACTCATTGTCATTGTCCCTTCTAAATCTGGATACCCTAGAATTTCTTACATCTGCAAATATCTGTTGTTTTTATCTACAGTATTTCAGCACATGTACTGGACATCTACAGTGGTAACAAAATGGTACATAGCTAGTAATCCTCCATAAGTGTCTTACATTGGAGAGTGGTGTTGTTTCTGAATCTGTATCTTGTCTGAGGCCCAAATGAAACTGACTGTCTGTAGAGACGTGATATTGCATTTTCTTTGGCCTGTGAGAAGAACCATTACTTTCTCTTGGACAACCGTGGCAATGTCCATTGCAAATTCAGATTCGTTGTCTTGGCAGATTCAACTTAACTTTTTGAAGCTCTTCCTTCTTAATACTGCATATCAGTTAAATCATGTCATTGATTTCCATTTCAGCTGATTTTTTAAAAACAGTCTCTGTAATCTTGGTCGATTGATCCTTGTTCGTCAAACTTTCATAAGCGATTTTACTGTCCGATAATCTTGCATCAAGAGGATCAGATACAGATCCTCCACAATATCCTTCAGGCGATGAGCCAAGTTTTGTCATCTTTCATAGAAAGGTTGACTTTTTTGGCTCAGTCTTGGATGTAGGATTCGGATGTCTCAGCAACTCTCTGTACACGGGTAAACATACACGGGTAAGCAGTTACCTCTCAACTTTTTGTACATCTGTCTGGCAAAATGTATTCTGTAGTGCATTCTGGAATACACTCTAACTAGTAAGTGTCCTCATTGTCATAAAAAAATTGTCAAGTTATTCCGCCAAGGTAAAAAATTGTTTGCTTATGCCAGTGGTTGTAGGAGGCAATATGTTGAAAGTCCTTCGGCCACTTGCTAACATCTTGTTGGTCATCTCCAGAAAGGATACATGGATTTCTATGTAGATTACACCTCAAGAGTGGTATTGTGACAATGTTGGGCTTTTGCTTGGTTTCATTCGGCATCCTTCTTGGATATCTACTTGGATTAAACTCTGGAGGTAGTCTTTGAAACCAATTATTTCTGTAGCTTTTTAGTTATGCATTGTACTTATTGTTACCCAGCGCCTCCACCAAATTGTCATGTAGATTATACGAGTGTAGACTAAAGTAACTGCTTGTGAGGAAACACTGAAGGCAAAATAACACAAAGAATACTAAGCTCATCTTGAGACTTTATTTTCAGCTTAACTAAATGCTACATCAGTTTATATACAATTAATGAACTTTCTCAAACAAAATATTCTAGAATTTGAAAGTTCTAGAAATTAGATAAACGAATAATTAGCATAATGTCATTAATGAAAGAATAAGAACAAAACATAATGTAGATTTAAACAAAAGACCAGTTTTAAGTAACATCCCTCAATGTGACTTGAAGTCATAATCTATGGTTTTACAGCTCGATGCCATGGTATTTATAGATAAATGAAACAAGTTTCACTACAGTATAATTTACAGTATAATAAGTTTTGCTACAATACAATTCATGTAAGCCAATTTGTTAATGAAAATTCACCAACTATATATATATATATATATATATATATATATAATTGCTTAAAAAGAAACCATCAATTTTACAAAATGCTTAAACTAACATTTACAGTGTAGTGTGATATTTTACTATTGTCGAAGAGATTAGTATATTAAATAGTACATTTTTAATAAAAAACAAGCTTTCTATTAATTTTAGGGCTACAACACTCTTGTGTTAAATTATTATTGAAAGGAAACATTAAAAATTCATTAGAAAAAAACAATGATTATAAAATGTGGTTCGTGCAAATGGCATACGATCAGATTTATATAATATATATTTTTATAACAAAAAAATTGTACTTAAAAAAAAAGATGATGCTGACCTGCATAAATGAAATGGAGTTTTGCAAATCAGGCTGTCAATAAACACTTGAATGCACAAGGACTTTTTATTTGATGCTCAGTGTCAGTGTACTAAAATTACCAGGTCAAACATTGTTGGTTAAGCTCTTTTACAAGATCGATAAATCAGCAGCCGCCGCTGCACTGTAAAAATTTCATATGGCAAAAGGACTCAAAATGAATATAATTTAAAAAAACTAAAGAACACGCTTTTATTAAAATGTGAACTAAAAAGAACAAAATTTTAAACGTAAATTTTTTATTGAATAGCGCTAAGATATCCCACAAATGAATGTAACCTAATTCTTGAAATAAGCTTTGAATTAGAATAAACTATTGGTAAAAATGCAGATAAATATAACGTACTTTCAAAGAAAAAATAAAAGCGTGAGGTGCTCGACTTCAGTTGTTGTAAATTTTGGATTGTGACTATTTATAGAATAATTATAATTATGAGGATGTAAGGAGGAGCACCCCACACTTTTATTTTTTCTTTGAAAGTATGTTATATTTATCTGCATTTTTATCAATAGTTTATTCTAATTCGAAGCTTATTTCAAGGATTAGGTTATATTCATTTGTGGGACATCTTAGCTCTATCCAATAAAAAATTTACATTTAAAATTATTTTGTTCTTTTTAGTTCACATTTTAATACAAGCGTGTTCTTTAGTTTTTCAAAGTTATAATTTTATTTTACATTTTTTAGTCTTAAAGAAAAATTTAGGGAGGCATACTATTGTAACAATCGCAGCTATCGTAGATCACAATTAGGATCGTACAGTCCACAGCAAATGTATCGGAACACTAACAATAATCCCCGTCTTAAAAAAGTTCATTTAATACAGCTTTGTTAAACAAATCCTTGTCGAATCATGTTCTTACTCTGTCTAAGAATATGATTCAACAAGGATTTATTTAACAAAGCAGTATTAAGTGTACTTTTTTTGACGAGGATTATTGCTATTGCTCGGATACTCTTGCTGCGGAGTGTACGATCCGACTTGTGATCTACGATAGCTGCAGTTGTTACAATAGTATGCCTCCCTTAATCTACAACTAATGATATTCAAGTCTGTGCATTTCATTAAAATATCATTCTTTTTATTTTAATAAATTTTAATTTTTCTACTCTTTTATTATTTAATGCAAAACTGAGCCCTCCACTTATGTTTTTATAATTTTAATATGGCAATGGATGGAGTTCAAAAAATTTTCTTTCATGTCTTCACAATTTAGCCGTTTCATGCAATGTGTCACCATTACATCAATCTTTACTGCTAATTTTGAGCTGCCAAGTTCTATTTCAGGAACATTCAGTGCTTTACACAACTGCTCACTTCGTAAGATTGGCCAACTTGGACAGCAGTAAAGATACGGGATCCAAAATTTATAATTGCATAATCTACTGTGGTATATGGTAGATGGCCAACTCAAAAATATTTTTAACATTTGCCTTTCAGTTGTACCATAGCAGTATTTAGCAAAAAAATGTATCTCTGCTGGTTTGTTTAATGACTGTTGGAATGTCCGTATAATACACTTAATTTTGTCAGAAGTGTGGCCTGATAATCTCAGTGATAATATTACTTTCTCTTACCCAATATGGTAAAGAAAATATTGTTTTGGACTAAATTTTCAAAATTGAGTTTTTGTAATAATCACAGGTTTTTGAGGTCCTCGAGATACGAAAATAACATTTTTAGTGGTTGGTCTGTATGTGTGTTTGTGTGTCTGTTATCAGCATATCTCAAAAAACAAATAGCAGCAGAAATCCAAACACGGTATTTTAAATCTGTATCATATATTGATGCTACACTAAACTTTTCTTTGAGATCTTGCAAATGGTTTGCGTATGAGAGACATCAAAGACAATTAAAATATATTATGTCGATGGAGCAAATTTCTGTTTAGTACAGGGTAACATCTATACGCTGCTTTAAACAAAATGGAATGCACATATTTTTTATATACATAAAACATTCTTTTGTGCAGATTGTGATAAGGAAATCATTCAGCATTTGTTTACAGGGCTACCTAAGTATTTGGATATATAATAACTATACTTAGAAATATCTGGAAGTGTATTTCATTTTGTGTCAGGTGTTTTTTAATATAAAACTAAATTTAAGTACACAATATGATATGCATATAGTTTATAGACAATATACAAGGATACCCAAAGTTACCTTAAACGCTGTTTTCTGTTAAATTCAATTGATGAATGTGCTTTGTTACATTTTACTTTGTCGATGAACACTGCTCAAGAAGGAGAATTAATTTGTAATACCCATACTGTAAATAAATTATTTTTCAAAGTTCTATTTTCACTTTTGGTTTCTGTGCTTTGAGGTGTTCTCAATACGAAAGTTCAAATTTTAGTGATTAATCTGTACGTATAACTGTTATTAACATAACTTAAAAACAAATTACTGCATAAATCTATATTTATAGTATTCAAATGCAGGGTAAGAGAAAGTTGTGTGAGTGACTCACCAGATTATTTACATACTTCTATGTCTTTAAAAATTTTTTTAATTTTTCCCACTTGATGTTATACAAATAATGTGAAATCGTGTGCCTCATACAATAGCATTATATAGATTTTTTATTTGCCCTAGTGCCGCCTGGAACCTGCCCGTGATAGGAAAGGTTCCAGGAAACACTTTTATATAGTTTTGGTATTAATTATAAAGTCATGTACAAAATTTCTGTCAATCAGACGACCAGATGTGTCAGAAAATTGAATGGCAAGATTCTGTTACATACATTAATAGTTACATACATGATGTCAAATTAATAATAAGTGTGTTAATTTTCTACATTTTACTATGTTGACAAGGAAGGAAAATTAATTTTTCATGCCCATAATGTAAATAAAGTATTTATAAAAATTCTATTTTCACCTTTATTTTTTTAATATCATATTTTGAGGTGCCCTGAATACGAAAATCCAATTTTTAGCGATTGGTATATATGTATAACTGTTATTACCATAACTTAAAACCAAATAATTGCAGAAATCTGTGTTTATATTTATATTATTGAAATGCAAAGTAAGGGAAGGTCATGTGAGTGACACGCCAGATTATTTACACATTTTTAAATATTTAAAAAATTTATTGTTACTTGACGTCACACAAATGCGGCTAAATTGTGTGCCACATACGATTGTGTTTTATGTATATAGATTGTTTTGTTTGCCCCCAAAATATGCCCACTGGAGTTTGACCCTGATGAGAAAAGTGCTTAAAAATACTTGTGTATTTTATTGTCATCAATTATGAAGTTGAGTACAAAATTTCAGGTTAGTCAGATGACGAGAAGTAGTCGAAAATTGAATTGCAAGATTCTGTCACATACATTAATAGCTACATCATGTCAAGTGAATAAAAACATGTTATAAAGTCTAGAAATTACATAACATTAACTGAATAAATAACATAATGAATAAATGAGAAATAAATAATTTAGAATTAAACAAAAATCATTTTTAAAAAAATTTCCCGGACTGGGTTCGAACATTCGACCTTTGGGTCCGTAACCCGGTGCTTTACCTCACAGCCATGGCATTCAGATATGAAAAGTCTTTCATTACAATATAGATTTTTTGTCTGCCCTCAGAACTTACCTCCTAGAGTCTGCCCCTGTTAAGAAGGGCAACTGAAAATACTTGTATATAGTATTGTCATCGATTATGAAGTCTTATGATTTGAATTTTTTTTTTTTTTTTTTTTTTTTTTTCATTTAAGCTTCTAACGGACAATACCACAATCAATTTTGAAGTATATTGTCAGCAACTGGATAAACTGAATGATTCACTGAAACAGAAATGGTCAGAATTGATCAATAGAAATGTATAGTGTTCCACCAAGATAATGCGACACTACATACAAGTTTGGTAACTTGCCAAATGCTTTTAAAAGCTTGGATAGAATATACATCATCATATTTTCTAGACATGCCATCTTTGAATTATTACTTGTTCTGGTCTCTAGAAAAAATTTTAGATGGCAAAACTTTTACTTCAAATGAGAACATAAAAAATTACTTGGATTAATTTTTTGAATGTGGAATCATGCTTCTGTCAGAAAGATAGCAAAAGATATTAGACCAAAATAGAGAATATATAATTCAATAAAATATTTATACACTATAAGAAAATGATCTTTCATTTTCACCAAAAAATCCGAGTTACTTTCCGAACAACCTAATAGATATCAAGATTTATTATTACACATAACTTTTTTTTTCTTTCTTTTTCAGGAGCCTGGTTATTTGGATGAAATGTTTTACTTAAAAGAGGGTAAAGAATTACCACTGCAGCCCTTAGAAGCAGAATTATGTTATTAGGCAATGATTGATTCAACTTTTTGGCATTTTTCTTAATCAAAAATTTTATACCTAAACACTACTTAGAAATGTATATTTATGAATTATCAAATCTATTTAGTATTTACAATTTATGCACATTCCACGAAAAAAACATTTACCTATTTATACGATAAAATTTTATTATAACTCATTAATAATTTTATACAGGATAAAAGGCTTATAAAAGATTTCTTTTAAAACTAGTATGAAACACATTTTATAATAACACTTACAAATAAATATGTATTACAATTTAAATTTTTAAACAAGAGAGCTATATATTCAATTTTTACAATTTTAACTGTTAGTTTTATTTACTTTACATACATTTATGTAAACAAAATTGTTACTTTTTTTAATTAATCTAAAGTTTTTAAGTAATTTAAATGTTTTAAGAAAATGTTTAAATTTAGAATGGGAATGCTAGCTGATTAATCATATTTAATTTGAGATTTATATGTTCTAAATGAAGTTATTGTACAAAAGTGATATTAACAATTATCACTCTTTTTCTATTTATCCTTTATTATTAATTAGATTAGGCTCAAATTAAATTATAATTCATTCTCACCCCAATTCAGTACTACTAATTTAACCATTTGAGAACAGTATAATTGATTCTCACCCCAATTCAGTACTACTAATTTAACCATTTGAGAACAGTATAATTTTGTACTCTTTCAAAAAAAATGTAAACTTAGTAAATGTAAATTTATCTTCAGAAATTTCATTTCGTTGATTTGTATGTCAAAGATGTTGTGATATCTTTCTCTTTTTAGCTTTTATATTGATAACCGAGATTAACGGATTTTTATTTATTTTTTTAAATAAGACTTTCAGTTAGCTATACGGGTTAAAAGTATTAAAACTGTTTCTGTATGTCTTGTTTTATAGAGTTTTTAATACTTTATTACTTTAAGAAAGCTTATTTTTATTCATTAATATATTCTAAAGCTTTTATTGCATTTATTTTTTATTTGCATGCTATGCTTATAGAGCTTAGGATTTTTTTTTTTTTAAGCAGCACAACTTTCTCAAAGTATGTTATTTTTTATATTCAGAAACTTACAAAACTTAATTGATTAGATGGTTATTGGCAATGTATATTTATACATAATGTGCAATAAACATGGTTATTTTTAATTTTGTGTTTCTTGATATCTTATTTTAATTGAAAAAAATACATATTTTTATATCTAAAATATAAAGTTGCAATAAGTAATTTATTAATCTTTAATAAATACATGTATATTTTCAGCAATACAAAAATTTTACCAAATAAAAATATTAGAAACTTTAGTTTTCCTTTATACATTATAAATATTCTTTGTCACATATCATATGTGGCTCCATAGCAGGTTTTCTTCCCTTTCCATGAACTTTTAAATAATAAAAAAGTTCTGCTGAAACTATTATTATACCATGTGTTGATTCTCTCGTGCTGGCATAGACAAAGCATATATTTTCTAATTTTGTGTTTATACATATAATGTACTTACCAATACATAAGCCATGCTTCAAAATGCTAGAATCACTTACATGTTACGGACTATAGATTTTGGAAAATTTATATAAGACACTATAAATGAAGTTAAATTTGATTCAAAATCAACAATAAAATGTAAATATCCATCATCAAAATCAAAGATAAATTTACAAACTATATGTAATTTAAGGTTTAGAAGAGTTAACGTTCTTTTAAGTAATTCCAAAGACAAAACTGGAAGAGTGACATTTTCAAAAGTTGTAAAAATCTACAAAGTAGCAACTTCTCAAATGAAATAGCATTTCATCTAATGGATTTTACAAACATACAGGATGAGTTAAATATCACAAGGCATGTACAGTCAGTCAAAAAAAAAAACTAAACACCCCCACCTATCTCATCAGTAAATTGTTGCAGAAAGACACCAAAAGTACCATTCGTTAGGGAATTTTGTTCTCTTTTAAGCTAATTGGAAAAAAATAGCTTAAGGGGTCGTCTCCATATTGAAATTGTATCAAACTTTAATTTTTTCAATGGTAACATATAATTTTGATTTCGGATATCGATTCTACAGTCAATTTCATCCCCAGATATAAATTTGGAAGTCATATGGTGCATAAGTTTAGGAGTTATACACGTCTAAACTTTCGAGCTCCTAATGTTAAACTCTGGTTACACATTTATATTCATATCTCCTACATTTTTTTTTTTTTTTTTACCTGTTTTTTTTTATGATGTTAATAACAGGTTTTCCAAACATATTTATGACCTTCATTAAGATTTTAATATTTTTTATCTATAGAATAAAAATTATTAAATTAATATTTTAAAAAATTATGTATTGTGACCTATGATTTTTCTAACAGATATCGATTTCTAGCACCTTAAACAACGCGTATACAAATTTGCAGCTCATTGGGCCAAATAGTTCTTGAGATATTCCAGAAAAACGATCGAAGACCAAGTTTGGGGGCCATATAACGATTACAAACTGTATTTACAAGTAGCATTCACAACAATCAATTTTGAATTTTATTGCAGACGATATTAAGGGAAAAAAGTTTTAATTCACTTTAATATGTTTTTTTTTTTTTTTTTTTTTTCAGCTGAAATAAATTTGAATTTAATTCTGAAATAAATTGTATTATATTTTTAGACATATGTTAATTGAAATACAAGAGAACATTGAAGAATTGCATGCAATTTAACAATGTAGTTTAACATTTAATTATTTCTTTATTGTTTTAATTTATCTCTTTCCTTACTATATTACATAATGTTTTCGTAATTTTCTTTAGAAGAATTGTGATTTCTAATTTCTATAGTCGCTATTATTAATAGTGTTGGAAATATAAATTAACCAATTAAAATAATATAATATTACAGAATAAATTATTTCTTTGAGTTGGACAGAACTTTATAGCTGAGAGATAAGATTTTTACTTTCCGAACATACGTATGTAAAGGAAATATTGTAATCGTGACAAAAAATCAGACGTTTGCGATTATGGGATTTCTATACTTTTGAATTACACTGAATTCATTTTTACTAGTTTTCGATTATGAATGAGTGTATTTGTGTGAGTGAATACGATAGCGCCTAAATCCTCTGTTCAAATAAGTTGAAATATAGTAAGTGTATTGTATGGCACCATAGCACGATCACTGTTGATTTTGGTGAATCTAGCATTTAAAAGTACTTTTTACAGACACAAAAAAGAAATATTCTTTATCGTTATAGCCTATAGGGCCAAGTTTTTCAAACTGCGATAGCATCTATACACCATTTTCTTTTGAGCTAATACGCGTGTTATAATTGTCCGTCACACAAAGTGTATAGATTTTGATGTATCTTTATGGTTTTTCACAGGGACACAACAAAACTCTTTATCATTATTGTCTATGGATCCAAATAAAATAAAATGCGATAGCATTTAAACGCCTTATTCGTTTGAGTTAAAAAACTTTTATACGTGTTAATAATCACCCTCGCACAAAGTGTATAGATTTTGATAAATCTAGCATGTATAGTTTTTTTCTTTTTAATAGGACAGAAAGAAAAATTGTCATTATGGTCTATGGGCCCAAGCGTTTTAAAATGCGATGGTATCTAAACATCTTATTCTATTAAACTGAAAATTTATGCACATGTTATACATTACCGTCGCACGAATTGTATACATTTTGGTAAAGATAGCCTTTATAGATTTTTACAGGAACATGACAAAAAATTATATATCATTACGATTTATGGTTTAAAATTATATGAAGTGCATAATAGCGTAAAATTAAGCAAGGGGAGAAAATACTTGAACTTCCTGTAATATTTTACCATATTACCATGTTTTTATTAACTTCGATTCTTATTTGTTTGTTTGTTTGTCCAGTACAAATCTTGCAATCGATTTTTAACTAACTTCCCGACTAACTAGATATTTGAAATTTTCAGGACAGCTCACAACACAGAGACAATACATTTTTCTAATAATTTTAGTCAACTATTTCAGGTCCCGCTGCCTTCGGTAGCGCTTATATGATTCGACAGAAAATTTATTTAACTAACTTCCTGACTAGCTAGACATTTGAAACTTTCAGAATAGTTCAGAACACGGTGAAAATGCATTTTTTTAATACCTTTAGCCAACCGTTTAGGGTTCCTGCTGCCTTCGGCAGCGTTACCAGTACAAAGCTTGCAATCGATTTTTGACTAACTTTCCGACTAGCTAGACATTTGAAACTTTCAGGCTAGCTCAAAACACGATGACAATACGTTTTTTTATCACTTTTAGTCAATTGTTTCAGGTCCCTACTGCCTTCGGCAGCGTTTATATGATTAGACAGAAAATTTATTTAACTAACTTCCCGACAAGCTAGACATTTGAAACTTACAGAATAGTTCCAAACACGACGAAAATGCATTTTTTAAATACTTTTAGACAACTGTTTCTGGTTCCTGCTGCCTTCGACAGCGTCATCAGTACAAAGCATGCAATCGATTTTTAACTAACTTCCTGACTAGCACATATTTGAAACTTTCAGAACACGGTGACAACACATTTTTTTAATACTTTTAGTCAACAGTTTCAGGTCCCTACTGCCTTCTGCTATAATTTGCAACTGGCCGATAAAATGTTAATTGAGAAAGCGATTTTCTCTGAAGATAAGGATAAGTACAAACATTTTTTCTCATCAAAAAGCCGTAACTCCAAACTTTCATAAAAATCGCTTTGCCCATTTCCGAATAAACTCAATTTCTACCGTATGTTGTAATGTGTCGATAAAGAGTTAACAACGAATGCGATTTTTTTCTAAAGAAGAGGATATTTCCAAAAGCCTTTTCTCATCAAAAGTCCTAACTCCTAGCTTTTATGAAATTCACTATGTCTATTTCTGTGTAAACCGTATTTCTGGCAAACGTCGCAATAGGCCTTTAAAGGTTTAACAGAGAACAAGAAATTTTCTGAAGAATAAAATAATTCCAATCAATTATACAACCTCAAATTTTCATCATAATCCTTATACCTATTTACAAGTAGACCCAATTTTTGTCTTATGTTGCAATTGGCCGATAAAGGGTTAGTTGAGAACGTTATTTTTTTTTTTCTGAAGATGAGAGAAGACCATTCGTTTTAGCAGTCCCCGAAAAAATTTAGTCCGAAATATTAATCAAAATCGCTATATCCATTTCCAGGTAAACTCAATTTCTGCTATATGTTGTAGTTGGTGAGTAAAGGGTTAACTGTGAACGCTAATTTGTCTGAAGAAGAGATCCAATCGTCTTTTCTCATCAAAAAGCCCTAACTGCAACCTTTCACAAAAATCATTTTCTCCATTTCCGTATAAAGACATATTCTGACATACGATGCATTTGGCCTTTAAAGGATTAACAACGACAAGGAATATTTATGACAATGAGGATAATTTCTTCGTCTAAGCATCCCCGAAAGCACTTAATGCAAAACTTTCATCAAAATCCTTACATCAGTTGCCAAATAAACCCAATTTATTTCATTTGTTGCCATTGGCCGATAAGGGGTTAACAGCCAACGCAAATTTTTCTGAGGATGGTGGTAAGTCTAATATTCCGAAAAAACTTAACCCCAAACTTTCATCAAAATCCCTATAATCATATTCGAGTAAACCCAACTTCTGCTTTGTATTACAATTGGCCGGTAAAGGGTTAACTGTAAACGCTAATTTATCTGAAGATGAAATCCAATTGTTTTTTTCTCATGAAAAAGCCCTAACATCAAACTTTCATAAAATCTGCTTGTCCATTTTCGTGTAAAGCCGATTTCTGACAAACGTTGCAATTGTCCTTTAAAGGGTTAACATCGACAGCGAATTTTTTTGACGATGGGGATAATTCCATTCGTTTAAGCATGCTCAAAAGCACTTAACACAAAACTTTCATCAAAATCCTTATATCAGTTTCCGAATAAACCCAATTTATTTCATTTGTTGCCATTGGCCGATAAGGGGTTAACAGCCAACGCAAATTTTTCTGAAGATGGTGGTAAGTCTAATATTCCGAAAACACATAACCCCAAACTTTCATCAAAATCCCTATAATCATTTTCGAGTAAACCCAACTTCTGCTATTTGTTGCAATTGCTCGGTAAAGGGTTAACTGTAAATGCTAATTTATCTGAAGATGAAATCCATTTGTCTTTTTTTCATGAAAATACCCTAACATCGAACTTTCATAAAAATCACTTAGTCCATATCCGTGTAAAGCTGATTTCTGACATACGTTGCAATTGTCCTTTAAAGGGTTAACAGCGACAACGAATTTTTATGACGATGGGGATAATTCCATTTGTTTAAGCATACTCAAAACCACTTAACACAAAACTTTCATTGAAATCCTTATATCAGTTTCCGAATAAACCCAATTTATTTCATTTGTTGTCATTGGCCGATAAGCGGTTAACAGCTAATGCACATTTTTCTGAAGATGGTGGTAAGTCTAATATCCTGAAAACACTTAACCCCAAACTTTCATCAAAATCCCTATAATCATTTTGGAGTAAACCCAACTTCTGTACACACACACACTTCAATAAACTAGAGACGCGTTGGTTTATAGTCTGATACCTAGGGGGGAAAAAGAATAACAGAAATCTAATTTCAATAAAAAGCTTCTGAAAATGCGATAATAAAACATCAATTTTGAATCCCGGTGCCTCCCCCCCCCCTTTTTCACACACACAGGTGTTATCAGACCCTCCTGTGTAAACCTTTTTGGACAGAATATTTTTTATAGTTCGAAATTTCCACATTAATATGCTCATTGAAATTATATTCCTTTTGACGTATTTAGAGATTTGTAGATGAATGAAACGCATTGAATAATAGAAGAGAGCTATAATAAATTCGTTAAATCTGACCTAAATGGAAAAAAAAAAAAAAAACTTGGAGATAACCCCTTAAAGAAAACCTTAAATATCTGAGGAACTAATGTTGGTATCTTCGTGCAAATTTATATCTAGGCTATTTTTTGATGCTCTAGAATCGTTTTCTGCCGTCAAATTAGTGGGTTAACATTCGAATTTTCAAAGTTGGACCCATTTTTAATATGTAGACGACCCCCAATGTCATTTTTTCCTACATACAATAAAAGTAGACATAAATTCCTGACGATTGGTGCCTACTGCATGTTTCTGCGATAATTAGGTAATGAGATAGGTGGAGGTGTTTCGTTTTTTTTTTGACCGACTGTACCTTAGATTGGAATATACATACTATATATAATAATGATGATCTATTAAGCATAGTAGAAGCCAAGCAACAGATATAAGATCACTGAAACATCAATGACCAATAAGATTAAAAATTTCTTTGAGAAGTTCAGAAAAATGAAAAAAAAAAAAAATTTTATCAGTGGATGAAATACACAAATTTCAAGAAACCAGATTTATTAATTAGCAACCTGCAAAACAAATGACTTAAGAAACTATCTCAACAAATCTTAATTTAAATCCATAAGCTATACCAAAATTTATGAAAAAATAATTTAAGAAAGAAAGGAAGGAGGCAGGCAGCAAGACTTGTGACTTGCCTGTGGGGTTAAACTAGTTTCACGCCGGCAACACTCTCCCAGCCTGCCAAGACCAGAATAGGAGTCATATGGATTTAAATAAGCAATATTTCAAAGCGGATGAATAACAATGAAACCTCGAAGCAACAATGAAATTCACTGATTGATTACAATGTGTTTAATAGTATGATTAGAAGTTTAAGAATAGTTGACAACTCAAAAAAGAAGAAACTGAAATTATAATGGAATAAGAAAGTTTGCATAGTAATACAAAGTAAATGCAACAATCCTTCTGCCTTTTTTTTTTTTTTTTTTTTTTTTTAATTTCAATATCCCACCCAACCATCCAGCCTTACAACACCACCCCACCTCCGTAATCAAACATCTGCCCACCCAACCACCACCTTTTTTATTGTCTTTTATTATTTTATAATTTTTTTTTGTTAATATACACAAAAGTGTGCACATTTTTTTTTTTTTTTTTTTTTTAATAGTACTGACAGAGACATGGTTAAGGACGTAAAATAGAAAATACAAAGTTTTTAGGAAAACCCATTTTAGCAGTGGCTTTATCAGTTTATTAATATTCTTGTTTTTAAACTTCGCAGAGCATAAACTATTAATTCGAAATAAATGGTTAATGATGATGTTTCTAAATACTGAAAGATGCAGACAGGAATTAAAATGTGTAAATAAGTTTACTTTAAAACAAAAATCTTGCCGTTTGTCATAGATATCTGTGTAAATTTTATTACCATCTATGATTATTTTGAGATCTAAAAAGTTAATTGATTGATTAGTTAGAGTATTTTGAGTTAGCTTTAAATTAGGTGGATAACTTAAGGAAAAGTCATTTTGTGAGTTCTTTTTAGAAATTTTTATTCATGAATTAATCAACCGTGAATATTTATTTAAATCAAATTGGAGTGTACAGGTTGATATTTTTATTTATTACCAACTATGTGAAAAATACCAGCGCCGGGAATCGAACCCGGGCCCTCCGCTTAACGCACGGATGCTCTACCACTGAGCTACCCTGGCCGACAACCAGCTAGGCATTTCTCACATAATATACGTTGGTAAAGTCACCGAGTCTGCAAACGCAGATATATCAGGTGACACAATAATAATCGTAGCACAACTCCATAGACCACGAAATTTCAATTTAGAAATTTTTATTCATGAATTAATCAACCGTGAATATTTATTTAAATCAAATTGGAGTGTACAGGTTGATATTTTTATTTATTACCAACTATGTGAAAAATACCAGAGCCGGGAATCGAACCCGGGCCCTCCGCTTAACGCACGGATGCTCTACCACTGAGCTACCCTGGCCGACAACCAGCTAGGCATTTCTCACATAATATACGTTGGTAAAGTCACCGAGTCTGCAAACGCAGATATATCAGGTGACACAATAATAATCGTAGCACAACTCCATAGACCACGAAATTTCAATTTAGAAATTTTTATTCATGAATTAATCAACCGTGAATATTTATTTAAATCAAATTGGAGTGTACAGGTTAAAAAATTATTTATTATTAAAATAAATATTTAAAAATTATTTAAATAATTGTGAGTTCTTGTTGAGATAAAATACAATATCATCTATGTAATGATAAAATCAAACATCATCATGGCAAAATTGCTTTTCATAATAATAAAGATAGAAATCTGCCAAATATATATAAAGGGCGATCCAAAATAGTGATTATTCCTTAAACCAAGACACTTATAAACACACTTCCAATTAAAAACTTTGTTCTAATTAAGTTATTTTGCATGGCATTTTCTTGTACAAGGGGCTGTAAACATATTGAAATACAAAATTTAATTTTTATATGGTCCTTCCTTTGCTATCACTTATATTTCGAAAAAATACAGAGTGGCTAACATTAGAACTTATTTTCTGATGATTATTCCCTATTTTCCCTGACTTCTGATGTGTATTTCCCACAAAAATTTCACAACATAAGTGAAATATTTTGCAATTCACTTTCAAATATTGCATATTTTCACAAAATTTGTCAAAATTCCCCGGTTTTACCAGATTTATTTAAATTTACTGACTTTTCCATGATTCCCTGCCCAATGACCACCCTGAAAATATTGCTCTCGTTCTAAGAAGGGAAAAAAATATATCCTGAGTGTAAAATTTACTGAATATCACACTTTGAAAATTTGAGCATTTATTGCCCTGTTTTAAGCGGATTCCTATAAAATGAAATTTCTAATTACATTACATTTCAAATGATTTATGTTTTTCATCAATAGACAGCTACTTTTGACCATAAAATTTCTTTTCGCTAGAATTCTTTTTATAGTGCATGTTCGAATTAAGCTCTTTGCAGATGTTGCCTTTTATGTTAGTGAGAACTGAAATATATTTAAAATTTTTATTTTTGTTAAGTAAAGTAAACTTGGAGCTCTAATTTTCAATTTTGAAAAGAAATATTGAAATTTTTATTTATTTTTTGTATTTCATTAAGATAAAATATGACATATACAAAGAGTGGAATTCGAAAAACTAATAACAGATGGCAACATAAAAATCACAGCATAACCTGTACCATAGAATTAACACACAGCAATAGGCTGCAATTCTGTGGCACAACGCATAGCATTAGCTGTAATCAGAGGCTCAGTCAGAGCTCTTAACATCAAGCCACTTGGCAAGGAACTGACCTCAATGGTCAAAACGGGTTTCCTTTTATAGCCTCCGTATTAACCCCTTAACGATCTCATAATTTTCAAGAAAACTGTAAAAAAAAAAAAAAAAAAAAAAAAAGGTGCTTTTGACTAAATGTTGGTTTTCTAGTAAGTAGAAAAAAATAAAGGATATGTGTTTTAAACATTAAAAATGAATTTTACGTACAACACATTATTCATTGTTGCTATCCAAACTTCCATAAATATCACTTATTACTGAATCACTCTCAGATGCATTTATACTAAAATTGGAATCTGAGTCACTTTGTGATTCTTACTCTATAATGTACACATTATTAAAAAATATATGACCACAGAGCATATAACCACAAAACCTCATGCATTCAAAAGCCTAACTGAGCAAAGATTACAAATGAGTATTACAAATATTTTTAAAGTTGGATAGTGCTGACAGTTTAAAATAAACCAACTATCTCCAATTACATTTTAAATAGTTTGCTACTTCTATCTAGAGAGTAAAATAAGAAATAAAAATTTTTCCAGGTATCAGAAATGGTTTGTTTTTTAAATCTTTTTAGTGCCTTACTTTTGCATACTCCAGTCCAGAAATATCACGGGCATGAGAAATAGACAATGAAATCTCACCCCATAATTTTCACGGGAGTGAGAAAGAAGGGGTTTAATCAAGAATTTTCCAGTAACTCCTGAAATAATCAAGTTAGAGCTTAGATAATTGAAATATCAATAAAGATTTTCTCATCAAAGTTACCAAGGGGCAATAAAGTTACTAAATTCGTCAGCAAAACCATTACCTGCCCTGGTGAAGCTTTTTAACAAATTTGTAAGGGAAAATGAGCTATTTTAACGCAGAAATAAGCTAGAAATGCAAAAAATTAATATTTTATAATCTGACTATAAGCCCCTTTGAATGAAATTACATAAAAATAACTACTATTATTTATAAATTCATATCATTGCCCCCTCACAAGGACTGCAATATATTTAGCAGAAAATTGTATCGCTATTGGTTTAATTACATGCAGACTCAGGACTGGATTAAAATCGACATGGACAAGGTGATAAATTTGACACAAATTCATATCAGATGAGATACACAAGTACCAATCTATCCTATAAATACATAAAATTTCAAGATAAACCAGAATAAAAGATCGTCACAAACAGTGCATATGTTAAAATTCCTAATATCACATACTTTAAACATTTATTTATGATGAAAATAAGATATAATTGCATATATTTTGTAAATATTTCAAATTTTCTAGCACAAATTGTCATTAAATAAAATATTTGAGCTTATCATCATTAAAAATGATTCTTGAAATCTGCCTTTTTTTTATTCTGATCAATCTAAAATATATTTGAGCAATAAAATTACTACAGTCATCCCCACTTAATCGGGTAACACATAATCGAATACCCTGCTTATAAGAATATAAAGTTATAGAACCAATTTTTTCCCCATAGAAGTAATGTTAAATAAATTTCCTCGTTTAAAGAAATATTTTTTACAATACCACCCCACTTAATCGCATAAACACACAAAGTTTCTTAAATAAAATTCCTCTATTTAGAATAAATTTAAAAATACAACCTTTTACTTTCTTCATGTTCTTCTTTTGTGGTAGACTAGTTTCGTCTGGGGCGCCCCAGCTTGGTCACTACCTTCTTGGTGTTCGAAACTGAAGTTTTCACGCCTTCTTCCTCTTTTAAAAATTCTGCGCCATTGACGATTGAGCAGAGCTCCATCGTTGCCATTACAATTGTTGGAATTTGCTAAAATTTCTACTGACTCCCTGATTGCTACGTAACCATGGTTGTGATAGTTGCCCAACTTTTTTACTTGTTCAAATTTTATGTTAATCTCTTCATTTTTGTTTACTTGGGTTAAAGCAGTTGTTATTTTACCTGTTTTTATGTCGTGATTATGTTCTTTAATACGCGTCTTTATTTTTCTTTTTGTTTTTCCTATATAACACATTTCATTTTCTTGTTTATTAGTGTATGGTATTTTATATATTCCTGCAGTTTCTAAAGGATTTATTTTATCTTTGTCACTTCTAATTAGTTGAAAAATGTTAAGGTTAGGCTTTATAGGTACGTTTATATTATATTTTGCTGCAATTTTCTTAATTTTATTTGATATTCCGCGGTCATAAGGTATGGAAGTAGTATATTTAAGCTTTGGTTTTTGAAAATTATTAATTTTATTTAGACATTTTAATCGTTTTTTAAATAATTTATCTATTAACTTGTGTGATGTTTTTTCAATTATTTTGTTAATAGGGTCTTTTTTTATTTTTTCAGTACCTATTTCATTGATGGTTTCTTCTATTTTATTTGTGTATTCATGTCGGTTTAATATTGCAATTTTTCTAGTTTTATCTGTTAAAGTACATACTACTTTTTCATTTTTCTTTAAGTGCTTTGATGTCTTCTTGATTAATTTTATTATTTTTAATGGTTTTGCTGATTTCTTGAATTGCTACATTTCTAATATCTATTTGGGCTTCTTCTGGGATATTTCCTATAGCTGATTCTATTTTTGCGATGCTGTCTTTAATTTTAATTGGCTGATCTAAGATATATTTTTGTCCCATTTTTAATAAACTATCTTGGTGGCTATTTAGTTTTGTGTCGGATAAATTAATATATGGGTAAAAACTGAGTGGGGGGTTTGGTATTGTTTTTACGAATCCAATTATACAATTTTTTGTTATGCCTTTTGATTATTGAATTTCTTTCTATTTCATTATATATTTTAATTTTTCCCGATAGAATGGTCCATTCTTCTTCATTACAACAGTCCTTAAGATTTTTATACAGTTCATCATAAATCTCTTTGCATTTATACATATAGGATTTTCTCTGTCTAATGATTTTATTAAGTAATCTTCTTTTGAATTTTTTGACTTAATTCTTATAACTATTTAATAGAGTTTTGTTTCGTATTTTCATAAAATTTGGCGTTATTCTGAAATATTTGCAATCTTTTAAAAACTGGACATTTCTCTCGGAATTTATTAACTTTTTGCTAGCCTTTTTTACTTTACTAAAAACATTATACAAGTTCATTTTGAAAAAAAAAAAAAAAAAAAAAATTATAATTTAAACATTCCTACTAAACTTGAAGTACTATTGTACTAAAAATTCCTTTTTGCTTCCCTTCCTCTTTAAAAAACTTAACACCACCCCATATTAATTCCCAAAATACGATTAAATTTTGAATTTATTGTTTAATTATGTTGTAATTTGAGCATTCCTACAATACCAGATTGGGCCAAAACACCATCCAAACCACAGTCACGTAAAAAAAAAAAAAAATTATTTAATTAAACATTCCTACGAAACAGGAATGAAAAGAAGTACAAAAGTACCAAAAAGATTTTTCAATATCAATAACCACCCCTTCTTAAATCCCTATCAAATAATTAAATTTGAAATTAATATTTAATTATGCAATAGTTTAAACATCTCTACTAACCAGGAAAGTACTTAATTATAACTATCCGAACCACAGTTGAAAACGTAAGCGAAAATCAATTAAGCCTTTTAATAAACATGAGAAAAATATACTATATTACATTATATAATTAACACTAATCAATTTCATTTAAAATCTCTACTGCGTTTTAAAGTGTTTTCATTAATCCTGCAACATAAACAAAATGTTAACAGTTATCTATACGTTTTATCGAGAGAAAATTTACGTAAACAATGCTTAAGCCTAATAACCAATGTAAAGTAACTCAAGTTCATAACGGTAGCGGAACATATTACGAAATGCTATAATAGATAAAAATGCTCATAATAAAGTTCAGAAAAATAAATAATTCCTAGAAAAATTGAAATTAAAATTTTTTAAAACAGCTTATCTGACATTGTAATTTGGCACGATGAGGGCGAAAGGCTGCTAAACTTCTTTCCACCATGATAAAAACACAAAGTCCAGGTTCCGACTTGAAATACTTTAAACAATACTAATCCATGAAGTAACTTAATTTAGAATAAATTTAAAAATACAACCTTTTACTTTCTTCATGTTCTTCTTTCGTGGTAGACTAGTTTCGTCTGGGGCGTCCCAGCTTGGTCACTACCTTCTTGGTGTTCGAAACTGAAGTTTTCACGCTTTCTTCCTCTTTTAAAAATTCTGCGCCATTGACAATTGAGCAGAGCTCCATCGTTGCCATTACAATTGTTGGAATTTGCTAAAATTTCTACTGACTCCCTGATTGCTGCGTAACCGTGGTTGTGATAGTTGGCCAACTTTTTTACTTGTTCAAATTTTATGTTAATCTCTTCATTTTTGTTTTGCTGCGTAACTGTGGTTGTGATAGTTGGCCAACTTTTTTACTTGTTCAAATTTTATGTTAATCTCTTCATTTTTGTTTTATAAACAAAATGACTTTTGTTAGATAAATTATTTAAAAAAATTCTTCAATTCTCTTCACTTTTGTGAGATAAATTATTTAAAAAACGATTAAAATGTCTAAATAAAATTAATAATTTTCAAAAACCAAAGCTTAAATATACTACTTCCATACCTTATGACCGCAGAATATCAAATAAAATTAAGAAAATTGCAGCAAAACATAATATAAACGTACCTATAAAGCCTAACCCTAACATTTTTCAACTAATTAGAAGTGACAAAGATAAAATAAATCCTTTAGAAACTGCAGGAATATATAAAATACCATACACTAATAAACAAGAAAATGAAATGTGTTATATAGGAAAAACAAAAAGAAAAATAAAGACGCGTATTAAAGAACATAATCACGACATAAAAACAGGTAAAATAACAACTGCTTTAACCCAAGTAAACAAAAATGAAGAGATTAACATAAAATTTGAACAAGCAAAAAAGTTGGCCAACTATCACAACCACGGTTACGCAGCAATCAGGGAGTCAGTAGAAATTTTAGCAAATTCCAACAATTGTAATGGCAACGATGGAGATCTGCTCAATAGTCAATGGCGCAGAATTTTTAAAAGAGGAAGAAGGCGTGAAAACTTCAGTTTCGAACACCAAGAAGGTAGTGACCAAGCTGGGGCGCCCCAGACGAAACTAGTCTCCACGAAAGAAGAACAAGAAGAAAGTAAAAGGTTGTATTTTTAAATTTATTCTAAATTAAGTTACTTCATGGATTAGTATTGTTTAAAAAATTCCTCTATTTCTGATTTTTTCTCTCATTCTCAAAAAAAAAAAAAAAAAAAAAAACCTTTTATTAAAAACCTTACATAACTAAGGCATGCTTTTTAATCATGAGATGGTATTGCTGCCGAGGTGATAAAACACTGGAGAGCACTTCTCCAGTTCCAGAATTCTTTATGCACTGAAGGCGGTACACTTAAGGCTACCGAAACAGCTGTATGCTTCCCAAATATTTTTCTTTGGTGTTTCTGACGTAGTTTTTGCTGGTTTTAATTTCATCTTAAAACTATTTTGTAGTTTTAACATAGGCACTGTCCTCTGCCTTTGAGTAAGCTAGCCAAGATGAGCAGAACTTCCGAGTGTAATAAAGTTTTCTTTGACCTGATACAGCACTAGTGAGAGTCACAAGAAAATTATAATTTGCATATAGTTCCCTAAAATTTTTCAACACTGTTATTCTATGTTCACCAATGAGGTTCAATTTCTTGACACAATTAGAAATATCTACAGCCAAAATTTCCATTTCAACTGTGTTTGATATTGTATTTTGTCCTACTTTTAAATTCTCACAAGTGGTTAAAAACAGCCCAGGATCACTGCTGTTGCTTGCAACTGCAGTCTCATGAATGTCACCATGGCTCAGAGAAATGTCATTGGGAAAGTTACTATTTTCAATCTTACTTTTTCAAAAATAATTTTTCAGTGTCTATCGGCTGTTTCCCTTTTAGTTTTTTACCCACCATCATTTTTTGACTTGGCTCCTCAGTTATTAAAGTACAAAGTTTGTTAGATAGCTGAAATATGCACATCAACATATGCACTGGTCGTTAAAGATACTTTTCACTATTAGATCAGTTAAAACTATTAATTCACTATTATCAAACTGCATCATAATATTGCACTATATGTTAACTCACAGCAACACTTCATTCGCAAAGTGTTGGCATGATCTATTCACTTCCACATTCCACAATTTTCTCACTAAGTAAACCAAATTCTTGAGCTTTTTAAATGAACAGCCTAGTGATGACAGTAGCCTAGTTATTCAGATCATTGATTTTTCAGCCCAAGGGGTTCTGTGTTTACACAATCAGAATATTCACAACCATTAAATTTGTTCTTGTTCTACAAGAACTTTTTTTTTTTTTTTTAATGTTTTATTTTAAAGTTATAAAGTGCAAAAAAAGCACTCTCTTCAATTTTTTCCACTTTATAACTTCAAAATAAAGTGTTAAAAATTAAAAAAAAAAAAAAAATATGGGAAAGTCAAAGACATTTAATTATTCTAGTTTTTATTATTATTATGTAAACAGAATTAAAAAAAAAAAAGAATTGAGTAATTTTCATAACAATTTTTCCTATACAATAAAATGGGATTCGCCTGCTGCTAATGATACATGGGGAGTCTGCAAGAGTTGAAGAATACTCAACCATTATACATGTACCATTACACAGTTATTAAAAAATACTACAACTTTCTAGCTTTATACATATTTAAAACCATCTATTTATATAATTTGCAAGAGAGGTAACAATTCTGGTTCGTACTCATCTATATAGCAAGTTGCTTTTCATACTTCAGTTAATTTTAAAAAATCTAATTGTCCGATCAGTAAGCTGTTTAAGTCCGACAGATTAAAAAAAAAATCACCCCTTTCATTTGGTACTTTATATGTAACGAAGTTTTGATTAGACTTTTTAAAATTAATTAAAATATGAAAATAATAACCTGGTTTTAACTTCAAAATTGGAAATTTAAATTTATAATTGCTGCAAAAAAAATTTACAATTTTTTTTTTTTTTTTAAACCTAATATGAAATATGCTTTCACGCAAAAAATAAAAAATTATAAAAGATTACACTTGCTCACGCATATGAAAAAATGAAAATGGAGCAAAAAAATATATATATATATATATAATCTTTTTTAATATACTTCAATTTTAGATTTTTTCATTTTTTGTTTTGTTTAAATAGTTGTTTTTGGCACGGATGAATCGTGCTTGGCATGAAAGCTAATTCATTGATAATCCTGGGTAATATTTTAAAATTTTTATGCTGAAATAGAGTGGACGTTTTTCGCCAAGGACTCTACTTTTGTGAAAGCCACTTAGGCCAGGTAGCACATCAAAAATATAAATAAATTATAAAATATTGAAAAACAGAAAAGAAGGAAAAGAAAGAAGCAGAAAAAATAATCGCTTAAATTATGTATTTTTATCTAAAATGGTGATAAAAATTCTAATGTCGACAAGGGGAACTAATATTAAGGCTGTACTATGATCAAATTTACATATTTATTTTTCTATATACCAACTACTATTAACTAACTCAACTACTATTATAATCACAGAAAATTAACTGTCTCACGCATTAGATGTAGCCGATCATAGCATATTTATGTAATATTATAGTTGATCAAATAAATCAAATAAATATAGAAAATAACGTGAAAGAAAAATTTATGTATACCACGTATAACGTTGTTCATATGTAACTGGGATTCAAATATAAAATTGCTACTTCAATTTTTGTATACTGTCCGTTTTGAAACTGTCATCTGATAAGCACCCAAATAGAAGCCCACTGGTAAGCTATTGTCACAGGCAATAGGGACAGGCTCCCGAGAGCCTGCTGCCTTCTTCCTTTTGAGCAATTTCATGATTTTTTTAAATTTTTATTTTTGTTTATAAAGCGATACAGAAAAGAGTTTCCTTTAAATATAGTGACCAGTGAAGCAGGTAAAGCCTTCGTTGATTCACTACCTTAACTGATTTCACATTCCGTCATTTTTGACAGAGTTATATACTAGTTAAATAATAATTTCTAATTTTTTTTTTTTTTTTCTTTTTTTGAATAATTATTTATATTTTTCTTTGAATAAGTTTGTTTATTTTGTAGCCTTTAATGTATTAGTTTTATTTTAGAAAATCTTCGTAATTAAGAGACTGAAAATTTTCGGTAAATTTTCTGACTGCATTAACACACTATCGTTATTTAAAACAAAACAACAACAACAACAACAACAACAAAAAATTGTGTCCCTGAAAGAGTTAAGTTGGTCTGTTGTTGGAAATACTAAATATTTAATTGGTTATAGCTTTTTACGTATAATGTTTCATATTGATATGATTTTTAGTTTTTATTTATACTAAAATATTCTAATCTTTCATTTTTTTTTTTAACATAAATTTTATAAAAATATAAAATATTTATGTAATTTTGTGTTCTATATCAAACATAAACAAACAAAATCATTTAAAATATTTATTTGTGTATCCATACAATATCAGTACAAATATATTAAACAAAATAAGCATTATAATACTGTTTAAATTTAGGCATTTTGACAAATTTCTAACATTGGCTAAATATATCTGTATAAAATATGTATTGGCTATAACATATCTGCATAAAAATTAACAATAGCTCTCACTATGAATATAAATCACATATATAAAGAGATCACTGTATAGTAGAAAATTTTGAAACAAATATATAATGAAAAAAAATAATTCTAAAAAACAATTATGTATAATAAAATAAGTTTACAACTTTTAATAATATATAAATGCTGTAATATAAAAGCAGCAATACAAATGCTCAAATGTTGAAAATTATTATAAAAATTAATGGCACATATCATAAAAGAGGGAAGAAAGAGAGCTATACTAAACTTTTTTTTTTTAGGGAAACAATTTAAATAGACTAACACATTTCCAAACTAATAAATAGTTTACAGCTAGGCAACAAATTGGAAAAAAAAAAAAAAAAAAAAAAAAAAAAACTATACTGAAAATTGACAATTCATGAAAATATTCTATTTTAAATAACTATGGAATCAACTAGCATAAATATTTTCTAGATTTTAACTTAATAAACCAAAGTTTTTGAAGAGGATGGCAAGCATTAAATTTTTTTCCAAATTCCTCAACCATTTTTCGATATTTTCACTAATTCCAGATGCTTATTCCACACATAAATTTACGTAAGCAAATAACTTAGCCCGTTAGAAGAGTGAGCTTTCTACTATACCTTATTTCCACAAAATTTTTAACCAATAAATTTACAAAACAGACAATGATAAAATGAAACTTTAAGCATGAGTAAAATCTACATTTTATTAGCAAAATTATTCCTTTATAATAAGGAATTTTATCTGACTTCTTTTATGTTGTCAGTATTTTCATAAATAAATATTCTTAATTTTTTTTTTTTACTATATGAAACAGTTGCATATTTTATAATACTAATATACAAATATTCCATGTAGAATATTCTATATGTAGAATATATATAAAGTGTATCAGAAAATTTTGTCTGTTTAAATTAAAAAGTGAACAGAACATTCAGGTACATCTAATATATTTATACAATTTATTATTTAATGTGTAAATTTTTCATGCATAAAAAACAGAACACTCTGGGGGGGGGGGGGGGGAGGGGATATCATGCATATGTAGGAGAATAAATTATTTCTAAATTACATCCGGAATGTAACACTAGTTTGTCCAAGGAAGTAATTTCAACTGCTTAATTTTGTTAAATAACCATATATATATAAAATGATACAATTTCTTAGATTTTATGTAAATCTCGATACATAAAGTAAGTTCATTTACTAATAGTTCATATTTATCATTACCTTGCTTTTTTTGTTTCTGATATCTATATTGTTCAAAACCAGTCATTTTGACTGCTCAGGCAATCGAAAGTTAAAATGAAAATATGATTCCATTAATGGATAATCCCTTTGCAATTTTCTACAGTTTACTTAATAAAACAGATTGTAAATAGGATAATCATAACAACTAATAAACAGGCAACTAAAAAAATCATAACAAATATTTCAATAAAAAGCATGGCACAAAACAATATAAACTATAATGGCACAATAGTTGTAAAAATGTAAACTATAATAACCAACTCCAAAAACAATAATCAAACTAAAAATCCTCTACCTTTAATACAACAGAAAATTTGGTACAGATTTATTTACACTTTCCACTGACAAAATTTTTACTTTTAGTGTCAGTTAAGGCAGTTTTTGTCATAGGTGACTACATGTTAGTTATTTCTTTTATTTTCTGGTAATACTTAGTAAATTTCTGAATAATAAAATTTGGCATATATTTACAGGTATTTTTCAATGCACTACACTTTTCCATCACTGAAAAAGTGGTATTATTTCACCATTATTTTTTTTATTTCCTTTTGATTATGGCTTCTGTAATAAGTGATTTTATAGTTAATATCGAAAATTTTCAAGGTATTTTGTGTGAAGTGTTTTAAATGAGAATAAGTTATTATTATTTATTCATTTTATTTAAATTGTAATTATATTGTTTACTAAAATTTATTCTATCAAATATTATATTTTTCCAGATTATGATAGAAATAAAATTGGAAAGATGCAATATTAAATAATATCTCTCCCCCCCCCCCCCCTCAAGTATTTTGTGTATTTAAAAAAGTATAAAAAAATATTGCTTTAGCATCTTGTTTTTGCATTGTTAATTTTATTTTTTAACATATATGTTTTAGATTTTTTGCTTATTTGTATAAGCAAAAAGAAATTGTGAAAAGTGAGATAAGTTTAAAGAAAAGAAATTAAATTGACCAAAAGTTACAGTTCCTTACATTTACAAAAAGTCTTATTGAACATATTTTGTTCTTTTTCTTATTCATCTGATGAGTCAATTGATGTAATATAAACCTATATATATATGCCAAAATTTATAATTGCTGTTGTAAATGAAAGTGTTTAAATAAAAACGAGAGAAATTTTTTAACAATAGTTAATACTAAATAGTAGTTAAAGGGAAAAAATATATTCAACATATGTAATTAACAACGCACACCTAATTAACAAGTAACCTAGGTAAATTTTATATCACTTTTTTTAATTGTATGAACACAACTTTAACAATATAAAAAGAAATTAATTTATTAAGTTTATCTTAAATGGACTTCTTAACACATTTGCGACCGCTGACGTGAATTCCCATCATTTCAACTTCTATAGCTAGTTGCCGCTGACGTAAATTCACGTCTTTTCAGATTCTATTCCTGGTTACCACTGACGTGAATTTACTTCATTTCAAGAATTTCTATGGAAACAATACTTCAGTATTATTTCGATAGTATTACAGATTCGTTCTAATATAATATAACAAATCTTCATTACAAGCTTCAGTTAATTTCAAGAGTAACATTTCAAAACATTACATTCAACTTTTATCCATGTTTAAACATCAAAAGTTTGCAGCAATTAGCTTTAGTTTACTTCAATATTCCCCGACAATCAGTTTTAGAAAAGGCAAAAGTATACCGGTCGCGAAAGTGTTAATTTGATAATACATATTAAAAGAATATTTTATTACAATTTTATTCATATATATATATATATTTAACAATTTAAAAAAGTTTGAATATATTGAAAACAAATCCCCTTAATTTATAAGTATTAGTTTTGCTACAACACAAAACTCTTAACTTAAAATAAGGAAAGATAAATGTCATTTAATAAAATGCAACTTTCATTTTTTGAGATCTCTTAGAATTTTCAATATTAATTTTCATGGTTTGTCTGCATATTCTGTTGCATATAAGCCTTCTTGCTTAAGCCTCATTAGCATTGGTTTGTAGATTTCAGGAGCCATGGGAACAACCATGCCCTTTGTTTGAATTTCATCTAAAAATATAATAGTTTATGTCATCACAAATCACTTCTAAATAAAACAAATAACAACATGATATGTATATTACCATTACCCGACTACCGTATATATATTTCTATATACGGTCTCTATATATGACTATCTCATATATATACACAGGGAGAGAGAGAGTTTTAGCCCACAGACCACAATGTATAAAAATTCTAATTTGTATATAGGTTTAAAATGAAAAAATCTTTAAGCCCTACATTTGTGTAAATCGGTACAGTTCTTGTGATAATAACCTATAACATTCCTACTAATTTATATCTTCATTGAATGTAGAGTTTAAACACTATTGCACTTCAAATACTTTGAGTTCAATGACCATAATATGATGAATATTTCTTTGTGTCCCTGTGAAAGAACTGTATGTCCTGTGTTCATCAAAATCTATAGAAACTGTGCGATGGTGGTCTATAACTTACCTACCAATTTTTTGCTCAATTGGATAAGGCATTTAGATGCTATTGCACTTTACTCATGAAAATCATGTGACAGTGACCTCTAACATACCTACCAACTTTTAGCTCAATTGAATAAAGCATTTAACACTACCACACTTTAGATTATTTTAGTCCATAGGCCATAATGATTCTTTGCGTCCCTGTGGAAAAACTATAAGTGCTAGACTCATCAAAATGTGTGACCGTGATCTACAACATACCTACCAGCTTTTAGTTCCAATTAAAGCATTTAGATGTTACGTTCAAATAAGATACATGCATAACTTTAAAAATAGCAAAAATGAACTCAGGAGACTTCAAAATGTATAAATACACCAAAAACTCAAAATAAAATTTTTTCATGACTTTCCTTAAATAATTTATGTTCAGAGAGTAGAGAATCCACATTTTAGCATACTTACTTTCTAATACCATTTTGGCAGCAATTGCTGCTGGATAACCCACTGTTTTAGCCATTGCACTATAGCCATCTTTATCTCCATATACCACAAAATCAATGTGTCTTGTTTCCTGAAATTGTATATATAATTCTGTTTACAGAATTCACTCTAAACTTAACTAAAAAAAGCATATTAAAAAAGAAAATAATAGGGCATATTACTGTTTTATTATCAGGCCACTGGATACCAATATTATGCCTCAGAATGATAACATCTCGTTCACCAGGTTCTGTAAAATGAAATTATATGTATCAGACATGTACACTAAATTTAGCATAGTATTTTTAACAAATAGACTAGTTAATTTGGTATATATGCATTCAAAAAATTGTTTACAAAACAATAGTATATAATTTAATTATAATATACCATAAAATTGTCTTAAAAAAAAAAAAAAAAAAAAAAAAAAATTGAAAAATTATTTTAAATTGAAAAACAGCAACAATTTTTCTTCTTTTTAATAGTCTGAGTATAAATGCCGAGTGAAAAATTTTTTGTTCTTACAATTTTAAAAATGAAGAATTCATTAAACAAGGAATATGCATTAAATTTTGTTATCACAATAGCTACAATAAAAACCACAATATATATCTACAATAAATCTTAAAGGATTTTTTTAAAATTTATATATTGGGGCATTCTACAGAAGAGACCTACAATTTGACAACTTAAATATTTAAATAAAAAATTTTAAGATAAGTCTTTAAAAAATGTTATTGTATAAAAAATATATCTGTGATTGGGGCCCTATAAATTATGTGATAATATTTTTGAAATTATGAGGACAATGTGCAGATGACTGATGAAGTGCTACACACATACACCGGACACACACAAAATAAATTGAATTAGAGTATTTATTACAGAAACTATTTATTGCTTACCTTGTTATGGTTATAAACAAACAATTACTTTTGAAAGAATACTTTAGTAATAAAATAAATCTACAATTATTATACAGTGATTATTATCTTACAGTTTATTCGATATTTGGTAATCGAATAATCATTATTCGAATATCGGTTTATTAAAGTGAACTGATGTTCATCCAACAGTCAAAATATTTTAAAGTGTGTCAGTGTATTGCAAATATTTGACTGCAACCCTACTCTTTCTCAGTCTACAGAATGTGTAATCGCTTCTCTTTCCGTATTAGTTCTGGAACTTTTGTGAAACTGCTTCTAAATTCCAGTATTTTATCATATTTCAACAGGAATATTTTATCACACTCTTCAGAGGTTAATCCAGAACAAATTTAGTGCCGCATAGAGGCACTTTCACAAAGTCAATTTTTAGCAATGAGGTACCTTCACAAATTCAACTTTCAGCAAAGAGGTACCTTCACAAAGTCAATTCTCAGCAACATAACTGCACACTAAAATATTTTATAAGCTTCACTGCATCGAAAACAGAAAAATACCCTCAATTTGAATATTTACTGGAGACGATGATAAATATCTAAGTAAACACCTACTCCTCTTACATATAAGAAACAACTTAACTCGCCCATACATATATATTTATTTTTACAACTGTTTCATTTTAGTTTTTAAAATGTATTTTAAAATTTAAAAAAACTGCTTTACGTATTTTAGTTAATTGTTCTGAAGTATCATTAATTTTCACAAACTTACTTGATGTTTTCACAAATTATTTTATAAATTCACAAATGGGGTACTATTTTTAAAAAGCTGGATTAATCCCTGCTCTTTGTATTCAGTATAATTATTGACGGATCTTACTGATTGATTGTCTTATTGATGGATCATCAATTTCTGCAATACTTCTTAACACTACATCGCCATCAATGCTCCAGTTGGTCATTTAGTCTCGGTCAAACCCCTGAACAGCCTTCATAATGTTCTAACTAGGTTGACAAGCTTGGCTCCTAGCTTCTTAAAGTTAAACAGTTTTGGACAATAGTAAATATTTAGTTTTGCTATCGTTTAGTGAAATAATTTTTGTAGAAATAATTACCTACAACTTTTCGAGAACAGATGCATCCCATTTAAATTTTTGTTTAGATCGAAGGTAGAGTACTTAGTTGCATGCCTTGTAAATAAACACCACATGTTTTGAAGAAAAGAAGTATATCAATCAGAATTTGTGCACATTTATTTATTTCCTGTGTGCTTGGCTTAAAAAACTTTGTACAATTAGCATTGGCATAGAGAACTGGAGGAAGGTAAGTCACCTATTCCTGGGAGGTTTTCAGAAAGAATTCTCTCATTTTAGGGTGATCCGATTTTTCTGTAGGTACATTGGCACTTACGAACATGTCGATAATTTCAAAGTACATAAAATTGCATGTTTCACTACATTCAGTCTGCCCTTAATCAATCATAGATGATATTGTTGCTTAATATATATGAAAGGATAAAAAGAATTTAGATTTTAAATTGTTATTATAAATTAATATTAAGTGATATCTTAATAGTAATATCTCAGAATAAATCTTAATTTTAAGAACAACTTAATGGGAATTCTATTCTAGAGCACAAGTAAAGTTAGTTTTCCAACAAAGCACGTCGTAACCCAGGAATCAGATTTGAGAACAGCTTTTAAAATAAAAATTACACAATCGTCAATTTTAGCGGTAAGACAATGCAGAGTACTTAACCCCAGATGTCCGGGATAACCAATGATAAAACATAGGTGGGAATAAGATCAGTTAATTATCCAATAAGAATTCATATGTGAAGTTTGGCCTCATAAAATCATTAGATAATTAGCTCAGCTAATTATCCAATAAGAATTCATATGAGGAGTTTGGCATCATAATTAAAAATGAAAAAAAAAAAAAAAAAAAATCTATAAATTTGCTTTAAATTGTTACAGATTTATGGTTCAACCTTTCATTTTATAGATATTGATGAGTTCTTTTGGAAGATACTCATATAAAAAATTTACACCCTGGAGGGGTATCAGAGCCCCTACATTTAAAAAAAAAAAAAAAAAAAAAAAAAAAATAATTGACAATTACTATTATAAATAAATATTTATTTATTTATTCATTTCATATTGAAAAATTAAAAATAATTCTCATTATGTGCATGTATGTGAAATTTTGTCCTATACTGTCATATTGAAAGTTTATGAAAAAACTGGATGACAGTACCACCTCTTGAGCAATTTATTTCCAAATGTAATCAGCACCAACTTAAGTCAAGGTCCAATTAAACATCAAGTATGGTTCAATTTCATCCATTGGTTCATTACAGCATCCACAAAATTTTTGATACACTCACACAGACAAACATTTTCTAAAAATAGTCAAATTGTGTTCTTGCTTCTATATAGGGTAAAATACAGCAGCTATAACTATGTTCATTCACGTAAGTGACATATTACTTTCTGTATACAAATTCATTATTTTTATTAATTCATATTTAATTTTTTTTTAATTACTTTATTTAAATAAAATATCTAAAGAACATTGTACTTCTAAAAATGAAATAAATAATAATTTTAACAATAGTTATGATCTTGTATCTGTTGCTTGGCTTTTACTGCGTTTAATAAATCATTATTATATATATACAGTAACCGCCGCTTAATACATTCACTGGTTAATAATAAAATCAGCTGCTTAATCTGATCAAATTGCCAAGACTGGAATCAAATCAATACAACTACATTTAAAACCTTCGCTTAATAAATTCAGCATCACCGATTAATAAACTCAAAATAAATAAATAAATAATAATAATAAAACAATCTCAGCAGCAAAAATATCATTTATGTATACTTTTTTTTTAAATTTATATTGTGATTCTTTTTTTAATTTTTGAAAAAGAAATTAAAGCACAACAATCTCTCCATTATCTCTCATTGCCCAAAATTTTACACTTGCAGGATAGTTAGAAATTAAACACACCCAGAACTTAGCTCCGTAAATATTTCAAGGAACGTATTTTTCAAAGAACAGTAATAAGTTACAAGTTTGATTTGATTTGCAAACAATATATATATATTTTAATTATTAAAAGATAATTTCTAGTTCTTATTTTGAGATAACTATAAATCAAGAGGTTTAAACAAAAGATTTTTAATTTATAAGAAAAGCTTTAAATTTTAAAGTAATGATGATTTTCCTCAAAGGAAAGTGCATAGGAACTTGCAATGCGTTTAATTTACTTTTATCAAAGGAACAATTAATTATCTATCAAAAATTAATATTGTTTATTAATTCCATTATTCGTTACCGTTTGACATTTCTTTGCAAATTCAGTGAAGTAATACCTTTTCCTAGAGTGCAGGAACGTTAAACGGATATAAAAATCAGCCGTTTAATAAAATCACTTTGGCTCAGGATGGATGTGATTTTAATAAGTGGCGGGTACTGTTTATTATATATATATATATATCTCAAAGGTATTATTTTATTTCCAAAGAGCAATAAGTAAATATTTTTAAAAATTACTTACGAAATGCAAGTTTATTAGCCAAGAAATGAGTTAGAGTATCCAAAGGTGTAGAACACTTAACTAATTCCTCTTCTTCTAGAAGTCCCATTCTACATAATTATAAAATAATTCTGTTTTTGTTCTAATTGAATTAAAGAATAATGAAGATAAAACAGTAGTTTTATCTAATTCTATCAATATTACTAACAAACATTAACATAAATTTTAGAAAGATAAAGATATTTTAAACTGTCACACAATAGAGTTTAGAATTCATATTATTTGTGGCTCTGTTAATGGATAAGTGTTTGTTTTACATGGATGACAGAGTTTCACTCACAATCATTGTAAAAAAAAAAACTATTTGTAGAGCAAAAATAGAATGATGCATTATAAGATGGCAACTTGCTAGATCAATTTCTTAAAAAAAAAAAAAAAAAAACATACATATATATTTTTTAATTGAATTAGTTAAAGCTGATTGTACTTTCTCCATTTTTTTTTTTTTTTTTTTTTTTTTTTCTGGACTAAAAACATATTATCGGCAAAAACTCTGAATAGAACAATAAATTTTCCTGAATATAAAAATAAATGACATTGATATCAGATTTCTGCCAGATTTTGCTCTAAGTGGAGCATGCGTTATCAGGAAAGCTAATTTTATGGAAGATAAAGATCCAAACTGAATTTTCATCCGAAAAATTTCCTAATTCTAAATTTTTATCAAAATTAGCCGAGCAGTTGCTTCAGGTTTTTGCCATATTTTGATTCAGGTAGAGCGTGAATTACCATGCTAATTTTTCTAAAGATGACAGTAATTCAGATCGAACTATCATCTCAAAAAACTCCTAAACTTAAATTTTTATTAAAATTGTTAAAGAAGTTTCCAAGAAAGCCAGGTTTCTGTTATATTTTACACTTGGATGAAGCACACATTTACCAGCAAATGATAATTTTCCTGAAGATGAGGATTAGTCAGATCGGCTTGAAGTAAATAAACTTTAACTTCTAAATTTTTATTAAAATTATTCAATCAGTTTCCTGGAAAACCAGGTTTCTGCTATATTCTGCCCATGGCGAAGCAAAGGTTTTTAGCGAATGCTGATTTTCCTGAAGATAAGAATAAGTTAGATTAGTTTTATCATCTCAAAAAACTCTTAACTCTAATTTTTATCAAAATCATTTGAGCAATTTTCTAGAAAACTGGGTTTCTCCGTTATTTTGTTTCCAGTGGAGCACTGGTTAAAAGCGAATGATAATTTTCCAGAAAATAGATCTGAATGATTTCATCTAAAGAAAAATCTTAACCCTATTTTATTTTTATCAAAATAGTTAGAACCTTATGTCAGAGCCATTTTCAAGAAACCCACAACAATCTTGCACAAGAGTAACTTAATAATAAAGAGGATATAGAAAGTAGCTGGACATGGGTATTTCCTTTCCAGACACACTAAAATTATTACTATTCACTAAATTATTACTATTATTACTTAAAATGCAGTTTTCAAATTTGTTAGCTGGGGCTTTGTCTGCAACTGTGAGGAAAACAATGTTAAAAATGTGTTCAAAAAGTCAGTAAAATTTTGAAGGGAATCCGAACCTTGTAGACCCCCCCCCCCCCCCCAACAGCTATGACTTTGTTCCCAATAGTCGAAATTTACAATATACCAGTGTTTCTACTATGGTAGCGTTTTTGAAAAATGTGAAATGTTCATTCAAATATCTAAATAATTATAAGATAAAAAAAAACTTTTTATATACCATGTTTTTAAATTTTCTGTTGAATCATAGCTATACGCAAGCGAAGTGTGATGTCACTAACCGTCAGTGGGGCCAAAAAAAAGAAGATTTCCTGTATTAATTATCTATTGGATTTTTTGTAAAAAAATTACGAAAAATTATTTTCCCCATATTTGGATATTGTTATATATAAGTTATTGTCTACATGTGTTAGATTGAGTTACTTTTGCTGTAAAATTGATAAGCTTTTAATTTTAAATTTCAAAATTGCGTCGTCCTTGGCGATTTTTGTATTTGGCGATCAAAAACATAATACGAAAATATACATACCAGATGTATATTTTCGTAATATGCATTGTACGATATATTGTTTCATAAAATTGATTGCTCTCTTAATATACTTTGTTGAAATAACAATGATTTTTGAAAGGAAGTAAATATGTTCGCCAAATAATTTGGCGATATATTTTTTTTGCCAAGGATGGCAGATATCAAATATTCCACAGCAATATATTAATATCTTATATCAGACACTTTATTTAGACATTTGAAAACAAATTTGATTTAAAATTATGATAGAATATTTATTATTTTCCTTTTAATTAGTATATTAGTTGGATATTTATTGTTTAAATATAACCCTTTGAAATGAAATGTTTATGTTTACATTCGAAAATGAAAGTTAGTGATTTTTTTTCTACAGTTTTGAAATTTAAAATAAAAATTTTATCAATTTTACTGCAAATAAAATTTTTAAAGTGATAATGACGTCAATTTTTGTAAGATGCATAATTTAACTTTTTACAATTTTTTAACGTTCACATTTAATTAAATGTACTTATTTTTATGGCAATGAACTCGTAAATTTTTTTTGGCAACAATTAAATTATAGCTAATACTTTAATGGCTATTTATATGCTATTAGGAGGTTATTATTTTCATATTTTAATTAATTAAAAGAAAACTAATAAAAATTTCGGAAATCTGGCTTCTAAGTATTGTATTGTCACTGGGTTCTGAGCTACTGTGAAAGTTGCAAATGTCTAGCTAGAAGGGAAGTTAGTTAAAAATAGATTGCAAGATTTGTACCGGACAAACAAACACACAAGAATCGAAGTTAATAAAAACATGGTAAAATTAACAAAGAGGTTTTTACCTTTTTGCTGACGTATTTTATAATATAACACTATTTGAAAAAATAAATTGAAGAAAAAGTCATGAATCATGCTAAAATTTTCAAGAAAGAATTATAACATTACATCAATTGTACAAGAGGCTTTAGTTGCTTAAATTTGTTAAAGAATTATATTAGAAATAGGTTGTTACTGAACAATGTACACAACCTATTAGTGATAAACACTGAAGGTTTTAAAAAGGATTTGACTTTCAAGAGGTAATTGTAAAAAAGGCAATTATAAAAAAAAAAAAGTAAACAAGAAGGATTTCAATAATAATAAATTTTATTTACATTATTCCCTTATTCTTCTGAGTAATGAAATTATATTTCAGGTACAATACATGCCTGATATAAGACAGTTTTGTAAACTATATGCAATGATGAAATTATGAAAAAGACAAAAAAGATGAAACTGTACACAAAGACAAAACGTTAAAATGAAATACTAGAATTTTGATCACAAAACCTGTTGCATTAGAGTAATAAAAAAGAACAAATGATTACGTTTTAGTATTCAATCAAGTTTTATTTGATTAGCTTATTAACAAATGCACATTGGAAACAAAAAAGCTGAGAAATTTGAAAAGAAGCTGAAAAGCTAAAAAATTTCATCCCTGTATATGGTAACTATATTGCAGAAAAAGAATGTAAAACACAGCTAAATACTATTATTTATCTTTCATCCATTTCAAATTTCACAATTTTTTATTAGTTGTTGCATAACAGCAATTCTTTAAAGATGACGTAACTGAATTTTAAAATTTAGTTTATAAATGAAAAGGAGTCATTTAGAACAAGAGTGATGAATCTGCGGCTATGGGCCGCATGCAGCCCACTATGCAGTTTTCTGTGGTTCACAAAGAGATTAACAATATTTAAAGTTTGATAACTTTGGTTAACAGATTAAGAATTAATAAATTCGTTCTGACTTTTCAAAGCGAAAATACCTTTGAACGATTATGGTAGCTAAAGAATCACACTGTTGTAATAAAATATTATTAGATCCATGATCAATTCATTTTATTGTAGTTATTAATGTACAGCAGTGGCGGCTCGTGCACCAAAAATAGGTGAAGAGGCACACTGTATTTTACACTGTATTCATTTATAGAATATAAATTTACATTTAAATAAGTATTTTTAGTTAAGACCATGCTTAATAAAAATTATGCATTAAAAATACTTAAATATTATTTTTGAGCTCTTCACCTATTTTCGGTTCACGAGCCACCACTGATGTACAGTCATAAATTTTTTTATAATTCTACTGTTAATTTATGAATAAAAATAATTTAAATTAATGCATTCTGCTCAGAATCTTCACCCTGTCTTCCTCTGAAAAACATATATACACGCATGATTCATACATTCACATAAACACATACGGTGCAGCCCACCGGAATAAAATAGATTTCTAATGCAACCTACCAAGTGTTTTGGGTCAGACAGACCTGATCTAGAATAGTATGAAAATTCCTATTCATAAGCTTAATAATATTTTAGCTTTTTGCTAAAGCATTTTTTCTGATTTTAGCTTTCTTGTTACCGAATTTTTTAACTCAGCTCAAACTATGCAATATTCAAAAACAAATTAACAGTCACTGGGAGGAAAAGAAACAGTGCCAAGTTGTTTAAATTGACACTTATTTATCTTTTGTTTGTTTGTTTATTTGACCAATAACATGTGATGAGTAGATAATTTTACTTTTTGCACTATATGTGCTTGTAGAATTTAGGCAAGCTATGAGAGAGTGGGCAGATAACAGTAAAACTGACCAACATTCAGACATTGACATGCTGTCAGACAGCTAAATAAACACTAATAAAAATAATTATGAGATAAAAAAAAACTTTTTATATACCATGTTTAAAATTTTCTGATGAATCATAGAGCTCTTATCAATGTGCATAAAATTTTTAAATTGATAATGACCTCAATTTTTGTGAGATGCATAATTTAACTTTTTATAATTTTTTAACGTTCACGTTTAATTAAATGTATTTATTTTCATGTCGAAAGAAAATGAACTCGTAAATTTTTTTTGGCAACAATTAAATTGTAGCTAATATTTTAATGGCTATTTTAACGCTATTAGAATGTTATTATTTCCATATTTTAATTAATTATAAGAAAACTAATCAAAAATTCGAAAATCAGACTTTGAAGTATTGTGTTGTCACCGGGTTCTGAGCTACTATGAAAGTTTCAAATGTCTAGCTAGTACGGAACTTAGTTGAAATTCGATTGCAAGATAAACCAGACAAACAAACAAACAAGAATAGAAGTTAATAAAAACATGGTAAAATAGTTGAAGAACATCAAAAATCTGTCTGAATGTATGTGTGACAGCAATCATTTTTTAGATAATTGTGTAGAAATATGAAAACTGGAAATATACAATGATGTATTTATCATTAATGAAAAATTTTAGTAAAGGAAAACTTTTTCTTTCACACAGAAATAGTTCTATGTGCAAAAATAAAAAAATGGATAAATAATAACAATATTCAGAAATCAAAATTGTATATTTTGATTAATTCTATATTTTCATATTGAAGTTTAAATACTATCAGTGACAAACCTACAATTCTCGAGGCCCAGGATGAAAGTCACACTGGGGCTCCCTAATTTGAAGCCCCTCTATCAGAAGGACCCCTTGCACTTCTTCCCTTAAACTTATAACTATAAAAAAACACTGAAGTAAGATTTAAGACTGATTCAGACATCCAACCCAACATGAGAGCCAGGATCATTGGCCCCGCTTGCACTACCTTAATCAGGCTCTACATAAATGGCTTCTTTTGGTTCTGGAGTTGTTGCTCTATGGTCACTTTCTGTACAAAAAAGCTCTTTAGAGCAAAACATACCACTTAAAATGGAACTGTAGCAAATGTTTCAGGTCAAAATAATGGCACAATGGCTTCACTAGATACATATACTTAAAACTTAAGTTTCTCTGGGGGCTCTCTCATGACCAGAGTTCCAGGGCATCCCTCCCCATTTCCCTGATACATCACTGTGTACCATACTGATATTAAATAAAACAAAATATTAACTATTGGCAAATCTATGTGTGCTAATTTTATGAATTTTGGACCAATATGTGGCATTGGATGACAATATGATATACTCGTTTCCCTCAGAAAAGGCAGACTGAGTTCAGAGATTCTTACTGTTATCAAAGAAGTGAGACGCATGATTGTTCAGTTTCTAGCCCTTTTAATACATTGCATCTAGGGAAAGGATAGCTCAGAAGTGTTCATGCTTTGCTCATTTTTTATTTGAATAGCAATATTATGCATAAAATGAAATTGGGAGGTTGGCCATGCCAACATAGGATGGAAAGGAAAAATGATTCGTAGTTAACCTTCACCTGCTTCTATTCAATAAAAGAGTATAATAATTCTGTTTGCAGTTCTATCAGTATCATAATTTTTCTATGACTTTACAAAAATCAATATATATCTATATCCAATAAACAATATGTAAAGTTGTTTGGCAATTTACAACTTATTTGTAAAATCCCCTAATGATACAATTTGCATGAAAATCTGTATAGTAGCAGTATAAAATAAACAGACTACTTGCAGCATAAGAAATGAAAGAAGTAATAGCATAATATACATTGATACTACTTAACATTTTTTGGTAAAATTTAATGTAATTTTATTCATTCATCAAATCAAGACAACCCAAATTTTAAGCAAGTTTTTTAAAAAAAATTTTTTGAAAGAGAAAGTTATCAAAAAATTAAGAAATACAGCAACAAATACACATTATAATAATAAGTAACATGAAACCAAATATAAAATTTATAACAAAATTACATAAATAGTTCTTGCTTTTATTATTTGATTACAATATTTAATACAAGTCATACATACTTTTCAAGAGCTTCAACCCTGAATTCAGATTTTCCTACCAGATCATAAATGAGATTTTTTAGGTTAGAAGTAAGCATATCTTGTTGGCCCAGAAGACTGCATAGGAATTGTTTCTATAAAAATAAACAAGTAAATAAATAAAAAACTTTTTTTTTCCTGATATAAATAAACTAAAATGTATATAAATAAATATTTATTTAGTATAATTTCCTTAACTGAAATGAATGGAATTATTGATTCCAGAGTAACAGAAATTTCCACAAATTTGAATACATAAAATTAACAAAACATCAAAACAAAATGCTTAAATAACAATAAGTATTTTTTAAGATATTGTTCTATGTTATTAACTATGGGTTACATATGTCCCCTTCAGTTGCCTCTTCACAAAAGGATTCCTTCACAAATTTAAATCCATAAAGTAGACTCTTTAACAAAATTTAAATCCCCAAAATAGGCCACTTCACGAAATTTAAATTGATGAAAGAACCCTCTCAGTAAATTTCATTTTATAAAAATGATCCTTTTATAAAATATTTCCATATTTTCAGCATTATTTCAAATGACTGCCTATATTTGGTTTAATGAAACACTATTAGCTTGATGTAATGGCTGAAATGGAAGATTTTTATGCAAATTATTATATATTCACAAGAATAAAAATTTGTCAAAATATTTAAGTTCTCTATACATAATCAAATAGTTTACAATGATTTTGTCAGCATATAATCATAATTTACTCACTGTACAAGAAAATGAAGCGGAAAACTGCAACCCAATACTCTTGCCCTCTTTCAAAAGAATTCTACAAATAAAAATATTGCAACTCTTCAACCCTTCATGTCTCTGTTTATATTGGAATCTACAATTTTCTTCTTTTTAGAAATTCAAGTTAAAGTAGTTTTTCTGCATTTTAATTCCTACTTCAAGGAAAAAATAAAGTGCTATTTTAAATTATTTTATAACTCTTCAAATACTTCATGAAAGTGTTCCTAAAGCAATATTAAAAAAAAAAAAAAAAACACTTAAAATCTCCATTTACAGAAATTAAAAGATCATCATCTCATTCATCTGCTCCTGCTCCTCTAGTTAATAAGTATGATTCACTTTCTCCATCTGGAGCTGAATTATTTATGTGACAATATCATTTTCTACAAATTTTGGAAAACACAAAATAACTCGAAAACAACACTGAAAAATGGGACAATCACATCTTGTAAAGATTGTAAAGATATACAATACAAGTTTGGTGGCCCTAGTTCAGCCCTTTTTTGTGTGAAAATGTGATGACAAATGTACATACAGGCAATTTTATTAAGAAGTACTAGATTATTTTTTAAAAGAGTAAAGAGTAATTGATCTAAATTGCAAAAGATTCCAGCTTAAATTAATGTGGTACCTTCAAGCACCATCTATTTCTCTCACACTTTTTTTTTTCATTAGGAAGAAATGCATGCAAAATACAGTCATCAAATAATAAGCACATAATTACCCAAGTAATTGATGGTCCTTGAGGATGTAAACTTGGATGAGGATTATCATTTAGTAAGCCAAGACTATGCAAACCTTTTACAATACTGGAATAACCCTGAAAATAATCAACTGTTATAAAATAAAATATTAAACTAACGTTTCAAATTAAATTTTTTCGTTCTACTTGATTAATTACTAAACTTGAGATTGACAGTTAAATAATTTTATTTAGAGGCCCTAGCCAGGAATCAAACCTAGGACCTAGAGCTTATTGTGCCAATGTTCTACCTTAGAGTAACATCATAAATGCATTTTATTTAAATTCTAATTTCAAGAAATTTTAGTAAAATGTAGATCTATAAGTTCAAGTTTTTATTGAAATAAAAAAGCATGAAGTAATTAATACCTTATAACGAAGAGATCCTCTAAGAACTGTCTCAGCAGATTGAATGTTATATGCATCACAATAAACAGTTGAGTCTCTGTTTGGATATCCTTCTAAATTGAAGCCAGGTAAGAAATCAATGTCACAGAGATTATCCATAAGAGCTCCACCGGCTGGAATTTCAATTACCTAAATGTATTATAAATGAATTAATGAGTAAAATGAAAAAAAAAAAAAAAAAAATCTTTTAAACAATTAAAGCAGGAAAAATCTCTTTAAAGCCCCCAATTTCGGTTACTATTATCTGTTGATTCAAAAGATAGATTAGTTTAAACTTTATTTCATAAAATACATTTAACTTGTTGAAATTCACATAATCTTTAAATATACTTATTTGGTAGGGGTTTATAATATTTTTTGCTTTCTAAATATACCTGATTAAAAAACAAATGACATACAATGTTTATTCTTTCAGTATAAATAAAAAATAATTTTAATGCATAGGAACAATAGTATATCTCACATACCTTTCCTCCATGAATATATTTTGCCCCAGCCAATGTATTTAAAAGAACACCTCGAGGATTCCAGCTAAAACAAATAAAGAAAATCAGCTGCAATAACATACTGCTTAAACTAAATGATGTTTTTAAAATAACCACCACTTGCAACAACACGAGAAATTTCAAAATAAATCTTTCATCTGATTTATATGTTTCAGAGTCAACTAAGTCAAAAAAAAAAAAAGAAGAAGATTTTTGAAAATTTGTCAATGTGTTTGTTATGACTAGCATATCTTCATAAAGAAAAATAAAACCTGGAGTGCAACAACCACACAATTTCATTATCCACTACAAAACATTGTTTTGAAGATAGCATGGTCAGATGACATAAAACTCACTTAACCAATCAGAGGTCTACCTATTTTTTTCCTGTAGTAATAAAATAATACATACACCGTACAGACATATAAAAGAGAGTTTATAGAGCAAGTTTTTAAAAAAATCTATACAGCTGTTCTTTGAGACTACATTTTCTGAGATCTAAAACTGGCATACCTAGTAAGGATGTCAATTAATGTTTTTGTAGTAATCTTATAATTAATCAAGTAATACATGCAAAAGGGAATCTAAAAAACAGCTTATGTAGTAAATTTGAAGAAAATCGTTAGAGCCATTCTTTTGGTCCCATTTCTAATTTTCCTCAAAAGTTGACAAACTCATCTAAAAGTTAATACGTCAAATTTGAAGAAAATTCATTCATCCATTTTTTAAAACACCTCCTTGCAAGACTTAAAATACCTACTTATTCAGGATGAGGATGTGTATCAGTTTTCCTGAATTAACCAACTAATACATAGAGAAAGTCATCTGAAAGGGGATTTATACAGCAACTTTGAAGAAAGTTGTTAAAGCCATTTTTGAAATATGGGCGGTCCCATTTACAATTTTCTAATTGTCACCAAAAGTTAGCAAATTCCTCTGTATATCAAACCTGTCAATTATAAAATTTCATTCTTCATTTATTTTTTACGAGATAGAAGATTCCTTTCATAATTTTCATTTCCGAAAAACACTATTTTTGTCTCAGGAGGGCAGGATTAAATATCAAAATGTCGATAAATATTAATGTTTTTCAAACATCATGATAATCATACTTTAAATTTTATTTCACTGATTCATCCCTTTTTCACAGCATGCATTTCCCATATCAAAATTTCAGAAATATGCCTCAAAATAAATTAATAAATGAATAATCAAATATCCTACATTTATTGTAAACAAGCTTCTTTGATTGTTGCATTCAATGTATTCATATACTCATCAGCACTCTGAACTGAAAATACTCTTTTCATAATGCTCTTTGATATATCTTAATATTTTCCAATACATTCACTAGCTATATTCTTATGATTCAGCCATGGCTTATTGGGATATTTGACACTTAATACAAATGGACTCCAGAGATCGCAGCACTTCTACTTTTTTTTTTTTTAATAACAATTGTTTTATTTTATTGCCACCACAATTTTCAAAAAGAAAACTGTGGTGACATTAAAATAAAATGATCATAGAAAAGTAGAAGTGCTGCAACCCCTGGGACACTTGTATCGGCAGACATTCTAATTTGTCTACTATCCATTTGCTATTTTCATATTGTGACCAATATAGGATAAAATCAACTATTACTGCAATAGCTTGCCTGCATTCATTCATTTATATATCTTTTCTGAACATAATGAAAAGATAATATATTTTAATTAATATTATATATAAGAACATAATTTAAATCATAATATATTATGATTTACATAAATAAATAATTTCTAATATAAAATGAGTGTTCATAATCACTCTAAATGTCCAAAATTGAAATAACATCAAAGGATATATTAATAATATTTTATTATATATATATATATTAATCTGGTGTGTAACAACCCCAGGACTTCCATTATCCGCTATTACATGTATTATATGCACTTTTTTGGAGATAATTTGATCAGAAGACATAAAATTGATATAACAAATTAGACATCTAACAATTTTTCTGCAAGAGAAAATTGATATATGTGTAAAGAAATATATTATTTTAGTAGGATTTGTATGTTTTTTTTTTTTTTTTAGTTAAAGTTATTTACAAATATAATGCTTCAGAAAGTTTTTACTATTAAGAAAGTAATAAAACTGCTTTTCTGAAAGATTCCCCCTTCCCCCCCCCTTTTTTTTCTAAATTAAAAAATTAATATATTAAGTCTTATTTTACAAATATAACATAGGAGGACAGATAATAGCTAATCATTGTTCACTTTTTTATTATTAGTATTTAATAGTTAAAATGAGTAGTTTAAAAACTTTTTTTTTTATTTGCTTACCACTCATAATATTTTTATTTATTTATTTTCCCCATTCACAGGACAGATAATCATAAGCGAAAATCAAAATTCAAGAAATTCAAGATGGCAGACGGTGAACAAATATTTTGTAATTCACAGAAGAAGAAAAAACAAAAAATAAGTATACTATTGAATGGATAAATCATTCATTCTTTTGACTCTTAGAGCTAAAAATCCAATTATACATTGCTTTAAAAATAGAAAAATAAATAGTATTAAAATTGGTTTACGGAATTTAAAAAAAAAAAAATCCTTGTTTGTGTGGTGGTGCCATCTATCATCATTTTAGAAAACAAATATAAAATAAAAAATTTCAATGTCTGAATTTTGGATAATTCCGGTTTTTAGAAGTCCGGATTTAAAATATTGTACTGTAATTGATTTACTAAAGAAAAACTGATAAGAGTCCAAATTAACTATGTCTACTTTATGCCTTCTGACTGAGTAATTTCCAAAGGTTTGCGGAATTTGAAAAAAAAAAAAAAAAAAAAAAAAAAATCCTTGTTTGTGTGGTGATCTATCATCATTTTAGAAAACAAATATAAAATAAAAAATTTCAATGTCTGAATTTTGGATAATTCCGGTTTTTAGAAGTCCGGATTTAAAATATTGTACTGTAATTGATTTACTAAAGAAAAACTGATAAGAGTCCAAATTAACTATGTCTACTTTATGCCTTCTGACTGAGTAATTTCCAAAGCAAAAATCGATCAATCAGGTAGCAAGTACAGTGTTCAGACAAAACTGCTAAGGCTTATAATATTACTAGAAAAAATGACCAAACATTATACAGGGGGTGATTGTGGAATTCATGAAAAAATACCTGAAATTTTATCGAGGAAAAATTTTCATATGGGGAGAGAGCATTTAATTTATTGCAGGCAGATCCAATTCTCTTGTTATGAAAAATATCCATTTTAATTAGGTTTAACAGTCATATAAATTTGATATTTTAATCTGAAGTTATGAATTTAACTTAAAAAAAAAAAAAAAAGCCTGATATTTTGGTACTTAAAAGAAAAAAAATACCTGTAATCTAGCAAATTATCTGAGCGCAATCACCCCTGATTATACAAAGATCAACTTATGTGCAAAATTTTACTTTTAAAGTAGTAACAAATTGACTTATATACAAGTATATATAGAGTATAGAAGAAACATATAGAGTACTATACTTTGACAAAGAAACTTCAGCCATTGGACCTCGGCATCAACCGTTCTTTTAAAAATAAAGTCTGGTCCTTTTGGGAAAAATAGATATTGCAAGGTCTCCACACTTTTACAAAAAAATGTTAAAAAATGCTTTTTAACGTAATGCTTTGCGTCGTACACCGATGTAGCAAAATAGGTGTATATGTCGCATTGAACAATGTTTCCAAAGAAACAACTGTAAAATGCTTTCATAAATACGGAAATTTTTCCAAAAATGACTCGCAAAGCAGTTCAGAAAACGATGATGTTCCTGGATCTTTGGATCCAGAAATTACTAATTTATTTCATTCCGATTCCGAATGTTTGGATTTTGATGGTTTTTCAAATTAAATATTCCAAATATTCCCCCCCCCCCTTAATAATGTCTTTTTTGGAATTTATCACATTAGCGGAATAAAGGTAAGCGCTTTCTATTCTATTCTAATATTTTTCATATTATATTATTATTATTATATTTGTTATATAACAATGCCACATCAAAGTTTATAAAAAACATGCTTTTATTTTAAATTGTACTAAAAACTCCGATTCAGTAAAAGTGAAATAGTAATCGCAAGATTTGACAAAGGCAAGCAAGTTTTTGCCCCTGGAGCCTGCAACTGATGAGGTAGGACTCTGATATTTTTATATTGTATTGTCATTGATTATGGACTCATGTGCAGCATGCATATAAGCTTTTTTTTTTTATTTATTAAATAACATTCAAGTAACAGTTTGCAAGAAACATAAAAGTATGTGATTCATCAACAATAAGATTGCATATGACAATGTTAGGATTTAATAAATAAGAACTACATAAAACATAATGTGTTTAAACATATTTGCTGAGAAATGTTATCCTGACCATTGGAAGTTGTTTTCTGATTTGATGAAAAATTTTGTCATAGCTAGTTAACAGGTTAATATTACTCATAAACGCCACTAATCATAGAAAATGTAAGATCAAAGACAAACAGTAAAGTGAAAATAAGAAGGATGGCTAGCCATTCAAGTATACAGTATGGCAAAAATTACTTTTAATTTTGTTGAAGCAAGATAAACTGAAATTTATTAAAAAAGATAAAATCAAAATTTCTAATAAAAACATTTAAAAGAAAAGAAACTATTTTAATAATTTACCTAAATTTATATCTGAGAGGACTATCAGAACATTCAGGTGCAGGTAATCCACCACAAAATGACACAAATGAGGTTATCTAAAACAAGAAAATTAATGTAAGTACAGTAGAGAGTCAAAAATCCGCACAGCTCGGGACCAGAGGTTGTGCGGATTTTAGGATCCATAAAGAATTATTTTCCCTTTGATAAATAAAAGCAGAATATTATTCAAACTAAACACATACTAGTGAATAATAACACTGAATATTAATTTACTAGGTTCATAAGAATAATAATGAGCATTATATATATATATATATATATAATGAAAACAATAAATAAAAATGAAAAAATACTTGTCAAATTTAGATAAAATCTGTTCACATGTAGTTAACTTTAAACTACACTTGGACCTGCATGATTTATTTATTTATTGTAAATAGTAGTAACAAATTTATTTTTCTAATAATTTTACAGATTTCTTCCTTACAAATTGAAAGCAAAATGCCTTCATCAGATAGCATTAAAAAAAATTAGTTTGTTATTGTTTACCTGATTGATATCATCAATATAATAATCATTATTTTCTTTTGATATTCAGCAACTTGATTCTTGCAGTCTTTCATATTATTATTATTTTGTTTTCTTTTTTGTAATCATAAAATACAAGCACAAAATCTGCATTCAAGATCTTTTTCAAAAATTTTGATTTGAAGTTTTGTACCTTGTGAATTTCATTGTTTGTATCTGACAAGCTGTGCGGATTTTGGACTTCGGCGGATTTTAGGTCGGCAGATTTCTGGCTCTCTACTGTATTACATAAATAATTTAAAGCTGCATTTAAATTTACTCTTAAGCAATTAAAAAATAATAATATATTGCAGACACAACAGAATCTGATAAAGATGTCACTGATTAATACAAAATATTTAAGTAGGCATTTTCGTTTTACAAAAATAATATAAGAATAAAGATCACCACATGCATATTAGAATTAATGAATCAAAATAGACATTTAAGCTAGGTCCTACTTCCTACTAGAACTATGTCTGCAAAAAATAAAACAGCATTTAACTTGGGAATTAAAAAAAAAAAAAAAAAAAAAGCGTTTTAGATGAGTTTCTCTCTTACTTAAAAATAGTACAATTTTTCTGATGTTATATCCAAAACTTCCCAAACAAGAAAAAAAAAAAAAAAAATCCATTAGAAAGAAGTTTTGTTTGTATAGGTTTTACTGTAATTATGACATATTAAATTAAATCTATTTATGTACATGAAGATTATGTTTTAAGGATAACTGAAAATATAATTGCTAAAATAAATTATTACATCTATTTCCTTTTATGTATGTTTTGTGGTTTCATCTGACTTTTTTATAGATCTTTCTTAATGTCACACTTCCATGTGATAATACTTCTTTCTAGAACTGATGCTTTAGAATTGTGGCTTGTTGGGATAATTTAAAATTTGTCTTTAGTAAGATAATGAGTTGTTAAATATCTCCCTTTACTTAACATCAACAAAGTAAAGGTTTTATGACACAAAAATAATTAAAATCTATCTTAATCCTTCATTCAGGAACTTTTCACGATGCTTCTGTTTCATCATCAACTATCTTGTTTGGACTGCCTTTCTTAAATGTTTTTGTTTTAGTCTGGAGTATATAACATCACCTGGAAGGTATAATTGAGTGTTCTATGATATTACAGGAGGAAGGGATGGAGAGAATCTATATTGCTTCACGTTTCATTACATAAGAGTGAGATCAGTAATTTGCGAGTTTTTAAATATTTTTAAAGTTAATTTCTAGCTGATTTTCATTGATAAACCAACGTTGTTATATTCTGGTTAAATTTAAGGTCACTGCAATATTCTTTAATCCTGTCTTCAATTTTTCACCTGGTGGTCCCTATATAACCAGGTTCTTTATTTTCTTTTAAAAAATTGGTTTTATAAATCCCTGCATTTTTATAATTTTATATTTTTTCTTTATCACTCCGGATTTGGTCAAAAATGTTTTTATTTGGAGTAATCGGAATATTGATGCCAAATTCAGCTGCTTTTCTCTTGATATTAATTGAACTACCTTGCTTAAGTAGAATAGGTGATGTAAATTTGATCCTATCCTTCTGGCCATTCAAGATAAATTCAAGTCTTAATCTTTTTCTTGTACAACTTTTGAAACCAGCTTTTTTCACAATTTCAGTAATTTCTTTAAGTTCTGCTTTTAAAAGTACTTCATTGAAACACATATTGATTGCTCTAGTGACAACGCAGAAACTTTAAAGTTAAACGAGGTTTTAGACCTACCATTAATAAAAATAATCACATCATTTGCTGGCGGTTTGTGAAATACAGTGGTTTTAATAGAGTTTTGATTCCTTAAAGTTTTAACATCTAAGAAATTAATGATTGTTATAATAGCAGGAGACTTGGCGTTGGAATATTAAAACAGGAATAAACTACTACATCAGAAACGCCAAAGAAAAATTATTGAGGTACATACAGCTGTTTCGGTAGCCTAAAGCGTACCGTCTTCAGCGCAAAAAGAATTCTGAATCTGGAGATGTGCTCGTGTATATAGGAGAGGGACCGGATTTAGTTCAACCAATAGGATTACGGAAGAGGTGGGGAATGTGGCCAATAGGAATTAAGGAAAGTGTAGCTGTGTAAACAGTAGAAAAAATAAGGAAATGTGGACTGAATGTAAAATTTCCAACAATCAGACATATAGGGAACAGCGAAATCACAATTTACAAGGTTTTTAAAATTTTTATAAATATGAAAAGCTTCAAAGAAATCGAGTTCATGAATGGATTTAGGTCTGCAAATTATTTTAGCTGAATTAAATTTAAAATTATGATTTTCCTCCAAGCAATGTTTAGAAATAGCCGATTTATTGGTTTCTTGTTTGCGGAGGTAATTCATATGTTCTTTTAGACGAAATTTAAGACTGCGTTTAGTTTGGCCAATATATGATAAACCACACTGTCAGGAAATACTATAAATGCCCCAAGAATTATGCATATCAATAGGATCTTTTAACTGAGAAAAGGTGAGTTTATTGGAAGGCGAAAATATTATTTTAAAATCATATTGTTTGAGGATTTTAGCTATGGTTTGACTGGTTTTAGAAAAATAGGGTAAAGCAATACTGATATTAGATGTGACTGATTTAGTAGACGAAATACGAGGGAGTTGTAATTTTTGGATTGTTTTGTCTATAATGGAAGGGTCATAACCTCTGTCAATTGCGATGGCTTTCAGGTATTTAATTTCAGATTTCAATAAAATAGGATTTGAACAAATATTAAGGGCACGGTTTACAAAAGTATAGAAAGCAGCCCTTTTTTGGTTAGGTGGGTGACATGAACGCGCATGGGGAGGAAGAGAGACTGCAAAATTTTTACGATAGACAGTGGTTGAAAATCCATTTACAGTGCGAGAGACGAGGGTATCAAGAAATGGAAGGGAGCCATTATTTTCTATTTCATATGTAAACTGGATATTACTGTCAATTGAATTTAAGGTTTCTAAGACATGGTCAATATTGTGATGAGCAGGGTTAGAAATAAGCAGTCGTCAGTCGCATTTTGCGACCAGTTTTTTCATTTTGACGCCTAGAATTCCAATCACAGGTGCCATATTTGACGCCTGGATTTTTTCCTCATCATACCTAATAATTTTCCCAATCCCATCAGACTGTAAACAAGTCTATTTCAAGTCAATTGAACCTACTGATTTAAGAAATCATATCTCTATGAAAGTAGTTGACGATTTGTTAATGATTAAATTAAACAGCCCTAAATTAGAAGATTTCTGCCCAGAAAATGCTATTAAATTGTGGTGGAATTATGTAGCTTCTGGACGAAGAATGAATTTGCTATTTTAAATATGTACGTTTAATATTGTCTATGTAATTACATTCATACATAAATATGTTTTATATAATCTTGCATATATTATTTACAAGTTGATGCTTTATTATTTTTTTTAATATACATATTTAATTATAGATGGCACCTAGATTTTTCATTTTGACGCCCAAAAAATTTAATCCAGGCGTCATTTTGACGCCTAGTTTCAAAATTCTTATTTCTAACACTGGTGATGAGATATGTCGATAAGCGTGAAGGTGTCGTCAACGTAACGGGTCCAAAATTGAAAAGATATTTTCTTAAAAAGCTTGCTTTCGAAATAGTGCATGTAAATGTCTGCGAGAATTGGGGAGAGAGGGGAACCCATGGCTAAACCTTCAGACTGACGATAGAATTTATTTTGGAAAGAAAAAGTGGTTTGTGATAAACAAATGCGGGTAAGAGAAATTAATTCCTGTATTTCGAAAGAGGTGAAATGAAACTCTTTTAATCTATTTTCGAGACAGCAGAGGGCGCCACTTATTGGAACATTAGTGAAAAGATATTTTACATCAAAAGAAACCATAGTGAGATTAGTGTGAGGGCAGTTTTCCCTCTCCTATATACACGAGCACATCTCCAGATTCAGAATTCTTTTTGCACTGAAGACGGTACGCTTTAGGCTACCGAAACAGCTGTATGTACCTCAATAATTTTTCTTTGGCATTTCTGACGTAGTAGTTTATTCCTGTTTTAATGATTGTTATGCTGTAGAAATGCATAACATCCTTAAAATCATTTATATCCCACTGAAATTGTAATTAAAAAAGAAAATGATATTTCAGAAATATTTATCTATCGTTAAAAAAGAAAATTCTAATGGATCCTGAGTCTGGAAGTTTACTTTCAAACTCTGAAAGTAATTTGAACGCTGAAACAAATTCTGAAATAAATGAGCTATTCCTTTCTTTAGTTTGTACATTTTATTATTAAACTTAAAATATGCTTCATTTAGAATAAAATTACTAGTGGCCTTTAAAGTCTCACTTCTTATAGAAAAATAAAATAAGTGAAACTCAAAAGGCCAATTTCAGTATGCTTAAACTATTATCGTTGACTAGTTTTTTTTAATATTGAGGAAATATTTTATTTTGAAATTTATTAGAAATCATCTTTTCATTTTAATGTCCATTTATGCATTAATAAAAATAACTCACTTTGTGTCTGCAATAGAAAATTGTAAACAAAGACGATGACTTGTAATCTACATCTTTTAGTACATTCTGCATCTTTTTGAATTCATTGGTTTGTGAGGAGATAATCAGATGAGCACACATAAATCACATTTTAGTAGCATGATTAATAATAGTATTTTTTTAAAACAGTAATTAAATATTAATACTTATGCAAATGAAATAATTAAGCAGCCTGACCTTTCCACCATTTAACTTGATCTCATCAAAGCACTCCATAGCTAATAAATGATCAATGCCTGGATCAAGACCAACTTCATTCACAACAGTAATACCTGCATCTTCAGCACTGTAGCAATAAAAAACAAAGCTCAAATTTATAAAATGAAATGTACACTGCTATTAATTGCTAAAAAACAAAAAATAAAATATTTTTCAGCAATTCTATAGAAGATTATTCATATTTTCTGGCCATCACGTATGCCATCTACTATTTGAGTTGATTTTTTTTTTCTTTCTTTTTTTACTGGCAGAATAATTGTACACTAATTCATCCTCTTATCTGAACTGAAAATAAAAATGTCATTTTAAAAGTGGAAAACTGACAGAGAACTTCAAAGTTATGTTAAAACATTTTCTAGAAATCTTAATATCAGTAAATTGTAAAGCTGCAAAAAAGTCATGAATATGGTATTTCAAAGAGGAAAAGAAAATATTAAATTTTAACAGCAATTAGTCGAATGTTTAAATGAAAGAAAAACTGTTCAATACTTAATTATGCCAAAAGATCAAATCAACCAATATTTTAAACAGCACTAACTGTATAAGAATTTAAGTACACTGAATCTATCAATGTGGTAGCGTTCTGCCCTGCCAAACTAAAACAAATATTAAGAAAAACAAATGAAATTTACAAAGTAGGAAAGTAAGCATCGAAACACTACTAGCGTATATTATGTCGACATAGCATCTTGGACTTTTCGACTACCTGTATCCCCAGTGGCAAAATTTTCTGTATCCATCTGCAGCAAAACAAAATTTGTCTGTTATCAAGGAATTCTGGAAGTCTGGTATCACAAAAGTATTAGCAATTCATGAAATATGTAAAATTTGTATCTACAAAAAAATAAGTTAAGAATATTCAACAAGCACAGTAATCTACAGAGATAATGTAAATTATATTTGTATTTTTAACCTTGGCATTTCTCTTTTGAATGTCAAATTCATCTGTAGAGCTTTAAATAGTCTGCAGCACCCGCTGTCGTGCTGCGAGTGCTGCAGACACAGCGATGGGGATTCAAACAACTCCCGAAATTTTGCAGATTTGTTGAAATTTTTTTTTCTTTTTAAACTCAATATTACATACTAAGGACTGAACTCTCTCTGAAATTTTTTTTTTTTATCTGGCTACGACCTTGGTTATATTAAAGGCAAAAATTTTAAAACTGTTTATGAATTACACGAGCGAAAAGCATCTAAAATAGTTTGTTCCTCTGATTGAACTATCGAGGGGTCTCGTCGTGTGCACAATGTGCCAAATGGCATGAGTTTTCTAATGAATAAATTCTCCCATTCAGTTATTTACCAAATTATTCTCCCGATTCAACCTTTTTAAACGTCATTAACTACTAAATGTTCAGAAAATGGAGTGAAATCAATTCAGATTTTTAATTATGAAATTACAAGAACTGAAAATGACATAAGTGAGTTTAAGTAGAGTTGAAAGGAATAAATATAACACAAATTCATTCGAATATGAATACGAAACACACACATCATATAAATACATATTCATAAACATGGGTTACCTAAGCATTAAACACTCGCATAATATATACACATTAGACAAACATTGTTGCATACTCAGGGTTCGTGAATTGTCTGTGAATGAAAGACGAATCTTGCAGAGGCTTAAAAGTTTATTTACAGAATATTCCGAAAGATTACAGGTGTGTAAACCAAGTATCAACTTCAATTTCCCCAGAAAATACAGCATAAACTGTACCATAGCATTAACACACAGCAATAGGCTGCAATTCAATGGCAGATACTTAGTCAAGCAGAGTTTGCAATTCCGCAATATTTTGGTGAGAAACTGATCTCAATGGTCGGAACGGGACCTCTTTTATAGCCTCCTATTAATTCAGAATTTTCCAGTAACTTCCATAATAATCGAATTAGAGCTTACATAATCGAAATATCAATAATAAAGATTTTCTTGCCAATGTCATAAAAAAGTTGTCAAGGAGCGATAAAGTGGCCAAATTTGTCTCCAAAGCCATAAACTACACTGATGAAGTGGGTTTTTAAACAAAAACAAGCTTTTTTTTAACACGGAAACAAATTCGTAACAATATATTTACATATACACATAACACACACAAATTTTATAGATGTATTACACAAATATATCCATTACACATACATGTTATATTTAAAAAAGCACATACATAACCTGCAAAAAGAAGTGATATCTCATAAAAAACAATACTATTCTAAAAGTCACGCTACCCAGCATAAAATTTAAAATTCTTACCTTTCTTAGGCAGCCAAAAAAAGGATGATATCAAAATTAATATACATTTAACACAAATCTTAATTAATATACATCTAACACAGATAGCTGCAAAGAGCATAAGACTCATCATTTTTAATTTTAAAATTCATCAATTTTATTACTTCACTTCGCATGCTATAAAGTGTAAAGCTGGAAAAGTTAACGAACAAGTGCACTTTAGGAATTATTTTTGAATGACAAATTTTGACTAAGATTCTTAATGAAATATTATTTCTTTTTTATAATTTTGAATAGAACTTTTACTTAAATATTAAATTTTTCTATTTATGCATTTAACGAGTGAAAAATATATCCTTTAATAACATGCTTTGAGTTATATGAATTTTAATTTTTGAAAGTCAAAATAAAGAAATTGTCAAATGAATGAATAAGTACTTTTTTTTTTTAATGTTTAAGGATTGAAAACTTTTAAAACATGCAGAATCTCCCTGTTTCGTTGGTTAAAGATTTTGTATTCATAAACATAAAAGTAATTTTAAAATAAATATTTCATAAAGTTTTAAAAAAGATTATATATAATACTTACTATTGATGGAGTTTCCTCATCTCAGGAGATAAATAGCTGGCTGTTATCATATTTACTTTATATTTGATGCAACGTTCAGCAATTGTTGGATGTAATGAATAAGGTAAAAGGCTAAAAACATAAGATAATATACATCTACTTTACATATGTTAAAATATTAAGTAAAAAAAAAAATTAAACAAATTTTATAAAAATCAAAATTGAAAAAATTTCTGAAATTAATACTTTTAAAACTCATTGTTTCTGCTAATAATCCTCCAATTTAAGAATTAATTTAATAGATTTCCTTTTGATATTTAAAAATCCTTTTTGGAAAGGGGAGGGGAGAATTCTCATTAAAATTAATAAACAAAAATGACCATTAGATAAGAGCAATAAATTATAACTTTGTTTTAAAATTAAAACAAATACATTTATTAACCATTTTTTATTAAATTAATAAATTTATCTTTAAATCAAAATTAATAATAATAAAAAAAAAAAAAAAAAAAAAAAAAAATCTGAAAAATGATCTGATAAACTAACATTTTCTATAATTATAAATTTCAGTCTTTTAGAATCTAATGAAACACATCTAGTATTTCTATTTTTAAAACACAATAAAATTTTTTGACTAAATCTAAAATATAATAACGCTAAATAAATCATTTAATTAATAATTATTACACACTTTCATAAGTTAAATCTTATTAATAAAAGTTATTTTTATTTATTTATTTAAAATATTTACTGTTATCACAAATTCAATTTCTGTTTTAAAATAATTTACTTTGTTAACAAACTTTTCTTCATTCAAAATCTGAAATTACTTTCCAAAATTAATTTTTATCTTTCCCATGTATCCATGTTAATAATAAGCTTTAAAAAACATTATGATTCATATATTCCCTATCAAAACAGCTAAATATTTAATAAAATTTCTTTAAAAAAATTCTCTCTCTAAAAAAAGCATTCTTTAAATATTAAAGTTTCAAACTGCAAGCAGCCATCATTCTTCCGGTCAAATTAATACTTTTTCCCCCAATTTGCACATGAGTCAGATATTTAAGAAACAACTAGAATTTTTTGCATGACATCATTGTGCAGCCGGGAAGTTGGTTAAAAGTTGATTGCAAGCTTTGTACTGGTAACGCTGCCAGAGGCAGCAGGGTCCGGAAGCAATTGGTTAAAAATATTTTTAAAATGCATTTTCACCGGATTCTAAACTATTCTGAAAGTTTCAAATGTTTAGCTACTCGGGAAGTTAGTTAAATAAATTTTCTGTTGAATCATATAAATGCTTTCGAATACAGTACGGACCTGAAACAGTTGACTAAAAGTATTAAAGAAAAAAAAATGTATTTTCACCGTGTTCTGAGCTATCCTGAAAGTTTCAAATATCTAGCTATTCGGGAAGTTAGTGAAAAATCAATTGCAAGCTTTGTACTGGTAACGCTGCCGAAGGCAGCAGGAACCCAAAACAGTTGGCTAAAGGTATTAAAAAAAGGCATTTTCACCGTGTTCTGAAGTATTGTGAAAGTTTCAAATGTCTAGCTAGTCGGGAAGTTAGTTAAATAAATTTTCTGTCAAATCATATAAGCGCTGCCGAAGACAGCGAGACCTGAAATAGTTGACTAAATTTATTAGAAAAATGTATTGTCAACATGTTGTGAGTTGTCCTGAAAGTTTCAAATGTCTAGCTAGTCGGAAAGTTAGTGAAAATTGATTGCAAGATTTGTACTGGACAAACAAACAAGAATCGAAGTTAATAAAAACATGGTAATTAATATTTTGAACTGTGATATCAAAAACAGATTAATGTAATTGTTGAACTTCATTCAAAAAATATTAAGCATCTGGATTACTGTGTATTCATCAGGAATTTTAAATAATGTTTTGAATTTACAGTATGGAACCGTTTATCAGGAATCCAGTTATCCGGAATTATATTTTCAAACAATTAAATTCCAATGCATAGTTTTTTTTTTTTTTTTTTTTTTTTAATAATAATAATAATGGTTTAACATTGTAATATGAAACAAATGTAAAAGAAATATTCAATAACCCGTTAGTAGTCTCTAGTTGGTCGATTTGCCGCCCATACTTCAGTTTTTCCAGATTTTTTTATTCAATAGCCACCAAAAATTTTTAGAAGTGGCATTTGATATATATAAAACGCGAATAACATCGATTTAACGTCGATCACATCACTTCTAAAAATTATTGGTGACAGTTAAATAAAAAGTTCGCAATCTGTAATAGGTGGCGCTGTCACTAGCGACTACTAACGGGTTAATAATAAAGAAATATTCAATAATTATTCATTTAATTTTGTTATATTTATTTAAAAGTAGTTTTTTAATATTTGGCAAGGGGTGTAAGCCATAGGTCATAATGGACAATATAAACTGAAAAGATAGCTTTTAGTTCTGAAAAATGTCAGTAGATGGCGCCACTACGCAATATCATAAAGGTTATGATTTCATTTATCTGGAAAGGTTTAGGTGAAATGGGGAATAGGGATAATTGGCCCTGTACTGAATTTTATTATTATTTTATTTATTCGTTTATTTATTAAGAGGAGGAAGGTGATAATTAAAATCAAATAACTTTTAAAAAATGAATATTTTGCACTTTCATGGACATAAAAAAAAAAAAAAAAAAAAGCAATCTTCATAAGAAATAAAAAGAAAAGCCTGTAAAATCAGGTCATAACTTTAGTCATATTCAATGTTTTAAAATCATTGGCTAATCATATTTAAAAATACTTGGATTTGGGCAGATTTTGATTTTTATGGAAAGTTAAGTTTCAACGATTTTTTTTTTTTTTTTTTTTTATTAATAATTTATCTTGATTAAAAATTATTTTAATACTTTTATTTATTTATTTTTTTAAAGGTTAATTAAGTATTTAAATTTGATTAATTGATAAAAAATATTAATTTTTGATTTAAAATATTTATTTGAAATGAGAACTAACTATATGCAATAATTCTGATTAATTGAGTCTTGCTTTGATGAGCAATCAGTTATCCGGAAAAAACTGTTATCCAGAATAGTCTTGAAAAAACCATTCTGGATAATTGGTTCCCTACTGTATATATAATTGTGATTATTTACTGGATTTTGTGATTTCAATTTTTTTCTTCTTTATCTTTTTTCTAGGTACAACTCATAGCATATTGGAAACCACTCAACCAATAAGTTTTTAAATGCAACGTTTGTTTAATCTTTTTAAATCCACTATAAATGTTATTATTTATTTTGAATTAACATTTTCTAAATATTAAAAAATATTTTATAATTTTAACAACAACCGAATGTTTTAGAATAGAGGTGCACAACCTGCGGCCCGGGGGCCACATGCGGCCCACTAGTTACCAATTTTCGGCCTGCGGAAGGACAGACATTTTAACTCGCATTAATCATCAGTTGGAGAGAAAAAATGAAAAAGAAATAAAAACTATTTTATTTATTGCATTTGCAAAACTGGCATTTATAAAAACTTTTTGTTGTTGTTTGAAGGGGGATGGGGATGAAAATGTTGGTTTATATACGTATTTCTCTTTGCGAGCTAAGTTTTCCATTCTATTTGTTAATAATGTAACCCACCAGTATGTTCCTTAATTTTTTATTGGAAAATCATTGAATAATCTATTGGTAAGTGATTATATCTTGGTAGATTGAAAAATGTAAGTAAAGGCTTACCTCCCCCCCCCCCTTTTTTTTTTTAAATCTTTCTCTTATGTGTGTTAAAATTAATGATGAAGAAGAGTAAATTTATAACAGTAATTAATTTCTATTAAAAAACTTCAGAGGTGTAGTGAGTCGAATTTATTTCTGTCTAGCGACATTAAAAAGAAATACAAGAATGGTGGATTCTTATTATTGTGTAAAACTGATAAAAACACCAATTATGATAATGATGGCGATCATTTATGATTTATGGAGTTGCAAACAGAAATGGGACAGCAGCTAAAACAATGTGTAGGGAGCAAACCAAGATTTTCAGTGGTTGTGCATGTACTGGGGTTACATTTCCAGAAACATAAGACATACCACAGATTTTCAGCAGTAGATTCAGTTGTTCTTGGTAACTATTAACATAGTTTAGCTGATTGCTAACAGGGACATAACTACAGACATTATCAGCAGGGGGCATATGTAGGAGGCTGAGGCTAATTTCCTAATTTGTTTAAAAGGTCAAAAATAAAATTTTATTTAATTCAGAAATATCTAAGCTGCAATACAAGTGCCCCTTTCCTTGATTATGCTCTTGGTTGCTATCATAATACTAGTTTAGCAACCAAATCCTCATTAAATTCATTAAGACTTTTGCAGACCATGTTCTTTCTGCTATGCCAGCACAAGAAGGTGACGCAATACATTTTGTTTGAGATTCATGTGGAAAATGACAATTAAAAGCATAGAAGCTTTTTCACTTATAGTCTCACTAGTGCCATCTAATATCTCAAAGCAGTATTTTCATAACCACTTACCTACACTAAAACTGCTTGTTTTGGTACCCTCTGTCTGCCTTTATATTTGTGCTAGGTTTTTTTGAGACTCCCAATATAACCTTTTCTCTCTCTCTCTCTGTCTGTAATGTAAAGCATACATTTTGTTTATTTTATTTATCCTTTTTTTTGTAATTTATACAATACGTTTATTTAATTCTTTTGCTTACTATTCAATAACTTTATGATTATTACACTTCGAGATTCATTTAACTTGCTGATTGAAAAATTTTTATAAAAATTTTAAGAAACATTATTTAAATATATATATATATATATATTATACAGTGAATACGTCTGCACAATTTCATCCTTTTATATCGCTTCGTCTGTGGCCCTTCATGTACCACTCAACAACGAGAGTGGCCCACCAGCCAAAAAGGTTGTGCACCCCTATTTTAGAACAAAAGAATTCTTATAGAAAATTTAATTACTACATTAAGTATGCATTAAAAACTCGTTTGTTTTAAGGTGTTTATATGTATTTGGTTCATGTTCCAATTGCAAGGATGAGATTAACAAAAATACAAAAAAGTTGAATACTGTACGTAAAGGCAAGATGTTGAAATGAAATACTAGAATTTTGATGACAAAATTTATTAGAGTAATAAATATTTGTTTTAATCTTCAATGTATAAAAAAAGAACAAATGCACATCAGTAGCTTAAAAAAACCTGAAAAGCAAAATGTAAAAAAAAAAAAGCTGAAATCAGCTGAAAAGTTGAAAGATCTCATCCCTGCAATTGATTGTGAGATGTCGAAAATTAATAAGGCTATTTTGGATATTTATCTTTCATTATTATCAGAAATATCTACATTTTTGTTCCCTACAGCAATAATTTGTCCTTGATAATTATATTGAAGTTTCTGAGTCAATTTCTTAATTTCTAATATGATTATTTATAAATTTCACATACACATGTTACTTTATATATATATATATATATATATATATATATATATATATATATATATATATATATATATATATATATATATATATTTCTCACATATAAAGGTGTGTATTTTAATAATTTACATTTCTAATTTTATTCAATAAACACATTATCAACAACTTGTTTTCATTTTTATGATAAATCCAGCCTATTGACAATGTATCATTCATGCTTTCTCCTCCCCTCCTCTTAGGAAGGGAGAGGAAATCACTTAAATTGTGCTTGTGTTACAAGTGATAAGTATAATAATTGTAATTTCTTTTTGATAAAAGTAAAAGAACAGATTTCATAAAATTTGAATACTGAGCACAAATTTCAGAAAATTGCATCGCATACAATGTAAAATGATGCCCATGAGTATAATTAATATTATCAAAACACATGACATTACTTTTTAAATTGAAATTGTGTTAAAAACTATCAATAGTACATTTCTTACAGAAATCATATGGAATTATTATTTCTTGGTCAAAATAATTTGTTCTAAGACAGAAACAATAAATAAATATATATTTGATCCTCATTCTTTTCACTATAAAACCAATAATCAGTAATACCTTATAACAAGAGTTGATTCCTCAATTAATTTGTCTAATGGTCCTTTACCAGTTGTCACATCTAAGACAACATGTTCGGCATTGTCAGTTTTAACTAAAGCTTCACCTTGATTCTGAAGGATGGATCCTAAAATAAAAATCAATGCAGAAACATATTAGAATAACTTTCAGCGTTAGTTATTTTTCATTGTAACTTAGTATGCAAAATAAAAGAATTATAATGAGTATTTGCTAATATTAGCATGCAAATTTCTTTTATTTAATTATAAACTTGTATTTCTTTTAAAGCAATTAATTTTTGAAAATGTTTCTTATTGACAAAGTTAAGTACTAATGATAATAAATAAAAAACTTGCAACAATTATTTTGCATAGAAATAATAGCCCAATCCTTTGTCAGTGAACAAAGTAGGCAAGAGTGCAGCATCAAAGCAGCAATGCACAAAAACAAAATAAGCAATAATGTTAAATAAATAAAACTGAAATTCAAAATAAATATTGATGTGACAAGAATTATAATAATTATAAGATAAAAAAACTTTTTATAAACCATGTTTTTTTAATTTTCTGTTGAATCATAGCTATAGAACTAACTACATTAGCACTTTATCAATGCGTATGAAATATTTAAACCGATAGTGACGTCAATTTTTGTGAGATACATAATTTAACTTTACAATTTTTTAACGCTCACGTTTAATTAAATTATTTATTTAATCAGGTTTATCTTCATGTCAAAAGAAAATGAACTTGTAAATGTTTTTTGGCAACAATAAAATTATAGCTAATATTTTAATGGCTATTTATAAGGTATTAGGAGGTTATTATTTTCATATTTTAATTAATTATAAGAAAATTATTCAAAAATCAGACTTCAAAGTATTGTGTTGTCATCCGGATGTGAGCTATTGTGAAAGTTTCAAATGTCTAGCTAGTAGGGAAGTTAGTTAAAATTCAATTGCAAGATTTGTACCGGACGGACAAACAAACAAACAAGAACAGAAGTTAATAAAAACATGGTAAAAAGAAAGAGTAAAGGAAAAAATAAATAAAATAGAAATAACTATTGGAAAATAGAAAAATTACAAAATATAAAATCATTCACAAACACACGACTTGTTATGTTTTAGGTTTTTCGTAAATGGCTTTAATGATTTTGATCAAAGTTTGGGGTTAAGGGTTTTTTGGTGTGAAAAATTAATTGCTCTTATCCTCAACTTCAGGAAAATTCATGCTCACTGTTAAAAACCCTTCATTGGCTGTATGTAAACAAATGACAGAAATTGGGTTACACAGAAATATATATAACAATTTTGATGAAAGTTTGGAGTGAAAAATCAATTGGTCTTATCTTTATCTTCAAGAAAATTCCCATTTGCTGTTAACCCTTCATTCATTCTTTGCAACATATGGCAGAAATTGAGTTTATTCAGAAATATATGTAACATTTTGGATGAAAGTTTGGGGTTAATTGATTTTGGGGGTAAAAACCATTTGCACTTGTCTTCACTTTCAGAAAAAATTATGTTCACTGTTATTTCTTTATCTGCCAATTGTAAAATATAGCAGAAATTCGGTTTGCTTAGAAATGGATATACAGTATAGCACTGATTATCTGCGAGTGTGAGAGCCTCGAAAAACAATTTAAATTACTAAATTTTAATTCAAACCAACAACAAGGAAAATACTATAGGTTCTACAGTGCGAAGGTTGAAAATTATCGACATGTTTACTGTGCATTGTAATTCTATAGGCCTACTTGGAAATTTGATGGTTTTAGGAGGAAATGGATCTTTTTACTTTAGAATTAGGGGTTATACTGTTCTACCACAATTTTTTTTTCATGTTTGCACCCCATTTTACTCTGTTTTTCAGGTTATTAGCGATTGCCACCCAACTTTGCGGATAATCGGTGCTCTACTGTAATGAATTTTATAAAAATTTGGTGTTTATGATGTTTTAAGATGAGAAACCCATCTGACTTATCCTAATCTTTAAAATTAACGTTTTTGGTTAAAATTTACTCTGCCCATGGCAAAATATGGCAGAGATTTAGTTTTCGTAGAAGCTACTTGAATGACTGATAAAAATTTAGACTTTTTGAGTTTGCAATTCAATCTGAATTGCTCCCTCTTCAAAACAATTAGCGTTCACTGGTTTATTTGCTTGAAATGAAAAACTGACCTGACTTATTTTCTTCCGTATATATATATATATATATATATATATATATATACATTAGTAGTCCCTTGTATCCCGTGCTTTGCCTAGAACACGAAGTAACAGAAACCTGGTTTTCTAGGAAACTGCTTGAATGATTTTGATGATAGTAAATCGGTTTGAATTTTTCTTATACCCAGGAAAATCAGCTTTCACTGGTATCTCACGCTCTGTCTGGAGCAATTAAATAATAATTATAATAAATATATTTCTGAAAACAAATCACTGTACTTATACTACGAATGATTTTTACAATGAAAGTGAACTCTGTCATCCAGGTACTAAGAACTGAAAAACAACAATTGAGAGGAAGTTATGTTACTAATTTCTAACCATTAGATATAAAGGTGTTGAAGAAATACCATAAACAAGATTTTTGAAATTTTTAAATTGTAAAAAGTTTTATGGAAATACAAATGAGAAGAAGAAATAATGTTAAGCTTTAGGAAAATCAAAACGGGGATCAAAAGACTAGAAATATATGATTTAGAGATTTCTTCATTGTAAACATTACAGCCATGGTCATTTATTCTATATTTCAAATATCTCCTAGTTTGGCCAATATAGCCTAAGCTGCATGACTGAACAAGGGATGAATTAAAGGGATAAATTCTTTGTGTACATAATTTTCCATTTTTCAACAGTCACTTTTATTTATTTATTTTTCTTCTTTTTTCTCCTCTTTTCCTTTTTGTAATTAAAGTCACATCAATATTTATTTTGAACTTCAGTCTTATTTATAATCTCGTCACTTATTTCATTTAGTGCACTACCACTTTGATGTTGCACTTGTGTCTACTTTGCCTGACTAAGGTTCGTACTCTCATTTTAAACCAAAACAATTAGAATATTTTGTAATTTATTATTTTAACATCACTCCTTTTGGTAGGTACATTTTTATTGCTTAGTATTAATGATGTCGTAAATTCAGAATTATTTATAGAATTTAAAAATATATACTTATTAAGAGAATAAAATTATCACTTTTCTACATAATAAAAGTAACAAATTAGATATTACACACTACACAGACTAAATGTAAAAAAAAAAAAAAAAAAAAAAAAAAGTGGTTGCAAAAATTTTTTTTAATAGGCAGCAGATAAGAGTAAAACAGAAATGGCAAGGCCGTAAGTCTCTATGTCAGAATTGGTCCCAAATTATATGCAAACCTTACTTCAACACTCATTTTTGGTTATGCATTTAAAGTGAAGAAATGTAAAAAGTACAAGAAAAAATATTTATCTCAAGTCCCAGTTTGGTTATGTCAGGTCTCCTCTTTGGTAGTATTTTTTATTACCTTGATTTTTATTGTGGGGCTGTTCAAAATTATATTTTTCATTAGAAGATAGATAGGTGTATAAAGTTTTATGTTTTAACATTTTTTACAGCTGGAATTGGGACTTTTATTTACAGCCTATTTAGTTTATAAAGTGAAAAGTTTTTATATTCAAAAGGAATACACAGACGCCTATTTATTAACTTTTAATGCTCTATGATTTCTGTTATTTTATATATTTTTTAATTTTGTAGATAGTTGAAACTTTAAACAACATTTTAATATTTTCTTATAGGAATATTTTTAATCAGTGATATGCATACAGATAACTAATATGCTGTAGCTATCATAAAACTTCTTTCTATATCATTCTATATAAAGCATCACCTAACAATTAACATACACAGAAATTTAATCAACACAGCTTCTCAAAATAAAGATTTTATATAAGCAGTTTAGAGAAAATTTAGCTAATAGATACTGTGATATAGCCTTCTGAAAAATATCATAGAAAGTGAATAATAGCCCTACTTGTCAGTCAATATCCAAACTGAATTGGCATAATTTTTCATAATAGCTATCTCGCATACCAAGTTTGCTGTAGACAATATTATGACTTTTGACTTTCAAGATCTTTTCAATAATATTGAGTTATCAGATCTTAGTAATATCATTTACAGTCTTTTTCAAGACTATAAAGCTCAAATTAATCTTCCTTACAATTTTAAAGCAGAAAAATTTAAAACTCTTCTTAACTTTGTTATCCATAATAATTATATCTTCCACAACAACGATATCTATTTGCAACAATTAGGCATCCCACAAGGAGGTTGTAGCTCCAGTATTTTGGCAGATCTCTATCTTTATTATTATGAAAAGCAAATTTGCAATGATGATGTTCGATTTTATCGTTACATCGATGATATTATTGTATTTTATCTCAACAAGAACTCACAAAATGGCTTTTCCTTCAATTATCCACCTAGTTTAAAGCTAACTCAAAATACTCTGACTAATCAATCAATTAACTTTTTAGATCTCAAAATAATCATCGATGGTAATAAACTTTACACAGATATCTATGACAAACGGCAAGATTTTTGTTTTAATGTCAACTTATTTACACATTTTAATTCATGTCTGCATCTTTCGGTATTTAGAAACATCATCATTAACCATTTATTTCGAATTAATAATTTATGCTCTGCAAAGTTTAAAAACAAGAATATTAATAAACTGATCACAGCCACTGCTAAAATGGGTTTTCCTAAAAACTTTGTATTTTCTATTTTATATCCTTAACCATGTCTCTGTCAGTAGAAAAAAAAAAAAAAAAAAAAAAAAAAGCTGTGTACACTCTTGTGTATATCAACAAAAAAATTATAAAATAATAAAAGACAATAAAAAAGGTGGCGGTTGGGTGGGCAGATGTTTGATTACGGAGGTGGGGTGGTGTTGTAAGGCTGGATGGTTGGGTGGGTTTGTGAAATTAAATTAAATAAAAAAAAAAAAAAAGTAGAAGGCTTGTTGCATTTGCTTTGTATTACTATGCAAACTTTCATTTTCCAATAAAATTTCAGATTTTTCCTTTTTGAGTTGTCAACTATATTTAATGTTCTAATTATACTGTTAAACACAATGTGATCAATCGGTGAATTTCATTGTGGCTTCGTGGTTTCATTGTTGTTCATCTGCTTTGAAATTTTGCATTTTTAAATTCATATGGTTCCTGTTCTGGTTGTGGCAGGCTGGGGGAGTGTTGCCGGCGTAAAACTAGTGTAACCCTACAGGCAAGTCACAAGTCTTGCCGCCTGCCTCCTTCTTCCTATCTTGTGTTTCTTGGGTTGTTTTTTCATTAATTTTGATAAGTTTATGGTTTTAAGTTAAGATTTGTTGTTTTACTTTATTGATTCGTTTGTTTTGCAGACTGTTAATTAATAAATCTGGTTTCTTTACATTAATGTATTTCATCCACTGATGATTTTTTTTTTTTTTTTTTTTTTTTTTTAATCTTATTGGTCATTGGTGTTTCAGTGATCTTGTATCTGTTGCTTGGCTTCTACTATGCTTAATAGATCATCTTTATTATATATATATATATATATCCTAGAAGCTAAGACATAGCCTTCTCATAAAAGAGTAATATAGCAGCAAATCAGTGTCACTTATCATTCAATATTCATCAAAATTGAATTGCATAGATTTTTTATAATATCCATCTCACATATTAAATGTGCTACACTTATGTACCATTGAAGCTGAGCTATTACCTTCTTGTAAATGTGATTAAAATACAGCATAGCAGTATTACCAGTCGGCCGATGTGCATCTAAAATGAATAAACTATTTTTCATGAGACCATGGTACATATCAAGTTTTGCGCCCTTATACACTATAGAAATTTAGATATAAGTATCTCTTAAGAGGGGAATAGCATCACCTGTTGGGCAATGTATCTCAAAATTTAATCAGTATTAATTTGAGTAAAGGTCTAACAAAATATTTTGTTGAATTCTGTCAACTAGTTCATGATATGCAGCATCCACAAATTTTGATAACCCACACACACAGATATTTTCTAAAAATGATCCCTTTTACAAGCATATATGTATCTTTCAAGCAACCCATATGAAATACAGTAAACAAATAAATAGTTTAAAAAAAAAAAAAAAAAAATAGGAAAATCAAATAGATATAGTGAATGACATGACAATTCAAAAGTAAAAACCCTGAAAAAGTCTTAAATAATAATAATATATATATATTTAATAGATCATCTTTATTATATATATATATATATATATAGACTAGAAGTTCTCTAATACTTTGCAGCCTGCATCAGCCAATCAATAAAAATGTATAATTCAGTCACATATCACCTGGCTGACAAATGAACAACCAATGAAAATAAAAGATAACTATAGCACAATTTTCAAACTTTGATATATCTGTTTTGAAGTAACAAGTGTTTATATAAATTGGAAAAGGCATATACCTTGATATCCTTTAAAAATTTGCAAGTTTTTGTTATGATCAATGTGTCACAGTTTGTAAGAGTTGTTCCTTGTAAGATTAAAAAATACACAAAATGTTAAACTTGAGAAAATTTTGAATACTTTGTGTACAATTTGTTAAAAAAAAAAAAAAAAAAAAATTCCTATACATTTTACTAAATCAATTACAAATAGTCATAAAAAATAATCACCTATTGTCACATGAATAGTCTGGTCTCTAGTTAAATATTCAACTAGTGGACCTGCAACATACCCAGCTCCTAAGACAAGAACTTTTTTAGTTGATTCAGCTGCTATAGAACGGGCTTTCTTTTGGGATCTAAAAACAGAATTATGTATAAGAATTAAATACATTCAGAAGTAGAAACGTTAAACATTCACAACAATAATGAACGGTATAACAAAGCAGTCAGCTAATGCAGTATACATTTACTACATATACGGATATTTATAATTAAAAAATTACTTTGGAAATAAAAATTACAATGCCAAAAATTAAGAGAAAATAAGATATCTAAGAGGAAATAGTAAAAAACGTGAGTATAAGATAAGAAGCTATAAATATCAAAGACAATTGCATGAACATGCACTTTCATTAATCTTAGGACATGTTACATACGCTAATTCCAGAGTTCCTCCTAGGTTTGAAAAAGGGCAGGGTGCTGCTACCAAGGAAAAAGGGGCAGGAGGGTGCTATAAAAAGAGGGCACATTTGTGGAGAATGAAAAAGGGCATATCGCTTCGCAAAAAATAGCTTCCAAAATTACAAACAATTTTATTATATTTATAAATGCAGTTGTTAAGCAATCAGCAATTCCCCCCCCCCCCCCCACTCTCGGAAAATATAGCAAATTTTCACTAAATGTACAAATTAGTCAGCAAAAATTTAAAAATAAATTTATTTTTTCACATTCTTTTATCTTTAACTATAGTTCTATTAAACCTAGTAAAAAGTATTACAATTGCTTCCTGAAAAATATGTAGAATGAATAATGGAGGAATAATTATAGAGGTTATTATTAAAAGTACTTATTTGTACCTATAAGGGGTTATATTTATAAAGTTCTTATACATATAAGGCAAATTTAACACCCAAAATGAGAAGTTTCTATAAAAACAAAATAACTAGCATGAAAATCAGAGGTCGCTGCTGAAAACTCTGCATTATCTAACCATCAAAGAGTATCACAGGTTAATATATTTATTTTGTGGGAAAAAAATATAATAGTATGTTGTGGTCACCACAAGACTTTCTTCTATATTTTCCTATACAAATTCACTAAGGGCAAATAATTTATTAAAACTATTATTTATTAAAATTATCTAACTTGATGAATGCAAATGATTTTCATCTTAGAGAAAGCAAACGCTAAATATCCAAAGAAAGTTTTATTGTCTATAAATAACATCTTAAAAATATGCTTTTATAATGGGTATCTCACATATCACATTTTGTACATTTATATGCCATACAAACTGAGATATAGCCTTCCCATTATCGAGGAAATTTCCAGTATAGCAGCGCCATCTATTGGTTTATAAGCATCCAATTTGAATCAGCATAATGTCTTATAATGGCCTTCGCACTTATCAAGTTTTGTTTGATTATACACAATAGAGCCTGAGATATAGCCTTTCCTTAAATTGCAGAAAACACTGTGCAGCAGCGCTACCTATTGAGTGGTTGACACTAAAAGTTGATAGATACTAATTTATGTCAAGGTGCATCTACATATAAATTTATATGCAATTTTGTGCAGTAGTTCCTGAAATATAGTCTTCCCATAAATTGTAGAAATTGATGTATAGCAGCGCCACCTTTTGGCCGATAAGCATTTACATTGAATCAGCATAATGTCTCATAAAGACCTTTTTATATAATCACGTTTTGTTCGATTATATGCAATAGAACCTGAGATATAGCCTCCTTTAAATTTCGGAAATTGCTGTATAGCAGCGCCACCTGTTGAGCGATTTTCACCAAAAGTTGATAGGCACTAATTTAGGTCAAGGTGTATCGACAGATAAATTTATATACAATTCTGAGCTGTAGTTCCAGAGATACAGTTGCCACAAAATTTTTATCACACATACACACACACAGACATAGTCTAAAAATGGTCAAATCATGTTCTAGACCTCTCAAAACGTGTAAATCCGTCGAAATCGAAAACCGGAAGTCGAAAATTTTTACGAATCCAGTACTTTCTTCTATTAAATATAGAAGAAAGTAAAAAGGAAACTGTAACTGTAAGAATCGAAATACTCTATTATTTTGCTGCTAAGATTAAAATTACATTGTTTTTAAAGCTGAATTTCCAAATAATTATCTATTCCGCAATTAATCGATAAAAATCTGAGTTTTTTTTTTTTATAGTTTAATCTCAAAATATGCAGTAATTTTGCAGTCGATTTCGGAAATACAGGTTCATTTCGATTACACCGCTAACTTTCGAAAATTTACGTTTAATTGCAACTATCTATGTAATACTTTATTATTCCGATGTTAATAAAATCCGCGCTGTTTATAAAATGCTGACTTTCTAAATTCACAATATTTTTTTAGCCGATAGCGGAAGTATGTAATCATTTTGACGTTAATTATCAAAATTTATGTTTAATAGCAGTACCTAAGATAGGCTTTAATTTTATGCTAATCGATGTAATTAGTTTTTTTTTTTTTTTTTTAATGATTTGTGATATTTGTAATAATTTTGTGACTAATTACCGAAATGCGAGAGCATTTTTACACAAATTTCAAAATTTTCCAAAAATACTAAAATATTTAATCTTAATTCGGAAGTCTTTGCTTTTTGGTGCCTGATTTCTTAAAAATTAAATGTTTTGATTTGGCTTATTTCTGTGCAATCAATTCGTACGATTTTCGTGAAGAGTCAGTTTTTAAGTGAAATTTTTGTGCAAATTCTTGGTAAAATATCCGTTTCATATCTGTAATTTTCTTAGAATGGCCCCACTCTGTAAAAACTGAGTTATATATTCAATTATTCCAATAAAAGTCATAAAAAAATATTCTTTTTCTTTCTACAATGGTAGACACTTCGCCTGTGAAACTTTGGAGTTTCCGTCTTTGACTCCAAAATGCGCGAATACGATTAAAACATCTTAAAAAGTCTTCAAGGAAAGGCAAATTCTCACAGGTCTAGGACTTCCGCGTAATCGACCAGCCTTAATGTGTACACCGCAACATTACCGTTAGAAGTTTATTAGCTTTAAATCCATTATCAAATAATAATTTTATGTCAGGAAGTTTTTATTTTATTTATTTATAATTTTTATCATTAAAATAAATGAACTTTCGTTGTTGTCACAGATAAACAGAATATGCTTGTCTGTGGTTATCGTGTAAATAATAATCAAAGCACTGCACAATCTAGATTTCCTTTTCATTCCCCCTTCTTTCAGCTTTTGATTCTAATCGATTGTGGTTTTTCATCTAATGTAAACAAACACTTCTCTTTCCAGAGTCGTCTTTTTTTTTTTTTTTTTTTAAAACTAATTTATGAGATTGAACGATGATTGTTGTGGTTCTTCAGCCAGATCATAAAAGTAATTAGATTTGTTATTTTTGTTAACGTGATTTTACAGATTAAAAAAAAAAAAAAAAAAAAAAACGATTTATGAAGCAAAAGGATTATTGGAATATAAGAAAAGAGCAATATCTTCCATATTTTCCCCTTCTCTTTTTGCTAACACCGGGGAGGCGAGGAGGCACTTTGTCTGTTCCCCACCCCACCCTTCATAGCCTGCAGGGTCATTTAAAGAAGTTCCGCGGCAACTATGTTTACGCTGATAAATAGTTAAAACACCTGCTAAGTGTCAACTCGCTTTTGCAATAAGTAGAACACGCAGAAAAGAGAAAAAGCTTCTAGAAAGAAAATTTGTATTAATAAAGCACTAAGAATATTTAAAATGGAGAAAAAATGCGCTATTTTGGGTCGTGGTGGTTAAATTTGGGAGCAAGAAGGGCGCGATTTTCGGGCATAAAGGGTGCGTTTTTTGGGCAAGGAGGGCGCATTTTTGTACTTTAAAGGGCAGTTAGAGCGCTCATAAAAATTTAAAGGCGACGCCCTTCTCAAAGGCTCAAAGGGGAACCCTGCTAATTCATAATAAATTGTTCACCTGATTGTGTACTTAATATTGAAAAAAATTACAAATTTAGTTTACAAACAAAAATACAAATTTAATTTACTAATAATTTTATTAAAGGAAAAAAAAATTGAATTCATATAAAATTTTACGCACACAAAAAAAGAGACTTTTAAACTTACCACTGTAATAAGTCATCCAAGTTCAAATAAACAGGTTTAAAGAAAAGAAAAAAAAAAAAAAAAAAAAAAAAAATCTGAATTAAATCCATTATAAATGCAAAAATAATAAAACCAATAAAACAATTGCTGACTAATTATATTACTATTATACTTTAAAAAAAAAATCTCTTATTCAGGACCATTCATAAAAAGTTGTAAAATATATGTTTAGCAATAACATTATAAATTTGTCAATTGTTAAAGACAAATCAAGTAAGTACTAATACAGTTTATGTTAGTGTTATAATTTTAAAATGTCAAATTTAAGTTTATATTTAGTTTGACCAATGTGTGATAAACCACTAACAGGAAAAACTGTCCAGATACCCCTCAAGAGTTACACATATCTACAGTCTTAACTTGGAAAGAGTAATTTTTTTCAAAGACACATTTGGGAAAAAGGGGAGGGGGGGGGGGTTACTTCAAGAATTACCCACCCCACCCCACCCTCGAAATCAGCATTTATATCCAACTATTTCCAAGCATTTTTTTGCTTGTATTTACTGATGTACGTTACTTTCATTGTGTTATGTGCAGTGTAGAGCTATTATACGAGGCTTTAAACTTTAAAACATTACTGTATGAAAGACATTTCTTTAAAGTTTAAAGGAATATCTTTCATAGACAGTAATGCATTAGAATATTATTATGAGTTCCAGTACACAAAAACAGTTGTGTTATACACCATTTCCAATAGGGAACATCCCATAGCAAACTGAAATAACATATCGGTTTCAAGGCATTCCAAAACTATTTATGGAAGTTAAGTGCAGACAGACAAACCAAAATTAAATCAATTTAGAATTTAGATGAAAACTTTTTTTTAAAAAGAGAAAGAAAATTATTATAACAGTTAAAACCCGAATAAACTACTACGTAAGAAATGCCAAAAGAAAAATATTTGCGATGCATACAGCTGTTTCGGTAGCCTTAAGAATACCGTCTTCAGTGCAAAAAGAATACTGAATCTGGAGAAGTGCTCATATATATAGGAGAGGGACCGAAATTAGTTCAACCAATAGGATTACGGGAAAGGTGGAGAGTGTGGCCAATAGGAATTTAAGAATGTTAGCTGTGTAAACAGTAGAAAAATTAAGAAAATGTGGACTGAATGTAAAATTTCCAACAATCAGACAAATAGGGAAAAGCAAAATCACAATTTACAAGGTTTTTAAAATTTTTATAAATATGAAAAGCTTTAAAGAAATCGAGTTCATGAATGGATTTTGGTCTGCAAATTATTTTAGATGAATTAAATTTAAAATTATGATTTTCCTCCCAGCAATGTTTAGAAATAGCCGATTTATTGGTTTCTTGTTTGCGGACGTAATTCATATGTTCTTTTAGACAAAATTTAAGACTGTGTTTAGTTTGGCCAATATATGATAAACCACACTGACAGGAAATACTATAAATGACCCAAGAATTATGCATATCAATGGGATCTTTTAACTGAGAAAAGGTGAGTTTATTGGAAAGTGAAAATATTATTTTGAAATCATATTGCTTGAGAATTTTAGCTATGGTTTGACTGGATTTAGGAAAATAGGGTAAAACAATACTGATATTAGAAGAGACTGATTTAGTAGACGAAATACGAGGGAGCTGTAATTTTTGGAGGGATTTGTCTATAATAGAAGGGTCATAACCTCTGTCAATTGCAATGGCTTTCAGGTATTTAATTTCAGATTTTAATAAAATAGGATTTGAACAAATATTAAGGGCACGGTTTACAAAAGTATAGAAAGCAGCCATTTTTTGGTTAGGTGGGTGACATGAACGCACATGGGGAGGAAGGGAGACTGCAAAATTTTTACGATAGACGGTGGTTGAAAATCCATTTACAGTGCGAGAGACGAGGGTATCAAGAAATGGAAGGGAGCCATTATTTTCAATTTCATATGTAAACTGGATACTACTGTCAACAGAATTTAAAGTTTCTAAGACATGGTCAATATTGTGACGAGATATGTCGACAAGTGTGAAGGTGTCGTCAACGTAACAGGTCCAAAAAGGAGAAGATATTTTCTTAAAAAGCCTGCTTTCGAAATTATGCATGTAAATATCAGCGAGAATAGGAGAGAGAGGGGAACCCATGGCTAAACCATCAAACTGACGATAGAATTTATTTTGGAAAGAAAAAGTGGTTGGTGATAAACAAATGCGGGTAAGAGAAATTAATTCTTGTATTTCAAAAGATGTGAAATGAAACTCTTTTAATCTAAATAAAAAGGAAAAAACTAAGTATAATAATAACTACATATTAAGATATAAAAACCTAACTTTACTTCGTTGTGCCGTTTGAGATCTTTCGAAACCGGGTACCCGGTCCTCATCAGAAACGTTACTTCTGTGGTGGAAAAACTTGACACTGGTCACTCCTCTGTTGATTTCTCATCAGCTGACTCCAGGCTCTGTTTGGGGCTACTGCGCCGCTATCAACAAAGTAAAGTTAGGTTTTTATATCTTAATATGTAGTTATTATTATACTTCGTTTTTTCCTTTTTATTTAAATTTAAATGTCGAACCTGGACTTTATGTGTGTTTACCTGTGGAGTATGGAACTTAGAGCTATCTGCATCCGCGATTATCATTTGCATACATACAAATTTTACTTATACAATTTTTCAATTTTGTTAACTTTATATCCACTTTGTCTTTTTATATCAGAACACATTTTTTTGCTTAAAATGATTAGATAGTTAATCTTCAAACGTTATTCACACGTTTTTATAATTTTTTTGAATTTTTACAAATCTTTAACCTGTTTGATGAACTGTTTTCTATACATAGTGTTTTTCAACGATGTTTAATCGACTCTTTAGTGAATGGAAACATGTTAACAAAAAACTTGCCAAAGCAGAACAGAAAATTAACTTTTTAGATAATTGTAAATATTTTAAACTTACTCCAACGTTTATTAGAGTCAGTAATAAATTTCTAGTTGATAATTTTAAAGACGACGTCCGCGAATTTGAACAAAAGATTTTAAACAAACTTATCAGGAGAAGAAAAGCCGAATTTTACCAAACTAAGGAATTATGGAATAAAACTGCAGAAAATCTCGAAAATTCAACAGATTTAAACCAATGGACTATTTGTAACGAGAAAATTAACCAGTACTATGAAACCGAAAAGAACGCAATTATCAACAGACACAATAAAAGACTTAAATTTCGGCTTAAAAAAAGTAATTACAAACCAGTTACCAAAAATGAAATTCCGTATATAAACCTATCCGATACTAAACGAAATAACCATCAGCATGAACTTCTTAATTTAGGACATAAATTTATTTTAGATCAGCCTTTTAATATTAAACATAGTATTGCCAAAATCGAATCAGCAATTAATAAAATTCCTGAAAATAACCAAAATAATATTCGTAATATCGCTATTTCCGAAATCGAAAAATCCACTAGAAATAAAAATATTAATAAAATAGACCTAGCAGAATTAAAAAACCTCAAAAAGAATAATGAAATAACTTGTACTCTGACAGATAAAACCCGAAAAATCGTTATCCTTAATTGTGAAGAATATATATCCAAAATGGAGGACACCATTAGAGAAATAGGAGTTAATATTGTCAATAAGGACCCAAACAATAAACTAATTGAAAAAACACGAAAAATTTTTAAAGAAGGCAAATGGCCCGATAATATCCCCCCAAAAATATTAAACCCTGCACCCAATACCCCTAGAATTTTTGGCAGATACAAAGATCATAACCCCCCCCCCCTAAATTCAGACCCGTCGTCAATAAAAACGAAGCACCTACCTACCCCTTAGAAAAATTCATTTCCAATATTTACCGGAAAATCATCCCCCCCCCCCTCAACCCACGCCTTAGAATCAACTGAAGATTTTATTAAAAAACTAAGAGAAATTGAAAATAAAGAAAATTATCATCTAATAAGTTTTGATGTTGTCAACCTTTATCCATCCATCGATATTAACGAAGCTTGCGAAATAGTGAACGAAGCCATTAACAAAATCTATACAGACCCTGAAATAGCCCTAACTTTAAACGTCGTTACCAATTTTTTACTAAGAGAAAATTACTTTACCTTTAACGGAAAAATATATCAACAGACCAAAGGCGTGCCAATGGGGTTGCCCATCTCAGGCTTCGTCGCTGAGTTCAAATTAAGAAAATTAGAAAACCAAATCATTGAAAATTTTAAAAATCAGATTATATATTGGTATCGTTACGTCGATGACGTTTTCGCCATAGTCGAGAAAAATGTTGACGTTAATAAAATTCTTAAGATTATTAATAGCCATGATCAAAATATCCAATTTACCTACGAAGAGGCAAACGATTCACAAATAAACTTTCTTGACGTTAAAATTACTCGCACTAAAAATAATTTCAGAACCACCGTTTACAGAAAACCCACCAACAGTAACGAGATTATCCATCTTAAAAGCAAAACACCGTTCCGTTATAAAACCAACGCCATCCTTTCATACATTAATCGCGCAATTTTAATATGTAATGAATCCGAAGACCTTGAAAAAGAACTAAACCTTATCAAAAATTTTACAAGAAAAGCAGGATACCCCGATAAAATTGTCAACAAATTAATTAAAAATAGATTCAAAAGACTCGACCAAATCCCCAGTCACCAAAAACCGCCCCCCAAATTTACCCCTTCCATCCCTTACGATCGCGGAGCCGCTAATAAGATTAAGAATACAGCTAATAAATATGGTATAAATATCCCCATTAAACCCAACAAAAATATTTTTCAACTAATCCGAAGCGATAAAGACCCCATCCCCCCTCTTGAAACTGCAGGTATTTATAAAATCCCATTTATAGACGAAAACAATAAACCCGGTTCATATATTGGCGTTACTAAGAGGAAAATTAAAACTAGAATTAAAGAACATGAGAATAACATAAAAACCGGAAAATCTAATACCGCTTTAGCTAAAACCTACAGTAAACACAATATTAAAATAGATTTTGATAAAACCATTAAATTAGCCGATTACGATAGTTATAACTATGCTATGTATCGCGAATCGATTGAAATTTCAACCAATAGCGACGTATGCAATGATAGCGGTGCAGTAGCCCCAAACAGAGCCTGGAGCCAGCTGATGAGAAATCAACAGAGGAGTGACCAGTGTCAAGTTTTTCCACCACAGAAGTAACGTTTCTGATGAGGACCGGGTACCTGGTTTCGAAAGATCTCAAACGGCACAACGAAGTAAAGTTAGGTTTTTATATCTTAATATGTAGTCTTTTAATCTATTTTCGAGACAGCAGAGGGCACCACTTATTGGAACATTAGTGAAAAGAGATTTAACATCAAAAGAAACCATAGTGAGATTAGTGTGAGGGCAGTTTTGAATATTTTTTGCAAAATTTATGGAATTTTTAACAGTAAAACTATTAGCAGCAAGAAGGGGAGCAAAAATTGTGGTGAGAAATTTAGCTAAATTAAAGGAAGCAGTACCGATATTAGAGACTATGGAACGAAATGGAATATTGGGTTTGTGAACTTTCGGTAAAGCATAAAATCTGGCACAATTAGCAATAGAAGGGATAAGGTGAGATTTAGTCGAGTCCAATAACAAGGGGCAAGATTTTACAGCAGATTTAATTTTATTTAATTCTTGAGGAGAGGGGTCACAGGGCAGAGGAATATATGGGCAATCATTAATTAGTTTGGTAACACTTTCAATGTATTGTTTTTTATCCAAAATAACAATCTGACCACCTTTATCAGCTTTAGTAATGATGATATTTTCATTAGATTTTAATTCCTTCAAGGCGTTTTTTTCTGCAAGGCTCAGATTTGATTAAAAATTTTTAGAGTTGAAATTGGCATTATTATGGATTAAATGACGAAGATTTTCTTTCTGTTGGTCAGTCAGTCGAGAATTTTTTTAAGCTTTTTCAACCGGAGCAATTAACTGAGGAAAAGAAGGAGGTTTAGAAATGGCAAAATTTGAATTGAGTTTGAGAACAGAATATTGATTATTGGAAATTTCAACATTGGAAAGATTGACGATTGCATTTTTATTGACAACAGGGAAGTCATTCGAATGAATAGGACTCTGAATTTTGAAGCCGGGTGAATTTATCATGTAATTTAATTTAGTGTTTACGGGAGCGGTTGTCACAATGAATCCAGGAATTGCGATCGATCAACATAAAATTAGGACATTCAAAAGCCAACTTTAAGTGGAGAAAGAATAAATCTTTTTCAATTTTGGCGATGTTGGTAGGAGTTTCCTTAATAACTGCAAGGAGAATATTTAAATGAGACCTAAGTACTGCTTTGTTTACAAAACTTGAACCAGAAATATTGCATTTCAGTTGAATGAATTTAGGGATGATACGGTATCTCTTGCATTGTAAAAGGAACTTCAAATGGTTGAGGGTACGAAACTTTTTAGTACGTAAATGGTAGAAACAATTAACCAATTTGTACATTGTGAAATGAAGAAAATGGCTCAAAATATTACTGACCTAATCTCCCCCTCATATGAGGCTTCTCAGACCAGGTTGCTCAGTAACAATATGAGCAGAAGACCAATAACACAACTAAACCTGTATAAGCTTAACAAATAATAATAGGAGACTTGGAGTTGGAATATTAAAACCTGAATAAACTACTACATTAAAAACGCCAAAAGAAAAATATTTGCGATGCATACAGCTGTTTCGGTAGCCTTAAGCATACCGTCTTCAGTGAAAAAAAAATTCTGAATCTGGAGAAGTGCTCATCTATATAGGAGAGGGACCGAACCACTTTTCCTTTCCAAAATAAATTCTATCGTCAGTCTGATGGTTTAGCCATGGGTTCCCCTCTCTCTCCTATTCTCGCTGATATTTACATACACAATTTCGAAAGCAAGCTTTTTAAGAAAATATCTTTTCCTTTTTGGACCCGTTATGCTGACGACACCTTCACACTTATCGACATATCTCGTCACAATATTGACCATGTATTAGAAACTTTAAATTCAATTGACAGTAATATCCAGTTTACATATAAAATTGAAAATAATGGCTCCCTTCCATTTCTTGATACCCTCGTCTCTCGCACTGTAAATGGATTTTCAACCACCGTCTATCGTAAACATTTTGCAGTCTTCCTTCCTCCCCATGTGCGTTCATGTCACCCACCTAACCAAAAAATGGCTGCTTTCTATACTTTTGTAAACCGTGCCCTTAATATTTGTTCAAATCCTATTTTATTAAAATCTGAAATTAAATACCTGAAAGCCATTGCAATTGACAGAGGTTATGACCCTTCTATTATAGACAAATCCCTCCAAAAATTACAGCTCCCTCGTATTTCGTCTACTAAATCAGTCTCTTCTAATATCAGTATTGTTTTACCCTATTTTCCTTAATCCAGTCAAACCATAGCTAAAATTCTCAAACAATATGATTTTAAAATAATATTTTCGCCTTCCAATAAACTCACCTTTTCTCAGTTAAAAGATCCCATCGATATGCATAATTCTTGGGGCATTTATAGTATTTCCTGTCAGTGTGGTTTATCATATATTGGCCAAATTAAACGCAGTCTTAAATTCCGTCTAAAAGAACATATGAATTACGTCCGCAAACAAGAAACCAATAAATCGGCTATTTCTAAACATTGCTGGGAGGAAAATCATAATTTTAAATTTAATTCAGCTAAAATAATTTGCAGATCTAAATCCATTCATGAACTCGATTTCTTTAAAGCTTTTCATATTTATAAAAATTTTAAAAACCTTCTAAATTGTGATTTTGCTGTTCCCTATTTGTCTGATTGTTGGAAATTTTACATTCAGTCCACATTTTCTTAATATTTCTACTGTTTACACAGCTAACATGCATAAATTCCTATTGGCCACACTCTCCACCTTTCCTGTAATCCTATTGGTTGAACTAATTTCGGTCCCTCTCCTATATATATGAGCACTTCTCCAGAATCAGAATTTTTTTTGCACTGAAGACAGTACGCTAAAGGCTACCGAAACAGCTGTATGCATCACAAATATTTTTCTTTTGGCATTTCTAACGTAGTAGTTTATTCGGGTTTTAATATTCCAACGCCAAGTCTCCTATTATTATTATAACAGTTATCCAGATTGAAATTCTTAACCACAAATACTATAAAACTTAGATGCAATAATTGCATGTTTTGTAAAAGTTATTTAATATAGTAATTGTTTTTTAATATATCATACTTTTAAAAACCCAGAGAATCATTTTCTTCTTCTTCTTTTTTTTTTTTTTTTTTAAGTCAAAAATAATAAAAGTTTTTACAAATAAGATTCAACATTAAAAACAGTGCTTATTATAACTTTTCCTATTAAAGCAATAAAAAAAACTAAGTATTATTAACACTAAACATATATGGTCTTGTTCATAGAATAAAGTATATTGTATTGCCTAAAACTTGCAATAGATCAATAATTAGCAAATAAAAAATACTTCTAAATCCAAACTTACGTAGAAGTTTTTCTCAGTTCAGTAATATATTCAAAACTGGGAGTAAGTTTTCCATCACTAGCAATGACAGCCTAAATAAAAATAACAATATTTTAAAGAAGGTTTAAAAGTCAAAAATCTTAAAATTTATTAAATGTTCATATACATACACCATGAACTGTTGGATGAAAGTTATGTTCTTCTAAAGGTTTGGTAGCATCAGATGACAGCTGAAAAGGTAAAATATTTATAAATGAAAAACTGAAGTTTCAAATACAATCAAAACATAAAATTAATAAATTTACAAAGAAAAGAGCGTAACAAATTATATATGAAGAAATTATACATACTATACTATTCATGTATGGATACAGTAAATATCCAAAAGAATCAGTAGCTTCTAATGGTAGTTGTGTTGGCATATTATCAATGGAGCATACCAAAACACCAGGTCCAGCAAAACTAATAAATATGAAAGAAGGAAAAAAAAGAAAGAAATGAATATGCTTCAAATTTAACTAGCATTGTAATTCTATTCAACCCACCTTCATTTATGATTGATTCAGAATACAGTTTTCTTTGAACTTATGCAAATATCTTATATTTTTATTACTTATATTTTTATTACTTATGTTTTTTTTTTCTTCTTTTTATTTAAAAAAAAAAAAAAAACTTAACAATTTATCTATGATCTGTCTAAGTTTAAAAATGCTTTTCCTTTTTGAATACCTGTTTGAAAAGTATACTATACTGATTTCTAAAATTCAATAAAAATGCCAGATTCTCTGAGATTTTGCATTGCTATCTGATTCCCCCCCCCCCCCCCCGCCTTTTTTTCCTATACAACAACAAATTATTTAGACTTAATGATAAATAAATAAATTCTCCATTTAAATCTAAAAACACTAATAAATCTACACTAAATCTTTACTTGTACATCACCTTAAATGAAAAACATACTATTGTACAAAATTATTAAAAAAAAAAAAAAAATGTGTGTAACAATCACATGGCTTCCATTACCCACAACCACACATTTTTGGAAAGAATGTATCTAGAAGATATAAAATTGACCTAGCTAATCAGATGCTTACCAGCTTGTTGTATCCAACTAATGCAAAAAATAAAAGGGACTTTATATACCAAGATTAAAGAAAATCAATAAGGCCTGTTTCTGAGACATCCATTTTTGAGAAATAAAATTGGCCAACCTAAGCGGAGGGCCTATTTTGCCATGATTCAATTGATAAAAGTTGTAAAAATAAAATGCAAGTTTTCGACTGCTTTTTTCTATCAATCACATCAGAATAGACCCCAAGAATGCCTATAACATTTTTTAAAATAACCAATTACTATTTATGAAAGAACACTTAAAATCTGTACTGCCATTTTTTAAGACAACCACATTCGAAATCTAAAATTGGCTTACTAAATCTGAACACCTATTATTGTTCCTCAAGTAACTAACTAATAAAGATACGGAATATCTAAAAGGCAGTTTACATAGCAAATTTGAAGAAAATTATTACATCCATTATTAAGATATGAACTTAAATTAAAATATGTTCCCAATTAAGGCTTTACATATCCCACTTCTATTTTTCCAAAATTGACCAAAATTTAGCAAACTGCACACTGGATATTTCTTATGCATAAAGCTTAATAGTTCTATCTCTTTTTGCAAGTTGAGTGCACAGTGCATTTACTAATAACCTTCATACATGTAAAAATTAAGACTGGGTTTTTCTGCGATAAATCTTTCCAACCCAGCAATAGATTATTCATTAATAGTTAATAAAATTTAATATCCCCATGTTCAGTTCCGCTCAAATTAATTGTTAAATTATTTTGGCAGGATCCGGAGCAAGCTTTCAAAATATTGATAATATTTAAGCTAGAAATATACAAATAAAATAAATATTTTATATATAAGAATGTACTGTTGAAAAATATTTATATAAAATTACCTTTCACTATTCTTATGTTGATCTGCATCATATAGGCAAAAGGGTGTATCAATTGTAGTACATTCAGTCATAAATTCAATTGATCCTCCAGGATCTGCACTAATATCACAAATTGCTAATAACCTATGAGGTAGATAGGGTGATCCTTCACTTGTAGGCAGCCAAGGTGTATAACTGGGCCTCAATAAATGCTTTGCATCAGGAATTGTTAATAATCTGGGAGAATTATAAGCCCAATAAATTCCATTGATTATTACTGAAGCATAAGGGGCAATCTGAAAAAAAAAAAAAAAAAGTAATAAACAAAAATAAAATAATGAAAAAGGTGCAACAAAAATTCTCTTAAGTATATAGTAAAATCTTTTATATGTATGTCATAATCAGGGTTGGCAAGTTTCTTCCAAGGTTTAAAAAAACATGGAAAACACCGGCTAGAAGAAATAGGTTTCTTCCGAGTGGAAGAAATGGAGGAAACTATTTTTCTTAAAAATTTATCCTATAAATTGCAGATTTGTAAGATACAATGGATGCATTTATCTTATAAACAACTTTAAGTAACTTTAATTATACCTATAAAAATTTAATTACATATTTAATTAATAATTATGAGATTTTTACCAAAGTGATCTTCAGTGTCTGATGATCATGTTCCAAAATACTCAAAATCTAGTAAAAAAATCAATTTCAATTTAAACAGTGTAAAGTTTTATAATTTAGACAACAAAATAAAAAATAATCAGTGATGAATATTATTTCCGCACTTTCCAAAAAAAAATTTTTTTGTTTTTTGTATTTTTTTTAAGTATGTTTGTTTACATTTTATTGGTACCTATTATTTGAATATGCTTAAATTATTTACCATCATATATAAATGTGATAGATTCGTTTTATTAATTTTGAAGAAATCTGCAAAAGAAAACTGTAAACAAAGCCAATGATCTTTAATCTGCACAACCCCTGGACAAAACTTTTCCAAGTTAGAGGGAGTTGACCGTAAAACAAATGAAAAGTTTTTTAGCAGTTCAATACTGTAATTTACTTTTCAACTTAAAATAGATAAATACAAATTATGGATTTTTTTTTTTTTTTCAATCTAGAGATTTTGCAGGAGAGTTTAACTGTAGGTATCTTACTTATTGATACAGTTCATTGGGTACCATCTTCAAGTTTATACAAAAAATTGTATCCTTAAAAAAAAAAAATAAATAAATAAATAAATAAATGTACAAATATTATGGCTAAAAATTATGTAATTATTATCACTTGTACTGTTTGAACGTATAATAATATGAGATAGTATCTATGCAAAAAGTTCTAAAAATATTAGCATTGAAAAGTAAAAACACATCACCTGTATATATTTAGAGTTTGTTATCAAATAATTTATTTTTCTAAAAATATTTTTAATACTAATTGAATTATAGTTTAGATTTGACATTATATTTATGCTTTGAGTTTACATAGTTCATAAATTTTAATTCTGAAACATCTGCTTCGTCTTTTGGTTGGTTTCTTCCATTTTTTCCATTTTCTTCTGGGAGAAACCCAACCTTGAGTAAAATATTGCAAAAGCACCCCCCCCTCAATTAAACACTCCCTTTTCACATGAATTGTGTTTGTTCTTAAAATACCAAATAAACGCCACCTTACACTCAGTGATAGACTTTATCCGAATAAGCGACAAATTTTCACATTTCTTTTATAATATTTCCCTTTGTAAATATATATATTGATTTCTATTATAAAATATTGGACACTAATTATTTGAAAACAAAAACTGTAAGCTTCCTAAAATAGCGACAAATATTTTAAAACAATATATTTATCGGAAAGGGGAAAAATAGAGTTCTCTCAAAATTTTTTGGTTAGACGAATATTGTTTAACCAAGAATTTACTGTATCTAATTCTTTTTTTTTTTTTTTTTTTTTTAATCATTGCAACTTAAATATAGATGTGTGTGTTTTATTTAAAACCCCTAGCAGAAAATGCGAGACATACGTCATAGATTTTCTTTTTAGTCTGCAGATTGAATCTATTTTGGAATTCTATTTTGGATTGAATCTATAATTCCAAAATACTATTTTGGAAATAAAGTCTCCCAATTTTGGCAGGAAAGATAACAATTATCAATCTTTCTCCATCCACAGCATAAATGTTAATATTCATTTTAAACATACTTGATTAGATTCCAGAATCTATAAAGAGGAAGAATTGTTCAATATCTCTCATTCATGTAACTTTTTGTGACCCCCCTCCCCCTTTCCTCCCGCTGATGAAACAGATCGCGGAATCCTTGCAATTTCCAATCTTTCTCCATCCACAACATCAATGTCAATATTCTTTTTAAACTTATTTAATTAGATTCCAGAACCTATAAAGAAGTAGAATTATTCAATATCTGTCACTCATATATTTGTTTTACTCCCCCACTCTCCCAAATTCCCCTAACAATCGCTGATCAAACGTTCTGCAGAAGCGCTGTTATTTCCAATCTTTTCCCATCCATAACAGAGATGTCAATGTTCATTTTAAACATGCTTTATTAGATTCCAGAACCTATAAAGAAGTAGAATGGTTCAATATCTCTCATTCATATAATTTTTTGGAGCCCCCACCCCTCACCTTTACCATTTACCAACGATCGGCATTGACACTTCCTGTAGAAGCCAATCTTTCTCTATATACAGCATAAATGTCAATATTCTTTTTAAACTTCCATTGTTAAATTGTAGAAGCTATTTAGAGGTAGAATTGTTCAATATCACTCACTACTCTTGTAACTTTTTTCATTGCTTCTTTGAATATATAAAAGATTTTGCATCAATTTCAAAGTCTGATGTTATTGACACATTTTTGTTTGAGTACCAATATTTTTGTAAATGAATTGCTAGCACCATAGAAAGAGTTAGATCTGAAAGGATCACATTATAACACAGATTTTATACAAAAAGCCTGCTAGTGAGGTATCAAAGAAAGTACCTGTACTTAAGTTATTTAAATACACAGTTGCAATTCTATTATCAGAAATTTTCTGTGAAAGTTGGGGCTCAAACATTGAGATATTGAACAAAATGCAATTGAGATGTACAATGACAAACAATTTGTAATTGTTGATAAAAAGAAGTTTATACTTCTTAATGTCCCTCCATTTAGTTACACGGGAACGGGAATTTCAGTGTTTAAGAGTCCCTTACTATAAATATTTTACTACAGTCAGTACGAACAAAATCATGCACAAAGATATTTTCTCTTATGTAGTATGAAGGATAATGGTTAATGTCAACTCTTTACCTAACTAATGTAACTGAAATTTTATAACTACAGGGTGATCAATTTAAAAGAGTACCCGTTGATTTTTCTTATTACCTTTAAATATGACGGATGTAGTAACTATTCTAACACTGAAGAATAATTGTTTGAACCTTGTTTAAGTGTGGGAGACAATTTCCAACACTGTTGGTCTGTTACAACTTCATTTGTCAGGTAAAACAGAAATGGAGATGCACAATGTTATTTAATCCTGTGATAATTTTATTTATGAAAAAAAAATTTTAATTGAATGAAAGTTAAAATAGGTAAAATAATAAAATATAAAAAGACATTTAAAAATAAAAGAGAACAGCGTATATAGTGTATAAAATAAAATGATATAGAAAGTTATGAACAGTGTATATGATAAAAACAGAAGTAAAATTATACGAAGTGTGTATATTAAAAAGATGAACAGTGTAAAATATAAAGTCACAGTGTATATATTAAAAAGATGAACAGTGTAAAATATAAAATCATATGTAGTAATAAAATCCAGCATCTTTTAAAAAAATTTGTCAAATGATGATGTGGATTGATACCTAAAAGGTTTGTCAGACACGGTGATGATGAATTAAAATATCTCCTATATAAATGTCTAAGGCAAGGGCAATCTGTGAGTACATGGCGAATGGTCAGTATATCATAGCGGCAGTTGGGACAAGTAGGCTGCTGCTGCCCAAGTAGTAAGTATTTATGAGTAAGTCTGGAATGGCCAATTCTCAGACGAGTTACGATAACATCATACTTTCTAGGACTGAGGGTAGGCCAAATGGCAATCTGAGGTTTAATTTCTTGTAATTTGTTATTGTTTTGAGTGTTCCATTCCCTTTGCCATATATTTCTGAGAAAGTTTTTAAGTGTATGCTTAACGTCATCATAAGGAACAGGACTGTTTAAGAAAATTGATGCCTGCCTTGAGGCTTTGTCTGCTGCTTCATTGCCTTTGATGCCAACATGTCCAGGTACCCAACAGAATAAAATGTCGAATCCCTTTTTCTTAAGGTCGTTATAAGTTTTCAGAATCGAGATAAAAGATGGGTTGCAAGAAATAGATGAAAGTGAGTCAAGAACACTCTTCGAGTCTGTGTAAATTATGAAATTTCTACTTTGATGAGATGAAATAATGTTAAGAGCAACCTCAACGGCAAAAAACTCTGCAGAGAAGATGGAGAATGAGTTAGGGAGTTGATAGCTATAAGTGGTGTTACCAATGACAACACCACAGCCGACTTTATTACTAGTCTTGGAGCCGTCAGTAAATATTTTGACATAGTTCTTATAATGAGAGTGATGAGAGGTGTAAAGGGCATGAAAAATAGAAGCAACTGTATTAGATTTGTCAAATCCATTAAACGGATTAAGACAAGAAATAACCTGGAAGTTCCAAGGTGTCATGTTTATAAGAGATCGAGAACGGACTTTGGTATGAATATGAGAGGTGCCAGCAAGAAAGTTATTAATTCTAACAGCAAAATGAGGGATGCAAGATGGGCGATTCACATAAAGATTATGATCGTTACTATTTAAATGAGAATGAAGTGGATGATTAGGGTGTGAAAGGATGCGATAGTACAATTCGAGGGAAAGTCTTTGTCTAATATCAGTGAGAGAAGGCTCCACACAGTCAGCATATAGACTAAGGACTGGAGTCGTGCGGAAAGCACCTGAGCAAATTCTGAGCGCACTATGATGTGTTGTGTCAAGTTTTTTAATATAAGAGTGAGGGGCTGAACCATAAACCTGACATGCATAATCAAGTTTAGAGCGAATAGTAGCACGATAAATTTTGAGTAAAGCTGGGCGGTCTGCTCCCCAAGAAGTGTTAGAAAGCACTTTTAAAATATTAAGTGCTCTGTCACATTTAGTTCTCAAGTGCAAAATATGTGGCATAAAGTTCAGTTTTCTGTCGAAAATAACACCCAGAAATCGAGCAGTGTCAACAACTGAAATTGGCCTGTTGTTTATTAAAATCTCTGGATCAGGATGAAGACCTCGTTTACGACAAAAATGAACACATTGTGTTTTGTCAGCAGAAAATTTAAAACCATTTTTATTTGTCCATTTAATTATGTTTTTTATAGCAAGTTGTAATTGACGTTCTATGAAACGCATGTCATTTCCCTGGCAAGAAATTTGCAGGTCGTCTACATAAACTCCCATGGACACTTGGAGGCAATTGTTTAAGAATATTGTTTATTTTTAAAGAAAAAAGGCGTAATGCTCAAAACACTGCCTTGAGGCATACCTTCCTCTTAAAAATAAAAATCTGAATAAACTGATCCTATATGAATTTGAAAGCGTCTGACTCTTAAAAAATTTTGAATGAAAATGGGGAGATTTCCTCTAAAGTCCAAATTAAAAAGATCTTTTAAAATACCATATTGCCATGTTTTGTCATAAGCTTTTTCTATATCGAAAAAAATTGACACCAAATGGTTACGTCTCACATTAGCTTTGCGGATATTTGTCTCTAATAATAAAATATTGTCAACCGTAGAACGGCCCCGTCGAAAACCACTTTGCCATGGAGTAATCAAATTATTTGTTTCGAGAATAAAAACTAATCTAGTATTAACCATTTTTTTCTAGTAGTTTACATAGACAGCTTGTAAGAGCAATGGGCCTGTAATTCTTTGGGTCAGTAGCATCTTTACCTGGTTTAGAAAAAGGAATAACAATAGCATCATGCCAAGTAACAGGGAAAATATTTTCAGTCCAGATCCTATTATAAAGATGAAGGAGATTTTTAAGAGACAGTTTTGATAAATGTTTAATCATAATGTAGGTAACACATTCGGGTCCAGGAGCAGAGTTACGGCAATTTTTTAAACTGTTTTTTAACTCATTTTCAGTAAAAGGACTATTGTACTCTGGTGAAGAACGGGAGTGAAAATTAATTGTTGAACGTTCAGAATTATGTTTATATGACAAAAAAGGCTCGGAGTAGGAATTAGAGCTGGATATGTCAGATAAAGATCTACCAATGGTGTTTGCTATATTTTTAGTTGAAGTTATAGTTTGGCCATTATAATTTAAAAAGGAAATACTTTGATTAGAATAAATTCCCATTGCTTTCTTGACACGATGCCAAAGCTGTTTGCTGCTTATATTGGAGGTAATGCTGGAAACATATTTAACCCAGGAATCCTTTTGTGATTTTCTGCGGATTCTTCGAGCATTTGCTCTTGCTTTCTTGAATGCAATGTAGTTGACAGTCGTTGGGTACCGCCTAAAAATCCCCCACGCTTTTTGTTGCTTTTGTTTTGCAGCGTTACATTCTTCATTCCACCAGGGCTTTGAGTGTTTATTGTGGCGGCCAGAAGATTTTGGAATAGAAATGTTAGCAGAGCTTATGATACAATTAGTCACATCAGTAACAGCCTTGTCAATATCACCTCCAATCATGTCATGCGTAATTACAGCATTAATAGTGAAGGCAGCCCAATCGGCCTTGTCATAAATATAATGCGGGTTTCCAGGTTGATGTTCATTAAAATTATAAAATGATAAAAATAGAGGAAAATGATCACTATTATGTAGATTGTTACTTACAAAGAAATTAAAATATGGATACAGAGTGGGTGAGCAAATGGCTAGGTCTATTGCATGGAATGTTCTGGATGGTTCATGAAAGTATGTATTGTCACCAATATATTATTATCTGTGACAAAATCCTCAATAACCTGACCACGCTGATTAGTGTCGGGACTACCCCAAAGTGGATTGTGCCCATTAAAGTCACCAAGAAAGACAAAAGGAGTTGGCAACTGCGAAACAAGGTTATTGAGATCATGAGGGCTGAGAGTCATATTTCGGGGTACATAGATACTGCAAACAGTGACAAGCATGTGAATATGGACCTGGACTGCTACAGCTTGGATATTAGTATTTAAAGAAATATTAATGTGAGGTACATTATTAGAAATAAGAAGAGCTACACCACCTGTAGCCCTGTCAGAAAGGATAAAGTCTTTTCTAAAACAATTATAGCCACGAATTTTTACATTATCATTTTGTCTCAAGTAGGTCTCTTGAAAGGCGAAGCAAATGGGTCGATGATCAGAAATAATCTCTCTGATTTCATCTCGTTTATTTGTAAAACCTCGGCAATTCCATGAAATGAAATTAGTCATTTTTTTTTTTTTTTTTTTTTTAAGATTAACACATCCACGTCATTATCCTCTGATGCGGTAGACATACCTTCCCCATCAGAAGGATGAAGGCTTATTAAGTCCTGTTGTTTAGTAAGATTTTTTTTTTTTTTTTTGTTTTGTTTGAATTTGGAGTGGGCAATTTTGCAATTCTCTTTTTCTTAATGATATGGGGATGCAAGGGTGAATTAGAATTTTTTAGGGAGACTGAGGAATGTCCCCTGTCAGACAGAACAGTTTTTGGTACTAATGGAGATTTTTTAGAATTTGTTGGTTTAGATAAAGAAGACTGTGTGGAGGTAGATGTCTGACTTGGTTTGGTTTGTAGATTTGAGTAATTGATTTGAACTGTTTCCATTGGAGTAGTATTAGAAGACTGTGTGGAATTTGAAGCCTGATTAGGCTTAGGTTGCATTTTTGGAGAATTACTTAAAACAGTTTCAACCGGAGAGCTGGTATTGTTTAGAGAGGCGGTTTTTGTAGTTATTGTTCTAGAAGTTTTTTTGGTGGAAGTAGCAGCAGCATATGATTTTCCAATAGTAGGTGTTCTCGATTCAACAATTTTTTTAGCTTCATAATATGAAATGTTTTCCTTTGTTCTTATAGTCTGAATCTCTTTTTCGCTTTTCCACTTCTCACAGGATTTAGAGTATGCTGGATGGTCTTTTTTACAATTTATGCAGCAGACTGGTTCTTCACAGTTTTGACTATTATTGTGATGTAAATAATTCATTTACCTTTTATGTTTCCATATTTTAAATTAATTTTATTAATATTTTTAATTTTCATAGCAACAGAAGTTACTTAGTGAGGATCAAAGAACCTCATGGCGTACATTGCGTTCTGGCCACTAACCCTTTTTATTCTTTGGGTCAAAAGGTCAAATATATATATCCAAATAATTTTATTTACATAAGAGAAAAGAGGAATCAATTTACTTATTGGCTAGAATGCTGTAAAAAGAAAAATGCTTACAAAAATAATGTTTGTAAGAAAACTAATCTGCTGCATCAAAATTAATCAATTTTATTTTCCAAACCACACTAGTAATTCCAAATTAAGTAGGATATAAAAATTAATGGTTTTTAAAATTTGAATAAGTATTCATATAAACTAATATATATATATTTATTATTAATAAGTAGGCACTCTCTCTCCAAATGATAAAATGGTCATTATTTTAAAACAGAAGCAAAACAAATCTTTCTCACCCCATGTTCTTCTCTTGAGAGCTGCTGAAACCCAACTAAATTTAAAACTGCCGGAATAACAGAAGGTGGAGTCAGAACCATCACCCTATTGGTTCTCAGCATGGTGTGATATGACATCACCACTAGGAAAGAAGAACCAATTTTTCTCCTGTGTGTGTGTTGCAGTAAAGCAAACACAACAGGGTGAGTTGAGCCAGCTGAGAGAAACAATGCATTTAAGTGCAGAAAACGATCTTATTTAACATTTAAAAAGAAGTGATGTTTTTAACATCACATTACCCCTAACGACCATTAAAAAAATTTGGAAGACTAAAAATGTGAATGGAGAGTGCATACCTACATTTACATGAAGGATTACAAATTTTTTTTTCTTTTTTTTACTTACATGTGAAAAAAAAAAATATCCATACTGACTACATAATATTGTAGGAACGGCCATTAAAGGCATGAATGTAACAAAGCAAATTTTTAAGCAACTGAAAGGTCTTACAATACTCTTAATAACATGCACTTGATAAAAAAATTTGGAAATTTTGAGAACAATGTACATGTGACACAAAATCTGAACCAAACACAATACAAAATCGATAAGTAAAGCTGAAACAATAAAATTCCGACAAACAACCTAATATCAACGCCCACCCTGGTAGGTGATCAATTCTACCAAAATAAGCGAGGAATACACCATTTCATCTAAAACAATACTATTTCAGCACTGTGGTTACAGACATTCTCAAATAAAAGATTTTATTGATACAAAAGTGGTCAGTGACATATCTAACAATATTTATTAGGATATTGACAACTAATAAAATATATCTATAAATGCAAACAGACACAGCTTTTATCAACAAGTGACATGAGTAAAAAAACATTGATACCTTTTAAAGAAAATAGTATTATAACAGAAATATTGAAAAGCATGTTAATTGCTGTAAAACCTGCTTTCTTATAAATTTGTAAAAATAATTAGTTAACGAGAATAAAAAAATGTATGACATGACAAAAGAATTTCAGTGGATGTGCAATATCAACAAAAATATTTAACCAATAGTCTTGATATTAAATACCATCTACCGATTAATCAATGTATAAGTATACACATGAAAGAACAACTATACTAAATAAATGTCAAAGAAATCTTGTTAACAACTGATAAAACAAAATCAGTTATATTTCAGTATAGAATATTTACAGATGACCTCTTGAAGCATTATTATGAAGGAGAAAAAAAAATCAAAATAAGTATCAATACAAATGTCAAAATAATCTTACCGATAAATATTACATTACGGAAAAGGCATTCCAAGTACTCGAGTATAATATTCGAATAAAATTTTTTAAAATTTTATCATTACCATTATTATTATTATTATTTAAAGAATATACATATTATAAATGGAAATAATAAATGTGAGTGGCTACTGAGGCCACCAAGTTAGATTACTAAACAAAATCAAAAATGCACTTAATATAAACGTCAAATAATACTCAAATAAACATACTATCAGATATAACCAAAACAAAACTGCAATGTCAATAATCACAATAAACAAAAAATTTTATCAAACATTATACACATTTATATACATATCATGTGTGGATTGTGTATTAATTTGATTGTGTAATAGTGTGGATGTAGTGTATACTTGTGTTGTATAAGTGATGTCTGTGTCTGTGAAAATGGTGTGGAAGCTTCCAGAAATTGTATTTAATAACCCAATATATTTATAAACATGACAATGTGTAGGAATTAATATATGAAAAGAAAGAAGAAAAATTATGTATACACATATAAATATGCAAGTTTCCGATACATATAACACACACATACTGTACATTTTGAGCAGTAAATAATTATAGTATAGTTATCAAATTTAACAAATAAGACAATATATAAAATAAATCAGCATAACAGAAGATTTATATTCATATTAACTACAATATACACTTAACTAAGTTTTTGTAGATATTCAACATTTGCCACAGGAGAAAAAATATATATATATAACTACACAATATATAATAGGACAATATACAAAATACAACTTATCAAATATACCTGTACCAACTCATACTTGTTTACAACAGGCAACTTTGGTGAATGAATTGCTTATCAAGTCCCCTAAAAAAAAACTTAAAAAAAAAAACATGTTAAAAGAACATTTGTGAAAATGGAAACAAAAAAACAAAAAACAAAAATTAAGTTTTGCATCTTGGTCTGAGATCATAATGAGACTGCGGTTGAACAATCCCAGCTGGTTGACCTGTCAGAATTGTTTGTGGAATGAGATGTTGCTTTCTTTTATGCGCCAGGATGACACGGTCTATGTTAATAGTGAATGGTTCAGCCCCTTCATTTTCGAATTCTCTGACGGAGAGTAACACGTCAGATATTACTTTTTGAACTGAATATGGGCCTATGAATCTTGGTTTAAATGTATCTTTGGTTTTTATAAAGACCATATCATTTTCTTTGAATTTCCGGAGAACTGCTTTTTTATGTTGTCTAGTATTACGTTGGTTTTGGTAAAACTTCATGTTATGATGCACTTGCCTAAAGATCTGTTTCATTGATTCCATGTATTTATGGTATTCATATGGAAATTCCAGTGTTTCTAACTGAGGAGCTTCAAACAAGTCAAAGATGCTTGTTATTGACCTGCCAAAATGCAGAAAGGCTGGAGAATATCCAGTTGAAGAATGAACGGTGGTGTTATACAGGTTCTTGTGTATCATCAAAGCCTGATGAAAATCAAATCCTTCCTTGGTAAGAGTGGAAATTGAGGATTTAATGCTGGTATTAATTCTTTCTGATGAGCCTTGTGTTTGCGGGTGTCCTGATGATGAATGGGAGATTGTAATTTTCAATGTCTGTGCCAAGTTGTTAAAGATGTTTGCTGTGAACTGTGGGCCTAAGTCTGAGAGTATCGCAGAGGGTCGACCAAAGGTAGTAATGTATCCCGTAATGGCTTTAACTACAGCTTGTGCTGTTGCATTTTTTACTGGTACCAATTCAATATGTTTAGAAAAATGATCGAGGAATGTTAACACATGGAAGCCATTAGAGAAAGGACCCAAAAAGTCCATGGAAACTAACATACTCGGCGCAGAAGGAACAAACATTTCCTGTAGTGGAGCAGGTGGAATTCTGTGCGGTTTATATTGAATACATAATGTACAGGACAGAACAAAGTTTTTCACATCTTCAAATAATCCTGTCCAATAAAAGTGTTTAAGTATTCTTCTGTATGTATTTCTAATTCCAAAGTGAGGCATGTGACAAATTTTTAATACTTTAGGTTTTAACTTCTGTGGTACTACAATTTTTGTTTTTGGAGAGTTTTCAGGCTGGTGAAACTTTCGTTTGATCATTAACAGACCTGTGTCCGGATGGACAAAATAATTTTTATATTTAGGAGAAGGTTTCTCCGAAGTGATATCGACAATAATTTTTAGCAGAAAGTCATCTTCTCTTTGCTCTTTAAAAAAACATTCTTCCGAGATTTCCATCATAAGATTATCTGCGTCAGAGCTGTTTAAGGAACGACTGAGTGGAGCAGCATCGTTGCTTAACAACTGAGGTAAGGAAGAACGATGAGGCTCTGATGAGGTGAGTGACTTATCAGATTTTTGTGTGACATTGAAATGATGGAGTTCAATTGTTGGAGAAGCTGAAGAAATGGGTAAATTGTTAGCCTCTTTAATTAATTCTGGGTTTGAGTTAAGATCTTGAGTGTATGCAGAAAAGTCTTCTCTTGAAAAATAGTCTGCCAAAACATTTGTTTTACCTTTTACATATCTGAATGTGTATTGATAGTTTGATAATTCAATTAGCCATTTAGTAGTTAGATCAGCAGGAGAGGAAATTTTCTTATAGTGTTCGAGTGGTCTGCTATCGCTGAGAATGGCGAAAGGTCGGTTGAAAAGGAAAAATTTAAATGCACTGACTGACTTAGCTATGGCCATCAGCTCAAGCTTGATGGCTGAATATCGCTGTTCTGATTTAGATAGTGTTTTACTAAAGTAACTAACCGGAAGCAGAATGCCTTCCTTTTCTTGTAGAAGAACCCCTGAAATAGCAATTTTGCTAGCATCTGTATTAAGAAAAAATTGTTTCGACCAATCGGGTAAAGAAAGAAAAGGTTTAGAGAAAAAAACTTTCTGTATTTGTTTAAAGACTTCAGCATGTTCCTCTGTCCATTTAAATGTAGTTTTCGGAGATGTTAATTTTATCAAAGGATCAATTAATCGCGAGTAGCAGGGAATGAGTTTTCTGTAGAATCCACACAATCCTATAAATCTTTTTAGTTGTTTTCTGGTTGCTGGGATAGGAAATTGAGTAATTTTTGTAATGTTGGAAGAAATAGGATGTATTTTCTGATTTTGGATGCTGAAACCGAGATATTCAATAGATGACTGATGGAATTTACATTTCTTTGGAGACAATGTCAGATTGTACTTTTGTAGAATAGCTAAAAGTGTTTGTAATTTTTCTGTTGTTTCCTGGAAAGAGTCACTTCCTATAATAATGTCATCCTGGTAAGCATATATGCCTGAACAATTGCACTCTTGTATAATTGTGTCAATAAGCATTTGGAATGTTGATGCGGCTGATCTCAGCCCAAACATTAATCTTTTAAATGAATAAGTTCCCCATTGTGTAGTAAATGAGAGACGTCGTCTGTATTCTTTAGGTAATGAAATTTGATGATACGCTGAGGGAAAGTCTAATGTTGTAAAATATTTAAATTTTGAGATGTTATTTATTATCGTATCAATTCTTGGAAGAGGATAAGTGGAGCATCGAATCATAGAGTTGATTAACCTTAAATCTAGGGCCAGTCTAAAGGAAGGTTTATCCTCCTTAGACACAGCTTTCTTTTTAACCATGAGCATTGGGCATGCCCATTCAGAGATATTTCTCTCAATGATCCCTGCATCCAGTAATTTGTCAAGTTGATCTTTTGCCTCTTCTTGAATAGCTTGTGGAATAGGAAAAGGGTAAGTTTTTAAGGGAATATCTGAAATGAATTTTATATGTGGAGTGATATGATCGGTGTGTCCAATCGACTTTAGTGAACATGAAAATACAGAGTTAAATTTCTGAAGAATATCTTGCATTATTACCCTTTCTGTAGGTTTTAAATGCTGAATAGAAAAATTATTTACATTAAATTCTTTCTGTCTTAAGGATAAAACTTCTGGTGTAGCCTTAATTAGATTACACATGTGATCAGGTGTATTTGTTGCAAGATCCAAGGAATTTTCTTCTATTTTATCTATCTCTGAAATGTATCCGCAAACGGTATTTTTATTTATATGCAGTTTCTTGCTCGAATTGTTATACATAGGAATAAAAAATTGAATTAATTCTTGTTTAGTAGAATTTTCCTTGATATGTTGTACCTCCACAAGAGAAGGATAGGACGCAAGTGGACAGTGCTTGTTAGACGATGTAAACATTACTAACTGATTTTCTGGAATAAGCGTGGACCGCACAGGCACATATATAGTATCCTGAGGATCAATCATAATCTTCTGGGTAAGCCAACATTTTTGATAAGAGGGTAAGTTATCTTTATGAACATCAATTTTAGATTTTTTATATCCAGTTTGGGGAAAATCCATATGAGTAGCTATCTTATGTGATGCCCGATTCATATCAGATTCAGATGATAGAAGACTGCAAGAGGGTACAGTGTCTAGAATATCTAAAGCATTTTCATTAATTTGTATTTTGTTATTGTGTAAATTGATAACTACGTGATGGGACTTTAAAAAATCAAAGCCAAGTATACCAATAAATTTAGATTCAGTTGGTATTTCAATAAGAAAAAAGGTGTGTTTGTAAAAAGTTTTTCCTATTTTAAAGGAAATGCAAACACATCCGTCACATTGGACTATAGAGTTTACTGTAGATATCTTGACTCTTGAAGCAATTCTTTTGTAATATAATTTGTTTTGATTTTGTAAGAAGTAATGTTTTGAGAGTAATGACACAGAAGCTCCTGAGTCGAGAAGAAAATTCTCTAATGTTTTGTTTAACAGTAATTGTATGATGGGGAGATTGGGCAGATCATTGTCTGTGTGTAACAAGAATTCCAGTGAATTAACTAATATGCAGTCTCCATTTTCCTCCACACTCGGGGACGTTACCAGTACAGGAGATGTTGTCTGTATCGCAACAGATTTGACTTTGCGTTCTAATGACAAAGGGAACTTTGCCTGTGTGTCTGGAGATCTCAGAATGATTTCATTGTTATTTACAAAAAAATTATTAGGTAGATTAGAATATGTTGAGTTAGTCTGTGAAAAGTTGTTATGGTAATTGACTTTATTCAAACCTGACCTATATGAGGAACTCTTTGTATTTAGGAGTTTAGTGTCACTTCTACCATTCTCCACTTCTAGTCATTGTGAATGACTACTTTTGGTTTGAGGGGAGTTGGATTTAAATGTTTTAGGGGCCCTGGCTCTCCGTGACATGTCTCTATAAGGTCTAGAGAAAGATTGCCCATTACGATATCTGTGAGAAAACTTATTATTTTGTAATTTTCTGAGTGCAAAGCACCTCTGAGCAGAATGTCCAGGTCTTTCACACCATTGGCATTGAATCGTGTGCGAACCTTTATTTTGTGGAAATTTATTGTATGGCCGCTTGCTATAAGATGAATTGTTAATCTTAGTCAAATTGTTTTCTGAGTTTGTACCTATCACTTCACTATCTATTTTATGATTGAAGTTCTGAATAGTAGCAAAAGATGTTCCTGGTAAGACAGGGTTTACTTGCAAGTTATAAATTTCCTGGAATTTTTCGAGACATTCCACCATCTGATAAAAGGTTGTGGCTTTTTGTGATAGTAGATGAATTCTAAAGTGGGGCGGAATGAGATCATTGAATTTTGCGATTAGTAATTGTTCAAGGGCTTTTTCTTCCATATCAGGAAAACGTTTTCTCACTAAATTTTCAAGCTTATTAGCAAAAATATTAATATTGACATCGGACTCAAACTTAAATTCGTTAAATTGTTGTGCTATTGCAGTTGCCGACTCTACCTTAAAATATTTCTTAAATATATTAAATAACTCTTTTGTATTTTTGGCTTTTTGGCAAGCTGGGGAGGAGACATAAAACTTAAGAGCAGTATCTGCCAATTTTGATTTCACAAAAGCCAAAGCATGGGATTCTTCCCATTTGCTGTTCTCAATTTTAAATTTCACTTGTTCAATAAAAAAATCCAATAAATGAGGGTCTCCAGAAAATGGCGTTACTAAAGTTTTGAATGGTAAACCTCTTGTCAATCCTTTGTTAGAAGCCATTATTTTTTGTATATATATGAAACTACTATATTGATTTAAAAAAACAACACAGATGTATGAAGCTTGTTATTTAAATTTCTTGATTTTTACATGTGTTGATGGCTATTTGCATATAATAAATTCACGTAGTTGAGGAGAGAGAGAGATACCTACAATTTTTTTTTTTTTTTTTTTTTTTTTTTTTAAAGCCAACAATACATAGTTCTGTTGGTTATTATTTATTTAATCAGTTATTCAAAATATATTGAACCAAAAAAGAAAAAAAAAAATTTTCATTTGTACAAAGTTCCAGCATATCACAATTTTTGAAACAGGGAATTGTCTTATAGGTCACTTGGTATATATTCAATCACAAAAAAAAATGTTATTGGTTATGTATGACTTTAAAAATAATTTCAGTAATTCTAGCAATAAAAATAAAATAACTTATTCAAAATAAACAATCTCTACAGTATCATTTATTCTTAAGAACAATAATTAAGTATTCCTTTCATTTTCCTTTTATTTCTCAATCTTTTCTCATCTGATCACAATTTGACACAACCGGCACCAAATGTGATGTAAATAATTCATTTACCTTTTATGTTTCCATATTTTAAATTAATTTTATTAATATTTTTAATTTTCATAGCAACAGAAGTTACTTAGTGAGGATCAAAGAACCTCATGGCGTACATTGCGTTCTGGCCACTAACCCTTTTTATTCTTTGGGTCAAAAGGTCAAATATATATATCCAAATAATTTTATTTACATAAGAGAAAAGAGGAATCAATTTACTTATTGGCTAGAATGCTGTAAAAAGAAAAATGCTTACAAAAATAATGTTTGTAAGAAAACTAATCTGCTGCATCAAAATTAATCAATTTTATTTTCCAAACCACACTAGTAATTCCAAATTAAGTAGGATATAAAAATTAATGGTTTTTAAAATTTGAATAAGTATTCATATAAACTAATATATATATATTTATTATTAATAAGTAGGCACTCTCTCTCCAAATGATAAAATGGTCATTATTTTAAAACAGAAGCAAAACAAATCTTTCTCACCCCATGTTCTTCTCTTGAGAGCTGCTGAAACCCAACTAAATTTAAAACTGCCGGAATAACAGAAGGTGGAGTCAGAACCATCACCCTATTGGTTCTCAGCATGGTGTGATATGACATCACCACTAGGAAAGAAGAACCAATTTTTCTCCTGTGTGTGTGTTGCAGTAAAGCAAACACAACAGGGTGAGTTGAGCCAGCTGAGAGAAACAATGCATTTAAGTGCAGAAAACGATCTTATTTAACATTTAAAAAGAAGTGATGTTTTTAACATCACAATTATGGCCCACTGCACCGCAGTGAGCACATGTGAGATTTCCACGGCAGGCGGTTTTGGAGTGGCCAAAGCATTGACAATTGAAACAACGAAAAGGATTTGGGATGTATGGTCTGATTTTACATTCTAGATAACCTGCTTTAATTGAGCGTGGGAGAGTAGGTGAATCAAAGGTGTCAGTATTAAGTGTTTAGTAGGTATCTGTCTATTGTCACGATAAATAGATATGCGACGGACTGCAATTACTTTCTGTTCTTTAAGATTTTCTAGAATTTCAGAATCAGGGACATATTGCAAATCGGCTTCAGATATTACTCCACGGCTAGTGTTTAGTGTTCGGTGTAAGGTTGTAGTAACTGGAATATTGCCAAGTTGTGTACAGTGTCTTAAATTTTTCCCTTGCTTATGATTTGGAACTTCAATTAAAAGCTCACCAGTGTGAAGTTTCTTGATAGATTTCGGTTCACCTGCAATTGATTGTATTGCTTTCTGGATTAAAAACGGGGAAGTTTTTGAAAAGTCTCCCTCAGTCCTTTTGATAACAAAAAAACGTGCATCAGAAACATCCACAAAAATATTATTCTCACTAATAGTCGAAGAAAATTCTTCCATTCTTTCCGCCCATGAATTAGCATTTGAGCATTTAATAGCTTGGCCCGAGCCAGACGCATTATTCGTATTTCCTTTAATTGTTGCCATATTGAGATAAGAAAAAAGGGTCGAGGGTTTCCTTAGTCCCACAAGTCAGCCCGTTTCTTGAACAGACGAAAAGCAAAGGGTTTTCAGAATCGCTCCTTGGGACACCCATAACCACTCACCAGCTACCAGACCGTCGACCTAGATCGGGAATCACATGTGGTAGTCGTGTTAGTCCGGTGTTTCTCGTTCGAGTAGTCACCGTTGTCTCACCTTCACCAAGGGCACCAGTCTCCCAGTGTGATCCCAAGGCTAGACTACCGTGAGACCCTCACCAAATCTCCAACCCAATAGCCAGCGCCACATCTACACCGGACTTAGCTTAATTAAGATATTAGTAGTTTTATGGTTTTTAGTTTAACAAATGAGAACAAGAACAACAAAAGGTGAGTAAAAACAAGGTGAGTAGTAAACAAAAAGGTGAGTAAACAAGGTGAGTAGTTTCAATTTTTTTGGATTTTCTCAGGTTTTGCGATTTTTTTTTTAAATATTTTTATTTTTATCAAAAGCACAAAACAACAGGAACAAGCAAGTACCAAAAACTAATTGGCAACAAAAGCAAAATAAACCAACCAAAAGTGAAAGAAATAAAAGGGAAGGGGAATAAAACAAAAGAAGGAGAGGGAAAAAAGATCACTCGGGCCCGGGGTGCGTGACTCCCCCTGAATACCTGAAGAAGGTACCCCCCTGGGGGGTATTGTCCGTAATGCCATAATTATTGCCGCAAATCCGTAATAATTATGGACAAATCGTAATAATTGGCACCTCTAGACATGCCATCACAATTTTGATCCTCCACGGAAGGGAGTATCTCTCCCGCTTCGGTGACCCCCAGAGTCCATATCTAACAGATTAATAACATTAGATAAATGCAAATGTGTTAAAAATATGCTTACTAAATCTGGTAGCTTTTTTTCCAGTAACTTATTGTGAAAATATGCTGCCAATTGTTTTCTAATGGCTAAATAGTTGTTGCTGATTGACAGAAAATATCCCCCCCCTCTTTAGATCCTCCACTGATTTATGCTGCTTAATTTTAGTTAACTATGCCTTCCTAAATATATCGGAATTTTTCTTGAAGATTGAAGGGACACTTGAACGATAGATAATTCACAGTATATATATATTTATATATATTCCCAAGATTTATTTTTTACTGTAATTATAACAAAGAATACAGAATGTTCTAAGTTATTTTCCAAAATTTTATCCTTGTTGCTAAAAATAAATCATTACAGTTTAATTTGACAAACTTGAAAATATGAAGAAAAATTTAACATTAGATTTTTAAAAAATAATCCCCAAAATTAAACATTCTATTTTTAACCCATATGATAGCTGAATGCGCTCTGGCTACAGTTGTCACATACTAGATTCATATCCAGTTAAAGCTTGGACTTTGTAGTGGTTTAGCCCTTTAACCTTTAGCAACCCTTTAACCCTCTAACTGGCTAGAAAAAAGGAAAAATTGTATATTTTTTTTTTTCCCCACTATACTTTTAGAAATTTGGATATAAGGTAGTTAGGCCCTAGGTTCCAATTGAAGGAACCTTAAGGTGCAGAAAAAGGCCTATCCCAAAACCCAAACCTTGGGTAAAATAAAAAGTACTGAAAATCCTTGAAAACTTCTACTTGCTGCAATATGAATTTGGCAGAAAGAGGTTGGGGGGATATTATTAATAATATATCATATGACAATCATTAAAAGAATTTACACCTATAATGAATTATATTTGGAATGTTCTTTAATATATTACAAAAAATTAAACATTCAAAATGAAATACATTAAAACAAAATAATTCAACATGAAAAGCAGTGTAAACAAAATTAAAAAAAATTCTGAAGTCTAGGATAGTCCTTGAAAAGTTTCACCTCTGAAAAATTCAACCCTTTAAATAAATATATCATTAGTATTATTAATTAACCAAATAATGACTTACATTTTTGGAAAAAGTTGAATAGTAACGCTCAGGATGAAGATCATATTCCTCTGGATCAAATCCCCCACCATCTTTTCTCCTGAAGTGGTCATCTCTACTCACAACACAACCATATACCTTATTCATGGCTACAATGTTTTCAAACATTAAAAGAAGGGGAAAAAAAATATTACAATAAAGCTTTAATTTGCAATATTTTTAACTCATTAAATTTGATGTTTAGATTACTAAATGTTCTTGCAGACACGTGATAGTTATCAGCTAAAATACATGGATGGGTTAATGTCATGTCATTTTAACTTATTTTGAATGAAGATCTCTGAGAGACCTAAAAAATCTGTGTAATTTTTTGTTACATTAATACTTTTATTATTATTATTATTACTATTTAAATGGGGAATTCAGCTTTCATAAATTCTAACCAGGTTCCAAATTTGTTAAAACATTAAATAAATAATATTTCTTTAAATAAATAACATTTCTTTACTTTGTGCATAGTTAAGATTAGAGTTTTTTTTTTTTTTTTGGTTCTGTTTAAAGGTGGTGCTGCAATTTTGCATGTATCGAAAGGCCATTTCAACTTTTATGGCATATAAATGCAGTAAACTTGTTGATGAGTGAGATGATTATTATGAGAACAAATATTGACTTAATTTGTGTGTATATCGGTCACTGCTATATGCTGTTACTCCCCTTTCTGAAATTTTCAACATGATTTCACCATCTATTGGTTAAATTTACAAACTGCACATGTAAAATCTTTATTATATATGAAACTATAATAAAAATTTTGTGCATGTTAACCAGTATATAGCACTGTTATATAGAATGATATAGAGAAGAAAGTTTTGTAGTGGCCAGAATATACTAGTTTTTTTTAAGGTACTTTGAAAAAGCTTTATAAATCATTATTTGAATGATGAATATTTTTTATGTACTATTTATAAAATAATAACTTATTGTAGTGGCCACAATACACTATTTTTTAAGGTACTTTGAAAAAGCTTCATAAATTATTATTTGAATGATTTATATTTTTTATGTACTGACTATAAACTAATAATTTATTGATTTCTATATAAATATAATAATTTCTATCAAAAAATTACAAGCTTGCTGTTGAATAGTTAATATATAATAATAAAACTTACATCCATGCTGGGCAATTTGTGGCAAATCTGATGGATTGACATATTCACAAGGAAGTTCCTGAAAAATATCTTGAGCACCCTGGAAAAGTTTAAACAATCTATTTAATTTTAAACACAGATAAAATAAAAATTTATTGTGAATAAATTTTTCCTATACCAGTAAAACAAGTAAAGAGTTTTAATAAATTCAATAAAATATTGCTAGAGTTACAGATATTGCAGATCTATAATTTTTTGGTCACCAGTGGCAGCACTGTTAAGGCGATCTTTCACCTAATGTGGATGGTAGCCTAATCTCAATGTTATTCTATGAAGAAATTTGTTTTAAAAATTACTCATTATCTAATGTATATTTTTAAATTCTGTTTTCACATTAAAAAAATTCCTGAGTTTTAAATTGATTCTTACTTTTTTAAAAAAGTAATTTTCAAATTCTTAATATTTCATTTTATAGCTCTAAAGTGTGAAAAATCAAATAAGTGCATTTTTTGCACTTTGTAGCCTCAAAATGCAATATTAAAAAATTAATTTTCGGAAAACAAGAATGAATTTAATGGCTGTGAATTTTCTAAATGTGAAAACAGAATTAAAAAAATACATTAAATAATTAGTAATTTTGAAAATGAATTCCTCTATAGAATAACATCAGGATTAAGCTGCCATTTACTTTAGGTGAAGAACCCCTTAACTACTTCAACCATGATATTTGTAAAATTATTGAACAATCTCAGTTTGATTCTAAATTTCAGATGTTAGTTAATGTGATAGTAAGCTTTGGATTATATACAAATAAAATTATTATAATAAGCTGATTTTTAAAGAAAATAAGATATGTTTTCAGTTCATTAAAAATTCAATTTTATTAAAAAAAATTTTATGAGTTATTTATTTTGATATTTGAAACATAATAGAAGATTTTTATTTTTATTTATTTTTACTAAACTCATATAAAATGCAAGTGCAATTATACTGAAAAATATATAGAAAATTGTGAAAAAATGTTTTAAAATACATTTGAGTCGTAATCCAAGCATTTTATTTTTTACCTGAGAAACATTTCCAGATCCTGTAAAAACAAAGGTTAAAGGACCTATTGATCTAGGCATCATACCTAGAGCAATTTCATAACCAGCATCTCTTACTGCTTGCTTAGCCATGCCACTATTCCTATAATTATGGGCTGGTCCAACATGCTAAAAAGAATTTAAAAAAAAAAAAAAAAAAGTATTTTTTATTTAGTTTTATAAAATATATCAATAATTAATATAATGCCACTCAAATGATCAAAATAGGCAATCAAAACTATACCAATCATTTGGTTCAGATCTTAAATAATAAAACACTTTTACCAAATTTTCTGCTTTTTCTAAGCTATTTCTCTTTGTTCTAAATAAAGTTATACATAGAAAAATCCTCTTAACCCATTAAATAACACTATATGAATTCCACTGAAAATTTTAAAATTTTCGTCTTTTTTCAGTTTCAATATGCATATGTAGTTTAAATAATTAAGAAAACTTTATTTTGCTAAAAGTTATGATATGGTTCCAAAATGGGAAACTTGGCACCTAATGGGGATAGGATAGATGTTGATAAACTGCAAAACCCTTTTTAATTAGTCTTCTTGATCCCTATTTATCATAATTTAAGAAAAGAACTGTTTCATTTCACATCCATTGTTTTAAATCTCTGCACTCAAATGAGTTATTTTTGGTGATTTCCTTTTCTTACGCAGTTAAAACAAGTTTTAATTATTCAAACAAAGCATTTGAATAATTAAAATATTAAAATAAATGAATTTATACTAAAATCTTTTTGAAAAAAATTACCAATGAAGCTAGGCACTTCAATATTCAATGTGAAAAATAAAAAGTATATTTAGCTTTACTTGTAGAGAAAAAAATTCTGAATTAAATGTTGCCGCAGTGGGAGGTTTGACGCCTAATGGGTTAACTGAAGCAGAAGTTGGAAGACAGCTATGCAGTTTCACTATTTAAAAGTAACAATAAAATCACAAAAATGAATCGGTGATGAGATTAAACTACTTTTTAGTGCCTTAACTTTTTCAAGATTTCAGCTTTTATGTATTTATTTATTTATTTTTTACACTGGCGATTCTTTGGTAATTTCTGCAGAGAAATTAACTTAGAAATTTACAGAATAAATAGCAATGAAATAGCATTTTCAATTTCTACATTCTTTTAAGAGGACTGATTTAATATTTAAAGTTATTACTTAGAGTTACTGGAGCTAAATCAATAACCATCAACTTCATTCTTGAATCAATCATAATTCAAATAATTACAAGAAAAAAAGAACTTTTTATATACCATGTTTTTGAATTCTCTGTTGAATCATATAAACTTGATAATTCTATGTATTAATAAATACTTTTTTTAAAAAAATTTTGATGAATTATTCAATGAACTTGAAAGAAAATTATCAAATGCTGTAATAAAAAGAGCAATTATAAGAAATTTTCAAACATTTATTAATTGAATAAATATATTAAAAGAATGCATTGTCATTGTGTTCTGAGCTACTCAAAAAGTTTAAAATGTCTAGCTAGTTGGGAAGTTACAACTATAGAACTATATAAGCACTTTATCAATGTATATAAAATTTTTAAAGTGATAATGATGTCAATTTTTGTGAGATGCATAATTTTTTGTAATTTTTTATCATTCACATTTAAGTAAATGTATTTATTTTCCTGTCAAAAAAAAAAAAAGAAGAAGAACTCTTATTATTATTATTATTTTTTTTTTTTTTTTTTTTTTGCAACAATTAAATTATAAATAAAAACATGGTATAAAAACGTTGGTTTTAAAAATAAAATATTAATCCTTTTAGAACAACATATATTAGCATCATGAACTACATTAGCACTTTATCAATGTGTAGAAAATTGTTAAAGTTATGACGTCAATTTTTGTGAGATGCCTAATTTACCTTTTATAATTTTTTAATGTTCACGTTTAATTAAATGTATTTATTTTTGTGTCAAAAGAAAATGAACTCTTATTTATTTATTTTTTTGGCAACAATTAAATTATAGCTAATATTTAAATGGCTAATTTTAAAGCTATTAGGAGGTTATTATATTCATATTTTAATTAATTAAAAGAAAACTAATCAAAAATTTGAAAATTGGGCTTCAAGGTATTGCGTTGTCATTGTGTTCTGAGCTATTCTAAATGTTTCAAATGTCTAGCTAGTCGGGAAGTTAGTTAAAATTCAATTGCAAGATTTATACTGGACAAGCAAACAAACAAGAAAGCAAGTTAATAAAAACATGGTAAAATGCAGTATTTGCTTGGTTGCAGTGGGCTTGGCTTAAAATTAAGTCTCAATGTTGAGAGGAGGGGAAAAAAAAAAAAAATCAATAGTAAAAATATAAATATTTATTTATTTTAAACCTAATAAAATAAGAAATTTTTATAAATAATACTAAATTCAAAAATTACTGCATACTTTATTAATTAAAAATACACGTACCTAATGTTTGCAAACACACACACACACACAAAAAAAAAAATACAATCGATATTACTTGCTTATCTTGGCATGAAATCAAATACTTGTATGAACTACATCAAAGGACAGAAATTTATTTTATTAGCATGTGTAATTGCATGTATTTTATGATAAAATATTTATTGAAAATAAGTGATTGTTTGTCACTCACCATGAAAGGTGTATGATGTCCCAGAGCTAAAAGGCGAAGACCAAGTCCATGAAGAATATTTATTGTGCCAGCAACTCCAGCAAACTTTCCAAAGGCTACAACTCTTTGACCTTTATTATCAACAAACTTTTCATAGTCAATCAATCTGATGTTCTGAAATATTATATTTTTAAATATAATTATTTGAACAACTGTAACTTGATAATAGTAGGTTAATCCAAAAGTTTGTTCTTTTAAATAATTATTAAAAATTACATTTAATCAATACACTATGCACCATTCAGTTAATTACTATTGTTTGTTTCTGTGGTAACTGTAGGAGGCTTCGTGTTAAAAAAACTGACCCAGATATTTTTTAGTGTTTCATAAAAATAGTTTTTACATTCCAAGTTGCTCTGAAATTCTCTTAAATTAGTCAAAAACTGTAACAAAAGGTAAGAAAATATGTTGAATATGAATATACCAAAACATTCCAACCAAACTTAATAATCTGGTTTGGCAATCAAACTGCTTTATCTTACCCTACATTAGACATTATTACAGTTTGAGGCTGTACATCAGTCAGATAGCTTCCTTTCTCCCTTCCCATGTTATCCAATAGGATTTTTGTTGCCTCGTTTCATAAAAATATCTCATTCAAAAATGAAGTTTTTCGAATTCTGTCTTTTGAATATTACTCTTTGAACAGGTCGCTTTTTAGCTTAGTGAGCAATATTTTGATAAAATCAATTTAAATGTTTTATTTAAGTAAGCAAATTATGAACTCTATGTTTGAATCTCTAAAGAGAAATAGTTAAATTTATTTTTTCGAAGAATTGCTCACTAAGCTAAAAGACAACCTGTTCAAAGAGTAACATTCAAAAAACTTCATTTTTGAATGAGATATTTTTATAAAATGAAGCAACAAAAATCCCATTGGATAACATGGAAAGGGAGAAAGGGAGCTATCTGACTATGTACAGCCTTAAGGTGGAAGGTATGAGGTATTTTACATGAACATTTTGGATGCACTTCATTTCTGTGCAAGGGGGTTCTAGTGCCTTATTACCCTTGTTTAAATATTGTAGTTTTAGAGCTGTACCGAGTACTCGTTATTTACTCGGTACTCGGCCAGTTTGCCGAGTAGTTGTAAGAATTTCATTATATTTATGTATTATTAAAAAAAAAGGTATTCATAAGAGTTGTTTATTAATAATTAACTAAAAAATATGAAAATATAAACATAGTCATTAAACTTTTGCTGCAAACAGCTTTCTGCAGTTAAAACGAGCAAGCAGATTGCCACCAAACTCTGTATAGAGACGATTCATGATATGAACTTATCCATTTTAGTTACAAGAATTTGAGTATAACCAACTTGTATGCGTGTAATGCAGAATTTTGTTTTATAAAAACTTATATCTATAAAACAGACAAAAATAAAATATTTTAGATAAAAGAACCCTTATATAATACTAATATAGTAAATAAAACTTTAGTTACATCATACTTGCCAACCAATTTTAATAAAAAAAAGGAAGATTTTTGTTGAAAACCCAGAAGATTTCATAAAAAAGGGGAAGATTTTTTTTTTCTCTTTGACGTATTAAACAATACAGTTTTACAATTTTAATATTTAGAAGCAATCTATAACAACATTTTACTATAGATTGATTATACTAAATTAAATATATAAAAGTTTTAAATGAAGTTATTCCTCTTCAATATATAAATATCTACAAAACAGAAGCTGTAAGAAATTTATTTAACAATAGACAAAAAAACTTAGTTAAGTTAAAGTATAACTATTTTTTTAAATAAATATAGAATATGATTTTTGTGTATCTACATTAATCATGCATGTAAGAAATAGTAGCAGTAGCTAATTATCAGGTAGGAAAAATTTTTCTGAAAAAATTATTCTTCATTTTTTTCATATGTTTACACATTTGGTATAAATATGACATACAAATATTTAATTTAATTGAGCGAAAATAAACAGATTCAATAAATTCAACAATAAAGCTCTAAAAATAATTACACATGTGAGAAATATTGAGCATTTCCACTGCTTTATTGTTTCTAGAATTGATCACAATCTGGGGAAAGGATGGGGGGGGGGATACAAAAATAATTACAGAGTAAGAAATATTTAACAGGGTTCCCACTCTTAAAAAGGAAAAAAATTCAAGGGCTTTTCAAGCACTTTTTAAGGCCCATTTGAAATTTTTCAAGGACTATGGGGGAAAATCGCAGAATGCTAGGCATATACACAAAACTTCAGAAAATCACAGAACACTTTCATTATTATTATTATTATTATTATTTCTATAAGTAGAATAATAACTTTGCCCTTTTCACAACACATTTTTGATGGATTGACCAAATTAACTTTTACAAAAGTCAAAAAATGATTAGTTTAGGATTTGGAATTGGGGATCATTATGATTATTTCAAAGTTCTTAGGTTTGAGTTCTGGTCTGGTCACTTTCTGCTCCATATTAATGACTAGTCTACCTAACAGGTATGAGATTGGCAAGAAAGACAAATAAGCTGAAACTATATGCAAAAGCAAGATAATGAAATGAGAATTTTATGACAAAATGCATTCTATTAGACCATGGCATGTGCATTGTGGAGATAGAGATAGTTTAGCCTTAATCGAGCATTTGCTAGAGCAGAAAATTCAAGGATTTTCAAGGACTTTACACGAAATTCAAGTACTTTCAAGGGCCCTTGAAAAAGAAAATAAAATTCAAGTACTTCTTAAGGACTTTCAAGGACCGTGGGAACCCTGTTTAAACTCTTTCAACTCTACTTCTAGAATCTAATGTAATAACTTATTAATATTATCATTTATGTTGCAGATGGATAAAGATTCGGAAAGAAAAGACTTCTGCAGAACATTTGATTGCTGATCACTAATTGTAGATAAATAAAGCGGGGGGGGGGGGGGGGGGGGGGGGCAAAAAATAATTACACGAGCAAGAAATATTTAACAATTCTATTTCTTTAAATGTTCTAGAATCTCATAAAGCAAGTTTGAAATGAATATTGACATTTATGTTATGGATGGAAAAAGATTGGAAATCAGGAGTTATCGTAGAACATTTGGGTTTCTTTTTAAAATGAACGATATCCGCGATTTTTTTAAAAACGGAAGATTTCATCATCTGTCCGGAAGACCGGAAGATACGTTTAAAAACCGGAAGTCTTCCGGGAAAACCGGAAAAGTTGGCAACTATGGTTACATATTTGTTCAAATAAAAGTAAGACACTTTTAAAACTGTAAGAAAAGATTGGTTTTTAATTAAAAAAAAAAATAATTATGGAAAAGGTAAATATACTAAAATGTTATTAAAAATATATTTTAATAATCAAAAATGTTGTTTTTCAAATTATGACCCAAAACCACCTATCTTTTTTACTCTTCTAGAATTTGAAGATTAATGAAATCTATCATGTTTGAAATGATATCTAAAATATTTATTTTAATGTTCTCATTTCATGTGAACTTCATGCATCTTAAATTAAGCCTGAGTGTATAGGAACTTTTATATTCTCTAAGAATTATCTGAGATTGATTCGCATCTGAGAAAGACTATATAATAAAGAATGAAGTTATCAGTTATTATGGTTTTAATAATCCACTAAGCTGGAAGTATCAAATATAACAATGAACCTAATTGTGTATATACACTACAAAAATTCTGAAACGTTTCATGAAAACATGCTGTTTGCCATTTAACTTAATTTTGTGTTCAAAAAGCCTTTTTTAAATTTCAAGATGTGCGAAATTCTTCATGTCAATTATTCTTTCTTACAACTACTCGGTACTCGGCCAAAGTGCTACTCGGTGCAGCACTAGTAGTTATTTTTAAAATATTTAAAAATCATTACGTCTCGTAGTAAAATTAAATTTTAATCACATTAAAAACTGAGACAGATAATATACATTAAAAATATACATTTTAAAATATTAAAAACACAAAAACATAAATTTAAACGTTTCGAGCCTTTTACAGGCTCCTCATCAGTAAAAAACATCAACTGCAAAAGATGAGATGAACATCAGACTTTCATTATGTGAGTACAACGTATTCATCAGGAACTGTGCATGCCTCATTAAGTGGTGAAAAATGTTGATTTGTGTACCAGCCCTCCAGGAAAATTCTTGAGTGATAATTAAAACAATTAGATACGATTATTTTAGTATTGTTAAAAATGTTGATTTGTGTACCAGCCCTAATACTAATTCACCTAAATCGTTCGTTACTATTCCTTACTATAAAAATATTTCTGAATCTATTGCCAAAGTTTTACGCACTGTTAATTTATCTGTTTCATATAAACCTCAATTTCTAATTCGTAATTTCCTTTCTAATTTTAAAACTGTTATCCCCCCTTTTTCCCGTACAGGTGTTATTTATAATATCCCTTGTAAATCTTGTAGTTCAGTTTATATTGGTCAAACTGGCCGTTCTCTTCATACTCGAATTAAGGAACATAAAACAAATTTCAAAAACCGTGATATACGTTCAAAAATAGTACAACATGCCATAGAAACTGACCATTTACCTGATTTTAACAATACTAAAATAATCGTATCTAATTGTTTAAATTATCACTCAAGAATTTTCCTGTAGGGCTGGTACACAAATCAACATTTTTCACCACTTAATGAGGTATGCGCAGTAGGGTGGGCCGAAAAAATTATTTTTTGAAATTGATTTTGGTATAGTGCGGAAAAGTTGTGTAATGGGTCTGTAAGAAACCTCTAAAAATTTTATCAGTTTTGTTTAATATTTAACCGCGCCCCTTTGGCGCTGAAAAACTGAAAAAAAGAAAAAAATTAGTTTTTTTCAAAAAATTAAATTTCAAAAATTAATTTTGAATTTAGTTCTGGTATATTGCAGAAATGTTACCTAATGAATCAGTTAGAACCCTCAAAAACTTTCATCAATTTTGCCAAATATTTAGCCGCGCCCCTCTGACATAAAAAATTGAGAAAAAAAATGAAAAGCCGGGTTTTTTGAAAAAAGTATATTTTAAAAAAATTTAAACTACTTATACTATATAACTAAAATATTACATAATACGTTACTACGAACCAATCCAAATAAAATTCAAATAATTTTACTCTATTTTTATTCGCTTATTTAAAAATAAGCATACATATATGCACATAAGAAATTGAAGTTTATCTTATACCCTACTTTCGTTTTTGTTTCTTTTCGTTCAGATTTCAAACGATAGATTACGTTCTACTGCTCCCATTGCTTCGAAGGTCAATTTAACTAATAGATAAGATAAAATATTGGATTTCGTTTCATTCTACGTTTGTTTGTCAAATGAAACGGTTGTTATGGAGAAACGTGTATAATTAAAAAAGTGACGCGAACAAACTCAAGTCGTCCGCTGTTTGGAACAGGGAAAGATTTATTCCCTTCTGATGCTGTTTATCTCCCAACTTATGAGGACATAATAAGATGTTATCAGAGTATCAGATTGCAAATAAAGGGAGACAAAAGTCAAGAACCTTTTTCAAGAACTGTGGCCGCAGCGGTAGCAAAAAAAATTATTGATATATGGAAACGTGCTTCGATTCCTGTTGTATCATTAAAGCGAGTTACTGCCATGGTTTTATCTTACAACTGTAAATATAAGAACGTTATAAAACCTGCTAAATCTAGGAATACGCCGTTTTTACAATCGAAATTGAAGAAATTTAAAGCAGATGCCGCAAAATTGTTCGACATTTGTGCTTGTAAATGCAAAGGTTTATATTTGTGCAATTGCGAAAAAAACTAAAAGTTCCTGAAAGAGAAAAGGAATTTTTAATTGATCAAAGGACAGTTAGAAAAATGGCTATTGGAAATCTGGATATAGTAACAATCCACCAACTACAAAAACGAGTACGTCGAAAAATGGAAATATCCGATTGTCCAAACAAGAATAAAATGTCAATGCCCCGTACCAGTGGATTTCAAAATAAAAAATTACATAACATTTTGAAAGATAATGAATTAGAGATTGAGTCAGAAATGGATACAAAAAATGCGGATCAAGATTTCAAGTGATCTTATCCTCTTTTAAGAAAACATAAACAAACTGAAACGCCATCAAGATCGTCAGATCAAATGAGAATTTCTATGCCTCATGCAGCATTGGCTGCAGATTTAACTGGTGCCTCAAGTAGAGCAGTGGCCAAAATTACTACTGCAGTTTTGGCTGATTTCAATTTAGTTTCGCCTGAGCAACAAACATATATAGTTGATAAAAACAAAGTGAGAAGAGAAATAGAGAAGAAAAGAAAAAAAGTAAGGGAAAATGATTTAAGGCTATTTGAAGAAAAACCTATTAAGAGTTTGCATTTTGATGGGCGCAAAGATGAAACTATTCAACAAATACATGGTCATCGAAAATTAACATCAGAAGCGCATGTAGCATTAATAGAGGAACCAGATAGCAAATATATGGGTCATATATCGTTAACTGCTGGTGAAAGTGCAAAAGGAATAGCCGAAGGTATTATAGAATTTACAAATGTAAATACGGGATGGAAAGGTGGAGTAATACGTTTGCTTGAGACAAACATTGGAAGACCACTACAATGGAATGTATGTTTGCTTCATACCAATGAGTTGCCACTTAGATACCTTATTCAAGAAATAGACGGTTGCACAAGGGGACCATATTCACATTCTGGACCTATTGGATTGCTTTTTAAAGACTGTGAGAAACATCCAGTGGTCAAATTTGATAAAATGGACTCTACACTTCAGCATTTCGATCCGCAAGATATTAGAAAGCTAAGTACAGATCAAAAATATTTGTATCGCATCTGTCAAGCCATAAAAGATGGTACTAGTTCTCCTATGTTGACTGACAGTAATCCAGGTAAACTTAGTCATGCACGATGGCTGACTACCGCAAACCGTTTGTTGCGGTTATACATTAGCACACCAAGCCCATCAGAGAATCTTATAATACTTGTGAAATATGTAATGCTGGTTTATGCTCCAATGTGGTTTGAAATAAAAATGAAATCGCATCGCCAGTATCGTTCCCAACATTTTTGGAAAATGATATCCCTTTCAAAGCAACTTCCAGACAAAGCTAAGAAAATTATTTTTAAAGTTTTGTCAAACAATGCGCATCCCGAAATGCGCATCCCGTTATGCGCATCCCGAAAATTTATTGGTAGCAATGTTGCATGATTCCAGGAAACACATCCGGGAACTAGCAGTTAGACGCATTCTAGGCGCTCGACAAATAAAAATGAAGAACTTGAATGGTTTACGAGTTTTCAAGCCTCCTCAAGTTAATTTCGAAGCAGACGACTACATTGATTTAATTGATTTGTCAAACTGTGTTGTAACAGAGCCACCTCTTACAATGCATTTAAAGGATAAAGACTTGAAAGAAATGTGCAAAAAAGAAGAGAATCAATTAATGACATTCGAAAAATTACCATGTCATACGCAATCTGTTGAACGATGTGTTAAATTAGTATCTGAAGCTGCAATGAAAGTTTGTGGTGAGATTGCAAGGGATGGCTATATTCATAGCAAACTTCAAGCAAGAAAAGAACTCCCAACGTTTGACAATAAAGGACAATATTATTCGAGTACCTAATATTCAATAAGCAACAGGTATTATTAAATTCAACATAAATTTGTATATTTTTGCTTTAATCTTTATTTTGTTACTATGTAAGAGAAAATATGCTCATATACAAGAAAAAATATGTTTATAATAATTAACCAAGTAAAAAAATAAAAAAGTAAAGTTATAGCTATAGTTATAGTTATAGAATTTTTATTTATAATACTAATTAATTAATCAGTTATGTCAATACTAATTTAGAAAAATAATGAATAGTTTATCATAGTACAGGTTTTCAGAAAATCCGATATTTCTTTCATTTTTCTCCAATTTTTGATGTCAGAGGGGCACGGTTAAATAATGAAAAAAAAATATACAAATTTTTATGGGTTCTAATTGACATATTATGTAACATTTTTAATGAATGTCTTTAAATATTTTGTATATTTTTTCAAAATATATTTTTTTCCAAAAAAAGCTTTTTCCGTGCTTTTTTTCCGTTTTTCAATGTCAGAGGGGCGCGGCTAAATATTGATTAATTTTGATAAAAATTCTTGTGAGTTCTAATTGGTCCATTACACAACTTTTTCATTCTATACCAAAATCAATTTCGAAAAAAAAATTTTTTTTCGGCCTTTTTCCAAAAAAGCTTTTTTTCGTTCTTTTCTTCCGTTTTTCAATGTCAGAGGGGCGCGGCTAAATATTGATTAATTTTGATAAAAATTCTTGTGAGTTCTAATTGGTCCATTGCACAACTTTTTCATTCTATACCAAAATCAATTTCGAAAAAAAATTTTTTTCGGCCTTTTTCGGCCCACCCTAATGCGCAGTTCCTGATGAATACGTTGTACTCACATAATGAAAGTCTGATGTTCATCTCATCTTTTGCAGTTGATGTTTTTTACTGATGAGGAGCCTGTAAAAGGCTCGAAACGTTTAAATTTATGTTTTTGTGTTTTTAATATTTTAAAATGTATATTTTTAATGTATATTTTTAATGTATATTATCTGTCTCACTAGTAGTTATATTCATAAAACATTTAACAGGTTACTAAATTTTAAAATTTATTTCAAATTATTTAGAGAATTGTTGTTCACACTATTCTCTGAAACATATTCAACTAATTTTGAGTAGCCCTGTATATTATCAAATAACACATTTAAATTTAGCTCACAAAAAAAAAAAGAAAAGGAAAAAATGCATGACACATCTTGAAATGCACTCTAAGCCACTTCCAAATGTAGCAGTAATCTATACATATAAAAGAGTAAACTGACTCACTGACTCAACATGGCCATGGTAATTCTATGGGAGATAGAGTCACAATTTTTGGTGAGCAGGTTGGTTTTAGGACCCTGATGCTCACTAAGACGGGATTTTGTGAAATACCCCCCATTCTCCCCCTGGGGGAGGGGGGCAGAAGGCAAAAACCACATTTAAAAGCATAACTCGGCTCCAAATTACTTCACGGTGAAGAAATTGCAGATGGGGAGATTTGACTTGAATAAAAAAAAAAAATCATTTTCTGCGATTTTGGAATTTTGGATTTTTAAGGGGGGGGAGGTGTAAAAATGATTTTTGGGGGTGCAGAAAGCAAAAACCACCTTTATAAGCATAACTCGGCTCCAAATTACTTCAAGGTAAAGAAGCTGGTGCACCTCATCAAGATTTTATCGAGTTTCGATTTTGAATTTTTTCTTCACAGCTATTACGCTATTTATTTTTTATTTCTTTAACTCATTCATTAGAAGGTGAATTTTTAAAAATAAGATTAATAAACATGTGCAGTATACAGTATTAAATTCTCATATTTATAATGTGCATAGTATTAATTTTATGAATCATTAAACAGATATACCGAAAAACGGCCAATGCTGAAAAGGTTAAAAGTAAAAAAAAAAAATTTTTTTTTTTTAATTTGCAGTATTTAGCGAGGGGAAATGGTTAGTACATAGTAGAAAGGATTAAACTGATTATTATTTTTTTTTTTTAAATGTATTTAATTCCTTTTAAAAGAAAATCTACTTTTTATTTTATTTATTATATTGGTCGGAATCAAATTGTAATATAGTGTAAAGAGCCAGGCCTTAAATACATGGTTCAAAAACTACACTATTTAATAGATGCTGAGATACAGTCATTTATAAAATCGTAGTTCTTAAATAATATCAGATTCACCTGTCATCAATAAATACTCAAATTGAAATGTTCCAGAAATACCTTTCTGCAGGCAGTGGGAACCTTAACCTGATGCAGGGCAGGCGGAAAAAGAGCTGCCGTAGGAGCGGGTACCCGAAGCGAGGTTTAGAGTGATTTCAATGAATTTTTTTTTTCTTTAGTTTTTATTTATAGTGTGATATAAAAAATAAATAGTTATTCAATTCTTTTGAAAATTCGTTTGAATATAATGATCAGCAAAGTGGGTGTACCTGCTGGTAAGAGTAATAAATTATAAGGGCAGTTTTCTTTTCTTTTTTATTTAATATCATAAAATATTAATCGTTCTTTATCTGTTTGTAAGTTTTATGAATCGAAAAAGATCGATACTTCATTTAGTTTGAAATGGCCTAATAATCTGTAAAAATACAAATCTGGCCAACCTTCAGTCCTAACGTGGGCAGATTACTAGTCATACATGCACACATTTTTTTAAATATGCAATTATACTAATATTTCAATGCATAATCAATTCAAAATTACACACAATAAATTTATTCATTTGAAAAGCAAATTTGGACTAATATACTTACTCTTTCAAGTATGCAATCTAACATGGGCATATTAACTTCTTGAGCTTTGATAGTATGTGAAAAAAAACAATAAGTTTTATTTGGCAAAAGATGGTCTATAGGAACTTGTTTCACCCCAATAACTACAGGAGCTTCACTGATATCTTCTTGAATAATTGCTCCAGCATTGGAATATGCCTAAATTTCAAATCAAAATAAAATCATTCATGAATGAGTTCGACATTTCATTTATTCAATATTGTATCACAGACTAATAATTATTATATATCTATGTATTGTATTTAGCAGTGGCGTATTGTGTAGGACGATTTGGGTATGCTCCACTCGAGTAGTTAGAAACAGTACATTAAAAAAGATGTTGAATCATCTTATTGGTTAATTCGCTTATTTCGAGAAAACAACATAAGTATGACGACATTTCAACAGTCAATCAGAAGAATGAGCTTTTTATGATAATGAACGGTTTCTAGCCACCAGTATGAAGCATACCCAAAACGTTATTCACGATACACCACTGGTATTTAAATATACAAGAAAAATCAGACGTAGTTTAAAGGATTCACTATCATAATTTTTTTGAAATATTACACTAATAACTAAACTACAGTTTAAAGCTAAATAAAAATTAATAAAAGAAAATTTACATTAGGTATCAAAATTTTAAATGTAAGAAAAAAATAAAAATTAACTTTTTTTCTTTTTTTTTTAAACCAACAGTTTTAGTATGGGGTACTATCGGGACCAAACATTTTTTTGTCTTATGTAAAATTGCATAATTAAGAGGTTACATGCTTAAAGAAAACTTATCTTTTTTAAAAATAATCCTTATTTTTTTTAAATAATAATTAGATAAAAAATACTTTATGTTCTATAATAAAATATTAAAATGTAAAGTTAACAATTTCTGTTTATTAAACATTTACATGGTAAATTAAATTTAAATTCATAAACTCACTGATAGATTTTATATTCTTAACTTTTGTTACTTTCTTCCAATTTTTAAAACAAATCTTATTTCTTAAAAATTTACAGCTTTCATCATAAACAGTCTTGAAATGAATACTATGGTTCAGTTTAAATTTTTATAGTCAGCCAAATTATGTTTTAAAAGCGTCTGTTTCATGTTTTTTAGTATTTTTCTAGTTTCACTTGAAGTGCACCACTTACATTATGATTATAGATATCACTTACGCAGATATTTCGTTATTTATATGTTCATTGTTCTTGGACTTCCTGAATTGAAATTAAGAGTGATGGAGTCTTCTCTTCGTTTTCAAAAAATATGCATGTATTGTTAAAAATTTTATTTTCTTCAGAAAGAAACATTATTCCTTTAAGGAAAATCTATTTTGCCTCGTTCTCTCCCTGTCCCCTTCTCCCCCTCAGAAAAAAAAATAAAAATCAGTTTAAATGCTACATAAAAATAACAATAATAACAAATAAGAGAAAACTACTAGTGCAACAGCTTTAATTTCAATGAAAGGAAAGAGGAGAGTTACCGTAATTTTCACCACAGAGAACAGTGTGCACAGAAATTGTTTCAACCCTAAACTACTTGCTCACTCCGCAATCCCAACCTTTAATAAAATTAACTGTTCCACCGAGTGGGATTTCCAGCCGCCTTCTTATGATGGTGGTATAATACACTTCCAACAACAGTTTATAGATGTTGTACAGTACTTATCAAAACATTCGCCCACAGACATAATGTATTTGAATTCCCTTGGATGGCCCTGTATATGATCCATTTGCATGATTTCAAAGAAAAGTTTAGTGTATCATCACTATATGATGCAAATTTAGAATACCAAGTTTGGACTTTCTAGTACTATTTATTCTTAAGATCTTAAGATATGCTGATCACAGACATATGTACACTCACACAGAGTTTATTTAAATAAGTTTTCTATAGCAAACTCTGTAATATACTTTGAGAAAAGAAAATTAAAATCAAAGTTTTGAGAAATAATAGGGGGATACAAAATATTTTCTATAAAGATATATATCAAAAACTTTATAGAACCTTTTAGAATTTTATAGAAAATATTTTTCAAGTTATATGTTTGAGACAGTGTTGAAGTTTGATCTTTTTTAATAGAAACTACCAAAATGCCGCCCGGGGCAGACCGCACCCATTGCCCCACCCTTGATACATCGCTGAATATCTAAAAAAAAAAAAAGAATATAATACGTGTAATAGTGGTAATGGAAGTTGTGTGGTTATTTCATACCAGAATTTTTATGTTATAGAGTATTTAATTACATTACCTGCATAGGATAGGCTCTTCTATTTGATGGCTGAACCAAAACTTTCACACCTTCTCTCACAAGTTGCTTAACATGCTGAGGAGCTAATGGGGCTCTTCTTTCCCACACAGAAGCATCTTCCCTACGAATAGCTAATATCTAAATAGAAAAAATAAATAAATAAATAAATAAAACTTAGAAACAAAAATTTTGTATATGATAGAGAATCAGATAAAATTTGTCACAAAAATGACGCAAAATTAATAAATTCTGAAGAGAGAAGCATAATGAAAGAAACAAATTTAATTCTATCGATTGATTAAGGTAAAACTGAATTAATTTTAGAAGTGTGATGTCATAATCACAATAAGGGAAAATAATTATTCATCGAATTATTTCTTCAGAGAATGTTTTAATCTTCTAAGAAAATTAAAATACTTTTGAAGTTTTTCTTGTTCAGAACTTTCTATCTGGACCTTCTTCAATTTTAGAACTGCTTGTTAGATGACTATGGTCGCTTCATCCGAGTTGTCTCTCGATTATATGATATTAGCCAAAACATGATAATCTCTATATTAACCAATCAGTATACATGCAATGACAAAGAGCCAATAGAAATTGATACTAGATGGCACTATATGCTAAAATCAGACAAGTTAGAAAATGCAACCACAGTCATTCTCATCCAACAAGCAGTTTTAAAGATCTGGATCCTGAGAAAATGCTGAACAACTTCAAAGGTCAGTGACATAACCACAGGGGGGAGAGGGGGGGAGCAATCATACCCAGGACCTGCTCACAGAGAGGTGCTAAATGATCAAAAGCACTTACTTTATTAGTTATAATAAGTTAAGAAATTTATCTAATTAAAGCTTTGAATGACAGTAAAATAATCATAAAAAAATTTATGTATGTTAATGCATGCCAACACACAAGATACAACATTCATTCTATTATTATTACTGTCATTTTACAGCTACAGAATAAGATACAATGAAATATTACTTTTCTAGTAGATTTCTTTCTTTCGAGAGATTTCCATCCTTTTTCTGTTATTCTGTATGCATTACAAATAAAATTTTTTCTTTCTTTAGTAATTCTGAACATTTTCAGTCTAAAAAGAAATTAACACTATATATTTACAATTAAAATGCAATTTAAATGTATTTTCAATAATTAGCACTATACAGTAAATAAACACAAATTATAAATTGTTTAGAAATAAATTATAAATATTTTAACATATCAATAAATAAACTCAAACATTTGGAAAAAATAATAATAATAATAATATGAAAAGACTTAATTTAAAATATATAATTATATTTGCCATTTGACAGTTTTAAGAAATTTGACATACTTTTTGTTTTATCTATCACTGATGCTCAGAATTATAATCTTTTTTATGTGATGTATTATCTATTAAGATAATCATTTATCTTTTTTATAACATCCTTATCAATTTTTATATCTAATCGTAATTTTTCAAGGTTGATTTATTATTATTATTTTAAATTTTAATCAACTATCAAACAGATAAGGAGTAGAAAATGCTGATAAATTAAATTTTACAACGTTTACAAGATTAGCCGCTTACATGAAAGAAATTCCAGACTACCGAATGTAGAATTAACAGAATCATGCATAATAATATTAAAAAAAAAAGTATTAAAATTTACGAAGCAAAAAACTTTTTATTACGGTTGTTCTATAGCTGATATTTCATAAATTTGAGTAAAGTTTGGATCATTTTTGTAAAATCACTATCACCTGTAGAGTTGGACTGCAACTTGGAGACTACCCGACAGACACCTGTTTTGTTCTGTTCTGTGTTCTTTGGCACAGCAGCCGGCATGGGCAACCTGTTGCTTGTTGCTTTTTAAAGAATGTACTAGTGTAGATAGCCAAGCCGATTGTTTTCACATTCACAGGACTGTGATTGGCGTAACTCACGTGAGTTGCTCACAAAGATAGGAACGGGTCTGTGACGTCACTATCGATAGGCGGAGTTTATCAGTAGTTTATTCAGATTCACATCGCATCGACAATCCGCGTTTGTAATGATCGATAGATGGCGCTTTTTCAGCTTTTGTTGTTAGTAAATATAATAGCCACGTGTATTTATTATTGTTCTTTTGTTATTCTACTTAATATTCGTACTATAATTTCTCCGCCATTACATCATGGAAAATTGATTGCTTTTGGAAAAAAATATTTCAGTTTATTCAAAGTTCGATCGGAAGTAGATTTTTAACTGAAGTTGAACAAATATTAGTTTCAAATCATCTGATTAATTCTTTACTTCCGTTAGCCGAAGCAACTGAAATTTTAAATTTGTCATTTGGAAATAAATGGAAGCTTAATTCTGGATTTCTTGATCCTTTGGAGTTACACTGTAGCACAAAACAGTAAGTGTTATCTTTTTTACCGGATTTATTCATTTTTATTCAATAAATATATGTGAAACTAAACATCGGCAAACAATGGCGGCTTGATGAAAAGCCGAGTTAAAGCATGTTAATTGTAATTTCACCTTAGCCCACCAGAGGGCGAGCATTTCATTACAATCGCGGATCCCGTCGATTTCGCGATTTGCTAGTGACAAGCTTTGTCGATGTGTTCGTGTTGATGTTGAAAGTAAACAAGATGACAAAATGTATAAATATAGATAAATAATTTCTAATTGTCTACGTATTAAAGAGAAGATGCTAACAACTATTTAAAACATATTTAAGTAATTATTTAATTCTCTTCTAAAAATATTTATAATACGTTTTATTTAAAAAATATAATTCGATAAAGGTGAAATAAATAAATTTTTGCTCAATTATTTTCGCTGTATAATAATTTGTTGAGTTCAATTATTTTACGCGACTTTCTATTATTGTTATTATAAGTTATATTTATATGTTGTGTTAAAAAATTAAATGAAATATATTTTTATTTCGATGCGATAAAATTTGTCAAATTTTATGTAAACAAACTTAGAAATTTTTTGTCATAAAATAAAATAAAAAATTATTTATTTTTAATACTTCGCAGATATAGATATTTTTCTCTGTTTATAAAAGAGATATTATATTTTGTTATCTTTCTGAAGCATAAATAAAAAATATGTATGTTTATAAGGAAGAATCAAAATTTGGAAGTATTACATTGTTTGTTTAAAAATTAAATTGCTTGAAATGATGATGTTAAATGTGCTGCTTTTGGATATTTCAAAATAACTGTTTTTCAATTAGTTTCATTTTTGAAACTGAAAAATTCTGAAAACTGAGAAATTCTGTCTTTATTTAGAAGTATAAACTTTTTAAAACAATTGTTATTGTTCTGACTTGTATGTACTCATATATGAACGTAAACAGAAAGTTTTTATTCCTTATCTTTTAACACAAGTTTTTCAAAAGCTTTTTCTTCAAAATAATATATAGGCCTTCTAATGTTTTGTACAGAAAGATTAAAATCAGATCAATGAATTTGTCTATTTTTCCTGATATTATAATAATGTGATAGTTCACAAATATTAACTAGAACATATCTATTGGCCAATTTTATTTGCATTATGCTATAGGTTACACCGCAAGTTCTTTCTTATCTTTATATTGCTTGAATAGATACGAAAGGATAAAAAGAATTAAGATTTTAAAATAATATTAAGTGATTACTTAATATTAATATCTCAGAATAATTCTTAAATTTAAGAACATCTTAACGGGAATTCTATTCTAAGAGCATGTAAAATTGGTTTTTCAGCAGAGCACGTCATAACGTGGGAATCAGATTTGAGAGCAACTTTTGAAATAAAAATTACGTATGGCGGGAAGGAGGGCAGTGAAAGTAATGATGCGCGGAACTGAACTTTTTTAGACGGCGCTGAGCAGATGTTTATTAGTCGCTCACTAGATTCGAACGAGGTGCGATGCACCTTTGAACATTAAAACCAGAAATATTCCAATTAATCATCTTATTCGCATTAAGACAATTTATTATATTTACATATCTTAGGTTAAGTCTTGAATCCAATAAATTCTATTCTTCAAGGAAGGAATCGCTTTTCGAATTATTTGTGAGCCATTGTCGTTTAATATTCCCGGTAGAGTCCTGCACGGGTCGGGTTTTACCCGACCCGAACCCGACTGATGAATTTTAAATCAACCCGACCCGAATCCGACAAAAAATTTTTATCAACCCGAAACCCGACCCGAACCCGACAAAAAAAATTTCATCAACCCGAAAACCGACCCGAACCCGCAACAGAGAATTTTTTGCGACCCAAACCCGACCCGAAACCCGACTTATCTAACCCGACCCGAAACCCGAAAAATAAATCAACATTACTTATTCATCTAAAAATCATGCAAAACAAGGTAAAATGATATAACATGGTATAAAATAATGTAAATTTTCATTGTCCCACAGTTGGTAAATTATAAAAAAAAATAGTATGTTGTGGTCACCACAAGACATTCTTCTACATTTTTCTGTCAAATTCACTAAGTGCGAATAATTTATTAAAACTATTATTAAAGAGTTTAACGTGATGAATGCAAATAATTTTCATCTTAGGGAAATCTAACACTAAATATCCAAAGAGCGACAGTTTCATCGTCTATAAATAACTTCTTAAATAATGCGTTTTTATAATGGTTATCTCACATATCATGGTTCGTACAGTTATATGGCATAGAAGTTGAGATATAGCCATCCTGTTATCGATGAAATTTGCAGTATAATAACGCCACCTATTGGACGACAAGCATTCAAACTGAGTCAGAATAATGTCTCATAATCTCGCTTTCTCACATATTAGGTTTTGTTTGATGATACACAATAGAACATGAGATGTAGTTTTCCTTGTAATTGTAGAAATCGCTGTGTAACAACGCCACCTGTTGAGCGGTTTACACCAAAAGTTGACAGGCGCTAATATATATTGAATGGCACCTACATACAAATTTATATGAAATTATGTGCCGTGGTTCTTGAGATAAAGCCTTTCCTTAAATTGCGGAAATCGCTGTGTAGCAGCGCCACCTGTTGGCTGATAGGCATTCAAATTGAATCAGCATAATATCTCATATTGGTCTTCTCACATATCAAGTTTTGTTGGATTATACGCAACAGAACCTGAGATATAGCCTCCCCTGAAATTGCAGAAATCGCTGTATATCAGTGCCAATCGTCGAGCGGTTGACACCAAAAGTTGATAGAATCTAATACTTTCTTCTACTAAATATAGAAGAAAGTAAAAAAAAAAAAAAAAAAACATGTAAACTGCGAAATCTTTTCAATTTCCAGAATGCAAATGCGAGGTTACACTGTATTTGTATTTCTTTAATTTATATATTAACAACACTCGAGAAAGATTATAATACTTTTCTAATTTTCACACAATTTCTACAAAAGATACATATTAGTTCCGTTGAAGAAAAAAAAAAGATCCAGATACAAATACGGATCTATTTTTCTGGCGGATATCCGCGGATACGAATAGGGAGCTCCGGTACATGTCTGCCCACCAGCGGTCGAGTGGTTCTTCACTCGAAGCTGGTAGATGGGAGGTGTCGGGTTCGATCCCAGGTCGCGCTCATCGACCTAGCGGTTCGGAGTTTTCCGTGGTTTCCTCCGAAACACGCGTAAATACGGGGTAGGACCCCTTAGAAATACTCAAACGGAAGGCAATCCCCTATAGGCCTAGGACACATCTGGAGTCAATCGGCCTTAAATCCTCCAACCAACCAACCAACTGATACATGTCTAATATGTGCAAAATGTTTAAATTAGTTACATAGTTGTAAACATGTCTATAAATTTTTGTTTATAATTGTAAAAAATATTTTGAAAGGTGTTCTCAAGTCGACCCGACTTGTTGAAAACCAAACCCGACCCGAACCCGTACCCGACCCGCAAGAAAAAAAATTCAGTCAACCCGACCCGAACCCGACCCGCACGAAAAAAAAGATCAGTGAACCCTACCCGCAAGAGAAAAAATTCTGCCAACCCGACCCGATGCAGGACTCTAATTCCCGGGATGCTGGTACGCGAATTTGGAAAATGCCTACTCCTCAGAACCTTGGCGACAGACGCTTGGCGCGAAACGGCATTTTGTGACGATAAATATGAAATGTGGAAACTAATCTTTGATTGAATGAAACCTGTCAGAATGAATCAAGAATGAATGAATCATCATACTTGCGTTCTTATCGTAGTATAAAAATAAAACATTTTGTTTTATTAAAAAAAAAAATAATTTTCTTCACATTTAATTGAATGAAAGGCGATTATTTTACAGAAGACATTTTTTTTCTCTTTTATGTTTGAAATGTGCTAAATAAAAATACAAATTTATTACAGATAACTTTTTTTACCAATATGTAAACGTATCATAATAAATTTCTCCACAATTTATTAACTTTATCATTCAATAATTTTCTTTATTCAATATAAATTATTTTTATTCAAATAAATTAATTTATACTTTTACATATTTCTTCTGAAGTATTCTTTCTTTCTGTCTCGTTTTCGTTAAGGGAAAAAAAATTTAATCCTTGGTAAAGTAATGATGTACTTAAGTAATTACTGAGTAATTACAAACATAAGTAATTAAGTAAAATGTTTGTTAGGTAATGTTAATTTTGATTAATGCAGATTTTTTTTTTCTTTGCCTAACTCTGAAATTAAGTATAGCATGCACAGTTTTATTTATTAAGCTTGATTAATTTTTAAAATAGCAACACATTGATTTTCTTCTATTTACTTATTTAGATTAATAAATAAATAAGGCTCACTTTCTAAAAATTGAACTAATTCAAATGTTTGTGCAGGTATAGATTGATTACATTGATAATATGATTAATTGCATGTATTATAATCTCTTCCTTTGAATGAAATTTCTAATTATTTTATGTAAATGATTTTTAACTCAATTTATTTCAGTAATAATCTTGCTTTAGTAAAAATGAACTATGTCCAAACATTTAAAAGTATTTATATAATCTTAATATTTTTTCTATATATATATAGCCTTTCATTTTTAAATATTCATGCAAGCAATTCTCCATTCAGAGGCCTTTTTTGTAGCCTTTTATATTGTTACAACTTGAATGGAGACAAAAAAAAAAAAAAAAAAAAAGATATTTGAAAATTAAATTTTTATTATTGAGAAATTTTTAGTTATGTTGATGCAGTAGACTGATGCAGTAGTTGATGTAGTAGTAGGCCAACTAGTCATATAATTTAGGATACTTTGATATAGTTAATATACAAGTGATTAAATAGTATCACAGCCATTTTCTCAGCACATATGGTGTTGTCATTACAAAGATTGGCACTAGAAGTTGATATTACTCACTAGTTGCTCATCATTTTATGCGCATAGTATTTTCCCCCTGATAATCGCATGATAATGATGAAATGAATATTTTTAACAAAAATGTTACAAAATAAAAGAAATATAAAAATATATTTAATTTAGAAATATATGTTATTCATTAAAAGCTTAATCATAATTCACTGTAAGAAAAACATTGATATCTGTGATAATTTAGATGGATTCCTCAAAATAACTTCTAAAGGCTACATTTTGCTATCTGAAAACATGAAATTAAAAAGCAAAATTTACAGTAATTAAGGATATCCACTTAATTTTCGAAGTATACCTGATATACTCTAATAAAAATGTTGATATAAGTATTTGAGATGTATCCACCAAAATAACTTATTTTAACAATAAATAATCTATATGTATAAAAGAGTAAACTCACTGATTACTGACTCAACACAGTCGTGGCGATTCTATGGGAGATACAGGTGAAAATTTTGGTGAGCACGCTGGTTTTAGAACCTTGATGACCACTAGGACGGGATTTTGCAAAATCAGAGAGCAAAAACATTTTTATAAACATAACTCTGCTTCAAATTGCTTCACGGTAAAAAAATTTCAGAGGGAGAGACTAGACTTGAGTACAAAAAAAAAAAAAAAAAATATTTTCTGCAATTTTGGAATTCCGGATTTTTAAGGGGGTAAAAATGATTTTTGGAGGCAAATTTAGAAAATACGCATTTTTTAATTAAGCCTCGCTTTCCCAACATCAAGGCGTTACTGCAGAAAAATCGCTTTCAGGTGCCGCTTGGCATGTTTGGCGAAAATCACCAGCACAGCACCTTTTTGTACAATTTAGAAGTTGCAACATTCCACTGGTTATGTTTGCTATCTCTGACGAATTAGTGCACTTCTTGAATGAGGCGGGCTTAACTAAATTTCACTTCAAAATGGGGTCAAAATGATCCCATCTTGGGAAAGCGAGGGTTAAACTCTACCAATAATAGCACAAAGATATAGAAAACCACTAAGAGTCAACTTGAGGATATTTCCATTTTCTGCAATTTTCGATTTTGGGGAGGAGTTACGAGTGGGCAAATTCAAGTCCCCCTTTTAGCACTAAATTTGTCAGGGGAAATATATAGAATCATAAATTTTAGTGTGTGGCTTATTTATGTATGCCTGACACCTATTGTAACGGGATTTTGCGAAAGTTCCCAATTGGGGGGGGGGCAAACTTTGCTTCAAATTATCTCAGCAAGATTAATTTTATGTGTCGGTTGTTTATGCCTTCCCAACACGCACTGTAAAGGTATTTTTACGCAATTTCTTCCTCCCTCCTTTGCAGGTGGATAGGGAGGCAAAAATATGTTTATAAGAGTAACTCCGCTCCAAATTATCTCATTATAGTGATTTTTTAACATGTCGATTGGTTATGCTTTCTTAAGACATATATTACAAAGAGATTTTGTAAAATTCCACATTTTTCCCCTTGGGGGTTGGAGAGGAGAAAACATGTTTCCAAGTGCAAATCTGCTCCGAACTATCTTAGGTGATTTTTTATGTGCGGGCTGGTTATGAGTTTCCAACACGCACTATGAAGGTATTTTGTGAAATTTCTCCTTTCCTCCCTTTAAGGGTGTTGAGTAGGGGGCAAAAGCACCTTTTAAAGTGTAACTGCTCCAAATTACATAGATACCAAGTCTACTGTTTTTGGCGGGGACTTAAACTGGAAAAAATTTATAGCTGATTTTAGTAATACTAATCGTCGAAAATATATATAACATATTCCATTCAAAAATACTAATGTGAATTTTTATTTAAAAGATTAAAAACAGCAGCTATGAAATTATCTCATGAAAGTGATTTTTTGATATGTCGATTGGTTATGTGTATTCAACACACACAAACTACAAAGGTATTATTTGAAATTCTGTGCCATCTCCCCTCTTGAGGGTTGGGGGGGGGGAGATTAAAAAACATGTTTGCATACGTAACTCTGTTCCAAATAATCTTAGAATGGCAATTTTTGATGTGTGGACTGTTTATGCATATTCCACACACACTACAAAGTGATTTTGTGAAATTCCACACTACGGCCCCTTAGGGGTGGGGGTAAACTCTGCAGTAAATTATCTTAAGAAGGAGATTTTCGATGTGTGGGTCAGTTATATATATCGAACTCATAATATAAAATTATTTAGCAAAATTCCCTCCTCCTTCTTCCATTTAAGAGCGGGGAGGGGGTAAAAACATGTTTTAAAATATAGTGCTGCTTCAAATAATCTCAGGATCCTGATTTTTAATGTGTTGGTTAGGTATGTGTATGCAACATGTACTATAAAGGGATTTTGTGAAGTGTGGCAAGTGGAAAAACCTTTACCGAAAGTAGCGAGAACTTTAACTTATATTTTAACTGATTTCAATGATTTTTTAAAATTATTAATGGTATAGCGTTTTGAAAATTCATTTCAATATAATGACCAGCGAAGCAGGCAAAGCCTGCTAGTACATTATAAAAGAGCATCAAAGAATTGGCGTTTAAAAGTAATAATTACAAAACTTTGAATAAACACCATAAAAGCAAGAACTTCCAACAGTTGTTTCGGGTCAAAAGAAAACCTAGCCCTTCGTCAAGTGAATAAAGTAGGCACGAGTGCTGTAACAAAGCGGCAACACAGTGCAACCTGCAACAGTGTGTTGTTGCTTCTTTTACAGCACTCGTGTGTACTTTTTTTGCCTGATGAAGGGTTTTTTTTTTTACCTGAAACAATTGTTGCGAGTGTTTGCTTCTATGGTGTTTATTCAAAGTTTTGTACTTAGTAATAAATAATACATTTTCCTATTTAAAAAAAAAAAAATAAAATTAAAGAGTAAAATTTACTGTCATTCACTTAATTTTCAAAGTACACCTGATCATTTTTTTTTTTTTTCCATAGATTTGGTAAAATAGAAATTTTGGCCAATGACAGTCCTTCGTATGTTGTCATTCTTTCTATGAAGGCACCCTAGTATAACTTACTTGTCAATATTGCAGCCATATTTATTTTAATAATTTAAACTTTAAAAAGAAAATCTTTATTAAATGACGAATTAAACGCCTTAACGATGTTACACGTACATACATTTTAATAAATTATAGCTATATTTTAATATAGTTGTACATATTTTTTATTAATACTTCCTTAATATGGAAGCCTATTTTTAAGATTAATAAAACAAATATTTAAAATTGAGCTATTTCACTATGCATAGAAATCTGTATAGTAGCGATCACTTCCATGCATGTGAACTCACTTTGCAACCATTAAAACCAAAAGAGAAAAAAACATCACTGGATACAACTTACACATTTTGCATGAAAATCTGTATAGCAGTGGTCACGGTACCATACATGTATGCTTGCTTAGCTAGCATTAAAAAAAAAAAAAAAAAGAATCTGACGTGGACACCACGACTTCCTTATACATCTATTGGAATATACATATGGTTATGGAAAAATTTATATTTTTGTGTGAGGTAAATGATTTGTAACTAAACAGGCAGGTTCTAGTCCATGAACATTCCTGAAAACAAGCAAAAAAGAAAAATGCTTCTCCAACCACAACAGTTCTGATGATAAGATTATATATACCACCAATTGTAAATTTTTCAGGAATTTTCTATGGCTTATTACAGAAAATACCATTGGCAAATACTCAGCTTAGACAGTACAAAAATAAAAAAAACTGGTGTACAATGAATATTTAAATTAAAAAAACTTTTTCATACACCATAAAATTATGAAAGCATTACCAGTTTCGAAAAGACATGGCCTTTCTTCTTCAGGTACAAAAACCACCAGTCTTGCTTTTTTCTCCAAGGTAATAGTAAGTGCTTTGCACCTGAAAAAGAAAGACTATGTCCTTTTGAAACTGGTAGTGGTTTTATTAATTTTATGGTATGTGAACAAGTTTTTAAGTTTAAATATTAAACACAGCTTAGTGTTCAATGAAAATCATTTCAGTATAAATTGCCTATTTTTATTATTGTAGGCAAAAATTAGTGGTGAGAAATGATACATTTTACCAAAACAAATAATTCTGTTAAAATTGAGAAAAGGTTTACAAATTCTGGCGCTCCTGAAGCAATATTTGTCACCAAATTCAATTACTAATCTCGTCAGGCTGCCAAGTTTGTAGCCGACGCAAATGTTGATCTTGGCATCAATTTTAGCGATTTGCTGAAAATTTTTGTAAAGAATAAAACCTTACATTACAGCTTTATGGAAGTCTGAATAGCTGCTTTTGTGAGGGGATTTCCTCCTTCATCAGCTTACTTCCTCGTGGTCCATGCCATCGGTAGTGGATGTTTTTAGGGCTGGATTATTTATCAATATATCCCCAAGTATCGATATTTTTTTAATATCCCGATAACAATATTTAAGATCTAGCTCCGCCAATATATCCCTTTAACGATATTGCCTAGTGCACACCCGAGTGAACGAAACTCGAACGAGACCCGAAGAAAAAAAGCGCCTTATATCTTATTCTAATACTCATTTTCTACTTTCCTCTAATTACTCACTGATAAACTAGAAAAAATAACCCCACGCCAAACGATCTCTATTGCAACAATACATATACTCATCCTTCATAACCTCAAATCTAAACATTACTGCTTTAAAAAGGCCACCGCATAATAAAAAAAATAAACCATTATTTATTGAAAGCCATCTGCTTTGATTATCCCGGAAATAAGCTGACTTCGTTCAAGGTCACGGTTCTACCCCTTCAGAAAAAATTCATCAGACATACTCCAATATCACAATCCATTCAATATTATTGCGTATTCATACCTATAATCAGCAGGTGTGTTTACTAGGAAAGAGATTTGATGTTAGTCGAAACGATATATCCCTATCCGAGATATCTATTATGGGTTCTGATATATTACACTATATTGAATTCCCACTCTACATTCATGCATATCGTAGGTGATGGAAACCACAGAAAAGGCAATATGACGAATGAAAACAATATCTTCTGTTTTAGCTTCTTTCCTGCTATTGGTTCATTGATATCGGTCTATTTCAAAGTGTCGATATAAAATGGCCAATAACATGCTTCAACATGTGTTTAATAAAGATCATCAAAGCCGAACTGATACAGTGATGCCAGATTGGGGATTTTGTCCCCATTTTGGGGAGTTTTGAGGCTTCTGGGGACAATTTTGGAGACCAAATGTTTGCGGGGACTTTTTTGGGGAATTCTAAAATTTTGGGGGACAAATCTGGGGCGTTTTTCAACTTTCTGTCAATGTTGGTAACGTAATGATTTATCCCTATGACTAGAGACTTTCAATAGCTTTATTGTTATTTGGGGATTTTTTTTTCAAAAATTGCCTTCATTTGGGGAAAAACCTGAGCTTAAATCATAGAAAAATCTGCTTGATATTTTTTTTTTTCGAAAATTTTTTTATTTTCCCTTTTTAGTAGAAATCAAGTTGGGGATTTTTTCAAAAAAAAAAAAAAACGTGATTTGGGGAAATTTGAAGACCTGTTTGGGGAAATAATTTTCGACCATCTGGCATCACTGAACTGATATCTACTAGAAGAGTTTTTTTGCAAATTTTTTTAGCATTTAATAAAAAACTTCTGAAAATTTAAGCAATTATGGAATGTAATTTTTTTTAAATATTATTTTATTATTATTAAATATTTCGATAAAATATTTTTTTTTATAAAGACTGTACATCAGTCAGATAGCTCCCTTTCTCCTTTCCCATGTTATCCAATGGGATTTTCGTTGCATCGTTTTATAAAAATATCTCATTCAAAAATGAAGTTTTTCAAATTCTGTTTTTTGAATATTACTCTTTGAACGGGTCGCCTTTTAGCTTAGTGAGCAATTTTTCGAAAAAAATAATTTAAATATTTTATTTCAATAAGTAAATTATGGACTCTAAGTGTGGATCTCTAAGTAAAATATTTAAATTTATTTTTTCGAAAAATTGCTCACTAAGCTAAAAGACGACCTGTTCAAAGAGTAATATTCAAAAAACAGAATTCGAAAAAGTTCATTTTTGAATAAAATATTTTTATAAAACGATGCGACAAAAATCCCATTGGATAACATGGGAAGGGAGAAAAGGTGCTATCTAACTGATGTAAAATAAAGTTTTATCGTCAGTAATTTTACAGTGACAGTTTCTTTATAGAATTATATAATATTGAATAGTTTATTACTTGTTTTATGTAGCATTTATTTTTTTCTCTTTCCATTTATTTATTTATTTTTAAAGCCGTACATGTTAAATAAAATTGGTTTAAATGCAAAATGAGTTACTTTAAGTAACAAAATGAAACTTCAACATAATTTTGTTTAAATAATATAACTTTTATACTGACAATGTACATACACACACACACACATATATATATAATATGTAATTCAAATTTCAATTATTGTGAAACTATTACGAATGTGAATTGAACATATATATTTAAAAGATATTGTAATGATTTGGTAAGAGGATACAAAAATAAAAATGACAAGTAACTGACATTTAGGATGCATATAAGAGTGTTAAGTAAAAAATATTACTCTCTACGACCAAAAAAGGTGTATTCAATGGCAATTCTGAATTATTTAAAATGATTTTCATTTTTATTTAATACCTACATCTTAAGACAATTTTTCTGAAGCTTTATTTTTAGTAGAATTATGAATTTTGATATACTTGGTACAAATAAAACACAGATCACATATTAGCTGTGTTAAAATATGATTTTAAAATAATTAAAGCTTAAAATGGGAAGAATAGAGGATAAACTATACAGAGGTATACTAAAAAGCAATAGTATAAGTTATAAGAAACACAAAACATTAATTCACTTTTTATGATTTTTTTTTTTATGATAAAGTTATGTCTTTAAAAAATAACAAATGTCTATTTTTTCCTGCCTTGAAAGAAATATCGCAATATATCACTAATATCGATATTAACTTGGTGATATATCGTGATATTTAATTTCTGATATCGTCCAGCACTAGATGTTTTCTTCTGTCTCTTGCTTTCTCTTTAATTAGATTGTGTCACTGTCGGTAAGCACAAATGCTGATATCAAAGCGGCAGCGTGTGTTGCCACTTTGCTTGCAGCACTCGTGCTTCCTTTGTTCGCCTGATGAAGGGTCATGTATTCTTTCGATCCAAAACAATTATTGTGAATTTATAGCATTTTATGGTGTTTATTCAAAGTTGTGTACTTATTACTTTAAAACGCCAGTTCTTTCTTATTTTCTCTTCTGTTTTCTTCCGTTTCATGATATTTGTGAAATATGCTAGCAGACCCATAGCTGCAGCCACAAATATTTCACTTTTTAAGCATTTTAGGATGCTATGCTTTTTTTTCTTTCTCTCTTGGCGGTAATACTAAACTTATACTTAAATTGTAATTTTTTAATTTACTAGATGAGGCTAAGTCTTCAAAAACAATTTGTTAAAAATGAAGTATAACTTAAAAATTTTCATGAAATTTGTAAAATTTTGGGTGTGTGGTGATTAAATCTCCAAGTCTCTCATGATTAAGATCTCAGCAGAAGAATTAAAAATTATTTTGCATGGAGCATTTTTAAAAATTTTATCTTATTAAATTTATATGTAATATGTAAAATTCTGAGTCAGGGAGTGTAAGCGAAAAGTTGTCAATTAATGAAAAATGTGTTTTTTTTTTTGGACTAAAGCTGAATTGTTGCTAATTGATCAAACTATGTTCGATTTGAATGAAACAATTGAATATTACCATAAAAATTAAGTAATAGCAAAATAAATAACACCATAAAATTAAAAAACATACAAAAGTTCAAATGGCGAACAATTCAAAAGAATGCAAGAAAATTAAATAAATGTTTATCTATTTTAAGAAAAGATTTATTTACTGCATGTCATGATGAACTTTCTTTCTTCAATAAGCTTTTCCTCCCTTTTCTTCCATCTCACATCAGTGATAATGAAATGAGCTAGCAAGCCCACATCTACAGGCACGAAAACAATTTTGTGCACTATAGATATGTTCCAGCTGGCGTAGGATGCAAAGACTTCACAAATGGAGAACTTTCTGAGGAAAACTGCTCTTTCTTTTCTTCTTCAGTCTTTTTTAAACAGTAAGTATATAAATACATATTTTAATATTTAAGGATAATGTGCAATTTTTTGGAACTATAGATTTATACACTGAAATTGCTTATTTCAAATTCGTCAGATAAAGCTATAGGGTAGGTGCTCCAGTGATTGGCATGCTCCACTAATTGACATGTATCCCGAAATAATTAATAAATAAGAAAAATAATAAAATCATATTTTATGTATAAGAATTTTAACATTTTTTGTCAAACACTGGAGCATAGGGTGCTAATAACTGATAAAATGAATAACTAGCAGTGTCAAACAATGAAACATAGGGGTCCAATTACTGATAAAATGAAAAACTGGCAGTGTCAATAACTGGAACATTGAGTGGGTGTCAAATAAAAATTCATAAAAAAAAAATAATTGTTATAAAATATATATATTTTAACATATATGTGGTTCTGAATGCCTTTCATGCCATATGTACTAACTTAAGATTTCTGAAAATATTTTTTGATGACTAGAACATTAAAAACATCAGAGATTGCTCTAAAAGTGTCAATCACTGGTGCACTTACCCTATCTACAAATAAATAATAATAATAATAAATAAATAAATAAAATAAATGAACTATAACAAAATTTTTATAAACAAACACCATAAAATTAAAAAAACATACAAAAGTTCGAATGGCAAACTACTGTAAAGGATACAAGAAAATCAAATGTCAAACTTCAATGCTGATCTATTTTTAGATTTATTTACAGCATGTCACAAGGAACCGTGTCTTCAATAAGCTTATCCTCCTCTTTCTTCTTCTATCTGATGTCGATATTTATAAAAATCGCTAGCAGGCCCAAGTCTACAGGCACAAAATCAATTTCGTGCACTGAAGCTATGGTCCAGCTGGCATAGGATAAACTTCATAACTAGAGAACTTTCCAAGAAACACTGTTACTTCATTTCTCTTCGATCTTCTTTAAACTGTGATTATTTATCATTTTGAGCTTTTCAACTGTTTTTTTTTTTTTATTGTACTTTATACATTTTTTGCATTTAATTTTTTTTTTTAATGTATTTTGATGCAATTTCATTTTCTGCCATTTTGAGTATGGCATTCTTTGATAAACTTTCCTTTCCTAAAGGTTTGTAAATTCCAAGGATAATAGCAAAATTGTGCCAAATTATTGATTTATTAAAAACACGCTAAGTCATACCATAAACTGTATTATTATTCACAATTAACAAAAATTAATTCTTGTTTTTATAAATTCAAAGTGTGTAATAAATATACTACTCATCGATATTATCATTATAAAAATGATTGAACTGATAATTACATGTTATCATCAGTTCGACCGATTTCATTTCAAACGGTGATATTTAACAAAATAAACATCTAACTAATATACTAATTAAAAGGCGAATGATCGCAATTATATCATAATTTTAAGTCAAATTTGTTTTCAAATGTCTAAACAAATTACCTGATATAAGATGAGTCATCAGGATATAATATCAGATACTAATATTTCAATATGGTATAGCAATAATGTACAAAATATTATCTTTTAATTAAAAAAAATAAAAGAAATGTTAATTCTAGGCACTTATACAACTTACAGACATTAAACTAATAATTATAAAACCATTGAATGTTGTGAACATACCTTGCAATAAGTTCTTCACACACACACAAAATAAACATTTGGATTCCAGCATTATTAATTACTGATTCACTTAAATGCATATGTGAAATAATAACTCATACATGGGCAAAATATAAAATGAATATACGTCAATCTCTTTTCAAGTTTATCTCGACATAATAAACACGACAATTTGTTTACATGTAGTATGTTTCCAATTAGCTATGAACGTTTAGAAACTTATTTAGAAAATAAAAATAGCTATTCAATTACAAAATGAATGTTTTAAATCATACTTCAAAGTATCTAATTCAGGAGACAAAAGCACCTAAAATGTATTTAAAATTATTGAACAAATTTCTATTGTTATTGCTAATACGAATTCTGACGTCCGCTTGTCATCAGACATGCGAGCAACCCTACCGTCTATCATCATGACTCGCGCTCGCCAAAGCCCGATTATGTTTTTTCGCTAAGGTTCTGAGGAGTAGGCATTTTCCAAATTCGCTGCTGGTACAGGGTGAGTAGATTTAAACTTATTCTCATTTATTCTAATGCATGTTATTTTGATTGATTTAAAGTTGCATCTAAAGCATAATCGTACAGAAATCTTATTCTCAGATATTCTAGGTTTAATATAAATTCAATCGAAATTCTTATAAATGAAAATTAGTCGTATATTCTTCTTTTGGCTTCAAAGCCATTAGTGGTCCGTCGTAAACGGAGCCTCAATTATCTAATTATTAGATAATTGTAATTCGTTAAATAAAAATAAAAAAAAAATTGAAAATTGAAAATTGAAAAATGTTTCTTGTTTACATAGTATAAAACTCCCTGTATAAGAACTTTAAGGGAAGTAAAATCAATTTGTTGAAATAAATCATTAATATGAAGTTAAATTGTTTTGATATAAAACGTAATTCAAAATAGTTTTGGTTTCAGAAGTTTTGATGTATACGTAGGAGTTTCGGTTTGAGAGAAAACGTAATTCAGAGTACTTCGGGATTATTTTGTTCGGAGGATGGGTAGAAAAGGTAGAACAAGGGCAAATGATGCAGAACAGAGTGCGTTGTTCCCAAAATCTAATGAAGTGATAAAATTTGAAAATGTGATTAAGGAAATAGAAGCAGCAGTTTTGGTTTGGAATTTAAGAAATAAACATTCATATTAAATAATTGTTGAATAAAAAAGAGTATGAGAATGCAAAAAGTGCATTTATTAGATTATTTATTTCAGAGGGAAAAAAAATCTATTCTTATGTGTTGTTTCTTTTCATTTGTTCTTTTTTTTTTTCATATTTTACTTCCTGATCTGTAGAATAATAATTTAATTCGATCGATTAATTCATATTTAAATTTAATTATTTGAAATTATTTTGTTCGGAGGATGGGTAGAAAAGGTAGAACAAGGGCAAATGATGCAGAACAGAGTGCGTTGTTCCCAAAATCTAATGAAGTGATAAAATTTGAAAATGTGATTAAGGAAATAGAATTTATAAAATCGAAAGTCAATGGTTATGATAAAGGCGATCAAGCCAGATTAAAGATCCTAAAGGATAAGGTAAATGCATTAGAACAGAAATTAGAGGATATAGTTACAAATTTTTCCGAAGAGGAAAACGATGAAAACTTTGAAGAAGTGTTAAAAAATAGGGACATTCTGTTAGAATTATCAGTTGTATTAGAATGTAAATCGCAATCAAATACTCCAAATGTAAATAATGATGCACGTACCAAACTAGGGACTTCTGTTAATTCGCATATTAGTCTCCCTAAGCTTGAAATTCCTTATTTGTACGGGGATAATGAATCTTGGTTGTCATTTAAAAATTTATTTAAATCATCTATTCTGGATAATGACAGCCTTAGTGAGGTTGAAAAGCTACAATACCTCCAATCATGTGTAAGAGGTAGTGCATCAAAACTTATTCGTGGATTCGCTTTACAATCGGGAAATCTTAAACACTGTTGGGAAATCCTTACTCAGCGCTATGAAAATAAACGCCAATTAGCTATAACTCAAATAAATAAAATCTTTTCGGTAAAGGTAAACAAAGCGGATGATCCTAAATCGTTTTTCAATTTAATAGATACTTGTAACGAAGCGGTGCTAAATTTATCGATCTTCGGGTTGGAATCTAATCCTCTTAGCGATCTTATTCTTATAAATTTCATGATTTCAAAATTGGATTCATCCGTTAGGCATAAGCGGGAGCTCAGTCTAGAGAATACGCAAACTATTCCCGATTTAAACTCGTTTCGTACATTCATTGAAAGGGAGGCGTCGAGTCAAACAAAACTTGAAAATAAACCAGGGATGTTTAAGAAGGTAGTAGTGTAAAAAAATCTTGTGTCAATAATTCAATAATAGTCAAAGACAATAAATGCGTCGCCTGTTCTCAAGTACATCAATTGTTTAAATGTCCCAAATTCAATCGAATTAATGTTCAGGAGCGATGGGACTTAGTTAAATCTAAATGATTGCGTGAAAATTGTTTGCGAACTAACCATCAAGTGCGACAATGTAGAATTAATATTCAATGTAAGGTATGTGCAGGTTCAAATCACACTCTTCTGCACATTTATACACAGAATTCTGCAGATCAGGGAGGTGGCCTTGTTACTAAGTCTGTGTCAAATAGTTCACAATCTAATGCAAATTTTAAGGAACAAAGGGTGTTATTATCTACTGCCCTTATAAAGGTTAGGTCACCTAACCGTAAAATTATTCAATGTCGGGCGTTAGTTGATAGTGCCTCACAAAATAGTCTCATAACAAAGGAATGCGTTGAGAAGCTAAATTTGCCTTTGTTTGGCACTTCTCATCGACTTGTAGGCATAAACGGTTTGTCCGCAGAAACTGTTTTAAATTTCACGGAGTTTTCATTCTCGCCATATTTCGCTAACGAGTATAGAAATTTGAAAGCACTCGTGGTAAATAGGATTACTGCCCCTCTGCCAAATTTCCGGGTGAAGATGACGTCTTGGCCACACACAAAAAATCTTCAGTTAGCCGACATGAATTTCTCCAAGCCACAATTAATAGATGTGCTGTTAGGCGCAGACATTTTTTCGTCATTTATTTGTGGCAAACCAGTACATGGAAGGCCAGGAGAACCCTCTGCCATTCCCAGTTCACTCGGTTACTTACTGAGTGGCCCCCTCTCAAGGGATGGAATGGAGCCAGAATCTACTCATAGTTCAGCTTTACATTGTTTAAACTTAAACACATTTTTCGACAATGATCCAATAATATCTTCTGAGGGTGGTAATGACGAAGCCGACCCGGCCGAGATATTATACAAATCTTCCACTAAGCGCAACCCCGAAGGGCGCTATGTTGTCAAATTACCCCTCCATGATGAAATAGATTTGGGTGAAAGTGCCAACTGTGCACTAAAAATGTTTAAAAAACTTGAAGCTCGATTTGTTCAGAACCCTAACCTAAAAAAAGAATATTGTCAGTTTATGTGCGAATATTCAGATCTAGGTCATATGACTCTACTAAGGGCTGAAGAACTTAACCATAAACCAAATTATTATATGCCACATCATGGAGTTATAAATGAAAATAGTAGCACTACCAAACTACGAGTAGTGTTCAACGCGTCGGCCTTAACTACAAATGGCAAATCACTGAACTCTAATACGCATAACGGGCCAAAACTTCAAACGAGCATTTTTAGCAATTTAATCAGATTCAGTTTAAATAAAGTCGCCCTCTCTAGTGATATCGAGAAGATGTTCAGACAGATTCTAGTCGCAGAGCCTGATAGAAAATACCAAAGAATATTTTGGAGGGCCAATGTGTCAGATCCACTTCGTGTTTACCAATTGAATACGGTTACTTACGGCACAGCCTGTGCACCATTTTTAGCCCTGCGTACCATACAACAACTATTAATAGATGAGGAAACCAATTTTCCCGTAGCTGTGCAGGCTGCCCGTAATAACCTGTATATGGACGATCTCCTTGGAGGGGCTGAAACAATCGAGGCCGCTCAAGCCTTGGTCACAGACCTTCAGGCTTTATTTAATGCTGGGGGATTCAAACTGCGAAAATGGGCTTCAAATTATGTGGAAGCTCTAGTTCATGTCCCAGAAACTTTAAAATCAACAAATCAGGAATTATCCTTAAACCCTGATCAATCCCAACGTATTTTAGGATTAAACTGGAATTTAACATCGGATACCCTACAGGTTGGAGTTAACACCGAAGAAAGCGTCACAACAAAAAGACAATTATTGTCCGTAATTGCACGTATCTTCGACCCTTTGGGTCTCTTATCCCCTGCCACTATTCTTTTAAAATTGGTACTACAAGATGTTTGGAAGCAAAAACTTGGTTGGGATGATCCGCTACCACCAGACACTCAAAACAGGTGGAATGAATTTTATGAAAAAATTGCCTCCTTTAATATCAGTACCCAGATTTTTAAATTTGAAATCCAAATCTATTTACCAGATACAGGGATTTTGTGATGCGTCAACAAAGACATATGCTGCCGTAATTTTTATACGTCCAAGTCAGTACTCCTCTTTAAAATTGATTGCAGCTAAAACTCGTGTAGCACCTTATCGGAACTTTTGTCAGTCGTCCAGAGCTCGATAGATTATCAGGTTGGGGAAATTCTCCTATGGACAGACTCCACAATCGCCCGTAGTTGGATCTTAAATCCACCCTTAAAGGGCAACACATACGTCCTACACCGAGTCAACAAAATAAAATCTCTAACAGACCCAACTACATAGCATCACTTACCAAGCAAACATAACCCAGCGGGCTGTGCAACCCGTGGACTGCTTCCAGATAAATTAAGAAACTTTGACTTGTGGTAGTCTGGACCTAGTTGGCAAAAGATCCCAGTCTCAGATCACGACTCAAAGATTGCGACCTCAGCCCAATGTACAGTTGTGGGAACTCCTGGACTCCCGGAGTCAAACCCAATGAATGACTCCGTGATAGAGGATTTGGTTTCAAAATTTTCTTCAAGTACAAAACTTTTTCACGTAGTTGCATTTATTAAGCGATTCATAAATAATCTTCGAAATACTACAAAGTTGAAGGGACCAGTCTCAGTACAAGAAATTTCAGAGGCTAGGAATGAAAGCTGTTATGAAAGTCGTCCAACAAAGGTCCTTTGCTTCAGAAATCGCCCTTTTGCAGCGCGGCCAACCCGTTGCAAACAATAGTAAATTAAATTCTCTTAATGTGTTTATTGATTCAGAAAATCTATTGAGAGTGGGAGGTAGGATTGACAAAAACAAGAACCTACCTTATGACACTAGGCATCAATTATTGTTACCTAAAAATCACCCTTTTATATCCTCGCTAATAAGACATTTTCATGTGTATAGTCTTCATGGAGGTGTCGACCTCGTGTTAAATCTAATTCGCCAGTCTTACTGGATTCCTGATGGTAGATCCACTGTGAAAAAAGAGCTTCGAAAATGTGTCACTTGTGCCAAAGTACAACCAACCCCAATTCAGCAAATGATGGGTGACTTACCCAGTGCCAGAGTCAACCCTTGTCGACCATTCCAACATGTTGGCATTGATTATGCAGGCCCTATTCAAACGAAGTGTGACCATAAACGGAAAAGTACGAAATTTAAATCCTATATTTGTCTTTTCATTTGCATGAGTACCAAGGCAATTCATCTCGAATTGGTCACTAGTTTATCCACCGAACATTTCATTTATGCCCTACAAAGATTCATAGGGCGTCGCGGCTATCCTACTGACATCTACTCCGATAACGGACGCAACTTTGTTGGTGCTCACGCCCATTTAAAAAAGCTAGTGACACTTTCAAAAGACAACGCTATTCAAAATTATGTCGCAAATAGACAAATTCATTGGCATTTTATGCCACCTTACGGGCCTAACTTTGGCGGCCTATGGGAATCTTCAGTTAAATTGGCTAAACGCCATTCAATTAAAACTTGTAAAAGCAGTTGCCTATCGTTTGAAGAACTCGATACTATTCTCACAACTAGTGAAGCTTGTTTAAATTCACGCCCCTTAGTCCCATTTTCCACCGAACCCAATAATTTTCTAGTCCTTACCCCAGGACACTTCCTAATTGGGGCTCCGCTTCTTCAGCTTCCTGAACAATCTCATAATCCTACTAATAAAATTTGTACCAGTTTTTCTTCCAGATGGAAAATACTTCTGCAGCTTAAGACGAATTTTTGGAGAACATGGCAACGAACATACCTTATCTCTCTGCAGTCAAGAGCTAAATGGAAAAGGGGTGTTACACATCTGCAACCTGGTCAGCTCGTCCTGGTCTTGGAGCCCTCGATTCAGCCAGCACAGTGGAACTTGGCCAGAATTCTGGACGTGCATCCTGGTGATGATGGCATCGTTAGAGTCGTCACCCTGAAAACGCCAGCTGGAATCATCAAAAGACCAGTGAATCGCATAGCAAGTCTGCCATGCTCAGCCCCCCCCCCTGGAGGATGGCGAGAAGGAGAGCAGTGAAAGTAATGATGCGCGGAACTGAACTTTTTTAGACGGCGCTGAGCAGATGTTTACTAGTCGCTCACAAGATTCGAACGAGGTGCGATGCACCTTTGAACATTAAAACCAGAACTATTCCAATTAATCATCTTATTCGCATTAAGACAATTTATTATATTTACATATCTTAGGTTAAGTCTTGAATCCAATAAATTCTATTCTTCAAGGAAGGAATCGCTTTTCGAATTATTTGTGAGCCATTGTCGTTTAATATTCCCGGGATGCTGGTAGAGGGTGAGTAGATTTAAACTTATTCTCATTTATTCTAATGCATGTTATTTTGATCCCATAATCGATTTAAAGTTGCATCGAAAGCATAATCGTACAGAAATTTTATTCTCAGATATTCTAGGTTTAATATAAATTCAATCGAAATTCTTATAAATGAAAATTAGTCGTATATTCTTCTTTTGGCTTCAAAGCCAACGTAATCGTCAGCTTTAGCGGCAAAACAGTGCGGATTACTTAATCCCAAATGGCAAATATTCGGGCTCGGCTAAGCTGGCCAGTGATAAAGCGTAGGCGGGAACTAACTCAGCTAAATGTCCAATCCCTAACAGCATGCTTATCCATAGTACGTCCTGAGAATGTACTTTCATCCGTAGGATATCCGGGGATGTTTTGTGGATGAGATGCGCTGTTAAGGATAGAAGTCATAGGAGGATTTTAGGTTCGCGCAGAAATAAGCTGTATCTAAGCGAGAGCACCCGAAAACTGGCGCCTTTTTCATGTGTTCATCTTGCTTAATTAATCTACGTTAATCTAAGTCAAATTAACACTCCCCAGAAGAGGGAAACGGGCTTCGGTTTTAAAAGACGATCGTCAAAGATCGACCGCGGCCTGATTCGGCCACTGATGGTAGACGTCAACGTGCTTGGCCCTATTGACTTTGAATAACCTGTATAATGGCCAAGTATATCGAATAAACGACTGCATAAACTATTTGGACTCGTTATTGAGTAGACAACCTAGATTCATCTTAGATACTATGTGACAGAACACAAAATAATTCATTATATATATATAGTATATTATAAAAAAACTATCCTGATATATGAGACCATAGCTATCCTACCGTTCACAGAAACTGAATAAAAGTTTAATGGAAGGTATTTTGATGTATGCGCTCAAGAATCATATTAAAAAGAGCAGTTAAACTCTAACAGTTACGGTTAAAGCGACAAAATTTCAAATGGCAACACTTACTTTTTTTTTTATTGGAATGGGATCTCCATAGCAGAAAACCATAAATAGCGTTAGGTTTCACGGGCTCCAGGGGGCGACGATTTGGAGCCCATGATTTGCAACTAGTGCGACGACGTCAGTCATGACGATGTCTTACGGTTACGACTAACCACGAAATTAGAGCCCTTATTCAATGGCTTTACATGAAATTAAGAATAACCATGGTCACTTCTTCTCGTTTCGAATCACAATCTAGTTTTAGTCAGAGCTCAGAGCTGAAGACTTAGTGCGAAATGTGGCGTCATTAAAAAAATGAGTCCTGTTCTGATAGGCACATCACAGTTGTTGTCTCTTTTCGTCTCCAAACTCAGAGTGATCTTTCCTCGTAAAGCGCCACATATCTTTAACTTTTAACTTTTTAAACTTTTGTATTTCCTGTCCCAGCACATAGAGGGGAATACTAGTGTCAATGTTGTGGACCACAAAACGAGAGGTGATATATTCCTGCTGTACGTTAGCCTGAACAGGGATGTTCATGAGTGAGTTTATTTCCGCAGCAGCAAGAGCACATTTTTCGTCCGACGTTTCTATGAGGAGTCTGCCAGTTCTGGTAAATTTTATATGTAATGGGACGTTTACCCCAAGTCTTTTGTCTATCTCTGTCTTTAGGACTTGAGGTTTGTTGCGTGGCAAAACACCGGAAAGTGGATCCATAAAAACAGGCCCTGACTAACGGCAGGGCATACGGGGCAAATGCCCTGGGCCCCCCTTCTGGAAGGGGCCCCCCTACAGGCGTATGCAGAAATTCTACAACCTAAAGAGCTCTTATGCCACTGCAAGGGGGCCCCCCAGAATAGGCTTGCCCCGGGGCTCCAGGTAGTCTAAGTCGGGCCCTGTATAAAAATACATACATTTGTAGCTCCATTAGAAAAAGCATATTGGAGCTGGAGGGCCGGCCTAATTAGTTCTTTGATGTATATATATATTAGGGTCATTGGAACTCGCATCACTGACTTTAATTTGGGACTGAATTTTGAAAAAGAAGGGGAGGAAAAAATAAACCTTCTGCCGACTAGGCGAGGTAAACCAAGGGCACTTAACCTAGAAGTGCCCACAGAAAATTAAAATACAAAAAAGAGAAAAACAATAAAATAATATATAATTAGATTAGCACTCACCCCAGAACTACCAGGGGAAACAATAAAAAGGCGGAAAAATAGAGTAGAACAGACTACCCTTACGTAGCCGAATTGAACCACGACTACAGCAAAGTCTGCTGGAGCAGCAGAGCACAAATCAACCTACACTACACCTCCGAGAACCAGTGAGCGAAAAACCCTGCCGACTGTACTTAAATAAAATATACAGGCCGACGCATCGCCGCCATTTTTTTGCCTCAGAAGAGGGCAGCATTCCCGCTTGGCGTCCTTATCGCTTTCTTGTGATTTTAAGAAATCTTGATCTGAAGCTACGATCGGTCAACAAAAGCAATAAGCAACAATAATATTCCCAATAACACATTTTTTTTCACATTACATTATTAGGATATCCTGTGGATGTTATGGAAATAAATGTGTTATTAGAGCTGTTTCTGTTTCTTATACAAAATGTTGCCAAAACTCAAATACACAGTAATAAAATGTCTTCCTAAATCGATTTATCAATATTAATATAAATAATATGATTAAAATGACACATTTTTCTGTATTTTTACATTAACACATGTCAGAAATACAAAAGAAAATATAAGTAATGTTGTTTTATTCTTCTCAAATTATCTTATGGAAATCTGAACATTTTATGTTCTTTTTTTGAGTGATTATAGTAGTTTATAGTTAAACAAATCTCAAATCGTATTTTATTTAGCTAAAACTATGAAATATAATAAAAGGAGTACTCTAAAGTTACACAAGACGATAAAAGTAATGAATGCTGTTTATTTATCAATAAAACGCGCTGGGTACATGTGGCAACCCCAAGGTGACAAACGCAGTGGTTAGAGAACCGGCAGCCGGGTCTCTATTATATTCCCGGCAGTTCTGACGCTTGCGCAGTATGATTACTGGGTGATTTATTATTCATCTGCCGTTAAAGTAAACGACTCTTATCAATACGTACTTTTGAAAATTGATATGCCGCTTTAACTCGTATTCATTTGTACGTTTTATATTTTAACTTTCTCTCTTGATTTTTCTCGTTAAATATTTGTTTCATTATTCAGTTTTATTTTTTCTTATATTTTTTGCATCTTTATGTTGTCTTACGTTAAACAAGTTAATATAATTAAGCTAAATAAATAAATCTCTCAAATTTCTCCAGATATTTCTGAGATCTGAGATCTTATTTTACTCCACATCCACAATGCAAATTAAAAATAAAAATTCAAGAAAACTGATAATGCATATGTTTGAAATATACGTATATAAAATGAGGGGGGGGGGCATTTTACATTACACAAAAAACATAACATTTCTAACTTATTATTATACTTGGATTTTAAAAATTAAATATATTTTTAAAAATTTTTAATTAATCAGTATAGTAAAAAGAATTTAATTTTTGAACTTTGCAAGATTTCTCAAAAGATTACTCTTATTATATTCTTATTTTTAAAAATTAAATATATTAAAAAGAAATTTAATTTAATCAGTATAGTACAAAAAAAAAAAAAAAAAAAAAAAATTAATTTTTCAACTTTTCGTGGTTTCTCCAAAGATCATTCTAATTTATTATTAAATTTGGATTTCTAAAAACTAAACATATTTTTTTAAATCTTCAATGTAATAAATATAGTACAAGAAGTTTAATTTTTAAACTTTGCATGATTCCTCAAAAGATTTTTCCTAATACATTATATTTAAATTATTAAAAACTAAATATATTTTTAAAGACTTTCATTTAATCAGTATGGTACGACAAACTTAATTTTTAAATTTTGCATGATTTCTTGAAAGATTATTTAAATATATTATTATATTTTGATTTTTAATAACTAAATATATTTTTAAAAAATTTTATTTTAATCAGTATATTAAAAAATAAATAAGTAAATAATTTTTCAACTTTGCATGGTTTCTTCATAGATTATATAAATTTATTATTATATTTGGATTTTTTAGAAACTAAATATATTTTTAAAAACTTTAATTTAATCAATATAGTACAAGAAATTTATTTTTTAAACTTTACATGATTTCTCGAAAGATTATTCTAATATTTTATTATGTTTTGATTTTTAAAAACTAAACATATTTTTAAAAAAATTAATTTAATCAGTATAGAACAAAAATGTTGTTTTTTCAACTTTGCATGATCTCTCCGGTGATTATTCTACTATATTATATTTAAATTTTTAAAAACTAAATGTATAATAATAATAATTCAATCAGTATAGTACAAGAATTTTAATTTTTCAACTTTGCATGGTTTCTCCAAAGTAGTTTTTATTATTATATTAGGATTTTTAAAAACTAAATTATTAAAAAAAAAGTTCAATTTAGTCAGTATAGTATAAGAAATTTCATTTTTAAAATTTGCATTGTTTCTCCAAAGATTAAGTTTTAGAAAATCTTTGGGTGGTTTCAAATCATTTCGAAAGATGGCAGCACCAGCTGGATTGATTACAAAGTTGACTGGTTGTAAAACAGCTACCGGTGTTATTTACTCGTTTGCTTGTTTGTTAATTGTTAAAATATACACCAGAGTTATATGCTTAACTGACGCTATTTATTGTTTACTTTTATGTATTTATCTGTTAGGAATAAGAATCATTCAAAAAATATTCATTCTCTGTGTCACCTGGCACTTCAGCTACAGATCGAGTGTGCCATACCCGGAAGTTCTAATACTCAAGCGCAGAAGATTGCCGGGTCTATAATACTTACTCGGCTGCCGGTTCCCTAACCACAGCTGGCAACAAAATGCCTGATGCACCAGCTCGTATATATAGGAGCATTAGACTGTACCAGTGGTGAGGGAACGTCGTTCCCAAGAACACTAAAATAAGCACTTTGATGATGATGATCAATCGAATGATGATTTTTATGTTTCTTTTTAGCATGAAGCTAGAGAAAAGGAGATCTAACGCCGTGTTATGAAAATAGTCCCGACTTTGAACTGAGCCGGCTATACCGGTTGATCCTCGCGCCAACTACTGACAACTTTCGAAAGCAACATTAATTTTAAACGAATTTGTGAAAGAGAAAATAAAGAATTTAAATATTTTTGAATTATATAAGACTTATTTTATGGGCTCTTACAAAACTCATGTAGGAATATATATATATATATATATATATATATATATATATATATATAATATATATATATATATGTAATAATATAGGTAATATTTTCCAAAATACTTATACTTTATTTTCAATCTTACTTTTCCCAATTTTATTTAATATAATTTTCTATGCTAGGAATAAATTTCAAATATTTTTTATACATTTTCCTATTTTTAAATGCTTTAATATTTATTTTAAAGAATTTTATTTTTTTAGATTGTAAGAAGTTTACATCCATAAAATTAATACCTTAGAAACGTGCAAAATACATTAAATGCAGTAAACTCATTCGAATGAAGAAAAAAATTTCCTTACAAAACAATTAAGGTATTTTCAATATATATACACTGCTCGACATTGAAAATGCAACACCAAGAAGGAGTGGTCAGAAATTTATGCAAATTTTAGAGTAGACGCACGTCACTGAGTTATGCAAATGATGTGAAATGCGCAGCTCTCCGACGCACGTGAAGTAAGATATAAGGGAAAGGAACTTGCAGAATGGGCAATATTCCAGCCAGACGAATTATCGAAGAAATTTTGTTTTTGTCTCGGAGGATACGTGTAATAGGAGAGAATGCCAGGCCGCCGTCAGCGAAGGCACTTCCAGCAGACAGACAATTTTACGAGGGGTATGGTGATCGGACTGAGAAGGGGGTGTTGGTCCTTACGTCAAATCGCAGCTGATACCCACATGGATGCGAGCACGGTGCATCGGCTGCGGCGAACATAGTTGGAACTAAGACTCCTATATGATAAGAGCTGGCGCAGTGTCCGCCATTTTCTAGCCCATCTGGGAAAGTGTTGGCGGTAGAAAAAGCTAGGTTACCTGATTATCGTTGTTATCGCCTTTAAACTTCTATACAGATCAAGTGAGCTAGAACTTCTTATCACGAAACAAACAAGTTGGCAATTTTGAGAACATCGCCAACATTCTCAAAACTGCAACCCTTCACGTTAAAAGAAATGTAATATTAAAGTTAATTTTAAAAGAATTTAAAACAATAACTTAAAAAAACTGTACGTTCATATTAAATTTGTCAAACAACGTTGAAAATAAAATGAAATAATTTGAAAATAAGGGAAACCTTATGCTAAAAAGTTGTGCTCCTATTCCAGGTATCCACGAGTTACATCTGCAATTTATAATCCACTTTCTCCTTCTCTCTGGATTAGAAGAAAATATAAACAGGTGGTGCCCTTTTCTGGAGTTATTAGTGCAATTTATTGCAGAAAAACCACCAATAATAAATAGTCAACCGGTCTTGTGGGATAGAAAATGGCGGATGCGTCAGCCTGTCTATGTACGAGTTCTAGTTGGAACAAGGAAATGTGACAAGATTGAGGGATGCAGGTGCAGCCAGAGTGACGTTAGCACGCGTGGATCGACGCATCCGCCGACAAGCTGTGGCGGACCCGCAAGTCACTTGTACCTCGATTCTGCAGCATGTGCAAGATACCCTGGATGTTCCCGTGTCGATCAGAACCATTTCCCATCGATTGGTTGCACGTGGCCTCCACTCACGACGTCCGCTAAGAAGACTGCCATTGAACCCACAGCATAGACGCCAACGTTTGAAATGGTGCCGTACTAGAGCGACGTGGATGACAGAATGGCAAAACGTCGTGTTCTCAGATGAGTCACGCTTCTGTTTATCCAGTGACAGTCGCCGCATACGTGTGTGGCGTCGACGTGGAGACAGATCTAATCCGGCAGTAACTGTGGAACGCCCCACTGCGTGACAAAGTGGCATAATGGTTTGGGGCGCTATTGCGTATAATTCCATGTCACCTCTAGTTCGTATTCAGGACACTATGACGGCCCAAAGATACTTGGATAATGTACTGTGGCCGGTGGCAATCCCCTACCTTCAGGGGCTGCCTAATGCAATTTTTCAGCAGGATAACACCCGATCACACAGTGCTCGAATCTGCCAACATGCTCTGCAAGGTATGCAGATGCTTCCCTGGCCACCGTACTCTCCTGACCTGTCACCAATCGAACATGTGTGGGATGTGATTGGACGCCGTTTGCAGACTCTGCCCCTGCCTCGTTCAGAAGACGAACTGTGGCAAATGGTTGAAAGGGAATGGAGAGCCATCCCTCAGGACTCCATCCACACTCTTATTGACTCCATGCCTAGACGTGTTTCTTCGTTCATCGCTGTCCGCGGTGGTCCTACATCCTACTGAGCCAACGCCGTTCTCGCTCTGTATTCTGACTATCATTTTGAAATAAAGATCACTTATTGTTCCTTGCTGTCTCTGTCTTTTTTCCAAATTTCATCACTTTCTGACCACTCCTTATGGTGTTGCATTTTCAATGTCGAGCAGTGAATTATATAGAAAATTCACTCCGCCAAATTTAATTAAGTTTTATGTGGAGGTGGAGATGTAGAGATTAAAGCTTATTGACTGACTTAAGACTAGGTGCATTGCATTCCTAGTGGAATATTTTTAAAGGGTCCTAATCCATAATTACAGAGTTTCAAAGAAAACTACGGAAAACTTCGAGCGGCTAAGCTGACGATCGCGATCTGGGATCGAACCAGGCACGTCCTCCAAGCAGTTTATTTTGATGTAAGAAATTTAACTGATGAAATGTACACATTGTATGCAATGTAAATGTTGCTTCAAATTTTTATCTAAAAGAAATTTGCATTATTTCTATGCAATATTATTTTTTCTAGTCATTCCAACATTAATTCAAAAATTTGTACTATTAATTTTTTTTTTTTTTTTTTTTTTTTAAATAACGACGATATTAATCAAAAGGTAAAAAGCGACTACTTAAATCACTATTCCAAATTTATTTTTTATTCATAAAAAAAAGAAAAACGTGCTTTAGCTTTTAAAATGTTACGACCAACTAGCAGTCAAGAGGTCTTGTCCTTGAAGCTGGCAGACGTGAGGTGACGAGTTTGATTCTTCGTCGTGTTCGCCAGCCTAGCCGTTCGAAGTTTTCCGTGGTTTTCTACGAAACTATCGTAAGCACGGGCTAAGATCCCTTAGAAAGACCCCCATGGAGGGCACTCTAAGAATGGATTTGGGTTTTAAATATGTTCCAAAGATATTCTGTTTCAATAATATTCTGTTAATTTTGCAAAAACGCAATTAAAATCAAACTATTGAGCAAATTGTTGCGTTTTATTTACATGACGACCACTGGTGCAATCACCTGACGACTACTGGTGAAACGCAGTTTTCAAGTGACGAGCACTGGTGCCTTTTTATAGGTTTAATATTTATTTTTTAAAAAAAAATTGGCTTAACGTATTGAAACAATGAAAGTGTCTAACAACAACTAGAAGAATCAGTGTATAAAATAGACCAAAGTATAATATTGATACATAAATTCCACATGAATGCCACGCGAAAAAAACAAACATTTTAAAAATAAGGCCTTAAGAGTGAGGAGCACTGGTGACGTTACCTTACTGGTGGAGTATGTTTTATTTCGAAGGAAAAATAAAAATAAAAATAACTGATAAAATGTATGCTTTGTATGTGATGAAAAAATGATTTTAAAAGTTTATCTAAATCAAATTAACATTATTTCCAAGCTAAAATTATTTATTCTAGTCATTCCAATTTTAATTAAAAAATTTATACCATTAGCTTTTAAAAATGTAAACAATTTTAGTCAAAAGATAGAAAGCGAGTATTTAAATCACTGTTCTATTTTTATTTATTTATTTAATTAATATATATAATGATCCTCATCTGTCATGAACGAATCCGGTTAGTACCGCTTCAAAACAGAAACTTTTGGCAGCCATTTTTTTTTCCGTTTGTTCAACTCACTGAGCTGGTTCAACTTACGGAAACATACATATAATATGTTTTGTATCGCACGTATTCTTATTTATTTTCACTAAAACCTTGAAAAACTATTCAATTGTAATGTTTAAAGATCTAAACTAAATATAATGGATCACTGGCTATTATAAACATGAATCTATAAATGGAATTATGTAACTTAATGATTGTAAGCACGGAGTAATATTAATAGGAGTTGAAGGTCCAATGGGAGAAATCTACGAAACTGTGATGTAAATTTTTAGTAAATATTGAGGGCGCCACTTGTCATTACTTCCTATCTCGGCGCGGATATAATGTTGTTTTCAATAAAATTTTGCCGGAATAAATTAAAAATTTTTAATTTTAAGCAATTTAATTTTTTTGTAAGTGCTTAAAACTGCATAATTCAGATGTTTCAAATAAATGCTTCGTTCCTAGTTGTAAAACAGGCTATGATAGAGATAAGAAAAAAAAAAAAAAAACTTATTTACTACATTTTTTTATACGTCAAATATACTAATAATGAAAAATTTATAAGATATCCATAATAATCTACATTTTCAAACGACACACTACAAACGATCTCCATTCTCCTTTCTCCCAATTGTCTGTTTTAGCTAGCTTCGGTTCATAAAGATCGTCATTTTTTAAAAGCTCTCTTTTAAAGTAAAATTAGCATAAAATCGCTCTTAAAAAAAAACATGTTGCTTAGAATACTCTATTTAATGAAATTTGTTTTCAAACGAAATTTTTTCAGCTTGACATTATTTTTAAAAAAATAATTAAAACGAGACATTTCCCCATTGAATAACATTGCAGAAGCTGGAGAGAAGGAAGTATTGTACGTTGGCGCCCTCTGTAAACATTAGAAAACAACATCACAAAATTTCAGCGTTACCTTCTTCTCCTGTCTTTATACTCCGTGATTGTAAGCAACGGAATACCAAATAAAAACAAACCAAAACTGTTGCCATTCAGAAAATACAAATTCCAAATGGATTCCGAATGAACGACTCTTTGACTGTTTCTACGAAAAAAAAAAAAAAAAAACGCTTAAAGTATTTCTAAAACATATTAAAGCCTGAAAACTTTTAAAATATTTGTAAAAGCATATTAAAGTCTTTAAATATTTTTATCAAGCTTCATTGTTTGTTTACATTGTAAGGTATGATTGGCGTCGATATCAGTACGTAAATGACGCCAGTTGATTTTAGTTTTGAAATTAGTGTAAATTTATAGTTGGGATAGAATGTTTGGTTGGGCAAGTAAAGGTCACCAGTTGAAATGAGCATTGAAAGTAGAGTAGTCTAAGGTGATAATGTCGAGTCAAGATAAAATGTTCGGTTGAGAATGAGAAAGTCCCTAGCTGGATCCCGGATATTTTGGCGATGTTGCGGGTGAGATAGCTGGTTGGAAGTATCGAGTAGAGTTGAATTTGGGTTAGCATGGAGTGTCTGTAATTATTGGATAGTTTATTAGAAAATACGCAAGCAAAGTGATGACGTCACTTGGCCGTCAGTGGATGCAAAAAAAGATTTCCTATGTTAATCGCCAATGGATTTTTTGTAAAAAATTATTAAAAATTGAGGCAAATTATTTCCCGATTTTAATCCCCATATTTCGGTATAGATATGTATTAGTTATCGTCTGCATGCGTTAGATTAAGTTGTTTTTGCTGTAAAATTGATAAAATTTAAATTTTAAATTTCAAAACTCTAGAAAAAAAAAATGCCAAATTTCCACATTCGATTCAAAACATAAACATTTCATTTCAAAGGATGATATTTACACAATAAATATCCAACTAATATACTAATTAAAAGGAAAATGATAAATATTCTATCATAATTTGAAGTCAAATTTGTTTTCAAATGTCTAAATAAAGTGTCTCATATGTTGCAAGGACTCGTATGTTGCAGCGGACTGCAATACTCATATGTTGCAGCGGAATAGATTTAATATATCTGTCATCCTTGGCGGAAAAAAAAATATCGCCAAATTATTTTCGCGAATATATTTAATTCCTTTCAAAAATCATGGTTATTTTAACAACTTATATTAAGAGAGCGATGAATTATATGAAACAATATTTCGTACAATACATATTACGAAAATAAACATCTGTCATGTATATTTTCATATTATGTTTTTAATCGCCAAATACAAAAAACGCCAAAGATGACACAGTTTTGAAACTTAAAATTTTGTCAATTTGACAGCAAAATAATTCAATCTAACACATGGATACGATAGCATATCTATACCCAAATACAGGTATTAAAATCGGGAAATAATTTTTCTCGATTTTTAATCATTTTTTTAAAAAAATCCAATGGACGATTAACATAGGGAATCTTTTTCTTGCATCCACGGAAGGTCAGTGACGTCACACTTCGCTTGCGTATTTGAAAACAGGATCTTCGATAGTCTTAAAAAAAAGTATTTTGGTAAAATTAAGTGAATACTTTTTTACTTTCTCTTACCCATAGGGTCGAAAAAGTATTGTTTTAGGATCAAATTTTCAAACGTGGGTTTTCGTTATACTTACATGTTCTGAGGTCCCCTGAATACGAAAATCATGTTTTTAGCGAATGGTCTCTGTGTGTGTGTGTGTCTGTTATCAGCATATCTCAAGAACAAATAGTAGCAGAAATTCCAAACTCGGTATTCTAAATGTGTATCATATAGGGATGCTACAGTAAGATTTCGTTGAGATGAAGCAAATGGTTCGTGTACAGGGACATTCAAAAGTATGCAAATACATTACGTCTATGGGGGAAATTGCAGGTAAGTAGCGTTTAACATCTATAGATTGCACTAAACCAAATGAAACGAATAAATATTTTTTGTAATAGATATAGTCAACTGGGAAAAAAAAATTGTGTATGTAGGAGCCTCCCCCCTCGAGGGGAGTAAATTTCCATGATGGGTATCTTTCAAAAGAGCTCGACAATACGTTTAAAACGAATGGTTGAACCATCGATCTGCGATAATTTAAAATAAAGTTATTGATTCTTTTCAATTTTAACAAAAAAAAAAAGAATTTTTTTTCCTTTAATATTGAGAATAAATTCTTTTTTTTTTTTTTTTTTTTTTTTTTTATTTAGTGTTATACTACTTCTCTAATATGGAAATCGTCTGTATTATCATACAAGATAACTCTTTTAAATAATAATTTTAATATTTTAAAAACAGAATTATTTTTTAATAACCGAATTAAATTCTGTATAAATGTAGGTGCATTAATGAAACGAGGGGTTGAGGAGGGCCAGAACTAATTATCATATAAAACTCTTCCGAAGCCTAATTTGAATTGTTCAACATAGGTTTACATAACAGTACTTATCTTACCTTTTAATCTCCAACCTGTACTTATAGTATTAAATTTCAGGGTAAGAGAAAGTCGTGTGAGTGACACACCAGATTATTCTTATTATGAGGACTTTAAATAGAGCACTTAACGGAACACTGGGATGTGTTGTTGCTGTTGTGGTTGTCGGGCCTATATTTTTTGTCAGCGAGCAGTTTTTTTATTGTCATTCATATTTATTGATCGGGTAGAATTTTTTTTAATTTCAGAACGAAAATTATAAAATATCGAAACACATTTGATTTATAAACAAAAATTGAAAATACATTTAAATGATCACGTGGTAATCTTCACGTTCTAAACATTGTTTTCAAGATTTATTGTTCACATTCCGTCATTTTTGACGGGGTTATATACTAGTTCATTAATAATAATTTTAAAAAAATATATTTGAACTTTTAAAATGAAAAGGGGGAAACAAAAGTTTGTAAAAAAAAAAAAAAAAATTAAATTTATGAACTGAAAACCTGAGAAAATTATAAAATAATATTAAGTATAATAAACTCAATGGGATGAAGGTAAAATTCACCTTGCAAAATAATCAAAACAATTACTTCACCCCCTTTCTCCCGCTAATACTGTTTTATCTGCACTTGGGTCTTAGTCCTACACCTAGGTAGATTGCCTCCGTATTGGCTTTTTAAAGAGATCTAGCCTATATTTACTCTAGTTTTGAAGAAAACCACAGAAAACTCCGAACGGCGAAGTTGACGAGCACGACTTGAGATCGAACCAGACACTTCCGTCAATCAGTTCATTTTGAAGTAAGAAAGTTAACTGATGAAATGTATACCTTGTATGGAATGTAAAAGTTACTTCACAATTTTATCTAAAACAAATTTGCATTATTTCCATGCTAAAATTACATTTTCTAGTCATTCCAACTTTTGTACCATTAATAATAATAATAATAATAATAATAATAATAATATATATATATATATATATATATATATATATATATATATAACGATTATAATCAAAAGATAAAAAGCGCCTATTTAAATCATTATTCCACAAATTTATTTTTTACTCGTAAAAAAAAAAAAAAAAAAAAAAACGTTTTAGCTTTTAGATTGTTAGGACTCACTAACGGCGAAGAGGTCCTGTCATTGAAGATGGTAGATGTGAGGTGCTGGGTTTGATCGGTGATCGCACTCGTCAGCTTAGCCGTTCAAAGTTTACGGTGGTTTTCTCCAAAACTAACCACCCTTTAAAATGTTAAAAAAAAACAGTTTGTAAAAAAAAATTAATTTTATGAACTCTCAACCTGAAAAATTAATAAAATATATTAGATGCAATAAACTCAGTGTGATGAAGGTAAAATTCTCCTTGTAAAATAAGCAACACATCTACTTCACTAACACCCATATTAAATGTTTTATCTAACTTGGGTCCTAGATCTAGGTGGATTGCCTTCGTATTGGTCTTTTTAAAAGGGGCCTAGCCTGTTTTTACTCTAGTTTTGAAGTAATACACGTAAAACTTCGAACGGTTAAGTTGACCACCTATCCTGGAATCGAACCAAGCACTTCCCACTTACCAATTTCGAGAATAGAACCTAACGGCTACTGGTGGAGCATGTTTTATTTGGAAGAAAAAAAAAACTGATGAAATGTATGCTTTGTATGTGATGCAAAAATGAATTTAAAATTTTTATCTAAATCAAATTTGCATTATTTCTATGCTAAAATAATTTTTTCTAGTCATTCCAATCTTAATTCAAAAATTTATACCATACCAATGTAAGCAATTTTAATCAAAAGTTAAAAAGCGGCTAAATCACTATTCTATTTTTATTTTTTTACTTATTTGATTGATTAATTTTAAAAAATTGCTACAATTAATAAATTTTTAAATAGCTACAATTAATCCAAATAATCTAAAAAAAAAAAAAAAAAAATTAGAAAAGAAAAAACAATTTAGTTTAACTATTTTGGAAAGTACACAGATTATTTGAAAAATTTATTAAATCATTATTAAAGAACTGACGTATCTTAGTTTTTAGAATTAATTGATTAAAATGAAAATAATAAAAAAAAAATAATAATTTCTATATAAAAATGTAATATATCTCAGCTTTTAGAATTAATGAATTAAGAAATAATAATAATAATAAAATCAAATAATCCTTATATTTTCTCACGGCCTTACTAGATCCTAGATCACTCCTAGGCGCCAACGTCACAAACGGCCGTAACAGAACTGCAAAGATCAATGCATGCCGCGGAATAAAGTAGATGGCGCTCGCTGCCAACCCTGAAAATCAGTTTGTGTTATCGACTCCAATTGTAAACAAACGTGAAAATACGCATTGTATCTTGTAAAATGCTGTACAGTCGGCAAAAAAAAGCCACCCTTCTCAACTTAATTTCGCTATAAATTGTCGTAGAAACGTGTGGTTAGTACCAATCTATTCGTAATAACGTCTAGTGTTTAATGGTATTCTTAGAGTTTGCTTAAGGGATCGTCTATATATTAAAACAGGCATAAACTTCATTTTTTTTTTTTAATGACGACCCCTATTTTTGACCTCATATTCAGATTTCTGAGATCAAGGCAGTTCGAAAAACATACCTACAAATAGAGTTACACATGAAAATGTATTAGGGGTCCGTTTATACATTTAAGAAAATTGAATCGTGATTTGTCTCACAACAGACATTATTAGTTACGTTTGACACCGGAAAAAAGAATTCGTAGATGTTATTTATAAAATTAAAAAACTAAGATATTTCGTAGAACGCTGTGTTAGTTTGCGAATTAAAAGTTTTTTATTGGTTTCTATTTATTAAACATCGAATAGTTAAATACATCACCTCATACGGAAAAAAATAAATAGCTTTTGAGTCATATGAACCCTAGAATGTTGAATTACAAAAATCTAGATACCAAGATAAACGAATATTAGTAATACTGATAATATTAATAGCGGTTTAAAAAAAAAAGAGTGTTTAATATTTAAGAAAAAGAATTATTTTATACAGTAAGCCTTGCATGAAAGTGTTACTATAAAGTTTTACATTTAATTTTAGGCGTACAAACCAACAATATATAATATTAAAAAATATAGATAACAAGGTTTAAGCTAAAATCTGAGAGAGGATATTTAACACTTTCGAGACCGCTGACGTAGATCTACGTTACTGGAAATCTGTAACTCCTCCAGTGGGCGTTTCTTTCACAATTTGTGTGTTACTAGCATAGCCTCCATAACTATATGCCTGTTGCGTGACTGGGAAACTTGGTAACATTTCAAGCGGTAGACAGCGCCACTTGGTACAGATTGCGCGACTTTTTTATACAATAGCCACCAAAAATTTTTTAAAGTGGGATTAGATATATATAAAAGGCGAATAGAATGGAAGAAACGTCGATTATATATATCATATATCATTTCTTAAAAATATTGGTGACATTTTCAATAAAAAAGCGTCGCATTCTGTACCAGGTGGCGCTGTCTACCGCTTCAACTGTTGCCAAGCTTCCGAGCAACGCGACTGGCATCTAGTTTAAGAGGCTATGGTTACTAGTTACTATATTTCTCAAGAATATTCCTTACAATTATATTTATATAAACGAAATACTATGAATATAAATACTTTCACTAGAAAGAGTATAATTATTATGTATATTCATAATGTAAAATAAATATAGAAAACCTCGTTCTGACATAATGTAGTTTGAATGAATAACGTCCACAGGCGGAACAGACTATCTAAAAGGTAAAAACATGCGGTCGCGAAAGTGTTTAATATTCAATTAAAAGGAGATACTGTTCAAAATCATTTTTATTTGGAGAAATACGTCACGTCTTTATACGTTTCTCTGAAACATGAAATTATTTCACAAATTCCTGATTAAATAACTGAAACTTTGTCATCAACAATCGAAACGGTAAATTTCACTCCTTTATATATGCTAGAGTTTTATAAAGAGTCGAACAAACTAAAATTAAAGAAACAAAAATCATTTTTTTAAAGTAAAGTATTGTTTCAGAAAAAGCCAGAGGGTGGGGCTTATTATACTTGTGGAATTATATTAAAATTTCCAACCTGCAATGCGTTAATTTTACGAAAATAAGTTAACATGTATAGTAAACACCGAAACTTTACATAGAAACCAATAAAAAATAAAGCAAAACAACAAAATATAATAAAATAAAATTTTCTGTTTTGGACTGAATTTGCATAAATTTGTCTGATAAAGTATACCCGACATAAAATGGTGTTCCATTGCACAGAACGAATATTCCCCGTTCTGCAGTCGTCTACTGTACTTGAATTCTTAATTTTAAATGTGTAAAATCTATATCTTTAAAAGTAATAAGCCATATTACTCTGTTTTAAATTCTTTTTCCGTAATAAATGTGACTCCAGTTTTACGCCGTGATTCAATAATAGATTTTAAAAACTTAAAAAAATAAAAAATAAAAATCTACTATATTATTTAGTGTTAAAAAAACATTTAATAAAAATTTAATATTTTATTATGTTACGTCAAGCGATAAAATTTAAATAGCATTAGCTTAAAAACGTACAGTAAAAGAATGCTAAAATGTCACAACAAGATTAAAACAGACAATTTGTTTTAAAAAATCTGATAAAAATTAATAAAAATTAACTATATTATTATTATTATTATTATTATTATTTTAAAGGGGGAAAAAAGTATTGTTTACTACGTATTGCTATTTTAAATAATAATTCTCGTCTTAACGCGTTTTCTAAATCATGACATTTAACTTGAGGTGCACGAATCCTTGAATATTCAGGTAAAAAGAAAAAAAAAAAAAGAACGACAAGACAGGGATAAAATAGAATTTTGGCAGTTAGAAACTAGGAAAAGTTATGTAATATTTAGGAACAAAGACTTAAAATTTCATAATCGAGTGTACTCCTTTTTGCAACGGAAGCCACGCCTTTACACATTTTTTCTAAAAACTTTACAATATAAAACAAAATTATTTTACACACTTCAAATTACATCGTTTAAATTTTGTCCAGCATTCGATGCTGTAAATGCCATTGACATTTATGCATACCAGCGTCGCAAATAGAGTCTTATACGAATATGCAAACCAGTTTTTTTAATATTGTTTATGCAATATAGAGGCGGGGCTTCATTTCTTTTGGAATTCTTTCACAACCTATCGCTTGCATTGTGATAATTTTATAAAAAATAATCCCTTTTGTATAATAAACATAGAAATGTTGCTTAGAAAACAAATATAATAACATTGAGGTAAATTAAAATAGTTTTTTGTCAAAATATATACAGATATTTACTCACAGAGGATACAAATTATTGTAAGTGACGGCCCCCTAACACAAGTAAAAAATGAAATATCACTGTAACTCAAAAAATAATGTTAAGAACGAGCTGTAAATTTGGAAACCCATGTTTTTGATGATGCCCGTTCCATTCATGCAAAAATTAACATAGGTCATAATTCATAATTTTTTCAAATATGAAATTATTAATAATTTTCATAATTCAAAAATGTTTTTTTATCAAAAATATGCATGGAATATGTTTGGGTCACTTCATTCTATCATATAAAAAAACAGAATTTGAATATCATAATTATTTTGGAAGATATGAATTAATGTTTGTCACTTTCATTTAACATTAGCACCCTCATATTTTGACAGCTTATAACTCTGTGAAAAATTGAGCAAAATAGATAAACTATATCATTTTCCGTGATGATTTGATCCAAAGAATTCAAATAAATCATAAAAAATGGGGGTTACTATTGAAAAAAATGAAGTTGATGCCAGTTTTAATATGTAGACGACCCCTTAAGCAAAATCTAACTATACCGTTATGAACTAGACATTATTACAAATCGATTGGTACCAACCACATTTTTCTACGACAATTTATGGCGAAATTAGGTAGGGGGTGGCGTTTTTTTTTTTTTTTTTTTCAGACTGTACTATTGTGTACCTTGCTATTCATCAAGAAGGGATAGGGATCTGTCTCCTCTTAATTTCTTTTCCTTTAAAAAAGTTCTTAAATAATTGTTTTTTTTTTTTTTCTTTCATTCTAGTCCTTATTTAATTTCTTTCATGCAAAACAAAAATTTGAAGAAGAGTATATTTTATTTAGGAGAAAACGACTAATAACATTTATTATTTTTCAATGAATTCGTTTAAAATTATTGCCACAATTATTTTTATGATTCATATATTTTTGCGTATCGGAAGACTGCATTTAAATTTAATTAAATCAATTTAAATGCTCTGCAAACGGAAAAAAACTTATGCAGCTTCATATACAAAACTAAGTTAGTTCTGCCGTGGCGGTGCTGTGCGCCGACCCTAATAACTTCCAATGCATTTGATTCCGGAAAAATCGTCGATTGTTACGGCCGCTTTCATGACGTTGGCACCGAGGAGTAATCTAGTAGTAGGTGTTGAAAATGTATTATTATGTCTATTATTTATTTTATGAATATTATTATTATTGGATGGCAACGTTGGTTAAAAAAAATACTATACTTGGTCTCGTTTTATCGAGAGCTCGTGTGTATTAAAATTTTTAGAATAAGTAATTTTCTGTTTTAGAGCAGTATGTTTTTCCATTGGGAATAAAGTTTTTTTTGTATTTTTTAAATGATTTCTTTTTGTAAATAATATTCAACGTAGCTGTATTCTTTTTTACTGATATTTGAATTTTTAGAAGAAACGCAGTACGTGCTATTCAATTGAGTAGCCGCTTTGAAGATAAAAGTGTGAATATTTCATTTACTGGCGTCCGTAGATAACACTAGTTTTTAGAAAGCAGAAGGAAACGGTGATTTTCCTTAGGTAGCTTCAACATTTGTGGAGTCCGCGACAGGACATTAGTGAAGAAACAACATGTTTCAAGCAGTAAAAGGATTTAAGAAAGATGATTTGAAATATGTGGCGTCTGAAATTGGCGAAGAAGTACCAGCCAATATTACTGTTTCAGGTTTAAAAAATATTATACTAAACAGTGAAGAATTCAAGAAAGATGCTGAATTTGTTCAAGTACTATTAGGAAATGCTGTTGCCGAGCGAAAATTGCAAGAGCAAGAAGAAAAAGAAAGAGAAAATAAAAAGGAAAAAATGAAACGAAGCTGAAAAAATGAAACTTGAAGCTGAAAAAGAAATCGAGCTCGCTAGAATTCAAGCTCAAAGTCGAGGTGAATCTGTTCCATTAAATTATTTACCTGATTTAAGCAATTCAAAAACGAAATTTACGTTGCCAAGATTGGAATTTAGACAATTTGGCGATGACTTAAAAGATTGGCTTCCTTTTTGGAGTCAATTTGAGCAGGTGCATAAAGATGAAGATATCGCACCGGAAGATAAATTTCAGTATTTAGTGCAAGCCACGGTTGCAGGTTCCCGTGCAAGAGAAGTAGTTGAAAGTTTTCCGCCAACTGGCGCCAATTACGAAAAAGCGATTGAAAGCTTGAAATCTCGCTTTGGAAGAGAGGACCTCTTAGTCGAAGTATACGTTAGACAGTTACTAAAATTAATTATTTCTGTTCAAATTAAGGAAATGTTTTCATTAACTTCTCTATATGACAAACTTGAATCGTATCTACGTGTATTGGAAACATTAGGTGTAACCACGGATAAATGTGCATCTATATTGTATCCCATGGTTGAATCTTGTTTCCCAGCTGATTTTTTAAAGGCTTGGAATCGTAGTATCATTTCTCATTCAAATACTGATGCTAAAGAGAAGTTAAATAACTTAATGCAATTTCTCAAAAAAGAAGTCGAAGGCGAAGAAAGGATATCTTTGGCTGTAGCTGGTTTCGGTTTAGGAAAGGGCCAAGAGAACAAATTTTTAAAAAGGAAGCAATGCAATTTTGAAAATTTGAAAAGTAAAGTATCTACTGCTGCGGGTTTATTAACGGCCACTTCAAATAGAGAGGTGAAGAAATCTTGCGTTTTTTGTGATGGCAAACAACTTCAGATTGTTTTTCAGCTCAGAAAATGAGTTTAGCAGAAAAACAAAAAATAATTAAAGATAAGCGTTGTTGTTTTGCCTGTTTATCGCCAACTCATACTGTTAAAAAATGCCGAACAGTTGTAAAGTGTGTGATCTGTTCTAAAAAGCATTTTCCTCTAATGTGTGATGTACTTGATTCACAAAAAAAAAAAGGCTGTAGAAAAGAAAGAAGAAAAACCTGCAGAAAATGATGTTAGTATGTCCAATTTCAACAAACGAAGTCCAAAGATATTTCTTCAAACCGTGAAAGCCAAATTGATCTCTGGCAATAAACAGAAAACTGTGAGATTGCTCTTTGATTCCGCATCGCATAAGTCATATATTTTGGAAAGTGTAGCCAAAGAAATGGATTATATACCTATTCGCCAAGAGAAAATGGTTCATTCCCTTTTTGGCGGCGTTATCACTAACGAGGTCAAGCATAACTGCTATAAAGTGACATTGAAACATTTGGAAGAAAATTTTGGCTGCAATTTCGAAGTTTTGGATCAGTCTACAATATGTGAAAATATTAGACCGGTTTTTAAAGGCCCTTGGCTAAAAGAGTTAGAAGAAAATGAGATTAATTTAACGGACATTGGCGACAAATGTGAAGTGATCGATATTCTCGTCGGAGCTGACGTCATGGGAAAAATGTTGACAGGAAAAAGAAAGGTCTTATCATCGGGTCTCGTGGCTTTAGAAACATACTTAGGTTGGACCTTAATGGGAAAAGTACCGCCTGGAAAAGCCTCGGAAGAAAACTTGGTGATGTCAGTGTTATCGCTATATGTAAATGAAGCTGAAATCTCAAATCTATGGAAGTTGGATTTAATTGGAATCTATGATCCTATTGAGAAGAAGTCCAAACACGAGACTGATATTCAGACTAAAGAGCATTTTTTAGAAACAGTGGCAATTAATAGAGAGGGCCGCTATGAAGTTTGTTTGCCATGGGCTGATGATAAGTCGCCTTTACCCGACAACTTGAGTTTGGCGAAGAAACGGCTCGAATACACAACAGCAAAGCTTATAGCGATCAACATGTATGAAAAATATGAAGATGTTCTTCTGAGCTGGATTAATGAAGGCATAATTGAGGAAGTTCCCAAGAACGAAGTAAACTCTTATGGCAAAAAAACTCATCGTGCTGTAATAAAACCTAGTAGCAGCACTACTCCAATTCGCCCAGTGTTTGATGCTTCAGCTAGATTAGCAAATTATCCTTCTTTAAACCAATGCTTGGAATGTGGTCCTAATCAGATGGAACTTATCCCAGATATTTTACTTCGATTCAGAGAAAAAGAATTTGGCGTTATCGCCGACATTAGGAAAGCTTTTCTGCAAATAAGCATTCGTAAAGAGAACAGAGATTTCCTGCGTTTTTTATGGTGGGAAAACTTAGACGGAAAGAAACAAAGTTTTTCGCCATACAAGAGTTGTTTATGGTGTTAAATGCAGTCCTTTCCTTTTGGCTGCGGTAATTGAGTATCATATTCGGCGTTGTAACGGATTTGAAGAATCTTTAAAGAAAAGGCTTTTAGAGAGTTTCTACGTAGATAATGTCGTTACCAGCGTTAATAACAAAGAAGAATTAGATAAGTTTATCGTTAATTCTAAAGCTCTAATGGCCAAAGGTTGTTTTGATCTTTGAGAATGGGAATGGTCTGGCGACTGTAATGAGACTAGTTCTAAGAAAGAGTCTCAAGTATTAGGTCTTATTTGGAATAAAGAGCTTGACACATTGAAAATTAACATGAAATCGTTAGACAACATTACTATGGAAAAAATAACAAAAAGAAGTATGTTGTCTGTCGTCCACAAAGTATTTGATCCTTTTGGCTTCACCTCACCAGTCATGCTTTGTCAAAAAATAATGTTAGAAAAAGCATGGAAACTAGGAACGACTTGGGATGAAGAGATAACTGGTGAGCTTCATAAAGAGTTTATGCAGTGGTTTCAAGAACTGAAGTATTTGACTGATATACAGATACCTAGGTTTATTCGAGTATCTTCCGAAGATTTAAGCAACTGCACTATTCACACATTTGTTGACGGAAGCAAAGATGCCTATGGTGCAGTTACATTCCTTAGAGTAGAAGATGATAATCAATACAGCGTGGATACAGCGAGAAGAAAATTGGTCCGTTTTTGTAAGAAGCAGAGTGCAGAAGATCAGAAAACTGAGTGATCCTTCATCATGGAGACATATAACGGGGGAGAAGAATGCTGCAGATTTGCCCTCCAGAGGATGCAAAGCAAAGCATCTACAGTGCGTGTCGAAATGATAGGTCCACCAGTTAAAACGAAAGTTATGTTGGTAAAAAAGGTTTTATTGTGTACAAAGTACTATTTTATAAACTACATTACTTCATTCAATATAAAATAATACATGAATAATATACAAATAATAGGAATAATAAGGAAAACAAAAATTACATGAAAAAGCTGTTTCAAAAAGATAGGTCCACTGAACCAAGCATCAAATTAATGTTGAATTAATAAGAAATTTTTCCACCTTGTTTCAGAATAAGCTCATAAATCCTATTCGGCATGGTTTCTATAAGTTTTTGCAAACACTTTTTCTCGATTTTTGACCATTCGGAGGAAATAGCCATTTTCAAGTCTGCAGTACTGTTGTACTGCCTTCCGCCTGCATACACCGCTCTTGCGAGTATACCCCACATGTTTTCTACCGGATTCAGGTCGGGGCTACAAGATGGCCAATCGATAACATGTACACCATTATCCAGAAACCATTCGAAAGTGGACTTTGCAGTGTGCACAGGAGCATTGTCCTGTTGGAACATGAAGAATGGGCCCCCAATGTGCTCTGCTTGTGGAAGAAAATATTGTTCAAGCAGCTGTTGATAGCCTGCAACATTCAAACGATTGTTTTCAAATGCTATATCAGTTTTTCCTGCACCTCCGAATCCGGCCCATACCATAACGGAACCACCACCAGCTTGCCTCTTCGAGAATATCTGTCTATCGTTACGCAGATCATGCCAGTAGTACTGGCAGTCATCTGGATCATCCAGGTTGAATTTATTTTCATCACTGAATATCACACGATGCCAATTTTGTTTCCAGGACATCACTTCATGTGCGAATTTCAATTTCTTTTCTTGCTGCTTTTTAGTCAATTTCGGAGGCGCTTTCCTCTTCACGTAAACTATATTGCCGAACTTCTTTACCACTCTATGAACTGTAGATTTTGATATTGGAGGGTTTTGTTGTCTGGCCACAGTGGATAGGCTCATATTTCCAGATTTTAACTCCTTTACGGGGTGTCCTTTACGGTCCTTCTTTGTCGGGGTGTCACTTTTGACGGGCGGCAAGATGATTTTTTACTGCCATAAGCATTTCTAAGTCGCAAATTATTGTTTACAACATTATGTGATCTGTTTAAAAATTTACCTATTTCTCTATTCGATTTTCCACACGTTTTAAATGCATCCATTTCCCCCTGCTCAACCAGCGAAAGACTGCAACGACGACCCATTTCGTTTGATTAGAACGTGATGTTCAAATCTGTTTAAATACCTCCACAGCAGCCAGCATAATCCCGCAGTAAGACTAAGCAACGATTTTTATGCAAATTTTTTGGAAATAAACGTGATTGGTGCAAAATTTCTGAAGGCGGACCTATCTTTTCGAAACGGTCTGAAAATGAAAATTTGCATAAAATAAAAAGGAATTATTTATTTTTATGAAATTTCTTCATAAATAGTTATAACAATTACTGATTAATTAACTCTACCAAAAAAGTGATTCTTATTCTCAATTAAGAGTCGAAATTTTGAAAAATGCGGGTGGACCTATCATTTCGATACGCACTGTAGTCTCATCAAAATGGATGAAAGACGTTTCTGAATTTCGAGCAATGATGGATTTCTCCAATCGCGATTGGAATGAGGAAGAAATTGAAAAGGAAAAACCTAGGAAAACTTGTATACTGGCAAATACTGAAGCTATTGTTGATAAAGACTGGTACTATAGATACTATTCTAGTTATGACAGAATTATTCGTCTTGTTGCATGGATCCTTCGTTTCAAGCACAACTGCAAGAATTTAAATTGGAGGAAGCATGGTGAATTGACAGCCTCAGAAATTCATGAAGCAGAAATGAAGGTTTTACTTCTAATTCAGAATGAGTCTTTTCCTCAAGAAGACGAAAAGAGATTGAAAACTTTGCAAACGTTTAAAGACGAGCTTGGTGTCATTCGTTTGAAGACCAAAATTATTTATCGAATGGATAGTGAAGATTTTCTTAAACCTAAACCTATTGTTCTTCCATCAAAACATGAAGTGGTAAAACGGCTAATTTATAAAGCACATGTCGAGAACTGACATGCTGGTGTCTAGATACTATTAAATATACTTCGAGAAAAGTATTGGATCCTAAACGGCAGAAAGGCGGTGAAAAATGTTGTAGCCAGCTGCACTGCATGCAAAAGATTTCGGTCAAAGAACTTAGAAGTAATCAGTCCTCCACTTCCAGAAAACAGAGTTAAAGATGCTGCAGTTTTCCAGATAATTGGTGTTGATATGGCTGGGCTATTATTTCTCAAGGATAACAAGAAAAGCTGGGTTTTAATTTTTACTTGCGCAGTATACAGAGCGGTCCATTTGGAGCTTGTTACTGCTGCTTCAACAGATGCGTTCTTAATGGCTTTTAGAAGATTTACAGCTCTCAGAGGAAGATGCTCTACTGTATACTGTGAAAATGGTTCAAATTTTGTAGGAGCAACCAACTATTTCAAGATACTAGACTGGGAACGCATACGAAAACATGGAGTTGTCAACTCTATTGATTGGAAGTTCAATCCCCCAACTGCTGCTTGGTGGGGCGGTTGGTGGGAGAGATTAATTCGAATTCTAAAAGATCTCTTGAAAAGAGTATTAGGGCTGGCACGTCTCGATTACGAAGAAATGATGACGGTTTTAGCTGAGTGTGAAAAGGTAGTCAACTCAAGACCTTTTACTTACATCTGTGAAGAGGAAGCTGTAAAACCAATTTCGCCATCGATGTTCATCCAAGATATGCATGAATGCAGTCTTCCTGATTTGGATGCTGTTGAGCAAAATTTTTTGTGTAAAAGGCTCAAATACAGACAAACCATTCTCAAAGATTTACGAAGCCGTTTTAGATCTGAATATCTTGGTGCTCTTATTCTACGTAAAAGAAAAAGCAAAAAGTCAGCCAAACATACCGTTACTGTTGGCGAAATTGTTATGGTGGGAGCCGATAATAAAAAAAGAATCTACTGGCCTTTAGGTCGTATCACTGAGGTTATACCAGGTAAGACGGATAAGTACGACTTGTTAAAGTGCAAACTTCCCAAAAGGAGCTCTTACGCCCGATTCAAAGAGTTTATCCCCTAGAGATAACATCTTCTGAAGATCTTCCCACACCGATGACTCTCAGTACAGTTAAAGAATCGGATAACATCTCCAAAGTTTCAGACAGTACTACTAGTGAGCAAATGAAGTTTAGTAGAGTTGGCAGAAGAATTAAAGTGCCGGAAAGACTGAACTTGCAGATTATATTAGATATTGTTGATCATTCTACTATTTGTTTTACTTTTTCATTTTTATATTTTTTAAAAGTAATGTTGCCATCTTTGTACCAGAGTTGTTTTGACTAATAGTTTTTATGTTTTGATTACTATTTATAATCAAAAGGTGGGAGGATGTTGAAAATGTATTATTATGTCTATTATTTATTTTATGAATATTATTATTATTGGATGGCAACGTTGGTTAAAAAAATATTATACTTGGTCTCGTTTTATCGAGAGCTCGCGTGTATTAAAATTTTTAGAATAAGTAATTTTCTGTTTTAGAGCAGTAGGTTTTTCCATTGGGAATAAAGTTTTTTTTGTATTTTTTAAATGATTTACTTTTGTAAAAAATATTCAACGTAGCTGTATTCTTTTTTACTGTTAAAAGAAACGCAGTACGTGTTATTCAATTGAGTAGCCGCTTTGAAGATAAAAGTGTGAATATTTCATTTACTGGCGTCCGTAGATAACACTAGTTTTTAGAAAGCAGAAAGAAACGGTGATTTTCCTTAGGTAGCTTTAACAGTAGGGCCGTGATTTTCTATAATCTCACAGCTACGGGCATGCCAATTTCTGACCAAAATTTTAAAAATAAGTACCATAAATCATTTGAATTTTATAAAAAAACACTTATTTCCATCATAGATATAGTAATATATATGGCTCTATCATCCCCATGCTATCGAGCAAAATTTTTGATGCCGAAAAAAAGTTCTAAAATCAGCCATTAGAGAGTATTGAAAAAAAGAAAAATGAATTTGAAACTGTATCTGGAGTTTTTCGTTCACCTTTAGTAAATAAATTATTCATAAATTTAATTTACTAAATTATCCGTGTGTATTCCTGTGTGTAATTTACTCGGGGAAAGACAGCCATTAGAGTGATTTTTCCCGAGAAAAAAGGTATCACTTTTTTCCTCTCGCTGATCAGTCTATGTCTTAATACTAATCTATGATTTCCATAAGCTCTTCCATAATGCTAATCTCAAATACAGTAAGACCCCGCTTAACGCTGTTTCATTTAGCGCTCTTTCGGTTTAGTGCTCTTTTATTTCCCTTGTGGATTCCCCGAAATTGCTCGCAGCAGTACGGGGATTCTCTGAAATTGTGCGCGCGCTGTTTCGCATTACGCTCTACTTTGATGGAACGTATCCCCCGCGTTAAGCGGGGTCTTACTGTGACGGCTAATCTTTGCGCCACCTAGTGAGCCGTTGATTAACTAAATTTTCTGGTCCTTTTTCTGCCGAATCCGCTACCTCGTTTTTCCTCCTCCCCTCTAACTTCATGCATTTTTTATTGCTATCGCCACTGAGCTGAAGAACAACTGGAGCAAATGCTTCCAATACTTTTACACAGTGTTCGTGCGTGCCAGTTTTTCTGCAATCTTTTGCCTGCCTTGCATGGCAAGCAGCATTTGTCGGGTCGTCTATTACTATTATAATCTTTAAAGAATTAAAATTTAAAATTGTAATGTCATGTTTAGCATATCGTTGTTCGAACAGACAACCTTTACACAATTTTACTTTGAAATATAAATATATCAAATGCTTTTTGCCATGCAACGCTCGGAAGACAAACCTTCAAAAAACGGCACGCGAAAACCGGTCTAGCATTTCCTCCAGTTGTTCTTCAGCTCAGTGGCTATCGCTCCAGTGTATATATTAGCTCATAGGGCTACAGTAGCGACATTCATTGGCAGATAACTGAATTATAAATCCATGCAATGTTTGTTTATTATAAAGCTGTGTTTAGTTTACGTTGTGCCAGAGAAGTTAAAGTACGGTATTTAAAATTTGTTTCTTTCGCACTTTGAACATTTCTAATTTTCTTTTGTGATTTGTGATTGTCTGTGAAGAATTTTAAAGTGATTATAATTTTTGACTTTGAATAATAAATTTTACGCTGATTATTGCGATTTTCATCTCCGGTGTTCAATATCATAAACTATTATCATTATGCTTTGCTGAAATTCGTGTGTTTATTATATACGTATTCTGTACATTATAATAAGGAATATAACTTCAGAACAGATGCGTTTGTGAACGGTTAATTTCTTACTGCGCAGTAACAATGTAGAATTATTTTGACAGCATAGCACTTACTAATAAAATGCCAGCTGATCTAAATCGGCTCACTGAGGGGTGGCTTGAACTAGAAAGTGATCCAGGTAGTATAATTTACTTACTAATAATCTAGTTAAGGAATTGCTTACTCATCTAAAAATGTTAAAAATGAAAAGCCTTTAATTATTGTGTTCCTTACTATGTAAGAAAAATTTTCTTTATCATATAGGTCTGTTTACTCTACTGTTGGAAGATTTTGGGGTTAGAGGTGTTCAAGTTGAAGAAGTTTATGACTTACAGAAGAATATAGAAGGGTATGTGAGATTAATGGAGGAATTCTACATTAATAATTTGTTAAAATTTTAACTGAACTTAAAATATCATTAGTCAATTACATTTGATATGATTAATTTAGTAATGTTGTAAAAAGCTGTTTAGAGTTATACTTTGTGTGGACAGAGATTATGAGACAGTGTTTACCCAATACTGATGGATCATACGCATTTCTGATTGAACAGGTTAAATTATTTATTATTAATTTGTAATGGAAAATTTCAATAACCTTTCCTTTATTTCAAGCAGTAATATCTTTAAGTTAGGACACTTATAGCCTCCTGTGTCGTTGGCGACTAAAGCTTATTAATTATAATAGAATATTATTACTATGCTTTTCTGTTTTTCTCTGTCTATTGGCGAACTTCAGTCAGTTGAAAAATTGCAAACATTTCTTGGAAATCTTTTAATTAAGCTTCAAATTTTACTGAACATTATAATGCATAATACAACACCAACATATAGAAAAGCAACCATTTTTTAAAATTCTCGTAAATAATAATATTTTTAACAGAGAACAAGTGCTCACATGGTGAAATCATGGAATTACAGCCGTCTGTACTACCACATTACTCCCCTTCCAGTAACTATGTTCAGGGGTAGATCAAGAGGTATGCGGCCGTATGGGGCGCTCACTTGATACACAAATGAAAGGGCACCAAATGACGAAAATTGTCTCAGGCTGTTTTATTTACAATTTTAAGAAACTTTTATTTTGTTTTTCAAAGCAGTACCAAATGTTTGCCTACAAATCTTAATGAGAGCCTTCTCTCTTATTTTCACTGCAAAGAGAAGATGAAACAGGAATACTGCCCCCTCCCAATTCCTTATCTTTCTCTCTTTCTTCAAAACACTTACAGATTTTCTCTTTGACAGTTATACAATCTCTTCCAAGTAACCGAGATGACCACCATCAATTGGGATGGCACAGATTACCGTCTTTTTGTCCCTTTTATTGTCGTGCTGATTCTTCATAGAATAGAATGCTGTAAAATACCACAAAAAGCCCTCCCCCCGCAATCCATTAAACACCCCCCTCTGAATTTCACCTGAATTTAGCTTGTTCTGAACAACTCTTCTGTTCAGCCTCGCAGGAAGCCAACAAAAGACTCTATACGAATAGGAGACAGTTTTTAGGTTATTTATTCCTTTGTTTAAGATTCGTCTTTATAAATATGAACATTGATTTGTTTGTTTTATGATAAATCAGACATTGATTATTTGAAAATGAAAAATGTAAGCTTCCTAAAATAGTGGAAAATTTAAAAATAATGTTTTGGAAGTAGGGAAAAGGAATGTCCTGAATTTTTCCATTTTTATAGCGGTTAACCAAAAGTTAATTGTATTTATTTATTTTTTTATCGTTGCAACATTAAAAAAATATATTTTTTGTTTTAAAATTATTTTTTATGCTAGTTAATTTTAGGAGGAAAATACATGTTAATTTCTATATTTTTGCCGATTTTTACCGCCTCAACAAATATATCCTGATTTTCCATGAAGAATGTTGCGGCATTTGAACAGTAATTTATGGTAATTTCTTAGTTTTTGTATTAAAAAATAATTTACGTTCACTTTATAAATCATTTTACAAATTTGACAGATAAGGGGAAACCATCACGGGCTTACTGGAGTAAAAGAAAAGCGCAAGAAAAACGGAAAAATATAAAACAAGCTGCTGTATTTAAAAAAAAAAAAAAAAGAATTCTAGCAGTGCAAGTCACAAACAACTGAAAATTTCTGCAAATTGATGATAAAATTGAAAAAAAAAAACAAAAAAACATACAAGTAAATACTAAATATTATTAACTATTTCTGTTCTAATTTTTACATTAGAACTGGAAAAAAGGACAATGCAAAAAAAAAGTGAAAATGAAAAACAAGCTTGCTTTATAAAAGTTTTTTTCCCTAACAGTGCAATTCATGAGCAATTGAACGGTACTGTAACTTTAAAGAACGGCAAAAGTAAAGTACCAAAGAAAAAGTAATAAATTACGTTGATTTATACCACTTCTAATTTTAATATTCTGCGATTCACAAACGTGAAACATTAAAGTAATGAATTAGTGGCTCTGACTGCAGCGGGGAGATTGCCGGTTCAAATTCCAGGTCGTGGATCGTGCTCGTCGGCATAGTTTTTTGAAGTTTTGTTCTCTTCAAAACTCGAATGAATATGATCTAGGGCAACTTAGAACCCCCCCTCACCACACACACACATCGAAGGGCATCCCACTCAAACCTAGGTCCCAAGCGTGGCCTTAATTTAAAACGCCAACACCAGCACTCACTGTGTGTTGGCTCGACACATGTACGTTTCTTTCTTCTTCCCCATATAATCCAATGAGATTTTTATTGCTTCGTATTATTAGGATATCTCTTTCAAAACTAATTTTTTTCAAATTATGTTTTTTGTATTACACTCTTTGAACATTTCATCTTTTATCTTACAAGGAGAGGTCACGACATGGAAAATTCAGATCGGGACGAAATTGCGCAGGATTGTAGTATACTATGAGGGTAACAACATATTAAATCAGTAGGACCCACTATCCAGAAAATTTCGAGATAAAAGCATTTAAAGTTTCAGTAATCTTTAAATACAAGTTATTTCAAAAGTGAGTAAGCGCCTCGGTGGCGTGATCCTAAAGTGCGAGTCTCCCACTCAGATGACTTGGGTTCGAGGCTACCTGCGGGACTACTTTTTTTTTTTTTTTTTTTCTTCTTTAACTTTTTATGTAATCTTAGCTTTTTATTTATTTTACAATTCAATTCAAAATTTGAAAATTTTAATAAAAATTTATTTCATTTTCTTGAGTATAAAATAACTTTTTCTATTTTTAATATTTATAACTTAAAAATACAATAAATTTATATAACTTAAAAAATAAATTTTTGTTTTATTTTAAATTTAAAATAAGGTAAAACAGTTTTTAATTATTTACCTAAATATATAATTACTATCCAAATTAAATAATTACTTCTCCAATCAATAGTTTTTTAAAAATTATAGTATAGGATTGCGATGTTATTAAATTATTACAGGTAAAGAAATGTTATCTTTAAATGTAGATTTTAAATGGTAATGAACATCGTTTCTTTTTCGATAACGACTTCCTTTTTTTTTTATCCTTCTGTGCAAAAAATAAAATTCCACCTGCCCTTTTAAATTAACAAGCTAGAAGTGTTTGCGTAATTTATACACATTCAAACCAAATCAGGAAGCTCAAACCAAGATTTAAGTACACCTGCTAACTATTTTACACTTTGTTTACAGCTTGTTTATTTTTTAATTATTTAAATATTTGTCTGTTTTTCTTTATGTTTCTTATTTAGGGTTTTGCAAAACTAAACTTTATTTCTTAAGTTATAGAAATTTATTGTATTTTTAAGTTATAAATATTAAAAATAGAAAAAGTTATTTTATACTCAAGAAAATTAAATAATTTTTTATTAAAATTTTCAAATTTTGAATTGAATTGTAAAATAAATAAAAAGTTAAGATTACATAAAAAGTTAAAGAAGAAAAAAAAAAAAAAAAAGAGTAGTCCTGCAGGTAGCCTCGAACCCAAGTCATCTGGGTGGGAGATTCACGCCACTGAGGCACTTACTCGCTCACGAAATAACTTGTATTTAAAGATTACTGAAGCTTTAAATGCTTTTTTCTCGAAATTTTCTGGATAGTGGGTCCTACTGCTTTAATATGTTGTTACCCTCATAGTATACTACAATCCTGCGCAATTTCGTCCCGATCTGAATTTTCCATGTCGTGACCTCTCCTTGTTAGTAAGCAATTAAAAAATAATGATTAATTAAATATCTCTTTTCGAAATTGAAAATTAGGCCCTTAAGTTTGCTTAATGAAATAAAATATTTAAATTAAAAAAAAAAAAAAAAAAAAAAAAAAAAATCACACTAGGAAAAAAAAAGTGACATATTCGGAGAGTGGACTTATAGGAAACAGAATTTCAAAAACTTTATTCTTTAACGAGATATTCAGATAATACAAAACAACAAAAATCCCTTTAGATTATTGTACGACCGCGATAACTTGGCACGCGAATCACATGTTTTCAGATGATTCCATTAATGAAATAAGGTGAGATGTTGTGTTTCCATGATAACACAGCACAGAGTGGCTTCCAGATTTGGCGTTGTTAGCCCATTTCTTAGTGTGAAATTATAATTTGAAGTTGTTGATAAACTTAATGTTTGGAGGTATTTTTAATTACTATTTAAAAGAAGTGTTTGGAGGTACTATTGTTTACAAATTTTAAAGTTTTGGCGATCAAATAACATTCAAAAAGAGATATGATTCTTTAAAATAAAGTAATTTTAATGGCTTCCGAGAAGTAATTTTTAAGTAGAATCATTATCAGCAGAAGGGGATGAAAGAAATAACTTAAACTTTAAATACAGTTCATTTCTACAATGTATGAAATAAAGGAAACCTTGATTAATTTAATACCATTACAGTTTTGATAAAATAAACATTAAATTATTGTAATTGTTATTAAATAACATGGCATAATCATATAATGGTTGTAATAAAAGTAGAAAGGAAGAAATTTAATTAATCACGATAGTTAATATTTACAAAACATTCAATTATGATATATTTTTGGGTTTAAATAATTGAACCGATCATGATAATGAATATTACCAAAAAAAAAAAAAAAAAAAAAAAAATCATTTACAATAAATTTATTGATTTAAATAATTAAAAATGTTTGAAGCCCGATTAGCATCAACATTAAAGAAAAATTCTTCATGCGATTTATCATTTTTTTATGTACTAGCAAGAGTTATAAATGAGGGACCTTGAAAACTCTATTTGATGACTTTTTCGAGGACATTACCAGCTAATACTTATATATACAGTATTTAAAAAAAGAAAATATTTTTATCCATTTACCATTATCAATGTAATTTAGGGTGGTCATATAACTGATATTTTTCGCCACATTTTATTAAACAAATTTTATTTTTCCCTTCCTATAAATCTGGTAAGATAGTAAAATTCATTTGCTAATGAGCACATGAAATAGGATTGTGTTTACATCACAGTTTTGATAATTTCCAAGCTTATGCACTTATTGTGAATTCGACCGCGATTTTTGAGAGAAATGGATACAAATATTTAAGTAAACTTGAGGACATTTAGTGTCCCAAACAGACAAAGAAATTTTGCGGTCAAAACATTAAAAAAAAGTCAGAATCCGGGGACAGTCCTCAAATTTCGAGGATATATGGTCACCTTACTATAGGATCAAAATGTTTAAAATTTGCTTTAGTATGTTAAATTGTAGAAAACTTAAAACTCAATTATTGTTATTGTAGATAGGCCGACTGGATTAAATTTTTTAAACTTAAAGGTGGGGGGGGGGGGATGCTGCACTTCCTTCGTCCCTGTCTTTAATACCTATAACATTTCAAATTCACTTAAAGAGGAATCACTCTTCCAATCCTCAAAATCAGATTCTGCAGTTGCAGTTGGTTCAGGTTCATCTTCTGATGAGCCAGTGCCTACGACGAAATTTATTCGTTTGATAGTTTCTTCGACTACATTGTCGAGTTTACAATATTTTTTTATAGTTGTGATGACATGTTCTGTATATTTTACCCATTGATCTTTGGAAATGTTGCCAAGGGTTTCAGTAGTTAAAGTTTTCAATGATCTTAAGTTTAGATCAGCGCTAACATTTCTTTGTCACACATACCTTTTGGTGTCAGCCCAAGCTAGTTCTATGGCATTGAGATCACAGTGATAAGGGTGTATTCGTAGCATATCATGGCCTTTTTTCTTCAAAAGTTCATCAATACAGTATTTTTTTGTTGGGGGGGGGGGGGGGGGCATTCGCGTCAACTAATTCAAAAAGTTTAGTTTTCAACATTTGAAGATTATGAGCAATTTGTTTGCTCTCTAACCACTCAGTTGGCTGCTTTTTAGTGGCATATCTCGATGATTTTTGAATTAAAAATCTTGGTATGGTAAGGGGCATTGTCCATACAGATCACGCTATTTGGTGGAATATTAGGTATAAGTTTCTCTTTTAACCATTTTGAAAAATTATCAAAATTCATTTGTTCGTGGTAGTCGTCTGAAGAAGAACCAAATTTAAAAACCAAACTCGCTCCTTCCCTGTTACCATACCTTACCCTGTTACCAGCATGCACAACTATTAATCTATTCCCAGAACCTTTTTTGGTTAAAGCTGTAATTTTTCCCATTTGCCAACATTTTCTGAAACACAAATTGCTATCAATCCAGGTTTCATCCAAATAAATAATTACACGGTTATTCTCTCTGAACTCTTTTATGTCACGTAAATACATGAAACGCCACTGTATAATGTCTGGTCTCTCCATAGTGATGAATCGTTTATCTGGACTATGCTTCAACCGAAATCCAATCTTGTGCAAAAACTTACGTAACGTTTCTTTTTTCTAAGGAAATGGACTTTTTCTTTTAAAACAGGCAACAAAGTTGTTAAAGAAGGAATTTTGTTGTTTGCATAAAATTCGTTGACCGTTTGCCGAATAACACATAAATCAAAATCGTCTATACTTAAAACCACATTCTGTTTTTGATTAGGTCTTCTTCTTTTTCCGGGAGTCGACAGAATAGGCAAAATGTTAGCTTTCTGCTTTATTCATGCAATTGTTCTCATCGATACACCAGTTGCAGCAGCTGTTCTCTTATAAGCCTGCTGAATAGGAATACATAGTTTTCCAGAAGCTGCCTCCTTCTCAAAAAAATCTAGTTACTTTATAGACCACTTTTCTTTCATTTGAATGAATTGTTCTACCTTTTCCAGACATTTCGTTTTTTTTTTTTTTTTTTTTTTTTTTTAAGGAAAAAAAAAAAAAGGAAAAGAACTGTTTTATGTATACTTTGAATAGTTAAAAGCTAAACGAGTAAATTTTACGGATTCAATTAATTTAAATACTAGAAATAAACATACATGTGAACAGAGATTATAAGCAATGTTTAAAGCTATTTTGTTTTATCGATTTTCTGCATATCTGATAAAAAAAAATTATAAGAAATAATTAAAATAATATTTAAATTGACAAGAATTTATCAATTTTCTATTGAATTAGCAACAATAGACACTTTGACTGCTCGTATAGGTGCCAAAGGAGCTGGTAAGTCAAAGAATTGTTTGGCGAAAAGAACTGCCGCCAAGCATCATTTGCATTTCATTCGGCCACCCCTTCTTCAAAATGAACTATTCCAAGGTCGTATGCCATCTTTTCGCAGTTGCACAGTACATGGGGAAGGAGAAAGGAAGAGTATCTGACTTTGGCCTGCCTCCTCTCTAACTCCCGTTATTATTAATGAAATGTCTTGAAACTGTTATATGTTATTCAAATTCCCTATCAGATGCTCCTTATTGAAAATGAAGTAAATACCATTATTTGTTTGTGTACAGGGACACTCGAAAGTATTTCAAAGCATTTCATTCTCTGAGAGATATTTCTATAAACTACATCTTACCATTACTTTGCATAAATCTTCATGAAATTGAAATAGTTATTCAAGTTCATTATTGAATGTTTCCAATTGAAAATGTACTTAAATAATCACCACTGGTTTGTGTACAGAGACACCCAAGAGTATTCCAAAGCACTGCAATTTAAGATAGTTATTTCTAAAAAATATATTTTAATGACTTTGCACAAATTTTGATAAAATTGAAATATCTTATTCATATGCATGAAATAATATTTTTCATAGTGTACAGTACAATTAAAATTAAGATTAACAGAGCTGCCGAAGAATGTTCAGATATATTGAGGGCTATATAAGGAAACAGATAGAATTTCAATTTTATTTTTATTAAGCATTTTGACACTTTGTGACAATGTTTAAGAGTTAATATGAACTGAATTAGTAAAGCTATCTGGCTGACAGTTGGTTTGTCTATCTGCCCAACTGCTCGCCTCCAGAATCCATTAATATTTTCAGAATTTCTTCAAAATAATAAATGTTATTCATATTTACCATGAAATATTCCCTATTTAAAATGGCATTAATAGGCTAACATTCAGATTTACAGTAAAATATTCAGATACATTAGTTTCCTCGGTCTCACTGTAAAAATCATTCGCAGTAATTTGTTTTTTGGGAATATATTTCTTGTTTGTTTGTTCCAGGTGGAGTGTGAATATAATTTTATCCAAGATTTTAGAATAATAAAAATCTGGAGTGACTCCACTCAACTTTCTGAAAATTAAATAATTATCAGTTGTATAAATAAATTAAAGTAAGACAAGTTGTTAAATAAACAAAAGTGAACATTATAATAGGGTATTAGAGTATTTTTCTCCATTGTTTAATTTTACGCTATTTGCACGTGAGCCCATAAATTATAATGATAATGAATTTTTTGTTGTGCCCCTGTAAAAATCTAAGAAGGCTAGATTCACCAAAATCTACAGATTTTGTGCATCAATGACCTATAACATGTGTATGAATTTTCAACTCAATCGAATACGGGGTTTAGAAGCTATTGCGCTTCAAAAAATTTGGGCCCATAGGCCATAATTTTAAAGAATTTTTCTTTGTGTCCCTGTAAAAAAACTATAAGTGCTGGATTCCCCAAAATCTATACAATTTGTGTGACAGTTACTTATAACGTGTATAAATTTTCAGCTCAAACGAATAAGGCATTTAGATGCTATCTCACTTAAATTTGGGCCCATAGACCATAATGATAAAGAATTTTTCTTTGTGTCCCTGTAAAAAAAAAAAAAAAAAAAAAAAACATGCCCTAGAATCAACTAAATTGATAAGGTTCATGCTATGCTGACCTATAACATACGTACCAACTTTCAACTCATTCGAAAAAAAGAATTTAGGCGCTATCGTGTTTACTCACACACATACTCACGTATACATACATCCTCAAAAAAATGAACTCAGGAGACCTCAAAATGTACAGTCACAACAAAATGTCATAGTGGAATTTATGACATGATTGCAATACTTTCCTTACATATGTATATTCAGAAAGTAAAAAGAAAATCAAAACAAACATATCATTTGTGTTACGTACAGTCGTTAACAAAAGTCTCAGAACACTAGCAAAAATTCCTATGTAAAAAAAAGTACACTTAATGCAGTTTTGTTAAATAAATCCTTGTTGAATCGATTCTTAGTCTAAAAACAGGATTCAACAAGGATTTATTTAACAAAACTGTATTAAGTGTACTTTTTTTATATAGGAATTTACACGTAACCTTATACATGTTTTGAGAGATGTAGAACACGATTTGAACATTTTAAAAATATATCTGTCTGTGTGTGTGTGACAAAATTTTGTGGCGACTGTATCTCGGGTACTACTGTACGGAATTTCATACAAATTGGTATGTAGTTACACACTGACATAAATTAGTGCCTTTCAACTTTTGGTAAAAATTGTCCAACAGCTTGCGTTGCCATCCCGCTTTTTTCTAAATTTTTAACATGGTGGTATAGGACAAAATTTTGTATAAATGTGCATAAAGAGAATTATTTTTTAATAATCATTAAGAAATTTAAAAGAATTATTTGTAATAGAGATAGTCAACTGGAAAAAAAAAATTGTGTATGTAGGAGCCTCGCCTCCCCCCCTGAGGGGGAAGTCCCCCCTCGAGGGGAGTAAATTTTCATGATTGGTATCTTTCAAAAGAGCTAGCTTATACCTTTAAAACGAATGGTTGAACCATTGATCTGCGATAATTTAAAATAAAATTATCGATTTTTTTCATTTTTTATTAAAAAAATTTTAATGTAATATTGAGAATACAATTGACTTTTTTTTTTTTTTTATATTTAGTGTTATACTACTTCTAATGTGGAAATCGTCTGCATTATCATGGAAGATAATTGTTTTAAATAATATTTTTAATAAATTATTTTTACTGAGTAAATTTGTATAGGAAAATATAGAAGAAAGTCATGTGGTGGCCACAACATACTAATTTCTTATGGTGTGCTTATATATATATATATATATATATATATATTTTTTTTTTTTTCCCTTGAAAAAATAAGAATTGTCAAAAAGATGATTTTTGGATAACTGGTTTCCAGATAAATGATTCCATGCAGCATTTAATAATTTTATATCAATTCCACTCAGCAAATGTACTAAAATCTGTCATTTGAATTAAATATGAAACTATTTTTATTTATGCAGGCCTGTGTTTGGATTCATATTTTTATTTAAATGGATTGAAGAAAGACGATCAAGACGTAAAGTTGCTGTATCAGAAGAAAATTTTGTTGAAGATGAAGAAACTATTAATTCTATTTTTTTTGCTCAGCAAGTAAATATATCATATTATTTCAATTTTGATTAATTTTAATGGTGAATTTTTAAAGCTTTTTTTTTTTTTTTTTTTTTTTGTTATATCAATATGTATGTACATACATAATGATATAACATAGATAAATTAAAATTTACCATATATATGTAAATTTTATGAACTGAAAATTTATCTTTATAAGTGAAAAGAAAGTTTACTAGTTTTTTTTTTTTTCAAAATGAGATTATGATAGTAAATCTTCTATATAATTATCTTTCCTTTCTGACTGTTATGAATGAATATGTCACCAAGATGTTACCCATATGGGTTTACCTCATAAAATTCTGAGAATATCTTTGTAATTTTTTTCGTGAAAATTTTTTGGTACATTTTTTTTATGTCACATATAACTGCAAATTTATTCTTGCAGAATCTGAGTGGGATTTAGAAAATATCCTCTTGATACAATTTTACTAAAAGTAAATCATTCACACTTTGTCATTAATGAAGTGTAACGATAAAATTGATGGTTTAAGGTAATCTATGACTGTGTATATTAGAGGGGAAGAATCATGTTGTGGTGATAATTATTTGGATATTTGTGCTATTTAATTTTTATGCAAAAGGGGTTTTTGAGGATCTTTATAGAAAGAAAATAACAGTAAATGAAGTATTTTTATTTGTTTAGATAAATTGGAGTGTAAGGTGATTTTCATACCAACTATATGAAAAATGCCAGAGCTGGGAATCGAATCCGGGCACTCCGCTTACTGTGTGGATGTGCTACCACTGAGCCACCCTGGCTGATAACCAGCTAGACACTTCTCATATATTCATTGGCAAAGTCACTGTGTCTGCAAACACATATGTAACAGGTAAGAATATTAATCGTAGTACAACTCCGATAGACCATGAAATTTCTACTTAAAAACTTTTTATTCATTAATTTATCAACTATGAATATTCATTTAGATAAATTCGAGTGTAAGGTTTTCATATAGTTGGTGTCATGCAACTAAGCGTTTCCCTCTTCATTTTTACTCACTTATATTTTCTTTTAGTTATTTTTAATAACTTATATATATATGCGCTTACCTGTATATATCATTTCACCTGTACAAATTCATATCTAGTACTTATAATAATATTAATTAAAGAGAAATTACTGTCTCAAGAGTCACCACTCATTCATTATAATTGGTATAAAAAATCAACTTTACATTCCAATTTATCTAAATGAATATTCATGGTTGATAAATAAATGAATAAAATATTTCTCGTAGAAATTTTGTGGTCTGTTGGAGTTGTGCCACAATTAATATTCTCATCTATTATATTTGCGTTTGTAGGCATGGTGACTTTGCCAACGAATATTATGTGAGAAATGACGAGCTGGTTATCAGCCAGGGTGGCTCAGTGGTAGGGCATCCGTACGGTAAGCAGCGTGCCTGAGGTTAATTTCTGGCTCTGGCATTTTTCACATAGTTGGTATAAAAATCAACCTTACATTCTAATTTATCTAAATGAATTCACGGTTGATGAATTAATGAACAGAAAATTTCTAAGAAGTATTTATTTATTTATTCATTTGTTAAAATTGTTTACTCTGATTCAGTGCTATCATGGTGGATCAGAAGCCTTCTGAAATTTTGCAGATTTGTCAAAAATATTTCAGTTTTATTTCATTTTTAACAAATATTTTGTAAAATTACCCTTATCTATCAAATTTGAAAACTACAGTTTAGACATTGTAAACAGTAATAGTATTTGTGTTTCTGAAAAGGAAATGTACTGATGTTCTACTTAAAGGATTTGAAAAGCGTCCATTAAATAGAGACCTGAATTTTGGGATGTTTGAAATATTTACTATAATAATTTGGATTTGCCTGTAATTGTTTATGGGCTTATTTAGTACGATTATTCAGTTAGGCAGTCACATTTATATTAAGCAATCTCCTGCTTATTATTGAGAATTTTTTAAACATGCTCTCAACTAAACCCAACTTGCAGAAAAAAAATCAATAAACATTACAAAAAAAAAACTGGACCTCCACCCAGAAAGTATAAAAAATTAATTTGTAATTTCTTAGAGTAAACTTATCATAATCAATTTCAGTCTTTATCACTCTACTGCAGGATTCAAGCCTCTTCTAAGTGATTCTAATCTGCCCTGTTTTTAGCAATTCTTCTCCATTCTGCTCCTTCGAACTTGACAATCTCATCTCTCCACCAACACTGTGGTCTCTTCTAGGACTTTTCTTACCTCTTGATCAGTATTGCCAGATTTTGCTACTTTTTTATTCAATAGTCACCAATAATTTTGAGAAGTAATCTTTACTATACATAATAGACGATTAATCTTCAAAGTGATAAGACAACCGTTACATTTAATATTTAGTGGTAGATATTGAATAAAAAAGTCACAAAATCTGGCAACACTGCTCTTGGTATCCAAAGTAGGGCTTTCGTCATCCATCTGTTATTTTTTCTTCTGGCAATTTGCCCAGTCCAGTTCCATTTTATAACTTCTTTACTCTACAAAATGACATCAGTAACCTTAGTTTGCTCCCTAATCCACGTGTTTTGCTTTCTGTCTCTTCAGGTGAATCCTAACATGCATCTCTCTGTGCTTCTCTTGGTTGTTCGAAACTTTTGTACAGTTTTATATGTTAATGTCCAAGTTTCTGAAGCATAAGTTAATAAGGGCAAAATGCACTGATCAAAAACTTTTCTTTTCAAACAAATTGGGTAGTTGCTTTTGAATGTAGTGATATTTCTTTCAAATATTCTCCATGCAAGTCTAACCTTGTAATTTCTTCTGTTTATTATTACTGTTTATCTGTTTTGTATTTCTGTTTAATATTACTGTTATCTTAATGATGTGTCCCAGATAAGTATAAATGCGTACCATTTCTAATTCATCCATATCAACAGTGACCTCTTTGGAAATGCATTTCATTTGAGTGGGCCGCATTGTATGTAAATAATGTATATAAGTCGAAACAGTAAATTGCTTTAAATAATATATATATATACTAAAATAATATTAAATATATTAAAATAATATATACATACATATATTTGATTATGATTTATGACTTAGAAATTTCCATCTGCCAGTTAAAAGCCCTGATGTTACAGCTATGTCATAGTTCTGTTAACAGCTACCATGCCTTTTTACATCATTTTCACTCCGAAAAGTCAAAACAAATGTATTTTATTTTTCTTCTTTATTAATAGATGTATAATTTTATATATTAATGTCCAAGTTTCCATAAATAAGTTAATAAATATATTAACTTATATATGCTTAAGGAATATATTAACTTAGATTAAAAATATACTACTATGCAAAAGAATTTATAAATTTCATGAGTCTGCTACAGGCCATAAAATTTTACTAAATAAGCTGTGGGTTGGCCACCTTGAACTAGAAGACACTGAAAACAACGTTAAGTGAGACTTCGTAAAAAAGAAGAATTTAAAAGTATGCGTTTAAAAAAGGAACCAAAACTATTATAAAAAATTATCGTGACGTCTATGTATGTTTACGTCAAGTAAACAAAATTACAAAATAATCAAGTCTTTGAAACACATAATATTTTTTTAACAAAATTTCAGATTTCTGGTATTTGATATTTATTTTCATTATTTTGTTATATAGGTCATTGCCCAGTAGCAGAAACAGTGCAGCATGACAGCGAGTGCTGCAGATTGTTTAATACTCTGCAGATTAATTTAACAATTTAAAAAGAAAGGCTAAGTTTAAAAATACTTAAAATATAATTTGCATTATGTCTCTAGATTACTGTTCTTATTGCATATTCTTAATTTTCTTTCTTTTTCAGTTATACATTTTACATAATTTATTAATTGCTAACTTGTTTCCTGATATCTGACTTGATAAGGCATTTCTGGATCGCAGATAAATTTTGTTTTGCTGCAGATAGACACTGAAATTTCTGCTACTGGGGGTCATTGTTAGTTTGTGTAGTATTGTAAATGCTTATTATCTTTACAGGTAAGTTTTTAAAGACTGTTTGAAATTTCTCTAATGTTTTTGGGCTGCTATTCATTTTTTTTTTTTTTTTTTTTTTTTAAAGCTGTTACCAATTCCATGACCATGGTTGACTCATTAGAAGTTATTCAGTTAAATCTTCTTCTTCTTCAAAAAAAAAAAGGAATTTTTTTTAAATGCTATTAAATAACATAACATTATTAAATTTTTTTTTTTAATTTCAATAATTCTAGACATGCAACTGTAGAAGGTATGAACATGCATGCCTAAGATAGATAAAAATGCGATTTACACATTTGGTCAGAGAAATTGAGTGACCTTGTGAAGCAATTTTTAATTTTAATTATTTTGGGACAGACAAGGCAAAAATCAATAATATGAATACTTACTGCTTAAAATTAACAGGAGAAAGTTTAAATATTTTTAAATTACATGTATCTAGGAATGTATGGGGAAACTCATTCTGTAATATTTGTTACAGATTTGTTGATGTATGTTAACTGTTGATACCAGCATTTTCTTAGTCAACAAGATAATGTATAAGTTACTTCTAAGTTTACTTATTATCAAAGGCTTATTGTTTTAAATATTATCTTTATTTAATAGATGGTGCCAAATTCATGTGCTACACATGCTTTGCTGAGTGTTCTTTTGAATTGTCCTCAAATATTTTTAGGACCAACTCTTGCAAGACTAAAAGAGCATACAGCTAATATGAATCCAGAGGTAAAACAAATCACTTATTTATTAATATGTTTGAACTATATCAGTTATGTAATAAGATTTGGGTGATTCAAAATAGATGCTAAATCAGTTATCTTTAAAACTGAGAGTCAGAAATGTGCTTCCAGTTACACAGTTTGTTCAAATGAATAGATTTCAACCATGCCATTTTTTTAAAAGGGGATAGATACATATCAGAGAATAAAATTTAATTTTTTAAGACTCTTCATTTTCTCTCATTTGTATTTAGGAAAATGTTGCTCTTTGTCTAAGAAAAAAGAAATCTCACGGGTATAGTTTCTGAGATATTTAGTTTAAGAAAATTATAACTTACATTACTTTACCTACTGTGGCCCCCACCAGTGGCTGTGAGGTTTTGTTCTCGAAGCTGGTAATTCGGACGTATAGGGTTCAATCCTAAATCACACTCATCGACTTAGCTCTTGAAAGTTCTCTGTGTTTTTCTCTAAAACCTGTATAAATATATGCTAGGACTCCTTACAAAGACCCCTATAGAGAAGGGCATTCTTTTCAAGGCTAGGACTCAAGAGCAACCAATCGACCACACCCAGACACCATCAACACCTTTATCTACTCTAATATGGCAAAGAAAAATCTTAATTTAGGAAACCAGCGATGCAGTGATAAAAGTCAAAAGTGAAATAATAATTAATTTGTTAGAAAATGATTATTAAATCCATATAAATGCAAGAAATTAAAGTATAGAAACACTTAAGTTTTATTCTGTAAAGTGATGTGGTATTGTATTATAAAATATTTATTAATAGTTATTTTTTTTTATTTATTTATTTTTTAATCTAATTATGTGATACTTTAAGAGAGATGAAAAAAAAAAAAATGTGTAATCTGAAAAACAGCTTATTGCAATATTGAATATCATGCGTGTTTTCGTTTTCTTATTAAACAATTATAAAATATATGCAGGATTTTGAAAGTTTTGAATAAAGGTATTTTTCTTTTAGAATTTCAAAAAATGTTCTATTCTTTTCTGCTTGAGGCTACCACTTGGTGATTTGATGTTTTTTTTTTTTTTTTTTTTTTTGATAAACCAGCAATAAAAGTTGCCATATATTATGTTTAAAACATTTAGCTAAATTAAAAGCTATCCTAAAAGAATAATTTAAATGATTATAATAAATTTTAATAATAATAATATAACTAATAATAAATTCAAACTGAATAAATTTTATAAATTTTATATTATTTTATTTATTTATTTTATCATTATTATATTTTTTATTTTTCACATCTTTATAGTTGCAGGTTAAAAATGTTTTCCATTTATTGAAAAGTAACATGTATTGTAGAGGTGCACCACATGCGGCCCAGTAGCCATCAATTTGCGGCCCACCAAAGAACTGGCATTTTACATTGCATTAATTATCAGCTGGAGGAGAAAAAAAAATAAAAAAGAGACAAAAAAAGCATTTATTTGTTGCATTAAAAAAACTGGCATTTACAAAAACTTTTATTTATTTATTTATTTTGGAGGGGAGGAAGGGATGAAAATGTTGATTTTTCTTGTTTGAGAGCTAAGTTTTCTATTCAGTTTCTCAATAATGTTCCACAGTATCTTCCTTAATTTTTTATTGTGAAAATCATAGAATAATCTGTTGGTAACTGGTTATATCTTTATCTGAGAAGATTAAAAACTGAAAAATGTAACAATCAGTAAGTAAAAGCTCCTTTCTGCCCCCCCCCCCCAATTAAAAAAAAAAAAAACTGTCTAGAAAGAAAAAACAATAATTATGTGTGTTAAAATTAATGAGAAGCATATATTTATAGTAGTAATTAATTATCATTAAAAAAAAAAAAAAAGGCTTCAAAAGTCTAATTTATATCTGTCTGGCGAAATAAAAAAGACAAAAAGATCGAATGATGCTTATTATTTTATAGAACTGATAAAAACACAGTTTATGATTTATGAGGTTGAAAACAGAAATGGAGCAGCGGCTAAAAGAGTGTACAGGGAGCGATTTCAACACAGGCATAGCTGACAAAACATTCAAATAATTTTACTGGATGAGAATAGAGAGTTTTGTACTTCAAAACGACCCCCAAGATTTTCAGTTGCTGCACATGTAATGGGGTTACATTTGCAAAAATATAAAATATATCTCAGATTTTCAGTAGTAGATGCAGTTGCTGACTGATTACTATCATAGTTTAGCTGGTTTCTAATAGGGGCGTAACCACAAACAGAAGGCACTAACATCCCCCCCCCCTTTCCTTGGCTATGCCCTTAGTTGCTATTATAATAATTTAGCAACCAAATCCTCGTCTAACTCACTAAAACTTTTGCAGACCATGTTGTTTATGTTACGTCAGAGCAGGAAGGTGACACAATGCATTTTGTTGGAAATTCATGTGGAAAATGACAATTATGACCATAGAAGCATTTTCACTCACACATCTCGCCAGTGCCGTCTAATACCTCAAAGTGATATTTTCCTATCCACATACCTACATTAAAACTGCTTATTTTGGTATCTTGCATCAGCATTTACATATGATACAAACTCAAGTTCTGCACACAGGCACATGATAATGATAGTGCACCTCTTTATATATGCATGTATTATGTATATGTGCATATATATATATATATATATATATAACACAGCAAATATATCTGCATTGTTTAATTTTTTTTTTTTATATTATCTCGTCTGTTTCACTTCATATCCCAATGAACAGTGAGGGTGGCCCTCCAGCCAAAAAGGTTGCGCACCCCTAATGTATTGAATAAAATAACAGATCTTTTTTCCATTTTTCTCCCTGGGAACAAAAAATTTCCCTTTCCTTCTTTAAAATTATGCAAAATCAGCCTTCCCCCAACCAAGTGGCAGAAATTTTTTTTTTTTATAGGAAGTATGGGCTTTGTAGTGTTTTTACAAAGATGTACAGTGAAACTTGAGTAATTCGAAATTCTGGATAATTCAAATTTTTTACTTGGTCCCTTGAATTTTGTATTAAAGTAACGTTAAAACATCATGGATTATTCAAAATCTATTTTGGATAATTCGAATTTTTCATACGATAACCTTTAAAATATTGCAGTAAAATTTGTTCCCGAGATTTTTCTCAGCTAAAGTGCATTATTTTTTTTTAATCAGTCTTTCAAAAGAAGGATAAGGAAATACATGAGTATTTCCTACCTAGTGCATCAGAAGGGTCCATATAAATGAACTTCGAGGTATTTTTTAATTGAAAGTCATGTCTACACTGTAAAAAAATGTGTCCTATTTGCTGCCAGGAATTCTCTATAATTTCAGAAAATACGCATAATTTACGAATAAAATTACGTTGTCAGAACGTATTTTCTCAAATTATAGAGAAGTTCTGGCAGAAAATAGGACATTTATTTTACAGTGTAATGTAGAAAATTTTATTTTTGTATCAATTGATAGGTTGAAGTCATATACTATGACACAAAGATTGTACTTAAAGAAGCAATCAAAAATATCTGACTATTTTTTTTAAAGTGTTGAATAATTAAGCTAGTAAATAAATATTGATTTAATAGAGTGGGGGGGGGGGGAGTGAATTTAGCAGTGTTCTTAGATATAAAGTTTATTTGTTAAATCTTTGGTCATAGAGTTTTATTTTTTTTAATTTATCTCTTCTTTTTGACAAAATAGTATATGTAATTCGAATTTTTGGATATTTCGAATTCTTCTCTGGTCCTTTCAACTTCGAATTATCCAAGTTCTACTGCATGTATACATAACAATTTTAATACATTGTAATCTGTATGTGGCAATTTTTGATGCATGTTGTTATCATATTAAAATGCTTTAAACAAATTAAAACTAATATTTAATATAGAGATTAACTAATGAATATTTTCATTTGAAAATGATGTGTCGTGTTGAAATTACAAGAAATACATTTAATTTCCATGTTTGACATTTAAAAAAAATATATATTCTGTTAATAATAAACAAATTATAAATGTGTATAATTTTATTTACAGAATAAAGGGTATGCTATTGGAAACACTCCTGAGCTTGCTCGTGCACACAATAGTCATGCTAAGTAAGTACAGTAAACTCAAAAAAGATAAACTAATAATTAGTTATTGTAACTGACTTATCAGCGATGCAGTTTACGTGCTATAGCGCATAAATTATGCGTCATAGCGTGTAAATTACTCAAAAAATCGAAGGCAGGATGTGAAACATTTATTGTGGTAGGTCCCTGAGAACATGTAATTTTCATTCTTAAAAAAAATTTTCAAACTGCAAGAAAGAAGAAAAAATAAATTTTAAAATATATTTCTTGTTTAAAAATGATATTTTCCTTATATTTTTAAGGCATTCTGCTCTGAAAAATAAAAAAAAATCCTTTAAAACTTCATTTTACCATAAAAAAAAAAAGCAAAAAAAAAGAACCTATCCTATATGATAAACAGAAACGAGTGGTTGGCGCGAACGCGAAATCAAAAACAAAGTTCTGACTCCGAGACAACAAAACGAAGTTCCAATGCGAAAAGATTATCACTAAAAAATGCAAGGTTAACCAGATAGCATCGCCTTGTAATGAATCGCCAATGGTTGCATTCTATCAAAGCTTAGCCGAAATATGAAATTCGAAAAATGGTCGCAAAATCATTCTTTCAAAAAATTGAAAACATTCCTATCTAATTCCAATAGGATATGTCAATCTTATACAATATATACACATGAATGGTCGGCGAGAAAACAAGCACAAAGAAACGTGAAACCAAAGTTCGGATACGAAAATGTTACCAATTAAATGTGCTGATACATTGAACTGCATCATCCAGCTGCGTTCTAGGTTCATTGAAACAAAGGAAATGAATGAACGAACGTGAATACAGGAACATGATATTACGTTTGTGTTAATATTCAAGAAATTTTATTATTAAGAAAACCTAAGTATTAAAAAAAATAATACATTTGCTGTGTTAAGCAAAAAATAAAATATTTTTGCTTTTGTCAGAATGTTATTATTATTAATTTTTTTTACAGATAAGTATGTACACTTCTATTACCTTTTCTATAAATCATTATTTAAGTTATCAGTATAGTTTATTGCTATTGGTAAGTTATTTTTGTGGTTAAAGGAGGGTAGGGGAATGAGGGTAGCTTTTGTAGACGTGATATTACCATATTTGGCTGGGGCTGATAGCCAGAAAATTCTGATAACTGGAATCAGGTTGGTCCCACGATTGCAGGATAATGGATCCTTTACTGTATTTGAAGTGGAATGTGTAACTAAATTTTGCAATCAATCTGTTTATCTCGACCCCCCCCCCCCAACCAAAAAAAAAAAAAAATTCATTTTGTTCTCTTAATGCTGATAATTTCAAGGAGTTTTTAAAAATGTTTCTAGTTTAAAATAATAATAATTAGCTATTGTACTATATTTTCTCTCTCTCTTTTTTCTTCCATAGTACATTGAGCTAAATGTTTTCAATTGTTTCTTAATAACAACCACCTCCTACATAATATTTGTTTTAAGACAATCATAAAAAGAGCTGGTTAAAAATTCATAAAAAACTATTTTTCATCTACAATAAGATAAAATTTTAATTTGTATCTTTATATATTTGTATCTTAGTTTTTATTTTTTTTATTTTATTTTTTTTTTTTTTAAACTGTAAAAAAAAAAAAAAAAAAACTCTCCTGAATAAATATTAATGAGAAGTTAAAATATCTTTTTTTCTTTTTAGACCAGAACCCCGGAATCTTCATGAAAAATCTCATGGCATATCAACTGGTCGAACTGTTGAAGCATTTCATTTTGTCAGTTATGTTCCTATTGGTGGAAGGTTATTTGAATTGGATGGCCTGAAGCCATATCCCATTGATCATGGTACAGTACTTATTAATTTCCTGATGTACATATACCATATTTAAAAAAAAAAAAATCAGGAAATTGTATATTTCTCTTTGATTTGGTGCATAGATCCACAGCATAAAAAATCTTTCAATCATGTATTTCTTAATTTTAAGAACTTAAAAATATAAATTAATTAATTAAAATACCCTTTAATGTTCTTTAACATAATATTTTAAACTGGTATCCCACCCTTCTTCTGAATTGTTATGACTGGTTGATAATTTGTGTCTTCTATCCTGATTTTGTGGTAGTGCCATCTTGAGTCTAAACTTTTGTTTAACTTAGCTAATGAACTAACATGCAATGGCATAGAATAGAACAGAAACATAGACACACGGTGACACTATCTATTAAAATCAGAAAAGAAGAAATCAATTAGCCACGGAAATCAAAATATCAACTCCAAAGAAGGATGAGATCTCAGTTAAAAATGCTAAGTTAAAGAACTTTAAAAGGTATTTTAATTAGTTAATTTATTTTTCAATCATTATCAAATCCCTTATATATATATATAATAAAAATTACCTAATTTTAATATTTTTTAGAAAAATTATCTTTATTTATTTTTTATTTTTTAGTATATTTAAAAGATATATTTTAATTATCTGATACATTTTCAAATTTTCTAGTACAGTCAGAATTGCTCAGGTTTATTTTTTATTTTTTCTCATCACATGGCCGCTATTTTGAAACAAAATAGTGAATCAAATGTATTAATAAACTTGGTTGAGATTTTGATATGGTTTATGTACATATGGAGTTTCATCAAAATCATAAATGTATTTTCATATGAGTTTTTGTTGTAAAACTTAGTCCTTTTCCATGATGATTCAAAATTTAAATCATTTGCTTTTGTCGCTTTTTAGTTATGAGGATTTCTATACTGTTTAAGGCAGGGCTAGAAATTGGAATGTGAGAGTCAGGTGTCAATGGCACTTAACTATTTTTTCTTACTTGCCAAAATGGTCTATTTAGGCGTAATTTTTTATTTTTTATTTGTTTATTGGAATCATAACAGGATAGAGCTTAAAATTTTATTTTATTTATTTAAATAATAAATACAAACACAAAAGTTAAGAAATGAACACATTTATACTTAATAAATAATAAATAAAAAATGAAAAAAATGCACTTAAAACAGAACAGACAGTTGACGAAAATATTTAATTATCTGTTGGTTAATTGATTTTTAAAATAAGTTAAATACCATATATTGCATCTTCAAGCAAAATAAGAACTACCAGAAAATATCCATTTAAACTGTTTATAAATTCTTTTTTTTACACTTTCAGGTTTCACTTCTAAAATTTGGTTTAAATTAATTCAGTATCTCAGAAATTTTTATGATGGCGAATTTCTGTTTATATACAAAATTCCTTTATTTATTAACTTACCTCTTTAATATAATTTCATTTTTCATCTTAATTTCTTGAGTTTTTCATCAAAAAGACGGATTTTTGTTTACATTTTCAACTTAACACATCAATAGTGTTTTTTGAAATGCAAGCTTCACTTCTTGCCCATAGATGGCGTGAGCTTGTGACATGGCTATCTTAGCAACCACAGTAATTTGTAACATGTGTAGGGACATTAATTGATAAGTAGCATCAACTCCGTTTTGCAGTTGGAGTGGCTGGCTCTTGATCTATTGTTAGATATAAATACAGTAAGAAATTTTTGCTCTGTCGTTTTTGTATTATTATTGTTTTGTTATTATTTGTATTATATTTTGTTGTGTTTGTATGTTTTAAATCTTTTATGACTTATTTTGAAGTGTATTTTAGTTATTTAAGTTGAAGTTATGTCTTTGTTAGTTAACTTATCTTCAATGTTTATGAAAATGAATGACTCAAGATGCTGACAATACTTAGCTCATTTTTAATGTCTGGCAGTAATATTTTAAATCTTGTCATCATTATGCAGTCCCTAATAGTTTTATTTAAAAATGTTTCCCTAATGCTTTAAGAAAAATAAATGTAAATATATTTTTTGGTTATTATGACTCTGAGACAAAATCTCTAAAAACATTTCTAGTTTTAATACAATGGATGTTTCTGTCGAGGGATTTTCTTTGATTAAAGACAGCTTTCTTGATATTTTCCCTCACTGAAACATTTTAAGATGCAATTTTGCAACCCCCCCTCCCTTTTTTTTTCTTATTATTTCTATTTTAAACTAGCCATTTCCCCCTCCTTCAGATTCAATAAAAAAAGTGCCCCTTTTTTTTTTTTTTAAATGTGACAATTTTAATTTTTACACTTCTTTATAATTTGTTAATACAAACATTTTCCCTTAGAAAATGCATTTACATAATCTTCAAATAAGCTATTAATTAGTTGTCTAATATAGTCTATTGGCTTTAACTCTAATACCAATACTCTATTAATTATAGGAGCCATTTTCAAATATTTTATTCTACATTTCAATTAAAAACAAAAAATCAGCCAATGATTATTACTAAGAATGTAAATTTTTATCCCAAAAGTCTTAACAATAAGAATAAATATGAAATCATTCCTATGAAGTGCAATTGACTTTCTGCTGAATTTACTTCTTAATCTGTCAATTTTATGTTTTATATATTTTAGTTTTTCTGCATTATTGATAGGTCCTTGTGAAGAAGATGATTGGACTGAAAAATTCAGACATGTTATGACTGAAAGGCTTGGGATTGCCACTGGTGGCGAACCATTTCATGATGTCCGATTTAGTTTGATGGCAGTTGTGCCTGATCGACGTGTTGCTTATGAACAGAAGTTAAGGACTTTAAAAACAAATAGGCAAATAGTGTTAGAAGCTCTTCAACAGGTACAGTTAAAATTTTGCTGTTGGAAGTTTGAATAATAGATGTTAGGGAAAACCTTTTAAAGCTCACTGTATTTTTTTTTTTTTTTTTTAATAGATTTTATAATCTTATTTTCCTAATGTATAAACCTTACATTTTTCTAGATCATCTTCAATGGATACATCTTTAAAAAATAATTGACAGAATCTGGTTGAGAAGTACATCTGTATAAGAAACTAAATATAAAAAAAAGAGTATTTGGTATAATAACAGATAAAGTAGTTCTAGTCATCCTAAAGCCAGTTAATCTTAACATTTACATCATATTTCATACGTTGGTCCCCTAAAAGTTAATATATACTGTCTGCCCGCGGATGATTGATACCTAGTTGGCAAAGTGCCAGGACGATTCCACTCACTCGCTGGGAGACACAGCAAAGGAAGAAGGAAGAGAGAGGGGAAAATTTTCTATTATTCTTGTTTCTTCGGTTATGAGTAGAATCATTAATACTCCTGCTTTGTTTTCTTTTATTTCTTTCTGCATAACAGTTTGTTTATATTGGAACAAATGGATCATAACATCTGGTACGAGTTCTTGGATTAAAACTTTCCATAGTGAATCGAAGCGTATTGTACATAATGTCATTAAGTTTTGCGATAAAGAAGCTTTGGAAGGAGAAGTTATTGTTTGAAGAATTTTAATTATTTCTTCAAGAATTCTGATAATAAATATTAAAATAAAAGTAAGTGTCAAACATTTAAAGCAACATCCAATTTTAAATAGTGTCATTTTAAATAGTTTGTTCGTTCGGTTCAACCTGCCCATTAGTCCAGTGATGTACAACATTCACATTAGTCCTGTCAGGTACAACTTGCACATTAGTCCCCTTTAAATATAGAGACCAGCGAAGCTGGCAAAGAATTCATTGATTCACTACTTCCGTCATTTCTCATTCCGTCATTTTTGGCGGAGTTATATACTCGTTTGTAAATAATAATTGACATAATTTTTAAATTAGTGTTACACACTTCAAAAGTTTCAAAATACTGACAAAGCTTTTATTTTTATTTTTAATTGAGTAATATTTATATTGAAATCTAAAATTATCCCTTTATAATATTATCAGTTTTTCTTTCTTTTAATTAATCGTAAAATATTTATGTAACCAGATATTCAAGAATCAGTTCAAAGAAGGAAATAAATGCAATCAGTGAGTTTATAATTTTTTCATAACCATAAACAAATGCATTCCTAGGTACAACGGACATTCCTATTTTATAAATGGACCAGTCCTTTTCACCCATGCGCAGGTGAAGCCAGGGATCTTCCTTTCGCGGTTTATCAGTAAGCTTCTTAACAAATAAACATAAATACATAACCTGAAATGCGAAAAAGTTGTGCATATGAAAGGTATTTATTGGATTTACATAATTTTAACATCAAATAAAATTATTACATTTTCTTACAAAAGTTTATTATTTGTGATTTAAAGAAAAAGAATGTGTTAAATCCTACCTTTTAATACATTGGCAAACCAATTTGTTTTATTGCCATTAATAGTAAGCAAAGACCATTCATGGAGCATTTTTTTTATCTAGTTCAGTTGAAACCTTGGAGAAAGATTAAAAGCAGTTGCTTGCAGGGGCTGACTTATAGAAATTGGAGCCTGGAGCAGAATCATTAATTGGGGGCCTTCTTTTACAATACAGTGCACAAAATTACTTTTTTACATATGCAATATGTTTTTCATTTTAAAAGGCAGCTGATTTGGGGGGAACCTCTTATAAATAGGTGCCTGGGCCCCATCTGACTTGCGGGAAATCAGGCCCTGGCTGCTTCTCTGCCAAATTATCCCCTGAGTTGCTGTATAGAATTAAATTATGAAAATTGAGCTGGCCCTTTTATTGCACAATATCTGAAATGGTGAGACATGAAATAAGAATATCATCTCAATATCTAACAGTACTTAGCATTTCCTCTGAGTGCATATAAATGAGTATGGCTACCAACAGAAATAAATCAGCCCGAACACCTTTTACCTAAATTATAATTATGCCTTTTAATAGTGTTGTATTAGTTGTATCTGGCACCTTGTTTTCTCCAGATCAGCAGGCAATCCTAATACTTCTCCCTCAAAAACAGAAATAGAGGATATTATTCGATGTTAACATTTAATATTTTATTTTCTAATCAAACTACCTTTGCTGTAATTCTATATTAATCATGATGTTATTATTTTTTTGTTGATTTACAATTCTTTATTAACTATTGAATATTTGTAATTTTGTATCCATAAGACTGCACGGATTGCTAAAAGTAGCCTGTTCATACTTTTAATCCTTTAGCTTGTAAAACTTACACATCCTGAACTTACATCTGATGATCATGCTGCTGTTGTTGCTGCAATGAACTCAAAACCATCTAGTAGTTCAACTGAGGATGAAAGCACTCAACCATACAGGTAAGTATTATATATATTATAGATTAATATATTAACTAGTACAGGTAAAGTGATTTTATTTTATTTTTATGCTCATTTTTATGAAATACTATTTGTATTGAGTAACATAATATGATGGTATGTTAATTTTTTTTTTTTTATCTTTTCATATAATTCTTTTAATAAACCCCCAAAAGTTTGAAATAACATATAATCATTCTAATTGCAATGCAGCGAACTTTTATTACAATACTCAAAAGAATAGAATTTAAACTTACAAGACTGAGATAATCTAAAAATGAGACATTCTTATGAACTAGAAGATTCGGAGATTGCATTTAGTAATTATTCTGTTATATTAATAAAAATTTCCTGTTGAAGAAATGAATTATTTATTTATTTTTTAAGAAATTCATAATGAAAAGAATAATTAGAAAATAAAATTTTAATTTCATAATGTTTACACATTACAGTAATTTGCAGAGGATAAAAGTAAAATAAAAACTTAATTTACTTCATTTATTTTGAAGATGATAAAAATATAATGAAAACATATTAGAATTATTTGATTAAATAAGATTTATATTGAACTAAATAAATCAAAATACCTGTATTTAAAAAAGAAGAGACATCTGTATAATAATACTCAAGCATGAAATTTGTTGTATGCTTTTAGCCTGTTTATAATAAGAGGAGGGGCTTAAAAGTAGCATTGTTCGAAAGGTATGGGTAAGGTTCATTACAGGGGTGGAAAAAAAATTATGTAATCTAAGAAGACAGACAAAAATTTTTTTATTTTTATACACAAAATCTTTTTATTTTTATTCCAATTTTATATTTAAAATTAAGAAATAAAATTCACTGAGTTATGCATTGTTATGCGAATGAAGATGCTGTTATAAATATGCAAAATAAATCTCCTTATTAAACAATTTTTTATGGATTGACCCTTTGATTGGTTTTTTGTCAAAATTTTATGCTATCCGTGTTAGACAATAAAAATTTTTAAAGTAATATTCTTTATTTGAGGAATTTTCCTGAAAAATTGGAAATATTAGGCAATCACCAAATTTTAGACAAGCAAATAATCATTCTGATGACAAAAATTACAAATACAATTTTATTTTCTTAAAGATCACAATGAATAAAGCGTGTTATTACTTTTAATATTATGAACATGTGTTTATTACTTTTAATATTGTGCTCATGCCTACTAAACCACAAATTTCAACTTTTGTTAAGAGCATTATCACCTGCAACCTGGAACAAAATGGGATGAAACACTTTCCTATATTACACAGAGATGAGATTCTTCAGACTTTAGTAGGAATTTCAGACTTTTCTTAATTTTTTTTAAAAGTTATTTTCAGACTTTTTTATTTCAAAACACTCTTATTTTTGTTTAATATTCTTTGTTTTAACATGTTCTTGAGCAGTTAGTTTTAATTTATTCTCATATTTTTTTATGGAAGTATGATTTATTGTCTCTGTTTCTTCTTTTATTGAAAAAATTAAGTTATCTTTAAGTATTGCACATATTTTCAGACTTTTTGTCCATTTCCCACTCTCATCCCTGATTACAGGACGCACACACACACACATATGTTTGTACAAATACATTCTTGCTCACACAGATGCAGATGGGCCTGAAAATAAAATGGTAACTTAAAAAAATTAAAGAACTCACCACTTCTTTTTTTTTCTATTCCTGTGATCATCTGAAGCACAGGTCAACTATGTAAAAATTGCATATTTTAGTAAAGATGTATTAAGTCAAACAGTGCTTCACGTTTCGGATTCTACTTCTGTTGTATGATGCCTTGTTATTGTCGATCATGGTAGAAATTCACATTGAAATCATCGTTCACATGTATATTTTTGCAATATTTAGTCGTTTGAATCTCCTCATAAAGCTAAACAAAAGAAATATATGGAAATATTTATTTTTCGAGGTTTTACAATCAACTTTTCCAGAATTTTAATGAAAATTTTTATTTTTACCAAAATCTAAACTCCCTGATGCATGTAAACCGTATTACTGTACCAACAGAAAAAAATTAAACACTTTTGATGCAATAAAATACATTACATAAGCATGTAAGTCAGTATTGCTAGAATGCTTCTTAGTATCTGTAAAAACATTTTTCTCACTTTTTGAAAAAAAAAAAAAAAAAAAAAAAAACCTTTCAAATTTTCCACGTTTCACCCAAAAATGTGTATTTAGTAAAATATCTCCTATAGTAATAAATTTTTTTCATTTTGATTTTGGAAATAATATTTTTATGATGTGTTATTTAAATAAATATTTTTATATAATTTTTATTAAATTTTCTGAACTGAAAATGAAGTTTTGGGCTTCAAAGTCTATGACCCTTAAGCCACAGACCAGACAGCATATAGGCTAACCAAGCCCTGGGTAGCAAAAGGCAAAATTTTAATCAACAAGGCTTTCTAAGTGCAAAAAGCATTTAAAAAAAAGAAAAGACATTGAAAATTTTTGACAAAGGCTAAATCTGAAACTTACAAACATTTAAATTTTGGTAAGAAGGAGTGAGGAACACTGTTTTGTACCTTGTATAAATTTTAACATTGAGCTATAATCAGGCTAATTTGTTATTGCTTTTAATGTAAAGAAAATTTTATTAACAAAATACAGTAGAACCTTGATTATCCGAACCTCGATTAACCAAAACTCTCCATTAACCGAAGTCGGTTTCTTTTTCACTTTTTTTTTTCACTTTCTACTATCATCCAAAATTTTCTCTTAATAAACATGCATTTTAAAGTTTTTTTTTTCTTTTCCCCACATTCCTTTTGTATGCAAGCCGTCCTTTCCAAACTACGAGTGCAGATAAATATTTTGGAATTCCTTTTTTTAGAATTCCTTCTCGCAAGCTCAATTCTCGGTATGAGTGTACTCTTCCCTACTTTCAAGCGTCCCTGTTCTAAACAAAAGCACACCCCCATTTCGAAATTTGGAAGGTCATACTACCGAGTCCCAGAACAATCGAATGTTATTGCACCCTCTGATTGTAAGCAAGTGCAAAGAACCTAACCTCTTTAACTTCGGGATAGAGCTGCACGGCAAAGGATGGCCAATTTACACCAGATCAAGCTTCCATTTAAACTATTGTAAGTTTTTGTTTCAGAAATAAATTTGATTTTGATTTTTAATTTTAATTCATTGAACAGTTAATAACAGTTCAATGACGATACTACATATTAAACTAGATGATTATTGATGAATTCTCGATTATCTGAAAATTTCGATTATCCGAAGTAGGTTCAATCCCAATTACTTCGAATAATCGAGGTTCTACTGTATCAACAAAGATGTAAAATTATTTAAAAGAAATATTTAGTGTGTACATATTCCTCCCTTGTTACTTTTTTTTTTTATTAATTAAGTTTATTAATTGCAGTATGTGACTCTTTTAGTTAGTATATTTTTAATTTTTGAAAAATATGTAATTGTGTGAAATATTATTTGAATTTAATGGGTATAAGCTTTTTTTTTTTTTTTTGGCATACATTTAGTGCCTTTTGTAAAGATTGCAAATTTTTAAAATTGGACAAATTGATAAGTATGCCAATATTGCATTATTTTATTATTTTTGGGTGTGTGTGTGTGTCACCCAGTTAGTTTAAAATTATACAAATATTTATTTAATATTTTTATTTAGTAAAAAGCTAAGTATTAATCCCCCCCCTCTTTTTAGTAGCTTTAAGTTTTAAATTTTCAACATATTATACATGTCAGTAATAATTATGTTACTTATTATTTTCTCTATATGCTTCATTAATTTACACACACACACACACACACACAAAAAAAAAAAAAAAAAAAAAAAAAAAAGAACTGGCAAATGTTTTAGAACCATGTTGAATAGGAAATAAAGTAACTTAATAATCATATTAAACAGTTATTATTATTTTTCATTTTAGCATGGAGTCTAAATCTAAGACTACATCCCAAGATCGTGCATCTCCTTATCCAAAATTACCAGCTGCCCTAGACAGCCATAACTATGCCAAAAGTCCTTTGATGGAAGGGCTAGCATCTGGTCAAGGTGACTGTCAGTTACATTATGAAGATTACAGTGGATCAGATTATTCAGATGATGATTGTAGAATTTCAGAAAAAGATGACATTTCAAATGACGCTTCAAAGGACAATTCTTGTAGTGAAGTCAAATTGCCAGAAGCTAATGAAAACTCAATGATGCCATTATCAATAAATACATCACCTGACATTTTAAAACCTCTTAGTATTCAAACCAAATTTGAAACATCCCCAGCTCCTAGTGCTTCAAGTACAGATACATCATCAGAGGTCGGGAGTGCTTTTAATTCACCTGTTCAGTCTATGCATAGCATCTATAGTCAAGGTAGTCCTAATTCAACAAAATCATGCAAGCAGTCAGACATTTTTGAAGATGTCAGGGACATAAAAAAATTTGTTGTGATTCGCATGTCATCGAGTTGTTCTAGTGATATGCAAAATATTCCAGATTCGTCTGTTAAAGATGGATGCAAATCAGATAACAGAAAAACAGATTGCCATGTTGATAGTTCAGGAGAACCTGCACCTAAAAGAATTCGTGTTGACTCTGAAAATAGTGGAAGTAGTTTTGAAAATGTTTCATCTACTGACAAGCAGTATGCAGAAATAAATAATTCTGAAAAGAAACATCCTGAAATCCGTGATAGCCATTGTGATAAGACTAATGCTCAAACTTCAAAGCACCCACACTTAATTGAACCTCACAGATTTGCACCTAAAGTAATTTTTATTCCATTTAATATTATTTTATATATACACCATAAAAAAAGTAGACGGAAACTTACTTGTAATACTTTAAAGCCATTTATTTCTTTAATTAGAGATATGAGGTTCATTTCTCTAACATAATTATATTCTTGAGGCATCATATATTATTATTTTTTGGATATAGATTCAATCCTTTTGAATTATGTAGTGGAAAAATTCAGGAAACAAAAATGGTACATATTTGCACTGTAATTTTTCTTAAAAAAAGTAGATGGACACATCTTGTATCGCTAAAATAAAACGTTTTTAGTAAGGGGTTCGTCTCCCATTTGCTTTAATAAGTTCATATACTCTGTTAAGCATCGAATCAATGAGATTCTGAATCTTTTTTTGACAGAAAATTTAACAAATGTTTGTAAGAGCTTCTTTGAGCTGGTGAATTGATTCATACTGGTGTCCACCCTAATAAATTTTATGAACAAGTATAGCTCAAATGTTTTCTACAGGATTCATATCCGGACTCTTGGCTGACCAGGGTAAAACATTGAAGTTGTTCTCATGAAACCATTTTTTAATGTTGTTAGCGGTGTGTATTTGGCACTCCATCTTGTTGGAAAATCCAGTTTTCTCCTCCAAGATCACACGCAAATCGCAAAAGCTCACTGCTTAGTGTTTCAATATAATCTTTGTGAGTCTGCTTCTTACTTAGGAACACTAAATTTGTCCTTCCACCATAGCCAACAGCTAGCCACACCATCACGCCACCACCACTAACTTACGGAGTCGAGTACACTTCGTCTTCTTTCTCCAAACTGTGCCAATAATATTGATATCCATCTGGGCCGTCTAAATTAAACTTTTTCTCATCTGAAAAAACCACAGATATCTATTCTGTAGTCCAAGACATATGGTTTTGAGCCCACTGTCCGCGTTCTGTCACGTGGTGATCCTTCCAGCATGGATGATGTTTTCTCTTCTTATATTGAAAGATCTCTGAGTGCTTAATGTAGTTATAAATTGTCTGCGAAGTTACGTTAGTAATTCCTGTGCTTATTCAAACTCTGGGAATTGATGCTCCAGTTTTTTTTTCAGCTCAGTGAAAATTTTTCTTTAGTCTCTAAGCGAAAGTTTCTTTGGCCGGCCACTCTTTTTCTTTACGCCATGGGCTTCAGGAGCATGTAGAAAATCACTGATGCTACTTTTGCTTATTAGAAGTAGCCTACTAATTTCTCTGACTCCTTTATTAACATTTTTCAGCGCTGTAATCTGTCCTTTCTGGTAAACAGGTAAAGGAATTCCTCGTGGCATGGCACATTCATCTCCAAGAAATTTAACTACGTAAAACCATCTTGTCAAGCACATTAGCAATTGGCAAAATGCCAAATGTACATGTACATACAAAACTGGTATTCTGCAAGAAACACCCACTTAGATAATTGCAGTTTTTGACCAGTGTCCGTCTACTTAAAAAGAAAAAAAAAAAAAAAAAAAAAAAAAAAAATATTGTGCAAATGTACATCTTTTCTCTTTTCTGCATTTCCCTACATTAAAATTATAAATAATTGAATATTTTTATTTGTCTGTCAAAAATATGAAGATTGATAAGTATAAGCACGTTAAAGAATTTTCATTGACATTTCCTATTAAACAAAGACGGGGTTTTAAAAAATTATAAAGAAGTGTCCGCCTACTCTTTTTATGCAGTGTATATTAAGTATATTAGTATCTAATGGGAAAAAAAAAAAACATAGGAATAAAATTAGTAATTTTAACTTACTTATAAAATAAGTAGCATTTTTAAAAAAATTAAAGTTATAGATGATACTTATGGATTGCATAATAATAATAAAATATATTTATGGATTTGTATTTAATTTAAAACACTATTGGTAATATGTAAATTATGAAATCATCTGTGAAGAAAAATATATTTTTTCATTAAATGCTAAAATAATGTATGTATCTTACAGGATTTTGCTTCATAATAAGTTGCCCATCTGGTGGCCAAATGGTTAGCACTGTGGTCTTTTGTTGCAAAGTGCTGGGATCGAATTCCAATTCAGGAATGAATGTCCATAGATCCCAGTCTACTCCAGTGGACAAAAAAATCATAAACTAGATTTGAATATTTCAAGTCACTTGCGAGTGGCCAGCAGATCCTCACCACTTTTTTGGTTGAATATCAATTTGTTACTAATAGACAGAATGCATGCTTTTTTTTTTTTTCAAAACTTTCTCTTAAAATACATGATTGTTTCATTGCAAATCAACAAAAGTCCTGCTTTATTTGTGTGTAACCGCCAAAATATTTTTACAGTTGATCTTCAAAATGTACACTTTGTGCTAAAAAACAAAATTTTCACTATGATAACTTTTAGTAATTTGGTGTAAGTTAGAAAAAGTGGTCTAGATTAGCAACCTAGGTAGCAAATAGCATGGTTATAGAGTTGCAAATAAGTCTGAACAGTGGAAAATTAGTTATAACAATATTAAAACAATGTTATGTGCTACTGGGAAAAGTAGTTGTAAAAAAAAAAAAAAAAAAAAAAAAAAAAACTTATAAGTGTTGGTCATTCAATTCAGTAAGTAGAAAAATAAATTATTTGTGAATATGTTAAAATTTAATAGTAATAAGTTTAGAATAATGCCTGTTTAAAGTTAATTCTAGAGGAATGTTAAATGCATTTATTGATGAATAATACAAGTAAGTCATCCAGTTGTTGCAAATTTTTTTTATTAGACTATTATTTCACCTATTATGCGAACTTCAATACATTATTTTTACAACTAGGTAAATTATAAATAAAATTTTTTTTTATGTGCATGTGTTTACTTATCACATAACATTTAATAGCAATTATCATCTATTTGTATAATTTGCAAGTGTGGTGACGATACCGGTTCGTACTCATCTTCAAGAAAAGCCATTGCTCTAGGCAACAGAAAAGCAAACTTATCGCAACCATATTTAGGCCTAAGTACTCCTATGCCATTTGTTCAACTTACAGAAATATACTGTTTTGTATCACATCTATTCTTATTTATTTTCTCTAAAACCTTCAAAAACTATCCATTTGTAATGTTTTAAGCTCTAAATTAAATATAATGGATCGCTGGCTATTATAAACAATGCAATAACAGATAAAAACAAATCAAAACTGTTACCATTCAGAAAATACAAATTCCAAAAGATGACTCTTTAATTCCGAATGAACGACTCTTTGAGCATTTCATTAAAAACCTCTTAAAATATTTGTAAAAGCATATTAAAGCCTTTAAATATTTTTGTCAAGCTTCATTGTTTGTTTACATTTATAATGAAGTAAGCTTATGACATACATACGAAAATACCTACATAGGAATACCTAATACATATGGAAGTATTTTCTATGAATTAAACTGTCAGTAATTTTAATGATTTATCTTCAGAGGTCACATGATAGAGGAAAAACAAATAGCAGACGAAGTCTTGTTTATCTATAGCGATTGGTGAAATAACGTATTTTCTATTCTTATTTTTGATCAATCGTATTTAATCTGTGTTATTTTTTTTATACAGCATCATTTTTAATTCATTTTATATCATTATTCATCATCTTTTGTTTGCTGTATACATTTACAATCATCATTTAGTTTATATTTGTTATTGATGTTCATGATAACACTTTAAATACTCTGATTTTTGGTACTTATATCAGTGACAGTGCAATATCGTACTGTGTAAATCCATTTAACCAGTAACTAAGTTAATTAACTTGTTGTATCATCTTTATGCAATGAAATTAAATGAAAACATTTTAAAATTTCAAATTATAATCCGTAAGCATTCCACAAGAACAAGCTATTATTTATTGCTACATCAGTTAATGTAACAGTTACACTGAACATACAAAAATCGATTCTTAAAGTTGAAAATAAATAAACACATAAAGTGTTTTTAAAAAATTATTAAATTTACAAATACAGCTATTCTACTGTTTACAAATACACAATATTACTTTTATTTTATATTAAATATTAACATTTTTGTTCTTAAGAACAATATTTAATTGAATTCGATTCTCAGAATTCGATTATTCGTTTTCCTCTATCACGTGATTGAGCAGATGACGGTGGAAAGAGCCCATTTCACAAGTATTCATCATTATTTATATGAATCATTCATATGAATAATGATTCATGTCAATGATTCAAATATTGTTATTGTTTCTGTTTGCAGCCAGTTTTGAGTGTTTTTGAATCATTTTTTGACCTTTTTACTGTGGAAATAATTCATGTCAATGATTCATATAGTGTTAGTGTTTGTTTGCAGCCGGTAACAAGTTTTATAGAATTAAATGTAATTTTTCTTATTATCTTTTCCTGTTCCATGCTGTAATATTTGAAATTTGGGATGTAATTCTAATATTTTCAAAACAGTTAAAATTTCTGTATTTTAAATATGATTTTAAATTGTAGTTTACATAATATCTTTGTTGTCATAAAAAATCAAAGCATATTTCGTTTTGAATAACAAAATGCAAAACCCCTCAAATGATGCATCATGTTTTATTTTCTTTTTTTCAAAAAAATATTTTTCAATGTACAATTCCCATGATTAAATGTTACCAGAAAATATAGATATTTTGAAAGAAGTTTATGCTTTCTGCTACAAACTTTAATTTAAAAAGAGAAACAAGGCCTATATTTTTTGTCTATCAGCAATTTTTTTAATTGTTATTCATATTTATTGATCGGGTAGGATTTTTTAAATCTCAAAATGAAAATTATAAAATACAGAAACACATTTGATGCTGCCATCTATAAACGAAGATTGAAAATACATTTAAATGATCATGTGATGATCTTCATGATCTAAACATTGTTTTGAAGATTTATCATTCACTTTCTGTCGGGGTGATATACTAGTATAGTAATAATTTAAGAAAGTAGTGGCATGTTAAAAATTTAATAGGCTAATTTTTGATAAGAAAATTTGTAAAAAATATTTCATATTTTATCTATAAAAGTTTCAAAAAGATTAATATTTAGAGGAAAAAGTGCTAAATTTAATGGGAAAAAAAGTATATATATATTTTTTCTTTCTTTTTGGTTTGTAACATTTGAAAACATGCTACAATACTTTTATTTTTTTGTGCACAGAATATTTTTATTTAATTAATTCTTCAATAATTAGTTTAATTCACTTTCATTTTAGGACCTCCTTGCTCTTTTAAAGACAGTAGAAACTGAAATTGCAATTTGTGAAAGTAACTTACATGATGAAATTGAAAAAAGGAAAAAATATAAGGTATAAATATATTTTAACCTTCTGGGTATATAGAAGCAACCCCCCCCCTCCCCTTTCTTTCATGTTTACCACTTTTAAATTTTTTTAAATATCAATATTTTAATAATAATAATTATTTATTTTTATTTATGGTGCTTGCTTTCAAGGTTTTTATAGTTTATATTATTTTTATTATTATTCAACACTAGTTTTTCAGTGCATTTTCCTTTAAAAAAAGGCTCCAGCAGTGGCTGTAAGGCTGTGGTAGATGGGAGGTGCAGTGTTTAAACCTAATTCGCTATCATCTGTCTAGCTGTCAGGGTTTTTTAAGTTTTCTTCTCTAGTGGTCCAAGCACAAAAAATACAGGTTAGGACCTCTTTAGAAAGATATTTACAGAGTGCATTCCACCCAGGCTTAGGTTTCAAATGTAGACAGTGTGCCGTAATCATTTAACACCACACCACTTTAAAAAGAGAGATCTTTCTTTCAGATATTATGCTTCAACTAATTTTTTTAAAGCATAACAATGTCTAACAATTAGAAATAATTTGTATTATGTTAGTTTATGTTTTTATTTTATTTTTATTTTTTTTTTATTTGCCATACTAGTTACTGTATTACTTTTTTGAACTGTTTGGGAATAGCTGTTCTTTTCTATTACACACTTTTATTTCATTCCATTTGTTGTCTCTATCAGGGTCAAATCTTGCAAGTGAATTTCAGCCTACATTCTATCATCCAATTAAGCTGAAATTTTGCATACGTGTATAACTCCAATGACAACAAATACACTCAAGTCTCATTTCGAAGTGTTGTAAAAATATTTTCATGTTATCCAAGAAAACAGCAAAATGCATTTAAGATGATTTAAAAAATAAATTACTAAAAAATATACATAAGAATTTAATTAAATGATATCTATAGAGAAATATTTTATGGTCATTTTAAGTTAATCAGTATTTTCATGCAAAATAGTACATTTAAAATAAATAAATAAATGAGTAAGGAGAAATAAAATGTAAAAATATATTTACCTCTTTAAGTTAGATTAAAAAAGAATCATTTATTGATGTTTGCTTTAATTTTTGTATTCTGCATTTATTTATAAAAGAATCTACTTTTTCCAAATTGTCTAAAGCACAATCGTCATTTTCTTGTTGAAACAGAAACCACTGAGCAGTTTTTAAAGCTCCTGTCACTTCATTGAAGGATACAGAAGGAATTTTGACCGCTACATAAGCTTCCATTTTTTCTCCTCTTCCTCTTTATTCTCCTTTTCTGTTAAATTAGCCAGAATATTTTCATCTGTCATGGGTTGTAAAGTCATAACATTTGCATCAATTAGAATGTAATCCTCAAACGAAAAGGCAGAAATTATTCCTCTTTTTTCAGCTTCTTCTATTACAGCATCTATTTCTGTTTCATTTCTTTGTTCTTCATCTGAAAAACCACCATGCTTGAAACAGTTTTTTATAGCAGTGGGAGTAACAGAGTTCCACGTTTTTCTTAGGAAACACATTAGCTTCTAAGAGATCGATAGAAAATTGCATCTGTTTGTCGAAGCATTCGACAATTTTATTGATTACTTTTTTCCTGTAGTGAGTTTTTAAATACTGAATAATACCTTGGTTGCATGGCTGAAGCTTTGCTGTAGTTTTTGGAGGGAGGAAAACACATTTTATTAACTTTAGCCCTTTTACATCTGTATAGGTTGTACAATTGTCCAGCATAATGCATATATTTCTTTTTTGATTGGTTAAACTTGAGTCTAATTCTAATAACCATTTTGTAAAAATTTCCTTATTTATCCAGGCATTTCTAGTGAATGTTAATGAACAGGTTGTGTCTTTACAGACTTAAAGCAATGTGGTTTTGTGAATTTTCCGATAATGTAGATGGGTAATTTTTCACTACCATCCATATTACAAGCTATCAATACTGTGACTCTTTCTTTACTATACTTTCCACCTGAACACTTTTCTCCTTTAAGAGTTAATGTAGATGGAGGAAGCACTTTATAAAAATAACCAGTTTTGTCGACATTGAATATACTGTAGGGTCATAATCTCTTTTAATAGCCGGCCATACTTCGGCGAAAAACAAATCTACACTATCCTGACTAACTGCAGACTCTTCACCACATATCCGTTTGCATCATGGCGTTCTTTAAACCTTGACAGCCATCCATTTGAGCATGTAAAATCATTGACGCCAAGAGCTCTTGCAAAACAGAAACAGTTACAATGACATTCTGATTTCTAGCTTCTCTTATTCATCTTAATACAGCAACTTCGAATTCTTCATTCTTGGCAGTTGTCATCCGTTATCTTGCAGGCTCGAACTGATTAGCTGCACAAGCCATTTAAATTTTTTCTCGATTCTTAATAACTGTTGAAAAAGTACTGGCAAGTATTCCGTATGCTGCAATTTCTGATTTTTTAAAAATCCCATCACTAACGTCAAATAAAATCTTTTGCTTGGTATCCAAACTAAGCGGCTTTTTCTTTTCCATGCATTTTAAGAACTACAGCTCCACTCCAATACAACGATAAATCAACGAAGAAAAATTCTCGAACAAACAACCACATGCTAGCAACAAAAAACAAGCTAAGAAATGAATGACACAATCAGCAGGAAAGAATGTATTATTTTCTCTTCCTCTATGGTCACCCTCTTCACCCATCTGTCTACAAACACTTACTTGTTTCAAAGTTGTCGCTGCAAACATCGCAAAGATAATTTTTTTTTTTTTCTTTTTCATTTGGTGCGATATTTACTTCATCTTAAACGGGAGAAGTTTCTCTTCATATTCATATTAAACAATACAATTATTATTATTTTCCAAAATAACGGGACAGGAAAAATATTTTCCTTTGTCATAAGAGGACTCTCTACTTATCTTCCCTGAAAGTCAAAGCCGGTGTTATTCTATGGAAAATTTTGCCCCATTATAACTCATTAATAAATGTATATTTTTAAATTCCGTTTTCACATTCAGAAAATTCATAACTATTTAACAATTTATCGCTTTCTAAAAGTTGATTTTTTTTAAATATTTAATATTTTATTTTTAGGTTCTAAAATGCAAATTTTCACAATGTGAAATTTTGCATTTTTAAGCTTAAAAATGAAATCTTAAAAATTAAAAAAAACAATTTTTAGAAAGCGATAAATTGTTTAACAGTTGTGAATTTTCTAATTGTGAAAACGGAATTTAAAAATATACATTTATTAATGAGTTATAACAGGGAAATTTCCCCATAGAATAACATTGTCTGCGGCTTTCGGAGACGATAAGTAGAGAAGCGAAATTTCATGTTGAGCGTTTTCATCTTAATGAGGTTTGACTGTACTCAAGCAGTAATGGACTTTGGAGGGGGAGGGTCACTGGGCTCCATACTCCTGTTTTTTTTTTTTTTTTAAATCAAATTTAACTCGCTTCTTATCATTCAATTGAGCTGAAATTTTGCAAGTGTGTATAATTCCGATGACATTACAAGCTAAAAAAATAACAAAGTTGGAGGTGGGGGGTAGGGCACTGGGCTTTCAAACTCCTGCTCAATATTTGATTTTCAACTTTAATTCATTTATTATCTAATTCAGCTGAAATTTTATATACATGTATAGTTTGGAAGCAATGCACGTGCAAACAGTAATGGACTCAGAAATGGGAGGAGGGTTGTGGTCTGGGGGCCCAAGGTGTTCAATTTTTATTCAAAATTTGTTTTCATATGTTAATCTACTTCCTATCATTCGATTGAGCTGAAATTTTGTATATATGTATAACTCCGATCATAATATACAAATACATGCTCAAGTAATAACAGACTTGGAAGGGGTGAGAGGAGAGATGGTGTCCCTGGAAACCCAACTCCAGTTAAATGCTTACAATAACTTTTCTTTAACTTAGTTGTTTTGTTTGAATCAAATCTTGCAATCAATTTTTAACTTACTTCCACTAAACTGTTTTTTCTCAAAGTTTTCATAGGGTGGCCGCTCATCAGGGAAAGTCAGGGAATCATGGAAAAGTCAGGGAATGTGAGTGAGTCTGGAAAAGTCATGGAATAATCAGGGAATTTTGATAAATTTGGTGAAAATAAGCCATATTTGAAGGTTCGTTATTCTAAATTGCGAAATTGTTTGATAATGTTGCAAAATTTTTGTGGGAAATAAACATCGTAAGTCATGGAAAAGTCATGGATAAATCCGAGAATTTGGAAAAGTTCTAATGTTAGCCACCTTGTTACATACAAGTTCATAGTCACTAACAATATAGTATGCAAGCATTTTCAGGGATCTGTCTCACCAGAAGCAAAAATTTGTCTATCTGTGTCAAATCTTGTGGTTCATTTTTAATAAATTTCTGCTGGACCAGTTTTGCTGAAATTTGATACTTGAGTTCAAAGTCTATGATAATACAATGCAAAAGTAATTTTAGAGTCCTATCTTACCAGAGACAGGTTCATGGAAAAGAAAAAACAACAACAACAACCTGAGCTTTTTATTTGCCTGATGAAGGGTCATGTCTTCTTACGACCTGAAACAATTGTTGTGAGTTCTTGCATTTTATGGTGTTTATTCAAAGTTTTGTACTTACTACTACCACATTTCCCTGTGTATTATCTGCGGATGAAAGCCCTGACAAAAAAAGAAATTTCATCAGATAATCCGCAGATACAAATTGTAATTAACTTGCAACATACTGATAAATTGCCATGCTCAGTATTCAGCATAGCAGTCTATTTAAAAGATAATTATAATGTAAATATAAAATAAAGTATAAAATAAAAACAACTTATAATAATAAAAATAATTGCTATTTTTCAGTAAAAAAAAAAAAAAAAACTCGGAAGCATGTTGCCATAAGGATAGAAAAGTATATAATCTGAAAAACACATGCCTCTCCTCCTAGTACAGACATGTCATGCATGAACCAATCACTAGCGGCTTTGAAATAAGCCGAGTTGGTACATGATCTGAAAGTAGTTATTTATGTCTTGTTGACGTATATTGGGTGAGTGCAAAAGTTCTACCCATTTTTATTACCCATAGAGAAGAGCAAATAAACGCAAAATGAACAGTATCTATTATTGTGCATAATCCTCATTGCTATCTATGAGCTCTTGCCATCTTTCTGGTAGGAGATGAATCCCACGGCAGTGAAATTCTGGTGGTTTAGAGTCAAAATTTCTTGGATGGCAGTTTTCACAGCATCAAGATCATTAAATATTTTCTGACTGAAAGAATTGTTCAACGCACAAATAGGTGATAGTCAGTTGGTGCCAAGTCAGGAGAATAGAGAGGGTGGGGTAAAACCTCCAAACCAAAGCCCCAGTAACTTTTGGCGAGTGATGACAGCAGCATGTGGCCTGGTGTTATCGTGATGAAAGATAATACCGCGACAATTGATGAGACCTGGCCACTTTGCTATCAAATTTGAATGCAGCCTGTCTAACTGTAGACAGTAGAAGGCAGCATTGATGGTTTGGTTAAGTGGCAGGACCTCCTAGTGAATTATTCCCTGCACATCAGACCACACATTCAATAACACCTTCTTAAAATGAAGTTCAGCTTTTGAAGTTGATGGAGGCGGATCAGAAGGGCGACACACAGTCCTACGAAGCTTTACTTTATTGTACATAACCCAATTCTCATCTCCTGTTACAATTTGTGTCAAGAATGGGTCATTTTTGTACCGGGAAAGCAAGAAAACACAGGTGGCGATTCGGTCATCCCGTTGATTAGCTGTCAGGTTATGTGGAACCCAACAATCCAACTTTATTGTAAAACCCAACTTAACCAGCTGTTTCTCGACTGTTGTCCAGTGTACATTGAAGATCTGCTAATTCTTGCATGGTTGGGTTCGGGTTGTTCTTTATGGCTTGGTCAATATCGTCGGCTCCAACGTGTGATGGCTGTTCAGTCCTAGCCCGATCTTGGTAGCTTCTGTCTCCTTCCCTAAATTTACGAAACCGTCGACAACATGTGCTTTCGTCTATTGCATCCTTCCCATAAACTTGACAAACATTCTGACATGCTGTGGCTGCCATATACTTTTTATCGAACTCTTATTACAAACAATGTCTTATATGCTCCTTCTCGCTTTCCATGTTACACCCTCTGATATTTTTTTTCAGATCATGAATTTTGTGTGACACCATATGTTTATACGTGAGGCATCCACACGTTTGATTGGCCAATGATTTGCATCATTACAATGCCATGTGCGACGTCAATTCCATTGCAAATTTGCATGTCCAAAAACGGGTAGAAATTTCGCACTTAACCAATGAATTTCTGATATCTACTGTGAAACAGCCACTTTTTAAGAAAATTGGCAGATAATTTCCATCGGAAAATAATCTGCACTTAAATATTTCAAGGTTTTTTAATAGATAATCTGTGGATTATACATAGAAAAATGCAGTGATAATAAAATTTAATACAAGGTTAAGTTTAATTTTATGTTACCAAGGGCAGCTATGTAGATATTTAATGTGTTACTTATATTTTCTTAAAAATGTTATAGAAAACTAAGAAAGTATTTGAGAATGAAATGAACTAACTCTATTACATGTATAGACTAACAAATGAATATAAATATTTTACTTGCATTGTAAATGGAGAAAAAATACATGCATTAAAGATATGTAATAAGTTTGTTTCTGATATTGAAAAATATAATCTTATTCATTATAAATGTGTAAAAAGTAAATATATGCATATTTACATTTTATAGCACAGATATTTCTTTTTACTTTATAACAGCTTCTTTTATAATACTTAAATCAGGGAGGAGATTTTTCAGCTGATTTCAGCTTTTTTGTACATTTAGCTTTTCAGATTTTTAAATTTTTTTTCAGCTTTTTTTGTGTTTCTGATGTGCATTTATTCTTTTTTTTTTATACATTTAAGGTTAAAATAAATATTTATTAATCTAATATAATAGATTTTGTCATCAAAATTTTAATATTTAATTTCAACGTCTTACCTTTGCGTACAGTTTCAGCTTTTTTGTATTTTTGCTAATCTCATCCCTGTTAAATTTAAAAAAGGAAACTTCATAATCACATTATAAAAATAATAGAGGCTTTACTTGGAAGCTTCTATGAAACTTTTCGCTGGGAGCCTATAGCTTCATCAGGTAAAGCATCACTCAATGTGTTAGGTGATGAAACTAACTTAAGCCAGTGTTAGTGAGTTTCATCACCTAACACACCAAGTGAAACTGTACATGAGAAAGCCGCGGGCCTGTGGTGAAAAGTTTCATAGTAGCTTCCAAATAAGGCCTCTATTATTTTTATAATTTCTTTTATTTTTTAGTTCTGTATGCATTTCACTGTAATGTTAAATTGGATATTGTTTCTGTCTAGATTGATGATTGCAGGAGGACCCATAACTATGACCAGTTTATTTGTACATTCCTTTCTATGTTGGCAGAACAAGGTAAATTGGCAGATTTGGTTGAACAGCAATTGGTTGTTCGTCGAAGACCAGGAGTGTCTGTTGCGAAACTGCATAAAACTAAGAAACCTGATAAGAGGAGAAGGTCTCGCCCAAAAAAGAAGAAATAAATGAAAATATATATTAAAAATTTTATATTTTTAGTGTCTTTGCCAACTAAACTTGTTCTTGTACATATTTTACTTTGTTTCATTTTAATATTTTATCACAGAGATTTTTATGCTCCAAATCTACTTTCAAATTACTTCTTATAAACTACTCTGTTTTGCACATAAATTATTCAATTCAAAATTAACTGAATTATTTCAAAGTTTTATTTTCTCCCTTTTTCTTTTCCTTTAATGATTATTTAGAATTTTATTTTTTCTAAAATGAATTTGAACTGTACAAAAATTGTGATTTTCTAATTGTCAATTGTTTGAAAATAATATTATTTAAACCCTTGCCGTCTTTCCCCCGAGCTGTGCTCGATCAGGGAAAATGCAGAAAATCAAATTGAAAGGTAGTTTTTACTTGTATTTTAATCCCCCCTCCCCTGGAAATGTTATATGCAAATGGTCTTATTATGTTTAAAAAAATATATATCTATGAAAATAAGCATTTAAAAAAGTTAACATTTTTTTACTTTTATATCCAAAATAAATTGAGCAGGCAAGGGTTTGAATCCTTAATTTTTCATAATGATTAAAATAATATGTTTTTAAGTATAAATTTTTAACATTAGATCTGATTTTAATACAATTTTATATTATTGTGCCAAGTTTTAATATATGTTTTCATTTTTAAACAGTTGTTTTTCAGTTATCATTTGTATATTTTTCATAAAATATTTTTTTCTGTTTTAGAAATGAATATTTTTTGTTAATGTTTATTATTATAATGTTATTAAAATATTTATTTTCAAAATGCAACAAGAGTTATATTTCATTAATATTTTGAATTTTTTCATTATTATTAAAGAACAAAAGAAAATTTTCACAAAAGAAAATTTTAACAGTAAAGTAAAAATAATAAAATATGGTTTAAAAATATATAATATAGAATCATTCTATATAAAATCTATTAATAATTAACGAAGGAATAATAACTAGGAAGTTCCTGCTCTGGTGATTGTGTTCAGGTAATTTACCTGATTTCCCATATTTTTTTCATTTTTGGTACCAGAAGAGGTACACAATTATTTTTTTCATTTTGGTCCCAGTTTTTCTGGTTGTTAAATTAAATAAAAAATAAATAAATAAAAATGAAATATCACATTTATATGACTGCTGAACCTAATTAAAACTAATATTTTTCATAATGAGAGGATTGGATCTCCTTGCAATAAATTATATGTTCTCTACCCATACAAAAACTTTTTCTTGTTAAAATTTTAGGTATTTTTTCATGAATTCTCAATTACTGCTGTCCTGAAAGAATGACAAAGACCCCCCCCCCCCAAAAAAAAAAAAAAAAAAAAAAAAAAAACTAGTTTAAATAGTAGTAACAAAAATATTTCGTTAGCTACAAGTGAAAATAAATATACTTTTTTAAAAATACATACCTTCATCTCTCATTTTCGTAATGATTTTTTAACACTACTAAAAATCAACTGAAAGTACTGACATAATTTATAAGACAAATGTAGTTACTGATAGCGAATCTGTGTTTATGAGCGAGTTCTATCTGCCTGTGTGATGCGAGGTTAATAATAATAAATCACAATTTTATGCAAATATTTAATCCATTTATTCATGTAAATCCATTAACGATTTATCTAAAAATTTTATAATTTTTTTGCATAATAGTTTTAGTACGCAATTCTGAAGGAAAGAAAAAAAAAAAAGATCATATTTTATTTTCAATTTTTTTTTCATTTCAATTCAAAATACTTTAGAAAAGAGGCTTCAAATTCTTATTCAAACTTTTATCACAAAAGCTAATCTAGAAAAATATTTTTGACTATTACCAGATTTGGTATGAAAGGAACAGGTTTTGACATAGTCATTGATTAATTACATGTTATAAAAAGTTGGTTAGAGGGAAGTTTATCATACTTTAATAAGTTCATACATAAATGCACACATCATGAAAATTGATAATAATATGAATTTTCACTCTGTATAGATAAAATAATCATATACAGTATTAATGTTAAATAATATTTCCTATGCCATAATCATTGAATGCTGTTTATATACTGCACCCTGAATTTACATTCAGAAATTATGAGACTGCAAATTATAATTATGCCAATTGCATATTAATTCTACATTCTGCTTATAACTTTTGAAAGTAAATTTTATATGATAATTCATTTTTTCTTTTGTAATGTTTAAAGTTTCATACTTTCACAAATTTTAAAGCATTTATAAGATTTATTTTTTTTATACACATCTTATTAATACTTAGTTAATATCTTAATATTATACAAGCAGACCTGTGCAAAATTTTTGCATTTCAATTTTTTTTTCTTTTTTCTTATTTGCCTTTAAGATTTGAAACTCATAAATCTTACACCAATTTCTCCACCCAATCTGAATTTTAATTCATCAAAAGCGAAACTTTTTTTTAGAATATTGTGGAATGCAATGCTAATGATAGTTGAACCAAAATCACTTAAACAAAGGTTTCAAAATAAAATTCATGTTTGATGAATCACGTGAACTAAATTATAATATCAATTTATGTAATACTACATAAAGCCAAACATTATATAAAAACAAAATGAAAATATATTAAATTGTTTTATGATTAAATAAGATTAATACTGAAATATAAATAAATCAAAATATAAATTTTAAAAATGAAAGTCACGTACATAAATTTACTAAAAGCATAAGAAGATAAGATGAAGAGGGGAAAAAAATGTAAAATAACTAAATAAATCCATCTGCTTCCCTCTCCTCTCATCCCACTCCTTTGAAGTTTTTCTTCGTGAACTGACTTTATTGGGTATTTTCCAAAATTCTATGCTATCAATGGCATGAGTAGAGATAAGGTTATCAATAGAAAGAAAAAACTGGAAGCATTTTATCATATTATTGAATTGGGAAAAAATTCTTGCTGATCTTTTGTCGTTTTTCAATTAAATTTTCCTTTTATTTCTAACAAATTTTTTTAAACAAAATATGTGTCATTATAGGTGACCTTTTACCATTTTTAATGGTTCTACACATACTGAAACCAATGCTCATTAGAGGGCACAAGATCTGGGATATATGGTGGATGCATGAAAACTTCCAATCAAAGATCTCTGTTTTTTTTCCTCTGGTCATTAAAGATGTTTGCGGTCTTGCATTGTCATGATGGAACACAAAACCCTTTCTATTAATCGATTCTGGCCATCTTTTTCGAATTGCTAGCTGCAATCTGGTTAATTGTTGACAGTAGATATCATAATCAATTGATTGACCTGGTGGGAGCAGCTCCTAATTAACAATTCTTTTCCAGTCCCACCAAATACTGAGCATAACTTTCCTTGGTGACAAATTTAACTCTGTAACAGTTTGCAATGATTATCTTGCTGTGATCTTTTTCTCATACTGTTGTTGTATGTGGTTCATTTTTATCCCCCTGTAATCATTCACTTCAAAAATGGATCGATTTCATTGCATTTTAGTAGCAATTCGCAAATGGAAACTCAATTTTTTGTTTGCGATAATTCATGTAGTACCCAAACATTGAGCTTCGTTTTGTATCAAAATCAAGCCTTACTCGAATGATTTAAAAGTATTTTGTGTTCTATATTCAGTTCCTCAGCAAAGTTCCAGTTGCTTATATGTCAGTCTTGCTTAACTTTTTGCATGATTTCATCAACTTTTTCAACCACGGTCTAGCCAGAGGAAGGTGCATCTTTGACATTGAGAGAGGTTTAAATTTCCAGAATGAAAGCAAGTGAGCACAAATTTTCTTGACTGCTTGCATTACATTCTTCCCTTTTTGGGAATAGAATTTCAAAATGTATTGAATTCTTTCTTTATTTGCACTCTTATTTTAAACGGTATAAATTTTGATAAGGACAAATTGCGATACTGTCTGCATAGAAGTGTAGTTTAAATTGTCACCTTACAAATGCACATAAGTATGTGCTCATTGGATTAGTTTTTCTCAATACATGCCACCTAATGCCATTTAGTGTAGAAAATCAGTAAGAACTTTTTCTCAACGCTATATTATAGAAATATTGCAATTTTTTTTGTGATCTAATTTATACAGCTTTTAAGCAGCTAAGTTTAAAAAGCATTTTCTTGAAACTATATAAATACATAAGTAGAAAGAGAAGAGGAGTAAATGATAGAGGAATTCAGTATAATCTGAGCTCATGTAATATGGTTGCCTGGTCGCCATTGGTGACTAATATATTTTAGCTGGCAATTATGTTTTCAACAAAAACTCAATATTTTTGTGAAAAAATTGGGCCTAGAATCAAATGCCAAAACCTGTGCTAAACTGCAGTGTAGTTGGTATCAATTTGTGTAAGAGACAAGTAGAAGGAAAACAGCTACTCTTGGTTATTTGTGTGTGTTTCGTACACTTTCATGTTGAATCAATATACCAAAAGGGAATTTACACTGCATTCGACTGTGTCTATTTCACAACCCAGTCTTGAATTGATGCAGTTTAGAATGTTTTTGTTTGCACATGCTTTGCAACACAGTGCTGAATCGTTGGTCCAGTGTAAGGATGTATCGAGGCTATCAGTGTATTTGTTTAGAGGAAATAATAAAGCTGGTTTGAGGATGTTAGATTTAAACAAGTGTTTCTTCATGTATAATCCAGTCCTAGTTAGTATTTGATTTTTATACACATAATTTCTATATTCAAGTAAATTTCAAAATTGGAAAAATTAAATGAATAAATAGAAGGGGGGGGGGATTTCTTATAGGCTACCAAAACTTTCACTGGCGACGAGTCTTTTCCAAATTCCTGAGTATAATGCTGCTTAAGAAATATTTCCTTTTAGATAGAGTTGTATATCTTATAGCTTTTTATCCCTGGTAGCACTTAAAGAAAGAGAAATTTGCATATATTCTTTCGTGATTTACGCAAAGATAAATACACAGAAAAACAAACCTTTTTATTCATTTAATAAAGACTTCCTTAGTTAATCTGTCAATTAAATATTTAACTTTTAAAAATTTATTTATTATTGCTAAGTGAAAAAAATATCCAGAATTGCATTTTTTTTTTTTTTTTTTTTTTTTTAAATGCTGATTTAATTTAGAAAATTAATGCTCATAAATATTGCTAAAATTATGCAAGTTTTATTCTGAAAACATGTTCTACATAATTTTTTGTTTATTTTAAAATTATATTACTTTTTTTAAACGTAAGCATAATAGTCAGGGATGAGATTTTTCAGCTTTTCAGCTGATTTCAGCTTTTTTGTACATTTAGCTTTTCAAATTTTTAAATTTTTTTCCAGCTTTTTTTTATGTTTCTGATGTGCATTTGTTCTTTTTTTATACATTTAAGGTTAAAATAAATATTTATTACTCTAATATAATAGATTTTGTCATCAAAATTCTAATATTTAATTTCAACGTCTTATCTTTGCGTACAGTTTCAGCTTTTTTGTAATTTTGCTAATCTCATCCCTGTAGACTATTTAAAATCTGATTTTATATATGTTTATTGTAAATATTGCAAATAAGAGTTATTAGTCTGTGTAAATAACATGTAAATATTATGTAAAATAAAGAAAATAATGCAAAATTATGTTTTTTTTTTTTTTTTTAATAACTTGTTACATTATATAAATATTACTTCATAATCTTATTCTTGTGATTCATCCTTGAGAATGATTAAAAAATGTATATATTTTAAATGAATTATGCTATGAACAATAAATTCTTAGCTGTAAAAAAAAAAAAAAAAAAAAATTATAACTCTTAGAAGTTAGAAAGTTATTCATTCTTAATACTGAACTTCTTATTTTAAAATAAAATCAGTCAGTCTTTATATTAAATAATGAAAATTTTGCAAGCTAATATCTCCAGTACTAATAATTTGACGTATACAGTGTTTACACTAAAAATTAAGTTTAGAGTTCTTTTCAAAAACTATAACATCTGTACTGTGTAAGATATATATATATATTTAAAGCTTTAATAAGAATGGCCAATTTTCGTTTAAGTATCATCCCTGTGGCAGAATTTTTTCCTGCTTTCTGCGACAAACCACACTAGAGCTAATTTCTTTCTGCATGACGATATTATGAAAAAAATAGAAAAATATAGAAGAAAACTATTTTTAAAAGTATGAAAAATAAATAAGGCCAAACAAAATATAGATTCTGAGAGCAACAATATTCTTGACGTACACCATCAGCCAAGCGGTTCTACGCTCAAAACTGGTTGATGGGAAGTGCTGGGTTTGATCCCAGATCACACTCATTGATGTTCAAAGTTGTCCGTGGTTTTCTCTGAAACTCACGTAAATACAGGCTGACTTTTTAGAAATACCCCCAGGGCATTCCACCTATAGGACTAGGATCCTAGCGTAGTCAATCAGCTTGAAACCCTATTAGCTGACTAAACTTGTTTAATTGCAGTTCATTTCTGTAAAAGGCTGTTATTTACTGCTAATCTGTACTTTTTTGAAGTTGATTAATGAAATGTGTGTTAAATTTACAGCCAATTACTGATATATGGATTCATCAAAATTTTATGCTGAGTAACCCATTAACTACTTAAATATGTTATTTTTACTGCTGGTTATTTGATAAAATTCACACTTTTTTTAAAGCTCATTATGGAAATTTGCAAAATTTTTATGGTCGATAGCTGAAATACATAATTATTTCACTACAAATTTACCAGATCTACATTGAATTGCGAATAATTATCATAATTTTACCACTAATTTATATTAATTCATGCTTTTTTCAAAAGTTGATTCCTGAAATTCACAATATTTTAGCAGTCACTTACCAAAATATGCAGTTATTTGGTTGCTAATTGATGAAATCTGTGCCCTTTTCAAAGCTGAAACCCGAAATACTAAAAATCTTAGCCAGTAACTGATGAAATTTGCACTTTTTTCAAAGCCAATTTATGCAATACTTTTGCATCTATATCTGAAATTAAAAATAAAAGACTATTTCCCTGCTAATTGTCAAAATTTAAAATTTAATCGCAATTAAACTATTATTTTCTTGCTAATCAATAATAATAACGCTTTTTTTCAAAGCTGATTTCTGAAACACGCGATTATGGGGTCAAAAACATGCTATTATTTAGCTACTAAACGATGAAAATTGCATTATTTTCAAAGCTGAATCCCAATTACTCAACAATTTCCCGCTAATCAATGAAATTTGCTCTTTAAAAAAAAAAAGCTGAATCTCGAAATATACAATAATTTTGCAGTAGCTTTCGGAATTATGGGATAATAGTCAAATAAAAAGGAAATATGATGATACTCCCTGCTAATAGCAAAAAATTTGCGATTAATATATTATTATTTAGCTGTTAATCGTTAAGGTCGCATTTACTTGCTGATTTTTGTAAATCATAGTATTTTTGTAGCCGATGAATAGAAATATGAATCATTTGATCGTAAATTATCAGAATTAATTGCTGAAATAGGCTTTATTTCAATGGTAATCGGTGAAATTTTTGTTTTTTTCAAAGATGATTTGCAATATACGCAATAATTTTGTGGCCATTTACTGAAACACGGAATTATTTTATTGCTAATTATTAAAATTTACATAATTGCAACTATTGCTAAAATAGGTGTTATTTTGCTAAAAATATGCAATTATTTAGACACCACAATTCATCATTATTCAATTACTGAATTTGCGGTTGATTTTTAAATGCGTAATTTTCTTGTGTGATTTTTGTGAAGAATTGTTTTAAAGCCACTGATTTTTATGAAAATCTCCATTTCAAATCTGAAAATTTCTCAGAATTGCCCCTGCACTATAAAAATTGAGTTATCACATATTCAATTATCCCAACAAATGCTACAGAAAACATTCTTTTTCCAACGGTAAATACTTTGTCATTAAAGTTCAGAGTTTTTCCTCGATTTTCCCTGAAACTCATATAAATGCAGACTGAAACACCTTAGTAAATTTCCCACGCAGGCCACTTCATCCGTTTAAGTTGAATTTTCCCATGATTTTCTCCAAAACTCAAGTGAATACAGACTAACACACTTTGGAAAGTCTCCTCTCTGTCCTAGAACCCTTGCATAGTCAATGGACTTAACACCTACACCACATCACTATCGTTAAAGTTCTATAGCTTAAAATACATTACATCAATAAATATCTGAAAGGCAATTATTTTAAGTTTTATTTTTTGAAGATAAGTGAACTCTTAAAAGTGTTTAAGTGAAAATCAAAACACTGCATAATTATAGCTTTCCCATTCTTCCTGCATCCCTTTCAGCTTTCGATTCAAATTAAACATAGCTTCAGTGGCACACCCAGAATTGCTGTCTGGAGGGGGCTGAAGAATATTTGGGTCTTGTAGTACTGTAAATAGGTTTAAGGATATATACGCACACATACATATAGTAAAGAATCTGCTTTAAGTATTTCTTTTGAAATAAGTAAACGAATGAATGAAATCGAATTTAAGTTGAATAGTGCAATCAAGGAATTTATATCAGTATATAACCTGGTAAGTTACAGTAGTTCGGTCAGTTGCAGTTGGCACTGAGCTTGTAAACAAAGTTGTCTGTTCATCTATGATTTAAAAAAATATATCGTGTACAATATGACAAGCTAGTGAACACAAAATGTGTCCGAAATAAAATGCCCTCTCCCCCCCCCCCATATTTCTATTGCAAATAAAATTTGATCAAATTTAATACTCTTTTGCGTTGCTTCACATGCATATGCAGTAATACTTAAATAATTAAGAAATTATAATTATAGCCAAATAAAAGTTACAGTTGTGATATGTAGGAATTATAACAGAATTTCAGTGTAAATTTTTACATGGCTATTTTTATTTGATTATCTGGAGTATTGGGGTGATGCTTCTAGGTTTGGTTAACAGAAACAAGTCGGGCGCGTAGTCTTCGTGGGTGTTAGTCAACACAGCAAGCAGAGGGCAGAAAGAACCTCTTAATATCCTAAAACATTAATTCTATTCTAATATATATTACTTAGAATTTTAATTTGTTCAGTTAGCAAATATTTCAAGCGTTACCTTTCTGAGTTCATTACAGGATATTGTATTCCAGTATAATATTTATATATATTATGAAATTTCTATTTTTATAACAGGAAAAAATTGCATTATCCAAAAATGGAGCTTAGATCTCAGTGACATCAGAGGCAAATATGAAACTGTGCATGGACCCTACTGTATGTTCTACATACCATGATTAAAAAAAAAAAATAATAATAAGTGACCCCATCCTCAGAAGCATCTGTAAAATATCTTAACATATTATTATCGGGGTATTTTCCTATTTTGAACAGTAAATTACGCCTTTTGGCATTCCTCTAAATCGTTATATTTTTAGAGAAATAATTTTGGGTATGTGAGATTTCACTAGCATGTATATGTGCTAGTGGCATATAAAGAGTTTAATGAATATGCAAATTTCATTTTTAATTTAAAATATTGTTTTAGAGGAATGACTCGAGAGCAGGGCTAATTTTTATTTTATATCAAACGAGAATTTTCATTTGCCGATGCGAATGTGTTAATTTTGCCCAAGGACAAAACAAACTTTCACAAAGATGCTATAAATATTCATGAATTAAAATATAAAATTGTATGAGCCTGGTATCCCATTTTTCTGACAAATACATCCCTGCTTACTTCCACATCAGATTGCTTCTTCTGCCTGACTTTTTAGATACTCCCTCTATTTCATGATAACAGTATATGCTTTAGGGCCTTAGAAGCAGATTCCTAAAAATTGCAATGGAATGTCTAGGGTATCTTTCAGATAAAAAACAAAAGAACTAGTTCATTGTTTTTGTGTTTGAATGTAAAAATGTAAAAATTTCCTAACATTTAATGTATAATTTATAAACTTTATTTTTGCTTACAATAACAGTGTTTGAATAATATTTTTTTCATGCATTTTTTACCATGTCAGCTGGTTCTGGAGGGGGCTTGAGCCCCCTAAGCCCCCTCCGTGGGTGCGCCACTGCATAGCTTCAGTTAATGTAAACAAATATTTCTTTCCATCCTCAGTCAGTAAATTTGATTACGCAATGCCTCACATATGATTATTTTTTCTATTTATTTATGCGTATTGTGTGATGATTTGTGTAGTTCTCAGTTGAATTATAAAAGTAATTGATTTGTACTGTTTGCAAGAGACATTGAAGAATTTCAATAGATAAGGAAAAGAGAAAAAAAATCCAGGAATATTTTTCATGCAGTAGCTGTTCGAAAAGCAAAATCGGAAGTTCATGAGGATTGGACCACAATCTCTCTCTAGATGCAAGAAAAAAAAAAAAAAAAAAAAAAAAAAAAAAAAAAAAGGGGGGAAAAAACCCCTGGGGTACCTTTCTGCAGAAACGAAACTTAATCTGCAGAACAGTTTTAGCACAGGCTATTGCACTGAATATTTTTTACTTTCAAATTTTTTGTTTCCTAAAATAAAAAATTTTTTCTGAAAAGACCCAGTGCCGTTCTGCAACAATGTCGCCATGTAGCTGCAATTGGGGAGTATCATTACGACAAGTCTGCTTTGCATTTTATTTGACAACAGATTCATTGCTTTATTGCATGTAGATATTACAAATTATGGAAATAAAAAATAGGGCCATTTCAATGTGTTAAAACTTTATGTTCTTTTTGTTTTAACACATTATTGAAATTGAAGTACTTAAAGGATACTTATTTTAATTAATTATTATTTTGCTTTGTATTTTATTTACTAATAGATTTTTTCTTTTATTGCATATAGTGATTACAAATTATCAAAAAAAAAGTTTATATATTTTTTATTATGTTAAAATTTTATGCTTTCTTTTTGTTTTAACACATTACTGAAATTGAAGTACTTACTAGAAAAGTCCCGTGTTCATTTTCGATTGGCTTTAAAAAATTATAAAAATTGGTTTACATTGCACTTAATTCATGACAAATCTTTTAGTTGCTGACTCTCAACAGAAAAACCACAAAAAGAAATAAAGAAATAAGAGCCACATTTCACTACATTAAATATGAAAAAAAGTCATAGTCAAATTACATTATCCCTCATTCATTAATGAGTATATTGAGCAGATTTAATTTTAAAAATGGGATGTCATGCCTTTATCATATGTGGCACAGTTTTGCCTCTTTCCGTGTCACCTTTGGAGGAATGATATAAGAGGAGTTGGCATATGGCGTATCAGCATGCAGATCAAATGAAGTTAACTGTTGCCTACTCAAAATGGCTGCCACAGGAGCCTTTATTGAGTCTACCAAAAAATCGTCTGGTACAGTGTTATTTATTTGACAGTTTTGAGATCTATAGTTACAATAACTTTCATCTTGAATGATCCATATTACATAATTTCACAATAACAATGCTGAATTTCTGATATAACTGTATTAATGTCTTCTACAGTTACAATTTTTCAAAATAGTAACTGTATGCATTTTAAGTCAATTGGAGTGTAAAGGTTGATATTTTTTTTTTTTTTTTTTTTTTTTTTTTTTATTTACCAACTGATGTAATATCATCAAAATAATATCAACCTTTACACTCCAACTGACTTAAAATGAATATTCACGGTTGATGAATTCATGAATAAATATTTCTAAATTGAAATTTCGTGGTCTATGGAGTTGTGTTGCGATTAATATTGTCACTTGATACAGCTGCGTTTGCAGACTCGGTAACTTGGCTAACGAATATTATGTGAGAAATGCCTAGCTGGTTGTCAGTCAGGGTAGCTCAGTGGTACAGTATCCGTGTATTAAGCGGAGGTGCCCGTGTTCGATTCCCGGCTCTGGTATTTTTCACATAGTTGGTAAATAATAATATAAAAAAAATCAACCTTTACACTCCAATTGACTTAAAATGAATATTCACGGTTGATGAATTCACGAATAAATATTTCTAAATAATAACTGTATGTTTTTATAGACATGACATCTCCTCTTATATTATCTTATCTCCCACTCCATTTATATAGCAATTTCATTTTAACTGATAGTGGGAACATACTGCAGAAGATTGCAATATAACTAAAGTGATAGGAGAATTGGGGAAAAACGGCAGAACTGTACTATGTATGTTTTATATTGTATTTATTTAATGTAATTTAAATATTGCATAGGTTAAAGTGGGCTTGTAAAACTTTAACAGTACTGTGAAAACATACATACAGTTCCAAACATACTGAAAGTTTGCAGGGCAACTTCAATAAGCTTTTTATATTTTTGATGATGAAGATTCTTATAAAACTTTTATAAACTGCATTGTCTATGACTGTTTTTGTAAATACTTGAATGTTGTGGTTTAATTTCCATTTGCAAATGAATTGGTACATCTTCTGGATCAACGGAAAATGGCTCTTCAATTAACTTAATTGAATTTATTCCTCTTTCGTTAAAGAAAACCTTTCATCAAATTTTTCTATTAAAACATTGATTTGATTTTCATATTCTTTTCCTAATATCCTGTGCTTTATTTGAGGAATATACTTAACACATTTGGAAAAGTAGCTAATTTCATTTTTCAGTAGTTGAATTTTGAGAAGTTTCAATTTTATCTTGAAAGCCTTCAACAGTCACAGTGTTTACAAAAACAGTCATAAACATTTCAAATATAAGTTTGTTTTCCCTGAAGTTGAACATTAAAGTCATTTAAATATATCAATGTGTAGTTAAAAAAAGGAACAGATAATTTCAGGTCTCTATAAGGTTTGGAAATCCCTTTTGTTCATTTTCTAGCAATTTTATTAGTTCTTTCAAAGCAAGGAAACGGTTAAGCACTCTTCCACGATTTAACCAATTCACTTTTGCATGATATAATAAGTTGCTGTAGAGTGTATCTCTTGACTTCATTCCACTGGATTTTTTTCTTTTGTGGTTACGTCAAAGACACAGTTTACTCAAGGATGATCTGTGAAGTTGAAGATATTAGTACCTCAATTACTGCTGCTATTGCTACTATGAAAATGCTACAGCCAACATGGCTGGAAATGGACTGCACCAGGTCTATTAAGGAAGCCCACATAAGCTGTATGAATACCATTTTCTAATTTTACATTTTCTTATGCTTTTTAACTTTCTATTAAGTATAGCAACATCTCAAAATTACGGACATTTGATTTGCCCTGTAATATTAATTAGTGTCTGTAAATACTACTTGCAACAGTTTTTCAAAGCCCTATCTAGTGAGAAGCTCAAATCTATAGCAATGCTCTTTTAAAAAAGGAAATTTGAAAGTTTACCTTCTAAATTACTTTCTTTGCTTTACTTAAGGGTTTTCCCTAAATTTTAGAACATGTTTATAAATTGCCTTGACTCTTGCTAAATATTGTATATTTTCACTGACCTTTCATGACTTTCCAGGTTGCTGGGAGCTCTGTAAAATATACTAGTAAACTACAAAAGACATTACTAAATTTCTATTATAGAACATTTTATTTCTTGTTTTACACTGAAAAATAAGGGAAAAAAAAATCATGAAATCAGTCATATGAAGCAAAAAATTCTGAAATTAGAAAAAAAGTCCTACACACAATCACCTTTGCAAAATATAGTGCTATTGTTGGTATGTCAAGAAGCTTTTTTCAATACATTAGTATTGCATCAATTTTACTAAATGTATTTGCAAATAATAATGATTAGTTAAAACATAATTTGGCTTAATTTAAAGAAAGAAATTTCTAGGAAGTTGAAAAGTAGCATTTTAATCATTAGCTGATTTTGTATGGGTTGTAAGTCTCAATAATTTTAAAATAATGTAAAAGAAATATTTTATTTATATAACTAAAAATAAAAGATGGTTACATGCATAAATGTACATGTTTTTTGTTAATTTAAAGCATTTGTTAAAATATCTATAAACTAATGAAAACAGTATCCACTTTTAATCAAGTGATAGAATGACCTTGCCAGCAGATTTTTTTTCTTCAACATGTTTTAAAGCTTCATTCACCTGCAAAAGTTAATAATAATTTGCTTGATGAAATGATAAATAACAATGTTTAAATAATACATACCATTTAAAAATTTATTCATTTTCAATGAATAAAACTAATAAAAGTAAAATATAATAAAAGTAAAATTAATAAAAGTAAAAAAAATAAATTAATTTTATATATATATATAAATTGATAATCAGGCTACTCAAGATTACTCGTTTAAATTTTGGTGGTTTCCTGAATCAATAAAATAGAATAGTCTTAAAAGTACATTAATCACTGTAACTGCACTTATAAAATTTATATGGGACATAGATTTTTCATTACAAAAGAGACTAGAAGTGTTTCATGTACCGTAAATCATTAAATGCCAACTTCTATAAGTGTCCTAGATGCTTTATGTTCATAGGCAATCACTATAATAAGATTGTATGCTTTATATTCATAAATATTAAAAATGCAGCAATCAATATTTTAATTAAAACTGTAAATTAATTTTTTTTTTTTTTTAATAGTAACTTTACCTCTGATAATATGATTCAAGTGAAATTTCTAACATTTGTAATAATGAAAAATTAAGTAAATCACCAAATCTGTCAAAATCTTAGAAGCTAGGGGGTGAAAAAACACAACATATGTATATATATATATATATATAATAAAGATGATCTATTAAGCATAGTAGAAGCCAAGCAACAGATAGATCACTGAAACACCAATGACCAATAAGATAAAAAAAAAAAAAAAAAAAAAAATCAGTGGATGAAATACACTAATGTAAAGAAACCAGATCTATTAATTAACAGCCTGCAAAACAAACGAATCAATAAAGTAAAACAACAAATCTTAACTTAAAACCATAAACTTATCAAAATTAATGAAAAAACAAACTAAGAAACACAAGGTAGGAAGAAGGAGGCAGGCGGCAAGACTTGTGACTTGCCTGTGGGGTTACACTAGTTTTATGCCGGCAACACTCCCCCAGCCTGCCACAACCAGAACAGGAACCATATGGATTAAAAATGCAAATTTCAAAGCAGATGAACCACAATGAAACCACGAAGCCACAATGAAATTCAACGATTGATCACATTGTGTTTAACAGTATAATTAGAACATTAAATATAGTTGACAACTCAAAAAGGAAAAAACTGAAATTTTAATGGAAAATGAAAGTTTGCATAGTAATACAAAGCAAATGCAACAAGCCTTCTACTTTTTTCTTTTCTTTTTTTTTTTTTAATTTAATTTCACAAACCCACCCAACCATCCAGCCTTACAACACCACCCCACCTCCGTAATCAAACATCTGTCCACCCAACCGCCACCTTTTTTATTGTCTTTTATTATTTTATAATTTTTTTGTTGATATACACAAGAGTGTACACAGCTTTTTTTTTTTTTTGTACTGACAGGGACATGGTTAAGGATATAAAATAGAAAATACAAAGTTTTTAGGAAAACCCATTTTAGCAGTGGCTGTGATCAGTTTATTAATATTCTTGTTTTTAAACTTTGCAGAGCATAAATTATTAATTCGAAATAAACGGTTAATGATGATGTTTCTAAATACCGAAAGATGCAGACATGAATTAAAATGTGTAAATAAGTTTACATTAAAACAAAAATCTTGCCGTTTGTCATAGATATCTGTGTAAAGTTTATTACCAACAATGATTATTTTGAGATCTAAAAAGTTAATAGATTGATTAGTCAGAGTATTTTGAGTTAGCTTTAAATTAGGTAGATAATTGAAGGAAAAGCCATTTTGTGAGTTCTTGTTGAGATAAAATACAATAATATCATCGATGTAACGATAAAATCGAACATCATCATTGCAAATTTGCTTTTCATAGTAATAAAGATAGAGATCTGCCAAAATACTGGAGCTACAACCTCCTTGTGGAATGCCTAATTGTTGCAAATAGATATCATTGTTGTTGAAGATATAATTATTATGGATAACAAAGTTAAGAAGTGTTTTAAATTTTTCTTCTTTAAAATTGTAAGGAAGATTAATTTGAGCTTTATATTCTTGAAAAAGACTGTAAATGATATTACTAAGATCTGATAACTCAATATTATTGAAAAGATCTTGAAAGTCAAAAGTCATAATATTGTCTATTGAATCGAGCGATTTGATGTATTGAATTAATTGAAAGCTATTTTTAAGACAGTGTAAATTATCAACTTTGCAAGTACATTTGTAAATTTGTTTTAGAATATCCAGTAGAGCTTTATTAGCATTGTTGTTATAAGTGTTACACCCAACAGTGACAGTGCGAAATTTAATTGGAGATTTGTGAAACTTAGGTATGAGAACTATATAAGGATAATTAAAGTTATTGAAGGGAAGTTGAAGTAGTTTATAGTAATTATGTATTTTTCGGTTATTAATAATAAGGTTATTATTAGTTAAACTGAAGATGTTACTATTATTGATTGAAGAGTTTAAAATAGAGAGATAGTAGGATTTACAAATAATGGCATAATTATTAGGTAATTTGTCAACATAAGTGATCACAAAGTCATCCTGTAGTGATTTGATTGAGTTAAGAAGTACAGATTTTTTAAATAACACCAGATTTGAAGAATTGATAAATAGTGCATTTTTGATTTTTTGTAACACTAAAACTTTCCATTGAGTGAAGTAGGCAATAGGTTTATTATGAGTAATAGATATTTTATAAATAAATAAATCTAGGTCATAAGAAAACTGTTGTAAGATTTGTGGAATGCTAGTTTTAACTGGAAGTCTAAATTTGGTGCCATATTTCATGAATTTTTTTAATTGATAATTGTCAATAATATTGAGATTACCTGTGATAATGTGTCCATGGTCTCTGTCAATAAATTTTGAGAAAGAAGGATCATTGCATTTACAGGTTACAGTGTTAGTAAAAGAGGTAGACTTAGATACAGAATTATAATTGAATATCTTTCTTCCAAGAGGAAGAGGATATTTGAAGGTACGAGATAGATTTAAATCATTAATCAGAAACATACATTCTTTGTCATTAATGATAGACGTAATGTTAATACTGTTCAATATTTGATTTGTAAAATTCACAATTAATTGAGTATTTGTTTTAAATTTGTTGGGCTTTTTATTAATTTTTAAATTAAATTGTTTGATTTTGTACATTATAATATCATAAAAAATGTCTGAAAAATGTTTATTATAGGATTGGCTTTGAAAGACATTCAGAAAGTTTACTAAGTATTTCTTTTTAATTGCAAAAATAAATTTTCGAATAATGAACCAGTTATAGTTAGATAAGTAATTAGTCTGTAGATCTGAAATGAGTTTAATAATGGCACTTTTAGAAAAGATTAAATCGGTTTTTTTACTACCTCGTTTAGTTCTAGAAGTTTTATTGTTAATTTTGTGATTGAGTTGTGCATAAATAGTCGAATAATCATGTAGAGGGTTGATGTTAGAATATACTTTAATAGTTTTACTAAAGTATTCGGAATTTAGGCCATATGGATAAACTGTATTATAATATTGCATAAATTTTAATTCAAGAAATAGACGCTCACTTTTATTATATATATAATAATGATTTATTAAGTGTAGTAGAAGCCAAGCAACAGATACAAGATCACTGAAACCACATAGACCAATAAAAATGAAAAATTTCTTTGAGTAGGAGAAGCTCAGAAAGGTGAAAAAATTCATCAGGGGATGAAATGCACATATTTAAAGAAACCAAATTTATTAATTAACAGCCTGCATAACAAATGAAACAATAAACCAATTCAACAAAATCTTAACAGAAAAACATAAACTAAATCAAAATTTATGTTAAACTAATTTAAGAAACTTAAGGAAGGAAGGAGGCAGGCGGCAAGACTTGTGACTTGCCTGTGGGGTTAAACTAGTTTCACGCCAGCAACACTTCCCCAGCCTGCCAAGACCAGAATAGGAGTCATATGGATTGGAAAAAGCAAAATTTCATAGCAGATAAAGAATAATGATACTATGAAGCAACAATGAAATTTATAGATTGATTACTATGCGTTTAATAGTATGATTAGGTTTTTAAGAATAGTTGACAACTCAACAATGAAGAAACTGAAAATTTAATGGATAAAGAAAGATTGCAAATTAATACGAAGTAAATGCAACAAGCCTTCTGCCTTCTTTTTTTTTTTTTTTTTAAATTTAATTTCACAATTCCACCCAACCATCCAGGTAAACACCACCACCCATCCTTCGTAATCAAACATCTGCCCACCCAACCACCACCTTTTTTGTCTTTTATAATTTTTTTGTTGAGTTACACTAATGTGTACACTTTTTTTTTTTTTAACGTACTGACAGAGACATGGTTATGGATATAAAATAGAAAATGCAAAGTTTTTAGGAAAACCCATTTTAGCAGTGGCTGTGATCAGTTTAATTAATATTCTTGTTTTTATACTTCGGAGAGCATAAATTATTAATTCGAAATAAATGGTTAATGATGATGTTTCTAAATACCGAAAGATGTAGACAGGAATTAAAATGTGTAAATAAGTTTACTTTAAATCTAAAATCTTGCCGTTTGTCATAGATATCTGTGTAAATTTTATTACCATCAAAGATGATTTTTAGATCTAAAAAGTTAATTGATTGATTAGTTAGAGTATTTTGAGTTAGCTTTAAGTGAGATGTATAATTTAAGGAAAAGTCATTTTGTGATTTCTTGTTAAGATAAAATACAATATCATGTATGTAACTATAAAGCCGGACATCATCATAACAAAATTGCTTTTCATAATAATAAAGATAGAGATCTGCCATAATACTGGAGCTACTACCTCCTTGTGGGATTCCTACTTGTTGCAAATAGATGTTGTTGTGGAAGATATAATTATTATGGATAACAACGTTAAGAAGTGTTTTGAAATTTTCTGCTTTAAAATTGCGAGGAAGATTAATTTGAGTTTTATATTCGTGAAAAAGACTGTAAATGATATTACTAAGATCTGATAACTCAATATTATTGAAAAGATCTTGAAGGTAAAAAAAGTCATAATATTGTCTATTGAATCGAGCGATTTAATGTATTGAATTAATTGAAAGCTATTTTTAAGACAGTGTAAATTATCAACTTTGCAAGTACAATTGTAAATTTGTTTTAGAATATCCAGTAGAGTTTTATTAGCATTGTTGTTATAAGTGTTACAGCCAATAGTGACAGTGCGAAATTTAATTGGAGATTTGTGAAACTTAGGTATAAGAGCTATGATAGATGTAATGTTAATACTATTCAATATTTGATTTGTAAAAGTCACAATTAATTGAGTATTGGTTTTAATTTTGTTGGGCTTTTAATTAATTTTTAAATTAAATTGTTTGATTTTGTACATTATAATATCATAAAAAATGTCTGAAAAATGTTTATTATATGATTGGCTTTGAAAAACATTCAGAAAAATCACTAAGTATTTCTTTTTAATTGCAAAAATAAATTTTCGAATAATGAACCAGTTACAGTTAGATAAGTAATTAGTCTGTAGATCTGAAATAAGTTTAAGAATGGCACTTTTAGAAAATATTAAATCTGTTTTTTTATTACCTCTTTTAGTTCTAGAAGTTTTATTGTTAATTTTGTGATTGAGTTGTGCATAAATAGTCGAATAATCAAGAAAATGGTTGATGTTAGAATATACTTTAACAATTTTATCAAAGCATTCAGAATTTAGACCGTATGGATAAATAGTATTGTAATATTGCATAAATTTTTATTCTAGAAATAGACGCGCACTTATATTTTTCTGAATTTTGATAATCTCTATGGTACATGAATTAAAATTATATAATTTAAAGTGTTGTAGTTCTATAGTTGATTTAGAAGGTGCTGCAGAAGATGAAAGGTTTTTTGAATCAGAGCGATGCTGGTTAATTTGTAGATGTAAAGGTGTGGATGTTTCACCAATATAACTGAGTTTACAAAGTCCACAACTGATTTTATAAATAACATTGTATGCCTGACAAAATGGAACCAAAGAGTGATCATTATTTAATTGTGTGTGAGAGGCCATAGGGCAAGTTTTACAGCAATTAGAACCACATGTTTGAAATTTAAGTAAAGGAGGAGGAGAAGATAGGTAACAGGTTGTCGATCGAAGAATATCCCTATAAATATTCTTGTAGCGGGCACAATACTGCTGTACATCTAAGTATTTTTTGCCAGGATCTAAAAATTTACTAATTATAGTCATTGTAGAGGATTAATAATGTTTTCAAATAATCATAAATTAAATTCAAGCAACTAATAATATTAGCAAGAATTTAGAACACAAAGCAAGTAAATATTTACATTATTTTTACATTGAAAGTTTGCTTAACCAAATTCAATAACTTAATTAAGTTGATTCTTGATTAATAAAGTATCTAGATTAATGATAAGGAAAAATATTATTTGCATATTTACACAAAACATCCCATAACTAAAACTATTAATTTGATTCCAATTACAAATTAAATACGGCCCATTTTTTAAAGTAAAGTAAAGAAAACAAACCATCACATAAGTTCACAAAATGTCAGGCATAAAATGTTAAAAAAAAAAAAAAAAATGAATAAAAAAATAAAAACATATTCGACTACTCATACACAACATATTTTAAATCATGATTTGAGATGGAACTTTTTATTTTTAATGAAATTCTAAATTAATTTATCCAATTAAAGAATAGAATCTTAAAGTAAGTTGCCAACTATACAGTTATTTTTAAATGATCCAGATCCACTGACAAAATACACTATCACAAAACTTCACAACACTACAAGAATACATAATTTAAATAATTAAATAGTAAATAACATATTGAAAAAATAAAATAGTAAATAACATTTTGATTAAATTAGAGAAATAATACATGTATATATATAAACATAAAATGAAATAATGCATGCATTATTTTTTTTATATAGTAACTTTTTAACTATTTATACGCCTAACATGCCTTCATTTTAAATACTAATGGTTAATAGCTTTTTCAATGAAACTGATAAATTTGAGTAGTTCTTCATATGTTTTACAATGTTCTATATGTATGTTCTCAAATTTATCATAAGTAAATTTTGTAGTTGATTCCAGATCAGCTTATTTTAAATTTTATTGCATTCACATAAGAAAACACAGGGATGGAAATTCGTTTTTTCTTAGAATAGATGTTCCCTATCAACATTTATAGACAGAAGTGAAATCTTTTTAGGAGGGTGGAAAAAAATATCATTAAAAACTATATTTGCTTGCAATGTCTCAACTGATAAGTTCACCCTCTAGATTTATCGCTATCAAGAAAAAATAAGTGAAAAAATATGGAGATTTAATTTATTAATTTAAAAGAAAATTAGACTCTTGAAATTTAATTGCCATGTCTGTAATTTTAGTTGCCATGGCAACCTGGTGACTAGGATTTTTCAAAACATGTCTTAGAGTTATAGTTTTTTCTTTCCATTTGTGTCTATCCTGTACTTTAACATGATGATCTTCCCTTGTATTCCATATCCAGAATGTGATATCTTCTCATAATGGCATTTATTCGTTTAAAAATAGGAAAATATTATATAATTTTCATTTTGTCATATTTGTTTTAACTAAAGTACCAGGAAGATTTATCCTTTTGTACTGTTAAGCATTTATAAATAATGAATAATCAAATATTAAAAGAACTTACATCTTTTAGTTTAAATATTTCTGCAACATGAGGATCTATAAACTCTTCTAGATACATATCTATTATTTCTTGTACAGAACTTCTGTAAGTTTCATTAACCATTTTTTGATAATGAGTTAGAGAGACTCCGATTAATGCACATGATTTGGGTAACAGCTGGCTGGTCAGTATCTGGGGTATTTTTCTAGATGAAAATCCTAGAACAACTATACAGCCTTCAGCAGAAATACTGTGAATAAAATTAATTATAATTAGAATATCTCACACGTGTAATGACCATAAAAAAAAGACATTTATAAATAGAAAAATATTCAAATTACAATTTTATAATTAAGGAATTAACAAAAAAGTTAGCTCGAAACAATATTTTGTAAAATGTCTGAATTGACTGAAGACTACTCTTAAGTACACCAAGACAAAGCTAAAATAAACATTTTATTGGCCAGTAGGGGGTCTTCACTTGTACTGGTAGTTTCAGTACAGTCGAAAAGTTCAGTTATCCCCCCCCCCCTCCCTTTTTTTTTTTAAAGTAAAGTTCAATATTGTGTGGTTGACAACTCTAGCATCATCTGTTGTAAAGTATCAGAAGCATTGAATTTTGTCACAAATATTCTGATATTTTTATTATCAATTTTCAGGGTTGGCAAGTTTCTTCCAAGGCGGAAAAAACCAGCCGGAAGAAATAGGTTTCTTCCAAGTGGAAGAAATAGAAGAAACTGTTTTTCTTAAAAATTTATCCTATAAATTGCAGATTTGTAAGATACAATAGATGCATTTATCTTATAAACAACTTTAAGTAACTTTAATTATACCTATACAAATTTAATTACATATTTAATTAATAATTATGAAATTTTTACCAAAATGAGCTTTGGTATCTGATGATCACGTTCCAAAATACTCAAAATCAAGTAAAAAAATCAATTTAAATTTAAACAGTGTAAAGTTTTATAATTTAGACAATTTTATTTCTTTAACAGGTAATAAATAATAGTTTGGATCACTTGTTTATACTTTCTGATAAAACAGCTCTTAACAAACATCCAGTTAACTAAAAGAACCAGTTTGCAATAATTACTGAATGTTATCAAAAACTTTATTTTCCTTATAGTCATATACAGTACAGTCAACTTCCTCTAATCCGCATATTTATAATCTGCAAATCCTCCTAATTCGTAATTGATTTTTTTTATGGTAAAAGAAATTTACATCTAAAAAAAATTCACATTTCTTACATTTTTACTTTTTTAAAAATTAAATATTTAGCTTAATCCTTGCTTTGAAACACAATTAGGGAGAGGGGGGGGGGGGGGAATAACATTCTTCTATTTATTATTCTGCAATTCATACAGACTAGTGCTCAAAACAAACCACTATTAGATCAATGTTTAACAAAATTAATCAGTGATGAATATTATTTCCAGACTTGCAAAAATATTTTGTTTCGTATTTTTTAAATGTTTGTTTACATTTTATAGTACCTATTATTTGAATATTCTTAAATTATTTACCATCATATATGAATGCGATAGATTAGTTTTATTAATATTGAAGAAATATTTTAATCTAAAATTTATTAGAAATCGTCTTTCTGTTTTGATGTCTATTTATGAATTAATAATAACTGACTTTGTATCTGCAAAAGAAAACTGTAAACAAAGGCAATGATCCCTAATTTGCAAATTCCTATAATCTGCACAACCTCTGGACAAAACTTTTGAGAGTTAAAGGGAGTTGACAGTAAAACGAATGAAAAGTTTTTTAGTAGTTCAATACTGCACTTTATTTTTCAACTTAAAGTAAATACAAACTATGGATTTTTTTTTTTTTTTTTTTTAAATCCTACAGAACTTGAAGGAGAGTTTAAAAGTAGGCATCTTTACTTACTGATACAGTTCACTGGGTACCAGCTTCGATTTTATACAAAAAATTGTATCCTTAAAAAAAAAAAAAGTTCAAATACTATGACTAAAAATTCCGTAATTATTATCACTTGTACTGTTTGAACGTATAATAATATTATAAGGTAGTATCTATGCAAAAAGTTCTAAAAATATTAGCATTGTAAAGTAAAAACCCCTCACCTGTATATATTTAGTGTTTGTCATCAAATAACATATATTTTTCTTAAAATACTTTTAATATAAATTGGATTATAGTTTAGATTTGAAATTATATCTATGCTTTGAGTTTATATAGTTCATAAATTTAGATTTTGAACATCTGTTTTGTCTTCTGGTTGGTTTCTTCCATTTCTTCCGGTTTCTTCCAGTTTTTCCAGTTTCTTCCACTGTCCTGGAAGAAACTGGTTTCTTCCGGAAGAAACTCAACCCTGTCAATTTTAAAAGCTAAATCAGAATGTAGCGACTGGCCTATTATAAGAAATTTTGAAAACTTTTAGCAGATAAAGTAGAAAAAGTACAGTATTTAAATGTTTACATAAATTATTAAGGGAATGATGGATAATGTAAATCTTTTATTACTATTATTTTTTAATTTTTTTTTAATTACTGGCTTAGTATTATGAAATTTTGCACATGTATACATTGAAATGCTATATTAAGTATGTTAAACTTTCTCTCAAAATATTCAAATTAAAGGCAAATACAAAATTTAAAAATGTTTAAAGTCAATTTTACATTATTATAGTTTAATAGTATAATAATGTAAAATTGAGAGAAAAAATTAAAAAAATAGTTAGGATAGAGCATTTTTTTTTTTTTTTTTTTTTCAAAGATATTTAAAATTTAATTTATTTTTTGAATTTAAAAATAGTTTTCAAGAAATTTTAATACATTTAATATTTTTATATTTCAATGCATAGATATGCATAATTTAATAATTCAAGACAGTAATATACAAAAATGATCTATAATTTTCACCCATTTTTTATTTTACTCAGTTAGTGATTTATTTATTTTTGTTATGTAAACTTGGAGCTCTAATTTCCAATCTTGAAAAGAAAAAGGAAAGAAAAGAAAGAAAGAAAAAATGCTTTCGAAGATAAAAGCAGATATGTTCAAACAGTAAAATTTGGAAAATTTCCTTTTTCAATGATATATTTAAAATATGAAGCAACAAAATCCCCATTGGATTAGAGTCCTGCATTGGGTCAGGTAAGCCGATTTTAGTCGAGTCAACTAATTTTTTTTCTCTTGCGGGCCAGGTTGACTGATTTAATTTTTGTGTGGGTCAGGTTCAGGTTGGGTTGACAATTTTTTTATTTTTTTTTTTTTTACTGCGGGTAGGGTCGACTTGAGAACATCCTTAAAAAAAAAAAAATTACTTAATAAGCAGAAATTTGTTTGCTATATCTGTACTGATAAGTATAAAGGATTTAAGTCCATATTCTTGATTTTTCAGGAGACGAAAAATAAAGTTAAACTAACTAAAAACTAATCAGAAGAATCGATTAGGAAAAAGGGATTAGGTTGATTTATATCCTTTATACCATTCAGTGATTGTCAATCTTCATTTAATAAAGGGAAAAATGTGAATTAAACATGTTATACTAAAGATTAATGCTAAATTTCTGACTTGAATCTTTTTTTACCAATGGATTTTCTGAAAGACTAAATGACATGGATTTAAATCCTTTATACCAGTCGATAGAGAATTTTTTTCTGAGTCTGACTATACACTTAACTCAAAATCGACATTTTTGGACTTAAATCCTTTATACTTATCAGTACAGATATATACCCATAACAAATATATGCTTACCCAAATTATTATAGTAAAATAAGCATCCATATCGCATAGAAACAATTCACAAAAACACATCAAATACTATTATTATTATTTAGTATACACTCCTTCTCATATTTATAAGGACACTTTATATTTTTAAATAACTAACGTAAAAATAACTGTAAACAAGATTATACTAAGTGCACTTAATATATCTAGTATTGTAAAAACCAAAACTGTTATAATTTTTTAATATAAAACAAAATTAATAAAAAATAATGCAAAATGTATTTTTCTCCACGTTTTTAGATGTTCATAATTATATTGACAATCCAGATTTTTTCGTTTTATTTAACTTACTAGCGGATAAATTACAGTTGACATGCGAATTTGTTAACTACTGGGCTAGATTAATTCATATATAAGCCTTCAATTTTTCTTGGACGGACATTACTGATAATTCCTCGAAAAAAAAAAAGAACGTTCAAGTAGTGAAGTATGATAAATGTGTTTTTCAAATGGAAGGATAATTTCAATCCACCAAATTTCTAATGAAATTCGAAGGTCTAAAATTGCTGAAGAAAATGTGATTAAACATTGAATTGCTGGTTCGATAGGAGAGAGATCTGATGCAAAATCAGAGTTGTTTTACAGAGATCGAAGACTCATAATTCCTCTTACTGTTCTACTCATAATGATTGCTGCCGAATTTGCTCGTAATTTTTAATGAAAGGTTAGAGTCTACATTTATGCATGTTTAAAATAATTAATAATATGTTAAAATGAATAAAAAACCTGTAATAATCAATCTGCATTTAATGGGGGAGAGAACGTCTGTGTTAAAGTTGAATAAAGACAATATTAAATGGTAAAATGCTGCATTTTCGGATGAAAAACATTTTATTCTTGATTAACCAAATGGTTTTAACAGTTACTGGCACGATCTGAAGATAGCGAAAGACAGAGCAGATTTTTTAAAGGCAGATATGAATCGGGCATTTTAAAGGTGGATCTATGGTGCTCTGGGGAGCTGCTTCTACTGAAGGCAGAACGAATTTAGTAATTTTTTCTATTATTATGAACATCAAGAGAATATCCGCAAATTTTAAAGTGGAATTATCAGATTTTTTTTAGATTTTGGGGGGTAATAATATTTTTTTCAACAAGACTTACATTTTTGCTCTACTTTTAGAGCAATAGGAAATAGTTTGAAGAAAGAAACTTCTGTATTATTGCCTTTCCCATGGTCTAAAAGTTGAAAAAAACCTTAACTTATGATATTAGAAAAGTGCATGCAAGTGGAAAGCAATTTTAAATAGTTTAAATGTATTAAGAATATCATATATGATATATGAAATGGTATTGAAACTGAATATTAAAAAAAAAATGTATATATATATATATATATATATATACCAGAGAGAATGTCTGACTGTTTAACCCTAAAAAGAGACCCCATAAAATATTAATTTAAAGAATAACTGAAAAAAATTACTAAAATTCGAGCTGTCCTTATAATTGTGAACACCTGAAAAATCATCTTTTTACCATATTTAAAGATTTTTAAGATAGAAAAACGATAAAGCTTTTTAAATATAGTATATTAATGAAATTGAAATTAATTAAAAATATATTTGTTTAAATAATAGTGTTCAGTGTTTAGTTAATATAGAAAAACGGGTGTCCTTATAATTATGAGAAGGAGTGTAGAAGCTGTGAAAAGCAGGCTTTCTCTCCCAGAATAATCAAGTGTGTGATTCATTTATTTTGATTACTCACACCCTTTTGAAATAGACTGTGAACTGAATATTAATATTTTTTCACTTGTGAATGGTTTTAAGAAATTATTGAAGTGTACGTGGATTTAGATGAGAACAGACATTTAATAGGTAGGTGCCTGGAGAACTGTATTATTATTATTATTATTATTATTTTTTTTTTGTGTGTGTGAGATAAGCATTAAAGAATAAACTACAAACACTTAACTTGAAACTCATTTTTTGAACACATGAAATACACATCACACATACAGTCAGCAGCAAAATTATTGAAGCACTAGCAATAATTCGTATTAAAGAAACATACACCTAATACTGTTTTGTTAAGTAAATATTTGTTGAGTCATGATCTTACTCTTTATGTTAAAAAAGTAAATTATGATAAAAATTAGCGATCAAACTAAAAAAACAAAATATGAAAAATGTGGATGTGTGCTTCAATAATTTTGCTGGTGACTGTAAATAGTTAAAAATTATTATTAATCTATTTTTAAATTTTGAACTTAGGTGTATTAGTAATTACATTTTTAATTCTTTTTAAAATGATTTTCCAATTTATTTTATAATTTAAAAGTGTTTTGCATGATTTTCAAGTGAATTATACATTTTCATTTAAATTTGGGTTGGGTTCGGGTCAATTTAAAATTCACTTGTCGGGTTCAGGTTGGGTACAGGACTCTAATAGGATTACACAGGGAAGGATAAACAATAAATCTGACCAATGTACAACCTTAAGAAATTTGAATGTCAATTTTTAGAATTAGATTTTTTAAATATATTGGGCATATAAGAGGACGTCCATAAATTATGTAAGGTGTTTGGGAGAGGGGGGGGGGGGTGAAGGTCGAGCCGAATCTGACCCAATCTCATGTGGGGGAGAGGGGAGGGGGGCATCGGCAAATATCACATAATTTTTTTTTCCTGCAAAAAAACAGTGTAAAATTGCGAGAAAATTGAGTTAAATTCAAGTAAAACATGTTTCTTGACTTTGATATGGCAAAATCTGACACGATGATATTTATCGTGGCTATCCGAATGCCACGAAGCAGCACAGTAGCCTTTCAATTGTTTAGGTGCCACCGGCCAGCCACATGCTCGAATCGACGAATGTTGCAGCTTACGAGCCGAGTAACAGCAATGCATGGAAAAGTCCCAACTTGCTTTGTTTACGCCCGTAAGTATTTCGTTACACAACGACTTAGATAACATTTTTACTTATTTAAAAGGAGCAGATGATTTTACTAAAAATTACATGGATATGTCGATTCCAATAGTCACGATTGAGACTGTGCACAAGTCCCCATGGATTGAATTAGAATAAATATTCTTTTATTAATTTTAGTAGTTTCTTTTTAAGTATTTTATTGTTCAATTTTATTACTGTGATTCTAGACTATGATCTATGCAATCTTAAAAACCAGTCTTAACTAGTCTATATTAATAAAATTAGAGTTTTGTCTGTAAATTTGTCAGAATTAAAAATTTTTGCGATACCTTCACGTTTCACATACCATAAAAGCAGCAACTGACTTCAGAAAATTTTGCCCGTGCGTGTGTGTGTGTCATAGTGTCCGCATGTCTGTCCACTATTTTTGTCCGGGCATCACTTGAGAACAGCTGGACGGAATTCAATGCCGCTTGGCAGAAACTTAGATCTTTACCCAAATTAAAATTATATCTATGAACTTTTCAGAAATTCCCCCATGCACGTTCCCCTCTGGGGGTGCAAAAGACAAAAACACGTTTGTCAGGGCATCACTTGAGAATGGATGGAAGGAATTCAACTGCGCTTGGCAGAAACTTAGATCTTTACCCAACTTAAAATTATATCTATCAACTATATTTTTAAAAAATTCAATATCTTAAATTTATCCTTTAAAACAACGTATATATTTCAGCTGTCATCGCAGCCCTCTTCAGCATTGTAAATGATGAAACTTGTATTGCCGGTACTACAAAGTAAACAAAAACTCCCCTGCTGACGTTCCACTTTCACTTCATTTCTTGATTTTCAGGATCTGTTGCCATTCTTCAGGGATTAAACTGTGTTCACGGTCGTTAATAGAGGAAGGAGTGGGTAGTATCTCTATGGCTTCGCGTTTTAAGGCATACTTATGATTGTTATAGTGGGCTATTTTTTGGGTGTTAACCACTCCTTCCTCTATTAACGACCGCTTTTTTGGGGGGGGGGGGAGGGGGGGTGTTATAAAGAGCAAATTCGAGACACCCCTTTTAGCGCTAAATTTGTCCTGAAAAATTTATGAGAGCTGCGGTCAGAAAGTTTGGTACTTGGATTGTTAAATATATCCGACCCTTAAAGTAACGGGATTTATTGAAATTGCGCCCCTCCTTTCCCCCTGGCGGGCAGGAAGCAAAAAAGGCGTTTGTAAGCATAATTCGGCCCCAAATTACTTCTCGGTGAAGAAATTGCACATGAGGAGACTAGACTTGAATAAAAATAAAACATTATGTATGATTTTGGAATTTTTGATTCTTACAGAAGAGAGAGGAAAAATCATTTTTCGTGGGGAAATTTCAGAAATTCCAGATGTTTGAGCACGGTGGGTAATAAACACGTGTAAAAACATGTTTTCCCATTTGAATTCGCTTTAAATTATTTTAGAATATCGAATTTCGGTGTGTGGATGTTGATTAAGTGTATGCATTATGCACTTTGGTGGGATTCCACAAAACTTCGAACTTATCCGCTGGGGAAGGAAAGTAAGAAGCGGGTAGGTTATCCGGACTCCTCACGTTGCAAGCGAGAAAAAACTCTACCAAAACAACGAGAATTTAGGTTATTAATAATGATATGGGATTTTGACAACTTATTTAAGTATAATGTCCAGCGAAGCGGGCAAAGCCAGCTAGTCCTCAATAAAAATGATAAAGCAAATTGTGTTTTTTGAAATAAATCCAATGCATTTACAGTAAAAGTACGAATTAAAAAAGATCTCATGTGAGATTAGGGGAGGGGGGAGGAGCCAAAACTCACGAAATCTCACCAGAGGGGAGGGGGGGGGGGATCAAAAAATAGTCAAAACTACCTCATGTAATTAATGGACGCCCCCTAAGACTTTTAGACTGGGAGCATAAAGATTTCCTAATAATTTTTAATACATATCTAAAAAATAATCCAGACACAATGATATAGTTTTTATATTTTAAACTTTTATGAGTACCTTTGAAGGCAATCCTCAAAAACTTCACCTCCAACAGCATCAAATACTACTTTCACACCTTGATTATTTGTTTCTTCTAATACAGTTTTAATTATATTTTGCTTTGTGTAGTTGATAGTAGAAAAAGCTCCCTTTTCCCGTATAACTTCAGCTTTGTCTTCAGAATCACAAGCTCCAATAACCTATAAAAAGAAATTAATAGTTAATGCAATAAAAAATATTCTAATAAGGAAATTTAAGCATCTTTATAAAATTTTATGCAGTATTGTGCATATAGCATTAATTATTGTGCATAAAGAATTAAAAAACTGCCAAATACACATTTAAATAAATACAAATGAACTTGAGCAAAATGCAGTTGTAAAACATACACCATTTTAGAAAATTGGTTTACACAGCTGCTGTTTGCGCATGCTTTGCGACCTGGTCCTGAATCGTTGTGCCAGTGCAATTATGTATCAATATCGATGGTGTATTGGCTTAGTAAAAAATATTAAAACTGGTTTCATGATGTTAAATTTAAACAGGTGTTTTCTGATGTAAAATCATTCTGTCCCAGTAAATAATTGTTTTTTTATGCACTAATTTTAATTTCTATATTCAAGTAAATTTAAAAATTAAAAAAAAAAAAAAAAAAAAAAAATAGGTCAGATGGATATTTTTTACTGGCTACCAGAAAACTTTGCTAGTGACCAGTTTTTTTCAAATTCCTGGAGCCCTGATTAATATTATAATATTTTCCAATTTTTCATGTTAAAAAAATATATATAATAAACATTGCATGTAAAAAGTAATAAAATATCTTACTTTTGCATTGAATAAGTTTGAAGCAAGATCAACAGCTGCTAGTCCCAAACCACCAGCCGATACTGTTACAAGTGCAGTATCCCTGTAACAGATAAATTTAAACGTTTCTAAATGATGAAATAAGATTATCATAAAAATACATTTCAATTATTTTTAACATTCATTTGAAAAATTAGCAAAATTTATATTATTTGTAGACCTGCATAGTAGAGAATATATAAAAAACTTAATTGCTTTTATAAAAATGATTTGTCTTTGCATTTTCCTACATTTTGAATAGATGCTTTTTAAACACAAATTTATACTGAGTAATTGCAACATATTTTAATTTGCTTTCAATTTTTAATATCTGATACTTCTATTCTTTTTTTTTTTTTCAATTGATTTTAAATAAATATAGATATTTATTGATTTATCACAAAATAAATAAATAAATAAATAAAAATAAAATCTTATACTATTAAGTGAGCAATATTTGTATATATGTATGTATATTTCAGTGTTCTCGAAAACAGTAGCTCGGACAGTCATGTGATTTAACACAAAGGTGCCCTCCGAAGGGTCATTTGTGCACACTGAAGTCAGATTTTCGAATTTTTGATTAGTTTTCTTTTAATTAATAAAAATATGAAAATAAAACTTTCCATTTCTATAATGACGTAGAACGGAGAATCATTGGAGAGATTTTATTGGTTTATTTGATTTTCTTTGATTTGAGTGTATTTTACATTGAACTACAGCTATGTTTTGAGGAATTACAAGAGATTTGATTGGTTTATTTTATTTTCATTGATTTGAGTGTATTTTACGTTGAACTAGAGCTATGTTATGAGGAATTACGAGATATTTGATTGGTGTATTTGATTTTCATTGATTTGAGGTAGGAGTGTCCAGTTATATATATATATATATTTTGGTTTTAACATGCTTGACAGTGATTGCTGCAAAAACAAGTTTTGTGCATTATCAGATTCATGCACAGCCAGGTAGGGGTGTTCAGTGATGTTTTTTTTTGGTTTTAACATGCGTGATAGTAATTGCCGCAGAACCGAGTTTCGTGCGTTTTCAGATTCATGCACAGCGAGGTAGAGATGTCCAGTGATGTGTTTTGGTTTTAACATGCGTGATAGTGATTGCTGCGGAACCGAGTTTCGTGTGTTCTGAGATTTATGCACAGCGAGATAGGGTGTCCAGTGATGTTTTTTGGTTTTAACATGTGTGATAGTGATTGCCGTGGAACTGAGTTTTGTGTATTCTGAGATTCATGCACAGCGATTTTTATTTATTTTTGTTTTCATGTGCGTGAAGCGTACATACGTGCGTTATAGTGATTGCTGCGAAAACGACTTAGGGAGGCCTACTATTGTAAAAATCGCAGCTACCATAGATCAAGTCGGATCTTACAGTCGGCAGCAAAAGTATCCGAGCACTAGCAATAATCCCCGTCTAAAAAAAGTACACTTAATACTGCTTTTTTAAATAAATCCTTGTCGAGTCATGTTCTTAGTCAGTCTAAGAACATGATTCAACAAGGATTTATTTAACAAAGTAGTATTAAGTGTAATTTTTTAGACAGGGGTTATTGCTAGTGATTGAATACTTTTCCTGCTGAGTGTACGATCTGACTTGTGATCTACGATAGCTGTGATTGTTACAATAGTATGCCTCCCTTACGTGCGTTCTCTGATTCGACCATTCATCGAATAGTGACTTTTACTGTACGAGTAACAGCTTCAACTGTTTCCAGAATATTCGAAGAATTAACATTTCTATCTGACTGTTTTCGAGAATATTCGTTTTAATAACAGTTTTGTTGCACAGAATCGAGAAGTTAAAAAAATGTTTGATATTGTCATAAAACTGTGAAGAAAATAGTCGCCAATCAAAATATATTTTTTTAAACGTTTCAATTGTTCCATTAAAAAGAAATCCTTTAAATATAGTGCCCAGCGAAGTGGGCGAAGCCTGCTAGTAAGATCTAAAATGTGTTTTGAAACTATACTATATCAATACCAAGGAACAAATGTTATCATCTATATATAATATAAAATTCCAGTCAATTCCATATAATAATAAATTCCAGTCATTTGCTCACTGATTCATCAGCACACAACAAAATCTATTTGGGCCATTGACTCGAAAATGTGCTAGAAAACGGTTTGTAGAAATTCAGCTTCCTTTTTTCCCCCATGGGGAACAGAAAAATGTTTCATTTACAATTTACTTAGTGCTGCCCCCAATGAATGCAGATCTGAAGGCTTATATTACAAAAGAAAGAGATTTATACTAGGAATTATGAATCCAACATTTTACCAGTAATTAGCCATCCGTAGATATAAAGGAAATTTTTTGTTAAAAATTAAGTGTATATTTCCCTAAAAGGTATAAAGATACAAGTATTTGAAATATAGTAGGTGCATTATCATTACTTAATGGACAACAAGGCCCCGAGGCAGAATTTAGGCGATACGACAACATTGTTGCTTGCAATAAGATTTGCTCATAATAATTACAGATATTCCCATATTTCAGGAGAAAACAGAAATTTGTATTAAAGAATTCTTCTACAGTATATTAATATCTTTATAATTAAATGGACGTAAATGTGCAAATTAGAAAATACGTTGTTATTAAATAATGTTGTCTTGCAGAAAAGGTTTGCACGAATGAGGCTTTTCACAGAAAGCATAAAAATATTCTGCCCCAGGGGAACTAGGGTGACAGCCAAATTTCAAAGAGCAGGCAGGGTGCAGCACCCATGTCAAACGCTCTAAGGTGAATCCTGTACTAGTGCCGAGAACACTTTTATTAAACAAGTTCTGACATACTTTTGAATATTTTTGCATTTAAATTCAACCACAAAAATAAAATAAATCCAAATACACTAAAATAATGATTCCTGATATTCTCAGTGGTTTTGCAATTTTTGTATGCGGATATTTGAATAAAAATTAGGTTATTATATAAAGATACTTTATTAAATTATCTGATTTTTGCTTTTTAGTGATATTCTTACTGATATAAACAAAATAAGACATATTTTCGCAAAATGCAAAAAGAACTAATGGCAGTTTAAACTCTGGAGTTTACTATACATAATATAAAATAAAAACATGTAACAACCAAAATTAAAAAATAAAATAAACATAAAAGTACCCTTCACATAAATTAGCTCTTCTAGCAGCAATTAAAACAGTAGCATAGCTATCAACCAAAGCTGCAGCAGATTCAAAAGATATATCCTGGGGTATTTTCCACAAGTCCTAAAAAATAAATAAATAGAGAATATACATAATTAAAACAATTATAAAAGTTTAAATAGTTTTAGATATTTTTTTGTAATATTCCATTTTCAAATTTAAATCAAACCGGGCAATAAATTAAGTGAACTAAAATAAAGTCCTAACTTGTTGCTAAAGAATAATCTGAATAATGACATAAAAATATATATAACATTAATGTCAACAATAAGAAAAAAAGTATTTGTTTTTCCTCAGAAACTCCCAAAATAAAATGTCTTACAGTGTATAAAAAAATGCTAAAAGCAAGAAAAATTTTCTTTCATAGAATGGTATAACATATCTAATACAAAAAAAAAAAAAAAAAAAAAAAAAAAAATCAATCTCACTTTATGGAAACAATTTAAAAATTTATTTTTTATGTATGTAAGGAGTGTAGGACTGATCTTTTACAATATTTTTATTTATTTATTTATTTGATAGTCTTGAATATTAATTACTAGCAGGCTATTAGTGCAGTCAAATAAGGAAAAATAGGGGGGGAAATTTATAAAGTTTTGAAACTTTGGGATAATACTTATCAGAGGCCTAATAATGCAAAACAAAAAAGTTCCCCATCCTAGGTGAATTATACGATTTGGGGGGGGGGGAGAGCTCCCCCCCCCCAAATCGTATAATTCATCGAACTGAAGAAAAAAATAAGAAATTAATTTGTAGAATTTTCGTTTAACATTCCTGAGAGGTACAATAATGCAAAACAAAAAAGTTCCCCACCCTGGGGGAGGGGGGGGGAGTTTCCCCCCTCCATAAAAATCATATAAATCACTGAAATGAAGAAAAAAAAAAAATAGGAAATTAGTTTTTATAGAATTTTGAAAATTTGGTATAATGTTCCTGAGAGGTCTAATAATGAAAAACATAGTTTTCCATCCTGGGGTAGACACTTACCCCTCCCCAACCCTAAAAAATCATTCAATTTATTGAGTTTTGAAATTTTGGTATAACATTTTTGATGGGAAAGAAAAAAAAAAAAAAAAAAAAATCCACCATGGAGTGTTAGTTCTCCACCCCTCCCCTCCTTCCGTCCCACAAAGAAAAAAAAAAGTTCAATTTGTTGAAATTGAGAAAAATAGGAAAATAGTTTACAGTTTTGAAATTTTACGAAAAATCTCTTGAGGTGTCTAACAATGGAAAACAAAAATGTTCCCCAACATGGAGTGAGAGTTTTCCCCGTCCCCCCTAAAAAAAAGCATATTATTTGTTGAAATCAAGAAAAATTTGGAAGTAATTTATAGAGTTTTGGAACTTAGGGACAAATTTTTTGAGAGGTCCTATAATAGGAGATGAAAAGTTCACCATTCTCTAGTGTGGGGCTTCTCTTCCCCCCCCCCCCGTCTTTCATCCATAATCGTAGAATTTGTTGAAAGAAAAGAAAAAAAAAATGGTAGAAATAATTTATATAACTTTAAAATTTTTATGATATTATGCTTGGAAGTTCTCAATGGAAGAAAGAAAGTCTTCCTTATTCCCCCAAAAACAAATAGTTCCTTCAGATTAGAAAAATAAAAAAATAATTAGAATGAAATATACAGATCTGAAACTTTGGGAAACAACTCATATATCTTAATGGAAAAGAAAACAGGTCCCTCTTTGGGAGGAGTTTACATCCCCCCCCCCCATCCCATAAAAATAACTTGAAATATTTCTGTGAATCTTCCATTTTTTTCTTTTTCTAATTTATAAAAAATTATCTGCTTTTCAAAGACAGCTATTATTACAAAAAAAAAAAAAAAAAAAAAAAAAAAAAAGTTTTTCGAAAAATTCTGGAAAAAAAATCCTCTGCACTATGTATAAACGAATAATTACTTTGACTCTTATTTTAAGTTAAAAAAAAAAAAAAAAAAAAAAAAAAGTAAATTGAAAAATTCAAATGATAATAATGAACTTTAGGTAATAACTGGGTAAACTAAATAATTAAATGTCATCTTCAAACTTTTCTATCATGTCAATGGGCTCCCTATTACAGTGTTTACACATTACTGTGCACAATAAGTCTACCTTAACACATTTTTACTTTCTTCCATAACCTCACGTACAGCCACATGAAACCAAAGGTGCTTATCTTAGATATATAGGAGAAAAGTAGGAATTAGATACTTTCCATCCCCAGGTCTTTGGATCCAAGCGATATCCCAACTACATCTGTACTTGCTGGTAAACCATATGAGAATAGAGGAATGCAGCATCAGTGGTAGGTGGCAAGTGAGAAAGGATGATATTGATAGCATTGCTTGTTTGACCTACTAGTTCATTAAAACTTCTGCCCAGAGGGGGGGGGGGGACTTCTTTGTGTTTTACATTACTATAGCCCTCAAGAGTATTATTTCAAAATTTCCAAGCAATATGCATATTTACTCCTATAATACATTCCCTTATAATCCCTTATTTTTTTGTAATCTGAAGTTGCTATTCAGTTTTGGGGGAAAGGGCGAGTTGTCTCCCCCCCTTTTTTTTACTTTTCTATTACCAGACTATTCATGAATCTTATCCTAAAAATTCAAGCGTTTATAAATTATTATCTCTGTTTTTCTTAATCCAAAAGAGCTATATGGTCTAGAGGGGAAAAGAGGGAAGCTCCCACCCAGGAAGAGGGAACTTTTTTGTTTTGCATTACTAGAGCTCTAAGGAATGTTATTCCAATCCAAAGTTTCAAAACTTTATAATTTTTTTCATTATTATTATTTTTTTTTTTTTGTCTTATTTGACTGTACTATATATGTGCCTGCTTTGCTGGCCACTATATTTAAATGGATTTTCAAAAAAATTGGATCAGTATTTATTTTTTAAATAAAAACTAAAAAAATGCATTGAAATCGCTTTAAATCTCGCTTCAGGTATCCACTGCCTGCAGAAAGCTTTCCTGGGTATTTCCATTTCGGTATTTATTGATGACAGGTGGAGCAGCTATTATTTAAGAACTACGATTTCAAAGATAACTGTATTTCAGCTTCTATTAAATATTTTAATTTTTGAACCATGTATTTTATAGTCCCCGCCATTTATACTATATTACGATTTGATTCCGACCAATATAATATAATATTATAAAATAAAAAGTAGATTTTCTTTTAAAAGGAATTAAATACATTTAACAAAAAAAAAAAAAAAAAAAAATTCCTCATATATACTATAAAAGAATTTTTTTTTTTTTTTTTTTTTTTAATTTAAAGTTGTCAAAAAAATAAAAAGTTTTTATACTATTATACTATAAGAAGTATTCATAAACATAATTGTTATAAATATATTTTAAAATTTAAAATACTTAATTTTTTCTACTGCATTACCATTTTATTTTCAATAAATACAATAGATTAAAAAAAGAAAAAAAAAAAAAAAAGATTTTGCCTCCAAATGAATGTACTAAATAAAAAATAAATAGTGTAATAGCCGTTGCTAAGACATACAGACAATTATAATGAAAAAATAAATTTATGAAAAATGAAAGATAGAGACCAATATTTAAAATTTAAAAATAATTAGGTAAAAAATTCAAATTTGAAAAAAGTCTCGATGAGGTGCACACTTGCAGGGTCTCAGTTACCCATCTGCCAAGTTTTGTAGATCTGTGATCGGTAGTGTGAGCACCAGAGCACAGACAGACACATACACACATCTTTATTTTTTTCATAAGTTCTTGCTTAAATTTTATTATAAAAGTAATTTTTTTTTTTAATAACATTGTTATGATAATTTTATTCCACATCTATTGCTTTGCTTTCTAAAATTCATACCTGCTAACATTCTAATTGATATTTCATAGTTCTGTTAATACCCCCTCTTCCTTTTTTTTTTTTTTTTTTTTTTTTTTTTTTTGCACCAGTCTTTTTTTTTTAGGGCATTTTTCTTCTTATTTATCAAAATTATATTTGGAGAGAATTACTTTAAAAATAAAGTGGTGTGGGAAAAGGGCAGGTGCTATGGGATACTAATTAGAATATTGGCAGACATGAAAATTCCTTCAGTGTTTTGTTTCCATTTACTTAGAGATTGTTTTGACAAATATAAAAGTGATAAAGTCCATAATGGAATTGCCATATAATTTTGAAGGTACTTTAAATGGAACTTATTTTATTTCTTTTTTAAAAATTATGACTTGCCTTTATTCAGCAGTAGTTGACTTAGATATTGTATTTTATCCATATGAAGATCAACTTTAAGCAAAAAAGAAAAACAAATTGTAGAAAATTATATGAAAAGCAGCTAATGGGCTCTTCCCACCGTCGTCTGCTCAATCACGTGATAGAGGAAAATGAATAATCAAATTCTGAGAATCGAATTCAATTAAATATTGTTCTTAAGAACAAAAATTTCAATATTTAATATAAAATAAAATAAAAGTAATATAGTGCATTTGTAAACAGTAGAATAATTGTATTTGCAAATATAATAATTTTTAAAAAACATTTTATATGTTTATTTATTTTTACCTATAAGCTTCGATTTTTGTATATTGTAGTGTAACTGTAACATTAACTGATCTAGCAGTAAATAATAGCTTCTTGTGGAATGTTTGCGGATTATAAATTGAAATTTTAAAATGTTTTCATTTAATTTAATTGCATAAAGGTGTTACAACAAGTTAATTAACTTAATTGCCGGTCTAAATGGATTTACGTAGTATGATATTGCACTGTCACTGATTTAAGTACCAAAAATCAGAGTATTTAAACATGTCTTCATGAACATCAATAATAGGTATAAACTAAATGATGATTGTAAATGTATACAGCAAACAAAAGATGATGAATAATGATATAAAATTGATTAAAAATGATGATGTATAAAAAATAACACAGATTAAATACGATTGATCAAAAATAAGAATAGAAAATATGTTATTTCAGCAATCGCTCTAGATAAACAAGACTTCGTCTGCTATTTGTTTTTCCTCTATCATGTGACCTCTGACGTCAGGTGGGAAGAGTCCATTGCTGATAAAAGGACAATTGTGCTAATAATAGATGACGTGTGGAATAATTTAAATGACCTTTTGTTGAAAATGATCACACAAAATAGCTTCACAAAAATGACTACACCATACAAAAAGTTTCCAAAAAGAAACATGGCAGTTGCAGGATTTTACTACAACAGTAAATTAAAAAAACATTTCAGATAAAGCTAAAGTTAATTTATTCTATTTATCAGCAGAGTTTTTTAGCACCAATTTTCGAAAAAGTAAATTGCAGTATTATATGGAAGAAGATCAATATTGTTGAATTCACATGGATAAATTCTTCAGTTCAGCATTAGAAATAAGAATTTTAAAACTAGGCGTCAAATTGACGCCTGTATTAAATTTTTTGGGCGTCAAAATGAAAAATCTAGCTGCCATCTATAATTAAATATGTATATTAAAAAAAACAATAATAAAGCATCAACTTGTAAGTAATATATGCAAGATTATATAAAAAATATTTATGTAATGAATGTAATTACATTGACAATATTAAACGTAAATATTTAAAATCGCAAATTCATTCTTTGCCTAGAAGATACTTCATTCCACCACAATTTAATAACATTTTCTGGGCAGAAATCTTCCAATTTAGAGCTGTCTAATTTAATCATTAACAAATCGTCAACTACTTTCATAGAGATATGATTTCTTAAATCAGTTTTTATAAGGTTCAATTGACCAAAATAGACTTGTTTACAGTCTGATGGGATTGGGAAAATTATTAGGTATGATGAGGAAAAAATTCAGGTGTCAAATATGGCACCTATGATTGGAATTCTAGGTGTCAAAATGAAAAAAATGGTCGCAAAATGCGACTAACGACCGCTTATTTCTAACCCTGCTTCAGTTACAACATCTAACTGCTGCTCATTAAAAGACAGGTTGTAATAAGAAACAAAAATAAAATAAATTTCATTTAATAAAATACCAATAAAACTATATGATGATTCTCTTATTGGCTTTATCGCTTTCAGTTTGTAAAAATAACCCTTATATGAATGGAATCTAAAAATAATGAATAAATTTTGGAAAATGGAAATAGATGTGGGATAAAATTGACATAAAATGTTACGAAAAAATTTACTTTTATGAAAATATTCAAGCTAGAACTTACAGTTAAGAATCCAAACTATCAAATAGAAGCCAACTGTTGTAAAAAATGAACCCTTCATAGGTAAAAAATAATTTTCAAAGTCATTTCCATAATGTGTAAACAACCTTCTATAGAACAACAATGGGAAATACAATTAATAGAACATTCAATAAAATTTTTCAACACCATAAATTATTTGTTGTAATAAAAAACAAAAATAAAATAAATTTCATTTAATAAAATACCAATAAAACTATATACGCCTACATCAACCGCGCAATATTAATTTGTAACGACCCCGCCGATTTAGAAAAAGAAATAAATTACATTAAAAATATGGCTTTTAAAGCAGGCTATAATAAAAACCTTGTCAATAAATTGTATAAAAAAATAAAAAAACTCAACAATATCCCAAATTATCAAAAAACCTCCCCAAGTTTCACTTATTCTATACCATATGACCAAGGAATTTCAACTAAAGTTAAAAATATAGCCAAAAAACATAATATAAATATACCTATAAAACCAAATCCTAATATAAATATACCTATAAAACCAAATCCTGATATTTACCAGTTAATTCGAAACGATAAAGACACAACCCCCCCTCTTGAAGCCGCCGGAATTTACCAAATCCCTTTCAAATATACAAATGAAAAAAGAGGTAATTATATTGGAGTAACCAAGAGAAAAATATCAACTAGAATCAAAGAACATCAAAACGACATCAAATATGGTAAAATAACTACAGCCCTCACTAAAGTTAATAAAGAAAACAACATAGACATTATTTTTAATGAAACGAGAAAAACAGCAAATTATAATAACCCCAATTACACTTTTTACCGTGAAATCATAGGAATAGTTAAAGACAAATTAGCGTGTAACGGGTACGAGTCACACGCTGATTTGGATCGAGTGTGGCGCCACATCATGGAGAATGGGACCGGGAAAAAGAAAGAAGATGAAAAATCAGTTTCAACAACGGAGACAGACCATGTAGCTACTGAAGAAGGGGCGGATTTCGCCCTGAAAGATCTCTAGTGTCTTAACAGAGCATTATAAAAGGTATTTTTTAAGTAATTGAATATAAGTTATTTGATTTAATAAAGGAAAATCTGTTAAGAAATAGTCATATAAGTAAAAGAAAAGAAGAAAATCATGTGCAAACACTAGTTACATTTTATTTCATCAATAATCAACCTTACTCTAGATTCAGAAACACATTCTGTAGCCATGGCAGAAAAACTGTCTTTGTTTAATCCTATCACTTTATCTCCTTTATGTAAATCTTTAACATTAAGCCCAGCTTGCAAAACTTCTCCAGAGAACTCATAGCCTATTATTAAGGAAGATAAAATAAATTTGAAAAAGAAAAAATAAATAAAAGAAGTCTCAAAAATTCTAAAAAGAGAAAAGAAAAATTCTCTTTTTGTTGAACATATGTAACAAATTCAATCAAATCAAGTTTACTGTTAAATAAAAGATGACTACAAATCATATAGTAAATACATAATCACAAATGTTACATATTTAGCAATTATTAACATAAATTCTAAAAATAAATAAATAAATAATAATAAAGAACACAGCACTTCTACACTAATAGAATATAATAAATAAGATGATTTAACACTAGAAAGACGGAGACTTAGTGTATACCTATATTGCCCCAAAGCAGTCAAAATGACTGCATTGTGAAAGAATAATGTGTAAAGAAATTTGTTTAAAATTAATTTTTAATATTTCTTATACTATTTACAGTCATATAGCAAGTTATTAGTAAGTATTAACAATAAAAAAAAAAATTACTTCATTTGGAACAAAAAATAATTTATTCATTATTTGTACATTTTAAGCAAATGTAAGTTGAAATCTTTTTATGTGTACATCTTCCGCAAACATACTTTTGACATTTTTCACATATATTATTTGTTTTGTTTTTATTGCAAAGTCGTACTTGACAAAATTTTCATTTGTTAGAATATGTTGTATTTGATGTTTGTGGGTCATCATTTTCTGATGACTTTTTCTGTCTTGCAACACTGAATCGGTAGAAAGCTGTTCTGCTAATTGAAACAAGAACTGTTTTCGTTGTATTTGTATTCCTGTCGCCTCTTTGTAAAGGATCCAAGTATTTATAGCAGCCAAATCTAAAATATTGAAAAATATTTGGAGGGGCCATCTACGAGAACTCGATTTTACGGTATATTTTCTTGCTATTTGATCTGTCATATCAATTCCAAATTTTGTTTTGTTATAAAATTGAATAGTGTCCTGTAACATTTTTTTTATTACTTCTATCAATTTTCACAAATTTATGCATGGAACTTAGAACAGCTACTCTTTTATTTGGTTTGCTTTCGTATATTGTAAGGACAGATTTTTTCGATTTATATAGGAGAGTGGAAAAACGAGGCATGTTATCCTTTGTTTGTTTGGCTACATTTGGTAGTTCTTTTTTATTTACTCTAATAGTTCCAACTAGTGTCGTTTTTTAGCCAATAATTTCGTCGCGAGTGACATGCTAGTGAAGAAGTTATCGGTCGTTATATTCCTTCCCCAGTTTGTGTATGGCTCGACCAGTTTCAGAACAACGTGTTCACTGAGAAGCATTGTCGATGGTCGTTGTTCGTCTTTCCCCAAGTAAGGAAAACCATTCAAAATGTACTTGCTACTAACATCTGATGCAAGCCAGAATTTGATGCCAAATTTGTTGCGTTTATTCGGCATATACTGTATAAACTTGCACCTGGCTTTTGTTGGAAATAATTGCTTGTCAACTGTTATATTTTGCCCTGGTTGATTGCAAGCTTGACTATTTTCAATAAACTTGTCTCATATTTCCGAAACCAAGGCAAATTTATTTGTTTGGCTTCTTTCGGTTTTTTTGTCAAAACGAATAAATCGTAGGATTTGCTTGAACTTATCTCTGGGCATAGTTCTTCTAAAAAATTCGGGACCCTACTTTGCTGACCATAAATAGCTCAGTTTTAAATTTTTTGCCTCGTAGGCCCCACGAGCATATAAAATCCCAATCAATGCACGTATTTCCGGTAATGTTTTGTCCAATCATACCCGAAAATTTGGCGGCCTTCTTCTTCTGTGCACTTTTTTATATGTTTGATAATATAATCATTTATTATCAACGAGAATGCACTGACAAGATTATCTGCCATAATGTTCCTTTTTGCGTAGCCTGTTGGCCCTTTCACACCCTTGAAAACACAAGCAAATGGTGCCCTTCGAGGAATACCACGGCAGCTGTTTCGGTCTCCAGAAAGATGTTTTCAGTTTCTTTATCAGAGTCGGAACTATTTAGCACCCTACACCTTTTCCTGTTAAAATTTTCCAAGTAGTCAAAATGACTGCTTTTAGGCAATACAGGTATAATACATATATATACCGGAAATGAAAGAGGGGGGGGGGGAGGCAACTACAATGATTAATAAACACATTTATATGTTGTACAAAATGTCACAAAATTCTAAGAAGCTGTGTCATTATATACACAATTGTTTTTCTAACTGAAATTGAAAAGCAGTCAAAATGACTACCTTAGGCAATCTAGTGTTAATCAGTCAGTAAAGTTCATGTATGTAGAAAGATACATTTAATTAATCATTAGCTACAATACTATGTCTCTTTGATCGGAAGTAAAAGGTGCAATGCTACACCAGACTAAACTCAAAACTACCATTAAAAAAAAAATAATAATAATAATAATAATAATAAACCACATAGTAAAGTTTGAATAAGAATAACAAAAAAACTCTTTTAATATTATTATTTAAAGTTAAAAATATAGTGAAATAACACTATGTAAGTACATGAAAGAGTATCATTAAACATAAAATAAAACAATTTAAATAGATATTACAGCATCATGTATTTCTTTAGCAATGTAACATGTAACTTTAACCATTTAACATTCATTGATTCCACACTGAAACCAAACATTTAACATTTTATTTATTTTTTATCCAATATTTTACCCCTGTTTTCAACAATTTTTAAACCTTTGTTCCTTCTCTGAAAATGATATATTTTTCTTTTTACATGTTTATGATCATCTATGTGTCTAATATCTATTTTTGAAATTAGTTTAGTAATTTTCAGAAGAAAGTAGTTTTTTAGTAAAAAGGTTGAATTAGCAAAACGTGACTATGCTACAATCAAACTTGGGCCAATGATATGGATTGGGCATAAGGGCGGCAATGTTTCAGGGGTGCCTAAGTTTTAAAGGTGACTAAAATTTGAACAGTACAGGAAATTAAAATTTGAAAGAAGAAGAAACCCTTTAATATATTGGTGCTGGTTTGAAATACATGAATACATACACTGCTGGCCATCCAAAATGCAACACCAAGAAGGAATACAAATATCAGAATGATAATGTATTTTTCACATAGTTGGTATAAAAAAAAAAAAAATCAGCCTTCCACTCCAAAATTTTCTGAAATTAACTTTCAAGGTTGATGAATAAATTTCTAATATATTAGAGTGATATTTATTAGTCACATACGTTATAGTAAGAAGAACAATTGATTAAATTTTCAGGAAATTTGAAGTAATATATCCTGAGAAAACAGTACATAAAGCAGCGACCTCTGGGAGCAATAACTGCATTTATCTGCTTAGGCATTCAGTCGAACAGCGTTGGATGACATATTTGGATACAGAACTTCATGAGAAGCTTCAACACAATGCTACAGTTCATCGACTGACCACAGTTACTGGTTTGAGATCAGGAGAGAGGGCTAGCCAGAGCAACAGTCGAACACATTCTATATCAAGGAAGGTCCAGACAATATGGACAACTTGCGGTAATGCATTGTCTCGCTTAAATGTTCCGTGATGGTAGCCTCAAATACAGGCTAGAGAGATGGGCCTTAACTCATCAGAAATGTATACAGGGTGGCTACAGAAATTCAGAGAAAAAGTTTTCTGATTTTTCCCAGACTAATTTTAACAGATTTCCATGATTTCAGGGGCGGACTGGCTCAATGTGGCCCGCCCGGCTTCAAGGTATTTTGGCCCACTCTGTCGGTAAGGGAGTTCAGGAAATCCTCCTCACGACGGACATGACGGACTCCAGAAATTCAAGATATTTTAAACACACCATTTTGCTTAACATTTTATTCAACTTACCGCATTAATGTGTATATACAGGGTTGGAAAATTGGGACAGATATGAGTTCTGTCCTTATGAGTTGGGACAGAACTCATATCAACATTTGTTTGAATTTTTTCACTACTTATAAAATCGTCGGTTTAAGAAGAAGAAAATTTTGATTCATAAATACCGGTATGAGTTTTGCGCCAATTTTCCACCCCTGATATATATCAAAAGTTATAGAGAATTACCAAAATATGAATAGATGGAAACGGATCAAAATAAGACGAAATCAATAAATAATGGAATTAATAATGGTGTAAAATAATAGAAACTTACAGAATTCGCAATTTCATCTTACACGAATAATGCAGGCAAATTTTTGTGGTTTTCTGTGAAGTTAGGGCATAATGCTAATGAATCTTAACTTTTTATGCTCGAACTACAAAGACAAAAGTAAAAATACGTGTGGCACTCGAGGACTGCCGCGGTAAAGCTATTGCATAGCATTTTTTATCAACTTATGCAATTATAATTATTTATTTATTTTATTTATGCAGTATTTTTTTTCTTTGATATTAATTAAAGTTTTTTCTTTGATATTAATTCAAGTTACACTTTTTGAGCGTGGTGACCGATAAGAAAACAATTTTTTTCTTTTATTGAATAAATGAGAATATATCCGCAATGAGAATATATCAAAAATATCCGCAATCGATTTGTAGGTATCGAAAACCTCGATGTACCAAATTCGAATGATCTAACTCTATTTTTTGAGAAAAGGTATTTTAATAGGTTTTTAAAGGCCTGCAAGTCGAATGTGGATATTCAAGTTTTTTCTTTGATATTAATTCAAGTTACACTTTTTGAGCGTGGTGACCGATAAGAAAACAAATTTTAATAGAGGAAAGGTATTTAATAGGTTTTAAAGGCCTGCAAGTCGAATGGGGATATTCAAGTTTTTTCTTTGATATTAATTCAAGTTACACTTTTTGAGCGTGGTGACCGATAAGAAAACAAATTTTAATAGAGAAAAGGTATTTAATAGGTTTTAAAGGTCTGCAAGTCGAATGGGGATATTCAAGTTTTTTCTTTGATATTAATTCAAGTTACACTTTTTGAGCGTGGTGACCGATATAAAACAAATTTTAATAGAGAAAAGGTATTTAATAGGTTTTAAAGGCCTGCAAGTCGAATGTGGATATTCAAGGTTTTTCTTTGATATTAATTCAAGTTACACTTTTTGAGCGTGGTGACCGATAAGAAAACAAATTTTAATAGAGAAAAGGTATTTAATAGGTTTTAAAGGCCTGCAAGTCGAATGGGGATATTCAAGTTTTTTCTTTGATATTAATTCAAGTTACACTTTTTGAGCGTGGTGACCGATATAAAATAAATTTTAATAGAGAAAAGGTATTTAATAGGTTTTAAATGCCTGCAAGTCGAATGGGGATATTCAAGGTTTTTCTTTGATATTAATGAATAAGATAACAATAATGATAAGATAACAATAATGATAAGAAAACAAATTTTAATAGAGAAAAGGTATTTAATAGGTTTTAAAGGCCTGCAAGTCGAATGGAGATATTCAAGTTTTATCTGATCTACTTTATACACAAATTTTACGCGTACAGCTATTCACTGTTGTACATAGATGATAGATACCTATACACCTATATACTTTCTCACAAACAGTTGCTTATGTATTCGTCCGATTTCGGGGAAACTCGTCCCGATCTGTGCGAGCTTCGTACAGCCGAAGTCTACCGAACTGTGTTAGGTTTTTTTTTCGTTACGGAATTTTTCGATTCGGTCGCCGCGCTCAAAGCCCGCGATAAAAGCTATACAATAGCTTAAAAAAGATGTAAAAATATGAAAATAGATTAAAAAACAGTTCTAGACTTACATACCAGCTACGATATATGTATAGAAGATATGAATGCAAATAGAAACAAACACCAGTTTATAGCTAACATTTAAAACAAAAAATACAAAATAATATTATGAAGTTAAAAGAAGTACAAAAAAATATTTATATAGCAAAATGTAGAAATTTAGTTGTCGGTTTCCATTTTTTCTGCGGGTTAGACTCCTAACGACATATTTGCTTGAAAAAAGCTTGATTTTGGAATTCAATGACCTTTTCAACTAGATTCATGCTTAGACATTTGACAAATGAAATATATTATAAGTTATATATTAATACTTTGATGACAAAAAGCAATGGCCTGAAGTTATGCGTACTATTCTTATTTTGCGTTTAAATCATAACTCTAAGGATCACTGACGCAAGACAGCCATCTCCTCGGTGGAAGATCAAAATTATGATGGCATGTCTCCGGATCATTCTTAGAGGTGCGTCCCAGACCGTCGCCAATTACCCATAGCACAGTATTAGTGCAAAGTTAAACCTAATCAACCAAATTTGTTTGTTCAAGAATGGAAAAATCAACTTTGCGAATATAAAATAAAAAATTGAGTGCAAAAAAGTGTAAAAAAGATGGATTTTTATAGATAAAGTAATCTTGAAGGTGTATGATTGAAATATGCGATAGCAAACATGTGCATGCTTTATGCATGGGGATTCAGTTTTGAATCAGAAAACTTAACTTAAAATAATTTGGAGAAGTATTAAATTCTTATATGCCTAATATTGGCTTGCTTTAAACTTGAAGACTCGAAATATCAAATTTGATACAAACATTTTGTGTTGTCTGAGGTATACCTAACTGTGTTTCAGAAGCACTAGAACACTTGTTCAATATTCACACTTGAACATTAATGTTAATTATCAATTTATTTCTCTAACGCGGACCAGTTACGATTAAATAATGTCGAAACGATACGATAGTGTTATTTGATTGATCAACCCAGACCAAAAGCACAAATTCGACCACAGACAAAGCAATTTTTTTTTAGATTTTTCATTCATTATATATATAATGAACGTCATTTCTTTTTATTTCTTTACTTAGTTTGTAGGCACACTTATTAACAACGGAATTTCTGTTATGTGTGTTGATATGGTAATTTAAATCTGTCAAATTTTAGGAAATAATTAATTTTTAATGCAACAAAATTTTAATTCTAAGAATTTTTAACTTAGAAGCGGAAAAAAAAAAAAAAATGTTTTCTAACATTTGAATTATAACTAATGCAAATGTCAAAGATTTAAATCTTTATTATTATTCAAAAAAATAGGAGGAGGTAGGGAACTGAAATTTTCCTGTGATTTTGATTAAAAATCATTTTAGCAACCTAATTTATTAATATTATTATTTCTTAACTTTCTAGAAAATAAATATTTTTTTACAGTGTTAAATTCTGGGCTCTAGAATGACACGATTACTTTGGTTTACAAATAGAAAACTCAATGATAAAAATCCCCCTTTTCCTTTTTTTCAAATTGAAATTTTGCGAGTTTTTCATTATACATGTAATATTCTACGGTTTCGGCACTGATGTGAACTATAAATACTTTAAATGCTATGTTTAAGATTTTTTTTTTTTTTTTTTTTTTTTTTTTTAATATGGCTGCCATTGATGATGTTGAATGACAACGAGTTTAAGTTGCTTTGTAAATAATGGTAAATTTCTAAATTAAAATATTGGAATACTTTTGTTGTTGTTGTTGTTTACAGCAACAAAACTTATAATCATGTTAAAATGTAATGTAATTTCATTTTAATGAGTTTTAAAAGGGTAATCGTAATTTTAAAGGATGATAGTGATCTCTATGATATAGTTTAAATTATATTGCAACTATATTTTCAATCTTCCAGATCATAATAAGATGTAAAAAAGAAAGCACAAATATAAAAGAAAACAGTCGAATTTTACTTGATTATATATATGATAAATATGAATTGCATTTGATAAAAATAGAGTAAAGTCAGTCCAAATGATAAAAATGTGAAGCATTTTTGAAAAATGAAGTTCCATTATTACAAATACATGCCGTGTATAAAAGCTTATCCAAAGGAAGCATATTTTATATTTAAAACCCGAATAAACTACTACGTCAGAAACGCCAAGTCTTTTTGCACTGAAGACGGTACGCTTAAGGCTACCGAAACATCTGTATGCATCGCAAATATTTTTCTTTTGGCGTTTCTGACGTAGTAGTTTATTCGGGTTTTAATATTCCAACGCCAATTCTCCTGTTATTATATTTTATATTTGGCTGGGCTTTAACTCACGACATTTAGATGTTTTAAAATGTGAACACCTCATTAAAAATAAACTTAGAGTAACATCACTCGACTTTCCGAATGTTTGGCAATTATACTCAAATTTAAATAAATGAATAATTCAGAAATTAATCAAAATTCAAAAGCATAATAGAGTATTTGCATATTTCTGTGTAAGTTCGAATCTTTTTACAATTGACGGTAATGCTTTCAAGTTCTTTTGTGTCTCTCCGTAAAAAGCGTACATTGTAAGCTAGCAATTTCCAGTAATGACAATTGTACGCCAAAATTATAAAACATGTATCAGCTATAGTTTCTTTTAAATAATTCAATAAATTTCCTGTAATTAGTCCCAATAAAATGCGAAACCTGTAAATTATTTCACACTTCCTTATGAAAGAACTTTAAGTAATACGCACATCATTTCCCATAACAATCATACATTAGCAAATCAATGTAATATATTATATATATCAGCTTAACGTTTATTTTTTAAACAATATAACATTAATAAAACGAAATTTAATTAATTTAAATCCATAGATCGCAATATATATACGAATTCTATTTCGTATAATAATAATTCTAATGATAATAATAATAAACTTCTTGTCCTTCACTCATAAAAATTAAGTTTATGTAATTTTTGCAACGGTAATCTATAATATGTCTGCCTATTTTTTATCTTAATCGAATGTAAAATTTTACACTATGAACTTGAAATAATCGGATTCCACAGGCCATAATAAAACTTTTTTCTTCGTGTCTCTGTAAAGATGTATAAGTCCTACACTGATCAAAATTTATACAAATTATATGGTAGTGACTTATAACTACTAACTTTTTGCTCAATAGATGAAGTATTACGATTCTGTCATTCTTAAAATATTTTGAGTCAAAAGACCATAATGACAGAGAAAGTTTCTTTGTGCCCTAAAACGAAACCCCAACACTTGCCAAACCTTATACAGTTCATACAATGTTGAACTATAATTTACCTACCAATCGTAGAAACACAAACGTTTCGTAACTCAATCGTAGTCAAAACTCGTTAACGCAATCGTAGAAAGAGTTAAGATGCTATCACACTTTAAATATTTTGAATCCAAGGGCCCTAGTGATAAAGAATTTCTTCGTGTCTCTCTAAAGAGCCATGAGTCCTACATTCATCAAAATCTATATTGTCCGTTCGACGAGAACATAAATATACCTACCAAATTTGTGCTGAATTAACCGTTTGCACTCGAACGTCGCCTCTCAGGCGACATCCGATTCATTACTTCAACTCGAACGGCGCTCGAGAGGCACCATGACCAATAAGTTACTATATATCTTATATCCATCAATAATGCTCTACAACTAAAAGTGCTATGACAGGTGCATATTTTGTGAACCCTACGTCAGGCGTACCCGTAGGACGAACAAAATCAGGCGCACCCTCAGGGCCCGATTAAGCTTTGAAGCTAGGGGAAGCTCAGCCTCATTTCGGGGCCCCCTTTCATTTCGGAAAAATCGTATTTTCCTGTTACATATTGTAATATAAAAATGCTAAAGACCAAAAAATTGTGTGTGTTTATTATTTTTTTTTCCTGAATCTGGATGGTTTCTACACAGAACATTAAAATCATACAACTTTTTAACTAAGAACATTCAGAATTTTGAGGTTAAATAATAGATTTTTCCCGAAATAGTGAGTGTTTTGTCTTGTTTTAGGTAACCTTTCTCAGAAAAAAAGTGAAAAAAATCTCAGTGTGAAAATATGAAACAAAAAATTCAAGACCCTGTTTTTAATCCTTATGGCGCCCCCTCTTAAATTTTAGAGGGGAAGCTTGTGCTTCCTGAGTCTTTTGGATAATCAGGCCCTGCGCACCCTGCCTGAAAGGCCCGTTCTGGTTTTTATTCTCTAAATATCCTACACGTGATTTTTAATTCAAAAACACCCATATGGTGACCTTATTAGGAGTGAATAGAAAATAATAAACGAAAATTTGATGCATAAGTACGAATTTATTGATTGTAGTACAAGTATTTTAACAATAAAGTATTTACCTGGCCTCTGAGGCTGGTTGCGCCCGACGGAGGGTTAAGAAAGAGACTCCACCCACACTTTTTATTAAATGCCTTTGGGCGTTGCTTGCCTTGGTCATTGGTAAATGGCCAAGAATGTTTTGCAAAATATCACACGATGCAAAATTATAAACCACAATATTCATATGCTTGTAATATGTAAATATACATCAAATATAGAAATAAAATGTTTATATTTAAAATTCTTACGTTTTATATTTTGCATTTTTTATTAAAACTATTGTCGGGTAGCTCATTACGCTCACTAAAAGAAGATTCGAATGCAAAAGGTTAATTTTCCATCTCACTCCAGGCCCGTACATTTGGAAAATAAGAAGTGGTTGACATGAAAGAGGCCATTGACAAAAAAGAAGGCGCAGCCTTCGTAAAAGGTGCATTATGATAGCCTTTTATTACACGGCCAGCATAAAATAAGGACAGCCAGATCTTATATTAAGCTAGATTAGATTTAGCTAGACTAGCTAAAAAGCGGAAACTACGAACCCTGCTGTACTTCTATATTTTTGAATAGATCTCTTACACAATTCTAATTCTGTTCTCAAGCCACGCCCTTTTAAGAAACATTGGCTAGTACGAAAAATTATTCTATGAGTACCGGAAAAATTATGAAGGCTGATATGTGGATCACCAAATATCTGGAAAATAGCTTCGAGTTACTGGTATACCCACGCGAAAAAGGCTTCAAGTGCAAACGGTTAAATGAAGCGTTTCGACATTATTGTGATTACTCAGCACAAACAAACACATAAATGTATTACCTTAACACGTTAGCACCCAGCATCCTATTTATTGGACATTTTTATTTTATGAAGGTCACACGGGAAAACGATACTTACAATCGGAAGCAAAATTATTGAAGCACACATCCATATTTTTTATGTTTTTTTTTTTAGTTTGATCGCCAATATTCAGAGTGGCGGGAATGAAAACAAGAGGTGTTCGAGACGTGTAAACAATGGTATCGCATACCATGACTCCAGGTGGGGACCCAGCATGCGGATACCAAATTTGAATACCCTCATAACTGCATTACTGATATAGGCGCCTTTAATGTGTGATCCACCACAAATCTGGACGCAGGAATAGCGTAAATTCGCCTTTCACACAAATCAGAATCCTGTTTACAGCATCAGGATTGCCTTATCCGTGTTTAACGGCATTGCGAATAATGCACATTGCGAGATGAGATTCGACATCCTCACACTGTCCCTCACTTGCAGGGATGGTATGGGGTGCCATTGGATACACGTCTCGATTACTTCTTGTTCGCACTCCCGGCACTCTGAATAGCGGTCATTAAATTTCTGGTGAGTTAAAGCCCGCCCATCTGCTCTATATTCAAGACCTCCGTATCGCAATATTTAAGCAGGATAATGCGCGACCGCATGTTGTCTGTATTGTCTGGACCTTCCTTGATAGAGAATGTGTTCCAAGGTTGCTCCGGCCAGCGTGTTCTCCTGATCTCGCACCAATGAAAATGACTGTTTAATCGTTGAAAAGCGAGTGGCCCTCCACAACTCACCAGCAACTACGATCGATGAATTGTGGCATCGTTCTGAAGCTTCATGAAGTGCTGTACCCAAATATGTCATCTAGTTACTGTTGGATTCAATGCCTAGGCATAGGCAGATAACTGTAGTTATTGCTCATAGAGATCGCTGCTGTAAGAACTGTTGTCTCAGGATATATTACTCAAAACTTCCTAAAAATTTAATCAATTGTTCTTCCTACTATAATGTATGTGCCCAATAAATATCATTCTTATATTCGCATTCCTTCTTCTTCTTGGTGTTGCAATTTTCAGAAACATGAGTGTATATGTGGAAAGTAAAGTTTTAACCCCGAGATTGGAGCTCGTCCTCTTCAGTTTTAAATATAGGAAAGAAAGCATTTGTCCTTTCTTCTTTGGAATTACCTATAGGTAGAAAGAAGGGAAGGAGACCACTAGAGGGAAATCTCTAGCATCTAGTTATAACCCTGAAACAAAAAGGGGGGGGGGAAATATACGGGCCAAAATGTAATATTTGATCTCCTTTTCCTGGACCAGTCTGTGTACCACACATTTAGATTTTTAGAATTTTAACATTTATTTATGAATGTTAAGTACATATTAACACTAAGTTTTACTTATCAAATAAAATTTAATGACGGCAATGAAAAATAAAAAATCATTTGGCCCATTTGTGGCAGTTGGCCCACCCGGCGATCGCCGGGTAGCCGGGTGGGCCAGTCCGCCCCTGCATGATTTTCATTACTTATTACATAAGCACAACCTTATTGTAACATGTTCGCCTACAATTCACAAAAGTATACTGATGGACAAAAATGTCTCAATTAGAGCTGGATTATTTATCAATATATCCTCAAGTATCGATATTTTTTTAATATCCTGATAACAATATTTAAGATCTAGCTCCTCCAATATATCCCTTTAACGATATTGCCGAGTGCGCACCCGAGTGAACGAAACTCGAGCGAATGAAACCCGATCAGCCAACATACAACAGCTAACAAGAGCAAGACCCGAAGAAAAAAAGCGCCGAATATCTTATTCTAATACTCATTTTCTACTTTCCTCTAATTACTCACTGATAAACTAGAAAAAATAGCCCCACGCCAAACGATTTCTATTGCAATACATATACATATACTTCCTCATCCTTCATAAATCATAACCTCAAATCTAAACATCACTGCTTTAAAATGCCACCGCATAATAATAAAAAAAAACAGTATTTATTGAAAGCCATCTGCTTTGATTATCCCGTGAATAAGCTGACTTCGTTCAAGGTCACGGTTCTACCCCTTCAGAAACTAGTATGTTGTGGCCACCACAAGACTTTCTTCTATATTTTCCTATACATATTCAATCAGTAACAATATTAAAAAAAAAAAAAAAAAAAAAATACGATTTTTTTTTCTAAGTTTTTTTTTTTTGTTAAAAGTAAAAAAAATCGATAACTTTGTTTTAAATTATCACAGATTTATGGTTCAACCATTCGTTTTAAAGGTATTGACGAGATCTTTCGAATGATACCCATCTTCAAAATTTAACCTCTCTGGGGGGGTACTTCCCCCCCAGGGGGGGAACCGATGCCCCCCCATGCACAATTTTTTTTTCCTAGTTAACTACTACTATTATCAATAATTCATAATAATTTTACAATCACAAGTTTAAAATAACTCTCATTATGCCCATTTATACGGAATTTTGTCCTATAAAATGCGATCACAGCGCCACCTGTTGAGCTATTGATCCCCAAATCTAATGGGCACCAGTTCATGTCAGGGTGCAACTAAATACCAAGTTTGGTTAAATTTCATTCATTGGTTCGTGAGATACAGCGTCCACAAAAAAATGATACAGACAGACAGACAGACAGACACACAGACAGACAGACAGACAGACAGACACACAGACAGACATTTTTTAAAAACTATCAATTCGTGTTCAGGACATCCCAAAACGTGTAGATCCGTCAAAAAACGGAGGTCGAAAATTTTCGCGAATCCAATACTTTCTCTATATTACATATAGAAGAAAGTAAAAATTCATCAGACATACTCCAATATCACAATACCTATAATCAGCAGGTGTGTTTACTAGGAAAGAGATTTGATATTAGTCGAAACGATATATCCCTATCCGAGATATCTATTATGGGTTCTGATATATTACACTATATTGAATTCCCACTCTACATTCATGCATATCGTAGGTGATGGAAACCACAGAAAAGGCAATATGACGAATGAAAACAATATCTTCTGTTTTAGCTCCTTTCCTGCTATTGGTTCATTGATATCGGTCTATTTCAAAGTGTCGATATAAAATGGCCAATAACATGCTTCAACATGTGTTTAATAAAGATCATCAAAGCCGAACTGATACAGCGATGCCAGATTGGGGATTTTGTCCCCATTTTAGGGAGTTTTGAGGCTTCTGGGGACAATTTTGGAGACCAAATGTTTGTGGGGAATTCTAAAATTTTTGGGGACAAATCTGGGGCGTTTTTCAACTTTCTGTCAATGTTGGTAACGTAATAATTTATCCCTATGTCTAGAGACTTTCAATAGCTTTATTGTTATTTGGGGATTTTTTCAAAAATTGCCTTCATTTGGGGAAAAATCTGAGCTTAAATCATAGAAAAATCTGCTTGATATTTTTTTTTGAAAAAAATTTTATTTTCCCTTTTTAGTAGAAATCAAGTTGGGGATTTTTTCGAAAAAAAAAAAAAAAACCCGTGATTTGGGGAAATTTGAAGACCTGTTTGGGGAAATAATTTTCGACCATCTGGCATCACTGAACTGATATCTACTAGAAGAGTTTTTTTGCAAATTTTCTTAGCGTTTAATAAAAAACTTCTGAAAATATAAGCAATTATGGAATGTATTTTTTTTAATATTATTTTATTATTATTAAATATTTCGATAAAATATTTTTTTTATTAAGACTGTACATCAGTCAGATAGCTCCCTTTCACCTTTCCCATGTTATCCAATGGGATTTTCGTTGCTTCGTTTTATAAAAATATCTCATTCAAAAATGAAGTTTTTCAAATTCTGTTTTTTGAATATTACTCTTTGAACGGGGTCGCCTTTTAGCTTAGTGAGCAATTTTTCGAAAAAATTAATTTAAATATTTTATTTCAATAAGTAAATTATGGACTCTAAGTGTGGATCTCTAAGTAAAATATTTAAATTTATTTTTTCGAAAAATGGCTCACTAAGCTAAAAGACGACCTGTTCAAAGAGTAATATTCAAAAAACAGAATTCGAAAAAGTTCATTTTTGAATAAAATATTTTTATAAAACGAAGCGACAAAAATCCCATTGGATAACATGGGAAGGGAGAAAGGGTGCTATCTAACTGATGTAAAATAAAGTTTTATTGTCAGTAATTTTACAGTGACAGTTTCTTTATAGAATTATATAATATTGAATAGTTTATTACTTTTTTATGTAACATTTATTTTTTGTCTTTCCATTTATTTATTTATTTTAATTTTTAAAGCCGTACATGTTAAATAAAATTGGTTTAAATGCAAAATGAGTTACTTTAAGTAACAAAATGAAACTTCAACATAATTTTGTTTAAATAATATAATTTTTATACTGACAATGTATACATAAATACACACACATATATATACAGTCGGTAACGAAAGTCTCCGAACACTAGCAAAAATTCCTATATAAAAACAGTACACTTAATACAGTTTTGCTAAATAAATCCTTGTCGAATCCTGTTTTTAGACTGACTAAGAACAGGATCCGACAAGGATTTATTTAACAAAACTGTAGTAAGTGTACTTTTTTTATATAGGAATTTTTGCTAGTGTTCGGAGACTTTTGTTACCGACTGTATATATAATATGTAATTCAGATTTCAATTATTGTGAAACTATTACGAATGTGAATTGAACATATATATTTAAAAGATATTGTAATGATTTGGTAAGAGGATACAAAAATAAAAACTAGTATGTTGTGGCCACCACAAGACTTTCTTCTATATTTTCCTATACATATTCAATCAGTAACAATATTTAAAAAAAAAAAAAAAAAAAAAAAAAAAAAAAAAAAAATTTTTTTTTTTTTTTTTTGTGAAAATTAATTCATATTCAATCACTAACAATAATAAATAAAAAAAAAAAAAAAAAAAAAATCGAATTTTTTTTCTAAGTTTTTTTTTTTTTTTTGTTAAAAGTAAAAAAAATCGATAACTTTGTTTTAAATTATCACAGATTTATGGTTCAACCATTCGTTTTAAAGGTATTGACGAGATCTTTCGAATGATACCCATCTTCAAAATTTAACCCCCCGGGGGGGTACTTCCCCCCCAGGGGGGGAACCGATGCCCCCCCATGCACAATTTTTTTTTCCTAGTTAACTACTACTATCATCAATAATTCAAATTAATTTTACAATCACAAGTTTAAAATAACTCTCATTATGCCCATTTATACGGAATTTTGTCCTATGCTGCCATGTTAAAAATTTGCATAAAATGCGATTACAGCGCCACCTGTTGAGCTATTGATCCCCAAATCTAATGGGCACCAGTTCATGTCAGGGTGCAACTAAATACCAAGTTTGGTTAAATTTCATTCATATGTTCGTGAGATACAGCGTCCACAAAAAAATGATACAGACACACAGACAGACAGACACACAGACAGACAGACAGACAGACATTTTCTAAAAACTATCAATTCGTGTTCAGGACATCCCAAAACGTGTAGATCCGTCAAAAAACGGAGGTCGAAAATTTTCGCGAATCCAATACTTTCTCTATATTACATATAGAAGAAAGTAATGACAAGTAACAGACATTTAGGATGCATATAAGAGTTTTAAGTAAAAAATATTACTTTCTACAACCAAAAAAGGTGTATTCAATGGCAATTCTGAACGATTTATAATGGCAATTCTGAACTATTTAAAATGATTTTCATTTTTATTTAATACCTGCATCTTAAGACAATTTTTCTGAAGCTTTATTTTTAGTAGAATTATGAATTTTGATATACTTGGTACAAATAAAACACAGATCACATATTAGCTGTGTTAAAATATGATTTTAAAATAATTAAAGCTTAAAATGGGAAGAATAGAGGATAAACTATACAGAGGTATACTAAAAAGCAATAGTATAAGTTATAAGAAACACAAAACATTAATTCACTTTTTATGATTTTTTTTTTTTTTTATGATAAAGTTATGGTAGTAATATACCAGAAAATACATGGAAAACACTCTATACTTGTATACTTTAAAATTCGTGTGCATATGTCTTTAAAAAATAACAAATATCTATTTTTTCCTGCCTTGAAAGAAATATCGCAATATATCACTAATATCGATATTAACTTGGTGATATATCGCGATATTTAATTTCTGATATCGTCCAGCACTAGTCTCGATCTTTTTATCTTGTTGAGTTTGTCAACATACATAAAAAAATAATTATTCCTAAAGTTGTTGCAATAATAAAAAAAATAATAATAATAAAATAAATAAATAAATAAAATTTAAATGTTAACTTGGCGAAATTAAATTAGAAAGCAACCAATTTTGTGCAATCATGGCTAAGATAATGCCTGTACTGTGAAATTTCAATCATGTTTCAGAGGAAAAATGGAAACTTCCATGATTTTAAGGTGTTCTCACAAAATTCCCTGATTTTTTCATGATTCCCCTGATTGTCGCCACACTGTGTAATGACTGCTATTCAGAAAATTGGAAATGCAAACAAGAGTAGAATAAATTTCTGTATCTCTACTTACTAATTTTTCAAGCCTGTATTTAACATAGCGGGTGTTCATATGTATTTAAATTGTGACGCAGTTTTATTGTTTAATAGAATATGTTTAAAATTAAAATTGGTTAATATATGTTATATTTTGGTTAAATTTTTTGAGTACTATGACTGTGAGGTGGAGAAAAAAAAGGTCATCAGTGCCGGATTATATTCACTGTATCTATCTAAGAATATATATTTCTTTTGTATTACATTTATGCTATTATTGCTATTATCGTTTATACATACAGTATTTCAAAAGATGAAGGGGGGGGGGGGAGCATATTGAAATGAGCCTAGGATATAATTTAACTTGGATCTGCCTCTGGACAAAGCTGTACCACTGAGCCAATCCAATCAATATCTGACTGGCACTATTTGGTCATTTTAAAGTTGGAAATTTTCATCTATTCTCTGAATGATTATGCTTTATAAATTATTTTATTTTTATATACAAGCAAACAATGGTCAACAAATACCATTGACCATATAAAAGTACACGAGATCCCCATAAATGCTCATTTGATATGAAATCTGTAGAATTTGATGGTCAGAAAATTACCTGTGTATCTTCAAGCCTAGTCTATCCTAAATACATAAAATCTTTTTGTAAAAAAATAGAACTGACTCCAAAAAGCAACTGCTTTTCAAACAACTAAAAAAAAAAAAAAAAAAAAATGGTATGAAATGAAACTGTAAATTGTGCCTAAAAGTAAAAAATTATTTCCTTCACCAAACAACCTATAACACTACAATTAATCATAACTTTTGAAGTCGGCGTAAAATTAAATAAAATTAAATTAGTTTTTAAAGGTTTGTTTTTAGATCGGTAGCAACAAAGGCTGTTGTCTCGAATGATCCATTTTCATGTTTCCTTTATTATTTTATCACTGTATGCAATTGGTCCATTAGAAGCATCTACATAGAACAGTGAACATTCTTCACAATGCGGTATTTATATTTCTACGAAGTTAGAATCTCCTTTGCAAATTTGGTATAACTTTGATAACTATCGCATCCTTGGTGGCTTTTGGATTTGGCGATCAAAACGTAATGGAAAAATATACACGCAAGATGTATATTTTCATAATATATATTGTACGAAGTATTGTTTCATATTCTTGATTACTCTCTTAATATACCTTATCAAAGTAATCATGATATCCCAAAGAAATTAAATATATTTGCCAGATAATTTTGCGATTTTTCTTTAACCAAGGACGTCAGATAACAGCATATTCGTCAACATTTGCTGCTCACGAAATCTTCTTTATTTTCTTGAATCAAAGTAGATTTCGGCTGCGTTTTGCAGGTGACAGTGTGTATTTTGAATAAGATTTGATTTTTGTATTGAATAAAGGCATTAATTTTTATTTAATTTTGCGCCGACTTAAAAAATTATGAGTAATTGTAGTGTTATAGGTTGTTTGGCGAAGAAAATTATTTTTTACTTTTAGGCACAATTTACAGTTTCATTTCATACCAATTTTTTTTTTTCTTTTTAGTTGTTTTTTGGAGTCGGTTCAATTTTTTACAAAAAGATTTTATTTTTCTCTTTTCAGTGAAAACTTATTCATATAGCAGAACATCAGAAGACGTTCGACGGCAGTTTCACAAATCACAACTTTCAAGAAAAGTGACATAAGTCAAAAAATGGTTTATGTCACTGAAAAATACATGAAATGCACCCAATGTGAACAAAAAAGTTACTTCATCATCTAGAAAGTTATCCACTCGAGAGACAGTTGTGCCAATTTTATTCTAGTCTAGTAATTTTTAAGTTGATTTTTCTCAAATGCTGCATTTTTGAGTTGCGTTACTTTTCTTGCCTTTATCGGATATGAGCAAAAAATTATCTATTGAATGAATATACAGTCGGCAACAAAAGTATTCAAACACTAGCAAAAATTCCTATATAAAAAAAGTAGAGTTAATACTGTTTTGTTAAGTAAATCCTTGTCGAATCATGTTCTTAGACTAAGAACATGATTCGACAACGATTTATTTAACAAAACAAACTCTACTTTTTTTACATAGGAATGTTTGCTAGTGTTCGGACACTTTTGTTACCGACTGTACGTTAAATAAAAAAGTCTTTAGAAATGTAAAGAACGGATTTGCTGTATTCGTAACCAAAATTTCTGTTAGGCATATATATTGAACTTCACAGTGAATACGTGTCACCCACTGCGCTGGGAATTGCGCAGCGTAAAGTTCAAACAAAGGGCAAAACATGCTTTGCAGTTGATGGACAGAAGTTTTAACATCGATACTTACATACTGCTTTTACCAGCGTAGCTGCATGCGTTCAACAGTTAGAGTGAGAACAGACTTTTGTGAGTATCCTGTAATTTGTTTACATCTTAATGAAATCATAATGAAACCTATTTCAGACCAAGATCATTACGACAACAAAAAAAGTATTAAAATTAAATCATCGCTTACGAAATTATAAGCTAACAAATTTCAACAACAACAATGAGAAACATGGTTTGTATTGAAAACCTCTTCCTTTATGAGGTCGGTTTAAAACGTCTATGTGTTAATCGATGTGACCGCTTACCAGTGGCGTAGCGTGACATTTGAATCTGGGCATGCTCTGAAGTCAACTATGGAAAGAACACTACTCATCAAGGCGATATCATTTCATCAAATTTAAGCTCGGATTTTTTCATTTTCTTGGTTGGTTGATTGTAGGATTTAAGTCCTATTGACTATACTTGGATCCCAGCCCTATGGGTGGAATGCCGTCCGTGGGAGTCTTTGTAAGAGGTTCTAGCCAGTTTTACACGAGTTTCGTAGAAAACCACGGAAATATCTGAACGGCTGGGTTGATGAGTGCGACCTTGGATCGAACCCGACACTTCCCATCTACCAACTTTGAGCGCAAACCCACTCAGTCGCAGGTGGGCTTCAATTTCTCGGGATCTTATATAAAATTTTACACGCAAATTTTGTCGCTTTAACTTTAAATCATACATCTAAAGGACTGTTATATTAACTTATTGAAGGCCGCTTCACTAATAGCTGTATTTAAATGAATTTTCAAAGAAATTTAATCACAATTTTTTATATCACTTTAGAAATAAAAAATTAAAAGAAAAGAAAGACAAAAGGAATAGTGGGAACCGGAAAGAAAAAATCTATTAAAATCGCTGAAAACTTGGCTTTAGGCTTTCGCTGCGTTCTGCTGTGTCTTCCACAACCGCACAATGTCGGACTGAAGACCCCACTGCTATTTATCTGACCTTTTATAGTTCTTATACAAGAAGTTAATTGTTACAATTTTTAATAAAGTTAAATATTTTATAAGTTTAATTCTTTCTGTCATATTACCGTTTGATTTCGAGAAAAACAATGCATTAAAAATAATAAGCGTTTCTCTTCAAAAGGAGGTATGACGCCTTTACATAAACAATTATTTTTGAAAACGCAACTATTAATTATGTGTTGTTTTTTTTTTAAGAAAGAAAGAAAGAAAAAAGAAAGTTTCGCTCAGGAAAAGGTATAACCAAATTAAGAAAGTGTTTCTTGTTCAAAACTAACGTTAAAAAAAAAAAAAAAAAAAAAAAAAAAAAAGAAGAAGAAGAAGAAGCAGTATTAAAATTTTATTATATAAAAACTGTTTAATGGCACGGCTTAATGTGAAAGAATGAAAAATAAATAAAATAGCGATCTTTACTAAAGAATGCAGGATGAAAAGAAAAACACACAAATTAGATAAAATTCAATAAAATAAAGCAGAAAATTTAACGGAACATTCCAAAATAAATAAATAAATAAACAAATAAAATAATTAATTTAAGAAATTCAGATTCTAAAATTAAGAAAAGAAAAGAAGGAAAAAAAAGAAAAGGAAAAAAAAAATCTATGCATCTGCCAATTTTTTATAGATCTGCGATCAGTGACCATCATAGCGCATACAGGCACACATAAAAAAGACATTAGGAAAAAAAAATTCTGGCACATAAAACAATTTTTGGAAATTTATCAAAATTTTATTTTGCAATTTAATCATCATTTTCAAATCATTTTTTTTTTTTTTTTTTTTTTGTAAGTTTTTTTATTACATCATTGTAAAATGAAGTATAAGTTTTAATTTATCAATCAGTTGCAGAAACCAACTCTCTATGCGAACATCTCTACCGAAGGTAACAAAATCCCTAACGCTATAAAAATACCTAAAACTCCAAGATATGCTCTCCAAGGATTGCATGCCTTGAATCGTTTACACAGCGGAACTCCCCTTGTACTTAGTATGAGAGAAAATTAGAGGGACGTTGAATATTCCCTCAAATAACAAAAAATCCCTATATCAGGGCATGCTTTACAAAGGCAGCATGACCTAAGCAATAACCGGTCAGCAGGAGAAGAGGGCTACAGTATCTCTGGGATGTTATTGGTCAGCAGATGACGCCTAAACAAAGCCGGAGGGTACTAACGACAATAGTAAGAAAGAAAAAAAAAGCACTCGGATTTATCAAGGAATAATTTAATTTAACAAAAGAAATTTCCTTTCACTATAATTTTTCAAAACTGAATGACGGATAATGTATAAATGGAAGCGAGTATTTAACAAAATTAGTTGAAATAATTTAAAGTTTAGATAGTTTTTAGTGGGTATGCGGCGCATGCCTAGCATACCCAGAGAATACGCCACTGCCGCTTACAATAACCATATTTTGAATTTTACATAGCATAAATGTTACCCGCTATGCTACAACATATGCAATGTCATTCAAGTGCACACAAAATAGAAAATTGTGAACAAACAACTATACGTTTTAAGCATTTTGTTTTTAGCATTAATGTCTAAAGTATCTTTTCATACTAGATCGATAATGCTCTGCAATTTTATAAGTAACTTTTTTCCCCTGCCTTGAACCGTTTCCGAGATAGGAATCCTAACTCCACTGCTTTCCACCAGGTGTTGTTGTAGGTGGTTGAATCACGTAGCACCTGTCCACTTTACTATATCTACATACCACTTTTATGACTATAGCTGCAGCTGTTCCTGACTTTTTTGGGCACCCTGTTTTTTTTGTTTTTTTTTTTGATCGTAAAGATATCACAATGGGACCTATTTCAGACCAAGACCTTTACAAAAAAACAAAAAGTATGAAAATTGGATCATCCGTTCAGAAGCTATGAGCTAACAAAAAAAAACAAAAAAAAAACATACGCTTTGAATTGAGAACCTCCTCCTTTTTGAAGTCGGTTAATTAAAGTATCTCTTAAGGGCGTATCAGACCCAGCAACTTTAGAAGCAACCAATTTTTGAGCCGACTTTAGCGCCGATTTTTCCTCGATGAAAACACTGTAGAGGTTACAATAGATGGGTGAAAGAAGACTAACTTCTGATGCTTAACACTTTTCTTGGTGCAAATAAAATACGCATTGATTAGTGTTAAAATTCCCTTTCATTTGTGTAAAATATTGCATGATTATTTCTATTTTGATCTTTGTTACAATTATTGTCAAAACATCATACAAAAATAAAAACAATTAATTCAAAATTCTTATCATTTAACGGTAAAATAAACGTGCTTAACGATAATATTTCTTCTTCAAATCTCCACTTTAACGATTCCCGTGTTCCCGCCATCTTGGAAACATGACGTATCAAAATAGCGCATCCTGATTGAATGAGTCTGTGGAAAAATTGTGTGTAGAGACAATTTTATCAAGATAGCTCTGAAAAAGTTGGGCAAGTTCGGTGTGTGCTATCACACTGGGAGTAGAGACAATTTTTTCTGAAAAATTGGCACTGATCAGTGGTTGGCTCTAAAATCGCCTATAAACTCGTCGTGTCTGATATGCGCTTTATGAAGTTATAAGCTTATAAACACCACCACCAACAACAACACATAGCTCAAATTAAGAACACCCTCCTTTCTAAAGTTAGTTTAAAACAACTTTGCGCTAATCGATGCAACCGCTTACAGTAACAGTACTTTGAAGCACAGAGTATACCTGTCATCCGCTACGCTGCAAAGTGTGCAACGTAGTTCAAGTGTGCACTGTGTAGGAAATTGCGAACAAACAACTGCACGTTTTAAGTGTTCTATTTTTAGCAATAATGTCTAAAAACTGTCTTTCCATAGTAAATCAATGATGGTCTACAACTTCGTAATTAACCTTTCTCCCATCTTGAACCGTTTTTAAGATAGGAGCACTAAATCTGCTGTTTTTCCCCAGATGGCGCTTTACTTTCTTTCGTAAAGATATTACAATGGGACCTACTTCAGACCAAAATCTTTACAACAAAACGAAAAGTTTCAAGTAACCATATTTTGAACTATATAGCGTATGTCTCACCAGCTACACTACAACGTGTGCAATGTAGCTCAAGTGTGCATAGTGCAAGAAATTGCGAACAAACAAATGCACGTATTTAGCATTGTGTTTTTAGCATCAATGTCTAAACTACCTTTTTGTACTAAATTGGTGATGCTCTGCAATTTTATAATTCACTTTTTACCCCTGTCTTGAACCGTTTCCGAGAGAGGAATGCTAAACTATCGTTTTGCACTAAACTATCGTTTAAGCAAGAAATTGCGAACAAACAAATGCACATATTTAGCATTGTGTTTTTAGAACCAATGTCTAAACTATCGTTTTGCACTAAATCGATGATACTCTTCAACTTCGTAATTCACTTTTTTCTCTAGAACCGTTTTCGAGATAGGAACACTAACTCCGCTATTTTTCACCAGGTGGCACTGCAAGCGGTTTAACCTTGTACTACATGGCCACTTTGCTATACTTACATACTATTTTTATCACTATAGCTGTAGCCATTTAGCAGTTAAAAGAGATGGGACTGATTCTTTTGGGCACCCTGTATTTTCTTTAGATCGTAAAGATATTACAATAGGACCTATTTCAGACCGGGACCTTTTCAACAAAACAAAAAGTATCAAAATCGGAGCATCCATTCAGAAGTTAGAATTAACAACAACAAAAAAAAAAAAAACATATGGTTTGAATTGAGAACTTTCCTCCTTTTTTGAAGTCAGTTAATAAAGGAATTTTGAAAATTTAACATGACGTTGTTATTCTAGGAATCAAATATTAATTATTTGCAAGAAATGAATTTGTTTCTTTAAAGCACTAACAAACTGTAAAACACATTAATTAATTTAACTGTTTTGTTGATCATCTAAAATATAAAAACTAAATGATTATTTTAGATAAAGTGGAGTAGAAGGTTGATTTTTTTTTCTATACCAACTATGTGAAAAATACCAGAGCTGGGAATCGAATCTGGGCCTTCCGTTTAACGTGTGGTTGCTCTACCACTGAGCTACCCTGGCTGATAACCAGCTCAGCATTTCTCACATAATATCCGTTGGCAAGGTCACAGCGTCCACAAACGCAGATGCAACAAGCGAGAATATCACTTGTGGTACAACTCCGATACGAAATTTCAATTCAGAAAATTTTATTTGTTAATTAATCAACCATGAAAATTCTTTAGCTGAAGGCCCGAGTTTGATTCCTGGCTCTGGTATTTTTCACATAGTTACTATTACAAAAAAAAAAAAAAAAAAAAAATAAATAAATAAATAAAAAAATAAAATAAAATAAATCAACCTTCCACTCCACTTTATCTAAAATAATTTTTTTTGGTTCACGAATTAACAAATAAAATTTCTAAATAAAATTATTATTATTTTTTATTATTAGAAAATATTCCATTACTTTTTCTTTTTGCTACTAAACATATGAAAATAAGTTAATTTTGTTAACATTTTACCAGGTGTAAATGGTAGGTTTGGGTTGTAATCATATTTTCCAGAACAAATCAAGGTATCAGCAACATTGACAGCACAACACTGAACTTTAATCAGCACCTATCAACAGCAGATAAAATGATTGATTATACATTCATATACAGACATTCATACTTTATAATACAGATAAATAAATGATATATATATATATACACATACATATCTTTTAATAAAAAATTTACAAAGTTAAAAATTCTTTAAGTTAAAAAAAAAAAAAAAAAAAAAAAAAAAAAACTATATTCAGGGGACTAGTTAAGAATGAGTGACAGCCTTGGTGCAATTTTAAATTTCAATGATGCTAACAGGACGTCGTGTTGTTTTCCTCATGCGTGATTTGGCAAGAAAAAGACCGCCACATTTGGAGCACTCATCGTCCATTTGGTGACCGTCGCTCATTCTTAACTAGACCCAACTATAGTACAGATTGGTTTGTTAATTTTGGTCTGGAGTCCAAATGGCAGAAATAATACAGTGAAGCCTCCCTAAGAGGGCCTACTCATCATGCTTTAGAAAATTGTCCCCGTACAGAGTTGGACTTTTAATAAGGAATATTCAGAAAATCGTACGCAAGAAACATGATAAATCATGTGTTATTCAAATTTACTTTTTTTGTTTATATAGATTTCTAATAATTTATTATTAATTTATTTGAATTTTAAGTGACTTTTAGCAAGAATTTTGTTTTTGAAGAATTTTTTTTATATATACTGGAGCAATTTCTACAGCTTAGCATTATTTCTGAGTAAAAAAGAGGTTATCTACAAATTTACAGAAAATACTGATTTTAGTTATTGATTTTTAATTTTAGTTAGGTTTAAAAATGAAATTTGCTGTTTTAAGTTGACATCAGCCATTTAGAGGCCATTAAATTTAAAAGTTAATGGTTTGATACACAATTCACTTTCTACATATATATAAATTATTACACACATGGCAATTAACGAATTGGCTTTAATTATAAAGTGGACAGTGAATGATTCAAATTGAGGAAAAAAAATAGTATGTAATGGTCATTACAAAACTTTCTTCTATATTTTCCTATACAAATTCAGGCAGCACAAATTATTTATTATTTTCTATGATGAATGCATATAATTTTCATCTCAGAGAAGTATAAAAGAAAATGTTGAAAAGAAGTCAAGTCAATTTTGTGCCCCACAACATCTGAGGAAACAAGAAAATGCTTATTCATACTAAAAATTTACATACTTCCATATTAAAAATTATGAAAAAAATGCAATGTAAAAACAACCTGTAGGGTGATTTTCACCAAAAGTTCACAGGCACTAATTTATGTCAAGATGCAATTACATATAAATTGGTATATAGTTCTGTGCATCAGTTCTTGAGATAAACCTACCACAAAATTTTTGTTAGACTCAGGGGTGCATAAAATGTTCAGACCTCTGAAATTTCCCCCAAACATAGTCTGAATTTCCCTCAATATCACAATAAATTTTTTTATACAAAGCCATATCTTCTACATAATAATTGTTTTTAAGATAATAAGTAATAAACATACACTATAACATAAAGATACAGGTATTACATTATATTTTAAGGTATAACTATAGTATTTCCCCACAACTGGATTTGGCGATTTTTCTTTGGTGCTGTTTTAAACGATTTGAAATGAACGTTCTGAAATGATAACGATATTGTTCTGGATTCTTTGCAATATAATACAACGAGATATATAAAGTAGAGTGATAAATGGTAACCCTTGAGAAGGTCCAAGATGAGTCATGTGACATGCTCTCCTTGCACCTGCGTATTCGGTGGTTCCCTTGGTAACAGCTTATTTTCAGTAAATTTCTATGGCAATGGTTTGGAGATTGTTCTTTGCATAAATCATTACCACCAATGTTTTTGTTTACTTATGCAGTTTAATATTCTTTTGTTCTAAATCATTTTGATTTTACTTCTTTTTTATTTCGTGTAGTTGAACTTCAACCAACAAAATGCTTAAAAATAGTTGAAAAATTATTATTTGTCATTAAATTTAGCTCTTTAAAAGTTTAAATTTTCTTTTATAAACACTTTTAAACTTTGTTGGGAAACAATTAAAAAAAGGTATTTTATAATTTATTAAAATGTGAAATATGTGTAAAATTATTTTAAAAACAATTTATTTCGGTCATAGACTGTCATGTTACCTAATAATAATGATAATTTCTCAAACTGATATTTTAAATGCCAAAATAGTGATAAAGGGCCAAACACAGCAACCTATGCATGTCACGTGATTCATCTTGAACCATGGAAAGTTAATCCTTCATCCATTGAATCAGCACTCTAATATATATATCTCGTTGATATAATATGGCATCCTGCATGCTGTTTATTTTTGATGGGCATAGTAACTACTAACCAGCGTTCTTTTTTTTTTATTACCATGGCAACCAGCTTAGCAACTAATTATAAAGTAGTAATTATTCATAATTCTATTCTATTTCACCTGGCGAAGTATTATTATATAAAACGGTCATATTTTTATTCTTTATTATTATTTTATTTTGTTTGAGTATGGCATCTTGTAGTAATAAATCTGTGAAAAAATGCTGGTTTGGAAAATGGTTTTCATGTATGTGAAGCATGTAGTAACACGTATTTAACTACATGTGTATTACTTATCGGTAAGTTACAGAATTTCATAGATTTTTCCTTTCATGCTATGTAAAGTAGCTCATTTTTGAAAATGTGTTCTAAAAATCATTAAAAGAAATGGTAAACGGAATTCTAATTTATATAATCGCATTTTTCTGGTAAGTGTAGAACAATATTTGAATTGTATAAATGTACAGGAAGCACATATTTATTCGTATGCGTATTCAAAAGCTTTGAAGAAGAGACATTTAGAAAGATATTTTATGATGAATAGTGAGGTAAATCAATTTTAAATATGTATTTGTTTTGTTATTATTAAATATAAGCTTAATTAATTTTTGCAATGACACCATTTTTAAAAACGAATTTTGCTTTTGTTTACGATTGGAATCAATGGCAACCCTTCGCAAAAATAGCATTTCGCCATATTCAACAAAAATAAATCGCCAAATCCAGTTGTGGGGAAATACTATAGTTGTTCCTATTTTAAGTATTACAAAGATTTTTTTTTTTTAGTAGATTGTTATTTAGGCTTACATCTTTATTTTGCTCCCCAAACCAAATTTTCACAGGCAGCTGAAATTTCCCCTGAACCACATTCGGGTGTTCAGACATATTCTGCAGCCCTGGTCAGACTCACATAGACCTTTTCTATAAATGATCAAATTTTGTAAATCCACTGAAAATTTTTGGCACAGCTTTAGTATGGGATCACACTTGGGAACTTTAAATATTTTTTACTTTTTTGCACCGAATTGAAATGAGTACTATCATAATAGAGGATAATGCGATTTTCTTGTTTCTTGGCAATTTTTTTTTGACAATTTGGTGATGAAATGAAATGGCTATCCCAACTGCTTAAGTACAGACCTTGGCAAAAAATGTCCGAGCTATTTCCGAGCTAAATTTTAAGGTACAACTATAGTATTGCCCCACAGCTGAATTTGGCGATTTTTCTTTGGCGCCGATTTGAACAATAACAATGTCGTTCTGAACTGTTTGCGATATAATATGGCAGCCTGCATGCTATTTATTTTGGATTCATGATTTATAATTTAGCTTATGATTTTATCATTTATGCTATATGATTTTTAGATTTATGATTTAGCCATAATCGCCAAATTCGGCTGTGGGGAAATACTATAGTTGTTCCAATTTTAAATTTCGCTAAGGAGGTTCCCATACTAAAGCTGTGCCAAAAATTTTATGAACCCAATACTTTCTTTGAATGAATAAAGAAAGAAAAAGCAAGAAAATTACAGTAATGTACAAATTATTAGACTCAAAACAGAAATTACACATTTCTTCACATGCTGCCTTTATTAGGTAGATTCCTTATAGGAAATCTACCTATTGCAATCAGGGTTGAACGGTTTTTTCCATAGTGGAAAAAACCTGGTTAAAACCGTCCCGGACAAAATACCGTTTTGTCCACTATTAATTATTTGCGAGTACTAAATTAAAAATTACCTTTATTCTTTCCATATATATAAAACAATTCTTTATCATTATGTGTATGTGAGAGCTCGTGAAATACGGTCACCTGGTTGCCATTGGCGAACAATATTTTTTTTAAACTAGAAATAATGTTTTCAACTTTAAGGAAACTTTTTTTTTTTTTTAAGTATATATTTTGGTGAAAGAATTGGTCCCAAAATTGAGCTCCAATTCTACTTTCGCTGTTTTGATTCCTGCTTCTCTCACCACTTTTTGAGACACTGTGTTGAATTACGGAATTTACACATCTCCGTGCATGTTTCACAACTCAGTGTTAAATTATTGCACCGTTTTAGGGAATTGGTTTGCACTGCTCCTGTCTGCGCATGCTATCGACCTGGTGCTGAATTGTTGTATCTGTGTAATGATGAATCATTGACGATGGTGTATTGATTGAGTGAAAATAATAAAACCAGTTTCATGATGTTAAATTTAAACAGGTGTTTCCTGGTGTAAAAAAAAAAAAAAAAAAAAAAAAAAAAATCATTCAAGCCCAATAAATAATTTGGTTTTTAGTTGGTATAATAATTGGTATATAGAATCTTAATTTCTATATTCAAGTAAATTTTGAAATGGAACAAAAAGAAAAAGAAAATGTTGGAGAATATTTGTTTATGGACTACCAGAATTTTTTGTTGGCGACCATATTTTTTAATAAATTCCTGAACCCTGTGTATGTGAATAAAATCAATTTAAATATTTCAAAATAGACATGAATGATTGAAATAGACATGCAAAGTTAACAATATTTAATAAACTAATATATCTATTTCTAAGGGTGGATTGGATGCAAAAGTGATAGTTTATAGTTAAAATTTTAATTCCCCTCTTCCCCCCCCCCCCCCGCTGCTTTCAACTACATTGTCATCTTCTCCCTCATAGTCATAAACACCTTTAAAAAATTTGTTATTAAGCATGATGAAATGAATGATTCACATATCTTTCATGGAATTTTTTACTTTCTGAAAATACATAGGTGAGGAAAGTATTGCAATCATGACAAAAATTTGACTTGTGATGTTGGTGTATCTACATGTTTTGAGGCTCCATGAGTTCATTTTTGCTATTTTACGATAATGTATGTATATCTGAGTAGAGTGAACACAATATTGTCTAAATGCTTTGTCCAAATGAGCTAAAAGTTGGTGCATATGTTATAGGTTATCGTAGTACAAACTGTATACATCTTGGAGAATCTAGCACAGTTTTATTTATTTATTTTTAACCAAGACACAAAGATATATTCTTTATCATTACAGTCTATGGGCTCAAATAATTTAAAGTGTGATAGCATCTGAATTCCTTATTCAGTTCAGCTGAAACTTTTATACGCATGTTATCAGTCACTGTCGACTGAATCGTATAGATTTATTTTGGTGAATCTAGCATTTATAGTTTTTTTACAGGGAAATAACGAAAAATTCTGTAATATTATGGCCTATAGTCTGAATTTATTTAAAATGTGATGGCGTCTGAAGCCTCATTGATTGAGCTTTGAATTCATATACAAATTATAAGTATATGTCACACAAACTGTATACATTTTGGTGAATCTAACACTATTGGTTCTTTTACAGATACACACAAAAGAATTTGCATGCATTCCGTTCCATTAAACAATATATTATTTGGGAGCAAATAATCAAACACTTATTATAATTTTCTTGTTTGTTTATTTAATGACTTCTCTTTATTATTATATTTAAACAACAGTGAATTACTTTAATGTTCAGAAAGTCGACTGGAGTCACTCAACATTTTTATTATTTTTCTTTAAGTTTCTGCATATTTATCAAATTGATTAAATATATATACAGTCACACACATATATGTCACATTTATATTATTAAAGACATTACTTTTGTGAAAAATAAATAACTTTTCTATGTGGAAGTAAAATTTAATTCAGGGTTCGCGCTAGAGCGCGGGAATCGCGCAATATTAAAAAAAATCCCACTTAAAAAATTTTCATATGCGCGCTTTTCCCGCACTTATTTTCCCGCGATTTTTTTTTTTTTTTTTAAATCTAATTCATTGAACTCCGCGAATTTATTTTTTCTATTTAAAAAAAAAAAAAAAAAAAAAATCGCGTATATCGTTCGTTAAAAAATAAATAAATAAAAATGGAACAATCGGTGATCAAATGTCCTACAAAAGCTTCTGATTCCTAATCTTTCTCCATCCACAACATAAATGTCAATATCCATTTCAAACTTGCTTTATGAGATTCTAGAACCTGTAAATAAATACAATTGTTAAATATTTCTTGCTCATATAATTATTTTTTGCCCACCTCCCCCTTTATTTATCTCTATCTAGCGATCAGCAATCAAATGTTCTGCAGAAGTCTTGTTTCCCAATATTTACCCATCTGAAACATAAATTATATTTATAATATTCATTTTAAACTTGCTTTATTAGATTCCAGAAGTATAATTGAAAGAGTTTAATATTTCTTACTCTGTAATAATATTTTAATCCCCCCCCCCTCTTTCCCATCTCCGGAATACGGATTGTGGTCAATGATCAATTCTAGAAACAATAAAGCAATAGAAGTGCTCAATATTTCTGACATATGTAATTATTTTTAGACCTTTAGTGCTGAACTTAATGAATGTATTTATTTTTTCTCAATTAAATCTTTATGGGGTATCATACCTGTACCCAATTTGTAAACATGGAGGAAATGAATAGATTTTTCAGGTAAGAAAATTTTTTCCAAATCAATTTAAGAAAATTAATACTCAGTTGGTTTTATGCACATTATGCAACTAATTAGTTACTGCTACTTTTATATGAATGATTAATGTACATACATAAAAATCATATTTTATATTTGCTTGAAAAATTTGTTTTACTCTTGGTGTGAAATTTTAATAAGATTTTAAGTGGATATAAAAGTTATTGCCGGTATATTGAAGTTTTTTTTACGCTAATGAAAAAATCCTGAAAATTCTTAATGTATATAAAAACGTATACATACAAATGTTTATGTCATCAGTTTATTAAAAGTGGCGTTATCAATATCCAGCTAATCATCCAATCAATCATATTAGCAAAAAAATTTCAGCTAATTTCTAATTTCAGCAACCACATGTCTGTAATTTGCATATTTCTTGAAAATACTTTTTTTTTCTGTAAAATATAATTACTGACTTAAATTTCAAAACTCTCACTTAAATTTTCAAAATCCCACTTAATTTTTTTGTTAGAGTGGGAGAATCCCACTCATTTTTTTCCCTTAGTGCGAACCCTGTAATTTTGTATTTTTTTCATCTGGAATTTCCATTACCAAGTAATATTTTTTTAATAAGAGTATAAAATATATTTTAATAAGAGTATAAATAAGAATATAAAATTATTAAATAATTAAGCATGTAAATTTGATTTTTTAAATTATTGGATTGAAAAGTGACATGTTGGTATTGCAAATAAAATGTTATATAGAAATGAAAGCTTTGTTTTGAAAGGACTTGTGAACATAAATTGATAAAAACATTTTATCTACATTTATGAGTTTTTTTTTAACCTAGCATAGAAATGTTAAATAAGATATTTCCAAGTTAAGTAAAAATAATAACAGGAGACTTGGCGTTGGTATATTAAAACCCGAATAAACTACTACGTCAGAAACGGATAGATATTTTTCAAAAACAGATATTTCTCTTTGGCGTTTCTGACGTAGTAGTTTATTCGGGTTTTAAGTACAAAATAGCAAAGAAACAACTTAAATTATTTTTAAGATTATAATCGTCCATGTATTAATCAATCAATCATATCGTTTGTGAAAAACTTTAATATTGAAAAAAATCTCTTTCGAAGGGGGATAGGGGTGTTGGGGGGGGGGGGGATTAAGTTATTCTTCATTTTTAATTGTCAACATTATGTACTGAAGATAACTAAACATTGAGCACGAAATCTTTTTCCAGCTAAACAGCCGTGTCTTTCTTTTGTTTTTAAGGATTTAGATATAGTGTTAAATAACTCTTTTTTTCCTCTTAATATCCAGTATGATAATGTTATAATAGTCCACCACAACAGATTTACTTTGTTACATCTACAAACTGTAAACTAATGTAATTAGCATTTTCTTAATGATTTTTTTTTTATCGTGATTAAAATAAAATTATGCTTTTCATTAATCAAATTATTAATTTTTAATAAAATATTTCTATTGCTAAAATTGTAATTTAAAGTTAAAATTGCAATTTATTGTTTTAATGGAATAATTTTATGCACTGAACATGTACAGTTCAGTGGATTTTATTTTGTCCAGTTTCATGTGGTTTTTTCCACTTTTGTCCAGCGTCCCGGACTTTTGACGAAAAAGTGGACGAAATGACAACCCTGATTGCAATGGTCCTCATGACAAAACTTCTGGAAAATTTCTTCATATCTTCACCGATCATGACCCCTAAAACCCAAAACCATCCTCCACTCAAAAGTTTATATGTATATATATGTATAACGCTTTTTCCCATGTTAAGTTGTGAACACAATAACTGGAGTAATTTTTATTTAAATTTAACCAGATCGGGATATGTTGTCAGGGCAGTAAAAATCTCGGTCGAGTTTGTAGATGGGGTATCCAGCTCAAAGGGGGTGGATTTTTTCATTTGCCCATAATTTCTTTAATATTGAAAATAGGAAAAAACTTCACATCAGGCGAATTACCGCCTTACCCTGAAGAACAATTTTTTTATTTAAACTTTTTCGATAGCTTCAATTGCTCAAAAGTTACAAGTTAATAAGTGATTTTTCGTCAGTTGTGATGAAGCCGACTTTTTCTATAGCTTTAATTGCTTAAATTTATAATCTGATGCTTACGTCGCGTGCAAATGATAATAAAAAAGATCACTGAAAAAAAAAAAAACAACAAAAAAAAAGAACATGGTAACCGTTTTAATTAATCATTTAAAAATATAAAATTAAAATAATACGTTTAGTCTTAATAAAAATATCGTTTGTGGTAAATAGTTTAGAACGCCAGTTTAAGCAGAATTTAAAATTTACGATTGAAATTGAGAGTAATATGTTACAGCTTCCACTATCTTTTTATCTTGTGGAAACAAGATATTGGTCTATGAAGAGATATGAGGTTTTTGCATGGGAAAAAAATATAATGACGCCAAAGCTGCTATTCTCCATCGCCAAGCTCACCAAATTTTGTCGTCAAATAACGAATTTCGTCTCAGTCAAAAATTTCATCATCAGCTATCAAATTTTGCCACCAAATCACAAATTTCATTGCTAAGTCGCAAATTTTGTCACCAAAATCTCGCCAAATCATACAATTTACTAAATTCGTAACAATTAACATTGTAATTCAGTAATGTCCAAATGGTCCAATGTTAATGTTATAACTGTAAGTTGAAATTGTAATTCCATACAACATAAAGGAATCTACCTTTGCCTTTAAACTTGCCAAAAAGGGATTTTTTTTTCATTATTTCAGTTTCTAACCTTGTGGGGAAAGAGCATAATATACCCTTTATATTTTAGGGGAAGTTTTTTCCTGAAAGCAAACAGGGAATTAGTAAAATATTAAACAAAAACAAAAATATTTAGGGTCACCCTGGAAAAAACTACAATGTTGCAGTCATCACAAAACTTTCTTTTATATTTTCTCATAAAATTTCATGCAGTATAAATTATTTATTATTTTATTAAAATTATTTTTAATGATGAATGCAGACAATTTTTATCTGAAAGAAGTAATATATATAATAGAGGCAGTGTTGCCAGATTTGGGGAGTTTTTTATTCAGTATCCACCGATAAGTTTTAATTGTAATGGTTGTCTGATCACTTCGAAGATTAATCGTCCCTTATGAATATAAAATATCACTTCTCAAAATTATTGGCGACTATTGAATAAAAAAGTCCCCAAGTCTGGCAACAATGAATAGGGCAAACCAGGGTAAGTTGGCACACAGCTTCTATTTCTTGACCCCATAGAGCAAAAGCACTGTTATATTGCTAGTGGGAAGTATTATAGTATATACATGTATAGGTCTACCATCTACCATAACTTCAATCTTCTTGGAAGTGTTACAAAAGAAAAATTTCTCTTTTATATTTTTACTGACTGGTGAGTAAATTCTTTCATTGCAAATTATTTTCTTCTTGTGAACTTGTAGAATGAACTGAGGTGCTGCTGCTCATGGCAATTTCGAAAGAGTGTTTAAATGGAAAAACTTGCAGATTGGTCCATAACTCTATTTGGCAATTTTTTTTTCTGTGATCATGACAAAATGCGATTTTCAGAAAGGGTTGCCAAGTTGCCATGGGTTCCAAATATAAGCAAATGTTGCAAAGAATCCAGAACGATCTTGTTATTGTTCAAAACAGGGTTGTGGACAAAACTGCAAGTTGAACTGTTTAACTGTAGTTCCATGCATGTATCATAATCTTTTGTTTTGGATTCTGCAGATAGAATCTATCTTGTGTTAGATATCCTTGTCGGGCAAGTTGGCATAGCTAAGATACAGCTTAGCCTTCTTTAATGATAGTTCAAAGGCTGTAGAATACCTCCACGCTAAAGAGCTTTTATACTCAGCTCCTGCCAAGATGACGTTGAGGGTTTTCATTCAGCAGTTCCCACAAGCTTCAGAGAAAATCAAAAAGATGCCAACAGATCCTTCTTCTTTCCATCCCCTCCCTCCCACAAACTGAAAGGCAAACTGGACACCACTTTTGAGATTAGGGACGACAACAACAAAAGCACTATTTTTAAAATTAAAGGGTGGTAGAGTTTAGCAACTCCCTGATATTATGAGGTGAGAAACTGACATTTATTTTGCTAATATTATATCCATTAAGTCTGTCACATAACTTTTGAATTAAATTTCTCAGAGAAAATTGTTTTTAAAATGTCAGATAAAATAATGTAAAATATTTTCTATTATTTTGAGATAGAAAATTATGAAACACAGCAGATGTAAAGAAAAATCTTGCTTAAAAAAAAAAAAATAAAAAAAAAAAAAATACCAAACATAATTAACAAAATACAAATTTAATATCCTTTATGAAAAATTAGAATATTGAATAACATAGAAACTCTATCAGTAAACGATAATAAATATAATTAAACAAAACACAAATTCAATATCCTTTATGAAAAATTAGAATTAAAATAACATAAAAAATGTGTCAGTAATATAAACGATAAATTTTAAGACTGTATGAAATACCTGATTATCTTTCAACTTAGCTGATCTTTTAAGATCAACTATTTCTAATTTTTCACCGCGTTCTTTTAAAACTGCAGCCTTATAATGACAATATCGTTTATGAGAAAAAGCACCATTCATTTTATTACACAAGTTTCTTAAAGAAAACAGTGTCACAAAATAAGAAGTTCTGATTTGACATTCCGATTTCGAAATTTCACTTGAAAATGCACGAGCAAATGAAACCGCGCGCGAGTTATTAAACAAAATATAACTTTTTTTAATTTGATGAAAAAATTTTATAGATACAGTACTCATTATTATAGAAGCATTAATTTCCTTGTAATTAAATCAAGAAGAACAAACATCCAAATACTGATAATTTTTACTATAAGTTCTATTATCCGAAAAATATAAATAAAACTTCAAGTGAATCCCTTCACGATGCGGATGTCAAATGAAAATAAACAAATAATCGAGTAAAATACAATAATCGAACGTGAAATCGATTCATATCGATTTTAATGTTACTTATAAACCATAGATATACCCCCACATTCAGATGCCCGCTGTTAAGGATCCTTAACTAAAGATCTTTAACTCAAAGTTAAAGATTTTTCCTTAAAATGCAATTCAGACCGGTCGAGAATAAAGATCCTTAACGGCTACGTCACGATTTCGGGCTATCTCGGCTTTCTTTACTTCCGATTTTATCTTCGGCAATCTTCGGGCTCTAATATCGATTATACGACTGATAAGCCAATTAGAATACAGAATCGCATCATACACATATCGAATAATTCGAATAAATCTCGAATTTGAATAAGTTTGTTATTATTATTTACAATTTACAGATCGTAAGTTTAGATTTCAGAAGAAAAATTTTAATATTTTTTCTGTTGATACATTTTGTTACAAACATCTATTTATCTGAAATTATAGATAATTTATAATACATTCAGATTACCTTGATTTTAAAACAACTTCGTTAAATAATACTTTAATAAATAATTTTATATATGTTTTGTTTTAATTATAAATGTAGGATATTTTGGGGATAAAATATGCATTTGCATATTATTGAAAATTTATTGGAGAAAAGACTCTAAAAATATACTTAGTAGTGAGAACTGATGTATGATAGTTTATTATGCAAATTGTTTATATGCGTCTGCGTTTTTCTTCTTAAAATAAAAAAATGTTTCTAAAACATGGTTTTATCTTTTCCAACAAACAAAACAAACCCGTACCCAAAAAAATTCAAAGGGGAAGATATATATATATATATTTGTTTTTATATCATTTAATAGTTTAAACTTATTATCTTTCCAATGATGTATCACACATGTTTACAGGGCCCGATTAACCTTACAATTGAGGGGAAGCACAAATCCATTTGGGGGCCCCCACTGACTTCTTGGTCTATACTCATACAAACATCTTGAAAAATTTATAAATTTTTCATTAAATTTTGTAGTTACCTAGAATTCAGGACAAGTAAATTCGCTTAAAATATAGACAAGCAAATTCACTTGATTTTTGTACCAAGATATAAACTGGTGAAAGCCTATATTTACCACAATATATGAAATTATTCCATTATAAATGAATGTGCAAAAGCTTTATTAGCATATATCCTATATAATCTAGAAATGATAGTTGTGCAGTCAGGTAGGACTGTGACGTTCTATAATCAGACAATGCTTTTAGACCACAAGCTTACAATTCGGGGCCCATTTTTTTGCTTAATTTGGGGCCTTTTCAAAATTTTCCAGGGGAAGCACATGCTCCTGGTGCCTATTGGGTAATCAGGGCCTGCATGTTTATGTATATAAAATGAATGTTAATTTTTTTTTTTTCTAAGTACACTTCATAACTTACTATTGTCAATTAAATCATTAAATGAGTTTTTATCAAACACAGGATTTTTCAGCTTCATGTTCCTATTTTTTAAATATCTATGAAACTTTAGAACAGATTTTTACTGACACTTATATTAGGTTATATTGTATCTTAACCAGGGGTTTGATGATTTCTTAAGAATTATTTATTTTAGGCAGTGAAATTTTACCAAAAATGTTAATTCAAAAGTGATTTTCAATAAGTAATTATTAATATTTTTTTAGTTTCACAAGAAAAAGAATGGTCTATTATTAAAGTATCTAAAACATGCTATTCTGACTGCCATGAAAAATTTATGACTATTTTTCACTAATTCTTAGAGAAAGGTATATAAAGTTAATGAATTTAACATGGTGTGGGATAGGACTTTTCCGGTTTGCTTAAAGGACAAATTCAACACAAAAGACAATTTTAAAAAATAGTTTTCTTCAAAAATCATGAAATTCCATAGATATTAACAAAAGTATTTTAAGCATTGGATATAAATACCACACAAATACCTGTTATTAAACATTTTAAAAGCTCTAATAAATATCTAGTTCATTGTTGTTTCGTTCAAATTTTCAAAAACTCGCCACAATGGCAAAATTCTGTGTTATATCTGGAGTCTCTTTTACTGCATATATAAGATATTATCCTTTTTTGGCAAACCAAAAAAATTAACTAAATATGTTGAAAACAAACAAAATCATCAATAATGTCTTTTTCGTTTCATCCCAGAATCCAGTGCCCCCAAACTGGCGGTAACGCACTGTACCTGGCAAACCCATCGGGCGGTCGCGAGAATTTGTTCTCCTTCCTTCTCCTTGTGTAACCCTATCGGCACTTCCATCTCATTAGTTCAGCCGCTTAGCGGGAGCTTATTGGTTTTGCTTTCGTAACAGAGGCAATTTTTAATTAAATTAATCAAAAATCTGCCATTTGGCTGAGGATAATTAATTGTTTTAGGTGGCTTTTATTTTCGCTTCTGTTTCTTTTTTGAAACCATCATCATAGTATCTGTAAATAAGATTTTAGTGTTTTAAATGTTTTTTTAAGGTTTAAAACTTAATTTTTTCAGTGTATTTTATGTTTTTTAATTATATTAAAAAGACGGGAAAGGGAGACATGATAGTCATTGCTACAGTATAGATTTTTCATGCATTTTCTGCACTTCGTATTATATGTAAGATTTTTTAAATCATGAACCATGATTTAGGTGCATTTATTGGTTATTGTGTACTAGCGGGTCAGTATTTTCAAATGAATCACTAACAGTAAATTTAGTGTTAAGAAAAGAAATTAAAAAAAAAATCATTTCTGATTGGGTAAAAAGTCGCTCCCGGTCCCCACTGCCTTCGGCAGCGCAGTCCCGTGCACAAGTTAAGGAATACACGTGCTGCTTGCGTGTATTCCTTCCCTGACCCTTCGTTCCCCTAAAAAAAAAAAAAAAACTCACACCGGGTTCCCCACTGCCTTTGGCAGCGCAGACCCATGCGTGCTGAGCGCGCACAAGTTAGGGGATATGCGCATGGTGCATGCCTATTTCTTCCCCACACTTTCAGCCCCTCCTAATTAACATACATATACCAATTTTGAATGGTGTAACTCAATTAGCTGAGATGCAGAATAAAACCTAATCAGGAAATCTCAAAACGTGTAAATGGGGTGAAATCTCGAATTCCACTTTCGATAATATAAATGTACTTTAAAATATCTTTTGAATGATGCATTAAAAAAAATGTAATCATAATTAGAATATGAAATATTGAAATTTTAAAATATTACAGCGCCATCTGGCGGTAGAAATTTCTGTAATCTACTGTTCGATTCCAAATAAACAAAGCTTTCAAATGATGTATTACTTATGAAATTATTTTAATTAGTAGCTGAGATACAAAAGAAAACCTAATCAGGACACCTTAAAACATGTAAATCATGTGAAATCTCAAATTCCATTACATATGGTAGTCGATTAATTTAAGGCGACAGAGATTTGTGGCGTCTACTCTTGAAATTCAATTCAAATAAGTTTTAAAATGACATATTACTTTTGAAATTATGCGAATTAGAAGCTGAGATACAAAAATGATAAAACGATTTATGTCTGGCTTTTTCGTGGTTTTCTTCAAAACTTACGTAATTCTGGGCTAAATACTGTTAAAAATCCGTAGTATGAAATGTGAATGGAGTATCAGAATTCGAAACTCTGCAAAATATAAAAGAATAAAAGCATTCTGGATTTTCCGTCATTTTCTCTGAAACAACCGTTCCTGTTGTTGTTGTTGTGTGCCACTTGGAAATTCCGAGCACCGGTAGTGGAACTACCGGACTTATTTTAAGGCATGAGGGTTTCGTCTTCCGTTATTAGGAGAGCCTCATAGGGAGGAAGTACGACTTCTAGCTCCATAAGCTGGTGAAAGATGGCAGCACCAGCCAAACAACAGAAACTCGAATTTTGTTCCGGATCAGAACGAGTTAAACTCATGTTTATACATTTTTGCCTCCCCCCCCCCTTACCTTCCCTTCTAATAATTTTACACTTGAAAATATCCGCAATCGATTTATCTTGCCTTAAAACCTAATAATACCAATTTCAAACGCTGTAACTCATTTTTCTTTTTTTTGCCCCTTCCCCTTCTCAAGCCCTTCCTAATAATTCTACACTTCAAAAAATATTCACAATTGAATTATCGGGCGTTAAAATTAAATATTATGAAATTTCAACAGTATATCTCAATATAAAATACTGAAAATTTAAAACAAAACTTAATCCTACATTGTGTTTTGGTCACATGAGTCGTGATAAATGTATTTCCCAATAAAAATGTAATTTCTTTTGTTTATTCACACATTTTCAAGAAAACTGAACAGTAGCTTTATAATACGCTGTCTAGGTCGAATATTATTTCAAATGTAACGTGAATAAAAATTTGAAAATTGCAATCCCCCCCCCCCCCCCACTATAAAACACATGACATCTTAATTGGTTACAATCATTTCCTTTTTCCTCTGACACTAGTCTGACATTTGAAATGATGTTGCCACAAAAAATTCATACTTTAGTTAATTTTAAAAAATCTAATTGTTGTACCGATAAGCCGCTTGCACTCTAAGATTCAGAAAAATTGCCCTTTTCATTTGATACTAAATTTTTAACGATCAGACTAATATTTCTAATTTATTTCCCACTTTTTCTTTTGATTAGACATGAGTCGACATTTTAATTAATATCTCCACAACCAATTAAAGTTTTTAAATTCTGTTTTCAGGAGGACTTTGGAAAGGCTCCACAGCATCCGTATGTCAATTCTTGTACTTATGTGTTCAATAGGGGCTGAACGTATAGAAGAACAGACAGACAGACAAACCGTTCCTTTTATTATTATAGATTATCGCAGATCAATGGTTCAACCATTCATTTTAAAGGTATTGGCGAGCTCTTTTGAAAGATACCCATCATGAAAAATTACTCCCCTCAAAGGGGGGGGGGGGGGGGGGGGGCTTCTCCCCGCTTCTACATACACAAAAAAATTTTCCCAGTTGAATATCTTAATAACAAAAAATATATATTTGTTTCATTTGGTTTAGTGCAGTCTATAGATGTTAAACTCTACTTACCTGCAATTTCCCCCATAGACATAATGTATTTGAATACTTTTGAGTGTCCCTGTACATGAACCATTTGCTTCATCTCAACAAAAAGCTTACTGCAGCATCCCTATATGATGCACATTTAGAATACCGAGTTTGGAATTTCTGCTACTATTTGTTCTTGAAATATGCTGATAACAGACACACAAACCATTCGCTAAAAACATGATTTTCGTATTCAGGGCACCTCAGAACATGTAAATATAACAAAAACTCACGTTTGAAAATTTGACCCTAAAACAATACTTTCTCGACCCTATGGGTAAGAGAAAGTAAAAATATGTTAAAATACTCACTTTTAACCTTTTATGAAAAATAGCTTTAGAAATAATAATAATAATGTAGTACATACATATGCGTATGTACTATTTTCTTTATTAAAGGTTTTACGGAATATTTTAAAATCTTTATCTTTTATTTAGTATTTTTGTTTGGATGTAGCATTAGGTTTGTACTGAGAAGAAATTCTTCACAATCGACAACAAAACAAAATCATGAATAAATATATATATATATTTTTTTTTCCTTTGACAATTATATTCTTATGTAATTGCAATACATAACACACCTGTTAAATATATATAGTATATATACACACTTGAATTTTAAATTAAAATAACTAATACACAGAGTAAGTTATGTTTTAAATATGCAAAGCAAAAATAAAAAGAATAATTCAGAACATGTGAGCCAGCTTTTATAATTATATAAAAATGCAGAATACACACCTTTATTTAGTTTGATTTTCATCAACATCGAATTCTAAACATTCTTCTTTTAAATGCCAGCAAGTAGTCATCTTGGATGGCATGGTAGTAAACATTACATGCCTTCCAAAATTATACTAGCTAGCATGAATGTCCAAGTTGAATAACGCTTCCTCCACGTATGAAAGTTATTCAGATATTCATACATACACAGTAATTACAAAATTTAAAATAGAAAGTATACTAGGTAATAAAGAGACTTTAAGTATGCACACAGGTTCCTAAATAAATCTATGAATACTAAAAATAAAAAGCACAACTTATGTGATGAAACTTATATAATTAATTACATATTTTAAAAATGCCGAATGGAATACATACCTTAATTAGCTCTTGATTACCATCTCTGTTTTAAGGACAGCACATTCTTCATTTTAAAGCCAGCAAGTAGTCATCTTGCAAGGCATAAAGTAATAAAATTTAATACCTTGCAAAATTCTACCAGCTAGCGTGACTGATGATATTCTCGACTTCCTCTGGCTCAGGTAGCATCTTCTTCTATTCTAATAATCAGTTTCTTTTCCATACCGTCATATGTGATTTAATGAATATTATTTTTAAAAATTCTATTTATTTCTTCTGAGAATGTCTTAAATGAGTGTTAGTATAAATTTTTATTATTATCTATACAAATTAAATTATGCTTAATAATTTTTACAGTCATGAAATTCATAGTATAGGTAATAAAAATATTTATCATAGATAACTACATAAAAATATATTCACGTATATCTTACAAATTTATAATAAATCTTATGAATAAGTGTTTTCATAAAAGATATAAAATTTTCGTATCTGTAATTTAATAACCCTCACTTCACTTATTTTGGAATCAGAAATATATCAAACAGATGAAAATAGCATTTATTTACATTCTTGTTCAATATGAACATAACAAAATTTTGAATATTCGTATATATAAATTCAAAAAATTTAAGTGAAAATCTGCATGGTGTGGGAAAGTATACTTCTTTTAACAAATATAAACTTACTACGATTATCATGATAGTAAAAAATTGAAATGTTTTCAGGTCTTTTTATCTTTTCTCAAAAAAAAAACAAACAAACCTGTTCATGTGGTTATTCACTGCAGAAATATCACTCAATAAAATCAGTCACACATTAAATTTATACATTACAAAAGATGGAAGATTAAACGTAAACAATAATAATATTATTGTATCATAGGATCTTAACTGAAGCAATACCTTATAATAATGAGCATATTATGAAATTGACTATTTAAATAACCATGCTATTTAATAATAAGTAAACAGTAGCTACAGTCAAATGAATACTTTCTATATTTCATACTTCCATGAAACAGATTAAACGTAAACTATAATAATCTTTTTGCATCAGGATCTTAACTGAAGCAATATCTTATAATAATGAGCATGTTATTATGGAAATGACTATTTAAATAACAATGCTCCTTAATAATAATAAGTAAACGGTACCTACAGTCAAATGAATACTTTCTATATTTCAAACTTTCATGAAACCGATTAAACGTAAACAATGTTATTGCATCAGTATCTTAACTGAAGCGATATCTTATAATAATGAGCCTGTTATTATGAAATTGACAATTTAAATAACCATACGGTTTCATCCTATTATACGGTACCGGTAGCCCATTGAAAGAAATGAAAAATGAAATCGTTTTTGAACGGAATGACAACTATTTACTTTTAACTATAGATAAGCCATGCGAGATAAGCCTTGTTCGCGTTCGCAGTGCCAAGGCTGAACTGGATCCGACGCTCCTTCGCGCCGATTCAAGGCTTTAACATTTCCCCCATTTTCACCAGACAAGTTTCGGATTTAACCTGCAACGTAAAAGCGCACCAAGCGGCAAAAGCTGAATTACAAACGTAAACATAAGACGCGATCTTTTATCGGCGCTGCGCTGGATCATTAAAATTTCTGTTTTTTCTTCGTCTACAAAATGTTATTTGTTGAAATTTCTCATAAAAATATACTTTGACACATTTGAAATTTCTCATAAAAATATGTTTTGACCATCAACATATAATATATTGCAGCTTTTTTTATTTACGAATGTATATATACATGCGTGTGTGTGTGTGTATTGCTTACTAATATAAATAGTTATTTTTTTATTTGACAATATTTTATTCAACAATAAATAGATAAATAAAAAATAGTACTGTTACAGCTTAAAGCTAAAGATTTAGTATATTTTGTCAATTTATTTTTATTTCATTTTCTAAAATAAACAATATTCTCAAGTCTCCTATTCAAAACGAAGTTCAAAGTAATTTCTCTTCTACTTTGAATTCATGCAGCTTATTTTGTCTAAATGGTTTCTAGTACAGAAATGTATTTAAATGGTTTCTATTAAATAAATAAATATATATATTCCTTCCCCTCTTATTATCTTAAATAAATGCAACTTTGTGTGCACTTCTAATTATAATGTAGTAGGTAGAAACTCTTATCTTTAACCCCCCCCTTTTTTTAAACCCCCTTTTCATTGGTATAATTTGACTTTTGCCTTGCCCCTTAATCTTACATTTTATCTTTGAAGTAATATCAAGGCAAATTTCCTACGAAGTTAAGAACAAAAATTAAACATAAAAGTTAAGCATACTTTTGTTTCGGTAGTGTTAAGCATACCCTTATTAGTGCAGAAATATTACAGATACTTCCAAAACTGCAGAATGATTACTTTTCATGTTTTATTTGGCAATTTTTAACCACCAAATTATTTTACTGAAACTTTATGTTGATAAAAAAAAATTTAACATTGGAATTGTGTTTTTTTTTTTTTTTTTTATTGTATTACATTAATATAAAAAAACTCATAAACCTATCCCAAATATAATGCAAAATACATACCAATTCGGTATTTACGTATTAGCTCTCACTAGTTTGAAGTGAAATAGCTAACTCATCTTAAGAGCAGATAATATCTAACCTCACCAATAGCCCATGTTATTCTATGGGGAAATTTGTTTCCATAGTTATTCATTATCAAATATATATATTTAATTAAATTTACACATTTAGAAAATTCATAATCATTAAATTAGCACTTATTTTTCAAAAATTGATTTTTTTATTTCAATTTGCATCTAAAAATTGAGAAAAATGCACTTAGTAAAAATTTGCATTTTTGAACTAAAAATATAAATTTAAAATAAACTTTTTTTTCTCTTTTTAATTGATACTAATTTAATAGTTACGAATTTTTTAAATATGAAAACGGAATTTAAAAAAATACATCAGGTAATGAGTAATTGTGGAAATAAATTTTCCCATAAAATAATATAGGCCTTAGGATACTATTATTTAAGGCTGCACATCAGTCAAATTGTCCCTTTCTTCCTTTTTTGGACTTTTCAAGGGCTTGCAGAAGATTTTTTTAAGGACTATGTAGAATCCTTATTTCCACACACATGTATATATACACACAGTAGCACAGGGTTTCGGACCCGTCCACAACCCCCCCCCCTCTTAAAAAAATGGCCTTTTTTGGGGGGGGAGGGGGAGGGGGGTTACACACTTAAAAAAAAAAAAAAAAAACACTCAAGTTTTTTTTTTTTTTTTTTTAATCTAATAAAATTTTTCACTTTTTAAAAATAATTTATTATTTTTTTACATATATATTTTCTTACTTCCAGGGTTTAAACTGCCATTAGTTTTTTTTAGCATTTTGCTAAAAGGTATCATATTTTGCTAAAACATGTTGGTCAGAATTTCGCTAAAAAGCTAAAACTGGATAACTGTATAAAATATAATTAACTTTCGAAAAAGCTAAAATAGTGCTTGTCTATTTTCGCTAAAATGCTAAAGTAATTTTTTTGCCATGTTAAACCCTGCTTACTTCACATTATTATACATAATTAGAGTTGTAAAATTCTCGAGAATAACCTCCTTGAAGAGAATCGAGAATATTCTTATAGAAGCTATAATAAACAGGCAATTTTGAAAAGTGTGCTCTGTATAAGTATTAATTTACGTGGAAATTTAGAATTTTTAAAAATTTTGCTTTTAATAAAATAATCGGATTGATTAAAGAAATAATTAAATTTATTTAGTTGTAGGTATTAAAATAAAATTAATTCTTTAAGGCTAAAAGATAAAATCTTGAAATTACTAAACATGAAATGCTAAGTAACAAACCATTAATGAATTTTTTTTTTAAATTTCATTACCGATATTATTTTTTAAACGTGACATTTAAAAAAAAAAAAAAGAAAAAAAAGAAGAAGAAGAAGAAAAAGAAAAAGAATATATTTCTAATTATTTATATTTTCGCTATAAAATGTTTTACACGTATCTGTATGAGATAAAAATGAATTTATCCAACAGCTATTTAAAGAGTAAACATACAACACTGTTTTCAAATAAAAAAGAAAAAGTGTGTTGGTAGAAAAAAATGGCAAATGGAAACATTTTTATCTTAAAACATTACATTGTTCTGTTTTTGCAAACTGAATATATATATATATATATATCTGTACTGATAAGTATAAAGGATTTAAGTCCATATTCTTGACTTTTCAGGAGACGAAAAATAAAATTTAACTAAAAACTAATCAGAAGAATCGATTAGGAAAAAGGGATTATGTTGATTTTTACCCTTTATTACAGTTCAGTGATTGTCAACCTTCATTTAATAAAGGGAAAAAAATTGAATTAAATATTTTATACAAAGATTAATGCTAAATTTCTGTCTTGAATCTTTTTTTACCAATGGATTTTCTCAAAGACTAAATGACATGGATTTAAATCCTTTATACCAATCGATAGAGAATTTTTTTCTGGGTCTGACTATGTACTTAACTCAAAATCGACATTTTTGGACTTAACTCCTTTATACCTATCACTACAGATATATATATATGGGCTATAACCAAAATTTGTTGATTGAAAATTGTACTTTACACTTTCTGCTAATTAGCTCGATCGTTCATTTCCTGATTTTATTAGATACGACAGTTCCTAATGCAAAAATGTAAGTGGATGTCTAACCTGCACAATTGTATGATCTGGGTCTGAAAGGGTTATTTGATCTTTTATCAGAAAATGAGACTGACTGTTTGTTTTGATTTTAAATTTTATGTAATGAATAACCAATTACAAAATTAAATTAATTTTCATTTTTAAGCTATTTGTTATTTTGTTTTTCATGCATGTTGGGGTACTACATACACATTTTTCAATGACAAACTCAATTTTTTTCTTTTATGACTTGTGTCATTTTTATGTAAATGACTTTTAATTCAGATTATTTCATTTGTACTTTTGCTTTAGAGAAGGTTTCAGTTATGTGTTTTATATGTGATTAGCAGGCTTTATTAAAAGTTATTATGTATGGGAGGGGGAAGGGGGAATCTAGAAATTGTAGAAGAAAAAATGTCTATATTAATTATCTTAAAAAATTATAAATTAAAGGGTCTAACGCTAAACACAGTAAAGTAAAATAAAATAAATATTAATGGATGTACATTTATTTTGTACAAGATATAAAGTGAAAATTGTATAATTAAAAATATTGCTCTCATCTTTGTTTTATGCAAAACTGAACAAAGCAGTCTTAAAAAATATGTATGTGGTATTTGTTATAATATGGTAATTAATAGCAACCAATTTTCTTATCTATATACTAAATCCAAAAGCAAGATATACTGCTTTTAAATTATCAAATAAAAAAGAAGCTGCATTAGAATTTGTCCAGCCAGTTTTTAAAAAAAAAACCTTTGATTTTAAAATTTCAAGCAAAAAGTTCTCCATTCAAGGACATTTTGAGAATTATTTTATTAAAATGTAACAGCTCTAGAATAAAGAAAATGATATTAAAAATTTTAATATCCAAGTATTGAAAAATGTTGAAATAATTCTAACCGCAGAAGGTTCTACATCCGATGAAGAGTGTTTTCTTGAAATAGAAAATTTAGTTTCAATAAAAGCTATAAAACTTCTAATTTTATTTAAAATATTAAATGCAAATTCTATTCAATATGTAAATTTCAAATGGATTGCAATATTCCATTACATAATCCAAAAGCATATTTTTTTCTTAAATTTCTTCCTATAACTCTTTTTTTATTGTATTCAAGTTTTTTTTTTAATTTTTACCTAATTCATTAAATTAAGAATTTTATTGTTATTAAGTTATTTTGTTATCATTAAATTATAGGAAAGGCATGTTAGGTTTAACATTCACTAAAAAAAAAAAATTGTCAACTCACAATCATCCTGTTATTACCATTTACATCGTTTTAATGAGCACTCAATACTACAATTTTGGAATATTTTTAGAAGTTCTGAATATAAAAAAAATTAATCCTCTTTTATATGACAGTTCTTTAATTCATTGATGAGATCGACAAAAGTGTAAAAAAAAAAAAAAAAAAAAAACACTTTATGTAAAGGATAAATATTAAAGCAAAATATAAGAATTTAGGTGGAAAAAGCCTGTGTTACAGAAATAAATGATTTGATTGTTTTATTTTAAACATAAAATTCCATGTCTGAAAGTACAAACTTTACATCTTGTATACATTATTACAGAAAGAAAATCACCACAACCTAAAAAAAAAAAAAAAAAAAAAAAAGCTGAAAAATCTCATCCCTGTTTATTATTAATAACTTAAATTATTTTTAGATGAAGCAATAATTAATGTTGGAATATTAATTACTTCTTAAAGTGGCAAATTTATTTACGAATAGGTATAATATGACTGGAAAACATATACTAATAAAACCTGGCTTAAAAAAAAAAAAAAAAAAAAAAAAAAACACCCTGGTTTTGGCCAACTATGAAATACTGTATAGAAAGAAATAATTCATTTTACATAAATATTAAGAATATGAAGGTAATTTAACTTTTAATTAATTATAATAAATTAGTATTACTATTATTTTGTAATAAGTTTTCTTTTAGTCTAAAACTGTTCTCTTTTTAAATAAACTTGAAATTAAAACCCAATTGTGTTATTCTACATTTAACATAAAAAAACCAATTAAACCTAAAAAAATACTCCACCCAGGTTGGGCTTTTTAAAAAAAAAAAAATTCTTAAAACCTTGCAGTGGCGTATCCAGGATTTTATTTCGAGAAGGGATGAGTTAAGTTCGATAATGTTTCATAGCATACAGAAGTCATAAATATTACTCTTATTCTTAATCTTCATTTTTTAAAACTTTCTACAAATTTCAAGAGGGGCTGTAGTCTATCACCCCCCCCCCCACACACACACACATACCTCTGGATACGCCACTGTATACACACATATATCTATATACAGTATGGTTTTGGAAAAAAGTTAAATAAAGTAGTTTAGAAAAAAGTTATTTAACAATATAGTAGTCTAACACAACATGAATTTTCGTACAAATATAATTTCGAAAAGGAGAATTTTGAAACAATCTTTTTAAATTATTGAAAAAATAATAAATCATTCAATTACTTACGAGATGATCCTGGAATGTTTTTTAATCCAGCAAAGTTGAAAACACATTTTACATATGTTTCAAGTGTTAGAGAAAAAAAAAAATAGATACACAATTGTTTTTTTATACTAATTCTTCATTAAACAGTAAATCTCAATGTAACGATTTAAGCAAAATATATTACTATAATACCATTTTAATAAACTTTTAATTTAACTCTTTTCTAAAAAAGCAAATTTGATAATTGCTAAAAATGTTTTTACAGAATCCATTTTCAAAACATGACATACATGTCAATCTTTTAGCAAGCTGTTTAGATAATCTTTCAACTGCAGAATCATCATCTCCTTTATTATAATTTATTTTATTTTAAGATAGAGGCGATTTAAGCATTTAATTTGAGGTATCCACCTTCAAATTTTATACATTTTAAGTATTATTCAAAATTCCTTGATCTTTAAGAGTATTTACAGGTGGCATGTTTAGTTCAGAGTTATGAGAAAAATTCAACAATAGCTCTGCATCTTGTACTTTCTACTTTTACAATTGGGGTTTCTTCATGTTTTGCATATGCATTAGAATTAGGTTCCCTGAATTGCCGCTTTAAAATTCGTCTAAGTTTATCCTTAGAAGATAATTTATACAAAGGATATACTGGAAAAACAGAAGGCACAGACATAGGCTTCAGCCGTCGTCTTTTTTAATTCTGTATGCAAGCTTCATTTTTAAAATGTTCGCTACAAAACACGTGACGAATTGGATTTATCGATTGCATAATATTCTTTACGACAGATAATTTTTAACCAGGCTTTTAACCATCATTATCCGAAGAAAATTCATCAAACGATAGTCTTTATTTTTTCTGGAATTCGATTTGCAAAATAGAACATAGTAGTATGACATATTCACGAAGTTTACAATCTATCTCTTCATTGACTGAAATCAAGTTCTTGCCACAACTTAAGTTACTATTTAAAACAACATTTAATCAGAATCCTAATATAACATATATTCGATAATTTCACAATCTATAGAAAAGAAAACAAAATAAATACTCAAGATCGTCCTAATAATTCCATGTAAATAAACCGCGTAAAGACCTACGTACGCAGCGCCATCTGGTGAGAAATCTTACGTAGATTTGTGTCTTTTGAATTCTTTTGTTATTTTCAGAATTGTTATAGCCTTGTATCCGCGCTGCGGTGGAGCGTCGGATCCAGTTCAGCCTTGGCAGTGCATACGAAAAATATCAAAATTGTTTTATTAAGGCAGTACAAATGCATCTATAATATCTCATACAGAAGGACAGTATAAGAAAGGACTTGAGAAAAATACTTTATTACTTACTTTATTCGAAAAAAAAAAAAATGATAAAAATAATGCAAAATCATCACACACAGAAAAACAAGATGGCTGCCGATCTTTAAGTTTAAGGAGAGGTGTAGAGCTATCCTTAAGAATTTAAGGATCCTTAAAGTTAAAGATCTTTAAACGGACATCTGAATTTCTATTTTAAGGAAAGTCGGAAATAAAGATTGTTTACATTTTGATTGACCAATGAAAATGCATCTTTTTAAAGATCTTTAGTTAAGGATCCTAAACAGTGGACATCTGAATGTGGGGGATAGTAATAAGACTTAGATCGATCATACTTTTTTTTTTTTTTTTTTTTTTTACCCAGGAAAAGATGGCCATTTTACTCTCTTATGGATGTATTTCCCCGAGTGAATATACACAGGAATACACACAGATAATTTAGCAAATAAAATTTATGCACTAAAAGAGAATAAGAAACTCCAGATATCTCTTTTTCTTGCTTTCTTTTCGTTTTCCTTTCCTTACCTTTTCCTTTCTTTCTTTCTTTTCTTTTTTTTTTTTTTTACAATACTCTAGTACACTCATGTCTGCACAAAACTATCTTTCTTTCGGCATTTATCCGCGATTGTAATAAAATGCTCGCCCTCTGGTGGGCTAAGGGGAAATTATAATAAACATGCTTTAATTCGAATTCCATGAAGCCGCCATTGCTAGCCTAATGATCGATAGATGGCGCTTTTTCAGCACTTGTTGTTAGTAAATATTACAGCCACGTGCATCTATTTTTGTTCTTTTTGTTATTCTACTTAATATTCGTACTATTATTTCTCCGCCATTACATCATGGAAAAGTGATTACTTTTGGAAAACAATATTTCAGTTTATTCAAAGTTCGATCGAAAGTAGATATTTAACTGAAGCTGAACAAATATTAGTTTCAATTCATCTGATTAATTCTTTACTTCCATTATCCTAAGCAACTGAAATTTTAAATTTGTCATTTGGAAATAAATGGAAGCTTAATTCTGGATTTCTTGGTCCTTTGGAGCTACACTGGAACACACAACAGTATGTGTTATCTTTTTTACCGGATTTATTCATTTTTATTCAATAAATATATGTGAAACTAAACATCGGCTAGCAATGGCGGCTTGATGGAATTCGAATTAAAGCATGTTTATTGTAATTTCCCCTTAGCCCACCAGAGGGCGAACATTTCATTACAATCGCGGATATCTGATGTCAAAAAACTTTTTCGGCATCAAAAATCCTGCTCGTTACGTTACGTTAACATGGAGATGATAGATCTATATAAATTACTATATCTATGTTATGAACTTATCCCATCCACTGAGGATAGAATACTTCTAGGAGTAATGAAAGGTGAGTGGTCTGTCGTTTTCATTGCTTCATGAAAAGTAATTTTTTTTTTACTTTCTTCTATATTCAATAGAAGAAAGTAATGGATTTGGATACGTAAAAATTTTCGGTTTTCGACGGATTTGCACGTATTGAGAGGTCTAGAACATGATTTGGCTATTTTTAGAAAATTTGATTTGTCTGTCCGCCTGTCTGTGTGTGTGTGACAATAATTTTGTGGCGACTGTATCTCCGGTATGGCTGCGCAGAATTGTATATAAATTTATATGTAGATGGACATTGACCTAAATTAGTGCCTATCAACTTTGGTATCAACCACTCAACGGGTGGGGCTGCTATACAGCAATTTTCCTAATTTAAGGGGAGGCTATATCTCAGGTTCTACTTCGTATTATCAAACAAAACTTAGTATGTGGGAAGGCTCTTATCAGATATTAAGTTGATTCAATTTGAATGCTTATCGGCTAACAGGTGGCGCTGCTATACAGTGATTTCCGCAATTTAAGGGAAGGCTATTTTTCAGGAACTACTGCACAGAATTGCATATAAATTTATATGTAGATGCACCTTGACTTAAATTAGTGCCTATCAACTTTTGGTGTCAACTGCTCAAGGCGCTGCTACACAGCTATTTCCGCAATTTAAGGGAAGGCTATATCTCAGGTTCTGTTGCATATCATCAAACAAAACTTGATATGCAAGAAGGACATGTTGAAACATTATGCTGATTCAATTTGAATGCTTATCGGCCTGTAGGTGGCGCAGCTGTACTGCAAATTTTCCTCCATAATGGGAAGGCAACAACTTCTATGGCACATAACTGTACGAAACTTGATATGTGAGATAACCATTATAAAAACGCATTTTTTAAGATGTTATTTATAGACAATAAAACTGTCTTTCTTTAGATATTTAGTGTTAGTTTTCTCTAAGATGAAAATAATTCGCATTCATCATGTTAGATAATTTCAATAAATAACAGTTTAATAAACTATTTGCACTTAGTGAATTTGTAAGGAAAATATAGAAGAAAGTCTTGTTGTAGCCACAACATGCTGGTTTTTTTAATTTCTTTGTCGCAAAAAAAAAAAAAAAAAAAATCTTCGTTAATTTTTTTTTATGAAAAGCTGAATACAAACACATCTTGTTTTGCGGATTTTCAGACTTTCTTATTCAAAAAACGGTAATTATTTTATGGATTTTATGTTACAGAAATAAAAAATAGTATGTTGTGGCCACCACATGACTTTCTTCTATATTTTCCTATACAAATTCACTCAGTAAAAACAATTTATTAAAATTATTATTTTAAAAAATTATCTTCCATGATAATGCAGACGATTTCCATATTATAGAAGTAGTATAACACTAAATATCCAAAAAAAGTCAATTTTATTGTCAATACTACATTTTTTTTTTGTTGTTAAAAATGAAAAAAATCAATAACTTCATTTTAAATTATTGCAGATCTATGGTTCAACCATTCGTTTTAAAGGTACTGGCGAGCTCTTTTGACAGATACCCATTATGGAAATTTACTTCCCTTGACCCCAAGGGGGAGGCGAGGCTCCTACACATACACAAATTTTTTCCCGGTTGACTATCTCTATCATAAATAATTCTGGTAAATTTCATAATGATTATTAAAAAATAATTCTCTTTTTGCACATTTATACAAAATTTTGTCCTATACCCCCATGTTAAAAATTTAGAAAAAGCGGGATGTCAACGCAACCTGTAAGACAATTTTTACCAAAAGTTGATAGGCACTAATTTATGTCAAGGTGCAACTACATTTCCATTTGTATGAAATTCTGTGCAGTAGTTCCTGAGATACAGTTGCCACAAAATTGCACCTTGACATATTTGCACCTTGACATAAATCAACTTTTGGTGAAAATCGTCCAACAGCATTGCCCTCCCATTTTTTTTCTAAATTTTTAACATATCGGCATAGAACAAAATTTCGTATAAAGAGAACTATTTTTTAAAAATTATTATGAAATTAAAAAGAATTCTTTATAATAATGATAGCCAACTGAAAAAAAAAATGTGTCAGTAGGAACACCGCTCTCCCCCCCCAACCCCCTGGAAAATTTTATTATGGGTATCTTTCAAAAGAGCTCATCATTACCTTTAAAACGAATGGTTGAATCATCCTTCTGCGATAATTTTAAATAAAGTTATTGTTTTTTATTTTACCCCCCCCCCCAAAAAAAAAAAAAAATCTTCGTTAATTTTCTTTTATGAAAAGCTGAAGACAAACACATCTTGTTTTGCGGATTTTCAGTCTTTCTTATTCAAAAAACGGTAATTATTTTATGGATCTTATGTTACAGAAATAAAAACTAGTATGTTGTGGCCACACATGACTTTCTTCTATATTTTCCTATACAAATTCACTCAGTAAAAACAATTTATTAAAATTATTATTTAAAAAAATTATCTTCCATGATAATGCAGACGATTTCCATATTACAGAAGTAGTATAACACTAAATATCCAAAAAAAGTCAATTTTATTGTCAATACTACATTTTTTTTTGTTGTTAAAAATGAAAAAAATCGATAACTTCATTTTAAATTATTGCAGATCTATGGTTCAGCCATTCGTTTTAAAGGTACTGGCGAGCTCTTTTGAAAGATACCCATTATGGAAATTTACTCCCCTTGAGGGGGGGACTTCCCCCCAAGGGGGAGGCGAGGCTCCTACACATACACAAATTTTTTCCCGGTTGACTATCTCTATCATAAATAATTCTGGTAAATTTCATAATGATTATTAAAAAATAATTCTCTTTTTGCACATTTATACAAAATTTTGTCCTATACCACCATGTTAAAAATTTAGAAAAAGCGGGATGTCAACGCAACCTGTAAGACAATTTTTACCAAAAGTTGATAGGCACTAATTTATGTCAAGGTGCAACTACATTTCCATTTGTATGAAATTCTGTGCAGTAGTTCCTGAGATATAGTTGCCACAAAATTGCACCTTGACATAAATCAACTTTTGGTGAAAATCGTCCAACAGGTGGCATTGCCCTCCCATTTTTTTTCTAAATTTTTAACATATCGGCATAGAACAAAATTTCGTATAAAGAGAACTATTTTTTAAAAATTATTATGAAATTAAAAAGAATTCTTTATAATAATGATAGCCATTTGAAAAAAAAAAAAAAAATGTGTTTGTAGGAGCACCGCTTCCCCCCCCCCAACCCCCTGGAAAATTTTATTATGGGTATCTTTCAAAAGAGCTCATCATTACCTTTAAAACGAATGGTTGAATCATCCTTCTGCGATAATTTTAAATAAAGTTATTGTTTTTTATTTTACAAAAAAAAAAAAAAAAAAGTTTTAAAGATGTCATATACAGAATAAAATTGAATTTTTTGGATATTTAAAACTGTTGCGTACTCGGGGTTCGTGAATTGTCTTTGAATGAAAAGCAAATCTTGCAGAGGCTTACAAGTTTATTTACAGAAAGTTCTAGAAGAAAACAGATCTATAAACCAAGTATCTACCTCAGTTTTTACCAGAAAACACAGCTTAAATAACAGCTGATAATATAAAATTCATAGTACAAACTGTATAACAGTATTAACACACAGCAATGGCTGTAATCAAAGAGAGTTAGCTCTTCACGCAGCAAATGCTTCGGCGAAGCTAACTTGGCGCGAAGCAATTCCTTAAATACCAGCGTTGAAAAATGGAGAAAACTCCAGAAACTTCCCAGTCAATCAAGTCAGAGTTTAGGTATTTGGTATATCGATAATAAATATTTTCTTGTTAATGTCGCCAAAAAAGTCATCAAGGAGCGAAAAATTCGCCAAATTTGGCGCCAAAGCCATTACCTGATTTAAGGAATTCTAACGGATTTTTAAGGGAAAATAAGCTATCTTAAAGCGAAAACACGCTAGAAGAGCTGAGAATTAACATTTTATAACCCGACTAATTTTCTTTGAAAGATCTTACATAGATTTCTCCCCCTTTCAAGGACTGCACGTCCCGGGCAGTACAACCCTTGGTCAGGAGGCGAAAACTAAACAAACTAAACAATCAAGAATACAAAAACTAAGTTGCATGTGACAATAAAATAACAACATATACAGATTGCAAAATTAAGTAATTCCATTATTTACAAGATTTACAAAAAGTATAAATATTTATATACAAATATTTATATCACACATATACAAATTTAACAAATATTTACATTTCAAATTTAAACATTACCGTTAACTGAAGTATGTGGCTAATCGATCATTATGTATTACATTCGGATTTGATAAAGGTGTTTTAGTAATTTTAACTATTACAATCGGCATCAAAATTACTGAAACTCTAGAAATAATTCGTATGCCAGTTTCGTGCACCTAACACTAATTATTATTTTTTTTTTATCATCAACTTACTTTTTTATAAACAGCATAAAGACTAAAATCATGATTCGACAAATATTTACTTAAGAAAACAGTATTAGGTGTACGAAACCGGCGTACGAATTGTTGTTAGCGTTTCAATAATTTTGCTGCCGACTATACGTCATTCAGTCTGATTAAGGACTATACATCATTCAAGACTGATTAGGGACCGTACCAGTTATACTGTAGCTTGGGAGACAGTCCTTTGCGTCGAATAGGGTTCCACAACCAAACTTTGTCTTCTTTCTTGAATTCATGTTGTGTAGCCTTTAAATCATATCTTTTCTTCATTCTTCGCCATGTGAATCCATTCCCGAGCAAAGTTGTTTATGTCTTCAAATCGGGCCCAGAGATCTTGTATGTACTCCTCTGGCGATGAAGACGTATCTGGTGGACAACCAAACAGGAGATCACATGGAAGATGAAATTTATGTCAAAAAAAATCTGAGCTGGAGCATAGCCGGCGGTTTCGCGGATGGCACTTCGATAAACGAGTAGGAGCAACCACAGACTAAGGAATTACCTAGACCTGGCAAGACGACTATCTGGTATGGGGGAAAAGTGAAGTAACTGAGGTGCTTGTACTAATATGGCTGCTCAGTTACAGTTGAGACTTCCCTTTTAGAACCGTCTTGCCGGGTCTAGTTTAGGCTAACCAGATCATAATAGAGAAGCGTTAAAAAATGCTACAATTATCCGATTACGGATACATTTTTTCATTCTTAATAAATAAGGACTAAAAATAAATTATTATTGATTAATAATTTACTTTCTACGATTTTTTTAAACTTATGTAGGTAGGTAGGTTGGGTTTAATATCGCACTAGTACTGCGTTATGGGTCATTGACGATGGTCTGGAACGCACCGCTAGGAATGGTCCAGAGACATGACATCACAATTTTGATCCTCCACGGAGGGGATGGCTCCCCCACCTCGGTGACTCCCAGAGGTATAATTTTGATGTGAATATGAAGGACATTGTGGCCACGACGGAATTTACGTGCAACAGTCACCATTAGTGTATACGGCGGTCTTTTGCTGGCTCGAGTATCGAACCCGCAATCTTCCAATTACGAGCTCGGCAGTTCAAAATAGTTTCAGAAGCAGTTTTATTTGACATATATTTTTGTGTGAGAGGGGCCAGCCCCCCCTTTTGAAGCAGATAGGTCTTAGTCTAAGAACATGATTCGGCGAGGATTTATTTAACAAAACAGTATTAAGTGTACTTTTTTCATAGAGGAATTATTCCTAGCGTTCAAATAATTTTGCTACCTACTGTATTTCTTTTTCTCCCCATACCAGATAGTCGTCTTGCGGGTCTAGTTTATTCCTGTTTTTGCTCTTCCTAATATGGCTGCTCTGTTACAGTTGAGGCTTCGCTTTTAGAACCGTCTTGCCTAGTCTAGTGATTCCTTAGTCTGTGTTCAGCTCAGTGGTCTGTGGTTTTGCTTGTACCAATATGGCGGCTTGGTTACAGTTGAGACTTCACTTTTAGAACCGCCTGGCCGGGTCTAAGTGTTTCCTTAGTCTGTGGGAGCAACGGCAACTTTTAGTATCTTGCTGGTTCCTTGATACTAGAAGAGAGAGGTTATTCAGGATGGTGCAGTTAAACCTCTGAACCGTGCTGTTCGACTGGGGTTGTAGGGCCGTTGTCTGAGTTTTGTCTATGCCGAGTAGTCCTTTGAAAACAGCAGATGTAAAGTTTGTACCTTGGTCGGTATGAAGTTGTAAGGGCGTGCCGTATCTTGACACCCATTGCTGCGCTAGAAATAGAGATGAAAAAAACCCGGGAATTTTGCTTCTGGGGAATAAACGTGGGAATTTTCGGGTTTAAACCGGGAATTTTTGGAACTTTGGAAACTTTGATGGGAAGAAACTAATATTCAATGTTTTTTTTTTGCATATTAATATTGTTGAAATTTAATTGAAATAATATTTCCCAGTGTAATATTATTGATTGTTTTAGCAAATGCAGAATATTTTGAAGCATTTTGTTTTATCTTTGAAATAAAATGTTAAAGATATACAACTGAAACATGCGATTGCGAAAAAAAAAAAAAAAAAGTGTTATATTGAACTCAGTGTGTATATAGTGAGAACTAAAATATAAATATACGGCAATAACAGAGAATAAGTTAATTAATGAAATTTAAAACTTGTACTTTTTAAATTTATAGACGTTAGAAGCCCTATTTAAAAATAGAAAGATCATAAAAAACATCTGAATGTGAGATAGCATTTTGAAATGCCTTAGAACATCTCTAATTTAAGGGGGGGGGGGAAGATAAATTCGCAACTTGTGAAAACTTTCAAAATTCCCTCCCTTGTTTTGGAAAATTTCAAAATTCCCTTCCCAAAAAACCGGGTTTATTCCCTGGTTTGAACCCGGGTTTTTCCCCCGCTCACATCTCTAGCTAGAACCTCTGCAACTGTGCATGCCTCTTGGTCGGGAATGGGATAAGCTTCCGGCCACTTGGTGAAACAGTCCATCACAACGGGGATGTACTTATTTCCTCTGGAGGTCCGTAGCAAAGGACGCAAGATGTAGAGTGCGATCTGTTCAAATGTAGCTCCCATGTTACACCGGTGCAGTCTTCCTCAGCTTCGTTTCTTCGGTCTTTACTAACATCACAAGACTTGAATCATTTCTCCTCGTCATCTCTTGCCTTGCACCAGTAGAAGCGTTCTCGAACTTTCTGTAGAGTCTTCATCACCCCAAAATGGCCTCTGGTAGGACTACTATGCAGCTGCTCTAAAACATTTGGAATCTTCGATCTTGGTGGTAAAATCTGCCGTTTGAAACTCCTTCCATCATCAGATTCCCATTTTCTGTATAGTACGTCGTTTCTAATATGAAGAGAGTCCCAGAGTCCGCCAAAACTGGAAGACTGCGTAAGACTAATCAATTTTTATTCCAAAAGTTGTTCTAAAATATGACTCCCGTGTTCAGAACTTGCTTTGCAGTGAAACTAATTTTACAGGGGAAACTTTAGAATGAATTTCAAGTTACGAATTTTTAATGGAATTTTTTAAAAGTCATCTCTCAATATTAATTTAAAATAACGAAATAATAGTTTAAAATCTGATTTTTTTTTTTTTTTTTTTTATCATTTCATGCATACATAGTATCGATTTTATATATTTTTACTTTCTCTTACCCATAAAGTAGAGAAAGTATTGTTTTTGGGTCAAATTTTCGAACGCGAGTGTTTGTTATATTTACATGTTCTGAGGTCCCCTGAATACGAAAATCATGTTTTTAGCAAATGGTCTGTGTGTATGTCTGTGTGTGTGTCTGTCTGTTATCAGCATATCTCAAAAACAAAGTATGATAGAAAGTTCATACTTGGTATTCTAAATGCGTATCATATAAGGATGCTGCACTAAACTTTTCGGTAAGATCAAGGAAATTGTTCGTGTACAGGGACACTCAAAAGTATTCAAATACATTACGTCTATGGGGAAAATTGCAGGTAAGTAGAGTTTAACATCTATAGACTGCACTAAATCAAATGAAACGAATATATGTTTTTTGTAATAGAGATAGTCAACAGGGAAAAAAAAATTGTGTATGTAGGAGCCTCGCCTCCCCCCTGGGGGGGGGGAAGTCCACCCTCGAGGGGAGTAAATTTTCATGAAGGGTATCTTTCAAAAGAGCTCGCCAATATCTTTAAAACGAATGGTTGAACCATCGATCTGCGATAATTAAAAACAAAGTTAACGATTTTTTTTTTTTACTTTTAACGAAAAAAAAAAAAAAAAAAAAAAAAAAAGACTATATAAAAAAACTATCGTATTATTATTATTATTATTATTATTATTTTTAAATATTGAGAATAAAATGGACTTTTTTTTTGGATATTTAGTGTTATACTACTTCTCTAGTATGGAAATCGTCTGCATTATCATAAAAGATAATTTTTTTAAATATTAATTTTAATAAATTATTTTTTAAAAACAGAATTATTTTTTAATAGCCGAATTAAATTCTATATAAATGTAGGTGCATTAATGAAACGGGGGGTTGATGGGGGCGGTAGCCCCCTTCACACAGAACTAATTATCATATAAAACTCTTCCGAAGCCTAATTTGAATTGTTTAACACAGGTTTACATAACAGTACTCGTTATCTTACCTATTAATCTGCAACTTGTATTTATAGTATTAAATTTCAGGGTAAGAGAAAGTCGCGTGAGTGACACACCAGATTATTTAGTATGTTTTATTTGTTCTTAAGCTATAGAATGGAATATTTAACTTCACATAGGGTAAGTAATACTTCCAAGTTTGGCGTGTTAAGATATTGTTAACTTGATTAAGTGAAATGTTGCTTACACACACACACACACGCATAAAAAAAAAAAAAAAAAAAAAAAAAAAATGTGTTTTAGGTGTTTTAAATTAATTATTTGAGAATATAGTATGTTGTATTTATGTTTCAACTGGTATAATAATTTTGCATTTTTCTTATTTCAAATGGTGAAATTTTATTTTGATTCTCATTGTATTGAAATTAATTTTATTATCGCTTTTACAAACTTATAAATTCTGTTAATTTTATTTTTTATTTTTTTAAATTTATATTTTAAAAGTTGATTTTAAGTTTTTTTCCTTGTAAAAGGAAGATGATCGATTTAACAGTAATAATTTACAGTAATTAAGTACTTTTTCTTAATTTACAAAATGATAGCATCAGTTTTTAAATGTTAATTTTATGCTTTTCAGGGTCGATGCAAATAATTTACATAATTTAAAATAACTAAATAAGTAGAAATGTTATGAAGGGAAATTTAGCTACAAAGAGTAAAATGGCTTTTCTCTTTAAAGGAAACAAAATTGAGCTTTACAATATGGCCTTAGAACTCGGAGTTAAAGTTTTACTTCCGAAGACAAAATTGTGGACCTCCAAAATAAAATCAGCCATATTATTAAAGGCAAGAAAATGCTAGAAGATATGGAAGAAAAGCGGTTGGAAAAAGAGGAATCCCAAAAGTGTCTCGCTGAAGAAACAACTTTTGAACTTTTGAACTTGAAGAACTTAAATTACAACCAAACACTAGTAGTATTACTATACTACTAACGCGAATCTTATTCCAAATGATTCCATCTCTATGCGTTTCCATATAAAAACCGTTTTGCCAACGTTCATTTCCGATAAAGATAATATGTCCTTATTTTTAACGCTATCTGAGAGGCAAATGAAGATTTTAAAGGTGTCAAAAAGATCTTTGGTTACCACATTTAAATGGAGTACTTCTGAATGATATAGACAATTTAATAGCCAGGCAACCTAAAGAAATATTTGGAAATTACAACGACTTAAACTGATAGTAGAAGATTTAGGGCCCACTTTAGTCGACATCAGAAAGGCGAAAACTTCACATGGAAATATTTTCGTTTTGAGATTAGAAATTATTTTGAAGGTTGGCTCACTCCCCAAATTAGAAATTAATGATATGACAAGTTAAAGTAGTTGTTTCTAGCAGATCAAATTAAGAAAAAGTGCCCGTCAGAATATAAAAATCACTTTTCAGATGACTGGGAAATCTTAATAATACTGTTTTGTTCACTGAAAAGTTGGACATAAAACAAAATATTAAATCCCGTATTCAAAATTAACAAATTCTCCAAAAACGCAGACGTATGCAAACCACCTTTTCCTAGGAAGGAACACAAGGGACACAAGTATTTATTTATTACAAGTATTTATTACTTTTTAGGAACACAAGTATTCAGGAATTTCAGAAAAAAAAGTACATTATTTGAAAATACCTATGTTTTTAATAATCCCAAAAATTAGGCTGACCAGATCAAAGTACCTTTATAATAGAGAAGCATTAAAAATTGCTACAATTATCAAATTATGGATGCATTTTTTCATTCCTAATAAATAAGCACTAAAAATAAAGTATTATTGATTAATAATTTACTTTCTACAATTTTTTAAAACTTAGAAAAATGCCTTCCAAAAAAAGGGAGTCCCCATTTGTCCCCAGAAAATGAGGGTTGGTAGAGATGCAAAAAACCCGGGAATTTAAAACCAAGGGAAAAAACCCGGGAGTTTTGGAGAAAAAACTGGGAAATTTGGGAACTTTGGGAATTTTGCGAGGAAAAAACAAATTAGAAATCTCTAAAGCAAATAATAAGTTGTTTACTTAATATAAATGGCAATTTTAAGGACTTTGACATACTGATAAGCTTATATCATTATTTTAATTTATCATTTTATTTTCAATTTATCAGAACTGCAGCCAAATCATAATTTGAAAAGAAATTTAAGCTTTCTTTATTAAATTAGCACTTAAGATAAGTGTAACGGTACAATGTTGGATACAATTTCCATATTATACAAGGTGAAGAATTAAGGAAACCAACGTAAACCAATGAAACCAAAACCAATCCTGTAATAGTTTGAGAAGAGAAATAATTAACAATTAAGGTTTGAAAACTTCTTTACAAATTTCTATTTTTAAAGAATTATTTAAAATAATGAAGTGCTTTTTAAAAAGAAGGGACGACATTTTATGCAATTACTACAGGGGTATAGTTTCTTTTACAAGTTATTTTCATAAATATTTCTAATTAGAGTTTGTAAAAAATTGATGTTAAATTTCCTACAATGAAAATTTTTTGATGAAAATTTATACACATATTGTTTTCCTGATTTTTATGCATAAAAAAAAAAAAAAGTTTCTGCATTTCTAACACAACAAGTGGGGAAAATTTTCGAATTACTTATATATTTCGATTTCCCTAAAACAGATTAAATTTAAGAATTCTTCTTCTTCTTATTATTATTGTTATTATTTGTAATTAAAAAAAAAAAAAAAAAAAAAAACAGAAGAGAAACAATTTAAAAATTATCAGGTAACAAACTAATTTCTTAAATACTTCATTTGAGTTTAATGAAGTATAAATTTAGTTGGGTTTGTTTCCTAAAATATTAAGTCCAATTCTCTAATTGTTTCATAGTACATTCATAAACGAATTATGAATAAAAAAAATAAATGTTATTGATTCTCATTAAGAATCAAAAGGATATCTTAAGAACATAACAAAATAATATTAATGAATAATGACAGAAACTTACTGTTAGTGTTAGCACCACATTAATTCTAATTATTTTCTTCGTTTTCCGAATAAACATCGAAGATGCTCGAATTAGCAGGAAAGGGAAACGAAAAGGAAATGTATGCAGGAATTAAAGTTGAAGTTAATTTAAAGATCGGAGGCTAAATAATTAACAAAAGTTATAAAAATATTCATAATTTCAAAATTCCCAGTTTTGGGGAAATTTCAAAATTCCCAATTTTGTTTTAAATTCCCATGAAAAATAAGCCGTTTTTTTTTCGAAAAAAAACCGGATGTTTTGAAAGCCTTGCATATCTAGACGTTGGTCAGTATACAAAAATGCTTTATTGGAGTTAAAGTATTTGACTCCCCAAAAGAACAAAAAAAAAAAAAAAAAAAAAAAAAAAGAAAATGATAATCACCTTTTTGGTTTCTTGTTATGGCTTTGGTGCTCTAGGTTTTATAAAAGTGAAATGCCCTAAGTGTCCATTAAAAAAAGACACAGCTCATTTCAATGCATACATATGTTCACTTGTTTCACTTCTGCAGTAGCTCTACTTGACATAGAAGTTAATGAAGCTACAGGAATAGTTCATGGTGACACTGGGACAAACCAATCTGTCGGTAGTAAACTAATGTGTAATTTTTCAAAGAACTGCTGCTGTAAATTTACAGAACTTCCACTGATTCTTCTTGGCTGATGGTTAACATTCCACATCAATTGTTCAAACAACTACAGTACCAATCACAATCCCTGGTCAAACTTTTCACACAGATTTATTTTTTCTGCCACATGCAAAAGGTAATTGTACATTCTAAGGTGTTGACTTTTTAAAGAAATCGGAAATTGTGATGGACATGCGTAATAATCGTTGGTATTTTGGTGACAAACCAAATTTCAGAATACGTTTTGGGTGGGAAAGATCATCTCTTGACTGTAAATGACAATCCTGTCGATGATACTTGTAGTCCATGTCCTAACTCTTCCATTACAAATAATGTTCCGTCTCAAAGCAAACATCTGAAGCTAATGAAATCTGTTTGTTTGAAAAAGAGAGACAGACCCTTGATACTGTGAAAAGGAATCAATTAATCTGCCGAATGAAAATGAAGATATTTTCTGATTAGGCGGACAACCCACTTCACACCTAAAACATTTTATTAACAAGGGTGACAATCCACCAGTCTTATCTCAACTTTAAATATTTTCTCCAAAAAAGAAAGAACTTTCAAAGAAAGAAATTTATTAACTTATAACCAATAATGTTATAGAAGAATGGAAATCCCCATATCCAGAGACCCCCACGGAGGGCATTCCCCCTATAGGCCTAGGACATATACGGAGTCAATCGGCCTTAAATCCTCCAACCAACCAACCAATCCCATATGCAGCACCGATAGTTTTTGGTTCCTAAACCTAATGAATCTGTAAGGTTGTATGTAGACTAAGTGAAGACTGTAGACGTAAGCCAAATTCAATTACTATACCTTACAAGAATTCTACCCGTAATGGATACTCTTTCACAAGATGCAAAATCCACAAAATTTATGTCTACGCTTGACCTAAAATCAGTATACCATCAAATCGAAATCAACCCAGCTGATCAAGGTAAGAGAGCATTTGTCTGCCCTTTTGGTACATTCAGGTACAAAAGAATGCCATACTAACTGCGAAATGCCCAGCTACTTTTCAGCGTCTCAAGGACCGATTATGTAATAGACTATCTAAGTAAATATTCTGACTCATTTAGATGACATTATCATATAATTCCCAACATTTGAACAACACCTTGAAGATTTTGAAATTGTTTTCGATAGAGTTCGAAAATTTAAATTATGTGCAAACAAAGAAAAATGCAAGTTTACATGCGCTCGTGTCAAATATTTCGGATTATAAGTTCTTACGAAATAGAGGTTAATCAAGATAAAATTGCGGCAACATAAAACATTCCTTGTCCAAGAAATGGTTAAGCAAGTTCAATCCTTTTTGCAAACCTGTTCGTGGTACAGAAAATTCATTCCGAATTTTTTAGATATTGTTAGATATCTTAGCAATTTGACAAATATATAAATTGTGTTTTGAGATGGTGTGAAATTGAACAACAAGACTTCCAGACTCTTAAACAACCAGACTGTTTAGTAACCTCACCTGCATTAAAACAAATTGATCCTAGAAGACCTTTTACTATTCGAACAGATGCAAGTAGTTACGCTCCAGATGCTGTGCTTCTACAAAGAAATAGTTCTTCGAATTAACATTTCACAGAATATGCAAGTAGACTCTTTAGCTCTGTTGAAAAAAAAAAAAAAAAAATCAGCGATTGAAAGAGCAGCCTTGGCTGTAGTCTTGGCCTTAAACAAATTTAGAGGATACTTTGAAGGTTCAGAAATCAAAGTGCCATCTGATCATCAACCGTTAAATTTGCTTATGAGTTTAAAATCACCAACAGGATGATTAACCAAATGAACACTACAGTTACAATCCTACAATTTGAAGATTGATTACGCTCCAGGAAAATGCAATGTTGTAGCAGAAATTGCTTTCCAAACCAGTGTGTAATGTAATAATGAAGGCACTTCTTGTAAGTTACAAACTATCGTTCTTGATATCTCAACAAGAACTGCTAGTGAACTCAAGACATTGGCTACTCGTGAATGACGTTTTGGGAGTGCTGCATGAAAGCGTCTAGAAAAAGTACATAGCATGGAATCTTAATTCGTCTTATTGCCAGATTCGTTTATTTCGAGAATTAACGTTAATACGTCGACACTTCAATAGCCAATCAGAATTAAAAGCTTTCCATGCTAATAAACTGCTTTAAGTCACTATCCTGCAGCCCACCTAATACGCCATTCACCAGCCGCCACAGACTCAAGACAGACAAGTTGAAGGATCTAGAAAAAAAAATCATAGATTGCTTCGAAGATGTCAATAAGGGAGTTAACTTTGCCAACTGGACTGAAAGGTTATGTTATGAACCACGGCGTACTTTACCGTGACGTGGAGGAAGCTCAATTAGTCGTCCCTTCTCATGAGAGAGAGAAAATACTAAAGTAACATCATGGAATTAATACAGTTGCACATTATGGAGTTGAGGGAACTTTTTCACGAATATTGTCAAGATATTACTGGACTGGTATGAGAAAATATATTCTTAATTATGTGAAGAGTTGTGCAGAATGCATCAGGTATAAACCCAGACAGCACAAAGAACTTCCATTTTGCTATCTTTAATCTTAATTTGTGAGGTTTGCGTAGACGCAAACTCCATTTTAAATAATCTACTAGCTGGAACCCGTGGAATTCGACGATCACTTTATTGACCGTAATGTTTAAAAAATCGTCGCATCATTATTTAAATGTATTTCATGTTAAAACATCTAATAAAATTTACGACATTTCACTTAAAAAAAAGAAAGTCGGAAAAATGCTTATAAATAGAAATACTATATATGACATCACTTTCTACAAAGTATTGTCAATGTGACGTAAAACTGACTCCAAATAAATAGATGCTATCTTTTATTTTCTATTTCGTTTAATACTAAGACAATATGTTAGCTGACCCATCCGGCGTTGCCTGGGCCCATGATACCTTAAATGAAACTTAAATTTGTATTCTTTTATACCTCTAACTCGATTTTGTTTGAATTTCTGTTTTTAAATGAAAGCATCACGAAAAAAATAATCATCTGTAACAAAACAAATACCTCGAACTGAAATAAACTCTGCCTTGTGACCCAGGTGCTTGCGGCAGCGCATACACGGGCCGCTAACATAAACAAAATTCCAAAAATTAATCTGGAACCGAACGAACCCGCCCGGCAATGCCCGGGCCCGTGATAATAACCTTAAATGAACCTTAAATTTGTATGATTTTATATCTTTAACTCGATTTTGTTTGAATTTCTATTTTTAAATGAAAGCATCACGAAAAAAAATAATCAGCTGTAACAACAAAATTACCTCAAACCCAAAGAAACTCTGCCTTGTGACCCCGGTGCCTGCCTATGCACATACACAGACCACTAATAACATGAAAAAATTTCCAAAAATTAACATGGAACCGAACGAACCCGACTGGCGTTGCCCGGGCCCATGATAATAACCTTAAATGAAATTTAATAAAAAAGCATCACAAAACTGGCGTTGTAAAAATTATTACTTACAAACTTTGAATAAACACCATAAAATGCAATAAACTCACAACAATTGTTTCGGGTCGAAAAAACACACGACCCTTCAACAAGCGAATAAAGTAAGCACGAGTGCTGCAGTCAAAGCGGCAACGCACAAAATCGTTTAAAATGAAAAGAAAAACTTTATAAAGTAGAAAGTAAATATAGCTACTATTGTGAGTAGAATTGTACAAGAAAACAAGTAAATAAATAAATGAGTGAGATTAAACATATAACAATCTAAGGATATCAAAAATTAAACGAAAAACTAAGTTACGTGAGTAATTCCCAAGCATCAGAGAAGAATGGAGTGGAAGAAATATCATTAACAAGATTTTTCGAATTTTTAAATATGTAAAATACTTCATGAATATCCAAATGAGAGGAACAGATAGGAGATGAAATTATGTTAGTTTTGGAAAAATCAAAACGATGACCTTGAGACCAGCAGTGGGAAGCAATAGAAGATTTGGTAATCTCTTCATTACGAACATTCCGACGGTGCTCATTTATTCTGTATTTCAAACGCCTCCTAGTTTGACCAATATAACCTAAGTTGCAGGACGAACACGGAATTAAATAAATTCCAGAACGGTTTTCGGTGGGAATGGGATCCTTAAGAGAAGATAATTTAATTTTATTGACGGATTTGTAAATAATTTTGAAACCAAACGGTGAAAGAATTTTAGAGATTTTAAAAGAGAGTGAAGAATAAAAAGGTAAAACAACTGGGATGAGATTGTGATCGTTTAATTTGGGAGCAGAACGTTTAGGATTCTTAAATTTATATAGAGCTTTATCTATGATAGATGGGTTATAGCCACGAGAGAGAGCAAGAGATTTTAAATAATTAATTTCTTTCGAAAGATTAGACGGATTAGAACAAATGTGTAAGGCACGATAAACATAAGTGTAAAAAGCAGACATTTTTTGTTGAGGGGCGTGGTTAGAGAGAGCATGCGGCGGCAAAGAGACTGAGAATGGTTTTCTAAAAATAGTAGTTGAGAAACAATCCTTTTCTTTGTTCACAAGAACGTCAAGGAAAAGCAAAGAGCAATCCTGTTCAACCTCAAAAGTGAATTGAATGCATGGGTCAATCGAATTGACCAAAGAAAGTAAATTGGACAAATCGACATCAGGGGAGACAAGAACGAAAGTGTCATCCACATACCTAAACCAGTGAGGAAATTTATATACACCGAAGAGTTTTTCTTCAAAATAGTGCATATAAATGTCGCAAAGTAAAGGAGAAAGAGGACTACTCATGGCCATACCATCATTTTGGGAATAATAAGTACCATTAAAAATGAAGGCAGTTTGCCTGATACACAAATGAACTAAATTTACAAGCTCCTCAATTTCAATAGAAGAATAATGGAATTCACGTAGTCTTCTCTCTAAACAAACCAGAGCACCTTGAACCGGAACATTTGTAAAAAGTGATTTGACATCTAAAGAAATCATAGTATAAGTTAGACGGAGAGATGCATTTAAGTTTGTCCAAAAAATCATACGAGTTTTTTACAGTATGAAGATTAGTAGTAGTTAGATGAGAAAGAGAGTTTGAAAGAAATCGAGCAAGAAGCCGTACCAATATTAGACACGATAGGCCGAAAGCAGAGAGTGGGTTTATGAACTTTCGGAAGTGCATAAAAACGAGCACAATTAGCAGCAGAAGGAATTACCATGCGTTTGGTATAATCATTAAGAATGACGGAATTTTTAATGTGGTATTTAACTTGATCAAGATGATCATTAGAAGGATCTTTTTTTAAGATAAAGCTGATAAAAGGGGACAAACTGTTCTACTCAACAAATCGGATTATATTTCCCATGTTGAGTCCTTGCTTACTTCAGGTCCCTATTCGAAACTTAAAAAAGATCCTTCTAATGATCATCTTGATCTAGTCAAATACCACATTAAAAATTCCGTTATTCTTAATGATTATACCAAACGCATGGTAATTCCTTCTGCTGCTAATTGTGCTCGTTTTTATGCACTTCCGAAAGTTCATAAACCCACTCTCTGCTTTCGGCCTATTGTGTCTAATATTGGTACGGCTTCTTATAATCTTGCTCGATTTCTTTCAAACTCTCTTTCTCATGTAACTACTACTAATCTTCATACTGTAAAAAACTCGTATGACTTTTTGGACAAACTTAAATGCATCTCTCCGTCTAACTATACTATGATTTCTTTAGATGTCAAATCACTTTTTACAAATGTTCCGGTTCAAGGTGCTCTGGTTTGTTTAGAGAGAAGACTACGTGAATTCCATTATTCTTCTATTTAAATTGAGGAGCTTGCAAATTTAGTTCATTTGTGTATCAGGCAAACTACCTTCATTTTTAATGGTACTTATTATTCCCAAAATGATGGTATGGCCATGGGTAGTCCTCTCTCTCCTTTACTTTGCGATATTTATATGTACTATTTTGAAGAAAAACTCTTCGGTGTATATAAATTTCCTCACTGGTTTAGGTATGTGGATGACACTTTCGTTCTTGTCTCCCCTGATGTCGATTTGTCCAATTTACTTTCTTTGGTCAATTCGATTGACCCATGCATTCAATTCACTTTTGAGGTTGAACAGGATTGCTCTTTGCCTTTCCTTGACGTTCTCGTGAACAAAGAAAAGGATTGTTTCTCAACCCTATTTTTAGAAAACCATTCTCAGTCTCTTTGACGCCGCATGCTCTCTCTAACCACGCCCCTCAACAAAAAATGTCTGCTTTTTACACTTATGTTTATCGTGCCTTACACATTTGTTCTAATCCGTCTAATCTTTCGAAAGAAATTAATTATTTAAAATCTCTTGCTCTCTCTCGTGGCTATAACCCATCTATCATCGATAAAGCTCTATATAAATTTAAGAATCCTAAACGTTCTGCTCCCAAATTAAACGATCACAGTCTCATCCCAGTTGTTTTACCTTTTTATTCTTCACTCTCTTTTAAAATCTCTAAAATTCTTTCACCGTTTGGTTTCAAAGTTATTTACAAACCCGTCAATAAAATTAAATTATCTTCTCTTAAGGATCCCATTCCCACCGAAAACCGTTCTGGAATTTATTTAATTCCGTGTTCGTTCTGCAACTTAGGTTATATTGGTCAAACTAGGAGGCGTTTGAAATACAGAATAAATGAGCACCGTCGGAATGTTCGTAATGAAGAGATTACCAAATATTCTATTGCTTCCCACTGCTGGTCTCAAGGTCATCGTTTTGATTTTTCCAAAACTAACATAATTTCATCTCCTGTCTGTTCCTCTTATTTGGATATTCATGAAGCATTTTACATGTTTAAAAATTCGAAAAATCTTGTTAATGATATTTCTTCCAATCCATTCTTCTCTGATGCTTGGAAATTACTCACGTAACTTAGTTTTTCGTTTAATTTTTGATATCCTTATATGTTTAATCTCACCCATTTATTTATTTTCTTGTTTTCTTGTACAAATCTACTCACACCCGTAGTTATATTTACTTTCTACTTTATAAAGTTTTTCTTTTCATTTTAAACGATTTTGTGCGTTGCCGCTTTGACTGCAGCACTCGTGCTTACTTTATTCGCCTGATGAAGGGTCGTGTGTTTTTTCGACACGAAACAATTGTTGCGAGTTTATTGCATTTTATGGTGTTTATTCAAAGTTTGTAAGTAATAACCTTAAATGAACCTTGAATTTGTATGGTTTTATATCTTTTACTCTATTTTGTTTGAATTTCTATTTTTAAATGAAAGATTCGCGGAAAAAAAAATACCTCTGTAACAACAACAAAAAAATACCTGAAACTGAACGGAATTCGGGCTCGTGATCTTGATGCCTGCGGCAGCGTATTAGCGGGCCGCTAATAACTTGAAAATTTTTTCAAAAATTACCAGGGGTGATTGTGACTCAAAGGTAAAAACCCTGAAAATTAGAACCTCAAATTAGAAAAAACCCCAAAATATCAAATAATACTCAAACTATTTAGGCCAGAAGCCCTCAATCTTTTTACATTTCATTCACCTATCACCTGGATGACAAGTGAACAACCATTGAAAACAAAAAATAACTTTATAGGAAATAAAAAATACACATGGGTTAGAGTAAAAACCCTGAAATCAGGGGTAAACCCTGAACACAAACACCCCTGTAACCTTGAACCGAACGAATCTCTGACTCGTGTTTCCGCTGCCTGTCAGGCATGCTACGCACGCGCTGCAAAATCCTCCACCAGGGGGAGCAGCATGTTGCATACGAACATCACCAATCGCCTTGAATTTCCAAGACTCTTCAAATAAGGTGTCACATGGTGGTGTCAACTGCAAAATCCTTTAGTTGCACTTTCCACCGCCAGGGGGCACATTGTGTTCTATACAAACAACACTAACAGTCAGGAAATATCAAGACCTTTAAAATAAGTTGTAACACGATAGTGTCTACTGCAAAATCACCTAGTTTTATTTTAAACAACCAGGGGCGCACTATATTGTATACAAACATCCCCAATCAACATGAAATTTCAAGACCTTTATCAACAATCGCCTTGAATTTCCATGACCTTTCAAATACGGTGTCACATGGTGGTGTCAACTGCAAAATCCTTTAGTTGCACTTTCCACCACCAGGGGCACAGTGTGTTCTCTTACGAACATCACCAACGGTCAGGAAATACCAAGACCTTTAAAATAAGGTGCAACATAATAGGGCCTGCTACAAAATTACCTAGTTTCATTTTACACCACCAGGGGGCGCGCTATATTGTATACAAACATCCCCAATCAACATGAAATTTTAAGACCTTTAAAATGAGGTGCTACGTGTGTGGGTCTAGAACAGATCTTCTTCTCAAACTAATTTCCCCCTTCCGCCCCCCCCTTCAAATCTACTTTCCCTCTTTTTCCCCCCCTTTAAAATTTAAAATTCCAAAATCGGAGATATTGATTTTTTTAGTATTCGAGTCTAGTCCCCTCATGTACAATTTCTTCACCGTGAAGTAATTTGGAGCTGAGTTATGCTCGCCAACGTGTGTTTAACCCCTGCCCCCCAGGGGGGGGGAAACGTTCGACTTTTTTTATTTTTCTCTTTTCATAACATATCTACAGACCAAGACCTTTTTTTAGACTCCTCAACCAAATTTTTACACCTAGCCGTTCTCTCAATTTAGTGGAGACAGACAAAAACACGTTTCAAATTAATATATAGATTAGATAACTAAATAGATAATGTAGAACACGAGACAAAGAAAACTAAATAATCTTTTATTCAACTGAATAAATGGGAGGCAACTCTGGCCATTAAAACTCAATCAGTATGAACTTAGGTAACTTTGAAAAATAAGTATAAGAAATAGTTTAGATAAATATAAAGAAGCTCTCACCCGGAGTAGATAATAGAAGAGGAATGAAGGCTGCTCTAGTTACCATAAACGAATATGACACAATCTCGCTGAATGCATTCCCACGGCCAACGGATTTACACTCAACTTTTCTATCTCTATAACTTCGCTATAGACATCAAACCACTAAGCTCCACTAGTGAATGACTACACTCTTCGATACAACTTCGTCAGTACGCCACCAACTATAGTTTAATCGAGCATCAGAACTAACTGACTGAGCTACACCACACACTCCACGAAACTACCTTCCTATTTACACTTCATTCAATCGACTTCCCATCTCTTCACTTCAACATTTAACAACTCATTTAAGTATTGTGTCCAGCGAAGCGGGCAAAGCCTGCTAGTCTATACTAATATTATAAATGCGAAAGTTTGGATGGATGTTTGTTACTCAATCATGCCCTAAAGGCTAAACGAATCTGGATGAAATTTGGTACAGAGATAGAGAATAGTCTGGAATAGAACATAGGCTACTATTTATACCGGAGATTTGAAAAGAATTTTTAAAATTAATTAAAATATGAAATTAATAAAATGGTAATTGACAATATAAGCCATTTAAATTTTTAATTGTTGCCAAAAAAGTTTACGAGATATTTTTTATTTATTTATTTATTTTTTCAACACAAAATGAAATATGCTTTCACACGAAAAATAAAAAAATACTAAATGCTAAATTGGTGAATGAGAAAATGACATCTTTAAAATAAAATAGTACAAATCTAGCATGTTTCTTCTGAATTTTATTTCATAGCATTTTTTTATATACCACAACCACGGAGACCACAACTTTAGACTTTTTTTTTTTTTTTTTTTTTTTTTTAAGCACGGATGAATCACATTTCACATAAAAGCTAATTCAGCATTATATTAAAGGTATTTACTTATTGACAATTCTGGACAATTTTTTAAATTTTGATGCTGAAGTAGGTCAGACATTTTTCGCCAAAGACAGCCACTTAAAGCTAAGTAGCGCATCACGTATAATGCTGTTCATATATAACTGGGATTCAAATATAACTAAATTATAAAACATTGGAAAAAAGAAAGAAAAGAGAAACATAGAAAGAAATAGGAACAATAATCGGATAAATTATATTTTGGCCTAAAACGGCGACAAAAATTCAAAAGTCGCCAAGGGGAGCTATATTAAGGCTGTACCATGATCAGGTTTACATATTAATTAAATAATTTATTTTTTTGTATACCAACTACTATTAACTAAGCATGAAGTATATATGACCACAAAATAATAATAATAATAATAATTGTTTCATGCGATAGACGTAGCTGATCATAGCATATTGGCTTGAAATTGCTGTCATTTTATGGTTGATCGATTAAATCAAATAAATATAGGAAATAACGTGAAAGCAAATATTATGTACATCACGTATAATGTTGTTCTTATGTAACTGGGATTCAAATATAAAAGAGCTATTTCAAAATTTTCGATACTGTCCGTATCGAGACTGTCATATATCATAAGCACCCAAATGGAAGCCCATGGGTAAGCTATTGTTTCAGGCAGTAGGGACAAGCACCGAAGACTACGAGGACGAACAAGTTGATGCCGAAGACAGTGGAAACCCAAAGCGAGCTTTTGAGCGATTTCAGTTTTTTTTTTTTTTTTTTTTTTTTTTTTTTAAATAAAGCTATATAGAAAATATATAAAAGGTAACAAACAACTTTAAAACACGTAGATAAAATATTTTTATTAAAAACTACACAAAGCTTTTCGCCATTATAACAATAGCATCATCAGGTGTAATTGCGTTACGTAGAACCAGCAATATATAAATAAAGAAGTTCAAACGGTTTAAACCTGATGATGCTATTGTTATAATGGCGAAAAGCTTTGTGTAGTTTTTAATAAAAATATTTTATCTACGTGTTTTAAAGTGGTTTGTTACCTTTTATATATTATATATACACGTGAAATGTTTTCCAATTTTAAACTTTTAATAGTTTTTAATCTTAATTATATAGAAAAGAGTTTCCTTTAAATATAGTGACCAGCGAAGCGGGCAAAGCCTGCTAGTATTTTTATATAAGAATATGTAGCAAGAAAAAGAACTTAATCTGAATTCTGCTAAGTAATTTCTGGAAATAAAATTCAAATCGTAGTTAAGTTCTTAATCTATGCGTGTAGAACTTGCGAAATTTCTCGCAAATAAATGAAAACTCCGAAAAGATACCGAACATTACTTAGCTTTAAAACCTGTTTAAAGTGGAATAAATACAGGAAAGCTTATCTTCATAATATTTATTCAGGTTAGCAGACTTAACTTATCGGAGAGCTGGCTACATAAAAATAGTTATCATCAGGTAACATATAAATAAAGCAAAGAGTTTGTCTAGAACACTTCCGGGTGGACCATCCTATTTTTGATTGGTCTAGATTTAACTACTTTGGTGATCAAAGTTGGACAATTTTTTTTAGTAAAAACTGATGATTTTTTTAAAAAAGATACTGCATAGATGTTATTACTTTTTAAAAGAGCTCTAAAAATTGTTCATTTTTTATGTGGACACTATGTACATCAAGTTATTAAAGATATTACGTTGCAAAGTTTTCTTTTATTGATTAAAATATGAAAATAAATATTAGTTATAATTTAATAGTTGTCCCCCCCCCCCCAAAAAAAAAAAAAAAAAAAAAAAAAAAAAAAAAAAGAGTTTATTTTATTTTTTTTTGACATAAAAATAAATACGTTTAATTACACGTGAACATTAAAAAATTGCAAAAAGTTAAATTACGCATCTCACAAAAATTTACGTCATTATCACTTTAAACTTTTGTACTCATTGCTAAAGTGCTAATGTAGTTCTATAGCTATAAGATTCGACAGAAAATTTTAAAACATGGTGTGATGTAACCGAGTGTAGACACTTCAGAACAGAAATTTTCTCTTGCATGAAATCTTACTCTTTAATTAATTAATATGATGTCAAACATGAAGATGAATATATACAGGACAGGACACAGGCAAGGGGGGCGACTCACCTTTTGGTTTAGAGTCATGACCAAGGCCACCCCCCCCCCCCCCCACCAAAACCAGTATCTAACTCTCCAGCGAGCCCGCGGACAGGGGCACGGGCCCGGGAGAAGTCCGCGGGAAGGGAAGACCCACAAATCTCGCATTGAGCAACTAGCTGCTCTCCGGCGGGTGTGCTAGGCCGGGTGCCAGGAAAATCCACTTGAGCCTATTAGAGGAACAAGGCCTGGCGGTGAAGAGTAGGTGACAGATTACAAGTAGAGCAACCCTGGCGCCTCGTGCCACCAAGGCAACCCGCAACATAACACATCACCTATTACTTTTCGAGCGACGAGTGGGCGATGCCTCCAATTGACTGCAGGAACATCCTTTCCACCCGACATGCTTCTCGGCCACGCCGACCTCGTTAGTTCACCGGCATAGCCGGCTATCCAGGGTCACCACTTGGCGGTGAGGCCGACTGTCGCAATTAGCTTCGCTACCTGAGTGGCGGCGCGGGCCAGGGACCCCGATGAATATATACAGTGAGAATTTTATATACATAAGAGTACCCATGTACTCATGTAATAATAAGAATTAAACAACGGAATAAATCCGTTACTCGGGTGCGCCAATTGCACCCTACGTTACAGGCTGAAGGCCAAAGTCTCTCTCTGCGAAAATACCTTCTCCCGCTCACGGCGGCTTCCAAGGTTGGTTGGTTGCATAAAATAAACTTAGGAGTGGTTGGTTGCATGACACCCCCCCACTAAGATTGCGATACGCCAAGCGTATGAAAATCTGATAATTATTAGCAACCAACTGACACATAAATATTTAAACACATGAAAATAAAACAATGCCAAATAAATACTTGACAACAGATGTACAGAAGTCTTGATACAATACCGGAACAAATATAGATATTTCAACACAAGAAATGAATGCAAAAATAAAATAGACAATTCACAACAGACGTAAAGAGGTCTTGATATAATACCGGAACAAATATTTATAATACTAAACTCACACACACACAAAAAAAAAAAAAAAAAAACTAAATTACTAAATAGAACCAAAGTTATTTGTAAATAGCAAAACTTATTATTGGCATAGTCTCGAACAATCCATCAGCGTTTTTCAGTTTTGCACCAGGACAATGCGATATGTAAATATCATATCTTTGTAAAGATAGCGCCCATCTTTGGAGTCTAGCAGATTGAGGTGCAGTTTTTTGTAAATAAACAAGAGGATTATGGGCCGTTATAATCTCAATACGAGTTCCGAAAACATAATTTTCAAATTTCTTTATAGAACATACTACAGCATAAGCCTCACGTTCTATAGTAGACCAATTACACTGTACATTAGTGAGCTTCTGACTAATAAAACTAATTGGACGTAGGTTACCTTCATTATCCCTTTGCGAAAGACACGCACCGACACCATAGGAACTGGCATCACATTGAATGGTAAAGGGTTTATTTGGATCTGGAGTATAAAGTTTAGGAGCTTCGCACAACATTTCTTTAAGTTGTCGAAATGCTGTCTCTTCCGTCTGTGTCCACGGTAAATTTTCCGGAACCTTCTTTTTAGTTAAATCGGTCAACGCTTTGGCAATTTCAGCATAGTCTTTAATGTAACTTCTATAAAAGTTAAAAAGACCAAGAGCGCTTTTTAAAGCTGTTTTAGTTTTCGGCGATTCAATATTTTCAATGGCAAGTAACTTTTCAGGATCAGGTTGATGTCGTCCAGATCCTATTACATGGCCTAGATATTTAATCTCTGATCTGCACAATACACATTTTTTAACATTTACGGTAAATTTTAGTTCAGTTAGCTTAGTTAAAATTGCATCTAAATGTATAAGATGTGATTTCCAATCATTAGAAAAAATCGCGATATCATCGAGATATGCTTTGCAATATTCGCGATGTTTATTCAGAGCTTCATTCATTATTTTCTGAAAACTTGCAGCCGCATTTCGTAATCCGAAGGGCATTACCTTCCAGCGATATTGAGAACGGTGTGTCTTGAAAGACGTAAAATCACGACTTTTCTCTTCTAAGGGAATTTCCCAATATCCTTTTAACACATCTAAACAAGTAATAACATGTGCATGACCGACTTCATTAATTAAGTCTGTAATGTTCTCCATAGGGTAATCAAAAGGTTTGGTTACCGAATTGAGGAAACGAAAATCTATACATAATCGTACACTTCCATCCTTCTTAGCTACGCACACTACTGGATAAGCTATTTCGGCTTCACTCGACTCAATAAGGCCTAAACTTTCTAATTCTTCTATTTGTCTGTCAACTTCAGGTTTAAGTGATTCGGGTATTCTATACACATACGGCTTTTTCCTTTCAGTACCTGGCATTAGACGAATTTTATGTTCTCCAACATTAGCAACTTGAACTTTACCCGAAAATAATGGTACATGCTGTGAAGGTGTTCACATATGTTTGGTTAAATTTTAATTGAGTTTTTATTTAAAACAAAATCTAATGATAAAATAATGCATTATCGCAATATAAAATAATTAAATTTCATGTGTGATATTTTATTCACATAATTTGTTTTCAGACATTTGAAGAAAGAACTGTTTTTTTTTAAGTGTCATTAAAAATTGCACAATTTTAATTATACATACGACCTACACGATTTATTAACATAAAACATTAACACACATCATTCAGAAATCTAATTTGTATATGTTTTATATCTAAATTATAAATAAAATGTTTATCTTTTAAATAGAAAAGTAATTTATTTTATGGGATAAAAAGAAAATAAAATAATAATAATATCTAACGGAAATTCTGACATTAAACGTAATTATAAAATAAAAAGTGTTCTCAAATAGTCATAAAACAAGGAAACTCATTGTCAGAATTTATATTATTTCAACACAGGATGTAATTTATTTTAGATTGCGCAATATTGATGACTGCATTTCTTAACCGTCTCTTTCTCTTGTCTAACGGTAGTTTGGCAAAATGTTGGCGATTAAAGGGTTACTACAATTATAAACCGTCATTACAAATTCAAAAATTAACATTGTTTTATCCGATAAACAATGAAAGTATTTGGCACTATAATTTGGCTGTTTTTCTAAAATTTGGCTCTTTTTCTTCAGACATCTCAGATCTGTTCTGGTGTAGGGATCTCAGAACTGCTCCAGATCATAGGATTGTAAACATGTAATTACTTCGCTCTCTCCCCCATCTTATGCGACAATCTCAACATTTAACCATGGGTTTATGTACTTCATTAGTAAACATTTTACAACGCTCTGTACAAATTGTTGGAAATATTCCTAGATTTTGTTGGACGAATTATTCAATAAAGACTTCCTGATGACTGCCATTGGACTCCTTATTGAAGTATTGCTAACCTGACTTTCTTTACAGAAATCTACATTAGTCAACGATCACGACTACGTGAAGAAATTCATCTTCACACAAATTGGTGCTAAAGCACCAGGAGTTGAGATTGGTCGACATGGGGGAGAGGGGCTGTATTTATTCTTATGTATATTTTGTTAAATATTTGTCGCAAGTTGCTATTTAAACTTATTATGGAAAAGCTTCAATATCACGCCTTTGGTTTTTAAGAACTTTCAGACTGTTAAATTTTGCTTAGATTTTGCAAAAAACTGACATAACTACTCACACTTTTAATACAGAAAATTTCAAAGGGCCTAAAGAAGAGGTTTATTGTTTTACGAATTTAGCTAAAGAAAAATTCCAAGAATTAAATGAAAAGGAGAAAATAGATGTACGTGGAGTGTACATTTCTTGCTTTGGTGACACTTCTTTACCTGCTGACGTATAGAGACAATGCATTACTTTTCTAGATAAAAGATTTGTCAACTCCTGTCTTCCAGTTCGAGCGATAGCACTTTGGAGGGTTTGCCGTTCTCTCGATTTGATGGCAGTTGTTTCGGACACGGTATACCCTTCATCATGTCCGGATGTTTTCCGTTCAAGCAATCCTGTTCAAAATTTATGCCGAACATTATGGTGATATTATGCATTTTTGCCACTCGTGGTTTTCTCCTACAAAACTTAAGAAAAATAATTTCTGCTTCACATGTGACACCTCCACAATCAAGATTTGTGAGCGAAAAATCTACGTTAATAATAAAACAGAGTTCACGATATTTTTCCGTTTTCTAGTGGTTGTGCATTTCCATCCCATGGCAGAGGCTGCGGTATTTGCATTCTTGTACCGATTCTACCCGTGTGTGCTGTTTTACAAACAAGTATACAAACCAACTTTAGTTAACTCAGCGTTATAAAATTGTATGTTAAAAATCGTCATTTTCGTACAATCACAAAAAAAAAAAAAAAAAAAAAAAAAAGAGGAATTTCAAATTCGTTAAAAAAATACGAATTACAGTGCTTCAGAAAGAAGGAAAATAATAATAATAAATAAATAAAAATTTTTTTTTTTGATTTTTCAAGATTGGTAAGTACTTTTTTCATTAGTCTTGAAGAAAATGTTCGAAAGTAGAAAGTTAAACTTTGTATATTCTATAACACTTAAATAATTTTTGAGTGGAGCACGCAACTCTAATAATTATTAATTAAAAAGTATATGTATTAATAATTTTAAATTTATATTTTTCTCGTTTTATATTTATTATAATTTTTACTTGCATAGTAGTACTCTTGCTTATTTATACGTTCTATATATATTTTTCTTGTATTTAATCTGTATATTAAAATGTTGGGTATGGATATACAGGTATATACATTATCCATTTTATAAAAAAAATCATTTTTTTAGATTCATAATAATTTCTTTTAGAAAATGTGAAATTTTTGAGTTTTCTGTTAGATAATTTGAAATGCACATGAATATATATACATATTATCGACTTTATATATTATTAAAGTTCAAATAAATTTACTCTTTGAAAGAAAGATATAGAATATCTAGACTTAATAAGTAATAAATATTATAATATCTCATCTTTTTCACTTCTGAAAAGAGTGATGTTTAATTGCACATCTATAATCAAAGTTGTTTATATCGAATAAGAAGATAAACGAGTTAAATCTGTTCTCAGTATTTCAGGCTGAATTCTACATAAATTATATTGGCCTTTGTATTTGAAATATGCTTTACTTTATTTTGGTAAGACCATAAATATTTTTTAAGTATTATCTATTTATACATTGTTTTATATATTTAAAACTTATTTCTAATTTTTTCTTCATTCTTGTTTTACACTCAAACAAAGTTATTTCACACATAGTTTACATTGTTGTCACAAATAGGTAGCCCTTCATTAAAATGTTCTCATACCTTCTTGCTAAACATTTCAAAATACTTCAATTTTACATTATGATTTTAGGCATCTTTTCTTTAAAAAAAAAAAAAAAAAAGTTAAAATAATTTAAGTAAGAATTTTTTTTCTGCAATCGTTCGGGACTAGGTGTTTATAAGCGGCAGGTGAGCATTTCCCACTATTTACACACTTACAAACACATTTTTTTTAATAAATATTTTGCATTTACACATTTCACATTTTCATAAAATTGATCTTTCAATTCTTGTGGGGAATATTAGTAATTAATCATCGATAAATTGATTGGTTTGGCTCATCCTGAAACTTTAGAAATATTTGTTTTCGGACGTTTGTAATAAAATTTTTTTCTTACACTAACACATTTTCAATCATGTTTTTATACATACACTATTTCTAGGTTCTATTAAATAATATCGAGTTGTAAAGTTTTTAATGATAATTTGTACACATTATATTTATCCTTTCTACATTTCAAATTTTGACACATTTCCTATTTTAAGATTTATTTTGTTTTTTTGTAATTTTGTGCCCCACTGTTGCATTTAATGACGTCTTGAATGTAGTAGTGTTTGTTTGGTACTCGGGGTATATTTCTTTCTTTGGAAATCCTGGCCAGATTTCTTTATGGGGAGAGATCTGCCTTGATTACCTTGCATTGCACAATTTTACTTTTGCTAGAATTTTATTTTCATTTATACAAAATATTTACTTTGCTAAATTTACAGTTCTGCATTTGTTTTTCATATACATATGTAAATAAAAAAAATAATAATTAAATGAAGGCAATAAGGTAATTAAATTGATAAACATTGATTCTTTCTTTATTAAATATTTTTCTCATTTTTTTTTTTTTTTTTTTTTTTTCTTACATTTGTTCACTGCATGTAGATGTGATGGGATTACGTCATTACAGTAAATCAGCTGTTGTTCATAAAAGACTTTCCCGCCCATAATATTTTACATGCATGATGTTCTTATTTTTCACACATTGCTATAAATTTACACATTTCATCTTTCACGTACATTCAAAAATTTACTTTCGTATTAATTTGCTATGCCTATATATATATATTTTAACACTGTGCAATAACATATTCTTATATTTTTGTTTACACTTTTTACACCCATCAAGTTATTTATTTTTCATATATTCCAAGAACTTGATTATGCTGATTAAACAAAATTTATAAACAAAGAAACTGAGAAGCTAACAAATGGATAAATAAATAAAAAGAAATGAAATAAATACACTCTTTTTATTCATACAATGGTGAAAATATTTTGTTGAAGCATGTTTATTTTTATTTTTGTTTTTTTTAATTCTTTCTGAAAGATTGAGATGCATATCTGTCACTCACCATGCATAAAATAATATTAAAAGAAATAGTAATGAGAAGAATAATAATATTTTTATGTTTTTAATGTAAATATAATTTAACTGTGTTAAAGCATCATATATACTTATTTACTCACATTTTATCATAAATATTTATTTGTTGGTTTATATTCTTATTCGTATGTGTATCTTTTTATTTTTATTAATATGTATACATTAATATTAGTATTTACATCTAATTGCTAGCAAATTTTATAACATAAAATATCAGGCCTTGTGTATTCGATGCATCATTTTTAGAACAACAGCGTTGCGCAACGTTTGAGCAAATATCGTTTTTTTTTTTTTTTTTTTATAGATGTCAGCTGATTTTGATTAATTTTTTTAGTCGACTTGATGAACAATTTGAATTCATCTTTTATTGAGAAGTTATTTATACTTCCTTTACTCGAGTTTTTATTGAATTTGATATGAGCATTTATGATAGCCCTTGTAGCTAGTCTTTATATTGATTTTAAGCTCATTTTAAGAGGCCTCGTTGAACTCATTAGAAGTTTATATTGTCATGACCTTTTTTTAAACAATTTCATGTGCACATTTTTTTTTTATTTCATTATTAATTAAAGAGCTGTCATCAGAGATCATAAATAATAATATTGTGGCTATTTTATTTTCATCAGTAATACCATTCTAGAATGTTTACGGACATAATTGAAAGTTATTGAGAATTTTAATCTCGCATTTAAAAAAAAAAAAATTAAATTAAATTAACTATGTTATCACAGCTTCTTGTTAAAAAATAAATAAAATAAATATACATAAACACACAATCCCTGTTCACACAATTGTGTTGCTTTGGTCTATATATTATGCAGATTGTTTTTATATAATGTGCTGATATTTGACTATAAGTTTAAATTTTCAACACCGAAAATTGTGTTGGGTAAACCACATATTACATTTATCTTATTATTCAAACATTATTTTTTTCAAGCATTCGCTAATTGTTTTATAAAAAAATATGTACATTAAAAAAAAAAAAAAAAAAAAACCTAACAAAGTGAAATAAATAAACACATATTGTATTGATTATTTCACTGTATATACTCAAATATAAAGTATGTACATTTTTAACTTTTTCAACACACACACACACACATGCAATCTTCATACTTAAAAAAAAAAAATAAATAAATAAATAAATAAATAAAATCAAATATATTTTTATAATCATAAGCCAATAAAGGAGTATATATATATGTAATATTTATAATTCTGCTCAATTTTAAATGACAGTATTTCATAACACAATAATACACTAATTATACTATTGTTTACATTTTATTCTCTCCATTTTGAAGTATTTTATGATTAATATACGAATACACTAATTATACTATTGTTTACATTTTATTCTCTCCATTTTGAAGTATTTTATGATTAATATACGAATACAATTAAACATACACTTTGTTTTAAAGTTATTAGTAATATATATATAGAGAATGTAATGTTTTTTTCATTTTTATGTTTTTCTACTTGCTTACAAGGTACTTTTACCGATAAAATATATTAAAAAAAAAAAAAAAAAAATCGTCACAAATAAGAAACAAATTTATATGTTTCTTTCTGTATACATTTTTGCTGCATTATGTACATGAGTTCTTGTGCGTGCTGTCTTTTGGGTCAGAATTTCATTGTCATTTGATTAATTTGGGGTACGGTTAAATGGCAATGTTTTCAATAGTTATTTTACACATTTTTACACGTTTTGACACATTTCACACATTATGGCATGTTTTAATTGGCCTCACAACCCAATTATTCAGCCATGTTCTCTTCTGAGTTTATAAACTTTTCTCTGACTTAAATATTTGGCATGTCATGTATTCACATGTCAGGTGATCAGCAATATTTTAATTTTAAAATTGTTATTCCTTTTTTTGTAAAATATAGTTAGAAATTTATAAAAGATAAATTATTTATAATTATAATAATAATAATGATAAAATTTTATACTTCTTACACATAACATTCAACAGAAGGTAGAATGGACACTTCTCGCAATTCTGGTTATTGAATTTTTCTCTAAAATTATAAATTATTAAATTTTTAATGCAGGTATTTCTTTTTCGTTAGTCGAAAATTTAAGATAGTTTTTTTTTTTTTTTTTTTTTTTGTTCTTGTCAAGTTGTAGTGTTTTACAGGTGAACCTATGCACTCTCTCACGGGTACTCTAGAGTGTGTGAGTTTTTATTACTGTTTTGTTATTCATTGTCCACACAATATTTTTCGGCTGGACCGATATATATATATTTTTTATTTTTGGACGGTGAGTGATGAGACATTTTTGTGAAACATTGCAGTTTCTTTCAAAAGACTTTTTCAATTGATTTTTTAGCCTTATGTTTAAAAATTTTCGCTTGTATTGAATATATTTTTTTAAATTTCTTTACACACACACACACACACAAAAAAAAAAAAAAAAAAAAAAAAAAAAGGATAAGTAAATAAATAAATAGCGTTAAAGAGTCTATCACACAATTTTTCTCTTTAATTATGCAGAATGTTAATTATAAATTTCTTACTGTTTCATGTTATGGGTATGGAAAAATTATTTTTGCACTTGAACATTTTTATTTCTTTCTGTGGTATTTTTCCAATTTCCAAACACTGTGAGTCAATTTTTAGTGATTCACATGAATGTGTAGTTTTTCGAGATACAGATGTTTTCTAACTGTACACATATACACTTATATTTTATTTATTTTATACATATATAATACCACATACACAATTACAAAAATTTTCACAAATTCTTCAATTTTTATTTAATATTATTATCCATTTTGAAGGTAAATTCCTTTAAAAAAAAAAAAAAAAAAAAAAAAAAAAAAAGGAACTATTCAATTTTTATACACTATATGCATACACTTTTAAGGTAACCTGCATGTAAATCTAGTCATTCTAGTCTTGCAATAGGGTTACTTTTGTTAAATGCACATAATTTTATCCATCTTACACATTATTTCACATGGCTTACCTTGCAGTATTGTATAAAAGTAAATAAAAAAATATAAAATATATAGGTTCTAATATTTACACATCTTCGTCCAAGACGTAAGTGATCTAAACACACACACACACACACACACACACACACACACACAAAAAAAAAGTATCGTATCATGCATACTTAACAAGTTTAACATTTTGTATTTCTCAATTATTTAATCATTATTCAATACAAACATCATGAATAATACATATTATTAATAGAATAAAATATAAATATTATTTAAATATTATTAGAATTTGTCCATGTTGACAATTTACACTTTTCAGTTGTGATTCAGGTTTTATAAATTATTGTATTTCTTAGGGAAAAGGGAATTGATAGCATATTGGTATCATTCTTTATTATTTTAAACCACGTAATGTTTGAAAAATGAACTTACTTCATGTTTTTTTTTAGAAATAATTAATTATAATTGAACAAAAAAAAAACTAATTACATTTTCTATTAAAAATTTTCCAGACTTCATACTTGTGTCCTAATTACTTTATTGATTGGGCTATTTTTTTTTTTTTTTTTCATTTTCGCAATTCACTTTACACAAACAAAAGGCATTTAATTATGTCGTGTTGCAGAATGTTTGCTGTAATTTTATTTACACACAATATATGCCTCTTCTGCCTCACACCCTAACTCAGTAAGTTATTTTTGGCTGTGGCCTCACAACCAATAATGTCAATTATAATTTGTAGTATACTGATTCACACACACTGGCTCAATTTGTATAAATTTTAGGTCTTCACATATTGGCGTTCTGGTACTTTCTTTATATTCTAAAAAAAAAAAAAAAATTCATACCAAAATATCTCATCAAAATAATGTTTTATTGAAATTAGTAAATAATAAATAATTTCAAGCAAATTAATAGATTGCATAAACTTGTGAATATTTAAAATATTTTAATTTTGTAATTATTGATTTCCTTTTTCCTTGCCTTCAATTTGTCATACATTTTCAAGAAAAATTTGTTGAGAATACATTGTCATACAGCTGTGAATTATTATAAATACTACATTGCATTGCTTATTTTATAATTATAATGTCATGATTTCAATATACATTGTTGCTTCTTATGAAAGATAACTATGTCCAGTACAAACAAGTTCTAATTAATTATTGGTATTATATATATTTGATGTTTAATTTTACATTATTAGCCACTTTGTAATATGAAAAGTATTTTTAAAGTAATATTGATTTTATATAGAAAGTTATTTTGAAATTTGTAGTATGTATTTGTCTTGATGCGAGAGAGAGCGATATTTTTAATTACCTTTCGATTTTTTTCTTTTTAGGCGAAGGGGAGAAATATGTGAAGGTGTTCACATATGTTTGGTTAAATTTTAATTGAGTTTTTATTTAAAACAAAATCTAATGATAAAATAATGCATTATCGCAATATAAAATAATTAAATTTCATGTGTGATATTTTATTCACATAATTTGTTTTCAGACATTTGAAGAAAGAATTGTTTTTTTTTAAGTGTCATTAAAAATTGCACAATTTTAATTATACATACGACCTACACGATTTATTAACATAAAACATTAACACACATCATTCAGAAATCTAATTTGTATATGTTTTATATCTAAATTATAAATAAAATGTTTATCTTTTAAATAGAAAAGTAATTTATTTTATGGGATAAAAATAAAATAAAATAATAATAATATCTAACGGAAATTCTGACATTAAACGTAATTATAAAATAAAAAGTGTTCTCAAATAGTCATAAAACAAGGAAACTCATTGTCAGAATTTATATTATTTCAACACAGGATGTAATTTATTTTAGATTGCGCAATATTGATGACTGCATTTCTTAACCGTCTCTTTCTCTTGTCTAACGGTAGTTTGGCAAAATGTTGGCGATTAAAGGGTTACTACAATTATAAACCGTCATTACAAATTCAAAAATTAACATTGTTTTATCCGATAAACAATGAAAGTATTTGGCACTATAATTTGGCTGTTTTTCTAAAATTTGGCTCTTTTTCTTCAGACATCTCAGATCTGTTCTGGTGTAGGGATCTCAGAACTGCTCCAGATCATAGGATTGTAAACATGTAATTACTTCGCTCTCTCCCCCATCTTATGCGACAATCTCAACATTTAACCATGGGTTTATGTACTTCATTAGTAAACATTTTACAACGCTCTGGGTACAAATTGTTGGAAATATTCCTAGATTTTGTTGGACGAATTATTCAATAAAGACTTCCTGATGACTGCCATTGGACTCCTTATTGAAGTATTGCTAACCTGACTTTCTTTACAGAAATCTACATTAGTCAACGCTCACGACTACGTGAAGAAATTCATCTTCACACATGCTTATGCAAAAGTTCGAGCAATTCTGTTTGTTTCTCCTTTCCTAAATGACTAATGTCCACATCAAAGTCAGTTTTATTTTCCTTAATAGGGGTTGGGTGGATTTCTCCGAATTGACAGTCATCTTCAAAAATTACACCTACCGTTTGTGCTCTAACATGGAATTTTCTTATCTTATTTACATGTATGTGTCGTATATTACCGTCAGGTAACTTAACTTTATACGAGTGAGGTTTAATTCTTTCTAAAATCTCACCAGGACCTGTCCATCTCGCATACAATTTATTAATAGAATCCGGAATTAGTAAGTATCCGCGACTGTAATGAAATGCTCGCCCTCTGGTGGGCTAAGGTAAAATTATCATACCACTGCATATCATCATATTATGCAATCGATTTTCCATGATGTAATGGCGGAGAAAGAACAATAATAAATACACGTGGCTATTATATTTACTAACAACTGCAGTTCAGAAAGCGCCATCTATCGATCATTACAAACGCGGATACTAATTCTCCAATCTTGAATTCTTTCATTTCTTTGCGACGATTAAAATAATGAGCAAAAGCTTCTTGCTTTTCTGCAGCAGTTAAAGATGCTAAATCGGCAGCTTTCTCTAAGTTAATTTTTAATTTTTGTAAGCAAGCTACAGCTGTATTACTTAAACTGAGAGGTAAAGGGATTTCTCCTGACCACGTTGATTTTAATTCTGCTAATGGACCTCTAGCTTCGCGCCCATACATAAGCTTAACTGGAGAAACTCCTGTTGTACAGTTAGGAACTTCGCGATACGCGAAAAGTAAATACGGAATGTGTCTATCCCAATTTACAGGGTCAGTTCGTATTACATGATGAAGCATTTGTTTAAATACACGGTTAAATTTTTCTACAAGTCCATTCGAGGCAGGGTAAGCTGGAGTTGAGAAACGAGGACTTACTCCTAATCTTTTCTCAAACTCTTGTATTAATTGAGACATAAAATTAGTGCCTTGATCACTACATATCATTTCTGGGATTCCTGTACGCATAAATATTTCTAAAAGTGCATCACGCGTGACCTTAGCCGATAGGCTTCTTAAAGGTATGACTTCGGGCCATCTCGAATGTTGGTCAATTAGACAAAGACAATACTTATGTTTTCTACCTGAAGGCGGCGCAATCTCTCCAATTAAATCGACACTCACTGTATGAAAAGGATAAGGAGGACGTACCACAGGCGTTATAGGTATTTTATCGGATGTTTTTTCCGGACTCCTTAACTGACATTTTTCGCATGTTTTACAGAAATTTTGTACATCTCTTATTAGGTTAGGCCAATAAAATGATAGTTTTATTCTCTCTTTTGTTTTCCGCATGCCTAAATGATTCCCAAAGATTGAGTCATGAGCTAATTTAAAAACACTATCGATAATTCAAAGGTAAGACCAATTGATCTACTGTTTCTCCACATATTTTATCTTTATGGAATAATAAATCGTCTTTAAGAAAATAATTATTTTTCTTTAATTCCGCTTCTTTAAAAGCAGTTTGTAACGATAAGCATTCTCGCTGTTTTTTCCTAAATGTACTAGCATTAGATAAATTATTAACATTGTTTTGTGAGTTCTCCTGCTCCCTATTTTCAGTTTGATTATCCTTTGGTAAGTTAATCATTTTTTCTTTATTCGAAATCAAATAAACAGCTGCCTCTGAATCGCTATTATTTATTGAAGAAACAATCTTTTTTTTATTTATCAATTGCGATGGATATTTATGTGACCTAGTTTCTTTTTTATTAATCAAATTTTGCATTTCGTTTGACATTGAAAAAACATCACTCGTAAATAATGTATTATCCTCTCCCGAAATTATTTTTTGATTACTACATTCATTTTCGATATGCAACAGCGATGACTCATTTAAATTACTTTCATTTCCTGTCTTATAAACATTCTGCGGCGCCAACAACATATTAGAATTTTATGGGATAAACAAATCATTTAATATTTCTTTCTGATTTACTAATGTATCATAGGAGTGTGCAGTGATTAAACATGGAACATTTAATTTGTCAGTTATTGCAAATAATGAATCCGCGTGTGTAAATATACAACTGTTAGGATTTTTATAATAGACTGGAATTACAGCTATTCTCGCCTCAACTATTTCTCGAAATGCAGATTCTAACAGAATTTTGCCTTTGATTTCAATATGAAGATCAGGAATTAGAGCGCTATTTAGAACACAAATCTCAGTACCTGAGTCAATAATTGAGGGAACTTGTTTACCTGCGATATAAATATTAACCTTTTGTAAGGGGTATAAATTAATTTTTTCCGATTTTTTACATTTCTGTAAATGTTTCGACATTACGTGGGTCACTACAGATTTTTTCTCTGTCGCTTGTGCGTTACTTTTAGATTTTTTTATTTCCTCACTTTGTTTGTTAATTTTATCGAATCTATTTCTACGATTCGGACAATCTTTAGCTACATGAGAAATATCAGGGCAAATATAACACTCCCGCTTAAAAGAATATTTACTCTCATTATTAGAAGAATATTTTCTCAATGGAGGTGGGACGTATTTTTTATGATTTTCTGGGACTGTTTCACGATAGACGCGTTTTTCATTTTTTGTTTCATCAAATGATCTACCTTTAGCAGTGAAATAAATATCACACCTCTTAGCTAATTGTTCTGGGCATCTTCACCCTGTGTGACTGCAGCATGCATTGCCAGATCCTTATCTAGATTTTCAAATATTTTATCAGATATAATCAAATTTACTAAAGACTCAAAATCATTTACATTTCGAATTTTACAATAATGGAGCCAACTGGACCTTAAACGAGAAGCGAACTGCTGGTGTGTTTCCCCAGATATTCTTGTAGCTTTTTTAAAATTTTCTAAACAAGTGAAAGGGGATGGTACATATTCTTTTAGAATTAAGGATTTAATTTTCTCATAGTTCTTTAATTCTTCTTCACTTACATAAATCAGAATATTCGCGGCTTTATCGCCAATTACTTTTAGTAAAATCTCCGATTTATATTCTTTAGGTACATTTTTATGCTTAAAAGCTCTTTCAATAGAATCGAAAAAAAAGATTCCATGGTTCATTCTTTTTAGGTACTGGTATTACCAAAGTTAATATAGCTTTCAAAAGCTTATCTAATGATAATATATTTTCTGAATTACTAGAATTATGCAACACATCATCGCTACTTTCGGTTTGCTTTAACAAACACAAACGATTTATTTCTTCTGACTCCTTTCTTTACGCAACTGTGGTTGCTAAAAATTCACTCACAAATTCTTTATCTTTAGTATATTCTTTAGATTTTAACAACAAATCTTTTAATTCCACTACCTTTAAATTAGAGTCAGCTTGTTCACCTATCTCTTGCAAAACGGCAAGTAGATCGGCCTTCGTAACACTTTTAAACATTGGTATTTAAAATGTTAATTCCCATCACCATAGAATAACATGAATTTCTCACCTTTATATACTGCGTCCATGGAATTTATTTTATCCTTTCTGAGAACACTATACTCTGGTACGACGTTTGCAGAGCGTGATGTGATGTAACCGAGTGTAGACACTTGAGAATAGAAATTTTCTCTTGTATGAAATTTTACTCTTTAATTAATTAATATGATATCAAACATGAAGATGAATATATACAGTGATAATTTTATATACATAAGAGTACCCATGTGCTCATGTAATAATAAGAATAAAACAACGGAATAAATCCGTTACTCGGGCGCGCCAATTGCACCCTACGTTACAGGCCGAAGGCCAAAGTCTCTCTCTGCGAAAATACTTTCTCCCGCTCACGGCGGCTTCCAAGGTTGGTTGGTTGCATGACACACGGTATATATATATATATATATACATTTAAATCTTATATAATTATTTATAATTTTGTTATCATTTCGGTGATGAGTTGATATGGGCATCGCAAATGCATAAATAAACATTTTGGCGAGAAACGTCCGAACTACTTCAGCGCCAAATTTCAAATTTCACCAAGAGGTCCAAGCTGTTTCAATGTTTTTGCACAAATTTTTTCAATTTTATTTTATGAGTTAATATGGGTATCGCAAATGCATAAGTAAACATTCTGGCGAAAAACGTCCGAGCTACTTCAGTGCCAAATTTCAAATTCCGCCAAGATGTCCAAGCTGTTTCAACGTGTTTGCACAATTTTTCTCAATTTTATTTTAAATATTTTTGTTATGCGAGAGGGAAAAAAAAAAAGAAAGGCATTTTTTTTAAAAAATTGGTCTAATTATACAAAATATCTCCATGCAAAATATTATGCGTTTTCTGTTCTAATTATTATCAAAAAGAAAACGACTAATGCAGTTTTTCCTGTATTATTGGCATTTCTATAAATTAAATTAAATTAAATTATCTCGTTGCGATGAAGAAGTCTCTGAGTGAGAAGTCGAAGTCAGCGAGGGCCCGAAGCGAATTTTTTAAGCAATTTCAAAGTATTTTCTTTTTAGTTTTAATTTGTAGAACGAAAGTTTTTTTTTTTTTTTTTTTTTTTAAATCTTATAATTTATTCATGTATTAGCGCATAAAATGATAGATTTTTCACGAACTTTCATGTGTGTACTTCATCGTTTCCAAGTATAGATAGATTTACAGGTGAATATTAAGAGCGGCGGGAAGTCGATAAGAATGATTAAGCTACAGCGCAAATTTTGTTGCAGTCAGCCATTATTTTAATCCCGAATATTAGTCTGTCATTTTGCATACAACAATATATAAACTACAACTGCAAATCTTCCTATTCGTGTTCCATATGATTTTTTTTTTTTTTTTTTTGAAACATTACGCCACTTTGATGCGGTTTACTGTTTTCTCCCCTAAACAGCATTTTTTTCATGTTTTTTCATGATAAATAATAGATTTTCCTGACTCATTCATGTATCTCATCGTTTCATGCATTGATTACACTGCTCGGCATGAAAATTGCCTCTGACACCATTCCAGCATATTCTTATGTAAAATGACCTTCTGAATCCGAATAGGACGCTCGTTTTGTCCTATCACCCACCGTTTTTTAGGAATGGCCCCCTATTTTTATCATTTTTAGGTGATTTTATGGCTATAAATTTGATTTATAGGAGAGAGGATTATTTTAACCGTTAAATATCTTCTGAGGAGCTACAGAGTTGGAAAATTTTAAAACATGGACATTTGCGACAAGGGAAAAAATTTTGGGGTGGATTTGCCACTGAAATTATGCATTACATATCTTATATATTTTTAACCTGTTATTAATGTTATTTTTTAAACTTTATACATTTTTGGTTTTAGGTGTTAAATTAATTATTTTTCATTCTTCAAATCAAATTCATGGTCATGAAATTATCGGACAGGGAAAGAAATTGAGGGAGGGGGTGGTGTATCTAGAACGGTGGGTGATTGGCCAAAATGGGAGTCTTATGCGGATTCACGATGTCATTTTGCATAAGAATCAGCAAGAACAGTATCAGATCTAATTTTTTTTTTTCAGAGCAGTATTATTAGTTGAAAGTTAAGCACGGTGAATAGTCGACAACAATGTTGAAGCTTTTTGTAGCTGTCTGTCATAATTTTATCCCTCTGTTATCAGTGTGTCATTTTACATATAGCTTTTTAAAGTTATAATCTACAACTACAAAGGTTGCTATTTGTGTACCTTATGAGTTTTTTCTTGGATTTTTTTCTCCTCTTGAAAGCAGCATGTCAGTGTTTTCTTCGTAAGGTAGAGTGTGCCAGCATTTTTTCATGTATTATCTCGATAAATAACATCTGAATATCAAACTGCTTGAGCCTGTTTATTGTATTATAATATTATAAAACAGACCAGAAAAACTTTCATGTAATGTACCTCATCGTTTTTCACGTATTGATTTATATTCGAAAGTTAAGAACGGGTGAGTGGTCGATAAGAATGCTGAAGCTACAACGCGACCTTTCTAGTAGCTTGCCTTGATTTTAAACCCCAGTTATCAGTCTGCCATTTTGCATACATTTTTATGACGTTAACAACTACAAAAACGTCTATTGCAACTACAAAAACGTCTATTGCAACTACAAAAATGTCTATTCGAATTTCTTATGATTTTTTTCTTGAAATTTTATGCCCCTTTGATGCAGTCTGCCAGCACGTTTGTCCCCTAGTAAACGGTGTGTCAGCATTTTTTCATGCATTAGCGCAATACATAAATATTCTAGTTCAGTGTATATGTATTCATGTAGTATGTATAGAGTGTCTAGGTTACCGTCTCAGTTTTAATATTTGCTAATAGTAGAGCTAGTAGAGTTTCAGGTACCTCGTGCATCTATCAATGCAAGTGAGGAAATAAGTAAAATAGGAACAACTTCAGTATAACCCCACAACGATATTTGGCGATTATGGCTACATCATAAATCTAAAAATTATAAATCATAAATGATAAAATCATGATCTAAATCATAAATCATAAAACATAAAATGGTACAACTATAGTATTTCCCCTCAGCTGAATTTGGCGATTTTTCTTTGGCGCCGATTTGAACGATAACGATGTCGTTCTGGATTGTTTGCGATATAATATGGCAGCCTGCATGCTATTTATTTTGGATTTATGATTTTATGATTTATGATTTATAATTTAGCTTACGATTTTATCATTTATGCTATATGATTTATGATTTAGCCATAATCGCCAACAAAAAATCGCCAAATCTAGCTGAGGGGAAATACTATAGTTGTTCCCATAAAATCATAAATTCAAAATAAAGAACATATAGACTGCCACATTATATCGCAAACAGTCCAGAACGACTTCGTTAACGTTCAAAACGGCGCCAAAGAAAAATCGTCAAATTCAGCTGTGGGGTTATACTGAAGTTATACCGTAAAATCTTGCAATGAAGGCAAAGGTTCAATGAAATCGATGATAATCTGATTAAAACATGTCATAGGTTTGGCACTTGAAATCAGGCAAAAGATTTTCACATATGCTCGCAGAAAATTAATTTTTATAAAAAAATATCTTTAGGAATGGCATGCATTTCATATAGTATATTAAACCACGGCCCTACTAGATCACTCCTCGTCGCCAACGCGCCAAGGTCGTAAGCGACGTTGGCGCCGAGGAGTGATCTAGTAAGGCCGTGATTAAACACTTATTATTGCTGAATAGAGATATTCATAATTTATTCGTATTTTTTTTAAATCTTAAATAACATATATTTTAAAGAAGTATATATACCAATTTACATATCAATAGACTACATATCAATCACAAATCTTAATTAAAAAAATAATTTTTTTCGCAAACAAGAAACAATTTCGTAATGCTTTCTATGGAGAACTGAAGCAAACATTTGGTCGCTAAGGTAACATTATTAAATTATTTTATTACTGTTTGCCTGATAAAAGGTTTAGAAGGCATTGTTACGGTTATTTGATAGCTATTCCTTTATTTACCGAATGTGTTTTCTACGTTATTTATTTTGCTGATGTTGGTAAGGTGAACAATAAAAGCGTTGTTAAGCACAGATTAAAGACATAAATAATCTGTATTGGGTGGTTATAAAAACGTTTAACAAAATTATAAAACAATTTAATAAAATTATATGATTAAAATAGCCAAAATATTGAAATGAAAATGAACTAAAGAAATAATCAATTTTTTATTTTATTTAAAATAATTCCCTATTTTCAGAGTTGACGTTTTACTGAAAATATCAAGTAAATGGCTGAAAAATCTAGTGAAAATTCTATTGCAATGAAAAATGAATGGAATAAAGTTGTTGAAGAATTTGAAAACCTGCGAAAGGGACAAAGAAAAATGTATGCGGAATTAACTAAAATTGAAATGGAGATACAAGAATATGGGTATATATATAAAACATATATGTATATTAATGTTTATTTTTACTATTTTTAAATTTTTCGTTTTAAAGCTTTCAATTTTACAGGTTCAGTATTATATGACCCCTTTGGCGACTTTTAAAATTTGGTGCGAAAGTAGTTCGGGTATTTTTCGCCAAGAATTTTAATTTCGCGACTGCGATAGCAATTTTAGTTCTAGCAGCGTGTTAAAAATATAAATAAATTGTAAAGTACTAAAAAAATAACAAGAAAACATTAAAATAATCATGTAAATTATCTATTTTCAATGTGTTTAACAAGATAATTTTATAGTAAAAATGTATTTTTAATAATTGCATCATTATTTTTGCAAGCACCATTTAAAACTTAGCTATACGTCAGAAAGGTAAACAGATAATGAAATATTGCAAAATTTAACCAAAAATGTAATAGTAAAAAGTATAATCGGAGCAGATTTGATATCTGTCATCCTTCGCAAAAGAAAGAAAAAAAAAATCACCAAGGTATTTGGTGAAGATACTTAATTCCTTTAAAAAATCATCGTTATTTTAATAACGTATATGAAAAGAGCAATCAATAATATGAAACAATATTTCGTACCATATATATTGCGAAAATACAAATCTTTCATGTATATTTTCGTATTACGTTTTTGTTCGTCAAATAGAAAAATTACGAAGACGACAGATTTCAAATGTATGCCATATAATCGAAATAGGTGCTATAGATTTTTTTAGCAAGAAGTTATACAAAAAACAAAAACAAACAAACAAAAAAAAAAAAAGCCAAAATGCTGACAAAGTATAAAAGTCGCCAAGGGCGTCCTACACTAAAGCTATACCTATATTATATATAAAGTAATCAATGTTCGAAGATTTTAATATCTTAGTACTTTACTGTTATCGGAACCGGATTTAGATGTCACCAAATCGTTACCATTTAGCAAAAAGTATCAACTGTTTCATCAATGTAATTTTCAGTATATATTAAAAAAAAAAAAAAAAAATGCCACCTCAATGGTTGCAGAGTCTCGAAAACAAAAAGGAACGAAAAGAAACATCATTTTCGATTTCAAGCTGATTCGTAGTTATTTTTATGTAAATTCATTTAAAGATAGTTAGGTGATAAAATGTTAATTTTCAGCATTTCTAGTTTGTTTTCGCATTAAAATAGCTCATTCCCGTTAAAAACACGTTAAAAAGCCTCATTAAAGCAAATATTGGCTTTAGCGCCAAATCTGGCGACTTTTTTGATCCTTGGCGAGAAAATCCTTATTATTGATATACAAATATGGAAACTCATACTTGATTGACTGCGAAGTTTCTGGGATTTTCTTTATTTTCTACGCGGGTGTTTAAGGAAGTGCTTCGCGCCAAATCAGTCAGTCTCAGTTTAATTTCGCCAAGGCATTCATTGATGCATAAAATGCACTGACCTTTTTGAATTACAGACTTTTCTATGTGTTAATGCTATGCTACAGTTTGTACTATGAATTTGATGTTGTCAGCAGTTATTTAAGCTGTATTTTCTGGTGAATATGAAGTTGATACTTGATTTATAGACCTGTATTCTTCAAGAATGTTCTGTAAATAAACTGCTGAGCTTCTGCAAGTTTCACCTTTCATTCAAAGACAACTCATGAACATCCAAGATCGCAACAATTGCTGGTGTCAGAAGTGGGATTGTCTGGTGAATGGTGAAAACTAGAGGTATGGAGCAAGACATGCAGAAACTTCTCGAAGGGTTAGCTGCCCAGATGAGTAAAATGAAAGACAGAATGGAAACGGGGCAAAAAGAAGATGAGAGATAGTTTGACTGAAAAAAATTAAACAAATGAAAGCAGTACAGGAAAAAATGGAAACCCAATTGACCAAAGAAATGAAAGAGATGAAACACAGTTTGGGTGAAGAAATCAAGTCCATTTTCAAGAAAAAGTTGAATTAAATCAAGACGAAATGAAGAAAGAACTTTCATCAGTAAGGGATGACTTGGTAACCGTGAAAGAAGTAATACAGAGTAAATTATCAGTTGAGGAAAGAAGAATGGGTGGAACGGAAGCTAAAGTTATGAAGATAGAAGAATATATTATGAAGGTATAAGAGAGTGTTACGAGGATAGAACAGAGTTTCGAGGAGAAAGTAAAAAAAAAATATCGATCACGAGTTGAAAGAATGGTTTTCAGAGATAGAAAGCAAATTTAAGAAAATGGAAGGAAAGTTTGCATCGATGCCTCTGGAAAAAGAAATGAAGGACAAAAGAATACAGAATGAAGAATCGATTAAGCTATCCACCTACGATGGCAGATCATCCTGGCAAGTATAAAAGACACAGTTTTCCATCGTAGCTGAAGTTAACAGCTGAGACTCTACAGCCAAGACAGTCCATTTAGCAGCAGGATTACGGGGCGATGCAGCTGACATACTAAGAACTATTTCGAAGGAAGAACAACGGCATGACTTCGAGACCCCGACCAGAGCACTGGAGCTGCATTTTGGAGAAAAATGTTCTAAAGACTACAGTCGTTAAAGTCCCGTTACCAAAAAAGCAGGTGAAAGTTAACAAGAGCTGGCATCGTATATTCAGAGACTATCACACCTAGCTTTCTCAGACTGCCACGCTGAAACTCGAGACGATTTGGTCCTCCAATACTTAATCGATGCCGTGTGAGATTCAGAGACTCAAAAAGTATTTAGACTCGCCAATGTAAAAGACATCGAGTCAGCTTTGGAAATGCCAATTGATGTAGGCGATCCTCTAATTCTTGGACGTGATTTCCTGTGAAAGTATAACTTTAAATTAGATTTTAAGAATAATGAAATGAATTCAATTTTAGAAGACATAGCTGTGTTCTAAATGAAAATCTAGACATTAAACAATTTGTCAGATAAAATCCAAATCCGAAATTTCCGTCCCTCCACACACAGAGACAATAGTTTCCGGGACACCTCCTAAAGAACAATACTTCTGCTGTGGACTGATTGAATACCCGAATCCAGATAATAGCCTGAGAGAAGGTTTGGTGGCTTCATCTCTGGTTGACTTTTCAAAGAGCAGTATTCCCGAGAGAGTCGCCAATATGAGTGATAAATTGAAGTCTGTGAAGAAGGATGAGGTGTTATAGTCCTTTTCCCTAGCAGAGTCGGTTCAAGGCCACAGAATGCGGAGAGGGAGATCACGTGACTGAGACCACGTGTTCAGTTCAATCCAGTGAGATGTCGTTGTTTCTTCAGTAACCTAGCAACGGACGGGAGAAGTGAAATCATAGTTCATCTGAGCGTGGTCTTGACACGACAGACTAAAGGAAATAGAGTATAGCAACCTGCACTTCTATTACATGCATTAATCGGCACATGCAATCAACGAAATCCAAGTTTTTTGAGTTTTTAACAACGGAATTACTCAAGAATGCAGAGTTAGGAAATGAACAGAGACGTTAAGCGGAGAAGCTACTCTATGAGTTTAGAGACCTCTTTTCTCGAACACCTGAAGACATCGGAAGAACGAACATCCCCCAGCACAGAATTGATACAGAAAATCATCCTACAATCAAACAACATCCAAGAAGACTTCCATCTGCTAAGCAGGAAGAGGTGGCTGAGCTTCTAGATGAGATGCAGCGTAATGACATCATCGAACCATCAACGAGTCCTTGGGCCTCTTCTATAGTTTAGGTGCAAAAGAAGGATTGTTCAACGAGATTTTGCGTGGATTATCGTCCTTTGATCGACATCACTAAGAAAGATAACTCTTCCTTAAACTGACGACACATTGGACACATTTTCTGGCAATCGATGATTCTCGACTTTAGATCCGAAGAGCGGCTATAGGCAAGTAGAGTTACATCCTGACGACCGTGAGAAGACTGCTTTCACTACGGGACACGGATTGTGGCAATTCAAAGTTATGCCATTTGGATTATGTAATGCACCTGCAACCTTTGAACGCTTGATGAAGACAGTGTTAAAAGGACTTTCCTATGAGGGCTGTCTTGTATACCTTGACGATATTATAATTGGCGGCGTACTTTCGAAGAACATTTGAAAAACATCCGTAAGATTCTGGAGAAACTCAGAATGGCTAACCTCAAATTAAATCCTAGCAAGTGCAACTTGTTCCGTTGGGAAGTGAGTTATCTTTTCATATTATCTCTGCTGAAGGTGTAAGAACAGATCCCAAGAAAATCTCTGCAGTCGAGAACTGGAGTCGCCCTGAAAACGTCCATCAATTACGAAGCTTCCTTGGATTATGCACATACTACAGGATGTTCTTGAAGTGTTTTTCAAGTATTGCCAGACCTCTCAACAAGTTGACGGAAGCTAAAAAGAAGTTCCTGTGGACAGATGAATGTGAAAAAGCATTCAAGAAACCTAAAGAGGCCTTAACATCATAGCTTATTTTGACGTATCCACAGACGGACAAGCAGTTCATATTGGACACTGATGCAATCCATGAAAGTGTCGGTGCTGTTCTGTTGCAGGAAGTTGATGGCCAAGAACGTATTGTGGCTTTTTACAGTAAATGCTTGTCTAAACCGGAGCGAAACTAATGAACCACCGGAAAAGATTTACTTGTCATCGTAAAGGCTATAGAACATTTCCATAATTACCTCTACGGCAGAAGATTCCTGCGCCGGACTGACCACGCATCTTTAACGTGGTTGCTTAATTTCAAGAATCCTAAAGGCTAGATTGCCAGGTGGATACAACGCCTCCAGGAGTATGACTTCGAGATACGTCATCGTAAAGGGACTCTGCATGGAAATGCAGATGCATTGTCACGGGAGCCCTGCTCCGCAAGTTGCAAGTACTGTTCTAGAGCCGAAGAGAAATACTAGCAGATAAATCCAGTTGCTTGCCAAGTTACAGTTTCAACGCCATCGAAATCGGACCAGTGGAGTGATCAGTAACTTAGACAAGCCCAGTTGGAAGATCTTGCAATAAAGACAATATTTCAATTCAAGGAGATTATCAGAAACAGACCTACCTGGTAGGGTATTTCCCCATTTAGCCGCATCACAAAATGTTACTGGGCACTCTGGGACTCTCTTCGTATTAGAAATGGCGTACTGTGTAGAAAATGGGAATCTGACGATGGAAGGAGTTTCAAATGGTAGATTTTACTATCCAGATCAAAAACTCCAGACGTTCTAGAGCAGTTGCATAGTAGCTCTAGCGGAGGCCATTTTGGAGTAATGAAGACTCTCTAGAAAGTTCGAGGACGCTTCTATTGGTGCAAGGCAAGGGAGGGCGTGGAGAAATCGTGTGCTGCATGTGCGGCACATAAAGGTCTGAAGAAATGAAGTCGAGGAAAATTACATTGGTATAATGTAGGAGCACCATTTGAAAGTATCGCACTCGAGATCTTAGGTCCTTTGTCACGGACCTCCAGAGGCAATAAGTACATCCTCGTTGTGATGGATTATTTCACCAAGTGGCCTGAGGCGTATCCCATACCCGATCAAGAGGCATGCACATTTGCAGAGATTCTGGTGCACCAATGGGTGTCAAGGTATGGTACACCTCTATTTTCATGCCAATCAAGTTATGAAATTTACCTTTGCTGTATTCAAAGGACTGTGTCTTCTACTCGGCATAGACAAAACTCACACAACACCCCTACATCCCTAGTCGGACGGCATGGTTGAGAGGTTTAACCGCATCATCCTGAATAACCTCTCTCTTCTAGTATCAAGGAACCAGCAAGATTGGGACTTGAAGTTATCGTTGTTCCTGCTGGCCTGTCGAAGAGCTGTATATGAAATCACCGGCTATTGTCCAGCTATGCTGTTTGGACATGAACTTCGTTTTCTATGTGATCTCCTGTTTGGTTGCCTACCAGGTGCGCCTTCATCACCCGAGGTTTACATCCAAGATCTCCAGTCCCGATTTGAAGACATAAACAACTTTGCTCAGGAGCGGATTCACATGGCAACAGAGAAAAGGAAGACAAGGTATGATGTAAAGGCTACACAACATGAATTCAAGGAAGGAGATGAAGTTTGATTGTGGAACCCTGTTCGACACAATGGACTCTCTCCCAAGCTACAGCGGAACTGGGACGGTTCCTATACAGTCTTAAAAAGACTGAATGACGTCATCGTAAGAATTACTAAAACACTTTTCATCAATACCGAAGGTAGTTCATTATGATCGGCTAGCCACATACCACAGTTAACGGTAAAGTTTAAACTTTAAAATGCAATTACAGTAGACTCTCGTATAACTCGGGGTATACGTTCCACGTAATAGGAAATCGCGTTATAGGAGACATACACTGAGCGGACGATTTCAATCCGTAATCAGTGTTGTGCAAGTTCACGAAAAAAACGAACTAGTTCAAACTCAAGTTCATCGTGTAAAAAACGAGCTAGTTCGCGCTCAAACTCATGTCTGAAAGAAATGAACGCGTTCAGTTCAAGTTCATTTTTAAAAAACGAGCGAAGCTCACTAAAAGTTCATTTGTACGTAATTTTTTTTTTTTTTTTTTTTAATAGATCTTATCCTCTGTGAACACTTCTTTCATAGGTAATTTCCCTTTTTTTTCTAAAAATACCAATTACCATGAAAATTATTTTTAATTTTACGCTTAATTAAACTTATTAACTTATAATTCTTAATTTAATTGTAGAAAAAATTTATTTAGCAAACACTTCTGAATAGTGTACCCACTGTTTTTGCATGGTTTTTTATTCTCAAATTTTCAATACGTTTGTTTATGCGCATGAGAACTTATTAATAGGAGACAAATTCTATCATTTAGAGGTTCCGTTGTTTTAAATCAGTGTTGCGCAGGACCGCGTTCATGAGTTTAATGAAAACTTTTTCAGTTTTGAGCTGAATTTAGCTCGTTTTTTAAATTGTGAACTTGAGCTGAGCAAAGTTTGTTTTCTCATGAATTTGAGCGGGAAAGTAACTCAAACTCATATGGACTTTATTCCTTTGGGGAAAAAATTTATATTCTTGGTAGCAATACTTTCTACCCTTTTAATCGCAAGAGAGGACGCATTTCTCACAAGAGAGAAACGCATCGGTACGGGTAATCGCTTATTACCTGCTTTGCTGGTCGGGTGCAGTTAAAATTTGCATTAATTTTTATTCACAAAATGTTTTCTCCGAAGATTGTTTTATGCTTTACTTATGAATCTAAACTTTTAAATGAAGAGATTGGATGACATTGTCTTCCTTCCAAGTAATTTAAAGACATGACTGATAACATGAATTTAATTACATTTACCTAAATATTAATACATAACGTTTAAAGCTTTATATGGAAAACTATTTTTTTTTCCGACCTATATTTGCTTCCTTATTTTACTGTCAAAATACTTGGAACAGTGGATTTTTTAAATATATGTTTTAATACAGCTAAAAAGTTGTTTATAATTAGATAAATGCACTGTTGTAATATTTTTATACCATATTTAATTGTCTGAAAGATTTCTTCAATAATATAATTGTAGTTTGTTTAAAAGAACTTTTATTCAGTTTATTATATAACACAATTTTAACAATATAGCGGGTCAGAAGCTGCAGATTCAGTTCGAGTTGAAGGACAAAAACCATTTTGCAGGTCGGGTCGGCTGTGAGTCAAGTTTACTCGAGCCACGCAGGACTCTAAGCCAGTCCTTTCATAAAAAGAAATATAAATTCCGCTGATCACCTAATACGATTGAAGACTTAAATGCCTCCTATTATGAAAAAATATGGAAGTTCTAAGAGTAATTTAAGAAAAGTTTTTAGAAAGCCTTTCATTATAAATAAAAATATAAAGATTTAAAAGTATAATATTAAATCCCAATAATTAAATCCTGTTTGCTAGTATCATAAATGATATTTTAAAACTAGCCGTACATTAAAAAAGCAGAAAAATAATCTTTAGTTTAGTACACGTATATTTGAATTTTTGTGGATGTATTCGTGGATATGATATATATATATATTCATTAAAGAAAAAAAAAGAATTAGAGAATTTATATTAGATTATAGTAAATAGCTTGTTGTAATAAAGAGGATTATTATTCTGTTTTTATTTATATTTATATTTATCTTTTTTTTTTTTTTTTTTACTTATTTTTACTTATTATTATTTGCATTTTCCAGAAACTGCTGAAATGAAAATAATCATTGATATAAAACCTACATCTCTGATATGAAATTATTTCAATAACCTGAATGCATTTTTATTTTTAATATTAAAAATATAAATAATCATTAAAAAATATACTATTATTTTATTTAATCTATGTGTAACATGTGTTAAACCAGTAATCTTTGTTTTTATATTTTTAAGATGCTTATCTTTCAATGCAAGAGTTATAAAATAAAGATAAGAATCATTTTCGCAAATAACAGGAATCTCATTTTTAAAGAATAAAGAGAATCTGTGAACATGGACTCACGCCTATAGAGCAAGATATAGTCCTGTGATAGCAGATCCTTTCATTGATTAGCATCGTCTATCAGCGAAATGAAATGTTCATTACTTTTATGAGAGGGCGGCAATTTGTCACACTGCCTCAGGGCTATGCGGTATGGTACATCTCCCGCATCTCTGGGTGGTCTTGCCAAAGATCTTTGCATCGTGGCACCAGCATAAAGCAATGTTACTAGTATTTATAATATTGTAGAATGCAGGAAGTTGTCTGCAGCCGAAGTATTGTACTACGTAACAAAAGGTTCTCACGCTTTTTACTTTCTTCTATATGTAATATAGAGAAAGTATTGGATTCGCGAAAATTTTCGACCTCCGTTTTTTGACGGATCTACACGTTTTGGGATGTCCTGAACACGAATTGATAGTTTTTAAAAAATGTCTGTTGTGTGTCTGTCTGTCTGTCTGTGTGTCTGTCTGTCTGTCTGTCTGTATCATTTTTTTGTGGACGCTGTATCTCACGAACCAATGAATGAAATTTAACCAAACTTGGTATTTAGTTGCACCCTGACATGAACTGGTGCCCATTAGATTTGGGGATCAATAGCTCAACAGGTGGCGTTGTGATCGCATTTTATGCAAATTTTTAACATGGCAGCATAGGACAAAATTCCGTATAAATGAGCATAAAGAGAGTTAATTTAAACTTGTGATTGTAAAATTAATATGAATGATTGATAATAGTAGTAGTTAACTAGGAAAAAAAATTTGTGCATGGGTGGGCATCGGTTCCCCCCCTGGGGGGTAAGTACCCCCCCGGGAGGGTTAAATTTTGAAGATGGGTATCATTCGAAAGATCTCGTCAATACCTTTAAAACGAATGGTTGAACCATAAATCTGTGATAATATAAAACAAAGTTATCGAATTTTTTTTTCTTTTAACAAAAAAAAAAAAACAAAAAAATCGTATTTTTTTTTTTTTTTTTTTTTTTTTTAAGCTATTGTATAGCTTTTATCGCGGGCTTTGAGCGCGGCGACCGAATCGAAAAATTCCGTAACGAAAAAAAAAAACCTAACACAGTTCGGTAGGCTTCGGCTGTACGAAGCTCGCACAGATCGAGACGAGTTTCCCCGAAATCGGACGAATACATAAGCAGCTGTTTGTGAGAAAGTATATAGGTGTATAGGTATCTATCATCTATGTACAACAGTGAACAGCTGTACGCGTAAAATTTGTGTATAAAGTAGATCAGATAAAACTTGAATATCTCCATTCGACTTGCAGGCCTTTAAAACCTATTAAATACCTTTTCTCTATTAAAATTTGTTTTCTTATCATTATTGTTATCTTATCATTACTGTTATTTTATTCATTAATATCAAAGAAAAAACTTGAATATCCCCATTCGACTTGCAGGACTTTAAAACCTATAAAATACGTTTTCTCTATTAAAATTTGTTTTCTTATCGGTCACCACGCTCAAAAAGTGTAACTTGAATTAGTATCAAAGAAAAAACTTTAATATCCCCAATCGACTTGCAGGCCTTTAAAACCTATTAAATACCTTTTCTCTATTGAAATTTGTTTTCTTATCGGTCACCACGCTCAAAAAGTGTAACTTGAATTAATATCAAAGAAAAATATTTAATATCCGCATTCGACTTGCAGGCCTTTGAAACCTATTAAAATACCTTTTTTCTATTAAAATTTGTTTTCTTATCATTATTGTTATCTTAATCTTATTCATTAATATCAAAGAAAAACCTTGAATATCCACATTCGACTTGCAGGCCTTTAAAACCTATTAAATACCTTTTCTCTATTAAAATTTGTTTTACATCGGTCACCACGCTCAAAAAGTGCAACTTGAATTAATATCAAAGAAAAAACTTGAATATCCCCATTTGACTTGCAGACCTTTAAAACCTATTAAATACCTTTTCTCTATTAAAATTTGTTTTCTTATCGGTCACCACGCTCAAAAAGTGTAACTTGAATTAATATCAAAGAAAAAACTTGAATATCCCCATTCGACTTGCAGGCCTTTAAAACCTATTAAATACCTTTTCTCTATTAAAATTTGTTTTCTTATCGGTCACCACGCTCAAAAACTGTAACTTGAATTAATATCAAAGAAAAAACTTGAATATCTCCATTCGACTTGCAGGCCTTTAAAACCTATTAAATACCTTTTCTCTATTAAAATTTGTTTTCTTATCGGTCACCACGCTCAAAAAGTGTAACTTGAATTAATATCAGAGAAAAAACTTGAATATCCCCATTCGACTTGCAGGCCTTTAAAACCTATAATACCTTTTCTCTATTAAAATTTGTTTTCTTATCGGTCACCACGCTCAAAAAGTGTAACTTGAAATTACATCAAAGAAAAAACTTGAATATCCCCATTCGACTTGCAGGCCTTTAAAAACCTATTAAAATACCTTTTCTCAAAAAATAGAGTTAGATCATTCAAATTTGGTACATCGAGGTTTTCGATACCTACAAATCGATTGCGGATATTTTTGATATATTCTCACTGCGGATATATTCTCATTTATTCAATAAAAGAAAAAAAAATTGTTTTCTTATCGGTCACCACGCTTAAAAAGTGTAACTTGAATTAATATCAAAGAAAAAACTTGAATTAATATCAAAGAAAAAAAAATACTGCATAAACAAAATAAATAAATAATTATAATTGCATAAGTTGATAAAAAATGCTATGCAATAGCTTTACCGCGGCAGTCCTCGAGTGCCACACGTATTTTTTTTTTTTTTAACGAAATTTTACCAAACTTGGTATTAAGTTGGTCCCCGACATAAACTGGTGCTGATTATATTTGGGGATGAATAGCTCAACAGGAGGCGCTGTGATAGCATTTTATCTAAATTTTTAACATGGCAGAATAGGACAAAAATTCGTATAAATGTGCATAATAAGAGTTATTTTACACTTGTGATTGTAAAATTAATATGAATTATTGATAATAGTAGTACGTAACTAGGAAAAAAATTTTGTGCATGGGGGGCATCGCTTCCCCCCTTGGGGGGGAAGTACCCCCCCCGTGGGGGGTAAATTTTGAAGATGGATATCATTCGAAAGATCTCGTCAATACCTTTAAAACGAATGGTTGAACTATAAATCTGTGATAATTTAAAACAAAGTTATCGATTTTTTTTACTTTTAACCAAAAAAAAAAAAAAAAAAAACAGAAAAAAATTCGCATTTTTTTTTTTTTTTTTTTTTTTTTTTTAATATTGTTACTGATTGAATATGTATAGGAAAATATAGAAGAAAGTCTTGTGGTGGCCACAACATACTAGTTTCTTTTGAATCCAATACAATGTTGCTGTGTATCCTCTTACTAATTACCTTTAACCTATTTGTTCGAATTGTGCTGAAAACACTAAACAAATCCCTCTCTTCAAAAATGGTCAGGAAACTTACCATATAACTGTTATTTATAAAGTGTATTTATTCGCAATAATTTCCAAGAAATTTTATAAACATGTTTAATTTGTTGTGAAAAAAAATCTTATACCTCAGATTTATCAATATATATTACTATGTAAATGGATGATTATTTATTTATTTATTTATTTATTTTTTAATTCTTTTAAGCTTTTATTAAGATTTATTTTTAGTTCTGTAATATACATTTGATAAAGTTTGAGCTTTATAAATCAAAGATTGAATTTTAGGATGTATAGTTAAGATGAGGTTCAAGATATAACACTTTCAGATCATTATCAATTGATATTTCTAAAATTACATATTCTAAAATTAATATTCTAAAATTATTATATATATTCTAAAATTAAAAATGGGTTGAATTAAGAAGTTTTGTTTATATAATTTTGGAACAAATTAAAATAATAATCTAAAGTATTTTTCTTGCTATAGTAAAATTTTCGTGTACATGCTTTTAGCAATAGCAGAGATTAAATTCATGAGTGACAAAATCGTGCATTTGAAACTATTAGATAGTCCTATGAACACCTTTTAAATTGATTTCTTATAAATATGTTCAGATTTTGATACCTAGTAATTCCACGAAGATTTGAAAGTTTACAAAAAATACGCATTTTTTCTCGCTAATATTTCTGAAGAAATTGAATAAATCTTAAAAACTATTAAAAAAGTGAGAGGGGGAGGGGGAGAAACTAATTCTATTTTTAATATGTAGTATTTTGTAGACGAAACTTATACAAAAAGTTCGCTCATTTTTTGAAAGAAGACTTTATTTCATATTTATTGGTTATTGATATAAGGCGATTTCTTTGAATTTCTGGAAAATGCAGATAAAGGCGAACTCATCGTTTTTTGTCAACGCGTGCTAACGAGAAGTAAGAGGGAACCTTCATCCCTCCCCCAAGTCCTACACACACAATGTTAAAACAAACTGGCACATTTGGTAAATTTCAAACTTAGTTGGCAAACCTCTTAAACACTTTTCAGTCAAAAACTATAATGCATTTACAGATTCTAATTTTGCATTTCTTACCCCCACCCCTTTTTTTACTTTATTCTATATTCAATAAAAGAAAGTATTGGATTCGTAAAAATTTTCGGCTTTCGGTTTTCTATGAATTTACACGTTTTTAAAGGTCCAGAACACGATTGGATGATTTTTAGAAAATGTCTGTCTGTGTGTGTGCGTCAGAAATTTTTGGGGACTGTGTCTCAGGAACTACAGCACAGAATTACATGTAAATTTATATGTAGATGTACCTTGACTAAAATAGCGCCTACGAAATTTTGGTATCAATTTCTCAACAGGTGGCGCTGCTAGGCCGCGACTTCCACAGGAAGGCTATATCTCAGGAACTGCTGCACGAAATTGCATATAAATTTATAAGCGGACGCACTTTGATCCAGGTTAGTGCCTTTCAACTTTTGGTGATCATTACTCAACAGGTGGCGCTGCTATACCGCGATTTTTTACAATTTCAGGGAAGGCTATATCTCAGGAACTACTGCACGAATTTGCATATAAATTTATATGCAGATGAACTTTTTCATTAAAATCACTAAGAAGGTAATATAAAGAAAATTATTATCTTTCAATCTACTCCTTGACTCCCCCTTTCCCCAGGTATATAGTGAAAATGATAACAATTTAATTGATTGAAATTTCTAAAAATTTATTATACAATAATTCTTTAAATTTATTCTTTGATGTTTATTATTTTTGCAAATTGCAAAATTGCCCTTTTTTCCTGTGCTCTTTTTTCCGGGTGCCCTTTTTATGAATGCCTTTTTTTCCAAGTGCTCTTTTTTCCGGGATCCATTTTGCACAATTTTTATCTTTTCTGTCCTTTTCTTCTTCTACTTTCCTTTTTATATTTCAGACAGAAATATTTAATATGAGTTTGAGTTTGAATTGCTTTTTCACGCTCAAGTTCGTGAAAAAAACGAGTTTCGCTCAACTCAAGTTCAAAATTTAAAAAACGAGCGAAGTTCAACTCAAAACTCAAAATTTTTGAGCTACGCTCATGAACAACTACGTTCGTGCACAACACTGTCCGTAATGAGACCAAAAGCGTCGTGTGTTGGCATAGTAACGGGCAACCCTTATCTGCAGTCAAAAGTAAGTAACCTTGAACAGGTTGAAAGCAGAAAAGATGTCTTCACGTGCTTCCTTTATCGTTATACGAGACTCTTTATCGCGTTGTATGAGTAACAGTCGTAGACTTTTTGTTGCGTTATACGAATTCGCGTTTTGCGAGATCGCGTTATGCGAGAAGTTTACTGTATTTGTTAAATTTGTATGTGTGTAATGTAAATATCTGTATATATATATAAATTACGTGTCACGATGTTTGTCCGGGGTAAACTCCTAAACTAAGGTACCGATTTTAATGAAATTTTGCACACTGTGTGCAGTTTGGTCCAACTTGAGAGATAGGATAGTTTTTATCTCAATTTATTGTCACAATATTGTTTTATTGCAATTATTTGTTAATTATAGACCTTTATTAAAGTTGCTCCAGAATATCTGTGAGTTCCATTAATTTAATTGTTGCCAAAAAAAAAAAAAAAAAAAAAAAAAAAAATACGAGTTCATTTTCTTTCGACATAAAAATAAATACATTTAATCAAACGTGAACGTTAAAAAATTATAAAAAGTTAAATTATGCATCTCACGAAAATTGACGTCATAATCAATTTAAAGATTTTATACACATTGATAAAGTGCTAATGTAGTTCTATCATAGATATAGTAATATATATAGATCTCTCATCCCCATATTATCGTACAAAGATTTTTGATGCCGAAAAAAAAAAATAAATAAAAGCTTTGGAAACAGCCATTAAGTGGTATTGAAAAAAAAAAAAAAGAAAAAGAAAAGAAAGAAAGAAATATGAATTTGAAACTGTATCTGGAGTCTTCCATTCCCCTTTAGCAAATAAATTATACATAAATTTTATTTGCTAAAATATTAGTATGTATTCCCGTGTGTATTCACTCGGGGAAAGACGGCCATATTTTGGTAAAAACGTCGTCTTTTCCCAAATGAAAAGGAATAACTTTTTTCTCCCCAATGATCACTTTATTCTATATCTATGAGTTCTATACGCAAACGAAGTGTGACTCACTGACCGTCTGTGCAGCCAAGAAAAAGATTTCCTATGTTAATTGCCCACTGGATTTTTTGTAAGAAATTATTAAAAATCGAGGAAATTTATTTCCCGATTTTAATCCTTATATTTGGGTATATATATGTATTAGTTATCGCGGGTGTTAGATTGAATTATTTTGCTGTCAAATTGACAAAATTTTAATTTTAAATTTCAAAACTCTGTCGCCCTTGGCTTTTTATTATTATTATTATTATTATTTGGCGATCAAAAGCGTAACACGAAAATATACATGCCAAATGTATGCATTGTACGAAATGTAATATGTATTATTCATTGTACGTATGTATGACATGTAATATGTATTGTACGAAATATTGTTTCATATTATTCATTACTCTTTTAATATAAGTTGTTAAAATAACCATGATTTTTGAAAGGAATTAAATATTTTCGCCAGATAATTTGGCGATATTCTTTTTTTTTCGCCAAGGATGACAGAAATGAAATCTATTCCGCTGCAAAATATTAGTATCTTACATCAGATATTTTATTTAGACATTTGAAAACAAATTTGACTTCAAACTATGATAGAATATTTATCATTTTCCTTTTAATTAGTATATTATTAGTATATTAAAATTTAAAAGCATGGTATATAAAAAGTTTTTTTTTTTTTTTTTTTTTTATCTTATAATTATTCTTACCTTAATCCTCAATGTTTCCCATCTTTATTAACTTGAATTTACTATTAAAATTTTAACATACTCAAAAACTTCTCATCACTTCGTTAAAATACATTAAACTTTTCCAAAATCTTTTTCTATTTAAAATGATACATGTATTTACTTTAAATGTCCAATATTTCATAAGATTTCCAATTTTAAAGTTTTAAAATATTTATCAAATTTACTTATTTTTCTGGTTTAGCCTTATTGTTTTCCTTTTTATAACTACAGCTGTTGCCCTCTTTAAAATATTTAAAATGATGAGGTCATTTTATAGTAAAATTATCCATTATAGCATATATTATATTTCACTCCTCCATAAAAATTGATTTTAAAATCGTCTGTTTCTTTTATACTTTTATTTTAATAGAATTTTAATAGAATTTAATTTATATATTTGTCATTTTAGCAATTTTATCCAAAGTAGCATTAGAAATAATATATATCCCATCTCCATTAAAATTTATAGGACCCTACAATAAAATTAATTTGTGCTTAATATCAACACTACGAAAATTTTTATCAATCGCTTCCAAATTTTGACCTAAGTTTCAAATCTCAACCCTGTGGGTTTTTACATCGGCTACAACGTTTTCGTCTTTGTTCGTAAATAATAATTTGACTGTACTAAATAGTTTACAGCCGTATAATTCAACGTATAACTTAGTCACAGCAACGCGTGGCCGGGTCTGCTAGTTTGTATATAAAAATTCGTACTTATTTGTAAATTTTGTAAATATTTCTCACTTTATTTTTCAATCTGTATTGTTATTTTATTGTTATATGCAACTTAGTTTTCGCATTTTAGGTTGTTTAGTTTGTTTAGTTTCGTCACCTGACCAAGGGTTGTACTGCCCGGGACGTGCAGTCCTTGGGAGGGGGCAGTGTTACGAATTTGTAAATAATTCGTAGTTATTTTATGTAAATTCTTTCAAAGAGGCTTAGTCAGGTGATAAAATGTTAATTTTCAGCATTTCTAGTTTGTTTTCGCATTAAAATAGATCATTTCCCGTTAAAAAACCTCATTAAGGTAAGTAATGGCTTTGGCACCAAATTTGGCGACTTTTTCGCTCCTTGGTGACTTTTTGTGGCAAGTTTGGCGAGAAAATTCTTATTATCAATGTACCAAATTTGGAAGCTCTAAATTGATTGAGTGCGAAGTTTCTGGAATTTTCTCCATTTTCTACGCGGATATTTAAGGAATTGCTTCGCGCCAAATCAGTCAGTCTCAGTTTTGCTTCACCAAGGCATTCATTGCTGCATAAAGAGCTCTGAGCCTCTTTGAATTACAGCTTTTGCTGTGTGTTAATGGTATGCTACTGTTTGTACTGTGAATTTGATGTTGTCAGCTGTTATTTAAGCTGTGTTTTCTGGTGAAACTGAAGTTGATACTTGATTTATAGACCCGTATTCTTCGAGAATTTTCTGTAAATAAACTGCTGAACTTCTGCAAGTTTCGCCTTTCATTCAGAGACAACTGACGATCCCTCAAGAACGCAACAATATATCTAGAGTAAGAGAGTGCTCACATTAGATTATTTTCTTTTTCCACACATTATAAAAAAAAAAAAAAAAAAATCTAACGAAAGCTTGAACTGTAAAAAAATATAACTTTCGAAATTTTTGAACAAATAAATTTTAATGGTACTTATGAATTATTTATTGTAATGGACTGCGAGACATTTAAGCAAATAAATTTGATGATAATTTTTTTTTTGTGATGATGATGCATTCATCTATAAAGGAAAGTAATTTTTCTAAATTTTACATACATGTATTTAAACACATTTCATTAATAAAGATGTTTTCTCAAATATATTTTTAGAGAAGTAGCAGCGAGGCTAAAACTTCTTCGAGGTTCCAATCCGGAACGAAAATGCTATCGTCTGATATGGGATATTATGGTCGAAAGCGATATTGGTACTTTACTTCTTTCGCTTTCAATCGAAAAACACAAAGTAAGTCTTTTATTTTATTTATTTATTTTGTTCGTTAATGGAAGTTAAATATATATATAAATTATAAAATAACTAGTATATAACCCCGTCAAAAATGACGGGGCTTATATACTCGCAGTCCATTCCAATAAATAATTGATAAGTACCATTAAAATTTATTTGTTCAAAAATTTCGAAAGTTATGTTTTTTTACAGTTCAAACTTTCGTTCGAAATTTTTTTTATAATGTGTAGAAAAAGAAAATAATCTAATGTGAGCACTCTGTTACTCTGGATATATTCTTGCGTTCTTGGGGGATCGTGAGTTGTCTCTGAATGAAATGCATTACTTTTGCCGATATACGATTTTGTGCACGAACTGATGTTTTAATAGGACCGGTCATAGGACAAGTCGATTAACTCCATTAAAACAAAAGGTGAATGAATGTAATGAAATTTTCACTATATTCACTCATTTTCTGTTTTATGGCTTTAATCAATTTGTCCTGCGAACAACTCAATTATGCCTCATGTGTACGATAGATAAAGGTATGTGATGTCTGTCAATAACTGTAAACAAATCATTCACTGGAATTAACTTAAATGTTTCTCAAACCACTTGTGAACAACTTTGGGTTTAGGTTTAAGATGTCAGTTTACTTTTTTTACTTCCATTAGTTGAATACCGTAGGTAATGGAAATATTGTATTCTGTCCAAAAATTCGATATCGAATTTTCACTTGACTTATATGTTTTTTGAAAATGGTCAGCATCTGTGTATGTGCACCTGTGTCTGTGTGTGCGTGGGGGGAATCTTCTAACTATCATGTCTTCTAAAGTAATGAAGATAGAACTACGAAACTTCAGAACTGAGACAAGTCTGCTGTATATATGATTTTTCCAACTTTTAGTAAAAATTGGATAACCGAAAGTGGGGCATCGAGAACGGGAAGTAGGACCGTAAGTCCGTATCTCAAACAAGGTTCTAACGATTTTCTTCAAAACTGTTATATAAACACTCTATAAGGTGTCCTTTCGTATGAATTAGTTGGTTAGTTTAGGAAAATTGATAGGCGCCCTGTATAAATAGCTCAATTTCAAGTCTCGCAAGTGCGTTCTTTTAATAAAGGTTGCACGGATTTTTTTTCAAACTCACCATATTAACCCACTATTAAGTATCTTTTTGTAAATTGTTGTTTTCCGGTTAATAATTGAGTGTGCCAAGTATTGGTGAAAGTCGGCATGTCAAAAACGGCTCTAACGATTTCCTTGAAAATTGTTACGTAAATCAATTTTAGATTTCTTTCGTACGTATTTCGTGGTTATTACAGGAAAATTAACAGTTATCCTGACTAAGCAGATCAGTATTATAGCTCGAAATTTGGTGTTTTATAAAATGGCTCTATCGATTTTATTTGAGAAGTAGGAGGGGCATAAAAGTGGAATTCTAATTCTTACTATGGAATATAAGAAAGAAATTAAACAGAAAAAATTATTATTTAAACGACATTTTGTTACAAATTTTCAATAAAATGCAAAAACAACTCAGTTCAGACTGTTTAAAAACTTTAAGGCTACAAGACAAAATTACATTCTTACGACACAAAAATAATTGTTAATATTTTGAAGAGTCTCTTTTAATCTTAATTAGCTCGAATACCTTTATTTTTATGGATATAATACGTCTCTGGCACAAAACTGGATCAGTTTTAAATAATTTATCTTCATTTGCAGATCTCAATTCTACGGACAAAGAACACTGCCTTTCATGTCGATATACGGTTCAAGTAAGATCAACCCAGAGATTCTGATTAGGATTGAGATCAGTACTTCCAGATGGCAAACCTAAAACTTATATAATTTTGCTCTGAAGCGATAGTTTCACTAACAAAAGCTTTCCATGAATCGAGATATTATTCTTTTGGAAACTCCATTTTCCTCCGACGAAATCAGTTGCCATTTGGCAACAGGTGGTCTTCAATAACTTCTTTATGTCGTCGCTACCATATCAAATTATCGGGTGTGAAAAAGGCTACTTTTCAAGACAGTTTTTAATCTGTTCTAAACGTGAACTCAAAATCCACGGCATTCAAAAGTAATCTAATTTTGTATCGTTCCTGTACTGTTAAGTTGCTAGTTAAGTGCATTTTTCCAGAAAATTGTACGTAACACTCTAAAAGCAAGCGCAAGATATCGAATATGAAAAAAGCATTTTTGCATATTTGATAGTTTGACATGAAAGCGACGCTGTATGATTCCGAGCTTATTTTTGTTCAAATGAAATCCATAGATCCAACTCTATTAAAAGAAAATCCCCCTCCTCCTTCCATGTCACAGTATATGCCCACCGAATTGTCTTCTTGACAAATTATTATTTTTTCTTTTTCATTTCATGCCAATAAAATTCCTAACCATGAAGATCATCTAACTTCTAATTTATTTATTTATTTTTTTTTTTTTGGTCAGAGAAAACTATATGGAGCCGTTGATCGTCTCAGTAATTACATTTTGAGCAAATGACAAACGTTGCATTCTATGTACGGGTAATAATGAAAGTTTAACAAGTTTCGCTGCATGCTGTAAATTTCCAGCCCTTTTAAATAGCGTTCCAAATACATTTTCTACAATCACTTACTAATTTTTTACCCACGGAAGCAAAGTTGCAAAACTCTCCTTTCATCTCGATAAGACTTTTAGCCTACCTCCGGTGTTTTTTTTTCTATAATTATCCGCGACTGAAAGCTACCATGGTTGAAAGAGCGTCCACTTCCTAATTATCTTTGACAATGCGGTGTCACGTGATTTGGAACTTCCTTTATCTACAATCTACAGTATGAAAATTTCTGTAATCCATTGAAAAGTAGTATCAATATCATATCCATGTAACGGACCCCAAAAAATGCATTGATTTTGCTTCTTTTGGTAAAAATAGTCACTGACAATGCATTCGGAGGCTCTTTCGACCACGGCAAAAATTACTTCTTCCATAGTTTTAATTCAGTTGAAATCAGTTTTTGTCATCTTCCTCGCAGCAAACCCAACTCTTCAGTCTCTCCAAATTCCCTATCTCAACAGAAGCAGAAGATTTTTTCGGGAGCTTTTAAAACGTCTATATTCTAGCAATGCACTTGAAAAATTATTTCTGTTCTGATAAAGAACTTGATCAATAAGGATAGGTTTTTCTCCTCTAAATACATAGTGAAAAAAATAGATTTTACGAGATTGACTACTGGATTTTTCAATGCTCCAAACCAAATTTTCATAACATATCTTTTACATTTCACGAAAAGCGCCATCTATCTGTCGAAATTTCAACTATTAACTTTTATTGCAGATTTCTTTTCTTCATGGTCCATATGACGCATATATAGGCTGATCAGATCAGAGTACCTTTATAGTAGAGAAGCGTTAAAAATTGCTACAATTATCCAATGGACAATATCCGTTTTCTTGGGATTACCCATCTGCGCAGCCCTAGTGCGACGTAAAACCCAACTAACCAACCAACCAACCGTTTTCTTGGGTTCGAGCCTAAATCATACTTACTCCATGATCATACCCAACATGTGACTTCTGATTCTCGATTTCTCTATGAATTTCCCTCTAGATACAAATATTTCCCTACACAATGCAAACATTTCCACAAAAAGCATAAATGTAAACAATATAATCCTGAATTTTTCCCTGTAATAGTCACGTGTCAAGAGTTTAATACGTAACGCGGATTTCATTCCTTATAAATAAGGACTAAAAATAAAACATTATTGATTAATAATTTACTTTCTACAATTTTTTAAAACTTAGAAAAACGCCTTCAAAATAAAGGCTGTTCCCAGAAAACGGGAACATTTGGTCAGCTTACGCATATACCAAGGTTTAAACAGGATAACTTTAATTATAACCACCCGGTATATCTATAAAACCTAAATGTGTCTTTGCATTCCCCCTCCTCCAAATTTGCAGCAAAGTAGTGCGTACTTGAAGTTTACATTACATACATTGTCATAAATTGACAATAAATAAAATAATTTCAATACTTATAAGTATATATAAAAAATAAATTTTTACTTTCTTCTATATGTAATATAGAGAAAGTATTGGATTCGTAAAAATTTTCGACCTCGGGTTTTTGATGAATTTACACATTTTGAGAGCTGTAGAACACGATTTGACCATTTTTAGAAAATGTCTGTCTGTCTGTCTGTGTGTGTGTGTGTGTGTGACAAAATTTTGTGGCAACTGTATCTCAAGAACTACTGCACAGAATTTTATACAAATTGGTATGTAGTTGTATCTTGACATAAATTAGTGCCTATCAACTTTTGGTAAAAATTGTCTCGCAGGTTGCGTTGCCATCCCGCTTTTTCTAAATTTTTAACATGGTGATATAGGACAAAATTTTGTATAAATGTGCATAAAGAGAATTATTTTTTAGTAATCATTATGAAATTTACAAGAATTATTTAAAATAGAGATAGTCAACTGGGAAAAAAAAATTGTATGCGTAGGAGCCTCGCCACCCCCCGTGGGGGGGGAAGTCCCCCCTCGAGGGGAGTAAATTTTCAAGATGGGTATCTTTCGAAAAATCGTTTTTTTTTTTTTTTTTTTTTTAAACGAAATTTAACCAGACTTGGTATTTAGTTGGTCCCTGACATAAACTGAGGCTGATTAGATTTGGGGATCAATCGCTCAACAGGTGGCGCTGTGATCGTATTTTTTCTAAATTTTTAACATGACAGTATAGGAAAAAATTTCGTATAAATGTACATAATGAGAGTTATTCTTAACCTGTGATTGTGAAATTAATATGAATTATTCATAATAGTAGTAGTTAATTAGGGAAAAAATTTGGGGCATCGCTTCCCCCCCCCCCCGGGGGGGTGTAAATTTTCAAGATCGGTATCTTTCGAAAGGTCTCGTCAATACCTGTAAAACGAATGGTTGAACTATAAATATGTGGTAATTTAAAACAAAGTTATCAATTTTTTTTACTTTTAACAAAAAAAAAAAAAAAAAAAAAAAAAAAAAAAAATGAAAAAAATCGTTTTTTTTTTTTTTTTTTTTTTTTTTTTTAATTTTTGTTACTGCGTGAATTTGTATAGGAAAATATAGAAGAAAGTCTTGTGGTGACCACAACATACTAGTTTAAATAAATGGCTGTTAAAAGGATTTTAGGAGTGTATTAAGATTATCTATTGTTATACAGGTGATTATAATTAAATTTACGATTTCAAAACGCTATAATTTTAAAACTACCCATCAGAGCGATTTCATAGTTTACCAGAGCAATCGTGAGGCAATGAAATTTTGTTTGGGGGGGGGGCAAAAAGTAGTTCCAACATGTTCTGTAGATGATGCTGTCAAAGTAATGTGAGGGGAAACGCCTAAATGGATTCATTAAACACATGGATGTTGTTAGCAACACAATGGAATAGCAGGAAACTATATAGACTTCAAGGGTTTACTACAATTTTTTTAGCAAAAAGACAAGAATACCTGTTTACAGCAGAAACAGTCATAGTGAAAAGAGAAAAAGAGAAGCTTCATGAAACAAATACTTTACGGATAATTAACGGCACATTTTGGAACTATTTTCTTCTTTTCTTTTGCCAAACAAAATTTCATTGCCTCACGATTGCTCTGGCAAAATATATCAAATCGCTCTGATGGGTAGTTTTAAAATTATAGCTTTTTTGAAATCGTAACTTTAATTGTTACCACCCTGTACAATTAAATGAAATCTGAACAGAAATTCGCAAGTATGTATAATTTCAATTGCTGAGAAAAAATTCTGTAACGGACATGTAGAAACAAAATTATGGCTCTAGTAAAAATAGTTCCATGTGATCCTTATAAATTCTAGTTCCCTTTGCTAGCGAGTTCTAAAAATCCCCTATTAGAATTCTAGAATGTTTTCCTACATTATCGTAGTCAAACTTATTTAAAAATCTCTGCAAATAAATGCGAAGACAAACGGCGAGTTTTAATAACTATAACTTTGTTTTAAAATCCAATTCAAGGTAATCCAGCGAGGATTTCTCGTAACACAAAGGATTCATATTATTCATAATATTGTTTCACCATCTAGTAAAGTGTAGACTAAAAATTGTCGAACACGTTTCGTCTATTCAGGTTATTTGTTTACCGTATACGCATAACTTGGAAACCTAAATTTCTAGTTTAAGAATTCATAAATTGACTACTTATTCGTTCTAGATGAATATGGTATATTTTTATTTTCTCAGTGATTTAGTTGCTGCATGATGTTGTTCAAATGCCGGAAATATGTAAAATTCACGAAATTTAAATTTCAAAACTCTCTATGAGATTTATTCATAAACTAAGAAATAAGTATAAATAAGTGTATGAAGAAAGAAAGAAACATCTATATGAAGTATACTTGATCTAATATAATTTATTAGACAGCGAGGTTAAACAGAATAAAAACTAAAATATGCATATATATTGCTATATATGCATTATATTATATATATTAATACATAAATATGCATATATATTAATATATATGTGCATATATCTAAAGACACATTTTTGACTTTAAAAACAATAAAAATGATTGCTTATGTGTATTTTTTTAACTATGCAGATTGCATTAGCTTTATGAATTACATATAAAAAATCAAGAATATTATTTTTGCTTTTTTTTTATTTTTATTTATTTATTTATTACTATTTGTTTGTGATATTTCATAATAATAACAATAATTATTATTATTTTTTAAACATCTATGTAAATGTATTTTATTTTCAGTTACAAAACCGTTTAAAGGAGCTCCATCGTGATATCCATATGAGTGCTGAAAAACTGAAAGAATATCAGAAAATGTACAACATTAATATAATGAACAGTAAGAATACTGCTTGAATAATTGCCGGAAGGATTATCATTAAACCGAAGTTCAATAAATGAGTGAAAGTTGCAAGCAGAATTGTTGTAGTTTTGTATTGATTAATGTTTTTTAAATGTTCAGAAAAGCTCCCTAATGTTTTATAGTTATTTCTCAAAAATAAATAAAATAAAATAAACTAGCTGTTTACCTTATTCCACAAATATGCGACGAAATTTTTTTCTGCGTAGTACAGGGTGGTCCGAAAAACGTGATAGAAAGTAAGCGATCATTGTGGGAAAAAGGCAACATGCAAGAACATGAAACATATTTTATTGAATAAAGATATGAATGACATTTAATATACAAGATGCTTAAAATGTCTACCGTCCCCGACTATAGTGTTATAAAGCCGGTTCCGAAACTCTGTCATAATGCGCTGGAGTGTGTCATAATCAAGTGCATCAATCTCACTTCTGATAGCCAATTTTAGGTCCTCCAGTGAATCAGGGCTATTCCTATAGATTCTAACCTGGATGTAACCCCATAAGAATAAGTCGCACGGATTTGGGTCCGGATTGTATGGGGTCCACTCTGTGCCTTGCCCCGTGAATTTCTCTGCATCCAATGCAATCAAACGCTCACCACACGTCGTTTCAAACCACGTGAAGACGTCAGAAGTTTTTTGGGGACGAGCCCCATCTGGCTTGAACCAGTACCGGCGTGTCCTGTTGAGATGGCCCGCATCAGGGCCAACGTGACGCTCTAGCAACTCTCGATACTTCACTCCTGTGACCACACCATCAATAAATATCGGAACAATTATCTGCTTCGACGATATGGCACACCGCACCATGACCCTTTGTGGATGCAGTGATGAGATGGCGCCGAGATGAGGATTTTCCGTACCTCAGTGGCGCCAGTTTTGTTTGTTCACGAAACCATTCAACTGAAAATGGGTCTCATCACTGAACCAGATCTTGTATTCACTGATGGAACCACTTTTAAGTTCCTCGATTATGTGGTTTGCGAAATCTCTCCGCTGCATAGTATCCCCCCCCCCTTTAGCGGCTGTCACATTTGGATCTTGTATGGACACAATCCTACTGCTTTCATTAGCCTTTGTAATGATGTTTTGGATATGCTTAATTGTTGGGCCGCCTGTCGAGTGGAAGTGGATGGCTGATCCTCAAAGTATGCGCGTGCAGGCTCCCTGGTGTCGTCAGTAACAACTGCTGATTTTTGTCCCGACGCCTTTCTTTTTGTATCCTAAACACTCCCTGTAGATTCATATCTGTCCATTAACCTGTAAACAATGAAAATCAGTGGGAGATTAGGACCATTACATCAGTCATCTGATGGCTTAAAAATCCCTGCGACTTTAGAATGCGATAACTTACTGCACGATTATCTCTTCACTAAGCGTCCTTTTCTTTTTGAACTCTGAACGACATGCCCGTCGAATGGGGACATTACATCGGTTATTCTCATAAAATATTCTTACGATATATAATCGATCTTAAAAGGTTTGTGATTTTACATTGCTTATTCTTTATTTCCGGTAATTAAGCATTCAACTGAAATGTCACTATATGTGCTATTATAATATGGAAGAATTATATTTGCATCAATACATTTGAAATCAGAAACTTAAAATACTTTCTATCATGTTTTTCGGACCACCCTGTAAATGTTGTTTTTCACTTATTTCAGATGATGGTGATTGAAACAATATTAAATTTTTTCTTCACTACATTTTCAGTTTTTTTATACAGATCGGTTGATTGATTAGTTGGGTTTTATGTCGCACTGGTACTGCGCAATGGACAACTTATACAGATCGAAAAAGTTTGACTAGTTTGTAAAATGAAAAACTTTGTCTTAACATCGTCAGATTTTTTTTTGTAATTTTTGTAATACAATTTTAAAAGGATGTGCATATATAAATTTAAGGCTTAATGTACTTTAACTGTTAAATTATGAATTCAAGATAAAGGACAACTTTATAACATTAAAAAATTGGCCGTTCACAGGATCGCCAGCAGCATTTAGGCGCATGACCAAACAAGCGATTTTAAACAGTTATTAGACAGATAACTTTCTGAATTATATTAGTTGGCGAATTTGTTGTTTAATTTCTTATTTGATAAACTTATTTAAAATGTAATTTCGAAGTATCAGAGCAAGAGAAAACCTGAAACATAAAAATTTCGAATTATAAGAATCGAGTTTTCAAAACCGTACTTTTTTTTTAATTTTCATTATATATATATATATATATATATCAAACAATTTTCTCGCAAATAATTGTTTTGAGAACGATTTTTGTCTAACTAACCAATGCCTGATTTTAGTGCAGATACAAAAATGTTAGGCTCTATGACGGTGTTTCTCCGTCACCGCAATACCTGGGTCCATAGCTGTACGGGCCGTGTAGAAGTACACAAAAAACTGTAGATAGTAATTTTCCTTTTCAGAAGAAGTAATCAGGCAGAATAAGATTAACTTGCATTTTATTGAAAAAAATCACAAAAAGAATTCCTCTTCAAGCAAGAAGTACATCTTTTTTTGAAGCACAGAAGAATATATCAATCTCCCACGGAAATTGAGACGGGGGGAGAGGAGGACACAACAGAAAAACGGCTTACTCTATCAACGTCAAAATCGCAAAAAGCTTCACTAAATCTCGCAGCTTCCTAGAAGTTAAATTGCAACCCCAAAGATTGGCATCGTTAAAATGCAGCCAAAAGAATGCCAAACTGTTTCTTTGTTCTTCTAACATATTCATACTAAATTTTTGAATATAAAAAGTTCGTTACAAATATTAAATCGATTTGACATTGAGAAGCCATGCCAAATGACCTTCAACTCTCAATGAACAAAGACGGCGACGCTTAGACTATCAAACAACATTATAAATCTATTTTTAGAATTATAATGACCCTCTTGAAATAATAATAGGTTTTTAACATAAACATACAAGGGTAATAAACATGAAATCAAATGATTATTTTATTTTATTAATAGCTGTATATGCTAGAAATATGTTGATAACGGCTTTTTAAATTACCCTCTGAAAATAAATAATTATGGCTAAATTGATTTAATCCATCCGGGGAAAATGTATAAACATACTATTTTTCAAAAACCCTGATATAAAAATTGCTTATTTTATTCCTAGATCAATGTGTTTGTAACGATAGAAGAACAAAGAAATGAAAATTTTGATTTAAAAATAAAACGGGAAATTCTCTATAATTAATTAATTGAGTTAGATAAATTTAAAAAGATTTATTTTATATAATCTATATTAATCCCTCCTTTTTGTTATATATTAAATTTGGATAAATAAATAAGCTTTTAAAGGACATATGTGTGAGAACACTCACACAGGCTCCAAATCATTTTAAGTCGTTTAGAAAAATGCCTTTTAATTCCTTTTAATTTTGTCCTATCTTTTTATGAAATTTTAGAGGATAGCAGAAAAATTCACAAAAATTATTGGATTTTTCACCTAATTAGATCTCATCCTAGATCATTGTAAATTAGAGTGAAGCGGCCCGAAATTCATAGTACATCTAGGGTTTAAAACTATTTAAAACATCTTTCGTGTTCAAAATCTGCGTGCCAGTGATTTTGTTGAAGGTGGACAATTTGCAGAATTATGTCGTCCTTAAGTCTCTTACGACTACAATGATTATGAAGGGCAATTCTTTAGAAAGTATTTTTTAATGTGGTTATAAACTGTATTCTGTTTTATGTATCTTCGTCCCCATTTTATGGAAAAATCTTACGTTAATAGAATGGGAAAATTTAGTAATTTCGAAACAAACGCATTTGAATAAATAAATAAAAAATCTGATGTGGGCACCACATGACTTCCTTATACACTTTTAGAAATATACATAATGTTAAAAAACATTGTCATTGGACCCGAAACAGTTGGCTAAAAATATTTTAAAAAATGAATTATCACCGCGTTCTGAGCTTTTCTGAAAGTTAGTTAAAAATCGATGCAAGATTTGTACTGGTAACGCTGACGAAGGCAGCAGGGACCCGAAAAAATTGGCTAAAATTATTTAAAAAATGCATTTTCACCGTGTTCTGAACTATTCTGAAAGTTTCAAATGTCTAGCTAGTCGGGAAGTTAGTTAAATAAATTTTCTGTTGAACCATATAAACGCTGTCGAAGGCAGCAGTCACCTGAAACAATTGGCTAAAAATGTTTAAAAAATGCATTGTCACCGTGTTCTGAGTTTTTCCAGAAGTTTTAAATTAACACTATTCGGGAAGTTAGTTAAAAATAGATTGCAAGATTTGTACTGGTAACGCTGCCGAAGACAGCAGGGACCCTAAACAGTTGGCTAAAAGTATTTAAAAAATGCATTTTCATCGTGTTCTGATCTAGTCTGAAAGTTTCAAATGTCTAACTAGTCGAAATGTTAGTTAAATAAATTTTCTGTTGAATCACATAAACGCTGCTGAAGGCCGCAGGTATTAGAAACAGTTGGCTAAAAATATTTTTAAATATGCATTGTCAACGTGTTCTTAACTTTTCTGAAAGTTTCAAATGTGTAGCTAGTCGGAAAGTCAGTTAAATTGCAAGATTTGTCCAAACCGTTTTTGAGTTATTACTGTTTTTTGATGCATTTTGGCCATTATGAACCTAATTTTCCTAAATATCTCCAAAACGGAAAATCATACAAAATCCAAAAAGGGAGGTGCACAACTAGATGTTATAACAAACCTATGTACCAATTCGCAACTTTCTACGTCCAACCGTTTTTGAGTTATGCGACATACTCACACACACAAACACACAGACACACACACACACAGACACACATACATACAGACGTCACGAAAAATCGTATAAAGTCCCTTATATCTCTAAAACGAGAGCTCGTGTTAAGACGACACTTGCAGGTGTACAACTAGACATCATGACAGTCACACGTATAAATTGGCAACATTCAGCGATCATTTGTTTTCGAGCAATGTGAAATGCAAAATCCATTTCGCAAATCGGGATTACTATACTTCCTTATACTTTGTATAAGGAAGTAATAAATAAATAAATAAATAAAAATAAAAATAAAATAAGCAGCTATAAAAAAGATATGGTTTTTATTTTTTAAATAACAAACACATATTTTTAAATAGTTGCTACTTATGTAAATATCAACACTGATTCAACTGAATTAGCGTTAACTTTCATATTAAAAAACCAAAAACAAACCCAAATCACACAAACAGCAACAGGGATATTTTAAATACGTAGAGACAGAAAATTTGAGATGTGAGACATAAGCAAATATTTCATTTTACCTTCAGTTATTTAAAGTGATAATTCATTTGGAAATATTTTTTCTTATAAAACAAGAAAATTGTTAAAATGTGTGTAATTAATTATGTACTAAAAAGGCACTAAAAGAACATTTTTTTTGAACACGTGGGTGATTTTCAAATCAATTGTCGATGTTATATCCTAAATTTTTAATTTGAATATTATATGTTAAATGCATTATTTTGACTCTATAAAAGTATGGAAAGAGACATTTTATATTTAATTCGGTGAACTCATTACATTTTTTTAGAGACGCAAAATAATAATCTTCTTCTATTATTTGACTTAACAAGTAATGACAGTTCTATTGTCCTGAAAAAGAAATCCATAAAACTTAAATCTTTTTCTTTAACAATTTTTTATTTTAAATATGAATTAAGAGAATTACAAGATACACAGAACTTTTTACATACCACGTTTTTAAATTTTCTGTTGAATCGTATAAACTTGACAATTCTAGGTATTAATAAATAGATTTAAAAATTTTTTTTGATGAATAATCCCATCAACTTGAAAGAAAATGATAAAATGCGTAATAAAGAGAGCATTTATAAGAAATTTTCAAACATTTATTAAATGAATAAAAGTATTAAAAGAATGCATTGTCATCGTGTTCTGAGCTATTCTAAAAGTTTCAAATGTCTAGCTAGTCGGGAAGTTAGTTAAAAATCGATTGCAATATTTGTACTGGACAAACAAACAAACAAGAAAGCGAGTTAATAAAAACATGGTAAAATAAAGTGATATGTGTCAATTAAATAAGAATCGCAAACGATTTTACTAAAATGCTAACGTACTATTTTATTTAATTATAATTTGTGTCTTCACATACAGCTCAAGAGTGTTAACTCAGCGAACTTATTTTTACTTTCTCTTACCCATAGGGTCGAAAAAGTATCGTTTTAGGGTCAAATTTTCGAACGTTTTTGTTATATTTACATGTTTGGAGGTCCCCTGAATACGAAAATCATGTTTTAGCGAATGGTCTGTGTGTGTGTGTCTGTGTGTCTGTTATCAGCATATCTCAAGAACAAATAGTAGCAGAAATTCCAAACTCGGTATTCTAAATGTGTATCCTATAGGGATGCTACAGTAAGCTTTTCGTTGAAATGAAGCAAATGGTTCGTGTACAGGGACACTCAAAAGTATTCAAATACATTACGTCTATGAGGGAAATTGCAGGTAAGTAGAGTTTAACATCTATAGACTGCACTAAACCAAATGAAACGAATATATATTTTGTGTAATAGAGATAGTCAACTGGGAAAAAAAATTGTGTATGTAGGAACCTCGCCTACCCACTGGGGACGAATGGTTGAACCATCGATCTGCGATTTTCTCATACCCATAAGGTAGAGAAAGTATTGTTTTGGGGTCAAATTTTCGAACGCGAGATTTTGTTATATTTACACGTTTTGAGGTCTCCTGAATGCGAAAATCATGTTTTTAGTTGTTGGTCTGTGTGTGTCTGTGTGTGTGTCTGTCTGTTATCAGCATATCTCAAGAAGAAATATTAGCAGACATTCCAAACTTGGTATTCTAAATGTGTATCATATAAGGATGCTACAGTAAGCTTTTCGTTAAAATCAAGCAAATGGTTCGTGTACAGGGACAATCAAGAGAATTCTAATACATTACGTCTATGGGGGAAATTGCAGGTAAGTAAAGTTTAACATCTATAGACTGCACTAAACCAAATGAAACGAATATATATTTTTTGTAATAGAGATAGTCAAGTGGGAAAAAAAAATTGTGTATGTAGGAGCCTCGCCTCCCCCCCTGGGGGGGGAGTCCCCCCTCGAGGGGAGTACATTTTCATGATGGGTATCTTTCAAAAGAGCTCGCCAATATCTTTAAAACGAATGGTTGAACCATCGATCTGCGACAATTTAAAACAAAGTTATCGATTTTTTTTTTTTTTTTTTTTTTTTTTTTTTTAATATTGAGAATAAAATGGACTTTTTTTTGGATATTTAGTGTTACACTACTTCTCTAATATTGAAATCGTCTGCATTATCATAAAAGATATTTTTTTTAAATAATAATTTTAATAAATTATTTTTTAATAACCGAATTAAATTCTATATAAATGTAGGTGCATTAATGAAACGGGGGTTGAGGGGGACGGTAGCCCCCCTCACACAGAATTAATTATCATATAAAACTCTTCCGAAGCCTAATTTGAATTGTTTATCAGAGGTTTACATAATATCGTTATCTTACCTCTTAATCTCCAACCTGTATTTATAGTATTATATATCAGGGTAAGAGAAAGTCGTGTGAGTGACACACCAGATTATTTCCATTAAAAAAAAAAAAAAAAAAAAAAAAAATGTAATATTGAAAATAAATTCAACTTTTTTATTTATTTATTAATATTTAGTGTTATACTACTTCTCTAATATGAAAACCGTGTGCATTATTATGGAAGAGAATTTTTTTAAATAATAATTTTAATAAATTATTTTTACTGAGTGAATTTGTATAGGAAAATATAAGAGAAAGTCGTGTGGTGGCCACAACACACTAGTTATTTGTTGTTAGTGGATGTACTTTACTAATAATATTTTACCATTTCCATGAAAGCTGTTCGGGAATTGAAATAAATACCTCATAGAGATATGGGAAATAATGTACGCTTTAAGCTAAATATTTATCGCTTGTTTTTTGTACATCAATGAAACGGGGTTTGAGGGGGGCGGTAGCCCCCCTCACACAGAACTAATTATCATATAAAACTCTTTCGAAGCCTAATTTGAATTGTGTAACACAGGTTTACATAACAGTACTCGTTATCTTACCTCTTAATCTGCAACCTGTATTTATAGTATTAAATTTCAGGGTAAGAGAAAGTCGTGCGAATGACACACCAGATTATTTACAGTTTAAAAATGTGCAATTACACAGTGTTGTATATTTGTTTAGGAACAAATATGCCCAACTGAATTTTCATAAAAACATTTAGAATTTATTATACTAAAGAAATCTTTAGTAAATCTCATGAGTGTTACTTGAAAAAAGTAACACTCTTAAGAGTAACACTCATGATTTAAAGTAACCAATTTATAAATAAATGTACAATTATATATATTGCGTTAGCTTTAACTCATAATTATATTAATTCATAATCCAGAAATACAATACAAAATTCTAACTTAAAAACAAACAGTTTAATGTATGTTGTTTATTATGTACAATTTAACTCTGAAAAATTTATTTTCAAAGCACTATACAATCATTTTAATTTGCTTTTAAATATCTACAATATTTTTATTTATTTTTATTTTTTCATATTGCTTTTATAGATTTTAAACAAATCATTGTATACTTCCACAGCCTATATTAAAAATAAAAGCGAATCGTGTTTTCTATAAGTTTCAATAAGAAATAGATATTTTTGAACAAAATCTAAGCAAGTATATGATGATATTGTAATTTATTTTATATATTATATTATAATCTGTTGCTATCTGTTGCATTTTTTAATATAACATGATAATTAAGTTGCAATAAATTTTAAATTTTGATCTATTTCTTTCTATATATATACATATTTTTTTTCTCTCTACATAATTATAACAGAATTGTTGGTTTATCTCATGAATGTTACTGATTCTCATGACCGTTACTATAGCTAAATAGCAGTTTTGTATTAATAGATTTGCTAATACATGTATATAAATTATTTTATCAATTAAAATTTTTTAATTGGTCATTGTAACTACAGTGAAAATCCATAATTTTTTATTAAGTACATATTTATTAGATGTTAAAATCTTTGTTTACGAAAGAAAGTAATAACAATGAGTTTAATGAGATAAATACCTGTTTAAATACCAACAGTTATTAAAATAAGTAAATATTGATACCATTTTGACCTAAACCAAGTATTTAAAAATAAATTAAACTAGATTTGTTTTAGTTATTGATACAAAAAAAAAAAAATAAATAAATAAATAAATAAAAAAAAAAATACAGAATGTTTTTTACGGGTAACACTCATGAAAAAACAATGACTTGCCAAGATTCTTTTCGATTTTTCTAAAATATAAATAAAAAAACTCTTAAATGATCACATGTTTAGAATAATATAAATTATAAAGGAATTCATATACGTGTAGAGTTTTTGTATTTCATGCAAGTCGATTTTTTAAATTTTGTAAAGCTGAAAACGGCAATTCATCTGAAAATCACTCACGTCCAAAGTCATTTAATTGATTAAAAATATATTTACAATTTAACATTTATACTAACAAAGCTTCTCGCTGTGACATCAATAGTATCTTCAGGTTAATAAATTGTAAAGTTCGTAGAATACAATCAACTATATACAGTAGGATTTTTTGTTATGGTCAAAGGAAAAAAAAAACTTGACAATGCAAAGGAAGGTTCAAAATGACTCTTCTACTGATGATCTCTCTACCAAATTCACTCTGTACAAATAATTTATTAAAATTATTTATTATTGAAATTATTTTCCATGATGAATGCAGACGGTTTTTTCTCACCGAATCATAATACAAAATGTTCAAAGAAAGTCGATTTTATGTTACTACAACAATATCTTAAAAAATGCGTTTTTTTTACCTAAGATTATTTATTTATTTATTTATTTTTAATGAAAAATAAATAAATAAATAAAATGATAACTTTGTTTTAAATTATCCCAGATCAGTGGTTCAACCATTCGTTTTAAAGGTATTGACGAGTTCTTTTCAAAGATACCCATTTTGAAAATTTACCTTTCCCCACAGGGGGAAGCGTTGCTGTAACACACCCCAAAATTTTCTTCCTAATTGACTATTACTATTATAAATAACTCTCCTTAGTTTTTTAAAAATAATTCTCATTGTGCACATTGGTAGGAAATTTTATCCTATAACGCCATGTTAAAAAATTACAAAAAGGGGGGGATTTTAACGCCACCTGTTGGATGATTTTCTTCAAAAGTTGATAGACACTAATTTATATGAAGGTACAATTACATATAATTTTATATGAAATCCTGTGCATTAGATACTGAGATATAATAGATGCCACAAAATTTTTGCTACACGAACACAGACATACATTTTCTAGAAATGGTCAAATCGTGTTCTGGATTTCTCAAAAATCGTTAATCCACAGAAACCTGAAGTAGAAAATTTTTACGAAACTAAAACTTTATTGAATATGGAAGAAAATAAATGTTATACAATTTATTTCCAACGTCCGTTTTGTGGGAATTAGGATTTTATGACCTCACTACAATTATCTGTAAAAGGAGAAGAATTTTTCTATGTATTGATATTCTGACTAGGAAATGAGAGTTTACGTTTTAAATATTTAACTTAAGTACTATAACACATTTCTCGGGAATTCATATATAGTGTGCCTGCCTAGACTTATTTGTAGGCATTTAAATGTGCCTCAACTTTAAAACTTTGGAGAACCACTGATCCCTTTCCAGATATCCGAAAAGAAAAAGTATTCATTTCATTTCATTTTGACGATTTGAACGTACCCAGACGGATTGCGTCCTTCCGGTCAGATTAATTTAAGCACATACCAGTGGCGTTGGCGGCCTTCTTTTCAGAACTAAATAAATAAACAAAACGTATTGATTAAGGAACTCAAAAACTGCCATCGGATGTCGCGCTAAGTGGAATATTGGTCGTTAGGGAACTTGTTTCTTTTTAAGAACCGGTCTCGCCACTAGCCACGACTTTCCCTTGGATCGAAATCGGAATCGAGGACAGAGGCTCTCTTTTTTTTTATTTTTTCCCCCTTCCCATCCACTGGGTCACTTTTAATCTCTTCTATTACATTAATATCATCCACACCAGAAGAGAAAAACCACCGCCCCTGAAGCAGTCTTGCTTGCGACGGTTTACTACCTGTTGTGTCTTTGTGGCCAGTTCTTTTGTTTTCATCAGCCTGAGATTCATTTTAATGAGTAACGGAGCATTATCAAGGTGCAAATTAATTGATTGCCGCATCAGATTTTATAAGTAATTTTTTTTCGGGTTGATGTTGTAACGTGGAGAGACTACATAAGATGCGGAAGTAAGGATGTGTTTTCCTTTCACTTTTAATAGTAATTGTCCTTAGAGAAGTTGAGGCTCTTCGCTTTAAAGAACACTATAGAATAATGCAAATGAAATTTCTTTAAACTCTGTTGGATAACAGTTGCCTCATTTCAAAAGACTACATTTACCTATATTCTTTTATAAAATGAAAGCAGCATATATATTTAATCATTTGAAATAGTCTGCGTATGCAGTATATTAACACTGCCTGTGATGCAACGGAAGTAAAAGTATTTTCCCGCAATTTTTGTCTCAACTGTTCTGACTAACATCTTACCAATGCAAGTTAAGATGGGATGAATAATGTGATTACACTTGGTCGATTAGACTGCCTAGGTAAGTCTTCACAGTTTATGAAAACACTCAATTTAAATGTCTAGTTTTATAAATTAGTTTTATAACTGCATATGGAATTTCCCTAAGTTAAAAAACCTATATAGCTTTATAGTTTTTATGATTAAGTTGGGAGTGTGTATATATGTTTAGCTTTTATTTCAATATTTTTTATTATTTAAAACAAAGATAATATTATTGCTCTGTAAACAGGACTTTTATTTTTGATTATTACTTATTACTTTCTTCCATATTCGATAGAAAAAAAAAAGTAAAAACTTTCAACTTGCAGTTTTTGATGGATTTACAAGTTTTGAGAGTTCCAGAATAGGATTTGACCATTTTTGTTTGTTTTTGACCATATCTGTCTGTTTATGTGTGCGTGATAATTTTTTTTGAGAGTTCTAGATAAAGATTTAATGCATAGAATTGCATATAAATTTATATTTATTTCCACTTTTGCATAAATTAGTGACTATCAACATTTGATGAAAATCGCCCTACAATGAGAATAATTGTAAGACTGTGAAAATGAAAAGATAGATTTGTAATGCAGTCGAACCTCGTTAACGTGAACACGGTGTCCGCATCGCAGTCCCCATCAAAAGAAAGATAAGTATAGATAGTACTGATAGCATGAACTACTGATAACATGAACGTATTTTTTATTCCTTTGAGATTCACGTTAATGAGGTTCAACTGTATTAAGAATCAACCAAGATTTTTTTTTTTTTTTCTTTTACACGTCGAAGCATTAGTTCTCTGACCCCCCCCCCCTCCCTCTCTTGCGGGATGTGTAAGTGTTCAATATGAATATTTTTCAAAAGAACTCATCAATACTTTTAAAATGAATAGTTGAACTATATGTCTGGGAAAATTGAAAGCAAAGTTATCGATTTTTTTTTTTTTTTTTTTTTTTTTTTAAATAAAAAACGTATTTTTACATTTTTACCGATGTCGTCCATAGCCCCCAAAATTGACTTTCTTTCGATATTTAGTGTTATACTCTGAGAAGAAAATTATCTTCCTTCATCACGGAAAATAATTTTAATAAATAAGAAATTTAACAAATAATACGTACTGTACGAATTTGTACAGGAAATTATAGAAGAAAATTTCGTGGTGGCTACAACAAACTAGTTTACTAGATCATTTCAATTTAAATAATAATAATAATAATAATAATAATAATAAAAAATTATTTTCAACATGAAATTATTCTTAACAGATCGATTTAGGAAGAATATTTCAGTAGAATAGTGTGAAAATTCTTAATATTATTTACGTGTTAAATAGGCAGTGAAAGATTTTAATTCTATTTTAATCTTTTGCACTTGAGGACACGAAAGATCCCCTATAGAGATAATGCTGATAATTTTCAGTTCATAATATAAGGACAAAGACAAATCGTAATAACTTCATTTATTCTGTTCACAAATTACAATTGAAATCTGTCCAGAAAAGTTTTGTTTATGTAACGGTACAAAAAAAAAAAAAAAAAAAAAAAAAAAAAAGAACCCGTTTGAGTGTAAAGTACTAAATTAAACATTTGAAGGATCCAGTATATGTATTTCTTTGAGGTGGGAATTTTATTAAATGGTACTAATTTTAAAATTTAGATTTTTATATTTATTTAATTATACCTATCTATCTGTCTATATAAACCTGTCATAAAGTTTATAAAAGAAATTTTAAAAACTTTAATAAAGAAAAACATTCTTTTTTCAAAGTAGCATATTTATAGTTACTGATGTTCATTCCGGCATCAAAACTGATATTTTGAAACTGGTCTGATATTTTTACAGTAAAAAGTTTCCATTTAATGCACATTTAAGTGAAATTTTGTCCTATTCGCCCATGTTAAGAAAATCGCAAATTTCTAATAACTTACGAAGTTTTTTATTTCGTATGTTGTAAATGAATAGGTTTCTTGCCAGTATCGAAAGTAATATTTTAAAACTGGTCTGACCTCTCTGCGATCATTTGTTCGTGAGATATCGTGTAAACAGACTAACAAACTAACGGACTAACACACTAACAGACACCTTACAGACAGACACCATACAAATTTTGTCATTTTTGGATTCTTCACACCTGAAAACGTGTAAAAAAGTAAAAAAAACCGAGATCGAAAAATTTCACGATTACCGAAGTTCCCTATACCTATAGTATGATGAGGAACTAATAATAATATTTTTCAAGACTCTACTTACTGTTTTAACATTTTTATTAGTTTTCAACATGTAAATTAATAAAAAAAAAAAAAAAAAGAGGAAATTTCAGGTAACCATATAATTTTTTTTAAGTTTTAATATTTCGTAGACATTCGTGTATATATATATATATATATATATATATATATATATATATAAGAAATTAACAAATTAAATTTTTAATTCCGACAATTGTATATAAAGGGAAAAAAATGAAATTACAAACAAGTCCTTCCGGCTTTTTCGGAAGGGTAGGTTGATTTCTTTTTCCTTATCAAGTAGCCGTCATTTTGTTTCAAAATGGCGGCTACAAATTATTAATGGACTTGGTAGAAATATTGATGTACGTTATGCGCATATGGAGTTTTAAGCAAATAGGTTCATAAATACATTTTTATGTGAATTTAAAATTTTCCAGTGGCCGGCGCTTGGAAACAAAATGTTGGGTTAAGTTGACAAATATATGAAATGTATTTGTGAGATAAGTCTACTGTACATATATAGTTCGAATTAATTCAAAATCTCAAAAGTCATCGTGTTGAAAAATTAAGTGGCTGCCACTTCGACCAAAAGGGCAGAGAATGTTTCTCATCTAAGATATCGTTGCAAATTTGAAAATAATTTTTTTTGTAGAAATTGTTTCAAAGAGGCCTAGTAAGCTGCTAAAATGTTAGTTTTCTGCATTTCTAGTTTGATTTAGCATTAAAATAGCCTAATTTTTCCTTAAAGACGCATTAAAAAGATCCAGTAACGCAGATAATGGATTTGGCGCCAAATTTGGCGGCTTTTCCCATATGGTGACTTTTTTGGCGAGAAAAAGTTGGACACAATAACGTGATTGGTTTACGAGTTACGTGAATTTTCTAAATTTTTGTTGTTTGAATGATAAATCCATTTTTCAACTTTGATTTGAATTGATTAAGTATTTCTAAAATTACCGTGATAACAAATTTTCAAGTGGCCGCCACTTGGAAACAATACAGTGGAACAAGTTGCCAAGCAAACACATCCAAGATATTTGAAGCATAGGTTCACTGTCCAACTGTGATTTAAATCAGTGCCGTGTTTCAAAAGTTATTCTTATGGCAAATTTTCAAGTGGCAGTCTAAGTGGCAGCGACTTGGAAACAAAATGGCAAAACAACTTGCCCATCGAGATCATCCAGTATATTTGTACGATAAGTTCATTGTCCCGTTCTGGTTTAATTTAAATCAGTATTTCAAAAATTATCGTCATAAGAAATTTTCAGGTGGCACCACTTGTAAAAAAAAGTGGAGTGAGATGCCCTGCGAACTTATCTGAGATATTTGAATGATAAATCCACTACCCAAATTTGATGCGAATTGATTCTGTATTACTAAAGTTACCGTAATAACAAATTTTCAAGTAGCCGCCACATAGAAATAAAACTGTGGATCAAGTCACCAAGTGAAATTATCCTAGATATTTGAACCATAAGTTTACTCTCCAACTTTTATTTGAATCAGTATAGTATTTTAAAAGTTATCGTGATGGCATAATTTCAAGTGGCAGAGTGATTTCAAGTGTCTGGAACTTAGAAACAAGATGTCGGGACAAGTTGCCCAGTGAAAACATTCAGGATAATTATATGATAATATCACTGTCCAAATTTGGTTCGATTTGGAGTATTTTTTCAGAAGTTATCGTGATTTTAAATTTTCAAGTGGGAGCCTGATTTCAAGTGGCCCCGCTTAACTTAAGATATCTGCCACTTTATTAAAAATCGCGGATATAGTTTATCAATAAACTTCATTAAGATCCTTATGTGGTCTGTATTTACATCAAAATTCAAACAATTTCGGAATACGCTTTTTAGAATTTAAATTTGAAATTTTCAAGTGGTCTACACTTGAAAACAAAATTGCGGCGAAACTTGGTTAACAAACTCATCTAAAATATTTTTAAGACAAGTTAAGACTTTGTTCAAATTTGGTTCCATTTGGAGTATTATTTAGGAAGTTATCATGGTTTTAAATTTTCAAGTGGTCGCCTGATTTCAAGTGGTCCCGCTTAACTTAAGATATCCGCCACTTTACTAAAAATGGCGGATAAAGTTCATTAATAAAGTTATTTGAGACACTTGTGTAATCTATGTACACATAAAAAAAAAAAAAATCGAAATACGCTTTTACAATTTGAATTTGAAATTTTCAAGTAGTCTCCACTTGAAGACAAAATGGCGGAGCAACTTGGTTAACAAATTCATCTAAGTTATTTATAAGGTAAGTTAAGACACTCTCCAAATTTGGTTCGATTTGGAGTATTATTTCAGAAGTTATTGTGATTTTAAATTTTCAAGTGGTAGCGTGATTTCAAGTGGCCCCGCTTAACTTAAGTTATCTACCACTTTATTAAAAATGATGGATAAATTTCATTAATAAACATCATTGAGACCCTTATGTGTGTTAGGTTACATTTATTTTCCATTACCAATGCCTCTTGTATTTACCCTCCTTCACTGTATAATAGATCTTTCCAATAACGACTGGCGCGCCACCACTTGGACTGTTTTTCGTACGGCGCATCTTTTTACCTGTACCTTGTTGAATTATTGTTTCTCTGTATGTACCATGTGATGTGAGTGTTCGTCTAATTAAAAGTGTTTCGTGTTAATATGGACTCATTATTATGCATTATAATTTGCGTGCTCTGCCTTCTAAGCCCAATAGGTTATGGGCCCAGAGCAAATTAATTTTTATTTACGATAAATAGACTTTTATCTGTTAGATAGACGACCACGTTTAAAAATGGCGTCTTATGGAACACTACGTATTGAAACTTTAAACAAAGATAATTACGAGACATGGAAGATACAAATGAAGGCACTCTTAATAAAAAATGAATCCTGGATTTATGTATCTGGCTCTAAACCAAAGCCAGAGCTCGTGGCAGGTGATGCGACATCAAAAGAAGCGTTCGATAAATGGACTGATATGGATGAAAAGGCCAAAGCCGACATAATTTTGTGTATATCGCCTTCTGAACTGAAACAAATAAAAAACTGCGAAACATCCTTGGATATATGGAAAAAATTAGAAGAAATATATCAATCTAAAGGCCCCGCTAGAAAAGCGTCACTGTTAAAATCGCTTATTCAACATAAAATAGCAGATTCCTCTTCTGTGAGCATTCGAGATCATCTTCGAAAGTTTTTTGACATAGTCGATAAACTATCTGAAATGGACATTAGAATAGATGATGACTTGTTAACTGTGATGTTGTTATACAGCCTACCATCCAGTTATGAAAATTTCAGGTGCGCAATAGAATCCAGGGATGAGCTCCCTAAACCAGAAGTACTACGAATAAAAATAGTAGAAGAAAACGACGCCAGACGCCATGATGACAGACCGAACGATGGAGCGTTCATGACTGGGAATTTCCGAAAGAAACCTGCTCCGTGGAATAAAAATAAAAGGAATCCTAAGATTACTGAACAGTACACTCAGAATGAAAGAGATAATTCAAAAATTACTTGCTGGAAATGTAAACGTATCGGTCACCGTGCAAATCAGTGTGAAAAAGATAAATCATTTAAATATCGACAAAACAGTTTAGGACTACTGGCCAGCACAAATTCAACGAATACGAACATATTATTCAAGGAACAATCCGAGAATCTTTATTGTGTTGACAGCGGCTGTACTCGACACATGGGGAAGGATGACTCCAATTTTCACGATTTAAAGGATACGGATATAAAATCTGTAAATTTAGCGAACAATGAAACAACTGATGTGTCCGGTGTTGGTAAAATATTAATTAAAACAAAAGTCAATTCAAAACTTCAAAATGTAGAGATCAACGACGCTCTATTGGTTCCAGGTTTGAAAACGAACTTATTGTCCGTGTCACAAATGTGCGACAAAGGTTTCACTGTAACTTTTAAAGACAAATGTGCTATTATAAATAACAGACAAAAAAATGTGACTCTAATTGCGGACAGAAAAAATGAACTTTATTATCTGCGGGATAATAATGCAAATATAAATAATGCAGTTAATTTTTCGAGTGAATCAATCGATAGTTCTAAAAATATTTTCGCCGATGTGGAAAGATGGCATTGTAGAATGGGTCATCTAAATGTAAAAGATTTGATTGACTCTAATTTAAAGGGTCATATTAGGGGGTTAAATATTAAAAAGGTATCCGACTTCAATTGTGAAGTTTGCGCATTAAATAAAATGACCCGTGCTCCTTTTCCTAAGCACTCAGATCGTGTTACAAAAATGTTAGAAATAGTGCATTCGGATCTTTGTGGGCCTATTAGGGTTCCCTCAATAGGTAAGTCCCTTTATTTTATTACTTTTATTGATGATTATTCTCGTTATTGTGCAGTAAAATTCTTAAAAACTAAAGATGAAGCATTAAATGCTTTTAAAGAAATCAAACTTCTTTGGGAAAATGAAAAATCTATAAAAATAAAAAAATTCATGAGTGATAATGGGGGCGAATTTATTGGGACTGAATTTGAAAATTTCTTAAAAGAAAATGGTATTCAGCATAGATTAACAACCCCTTATTGTCCGGAACAATCAGGTGTTTGTGAAAGGAAGAATAGAACTCTCGTTGAAATGGCCCGTTGTCTATTATCACAATCAAAATTACCCTTAAATTTATGGGCAGAAGCTATTAATACTTCTAATTATATAAGAAATAGATGCCCAACAAAAGCTTTAAATGGAAAAACCCCATATGAATTATGGAATAATATAACACCTAACGTCAGCTATTTTAAATCTTTTGGCTGCACTTCTTATTTTTTCGATAACCATCCTAAACATAAATTTTCCCCAAGGTCTAAAAAAGGGATATTTGTGGGTTATTCAGAAAATTCTAAAGCATTTCGTATTTATCTTCCTGAATCAAAAACAATAATTATTTCCCGTAGCGTAAAATTTTTTGAAGAGAAATCTAATGATGTTTCAAAAATAGGTCAATTGTATCCAGATATTTCTGAAAGAGAAATACAATTAAGCGAATTGAAAAAAGGCTCACACATGCAGCCGGCAGAAGAGAAAATTTCTCCTCCTCAAATAAAAAATGAAAAAGATGAGCTGTCACGTGACTCAGATTCGGCGCTCGAAGATAAAAACACATTGTCATTGCGTAATCGCGAAATAATTAGAGAGCCGGAATCATTTTCGAATGCTGTTTATAGTTTTAATTCGGAAATAGAAATAAATAATGCCTTAAAAAGTCCGGAAGCTTCGAATTGGTATAAATCAATGACTGACGAAATAAAAGTAATATTAAAAAATAATACATTCGAAGTAGTAGAAAGGCCCCAGAAAAAATGCATAAAAGGTAGATTTGTCCTTACAAATAAATATGATCAACATGGATCTCTTTTGAAATATAAAGCGAGATTAGTAGCTCGCGGATTTAGTCAAAAATTTGGTATAGATTTTCGTGAAACTTTTTCTCCGGTAGCAAAAATGGGATCTATTAGAATCTTAGCAGGTTATGCTGCTAAATTAGGAATAAAAATACATCAATTTGACATAACGTCAGCATATTTGAATGGAAAATTAGATGAGGAAATTTTTATGGAAGTTCCCGATTACTTTAAAGAAATACTTCAAATAATTATAAATGAAAATTGCGATAGGGACATATCTAATAAAGCAGCCGAGATTCTTAAATATCTAAATGTAGGGAATAAAGTTCTTTTGTTAAAAAGATCGCTCTATGGCCTGAAGCAGGCTGGGAGGTGTTGGAACACTAAATTAAATAAAATTTTGAATGATTTCGGAGCAAAACAAACAAATGCAGATCCATGTTTATATTATATTAAAAGTGATAAAGGGTTGACTCTTATAATGATTTACGTTGATGACATATTGTTTATGTCACAGGACCCTGATATGTTAGAAAACTTCAAAATTCATCTTAATGAAAAACTAGATGTTAAATATTCAGGCATAGTTAAATATTGTCTAGGGATAAATTTTCAGTTAGAAAATGGCCTTATAACAATGAGTCAACATAGTTATATTAGAGAGCTCTTGGAGCGTTTTGGCATGACAGAAGCCAAGCCCGTAGCTTGTCCTATGGATACAAGCATTCGATTAAAAAAGGCCGAAAAATGTTGTGAAAACGAATATCCCTACCGTGAATTAGTTGGAAGTTTGATGTATCTTGCAACTTCCACCAGGCCGGACATTGCAAATTCCGTCAGTCAATTAAGTCAATTTCTAACTTGTTTTGATAAAACTCATTGGACTGCCGCTAAACGAGTTTTACGGTACTTAAAGAAAACAATAAATTTTGGACTTGTATTTAGAAAAAGTAATGAGCCTTTGTTCGGTTACACTGACGCGGATTGGGGAAATTGCCTCGATGACCGTAGGTCATATACAGGTTACTGTTTCATTTTTTGCGGGAGTGCAATTACATGGGAAAGCCGTAAACAGTGTACCGTAGCTCTCTCATCAACGGAAGCCGAATATATGGCTTTATCCGATGCCACTAAGGAAGGGATATATTTATGTAAATTACTAAATGAGTTATCTGAATGCAAAATTGAAAAAGTGAGTATATTTACAGATAACTTAGGATCTATTAAATTAGCTGAAAATCCGATCTTTCATAAGCGCACCAAGCACATAGACATCAGGCATCATTTCATAAGGGATGCACTGAAAGATGGAATCATTGATTTAAATTTTGTGTCTACTGAAAATATGGGGGCTGATATTCTTACAAAAGCATTAACATCATCAAAACATTACAACTGTTGTAAAATTATGGGATTGGAAGATGTAACATTGTTATTTAGGTAAATACGTCGACATTGTGGGGGGGTGTTAGGTTACATTTATTTTCCATTACCAATGCCTCTTGTATTTACCCTCCTTCACTGTATAATAGATCTTTCCAATAACGACTGGCGCGCCACCACTTGGACTGTTTTTCGTACGGCGCATCTTTTTACCTGTACCTTGTTGAATTATTGTTTCTCTGTATGTACCATGTGATGTGAGTGTTCGTCTAATTAAAAGTGTTTCGTGTTAATATGGACTCATTATTATGCATTATAATTTGCGTGCTCTGCCTTCTAAGCCCAATAATGTGGTCTATATTTACATCAAATTTCAAACAAATTCGGAATAAGCTTTTTACAATTTGAATTTGAAATTTTCAAGTAGTCTCCACTTGAAGACAAAATGGCGGAGCAACTTTATTAATAAACTCATCTAAGATATTTATAAGATAAGTTAAGACACTGTCTTAATTTGGTTCGATTTGGAGTATTATTTCGGAAGTTATAGTGATTTTAAATTTCCAAGTGGTAGCCTGATTTCAAGTGGTCCCGCTTAACTTAAAATATCTGCCACTTTATTAAAAATGGCGGATAAACTTCATTAATAAACTTCATTGAGACCCTTATGTGGCGTGTATTTACATCAAAATTCAAGGAAATCTTGCTTTAAATATGCTTTTTACAATGTCGGTTTGAAATTTTCAAGTGGCTGCCACTTGAAAACAAAAAGACGGAGCAACTTGGTTAACGAACTCATCCAAGATATTTATAAGATTAGTTCACTGTCCAAATTTGGTTCGATTTGGAGTATTATTTCGGGAGTTATCGTGATGACAAAATTTTCATTATAGATAGATAGATATATATATATATAGATAAACGAAGTGATTGCAATAGGTCGATTTCTAAAGAAATCAACCTAAAATTTAAAGCAATCCGCGGTACATTAAATATATAATTTTGGACAACTTTAAAAACAAGCACTATAAATTGAAAAAAAAAAAAAAAAAAAAAAAAAAAAAACACCCACAACAGTTGGTTCAGGTTAAAAATAATAACATAATAACATGACGCTTCAACAGGTGAAAAAATTAGGCACCAGTGTATCATTCAAGTAAATAGCTTTACTCACACCTTCTAAAACATTTCATGTGAATTCTGCTTTTGGCTTACTGTGAAGCATCATTTATTAGATTTCGGACAAGTGCTACGGAACAGAGAAAAGGCTAGCGTTTAAAAAGTGATTAAAACAAGGAGAAATTATGGAAAAATGTTGCAAGATGGTAAATAATGTCAAAAGTTTGGTTTCAGTGCGTAACCAATGAACGTTAAAGGATTAACAAATTTAACAGACATTTAATAAATGCGGTATGGGTGTGGTAGTTTTGTGAACTAGCATCTTAGAGCGAGTCATTTTAAAAGAATTATTTACAACAGAATCAGATGTGATGTTTTTAAATAAAATGCTGAAGAACGAATGACATGTTATAATTAATTATAATAATATTTTATATTAAAGACAACTACTTTATTGAACTAAATCCGATGTTACAAATCTGATTCATATGAAAGAAAAATACAGTATAAAGACAAGTTTCGGATTTACTCTAGTATATTTGATTTTATAAATACAACTTCATACTTTATAGGGAGAATTAAAAGTATTATTAACCGAGTGGTAAAGTATGATTGGAGTAAAATATCAAAAAATATTTGTTCACTTGCATACTAACACTGTTTAAATATAAGTCAGGATTTGCTGACTTTGAGGGAGTTTTTGAGGAAATCTGACAATAAAGATTTTCGGAAATCTGTATGTTCGACTATCAATATTTTTCAAAGATTTTCGAAAGTACCATTGCTATCGAACCTCTCTATAGTGAACTTTTGGTTATACCGAACTTTTTCAGTGGTTCAGCTTAACATCTATTTAATTAATGTTATTTTAAACTGTTATTGGGAACTGGTTAGAAAAGAAGTCTGTTTATATTAAACTGAAACGTCCCTTCGGCAAATTTCTTTTTCTTTCAAAAATAATCTTATATCAAAACCCTGAAACACAGTATTTATTGTATCGGGGTATTATTTGCAGCTTCAAATCTCACTGCAGTTGGTTATGCATATTTTGGAAATTTATGAAAAATATCAGCGAGTATAACATCTCTCTTTTCACGGGACGCAAACAATATGGTGGCGCTTGCCAAGGGAACAAGTCGCTCCAGGCATATGGTAGTAGGAGCTTATTGTGGTCAGAAATTTTACAGAACGGCAACGCCTAGTAGTATGTTTTGTGGTATTTATTTATTTATTTATTTATTTTTTAATGCACATCGGCCGTTAATAATTTATTAATAAATTGTATATTAACACAAGGAATTTTTCTAACAAAACTACTACCAAGTCCTAGGAATTTATCTATATTCTAACAAATTTGGATATAGTGAACCTCCTTTTATAGTGAACTTTTCATCAGGTACGCAAACGGGTCACTATAATGGGGTTTACTTTTAAATACTTTGTGGAACGAAAAAGCTCCCCTTCCTCCAATTTATCGTATTGCTATCATATCCTACTTCGTCCTATTTGATAACAATATCTTTTTATAATGAATGTCATCAATCATCAAGCAACTAGTCAAACGGCTTGATTTGAAGTAAGATTCACTTTTTTCCTTTTTACGCATGAATGATATCAAATCTAATTTCTTCTCAGCATGTGGGTTTATTAATAAGCTGTTGATTATTTTGAAAACAAATATGAATCACATACCTTCAATGATTTTTGTTTTAATATCTCATTAGTATTTATTGTGATATATAACAAACACTTCGTATTTGTTCTGCAATTAATAAGACCTTTGTTTACTAATTAATGTTTTAAATATCATGATCATGTGCGGTTTACCTTCGTTTTTTCCTTTGTATCAAAGCAATTTTTGATTTTTGATTTTGTTTTTTAAATTCTAATGCATTTCTGTGGAGGAAGTATAAAGATATAATTAAAACCTTCTAAACTGACGAGAATATGTATACCGATTAAGCTAGAAATTTAATCACGATTATTTTTTAAACGCTATTAAAACGTTTTTAAAAATCGTCTTTAAATATAAAGGTTACGATTAATACTTCCAAGGTTTATCTTAATATACCCAATTAATACTTCATTATCATGCTTAAATAGTTAATGATATGTGTGATTAAATGCATGTTTACTAACCTTTTTAGCGTGTCGTATTATACAGAGAGAGTGATAACGTTATTTTGAAGATACTCAAAGAGTTGAGAGAAAGGGCAAATAACTTTAAAACACCAGTGCATTGCAGGTTCGTTATAAACGAGTAATTTTCCTTACATCCCTTAGCTTTCAATTATTATTATTATTATTATTACTAACAAACACGAGCGAAATATTCGCATATTATTTCTTTTCTTATTTGCCTTTAAAATTTGAAACTCATAAATGTTATACAAATTTCACCACCTAATTAAAACTTTAATTTACCAGAAGCCAAATTATTAATAAAACCAAATTAATATTGTACAATAGTGAAACCAAAATCATTCAAAGAAAGGTTTCCAAATAAAATTCATGCTTCACGACCCAATTTTCATACTTCCACAGGCAGTACAATTTTAATATTGGACTCCCACGACACCTTTTAAATTTTTGTCGTCATGTTGGCGATGACTTTTCATTAATTTTGTTATTATTATTTTTTAAATAAATAAATAAACAAATAAAATAAAATAAAATAAAATAATTCCTATTTTGATTATATTTTTTATGATTGTGTTTTTTAGTCAATTTATGACACAAAAGTTCATATTCTGTATATATCTTTAAAATATTGCTAGGTTTAAAATGACGCTTGCAAAGATTCTGAAGAAACGACTGTTAAAAATACATTTTTCTTTCGCAAGATAATCTCATCAGACAAATGTTGTCATTTTTTCTTATTAACCCATTGAGCTAAGTCCTCGCGCTTAAATATTGTCCATGCATAAATATTATTTTTTTATCCTCGCGTATCGTATCGTTTCGACAAAAAATACTTGAAACTGGTCCACATTAGAGAAATATTTTATAGATTATTATTATTATTATTATTATTTTATAATGAAGGAATTGGAAAACAGAAGTATCGAGACTCAGTATTTACTGATAGATTAATATATTTGCCTTAAGACAAGACTGTAAAATCCCTATAATAGCGCTACAAAAACAATTTTTATAGCACTTTAACAAATGCAATTTAATATATTTATAAAAAAACATTTGTGTTTTCAATAATGAAGCGACAAATGCACTAACTAAATGCAAAGATAAACAGTTTTAGTTCAGTTCAAATTATGGCTATACGCGTTAGACAATTTGGCAATATTGCCATGTACATATTTTAAAACGTAAAATTATTATTAGCTTAATGATAATGATTGGCTTGGTAAAATAAGATAATATTGCCTACAAATTAAATTTTATTGTTGAATATTGTTAAAAGTTACTAGAGAAGAGACGGCTATTTTATAAAATAATTTGTTAAAATTCTCAAACAGACAGCCCCGATTTATTATTATTATTATTATTATTAAATATTAATAGATAGTCTAAGGTATTACGCAACATGACAGATTGACTTCAAGTACAGAATGGCGATTAAGATTTCCTCACTTATAAGGTGTGATTGAAATGGGTCGCTGTTCATGTGAATACAAATGACCAATGTAGTATTCCCCCCACCTTTTTTATAGAAAACTTTTGAGATTAGGATTACTCAGTTTGTGTAATGTATACTGCTTCCAACGCTTGGCCCATATCTGATAAATGCAGTAATTCTTCTTCTTTTTCTTTTTCATTATTATTATTATTATTATTATTATTATTATTAAATGGAAGTAGTGGGTTTTATGATAAAACAAGCTAATTTAATCAATTGAAACTAGATTCACATAATTGTATAAAATAAATAAATGAATATAAATATATTATAATGCAAGAATTTAATTACATTATAAATATAGCAAGACTTGTAATTTCTACTATAAATTTCATAAAAGGAAAATAAATCGAATAGTAATAATTAAAATTAAATTGTAAGTTAATTTGGACATCCTATAGAGCAGAGGTGCCCACACCGCTGCCAGCTGTGTATTGTTCTGCGGCCCGCGAGGAGACTAACGATACTTAAAGTTTGACAACTTCAACAGATTAAAAATTAACAAATCCGTTCTGACTTTTCGGAGCAAAAATACCTTTCAACGATTATTATGGAAGCTAAAGAAATACAGTGTTGTAATGAAGTATTATTAGATTCATGATTCATTCTTTTTATTGCAGTTATTAATGTATATTCATGATTTTTTCCCTATTTTATTGTTAATTTTATGAATGAAAATATTTTAAATTAATGTATTCTGCTCCGAATCTTCACCCTGCCCTCCCTTAAAAATAGTACATACATATTCATACATATACATACACATAAATACATACATATACATACATATAAATACATACATATACATACATATTCATGCACTCACAAACATATATAGGCATACACATATATGCATACTTTGCGGCCCGCCCGAAAAAAATAATTTTCAATGCTGTCCGCCGTTTCGGGTTGGACAGACCTTCTATAGAGGATTCATGTCATAATAGTAGTACAGGAGAAACTACTACAATACAAGGGAATTCATTTCGTTAATTTATTATTTTTATAACTGCATTTTCGTATGGGAAAAACTTGCATAAATGAATCATTAAATAAGTTTGACTGATTTATGCATTCTTCTTCGTTGTTAAATTTTTCTTACCCCTAATATGGCTGGAAAAGTACAGTTTTGAAGTCAAGTTTCCAAACTGATTTTGCAATAATTACAAGTTTAAGGTTTCCTGAACTGAAAATCAAGTTTATATCACTTGGTTTGGGCGTCTGTCTATATGTTTGTGATTGTATGTTATCAGTATAACTCAAGAACAAATATTATCAGGTATTCTAAATTTGGTGTGCCTAATACGGTATTCTAAATTTGTTTCATATTGGTGTAGTACCTGAAACGATTTACTGAGATAGAACAAATTGCTTGTGTACAGAGGCATACAAAAGAAATCAAACACATTACGTAAATGGGCGAAATTTCTCGTGTTGTAACATCTTTAGTCTATGTACTAAACATAAAACTGTAAATGTAAAGCAAGTTTCTTTTAAAACCCTCTCGATGCATGGAATGAATAACATCAGTATAGCTAAAATCCATGGCATTTAAAAGTTTTCAAATGAAAGGAATCGCATGAAATTAGATTCACTCGTTAGAGAGCTTACAATGCCACAAAAGCCACAAAAAGACAATACAAAACTTCATGCATCGAGATTTTTATAGAGCATGAATTTGATTATTAAAGAATTATCTGAAAGAATTTTTATCAAACAAAGCTAAGAGCCACCCCAATGAAACCAGCATTATAATTATTATTAATAATAAAAAAACTTCATTCAAACTATATAATACTACAAAGTTATAATACTACACACAGAAAACACACAGAGAGACAGATAAAAGATTCAGACTTGCAAATATCTCTTTTTACAGGCTCAGGCTTAAAAAAAAAAAAAAAAAAAAATAGATATATTAAGGATATGTGGTAAAAAATGGCTCGATGCGTATTTTAAGTTCTGTCATGTTTTCTGTGGTGCAAAAGTTATGTACAATATTTAGTGCGTATAAAATTCAAAGACGATACACAAAGCTGCTCAAAATTAGTCGAATAAATCTCATAAAGTGGTTTGATCGAAATTTTTTTGAATAATTTGAAATATATATATATTTTTGAACTTAATAGCAGGTATAGATGTTTTATAAATGTTTCTACAATTTTCAAACAGGGGGTCGGGGTTGTATCATTCGAATTCACATAGGGATGCATGTCAAATAAAACTGTTTCTTAAAATATTTTGAACTGATTTTAAGTTGTGTTGGATCAAATATCAAATACTGTCGTTCTTATCTTAAAATATAATAATATATGTATATAGTAATACAGATTAAGAGAAAGTAGTGTGAATAACAAAGTAGATTATCGACATTTGTATAAAATAGGAGGGAATAAAATTGATAATGGTACAGTCGGTAACAAAAGTCTCCGAACACTAGCAAAAATTCCTATGTAAAAAAAGTACGCTTAATACAGGTTTGTTAAATAAATCCTTGTCGAATTCCGTTTTTAGACTGACTAAGAACAGGATTCGACAAGGATTTATTTAACAAAACTGTATTAAGTGTACTTTTTTTACATAGGAATTTTCGCTAGTGTTCGGAGACTTTTGTTACCGACTGTATCAGTTTTTTGGAAATATAAATTTATTACAGTCGGCAGCAAAAGTATCCGAGCACTAGCAAAAATTTCTATATAAAAAAGTACACATAATATAGTTTTGTTAAATAAATTCTTGTCGAATCCTGCTCTTAGTCTAAGACCATGATTCGACAAGGATTTATTTAGCAAAACAGTATTAAGTGTACTTTTTTTATACAGGAATTTTTGCTAGTGCTCGTATACTTTTGTTGTCGACTGTACACTAAAAAAAAATATGCATAACATTGCACCGAAAACTTAGGGCCGCGTAGCTGTTAACCTCTCATTATAGCAGCAGGAATCGGTCAAACAGTTTTGACAGACACGTATTATTTTATATAGGAACTTCTGACCGCACTGCCTTATTCTGATTGGTTCCATACTTTTGTTACTTACAGTCGGCAGCAAAAATATCCGAGCACTAGCAAAAATTTCTGTGAAAAAAATTTTACACTTAATACTATTTTGTTAAATAAATCCTTGTCGAATCATGTTCTTAGACTGACTAAGAACAGGATTCGACAAGGATTTATTTAACAAAACTGTATTAAGTGTACTTTTTTTATATAGGAATTTTTGCTAGTGCTCGTATACTTTTGTTGCCGACTGTACACTAAAAAAAATATGCATAACATTGCACCGAAAACTTAGGGCCGCGTAGCTGTTAACCTCTCATTATAGCAGCAGGAATAGATCAAACAGTTTTGACAGACACGTATTATTTTATATAGGAACTTCTGACCGCACTGCCTTATTCTGATTGGTTCCATATTTTTGTTACTTACAGTCGGCAGCAAAAATATCCGAGCACTAGCAAAAATTTCTGTGAAAAAATTTTTACACTTAATACTATTTTGTTAAATAAATCCTTGTCGAATCATGTTCTTAGACTGACTAAGAACAGGATTCGACAAGGATTTATTTAACAAAACTGTATTAAGTGTACTTTTTTTATATAGGAATTTTTGCTAGTGCTCGGATACTTTTGCTGCTGATTGTACATTAGGGTGGAACGAAAATGGCCTTTTAAATTTTTTTTTAGATATTAGTTTGGTAATAGTGGGGAAAAGTTGCCTTTTAGGCTCAAAAGGAAGTAAAAAAAAATTGGATGCGATACTATAATATCTTGAGGTGCCGCAAATAGCTTAAAGTTTGTAAAAACATTGAAAAAATTGAAAAATAAAAAATAGGCCAATATAATTTTTTTTTTAGATTTTATTTTGGAAATACTGGGGAAAATTTGCCATTTAAGTTAAAAAAGAATTTTTAAAAATTTGGTTGCAATATTACAACGTCTTGAGATGCCGCAAAGAGCTTAAATTTTGTACAAAAATTGAAAAATTATAAACTTTGATAAATTATTTTTTATGAATTTCTCCTACATATAATGTTACAAAAAATCGTTTCAAATACATATATAAACATTAGAATTGGGAAAAAATATTATTTACAAAATATAATAAAAATAAAAAAATATTTTGTAATGTTAAATTTTGTAAATTTCTTACTTCTGTATTCTTAAAAATTGCAAATGTTACAGCTGCAAAATGTTTGTTTCTATTTCATTTACAAATTAAACTGTTTTTTCGTATTAAATTTTGGCATTTTCTCACGTGAGTCAATTTTTACTCTTATGTATCCTTCTCTTGCGATTGAACTACAGACATTTTGAGCCGATTCGGTCACCAGTTTCACAGCTCTTTCCACTGCTTGCGTGTGGCAAGGAAGCCGGGAAAAGTCGATAACCGGGTCCACTTTACTATTTGGTTCAGCTTCAAATGTCTTCCGTATAAAGTCATTCAGAGTGTCACTTGAAACATGTTTTAATAAGGGAGGTTCAGTTACGTCATTTTCAGGCCATAAGATCATGTCGATGTAATCCTTTTCATCGAAGTTTATCTTTGGAACTTTAAACTTCCTGACTCCCCCTCTACTTTCTGTTCTTGCTTTTAAAACACGTCGTAAACCAAGTTCTCTATGAATTTTGCGTTCATCACATAGCATGGACAAAAGGAGATTTTCCGGGGCAGCAAAATACCCACTTCTTTGAATAACCGGATTTATAACGTTCTTGAGGTCGTCTGAGAGATAGCGTGAATATGAGATAAGTTTAAACAGATGTTTGGAACCATAAGTACATGAAGGTTTTAACTTAATATTAAACCACACAGGTGCATACACTTTCACAATGTACTCAGCTAGAGTCTTAAGATTTTCAGTTGGATTTTCAGTTGCCACATACAATCTAAGCACGTGGTTGGCTAATGTCAGCCATCTAGAGTGAGAAAGTTTTCCAGGGTTTCTTAAAGATAAATCTAGTGGGCAATTTCCACTTGATACAGCTATACTCATATCCAATAAATACTTCTGATCTGTACTTAAATCATTTCTGTTATCCAAAAGAGGAAGGTTATTTTCAATTGGAATGAAAGTAACAGCAGGAAGATTAGCACAGTTTTCAAGCTGCTAACCTATTTCGCCTTTAAACTCATTGGGTCCCTTCGTTTTACCATCTAAATGACAAAAAAGGTGTCGCAATGGTAGCTCATTAGCATGGAACATACAAATTAACTATTGTAAAGGTCTTCCTATTTCCTTTTCAATCAAAGAAATCACACCATTATTATGTCCCGTGTTTACAACGGTTCCATCACAGCCAATAGCAGTAAAGTTCAAAAGTTGTTTGTTGTGTTCTCTATCTTCAAGAAACTGCAGTATACTGTCTGCTATGTCTTTTCCGGTGCCAGATTTAGGTGTTACGTGGCCTAAAAATCTTGAGTTTGGTTCCTCTATTAGTGAAACGTGCTCTTCTGAAACAACATTTGTGTACAACTTAGTTCCTTTCTTTTCTCGAACAATTGTTTTGTCTTTTCTTCCATCAAAAAACAATCCTCTATTTTCGGTTATCGGACGATAATGACTGTCATTAATGAGATCTTTTCGATTTGTTGATCTTGCTCGTCTAATTTTCATCCTGTCTATTACATTGGTTTTGTCTTCTTCTGTGATTACACCCAAGTCCTGTAAAGCGGCACTAGCTATTGCTGCAGCAGCTCTATCTGATATTCCGATACGGTCAGCAATGGAAGCTACAGATGACAATTTAATACGCATTTGAGTGTTTTTCACTTCTTTCAGTTTTGAAGGCCCTGGTAGATGTGTGACTTCTTGTATATTTGATGGACCTGGTTGGTTTGCCTCTTCTGGTAAAGAACAATGCTGCCTTTCAGCTCTGTCATTGTTGCCAGTAACCGTTTCTAATGCACTGGTGCTTTTTGTTCGTTCTTGATTAAACTTAACTATTCTCTGTAGTTCTTTACTTTTTCTGACTTCTTTCTTCCTCAAAGCGCTTGTGGTAGCTTTATCAATATTACCTATAACCATTGCCCTGTTAGAACGTTGATCTTTCAGAAACTCTTGTTCCATAACTGGTACTTTTTTTTCTTTTATACAAGTACAAGTATTAAAGTTTGCACACTTACAGGCAGCAATATCAAATAAACGTTTCGCTTCTTCTCTAAATTTTGCAAGGTTGCAGTCAAACTTATCTGACCCTTTTCTGCTTTTAGACCTTAATAAATTCCTATATTTACAATAAGCTTTTATCATTTGTAAAATTCTTTTGCTAGAAACAACGGGAATAGAAGCTCTTGACCATATTTGTTCTATTTTGGGAACTAAAATGTCACATATTTCACTTACAGTAGGATCCTTCTCTGAAGCAGTTTTGAGGTTATGTCTAATATAACAGTAACACTTCATAATGTATTCGTAAGTAGGCAGTTCAACTTCACACAAATCACCAAATTTCCCAAAAATGGGACATTCCGACATTTGTCTTGTCTTCACTATTTTAGACTGAGCCATTTTTTTCCTCAAAAATAAAGTATTATGCAAACTAAAACTAACAAAATATACCTTAAACGGTGCGGAGACGTCCACTCAACTGAACTTCGCAAAGCCTGACACCTGCTCTGAGCTTTTCAGGTGTCACGTGTCAGTACACGCAGACAAATCTCCGCCTCCTTCCACCACCTTCTCCCTCACAACATCTGCTCCGGCGATGACTCATGCTTCCTGATGCCAATGCAATAGTAAAACTGTTTCTATTCATAATAAAACGCCTATTTGAAATATTTTGTTTTATAATCGAGACCCGCAAAAACCCTTTAAAGTATAGCAAAGATTTCAATTTTATGAAACTTTAATGTCTTTGCGGCACCTCAAGACGTACTCCAATCGTTTTCATATTTTTAATTTATCTTATCTACACCAAAAGGCAACTTTTCAGCGCTATTCCAAATTAAAAATCAGAAGTTGGTTTTATCGTTTTTTTTTCAATTTTATGAAACTTTAATGTCCTTGCGGCACCTCAAGACGTACTCCAATAGTTTTCATATTTTTAATTTATCTTATCTACACCAAAAGGCAACTTTTCAGTGCTATTCCAAATTAAAAATCAGAAATTGGTTTTTTCGTTCCACCCTATTGTACATACGCAAATCTATACCAGTTTTTTTTTTTTTTTTTTTTTTTTTTTGGCTGTTCAGTGTATTTCATTTAACGGCAATGATTAATAATATATGTATATATATATATATACATATATATTTACGTAACAAGAGTAATACCACGTGGATACCTCAAAAATATAAGCAAATAAAATCATGATGTCTGACTATACTTATGAGATTAATCGAAGGTTGTATCTACTACAATAGATTATACGACATATTTTTACTATAACCAGCAACAAGTAAAAGTGAAAGCAACCGATTTTGATGATTTTGATACTCACATTTCCTCCTTTCTTCAACTTTCTGGCTTGTGAAAAATGTTGCTACTGACATCGGTAGGTCAATTCTAATGACTAACTTGTCACGAATACCGTTGATCATGGAATGAATAATGATAAGACGAATGCTGTTAGAATAAATAATGACCTGTCACAAATATTTGTATTTTTTGAAATGTATGTTGTGTTATCTGTAAACTGGAATTTTGTGAAGGTTTGACAACTGGGTTTTTAGGTTTTATAAACTATTCGAAATTTATTTAATAGGATGCAAATTTATTATTTCATTTTTTTAATATATTTTTCCCAAATTCTTATGTACTTACTGTCATTCACTATGGTATGTTTGTGAATCTCAACATAATTTAATTGTTGTAATTTTTCCCCCCCGACAGAAAAAAGTACATTTATTTAAAATCATAGACATAGTATTTTATATAGATCTATCATCCCATTGTTATTATGCAAAAATTTTTGATGCCGAAAATTTTTTTTGGCATCAGCCATATAATGGTACTGAAAACATTGAAACTCGGCAATTGTAATGGACTCTTCCCAGTTTCGTCTGCTCAGTCATGTGATAGAGGAAAACGAATAATCGAATTCTGAGAATCGAATTCAATTAAATATTGTTCTTAAGAACAAAAATGTTAATATTTAATATAAATTAAATAAAAGTAATACAGTTCATGTGTAAACAGTAGAATAGTTGTATTTGTAAATTTAAGAATTTTTAAAAAACACTTTATGTGTTTATTTATTTTCAACTGTAAGAATCGATTTTTGTATGTTCCAGTGTAACTGTTACATTAACTGGTCTAGCAATAAATAATAGCTTGTTCTTGTGGAATGTTTATGGATTATAATTTGAAATTTTAAATGTTTTCTTCTAATTTAATTACATAAAGGTGTTACAACAAGTTAATTAACTTAGTTACTGGTCTAAATGGATTTACGCAGTACGATATTGCACTGTCACTGATTTAAGTACCAAAAGTCAGAGTATTTAACATGTTCTTCATGAACATCAATAACAGGTATAAACTAAATGATGATTGTAAATGTATACAGCCAACAAAAGATGATGAATAATGATATAAAATGGATTAAAAATGATGATGCATAAAAAAATAACACAGATTAAATACGATTGATCAAAAATAAGAATAGAAAATATGTTATTTCAGCAATCGCTATAGATAAACAAGACTTCGTCTGCTATTTGTTTTTCTTCTATCATGTGACCTCTGACGTCAGGTAGGAAGAGCCCATAGAATAGAATAGAATGTTGATGAATTTTCAAAATGTCGAAATATTGCGTCTTTTAATTCTTCTAATAAATTTATGAAAAGAAATGGATAAGTTATCATAAAAGTAAATTATATTTGGCTAAATTATGAAAAATCAAATTTTTATAATTAGTTGCTTTGTTATTATTATGAAATAAAAACTGGTTTGATTTTTAATGGAATACGTTTTTTAAAGTTTGATATTTTTTAAGATTTTATATAAGTAAGTAATATAGAATATTCAAAATGCTTTTAAATATAGTTAGCAGCGGCGTAGGTAAAGAACGTTAGTTTTAGTATTTAAAAAGAGTTTAACTTTAAATATTAACTAAATTAATGAATACATAAAAGAAAGAAAGAAAAAGAAATAATTATAAGATAAAAAAACATTTTATATACCATGTTTTAAATTTTCTGATGAATCATAGAGCACAACTTTTTATAATTTTTTAACGTTCACGTTTAATTAAATGTATATTTTTATGTCGAAAGAAAATGAACTCGTAAATTTTTTTGGCAACAATTAAATTATAGCTAATATTTTAATGACTATTTTAACGCTATTAGAATGTTATTATTTTGATATTTTAATTAATTATAAGAAAACTAATCAGAAATTCGAAAATCGGACTTCGAAGTACTGTGTTGTCACCGGGTTCTGAGCTACAGTGAAAGTTTCAAATGTCTAGCTAGTAGGGGAGTTAATTAAAATCCGATTGCAAGATTTGTACCGGACAAACAAACAAAGATACAAACAAACATACAAAGAAACAAACAAGGATAGAAGTTAATAAAAACATGGTAAAATAAATTTGAAATTGTATCTGCAGTATTTTATTCACCGTTAGTATTTTATTCACTTTTAGTTAAATTAGTCATAAATTTTATTTTCTAAATTATCTGTGTGTGTATTCACTCGGAGAAAGACGACCATATTGTGGACTTTTCGCCGAGTAAAAAGGAACTCCCCCCACTCCCCCCCCCCATGATCATTCTATGTCTTATTACTATATCTATGTTTAAAATGAGGAAAATAAATTTGAAAAATTGAAAAATAAATTAGATATATCAGTCGTATCGTTAGAAATAAGGTACCCAATGAAAGGGAAAATTTTTGTGAATCCTATGGATTAAACAGCTTATCGATCGGACAATTAGATTTTTTCAAAATTAACTAAAGTATGAATTTTAGGTGGAAACAGCAGAATATTGTATGGAAACCGTTAGGAGAAAAAAAAATCTGTTAACATTAAGTCACATGTTTTCGAAGTGGGATTAAAAATTGCAGTTTTCAAATTTGTTTTAATTTTCTCCCACGAACACAAAAATATAATACAGCCTGTACCCCACAAGACCAACTTGCATTTCAAATTTCATCAATTTTTTTGATTAATAAACAAAAAAGTTACTTTTTTTTTTTTTCCAAATTAAATTTTATTCTAACTTCGAAAAGATTTATGTGATACGATACATTAAGAATTTGGGTTTTAAAAGTTTTTTTTAAATACATTATTAATATTTTGAAAATTCTGGACTACAGTGTACATAGAGAAGATATTTAAAAGATATATAGATTTCGATAGTTCTTCAATAGGGTGGATAAAATCGAATAGCTTCAACTTATTTAATGAAAAATTTAAGTTCTGCACTAGTATAAGACTGTTTATTTTAGAAACTTTCTTTATAATAAATATTATTTACTTTCGCATGTATTAGTATACGGAAAAGTAGGCACAGGTACAGCTGGACAGCAGTAACGCATCCCCTTTCATTCTGCACTGGTGCCAAATTTCTTCTTTCCTTTAATGAAGATACATTCTTAATTAATTCGACAAGAAATTTGTTGTACGTTTTGTTGTTTATTGAGTTAACTTACAAAAGTTTTAATATTCCGTATATTAATCTTTAAAAATCACATCGTTCTGAGATTGTCGTATTTGAAAACATTTATTTTACGGGGTCGTTTACTTCAAGATTTGCCAAATTATTTATCTGACTGAAAAAGAAAGAAAATGCAGTTAAATAATTTCAAAGGAAAAGCTTAAATAAAAGATAATATATATATATATATATATATATATATATATATATATATAACCCAGGGTTTAACCTGGCAAATAGTTTCTATAACATTTTAGCTAAAATACCGATGCAGTATTTTAGCTTTTTCGAAAATTAATTTGATTCTATGTACACTATTGATTTCTTTTTCTTAACTTGATTATCTGCAGTTTCCTTTTCTATTTTTTTTGGCTTCTCTGATGGTTTTAACCAAGTATTCATATTTTAAGAATCATGAATAAATGAAATTTTATTTCGAGTTAATCAATAGAAAAAGAGGCAACCCTGTCAGTTGTGCAAAATAAAAAATCTGAAGTGACTATACTCGACTTTCTGAATATTAAGTAATTAACAGTTCACTAAGAAAAAATTCTGTAACTTACATCTAGAATCTAAATTGTGGATCTAGAAAAAATAGTTCCATGTCATCCTTATAAATTCTAGTCCCCTTTGAAAGCGAGTTCTAGAAACCCCTATTAGAATTCTAGAGCATTTACCTATATTCTCGAGGGCAAAGTTATTTAAAATCTCTGCAAATAAATGCGAATACAAGAGGCGGGTTTCAGCAACTATATATCTTGGTTTATCACCCAATTTTAGAAAATCAAGCGAGAATTGCTCGCAATACAAAAGATTCAGAATATTGTTTCATCATCTAGAAATGTGTAGACTAGAAATTCTCGATCATTTCGTCTATTCAGTTTATTGGCGTGCCTCATGCTCATAGCTCGGAAATCTACATTGACCATATATTCATTCTAGATGAAAGCGGTAGATTTTTTTCCTCAGTGTTGTATAAATGAATTAAAAAGTAAGATGTTAAATAAACAAAAGTGAAAATTACAAAAGAATATTTGAGCATTTTTTTCAATTCTTTAATTTTACGATATTGCCCTTCAAATAACTTGAGCCTATAGATCATAATGATAAAAAAATTTTCTTTGTGTCCCTGTAAAAAAAAAAAAAAAAAAAAAAAAACTCTTAAGTCCTAGATTTACCAAAATCAATAGGGTTCCTGCTGTGGCCTATAACATCATGTAAAACACAATGTTTAGTAATTTGAACTGTCGATTATAAATAAAATAGGAAATACATGCGCAAAAATCGAGCGCTAGACGGGCGCAGACTAACTAGTTTATCTATATTAATATAGGGCAAAAGAAAGTTGTGTGAGTGTCACATAACATATTTCATATTTTCAGTCTTTTTAAAGGGCGAAAATGATGTTTTATTAAATGTTTAAGTCACATATTGTATCATTCAAATACTTAAGTATTCTTTGGAATCATGAATAAAGGTATACCAACTTCCTTTGTCTATATGCAATTTTCAAATATTTTCCGTTATTGACATCATAAACACTTTCTAATATTTCATGAAAATTTTGTAAGCTTTAAAACAATTCTCATGGGTCTCGCTTTATACAGCCACCATTTTAAATATGACAGAAATGTATAACAGAATTTTTCTAAATATATTTATATATTTATTCCAAAAATAGTTTGTTGTGTGAGATAATAGTTCTTTATTCTTAACTTTTATTCTTATTATAGAGATAATATTTTTAGAAGGCGTTTAAAGTTTTTCAAAAGTATAAAAATAACTTTTTGTTTGAAAGCGATGCTATTCACGTTATTAGAGATACGCCCGACATTGCTGAATATATTAACCTTACTACCAGATTAGTACAAAGAGTAGTTTATGGGTCAATCCTTTTCTTAAGATAGAAAAGTTATATAAGTATTATAAACAATCACGATTTTTATCTGATTTGGAAATAGTGGATTCTAGGAAAATTTACTATAGAGAAAGAAATTTAAATGTAAATTAAAATATTTAATTGAATAAATAATCATAAAAATTATTAAAAATAATTATAAAACTATTTGACAGTTTTTTTTATTTAAAAGTTTTGTTAAGAAGAAAGCAATTTTTAAAAAGTCTAAAGAAAATTTTAAAAATATCACTTCCTAAATTACTATATTACGCTGGCTAAAAGAAACAAAAAACCACTTTCTTGATACATTTTATCTAAGCATTTAAAGTATTGTTAATGATTTTAAATTTTTCCAATTTCAACAGAGTTGTCTAACGGTCCTTGAACTTCCATGCCAGTAAATATATATAAAAAATTTTGTTATAAAATAAACTTGTACATTTAAGAAGAAATTTATTTTTAGTGAATAGTGATGAAAGAGTCCAGGAAAAAAGGGGGAAGAGAAATCCTGTTCACTAAATACATTCCTCACCTATCGATCAAACATTTCACCAGTCTATCTGTAAGTCGATTTCGCAATAAATTCGTCTTACAATCATCAATTAATTATTTTTATATAAATAAATTCGTATGCACATATTATGCACGTACATGGATCTTATATATTTATTTGAAATTGATAATAAACGTACGTCATCTACCTTACAAAGATATCTGACAGAATAACTTAAAGGTATTTTACATCCTATGCTAAATTACAGATAAAGAAAATGAATAACAGATACAGAAAGCAGAGTAGACTTGTCAAACGCAGAAATCAATTCGAATTATCATCATGTATCATACATACATCACTACTCAATCTAGTCGTCAGAAATGTAACATTTTCTTAGCCACTGAAAGCTTTTTTTTTTTTTTTTTTTTTTTTTTTTAAGTGCACATTACAATAATGATTTCATTATCTATAATCCTAAAAAAAAAATGAGCTACAAGCTTAGAAGAGTTAACAAAGTGTAAAGCTAACTTTACAAAAAATCAAACCATTAATTTTATTAATATTTTTCCATAAAGTCTGTAATTTTTCAACTAGAATAACGTCAGCTTGCAAATTATAAAATATGAATTCATGACTAGAACTGAATATAATTAATTTTTTTCTTTAGAATTTCTTCCGATTTTCAACCGTATTCGGCGATTTTTAGACTGTGAACTCATATTTACCATTTTTATCCAATTTTTAACCTTTGTTAAAACTGACTAAAAATTCCCGATTTGAAAGAAAAAAAAAAAAAGAAAAAAAAAAAAAAGATATCAAAATGAGTTTGAAGTTGAAATTTTAAATTACCGATGCAAAGTGGCCTGAAAAATCACATTTTAATTAATAATTAAAATAATAAAACCCCTATAAAATAGACTTTCATCAAGTATAGCCAAGAGCCACATCAATTAAATGAGTGTTATAATAATAATAATAATAATAATAATAATAATAATAATAAACCGCATTAAAGTGGGTTTATTCATTCTTTTGGGAGCTGTAGTGCCACACACTCACATACAAAGGCTTTAAATTTATAACAAACTTCTTTCTGGGCCGCAGGTAAAAAGAGAAAAAACGGATGAAGACCACTGCTCTATATCATATTACTAATTTAATATTAGGTACGAATGTAAAACACAAATTAAATTTTCATATTTACCAAAATCTGTCTTCGCAAGAAAACAATCAATTTTATAGCACAAAAGATTATTATTATTATTTTACTTAAGTAGTATATTATAAATTTTTTACAAATATATATTTTATTTGGGACAATGCTAATTATCTAGATATAATTTACGAGAGTGAAATAGACAGAAGAGTTCAATACTGTTGTAAATGCATTATAGTTTAAAAAGATTCAGGGTCAAGAACATTTCAATGTTATAATTTTCATTTGCAAAAACGTTTTGATCATAGTAAAAATGAATTGCTTAGCTTTTAATTTGTAATTAAATCACTTAAATTTAAAGAGAATTTGATACAAACCTTTTAAAAAGTTAAGAAAGAGTTACAATTTTAATATCATATTATACCAATTATTAGATCATAAAATTTTTCAAAAATTTATATTTGTAAATAAAAACAAAAGGTTAAATTTCTTTTCTTTTGTTATTTAATAATAATAATGATGATGATGATGATGATGATGATGATAACGAAAATTTAATTTTTATATATTGTCAAATATAACGTTTAAATATACATCAAATGTTTTTATCATATGATAAAAAGAAAAAAAAAACGAAGGGAAATTTTGATAACAATTGGAAATGAAATTTATATGGTTGTTGATACACTAATTCGGTTCCCTTTGAGTAATTTATATAAAGATGCATTCAATTTATTTATACAAGAGCTTTTGAACAGAATTTCTGAAATTCTAGTAATAATTAAAATTTATATTTTTGTCTTCGTTGGCATACTGATTTTATTTTCATGGAAAATATTATATTTTCAAATATTCTCTATATAAATATGCATAGGATCCCTTACTACAACATCCGTACATTTTTTTACTTACTTACTCAAGATCATTTACTTACTTCAATTTACCATTAGTGTACTTATTTCAATTTACAATACCTACCTCATTTGTCATTTTACTTACTTCCTCAACATCAGTATCACTATTAAACTTGAGCAGCAAAAAAATATTTCGGAATAGGATTTCTCTGACACATCTTTGATAAGGAAATAAGCTAAATTTTCATTATGATATGTTATTATTATTCCTTTTTAAGCGAATATTTTTCATTTTTTTCATGAAATAGTATAAGTCTATGACATTATCACATCAAAATTCTACTTATAGTCAAGAATATTTTTTTCCTTGTCAAATTACTTACGAATATAGATCAGAGATTTAAAAGTTGCATACTTATTCCTTTACTAGATTAACTTGTTTTTTAAAAACGATAATTGTAATTTCTAAAAACATTCGTTCTTGAGGGAAAGCTTGTATGACCTGTAATATATCATAATGCTCTGGATATCCTATCTCAAAAGATAAAAATAAATTTGAAAACGAAATTAAACCATTTATCTTTCTGGTTTGTTATAATCATGTAATGAAGTTGACACATGCTAGAACAGAATGTGGTTTTTATTATGATATGCAAAAATTGAGGCCAAATCGTAAATGTTCTATTTAAAATGCAAATTCATGGCAAGTGAAATTTAGTCATTAAAACAATTAAGACAATGCATTGAAGAACTTCTGTGCATAAATGCATGTAATTTAATTAATGAAATAGCATTAAAAATCTGGAGCAACTTTACTCGGCTTTCCGAACATTTAGTAATCAGTTGTTTAAATAAAATTAAATGAGAAAGTTCGCTTAATAGATAAAAAACAAAATCATAATAGAACGTTTGAGTATTTCACTCCAAGTTGCATGTTGTTTAATAATCGCAATGTATCTAAATCGTTTTGTGTGTCCCTGTAAATAAACTATAAATGATAAATTCGTAATATCAAGCATATTTTAAAATATGTTTTAAACAATTTAACATTATTAAAGCGAACTTTAAATAGTTTTAACACCTAGAACGTAGTGCTGAAATATTGTACATTTTATCCCTGTAAAGTATATACAGTAAGCTATAATCTACTTTACAAGGGTGTATACAATAAAGTATACACCCCATAAAAATCATACGGTTCTTGCGATCATAACCTATAATATGCCTCTCAATTTATATTTTAACAGAAAATAGAGTTTAGATGCTAGCGCACACGAAACAATGCAAATATACAGGCTGCTATAATAAAAAATCCTTCTTTGTGTTCCTGTAAAATAACCATAAGTCCTACACTCATCAAAATTCATGCAAATTGCGCGACGGTGACCTATAATATGTCTACCAATTTTTAGCTCAATCGAATAAGGCATTGAGATGCTATAGAGTTTAAATAATTTGGGTCTTTATGTCGTAATGATATAGAATTTTTTTTTGTGTCCCTGTAAGGAAACGATATATGCCGTACTCTCATAAAAATGTATGCAAATCATGTGAAGTTACTTATTCCATACCAATCAATTTTTAGTTCAACCGAATAAAGCGTTTAGACATTACCGGACTTTAAATAATTTGAGTCCATAAAGTAAAGAATATTTTTTTATGACTCTGTAAAAAACTGTTAGTTTCACATTCAACAATTTCTATATAGTTCATGTAACGGTGACCTATAACATACCTATGATGTTGTTATGTTCACTTATACACACACACGCACACATTACAGTAAAAATCTAAAAAAGGAATTCAGGAGATCTCAGAAATTTAGATACTTAATGAGATTTATAAATTTATAAAATATCTCAAATTTATACTTTTTTTTCTAAGTAATTTTCTAGATTTTCCTTTTCTTTTAATAAACTTAAGGAATTTCTTTTAATCATTTTTCTGATACACAGAATTTGAATGATTTCCAGCAAATAAACCATTTTCATATTAGTGATGAGAGAAAAAACATGTCAGAAGTTAAATTTTTGTAGCAAGGTACTAGTAAAGGTATTTTGTAATAATAATAAGAAAAGTCGTCATACTTAATATTAAAAAAATACTGTAATACTATAAAAAGCTTGGATTACTATTTTTTTTTTATTTTTCCTTTACTTCATATTTTTTTCTGAACTCTTTACTGTCTTTTTTTCCCCCTTTCTGATTTTAGTTCTCGCTTAGTTTTTTTTTTAAAACTAATTTTACACGAATCTTTTGTTTCTTTTTTTAAACGTTTTACTTTAATTAATTAATTAATAATTTAATTATTATTACAGGATCATTTTTTAGTTTTCCCGTTTTTCTTTTGCCTTTTCTTTTCTTTTCTATTTTTTTATTAAAACCAAAAGAAAATGACAAGTGTAGGCATGATAAAATTAACATTATAAGTTTCTACAAGTTGTAATTAAAGAAAGAAAAAAAAAATAAAGCATCTTATATTAACTCTTTAAAGAAAATGAAGCTACCCATCAATATATTTTTAGGAAACAAAATAATTTTATAAATTTATATGAGAAAATGATGCTATCATTTCAACATTTACCTAATCAATTTATTCAGTTTCTCTTTCCAGTTTAAATAACTGTTTAAAATGTCTGAAAATAGTTTTACAATCGGGTTAGAACATGTGTTTGTACATGAGCACTGTTACCTGCGTGTAAAGTAGTGTTCTGTATCTGAAACATCTTGAATCATAATGAGTGAGAGATTGATTCGAAATATGAGTTGCAAACATTTTAACCAAATAAAAATTAAGTACGGGGAAAAAAATAATAAAAAAATCAAATAAATAATTACAAGATAAAAAGAACTTTTTATATACCATGTTTTTAAATTTTCTGTTGAATCATATAAACGCTACCGAAGGCACGGGAACCCGGAGCAATTGGATAAAAGTATTAAAAAAATTCACTGCTATCGTGTTTTGAGCTATTATAAAAGTTTCAAATGGTAGGGGAGCATAGGCGGGAAGTTAGTTAAAAATTGATTGTAAGCTGTGTACTGGTAACGCTGCCGAAGGCAGCAGGGTACCTAAGAAATTGCTTAAAAATATTTTAAAAATGCATTTTCGCCATATTTTGAACTATTCTGAAAGTTTAAAATGTCTAGCTAGTCGGGAAGTTAGTTAAATAAATTTTCTGTTGAATTATATAAACGCTGCCGAATACAGTAGGGACCTGAAACAGTTGACTAAAAGTATTTAAAAAAACGTATTGTCACCGTGTTCTGAGCTGTCCTGAAAGTTTCAAATATCTAGCTACTTGGGAAGTTAGTTAAAAATCGAGTGCAAGATTTGTACTGGACAAACAAACAAACAAACAAGAATCGGAGTTAATAAAAACATGGTAATAAAATAGCCTTTCATCTGATCTGTTCATTTTAACGGCCCTCTTCACTCACCGTCGCCGGAAGCCCGAGCCAATGTTTTTCTATGGGAATTTTTTCTTTACAAATAACTTATTAACTATTACATATTTTTAAATTCTGTTTTCACATTTTGAAAATTCCCAGCTGTTAAATTGACGCACCTTTTTTTAAAAAAATATTTTTTAAATTTTTTATATTTTATTTTGAAGCTGCAAAATACGAATTTTCAAAATGTGAATTTTTTTCATTTTGCAATTTCGAAATAAAATATAAAAAAATAAAAAAACAATTTTTTGAAAAAGGTCCGTCAATTTAACAGCTGGGAATTTTCTGAATGTGAAAACAGAATTAAAAAATATGTATTAGTTAATAAGTTATTTGTAAGGAAAAATTTCCCATAGAAAAACATTAGCTTCGGCTTCCGGCGGCGGTGAGTGAAGAGGGCCCTTAAGCGACAAAAGTCAGCTAAGAAAAGTATACCATCAAGAAATATGTACTACATTTTTTAATTAAAAGTGTAGTAATTGTTACATGTGAGGTGGTAACGATTGAATAATACGTTTAACGTTCCAGTAGTGCTGAATTTATTGCAAGAAAAAAGTGAAAATCTATTGGGACAAGATTGAGTTGGAAGCTAAGTGATGTAATCTCCGGGATACTTTTTTTTGTCCCTTCCTGTGTGTCGGGGATTGCATTATCGCCCAAGAACAAAACTCCTCGATTCAAGAGCCCTGTCTTTCGTGTGAACGGTGGATTTCAGTTTGATGAAAGTATAGCAATAGGTGTGCAACCGCAGTGATGGTCCCTAAATTGAAGTAATCAATCAAAACGACAACTTTTCTAGTCCCAGAAAACTGTAAGCATAACCTCTTCTGCGACACTTTGACTTTTTTTTTTTTTGTTTGTTTGTTAGCGGTGAATTGGATTTTTCTATGTCATTGACGACGTCTGGGGCTACTTCTGAAGAAATGAAGAGACATAATGCCCGTGAAGAACCGCCATTGACCCGTGAGAGTTGGCCCATGAAGAACCAACTCCATTGAACTGCTAGACATCTATATTTATCACAATGCTTTTTTGAAATACATTTCATGGTACGAAAATTGCATCAATATCGGTGAAAACTATGCGAAAAAATAGTCAAAAATTTATGTTTTGTTATGCCATTGCATATTTCTGTTTGCAACAAAGCTTCTTCTGGAAAAAGTGTAACAAAACTTATTTAAGTAACGTTCATCATACAAGTAAAATATTCTCATTAAGTACGAAGATTTTTATTTTAAATATATTTTAATACTTCTATATTTCAATTTTTTAAAAGGTCACAGATAAATGCAGGGAAATTTTGACCCCAAAGGTATTATTTAACTATTGTTTTTATTAGCAAGTGAAAAAAGTACCATGCCTTGAAAATATTGACGATTAAATGCATCGTTTAGTTGATGATAAATTGTTCGTATGAGTTGAAAACATAATGCCAGTTTCATTCAAATAAACTCAAAAATCGTGACTATTTTAAATCGTTTTATTTAGCATTATTTTGAATTACAAAAACTGCAATTTGCATAATTATCCTTTTACGATATCCTCCTTCTAGCCTCGATCGTTTTTTAAAGCAAAGTTTCTATAACGTATACAAATTCATGTTCTGAATAGGTTAGATGCCTATATTCATGCTGTTTTATAGGATTTTAGATGTTTTTTTCTTGTTGTTTTCGATTTTCATGGTCTTTATGTTATCATTTACATTCCTTTAAACTAATTTCATTGCTTGAAGTTTAATTGAAAGTTTCCAGACGATTGTGAATACTGAATAATGATCGAGTAAATTAAATTCCGGAGTCACAGATGTTTTTAATAATTTAATTCAATATTTTTTTGTATTATAAAAGCTGGCTGTAATTATTACAATTTTCCTTTCAAAATATTCTCAATGATAAAAAAAAAAAAAAAAACCTGACGATATTTTCGTGCATTTATTTACTTTATTTATCTGTCAAACTTCTTTTTATTTTATTTTTTTTAATTTAATGATGTTTTTACTTTTTTTCTGGGATGTAATTCAAAAAACTTCTAGAATGAATTATTTTAGTAAATGACTGCTGTCTTTATTACAATGAGATTAATATTATATTAATGCTGTGTACTAATATATATATATATATATATATATATATATACACAATAAATAAAACATAAAAGCTTTAAAATATGAAATTAATAACGACTTATCAATTTAATTTTAGCAAATTTTACAAAAGCATAGTTGCCAACATTTTAATTTATTCAGGAGTGTTTTTCGCCCCGCTTTTATTTCGCACCACTCTATTTTTGGAATATTTTTCTTCAATATATAAATATGATAAAATAAGAAAAGTTTATTCGTAAAAAATAAGTATTTAATAAAGGCGGGCTAAAAATAATCCGAAATAAATTAAAATGTTTGCAACCCTGCAAAAATATCATATATATAGATTTTTCCTATATTATAACACACTTCTTACCTGATTTGTAATAGAAAATCTGTTTTTTTCACTTGCTACTATGCCATTATGTCGATCAAAATTTATCTGTCCTAAATTATTATTTTTTGATTTCTGAATACGTATAATTCAATTCTTTTAAGTAATGATGTAAAAAGGAGCTTATGTGAGTAATATAAATAATTCTGAAATATATATATATAAATGATAGATAACTTAATAAAATTTAACCTTAAAATTTTAGCACTTAATATATATACATGCCAATACCAACACAACAAATATATATATATATATATATATATAAATTCTATAGTGTATTTCTTTGTAATATATATATAATTTAAACGAATGAAAAAATGACCGATACATAATTTAATGACGTCAAGCTTACATACACATTTAAATAACTTTAGCTCATATTATTATTGAAGCATATTCTTTTACATTAATGGTTCAGGTTTCAAGTGATACCAATAGTCGCATTTTTTTTTTTCATCAAGCAGTGACGACAAATAAATATCTTATCTCCTAAACTTTCCTATTTTCTTTTAACCCCCCCCCCCACCACAATATATATATATATATATATATATATATATATATATATATATATATAGTTCCTTTTGTTTCCAAATGCTTAGCTAAAACGAGAAAGGAACTTTTAAATGTTATACAGTTAATTAAGATTTAATACTATTTTCATATATATTATTTAAAAATAATAATAAATGTAATAAATAGATAAATAGATATGGATATTTCAATTTTTAGAAGAATGAACAGATTGATTGAATTTAAAAACAATTAAAATTTTCTCCAACGAATTGATACCAAATTAAAAGTAATTATAAAAGTTCTCAGTCATTTTAAATCTCACATATTCATTCTATTCTAAGAATTAATTAATTGATGGCTAATAAATTATGATAACAGTAAATGAGAACAAATTATCTTGAATCATGCGATTTTTTTTTTTCTGCCACTCCTTCTATTTCATTCATTTATGAAAGTGTAATTCGTCTAGCAGTCGACTGACCACTTTTCCAGGCTCAAGAAACTTAGTAATCAGAGCCAGAGAAGCGTGAAATGTAATGTAATTAGTAACGCCTTTGGATGAAGAGAAATTTGAAACCAGACATGAAGAAAGCATTTTAACATTTTGTTACGAATAAATATTTATTAATTAAATAGATGAATTGTTGAAGAAAATTTTTAAAAAGATTAGAAAACTTAATAAATTGTGGAAAAAAATAACGAAAGTATTTATAGTTGAAGTATAAATATTGTCTAATTTTAATTGAAAAGTACTATTATAATACTTCTTAAATATTAGATATGCAAAATTTAACTGTGGGAGATTTTTTCTTTTTCCTCTAGTGAAAGGTTAGAAAATAATACGTATATATATTTTTAAATGAAATGTTCATTGCAATAACATTTGAAACAATAAAAAGAAAAAGAAATTATGACAGAAAATTTGCGATTGAAATTGATAATAAAATTGTACAATATTATTTATATAAGTAATTTATTTATATAATTAGAGATATTCTGAGTTATTTATATAATTGTTCATAATGTTCGTTTCTAATTTTCTTTCCCTTTGTTAATTATATTATTATAAATATAAGAAGAAAATACAAACAAATATACTAATTATTTATACCTAGCAAGAAACAGCTGCAGTGCGTATATACACGTTGCATAGGTCATTTGTCTAAAAGTCCTTACTATGCAGTCGAACCTCGTTAATGTGAACACTGTTAAAGTGAATTACTTTTAACATGAGCTGTGTCCACAGTCCTCGTTAAAAGGAAGATTGGTTTTTGAGTTACATATAGCATGAACTACTGATAACATGAACACATTTTTTATTCCCTTTGAGATTCACGTTAATGAGGTTCGACTGTATAAATATTCCTTTGGGTCTCATTTTACTCATCATATATTTAAACACAAGTACAGAGTTTTCACAAAAGAAAATTTTAATACCTTTGATATTTATTTAAAAATATTACTGGTACAATATATAAAATTTCTGGTATCCAAATTTCCTTTTCTGAGAACCCTGCACAAATAGCATATTTTACACAGGTTATAATTTAAATCTTGTCTGACAAGTGGTTGTCTCATTTATAAAACAGTCTCCGCAGAAATTTGAAAAATAAGTAAATAAATAAAAATAAGCAACGTAATAAAATATTATTTTTATGAATTCATATCACTCAGTGAACTGCTCTTGAACCTGGAGCCAAAGGTAGGAATGCGTTGCGCAATTTGGCATTTTGAAAAGATTTTTGTACCTTGACCTGATTTTACGTTGTAAAGATCGCCCAACCTATCTCTGAATCGAGGCAAGGAAAAGGTGAACAAGCTGATTAAGTTTTAGTTCAAATAAGATCTACCGAAAAGTAAAGACACTATTAAAACAGTTTAAAAATCACATCGTTATGCTTAAAATCGTTCCTACGCTATGTTTTTCTGAAAAATTTTAACTATTTAAAATTGAAGATTGTATGTAACGAATGAATTTTAATATACAATCGGTAACAAAAGTATCCGAACACTAGTGAAAATTCCTATGTAAAAAAAGTAGAGTTAATACTGTTTTGTTAAATATATCCTTGTCGAATCGTGTTCTTAGTCAGTCTAAGAACATGATTCGACGAGGATTTATTTAACAAAACAGTATTAACTACTTTTTTTACATAGGAATTTTTGCTAGTGTTCGGATACTTTTGTTACCGACTGTACACATTTAAATTTTTTATTTCAATACTTTTCTCCAAACAATCTGAGAATTATAATTAAAATTAAAAAAAAAATATGAAGTATTAAAAATAATAATAAAAATGAATATAAAAATATTATTGTTATATTTACATTTAATTGTCAACTTTAGATTTTATAAATTAACATTCTGCCGTAGTTCTACATTGCATCCCTGTCATTTTAGACTAAGCTCATAATCAATGGAGAGAAAATAAATGTCTGTGTTCAGCATTTATTGCAATTACAAAGTTTTTTTCCCCTTAAAACAACAACAACAACAACCTATATAATATATTGTGTTGCAAAAATCATTTAGTTATGTTGCAGAAGTCCTATTAAGATGAATTGTGATCAAAGTCGATCAAAGTGGGCAGCAGCGCAAATGTCTACCTTTCAGATCCTTATGTATATATATATTTTTTCTATTTAATTTGTATGTAATTTTATTCGATACTAAATAAAAGTATTTTCAAATTCTAAAATAGATGTTGAATTACACTGCTCGGCATAAAAATTGCCTCTGACACCATTTCAGCATATGCTTATGTAAAATGACATCCTGAATCCGAATAGGACGCTCATTTTGCCCTATCACCCACGTTTTTTAGGAATGACCCCCTATTTTTATCATTTTTCGGTGATTTTATGGCCATAAATTTGATTTTCAGGAGGGTGAGGATTACTTTAACCGTTAAATATCTTCTGAGGGGCTACAAATTGGAAAATTATAAAAAATGGACATTTGCGACAAGGGAAAAATTTTGGAGGAGATTTGCCACTGAAGTTATGCATTTCATATCTTATATTTTACCATGTTTTTATTAACTTCGATTCTTGTTTGTTTGTCCAGTACAAATCTTGCAATCGATTTTTAACTAACTTTCCGACTAGCTAGACATTTGAAACTTTCAGGACAGCCCCGAACACGGTGACAATACATTTTTTAAATACTTTTAGTCAACCGTTTCAGGTCTCTACTGCCTTCGGCAGCGTTTATGTGATTCGACAGAAAATTTATTTAACTAACTTTCCGACTAGCTAGACATTTGAAACTTTCAGATTAGTTCAGAACACGATGAAAATGCATTTTTTAAATACTTTTAGCGTTTAGGGTTCTACACGGTTTTAAATACGTTTAGGGTTCCTGATGCCTTCGGCAGCGTTACCAGTACAAAGCTTGAAATCGCTTTTTCACTAACTTCCCGACTAGCTAGACATTTGAAAATTTCAGGATAGCTCAGAACACGGTGACAATACATTTTTTAAAATACTTTTAGTCAACTGTTTTAGGTCCCTACTGCATTCTACAGCGTTTATATGATTCAACAGAAAATTTATTTAACTAACTTTCCCACTAGCTAGACATTTAAAACTTACAGAATAGTTCAGGACACGATGAAAATGCATTTTTAAAATATTTTTAACAAACTGCTTCGGGACCCTGCTTCCTTAGTCATCGTTATCAGTACAAAGCTTGAAATCGCTTTTTCACAAACATCCCGACTAGCTAGACATTTGAAACTTTCAGGATTGCTCAGAACACGGTGACAATAAATTTTTTAAATACTTTTAGTCAACTGTTTCAGGTCCCTACTGCCTTCGACAGCGTTTATATGATTAACAAAAAATTTATTTAACTAACTTTCCGTCTAGCTAGACATTTAAAACTTTCAGAATAGTTCAGAACACGGTGAAAATGCATTTTTTAAATATTTTTAACCAATTGTTTCGGGTTCCTGCTGCCTTTGGCAGCGTTATCAGTACAAAGCTTGCAATCGATTTGTCACTAATTTCCCGACTAACTAGACATTTGAAACTTTCAGGATAGCTCAGAACACGGTAACAATACGTTTTTTCAATACCTTTAGTAAACTGTTTCCGGTTTCTACTGCCTTCGGCAGCGTTTATATGATTCAACAGAAAATTTATTTAACTAACTTCCCGACTAGCTAGACATTTGAAACTTTCAGAATAGTTCAGAACACGGTGGAAGTGCATTTTTAAAATATTTTTAACCAATTGCTTCGGGACCCTGCTGCCTTAGGCAGCGTTACCAATACAAAGCTTGTAATCGATTTTTAAGTAACTTCCCGACTAGCTAGACTAGACATTTGAAACTTTCAGGATAGCTTAGAACACGTTAACAATACATTTTTTAAATACTTTTTGTTTCAGGTCCCTACTGCCTTCGGCAGCGTTTATAGGATACAACAGAAAATTTATTTAACAAACTTCTGGACTAGCTAGACATTTGAAACTTTTAGAATAGTTCAGAACACGGTGAAAATGCATTTTTTAAATATTTTTAACCAACTGCTTCGGGATCCAGCTGCCTTTGGCAGCGTTACCAGTACAAAGCTTGTAATCTATTTTTAACTAACTTCCCGACTAGCTAGCCATTTGAAACTTTTATAATAGCTGAAAACACGATAGCAATGAACTTTTTTTAAAAATTCTTTTAGCCAATTGTTCCGGGTTCCCGCTGATTTCGGTAGCGTTTATATGATTCAACAGAAAATTTAAAAACAAGGTGCATAAAAAGTTCTTTTATCTTGTAATTATTTTTAATCTGTTATTAATGTTATTTTTTAAACTTTATATTTTTTTGTTTTTAGGTGTTAAATTAATTATTTTTCATTCTTCAAATCAAATTCATAGTCATTAAATTATCGAACAGGGAAAGAAATTAAGGGAGGGGGTGGTGTTTCTAGAAAACGGTGGGTGACTGGGCAAAATGAGTGGTCATTTTACAGGAGGTCATTTTACATAAAAATAAGCAAAATGGTATCAGACCTTGATTTTTTTTTTTTTTTTTTTTTGCGGAGCAGTTTTATCCATATACAATAGTATCCACAAGATGGAACAAGAAATGGGCCAATTTCAACAACGAGGCACATCTTAACAACTAAGAGGTTTAATTAAATCGAACATGTTCTAACGATGAATTATCTTTAGAATGATTTTAATGTTATTAAACATAATATTTTTAGAATAAATTTTTTTCACTTCCATGAAAGATAAATGGATTAGTTGTTACGTTACTTATCACGTTATCGGTATATCTGTTCTTTATTTTTTATACAAAATTTAAAGGAGTATCAATAAAGAGACCAATACAATTTATTTAGAATTCGTATTTGATTTAGATGTATAAGTATTTGATATACATTAATACAGATTTATTCATGTATGTTGTAGTAGATACATTCACAACAATTTTTTGTTTGAGCATAATATTTAACATTAAACAACGAGCTGAGTCAACTTGTATGTCTTCATTCATACTTTGTTTTTAATTTTCAATTAAACAGAAGTAAAATTTTCATAAATTCTTTTAAAGAAATATGTTTTGATACAAATAAATAAAAACTTATTTTTGATATTGTACAGCAATATGTTTGTTATAATTACGTAATTTTCGAAAAATTCTAAATTCAGGGCTTATATGTTCTTTTACCCTACATTCTATGAGACAAGAGTTATTCGCATTAAAAAGAATTGGGAGGGTTCTTTTGAAACCTGTATTTAGAAAAATTAAAAAACTTAAGAAAAATCTTAAATATGCAGTTAATTCTACACAGCTGCTTGCTATTTACTAGGCAAATTTGTTTATTTTCTTATTTCTTCTTAGAACGTATAATTATCCTGATGAGAATTCTATACACACAATTATGCGTTTTTGATGTTGTTGAGACGATGCATCATGGACGCTGTAATTCTTTTTAGAATTTTTAGAATTAAATTCGTTTAAATGTATATTAAATACTTTATTGACTTTGCATTGAATTTATAACTGAATGCTTTATTGATTTTGCATTTCTTCCCCTTAGTAAATCCTTTTATTAAAAATTTAGAAGGAAATAATAATAATAATAATAATAATAATAATAACAATAACAAATGGTAATTTTTTAGGTTTTCACTTTTTGAGTAAGAATACAAGCAGTAATTAAAAAAAGAAAAGAAAAAAAAAGTTTATGCGAATTTACTACCATTTTATTTCTTCCATACAATCATATATGAAAGCTTTTTCAATTTAATAATTTTTAAAAATTATTGTTATTGAAATATTCCGGTTATTTTATAAATATTTTGATTTCAGTAGTCTAATAATTTAAATATTACAATTATTGAACTATTTTATTAACTGGAATATTAAACAGTAAATTTGTTCCTAATAATAATTTGAAATTTTTTTTTAAATTAATTATGTTTAAAAGTATTAAACAATTTTGAAGAATTTTTAGGGAACATACTTGCATGAATTTATTTTCGAAAACAAAAAAAATGATCAAAGACGTTTTCATCCAGAGGATGTTTTTCAAAATGTATATTTAAAAATAAATTTGTGTATGTTGCAATTTGTTTTATCCCCCCGAGTCAAATATTGCAATCTGTTAAGATGTAGCGATTAATCACATTTTTTTTTTTTTTAAATCTTTATTAAAATTATTATTGTTAAGAAATAAATTTTGCTAAATATATATATTTTTTAATTTTAAAAGATCTTTTAATTATGAGAATCATCTGATACGTTTTGTCTCTTTCATTTTTTAGATGATAGAATGAAATTGTGGATCATCATACTGATCTGCTTTTCAAATTCTTGTTTTTGTGATATTTCCATACATGATCAAGGTAAGGAATAATTATTTATATATTAAATACATGAAACATATTAGTTTAGTTGGAAAATTATGAAAATTTTTAACGATTCTGTTAAGGGTTATAGTGAAACTTAAATTTCAATAAAATCTACTAGAAGGTCCAAGTTTATTCTCAGCACAAGCCTAATATATATACTGATACATGAGATATAAATATTATGTCCTTTATTTATGTTTAAAATTCTTTCAGCATATTTTTATTAGACATTTATTCTACTTTATGCATTAAATGTTTCTATGAGAACTAAAAATTTTAACGTTTTTAGTAGTTTTAAATGTTCTATGGGAAGTTCATTAAATTTATTGAAATTCCATGCATAGATGTTATTTATATAAGTTTAAACATATGTTACTAGAAAAAAATCTTTTTTTTTTTTTTTTTTTTTTTTTTTTTTTGGCCATTAAAATTTAAAAATTTGTTTTATCGAAGATTTTTAACAGCATTTTAATGCAAAATTTAAGATGTGACGTGTAAAAAATAATAGGACCTTTTATTTGTATGTATGGAATGATTTTTATTGAAGAGTAGGGTAATTGTATATTAAAAATATTTGCATTGGTTCATTTTGACATACGGCCCCATCTTGTACGTTCTAATCTTTAGTTTCCAGGTTCCAAGTTCGAATCCTGGTTCAGTTATGCTGTTCGTATTGGTTCGAAATCCATTTTAAGCCGTAGGTAACGGTTTAGTGAGCCTTAATGTGCAAATAAATGACTGTAGAGTGGCAACCTAAATTCAAGTACATTTTAAAATTTCATAACTATTCGTTATTTTAAAGTTCATATTTAGCTTTTCTAAAAAATATTAAAGATATATTTATCAAACTTTATTCATAACTATTCATTTAAACAATGAGTTATTGTTGAAAATTTCAAAGAAACTAAACGATATTAAAAAAAAAAAAGAAAATAGTTTTGAGGATCCAGTGTACCCTTAAACTACTTGATAATATATGAAACATCGTATATTTAAAATGGTCTATATCTCTATATAATCAGTTGGCTGTAGGATGGAGTCAGAGAAACCTTTACTTTTGTAACTGTTGTATTTTCAAGTCATCGTGTATTGTAAATTATTCCGTTACACACTACTGGGATCTTTCATTTGTCAGGTGCTGTTTTAAATCTCGGTTCAGGCAGGAATGTTCGCAGTGGTTTGGAATTAATTTTAAACCGCATGTCTCGGTCTATTGAGCCTCAACGTACAAAAATACCATAGAGTGACATCCAAATTTAAACTCTATAGGGACTAAAAGCTGTAACACATGTTTCTAGCAGCTCGATTTCTTTAAAGGTAAAAAATCACAGAGACAAAGTAATTGGAGTATGGCTGCAATGAACAACCTAAAAAACGTTCTGGAAGTCTTTCAATCATGTCGTTCATAACGCCTTTGGAGACGTCGTTCATAACGCCTAAAAGAATTTTTCTATAAAACTTTATAGCGAAATAAATTAAAAATTCTCTTTCTTTGCAAAATACTAAATGCACGTTTAGCTAAAACGCTCTGCGTCATCGATACAGAATATTAATTTTATCTGTGTGTAAGCTATGTAAAATAGTCTTAGTGATAAATAAATACATAAGTTAATTTATGTGTAAGTCTTATTTTTAAATGATTTTGTACATTAAGATTACAATTAAGATTATTTAAAGTTCATTACCATTAAATAAGCAAAAATATTTTTTTACTCATAGAAGATCGCATTCCCATCGCTCAAATTAAGGAAACTACTACTGGTTCTATAGTGGCTGAATATGATTGGTCAGTATCCAATGTTCAACATTTGCTGCAGTTATCTCGATCACCTCATGGAGATACAGTACCTGGACCAGAATTTTATACTGGAAGACCAGGTTATAAATTACGACTTAGCCTTACTACAGGCCGAATCAATCCTTCAGATGGAATGCCTTATTTGGGAGTGTGGTAAATATATTTTTATGTAACTGTCAACATCTCCTTCTTTATTACATATTGTATTCATTTTTATAAATAAATATATATATATAAGTTATTTACATAATACTTATTTTTGAAACCCCATTATAAAAAATACTCTTTTACCAAATTAAAGATTAAGATAAAGATTAAGATAAGGTCCTGACTTAGATACTTTTGTATCCAGTGTACAATTGAATTGGTTGAAATATCCGCCCTAATCTATCACATGACGGCATTTAAAATGTGAATAAAAAATGTATGTCAAGGTGGTGACTATGCAAAAATGTCTTAAGAACAATAAATAAAAATTAAATTTTTATCTCGATTATTTTTTAGTATATTACTTAAAATTTTGCAATACCCCCTCGTACTCTGTATATTTGTCGCATTTCTCAGATTTAACAAATGCAATCTTTATTTTTGTAACTATCTATACACATACATACATACATATATATAAATATATATTTATTTGGTTTTATTGATAAATATGTATTGCTTTTATTCCACCACTTATTATATTCATTTAAATAATTTTCTAATGTTAGTCCTTTTCTTCCTATTTTTTAGGTTTTCTTTAGTACCAGGTCTGTTCGATGATGTGCTGGAGTGGCCATTCCAGTACACTTTGAATTTAACTCTGCTTTCAAGAACAGAACCCTCACAGTCTGTTCATCTCACGATGAACCCTATGACAGCAATATGTCGTTTACGGAAACAGTTTTTAAGGCCACGTTCTGAGGGTCGACGTAAAGGTGATGGTTGTGGAAAAGCATTTTTTGTTTCTCACGAAAAATTACTTTTAAACGAACCAGATGGATCTGGAGTTTTCTTGTCTAACGATGAACTTATTCTTCGAGCAACTGTCTTTCTTCAGGGACAAGCCTCCACCCCTAAGAGAGCCAAAGTGTTCATGAGAGGGCATCAGTTAGTTTCAGAGTTCCTATGGGAGGTGAGATCAAATTTCTTCTATCTCTATATATGGTAAATTATGCGTTGAAAATCTTTCATGTGACAATAATAACTGAAGATTAATAAAATTAAAATAAAACTTTATCAATATATATATATATATATATTAAAGTTATAATAAAGTCAATTTTGCCAAACGCACGGGAGATTGAATTTTTAATAAAGTTTTATTTCAATTTCATTATTCATGTATAAATAAATTCCTTTTGTGTCAAAAATATAAAACGAATGTCTACAATTTTTTTTTCTCGGCACAAGCTTTGACTTACCTTAAATGTGTTTTCCAGTTCCATATAAGTTTCGTTTAGAAGAAGTTACATTAAAAAACCTCAGTCGGTCAGTTTTGTTATTTACTGATCAATTTTCGTTTATCTTAAGATAATCAAAAATGTAGGGCAGGTGCTCCAGTGATTGGCATGCTCCACTAATTCACATCTATCCCGAAATAACTAATAAATAAGAAAAGCAACAAAATCATATATTTTATATATAAGAATTTTAACATTTTATGTCAAATACTGGATCATAGGGTGCTCATAACTGGTAAAATTAATAACTAGCAGTGTTAAACACTGGAACATAGAGGGGCAATTACTGATAAAGGAAAATCTGGCAGTGTCAATTACTGGAAATTTGAGTGGGTGTCAAATAAAAATTCATTAAAAAATAATAATAATTGTTATCAAATGTACATATTTTAACATATATGTGGTTCTGAATGTCTTTCATACCATATGTACTAACTTAAGATTTCTAAAAATATTTTCTGATGACTAGAACATTAAAGACATCAGAGATTGCTCTAAAAGTGTCAATCACTGGTGCACTTACCCTATGTCGCGAATTACTACTCACTAAAGAACTGATATCAGATTCAAAGTGTAAGTTTTATAATTTAACGCAAAATATTTGTTTCCTTTTAAAATGTTATACAACTTTGAACTGCAAAACACTTTTTTATGGCATACTATACATTTAAATAAACATTGAATCAGAGTAGAACAGCAGTTGTTTGCACTAGTGTGCACTTGATGAAATTCATTGATTTCTTTTCAATTCGAAATATGTGTTTTGTATAATTTTAATTTATGAATTTATTATGAAAATTTTCATTTTACGTTTATTAATTGCTATAATTTATTTTATATTGTTGTACTAAAAAGTCAGTTTACTAGAGCCTTTAGAAATAACATTTAAGCTTTTATTAAAGGTTTTTATTTAATCAGAAAAATTTTGATAATATAATTAAAATATTTTAGAAAATTCTTATATAATCCAAGACCATTAAAATGTTTGTTGAAGAGGGAAATGCTTTCAAATCTTAACTTAACTATAAAAACTGATCGACTTTTGAAATAATTCTAAGATGTTTATGTCTCTCTAATATTTTTGATAATATACTAATTTTATATCATTGATTAAATAATATGTTTAACTAATACAGTGTCATTTTTAGGTAGAAAATGTTGAAGGGAAGAAGCATTTAGGTCAAGTCACTAGTGATCTCTTTTACATCAATAGCGAAAGTTACCTCATGGTCCTTCAGATATCATTCCATGAAAACGATATCGGGGTCTTTGCAACTTTAGTGCCTGGAGACTTCGATGACTCATTGCAATGGCCATTTTCTTATCATTTTGAACTATCTATCGTCGATCCTTCTCCTTCTGGGCACGATCGTAAAGGAAGTGTAGATCCATCTGTGGGCACTTGTCCAGTTGCAGCATTTACAAAACCAAAGTATCAACCCAATGTACCTTGCGGTTTTAGGAAATTCGCCACTTTTTCCATGTTGGAAACAAAACAACTGAAACGAAACGGAAACATCATGGTAAAGTTTTCTGCAGTTTTAGATAAGATGCCAAGTTATGCCAAACTTTCAATAAGAAATAATTTCTTGGTAGCTGAGTATAACTGGAGAGTGACAAACATAGAGAGAAAGGCAAGTATACAGTAGAATTAATGTAGAGGTATTGAGAATGGCCCTAAAATAACTTTTACTATTTGGAGGCAGCTACAGCAAAAATTAAAGAACCGAACGTCATATCGTTAATACGGCATGCCATTCATTTCTGCATGTGCATTCTTATTCGAACATTAATATAATTTTACATAATCAATTTCCCGTATATTTACTGATTTCGTTTTAAGTAGTTCTAAAACCAGATATGCGCTAGAAAAGTTGCATAATCCATCTAGATTGTGTAAATTTAACAGTGTGCACGTAAAAACAGCGCTAAAATCTTCCTTAGCGAATATTTTTAATATTATTTTTTTTCCCTTTGCAGAAATAATCTCTCCATGTCCTCTACAGTCTGTAAATGAAATTTTGTTTAATTTAATTCATTAGTTTTCGCTGTAGATGCTTACAAACCTTGGAGGAATGATATAAGAGGAGATAACGTGTTCGGAAAAACATGAAGCCAAAACTGCAACCGCAGAAACCATTAAGTTACACAGTTTTGTATCAAAAATCCTACATTGTTATTGTGAAATTATGTAATATGGATCCTTCGAGACGAAAGCCATTGTAACTATAGGTCTAAAAGCTGTCAAATGAATGCCAAATACATAAAATATCCCAATACTAGCCAACGTTTTGGTAGATTCAATATAGCTCCTGTGGTAGCCTTGTCTGCTATTGCGGCAGTCATCTTTAGTAGACAGCAGTTAACTTCATGGCATGCTGATACAGCGCACGCCAACTCCTCTTATACCATTTCACCTAGTTACAAATAGTGAAATTTATTTTACAGCCACTCTGTAATAATAAAATAATTTATATAAAAACAAACCAGAAGTTAATAAGCTAAATGTATACATAAAAAATAAAAATTTGCTTAAACTTAATTTACGCACAAGTGAATCACAGCAAATAAAACTATTGTCGAACCATAGCCTCCTAAAGTAGATGCCTGTTGCGTTGTTCGGATACTTGTCAACAGTTGAAGAGCTAGACAGCGCCCCCTAGTACAGATTGTGCGACTTTTTTATTCAATAACCACCAAAACTTTCTTAAAGTGGGATTTGATATGCATGAAAGGCGAATGGAATCGAAGAAACGTCCATTATATATGCTATATATATATCACTTCTTAAAATTATTGGTGACAGTTGAATAAAAAAACGCGTAATCTGTACTAGGTGGCGCTGTCTACCGCTTGAACTAGAAATCCTTCAGTAAACTAGAGATACGACAATGCTGGCAATGAATCCTGATTCGTCCAAAGCTACTTTCGACCGCCTGAGGGAAGGCTGCAGCGCCAACATAGACTTGGCGACCACTGCACTAGAACACCTTCAAACAAAACCACTTATGAAAAATACAAATAAATAGCCCATACTGCGCTTATTCGCCAAGGTTAGGAATCCAGGTTGCCATAGTTTGGACGAAATTTAACCAGCCCGCCATTTTTTTCCGTCCACTGCGCAAGCGCACTAAGCTCTTGTCTTATCTCTGGTTTACTAAAGGATTTCTACTTGAACTTAGAGACCCTACATGATAAGAGACTGGACATTGACCCGCCAGCTGATCCGCCATGTTTGTTCAAGCTGTAATATGCGGTACCATTACGCTCCGCAAAACTTCAAATGGCACTCTACAATACATTCTAAAGATAAATAAATATGTTTTATCGTGATTTTAATTAAAAGAAAAGTGTCAGACACTGGTAAAATTAAATTATGTCATACGGCGATCGACTGGTTTTTGAACGAACGTCCGCCATATTTGTTCAATGTCCAGTCTCTCTCTATCCAGGTTTCCTACTTGAACTATTACCAAGATTCCGGGTCACGCGGCAGGCATCTAGTTTAGGAAGCTATGATCGAGCTCTTCGTTTCGCATAAATGTAAAAGGAAATAGTATTAAAAGTCGAACAATGGTATTTAACTGTTTTGTTATTGGTTGTAACAGCTGTTGGTGCTCCGATCTACAGTTAAACTCGAATCAAAGTTTAAAATGATTATTTTCGTAGCTGTTACTTGTAAGTTGTAACACATACAAAATGTTCTACATTCGAAACATCCTAGGTTAGGATTGGAAAGCAAAGTTAGAAATTTCAGTTGTACATATCATGATTTTTTCCTTTATGATTTTTATGTATTCAATTTCATCCAGGATAATGAGTATGACACAAGTCTTCTCTATATGATAGCCTATCTCAATTACATAACTTTCATTATTCAAAATACATTGATTGAAGCATTGAAACTGTTAATTTGTCTGTTTTATGAGTACAAAGAGAAGAAAAGTATTATATTTGACATTGCTAACGGTAAGTCTGTGAATGTTACAATTCCAACTTATACATTATTCATTACATATTTTAAATATTTTTTACACTTGAATATACAGGGTGATTATAATGAAAGTTACGATTTCAAACGCTATACTTTTAAAACTGCTCATCACAGCAATTTGGTATTTTACCAGAGCAATTGTGAGGCAATGAAATTTTGTTTGGCAAAAAAAAAAAAAAAAAAAAAAAAAGTTGCAAAATGTGCTGTTAATTATTCGTAAAGTATTTGTTTCATGAAGCTCCTCTTTTTCTCTTTTCACTATGACTGTTTCCGCTGTAAACACGGATTCTTTTCTTTTGCTAAAAAAAATTGTAGTAAAACCTATTGTTTCCTGATATTCCTATGAGTAGTCTATTGTTTCCTGATATTCCATTGTGTTGCTAACAACATTCCTGTGTCTAACGTGTTCATTTAGGCGTTTCCCCTGACATTACCCTGACAGCGTCATCTATAGAAACATGTTGGAACTACTTTTTTTTTCTTCTCCAAACAAAATTTCATTGCCTCACGATTGCTGTAGTAAAATATCAAATCGCTCTGATGGGTAGTTTTAGAATTATAGCGTTTTGAAACCATAACTTTAATTGTAATCACCCTGCATTTCAAGAGACAAAAATTGAAACAAATAATTAAAAGAAATATAGGAATGTATAAATACTGAATAGAGTTTAGAATGAAACCAAATCATAAGCTTATGTTTTACGAAACTACCGCGACGACACATTTTAAATAAACGCGTAAAATTCTGAACGTGTAATATCAAAATAACTAAACTATTTACACACCTTATATGGTTTGGGACAGAAAGAAGAACTCATGAAAGATCTACGAAAATACACGCATATATATATATATATATATATATATATATATATAAACTGGCTTTCTCATAAACGACTCTAATGACTTCAGTCAAAAAGAAAAAAAAAATGCGTTAGAACGTTTCTGCATAAGTTTAATCTTTGAAAATTCATTTTCAAATATTTTTAAGTCGTTTCAAAAACATATTTAGCAATTAAAAAAAAAAAAATTATAAATTAACTTCTTCTTCCTCCACTTCTACTTTTTTTTTTCTTTTTAAATGTAGAAATAGGTTGTTAGGGATTCACTCCTCCGAAAAATTAGATCACTATAATTAATAAGTTTATGATAATGATACCCCTAATTGAAACTAAATTGATACCCTCTTCGAAACTGAGTTTTTCAGCATATTCTCCCGACAATAACTCTGTTGATCAGGCAGTATATAAATTTATAACTGACTTTTTTAAGACCAAAATAAAAACCTATTTATAATTCATTTATATATATATATATATATAAAGAAAAAAAATGAATTTCTTGCGTAACTATATGTATACATTGTATTCAAAATTAAATTCATAACCTTCTTTCTTTTTGAGCATAACTTTCAAACAAATGGACATATGAATACAAAATCTGAATGAAATGTTCATTATCAAATTATTTATCGAATTTTATACATATTTAATATAAGCAATAAATTTTAAACTATTATTATTTTAGTTTTTCCTCAAAAGTAAGTTTTAGAAGAAATGAAACATTTTTTAAAACGACTTTTGAAAATAAATTATAGACTTTTGTGAAACTATACTTATTAATTTATAAACTATGAACATATGCATAGCTCCACTTATTTATAATGCTTCCTTAACACCATTTATAATTTAGTTAACTGTTTGAAATAGCGCAATTTCCTACGTATAATCTGCAGATATAAATTCGTCAATTATTTGAAAATTTTGTCGTAAAACTGAGTTATCTGACCTGCGGATTATGCATAGGAAATTACGGTAATGTAATTTTTAAAATTATTGCTTCCATTAAACTTATATAAAATTCGATTAATGAACAAACATGCCAACGAAATTCTATTCCATATGTTCCTTTAAAAATTATGCGCAAAAAGAATCAAACGATAAAGCAAGTTGTGACTTTAGTTTTGCATTTCAGTGCACACACAGAGATATATATAGTTATTTATGTGCATATATGTATAATCAAAAACTTTTTAAAGTTGTATATCAACAAATGCGAAATAAGTTATTTATTTTCTTTTAGATTTTGTATCTTATTCTAACTTGTGCACTGTTATCAATTTTGAAATGACCTTTCTTTTTTCCAGATGCAATTAGCGAAAGCAGATCGTCTGAGTAACCTTCTTAGCGAGCGATTCTACTCATTTGATCAGGGATATCTGATGCAGTTACAGATAAAATTTCAGAACCGAACTGATGGCCATGTTGGTCTCTTCCTTACACTTTTAGAAGGGGAACACGATCCATTTCTAGAATGGCCTTTCGAAAAGAAATTCAGTCTAGTCGTTGTTGATCAGCAAGAGAATGGACAACACATAGAGGTCCCAGTCGATCCATCCGATCCGTACATCAGATCAGAAGCCTGTGCTGGATCGTTTTGGAGGCCGTTTGGTCGTAACGATGCCTGCGGATCATCGAGTACGGTCTCTTATGACCAGCTCTATGAAAGGTAAGACGTCTCAGTTTTCACCCTATTCTTCTGAACTTGAATTTTTTTCTTTTAATATATCGTTTCAGATTTTAAAAATTAAATATTGGAGGAGAATTCGTTTCCCAGTTATTAAAAATGTGCTATTTTTTCTTTTATCCTTTATTTTTCTATTTTTTTTTTCTTACAAGTAAATACTTACAAAAATTCTGTTTTGTTTTATCATTTGGAATATAGTATTTATACTCTCATTCTATTTAAAGCATCTCCGATTACCCGATTTTTTTTTTTTTTTAATTACTAAAATGTTTAATTTTAGAATCCAAAAGTTACTGTTAAATATATTTTTTTGTTTCTTTCACCCAACCTTTCAAGACGGGTTCGATATTCAAACCCGCGGGAAAATATCGTATATATTAATGGTTGTTGCACGTGAAATCCGTTGCATCTACAGCGTCGTCCATGTTTCGTACAAATAATACCTCTGAGGATTTGCCGAAATGGGGAAGCCATCACCTCGTGAAAGATCAAAATTGTGAGGGCATATCTCCAAACCACCTCTAGGGGTAAATCAAACATCAATTCCTCAAACAAGTAGCTCTTGTTGCGATGTTAAACTCACTAAACCTGAAACTGAACCCAATCGTACAGTAACTAACAATTAAATTGTCCTGATTTATTATTATTAATAATATTATTTTTTAAATATTTTTTGCCCAATATAAACTTTTGTAATAGCCAAAAATATCAAAATATCCTTTTAAACAACTCTGTTATATTAACATTTAATTCTACCCGCGAAAGCTACCGAAAGCTTGGGCACTAAATGAAAATTTCATTTCTATATATTTTTATTATATATATATATTTATTTATGTATTGTATTATTATTATACCTTTTTATTGCATACCTTTTCTGGGTAAGAATAACATTAAGATAGTTAGAAACACGTTAAAATACGGAAAAAAAATATGCTTTAGTCACTTTTAAAATTACAGCACTGATAAACGAACAAATAAGCGATAAAGAAATAAAAATCCTCGAAATATTTTAGCAACATTTTTCCCGATTGAAATATTTAATAATTTTTTAAAATCTAGTTTTGAAATTGGTGGCAAAAAATTGAAGATTGCATTATTGTTAATATAGTCCAGCTATTCAAAATTTCATATAACCCAAGTGGAAGGAATAAACATAATAACAGTATAATCACACTTTGGATTAAAGAATGATGCTGAAAAATAGATTCAAAGGGCATCTGAAAACAGCTACTGTAAGGTTATCTCTTTATTCACATTCAAAACTGACAGATATAACAGTAACGACGAAAATAAAAATAGTTAACTTTGCTGGAAAACTAGTTTACGCTGGCGTTCTTCTTTTCCTTACAAAAGTTTCTTAAATATCACCTTCTAGCAAGGTATTTTATTTCTGGTTATTATAAAAAAACATTCTTTGAAAAGCCTTATTACAACTTCTTATACTGCTGTTGAAAACTGGGCCATCTAATTTGCAGTAAATAATTAAATTGGTGGAGATAGAGAAGCCAGGAAATAATCTTTTTTTTTTTTTTTTTTTTTTTTTTTTTACTGCCAGTATTAGTTAGTCTTAACTATGTCGTATTATTTTTAGTAGTTTTTGCGGTACTCCATTTAATAACGTTTAATGAACTTTTTGAACAAAACTACATCCTTATTGTTTTATAATTATAGATTTGCTTTAATGTATATTAAACATTTGGTGAAAATAAAATAAATTTATGATTTTATCTTAAAAAAAAAAAAAAAAAAAAAGCATCAAGATAGTATGTCATAAATTTTCAAATGTTTAGTCTCAAATACACTAGTGAAAATAATACTAATAACAACGTTTAATGAACTTTTCGAACAAAACTTTATCCTTATTGTTTTTTTTTTTTTTTTTTTTTAATTATAGATTTGCTTTGAAGTATATTAAATATTTGGTGAAAATAAAAATAAATTTACGATTTCTTCTCGGAAAAAAAAAAAAAAAAATCATAAGAACAGTCGAAAATTGTTTTATTTATTTCTAAGGAGAAACTTTTTTTTAGTACTAGACACTACAGAAGATAGTATTTTATAAATAAATTTTCAAATTTTCAGTCGCAAATACACTAGTAAAAAAAAAAAAAAAAAAAAAAAAAAATCTGGAGTGACTCCACTCGATTTTCCGAACATTAAGTAATTAACGGTTGTATAAATGAAGTAAAGAAAGGCAAGTCGTTAAATAAACAAAAGATGAAAATTATAATAGGGTGTTTGAGTATTTTTATCCATTCTTTAATTTTACGCAGTTGCACTTCAAATAATTTGAGCCCATAGATCATAATGATGAAGAATTTTTCGTTGTGTCCCTGTAAAAATCTATAAAGGCTAGATGCGCCAAAATCTATACAATTCGTGCGACTGTGCCTATAACATGTGTATAATTTTTTTGTTCAGTTTAATAAGGTGTTTAGACGCTATCACACTTTTAAAAATTTTGCCCCATAACATATAATAATAAAGAATTTTTCTTGGTGTCCTTGTAAAAAAACGACAAGTGCTAGATTCACCAAAATCAATAGGGTTCGTGCTACGGTGACTTACAACATACGTACCAACTTTCAGCTTATTCGAGCAAAGCATTTAGACGCTAGCGTGTTCATTCATACACATACACATACACACACACGCACACACATAATCGTAAAAATAGTGAAAACGGACTAAGGGGACCTCACAACGAATAGAAACATCAAAATTTCAAATTCGGATATTTGACATGATTACAGCACTTTCCTTACGTATGTATGTTCGGAAAGTAAAAAATCTGGAGTGACTCCACTCGACTTTTTGAATATTGAGTAATTAACGGTTTTGTAGATAAACTAAAGTAAGAAGAGTTGTTGAATAAACAAAAGAGAAAATTATAATAGGGGCTTTGAGTATTTTTCTTCACACAGAACAAGATGTTTAATTTAACGCTATTGTACTTTGAACCCATAGAAAATAATGATAAGAAAATATTTCGTTGTGTCCCTGTAAAAACCTATAAATGCTAGATTCAGCAAAATGCTTATAGCTAGTGCAACAGTGACTTATAATATTTATATATATTTTCAGCTCTATCGGATAAGGCATTTAGACGCTATCGCACTTTAAATTTTGAGACCATATGCCACAGTGACAAAGAAATTTGCATTGTGTCTTTCTAAAAAGAACCATGAGTGTTAAATTCTCTAAAGTTCATAAAGTTCGTGTGACGGTGACCTATAATATGTATATAAATTTTCAGTTCGTTTCAATAAGACATTTAGTCGCTATCACACTTTAAATAATTTGACCCTATAAGCCCTAATGATAAACAATTTTTCTTTGTGTCTCTGTAAAACTAGTTATGTGCTAGAGTCACCAAAATATATACAGTTTGTGTACAGTTTGTGTGGTAGTGACCTATAACTTGTATATAAATTTTTAACTCAAACGAATATGCCATTTACATGCTATCGTGTTGCAAATTGAATTGTCTTTGCATCCTCTCAGGCGGCGCTACTAGTCGTCATTTTTCGACGCGCCGATGTATATTACTGACTAGTAGTGATGGGTAAGACAGGAAAAAATTTTGTCATGACATTGAGGCACTTCAAAATATTTTGAAGTGGGACAATGTCATGCTTCAAATGACATGAGGTGTTGCAAGAGAGAGAGCAAGGTGAATGAATGATGTGAAATATTTTGTCATCTGTTGTAGTGAGTTCTGAGGTGTGAGGTAGGTTGTTTGTCATGTTCCACGTGAATTGAAAGAGTTGTTTTGTCATGAAAATTAATTAGTGTGAAGAGGTGAGAGGTTCAAAAAAGTGAATGAAGATGCATGAATGAAATGAAGTACTATGTCATATATTGTAGTGAGTTGTGATGTAGGTTGTTTGTCATGTCCCACCTGAACTGAAAGAGTGATTTTGTCATGAAGATTAGTGTTAAAAGTTGAGGTCTACATTCGGTAACTACAACTACAAAAGTGTGAACGAAGATGTATGAATGAAATGAAGTAGTATTTTGTCATATGTTGTAGTTAGTTGTGAGATAGGTAGTTTTTCATGACACGAGTGATTTGAAGGAATTGTTTTGTCGTGAAGTTTAGTGTTAAGAGATGAGGGGCTTGCATATGGTACCTACAATTTCAAAAGAGTGAAGGAAGACGTATGTATGAAATGAAGGACTGTGTCATCTGTTATGTCTTGTTATCAGTTAGGTAGTTTTTCATGTCACAAGCACAAGTGAATTGAATTGAATGAATTGACTTGTCATGAAGATTACTGTTAAAATGATTGGAAAAAAAGTTAAGGAATCACTGAGAAATTTTATTTTATTTCCTTAAAAGAAGTAATAGTCACAAAAATTTAAATACTTTTAACAAATAAAGCTGATTTTTCGAAAATATTAAGATTGTTAAAGAAATATTTAGTTTTAACAAGAAGGTGTTAAAATGATTGTTTTAAGTAATTTCTCAGGCACTTCACTCTTCACTTGCTTATAAAAACTCACGAATGTTTTCGGAAGAAAGTATTGGATTCGTAAAAATTTCCTACTTATGGTTTTTGATGGATTTACATGTTTTGTGGGTTCCAGAACAAGATTTGACCCTTTTTATTTTCTTATTTATTCAATAGTAGAAAATATTGGATTCGTAAAAATTTCCGACTTCTGGTTTTCGACAGATTTTCACGTTTTGAGAAGTCTAGAATACAATTTTACAATTTTTTGCGAATGTCTGTCCGTCTGTCTGTCTGTGTGTGCGTGTGAGAGACAAAAATTTTGTGGCAAATGTATCTCCTGGACTACTGTTCAGAATTGTTTATAAATTTATATGTAGATGCACCTTGGCCTAAATTAGGGCCTATCGACTTTTGGTGCCAAACGCTCAACAGGTGGCGCTGCTATACAGCGACTTCCACAATTTAATGGGAGGCTATATCTCAGGTAAAGCTAAAGCACTTCCACCAATTACATTCAATAGAAAATAACGCTTTTGCTTAATTATTGGTAGATCTGTATGTCATATAAAAATTATGTACACACCACACTGTGCACGCAAGTATATTCCTACATTAATCGGATACCGGACACTTTTGCGATTTGCGAATCGTAAGATGCAATAAACACGAAAATCCAAATCGGAGTCTACAGATGACTCTCATATTGATTTAAAAATATTTAGGGATAACTTTTGAGTGAAAATTCAGTAATTGCTTAATATAACTAGGAGTGGGGGGTGGGTTGTGGGGGGTGGAGCTGGATGGGAAATGAAAAAGAAAGTAATGGTTTTTATGTAATTAATATTAATGAAACTGTGATAGAAATATAGATTATTAATTTTTTCAGCGAGGGCTAAGTATAACAGAGTAGTTTCTTTTTTTTTTTCTGAGGGAGGGGGGAGGGCGGATACAAGAAAAATAATTTTTTTTTTTTTTTTTTTTTTGTTACCTGTTACTGATTGCAATGAAAATTTTTATGAATTTCTTCTCAAGAAAATATTTATTAAGTGTTATATATATCTAATAAGTAAAAAGGGGAGGGGGTGTCTACGTGAGCAGAAAATAATAGTACTTTTTTTGTGAGTCCATGTCTGATTTTAAAGAAAATTTGTGTATCACTGATTATTTATGAATATTTTTAGTGAGTGTTATTAATAATAGGGTGGGGGAAGGGGCTTAGAGGGCAGAGAAAAAGAAAACGAATGTTTTTATAACACACGGTATAAGATTGTACTGAATTTGTGTCATTTACTCATTGTTAAGAAAAATTTCATTGAGTATGGCATGCAACATTGGAGGGGAGGTGGGGGGGGGACCAGTTCTCCAAAGAAAAGGAACATTGTGGTTTTTATACAACCAATGTTATTGAAACAATAAGCTAATAAAACTTAGTTTATAAAGGTTTTCAATTAGGGTTACTTCTAAAAGGGGGGTTACTGTTGGGGGGGGGGGCGAAAGAAAAGAAATTGGCGATATTTAAATCTACCTGTTCCGGATTGTAATAAAAATTTATAAATTTTTATGAGAGTCATTTAATGTTTAAGAACATTTTTACAGGAAAGGGGGGGGGCGAGCAGAAAATTATAATGGTTTTAATGAGTCTGTGGCTGAATTTAATGAAAATTAAAAAAAAAAAAAACATCATTCATTATTCATGAAGATTATCTGTAAATGTTACGTATAATGGAGGGGGGTGTGTTAGGGAGCGGAAAAAAAGAAAATGAATATTTTTATATCATCCAGTTAAAGATTGTAAAAATAAAAAGAGAAAAAGTGCCATGTATTTATTTAAGAAAAACATCAGTTAGCGACGCAAGTAGCTACTGAGGGAGGAGGGTGTCGTTGGATAAAGAAAACCAAAATTATGGTTTGTATGTAACCAATTTTATCGAAACAATAAATTATTATAAATTATAGTTTATTATTTAAATTATAGCTTTTCAATGAGAAAAGAAAAATTATAAAAAGAAACAAAATGTTTAAAAGAATGCGCTTTTTTTTTTTTTTTTTTTTTTTTTTTGGGGGGGGGGGGATAGAGGAAAAGAAATTGACTATATTTAGATCACCCTGTTCCGGATTGTAATGAAAATTTATAAATTTTATTAAGTGTTACTGAATGTTTAAGAAATTTTTCATTGGAGGGGGGGGGGAGGAGATAAGTGAGCAGAAAATAATAATGTTTTTATATGAGTCTGTGAACGATTTACATGAAACTTTGAATAAATACCATTCATTATTTATGAAGATTTTCAGTGAGTGTTACGTATAAGGGGGAGATATTAGGGGGCAGAGAAAAAGAAAATGAATTTTTTTTAGTACTCAGTTAAAAAAAAAAAAAATGCTCATGTATTGTTTCAGAAAAAAAAAAAAAAAAAAAAACGGTTAGTAGCTATTGGGGGGAGAGGGGTGGTTCGTAGGGTAAAGCAATATAAAACTACGGTTTATATGCAACCAATTTTATTGAACCAATAAATTAATAAAAATAGTTTATAAAGGTTTCCAATGATGGTTGCTTGTAAAAGAATACTGTTGAGGGGAGAAAGGCAGAGGAACAGAAATTCACTATGTTTTAATCACCCTGTTCCGGATTGTAATGAAAATTTATAACTATCTATAAGTGTCATTTAATGTTTAAACATTATTTCACAGGAAGGGGGAAAGGAGCAATGCGAGCAGAAAATAATATAGATTTTTTTTATGATTCTGTAGTTGATTTTAATGAAAATTTGAATAAAATATCATTCATTATTTATCAAGGTTTTCTGTGAGTAATACGTATAAGGACGGGGGGGGGAGGGGGAAGTTAGGGGGCAGAGAAAAAGAAAATGAATGTTTTTATATCACCCCGTTCAGGATTGTAGTAAAACTAGTCCCACTGACTCATCAGGAAACATTTTATTGAGTACTGCATGTAAATGTTAGGGTGTGTGTGTGTGGGGGGGGGGGGAGTACCAGGTAGGCAAACACAAAAAGAACATAATGGTTTTTATGGAACCAGTTTTATTGTAACAATAAATTTAACTTATAGTTTATGAAGATTTTTAGTAAGAGTTAGGTATAACAAAGCAGGCTGGTGGAGGGAGCAGAGGAAAAGAAATTGACTATTTTTTAATCACCCTTTGACGATCTGTAATGAGAGATTTTATAAATGTCATTTACCGTTTGAGAAATGTTCCCTAAGTGTTATATATATATACCTCGTAAGGATATATACATACCTTGTATTACATATATATAACACTTAGTAAAAATTTTCTTGAGAAGACATTCATAACAATTTTCATTGCAATCAGTAACAGGTAGCAAAAAAAATTATGTTTCTTGTATCTGCCCCCCCCCCCTCCTACAGAAAAAAAAAAAAAAAAAAAAAAAAAAAAAAAACTACTCTGTTACATTTGACCCTCGCTGAAAAAATTAATAATCTATATTACTATCACAGTTTCATTAATATTAATTACATGGTTACATAAAAACCATTATTTTCTTTTTCATTTCCCATCCAGCTCCACCCCCCCACTCCTAGTTATATTAAGCAATTACTGAATTTTCACTCAAAAGTTATCCCTAAATATTTTTAATTCAATATGAGAGTCATCTGTAGACTCCGATTTGGATTTTCGTGTTTATTGCATCTTACGATTCGCAAATCGCAAAAGTGCCCTTTTTTCCCGGCGCCCTTTTTTCCGGGTGCCCTTTTTTCCGGGTGCCCTTTTTTCCGGTGCCCTTTATTCCGGGATCCACATTAATCGCACACAGCACAACAACCTGAAATGCATTTGTAACAATTTCCTAACGTAGTCCCACTATATTCTAAATATTTTGGGTAACCCTGTGAACAACTAATGAAAATTTTTATAGCTGATTCCGCACAAAACATGCTTTCATGCATATAACAAATGTAAATGCAGAGATGTTAAACTGTATACTCATCAAAAATTTCGTCCATAGTCGTAATGCATTAGAATTTGTTTTGGATGTCTCTGTATGTGAACTATTTACTTAATCTCAATGACAAGTTTAATGCCCCTATATGATACAGATTTAAGATAGCGAGTTTCGAATTCCTGCTACTATTTGCTCTTGAGATATGCTGATAACAGACACACACACACTCCAACCGCTTAAAACATGATTTTTGTATTCAGGGGATCTCAAAACATCTAAATATAACAAAACTTACTTCCGAAAATTTTACCTAAAAACAGTACTTTCTTTGCCATATATATGGGTGAGAGAAAGTAAAATTTTGAACTAGAAAATAATTTCTCTATAGTGATATAACTACATTGTATACAAAAGTGGTCTAAAACCTCTAAATTGAAGTGCAGAAGCAATATAGTTAACCTTATGATGACACATTGAAATTTCTAATTGCCAGCATTATTACTATTTGTTTACTGAATTAACTTAAGAAACGTAATTTTCAGTGCTTCGAATTGGAATCCTTTTAATGTCATAAATATAAAAATAACACATATAGATGAAATTTATGAATAATTTGAAATGATAAAAGCTTTTATAATTTTGAACATAAGCCTTAAAAAAAAAAAAAAAAAAAAAGAAGAAGAAAGAGCGAGAGAGAGAAGAAGAAGAAGAAAAGGACATTTAAAGAACATTTAAAAGATAAATACAATTTTAAAATTTTAGACCAATTTTATAAATCACAAATTTGAAGCATTTAATATGGGTCCACAGGAAATTTCACTTGAATAAATAATGTCTGTAAGTTAATTATAAATTATGTATGAATAAAGGAGGAGGTTCAGGTACAACAAAGATTATACATGTCAATTTATTACGGATTATCCATTCTTTATATCATTACTTTTTAGTAGTACTCTTTTGTGATATTTATATGGAATTAAATAAGATGAAGATTATTATTTGTAAATAATGGTATGAAAATTATTTATGTTCTATATTAAATTGACAGGTATAACTAATATCTATCATCTTAATCGCGTGCACCATGAAAAACTGACAATCAATTTAAAAAAAATTTAATGATTTGTGAACTATTTTTAGTTTTTTTTTTTTTTTTTTTTTTTTTTTTTTAAAAAACACCGACTTAAATATTTAGAAGATGAAGCTAGGTTTGTGTATTATTTTATCATAACTAAAAATTAAAGACCTTTCAACGTACAAAAATAAATAAATAAATAAAATCTTTTAAGTGTTCTTGTCCAAATTAAGAACACAACCGACTTTTAATTATTTTCATAACTTAAAATTTTTTTTCACAAGGCACTTGCGTACATGAAAGGATATTTATACATACTTGTAAGCTATATATAAGGGGATATACATTGGCCCATAAGAGTTAAGTTCGTGCAGCAACTCTAGAGCACAGCTCATACATGTTGCACATTTTCTTTTAGCTTTGTTCTTCAAATATGCTTATTACATACACAGACACCCACAAAACAACCATTATAAATCTGATTTTCGAATTTAGAAGACCTTAAAACGTTCAAATATATTAAAAATACCGTTTCAAAAATTCGATCAAAAAACAACACTTTCTCTGCCATACATGGGTAAGAGCAAAAAAAGAAAAAAAAGGTATTACAATATTTTCAAACTTAAAGATATTTTCCCTTAACAGCCCTCTTCACTCACCGTCGCCGGAAGCCCGAGCCAATGTTTTTCTATGGGGAAATTTTCTTTACAAATAACTTATTAACTAATACATATTTTTAAATTCTGTTTTCACATTCAGAAAATTCCCAACTGTTAAATTGACGGACCTTTTTTGAAAATGTATTTTTTTAATTTTTAATATTTTATTTCGAAATTGCAAAATGATAAAATTTCACATATTGAAAATTCATATTTTGCAGCTTGGAAATAAAATATAAAAAATTTAAAAAATAATTTTTTAGAAAAGGTGCGTCAATTTAACAGCTGGGAACTTTCAGAATGTGAAAACAGAATTTAAAAATATGTATTAGTTAATAAGTTATTTGTAAAGAAAATTTCCCCATAGAAAAGCATTGGCTCGGGCTTCCGGCGGCGGTGAGTGAAGAGGGCCCTTAAGTAAAAGGGGCCCACCAGCGGCCGAGCGGTTCTGCGCTCAAAGCTGATAGACGTGAGGTGCTGGGCTCAAAGCCTGGTCGTGCTCTTCGCCCTAGCGTTCGGACCTCCGTGGTTTTCTTGCGTTACCTTGCGTAAATACGGGCTAGGATCCCTTAGAAAAACCCCGAGGGCACTCCCCCTCGGGCCTGGGTCCCTGGTGCGGCCAATTGACCTTTAATCCCTACAACCCAACCCAACCCTACCCATTAGAAAAAGAGGGTGTATTAATAAACATTTCGCTGTTTACGTCCTGCTGTTAACTAGAATAGGCCTGTCCTTTACACATAGCATTCAGGGTACATGTACCACTGTTGTAATGTAAAGATTATTTTTAATTACTTGAAAAAAAAAAAAAAAAAAAAAATTCTTTCGAAGAATTGAGAGAATGAAACGTTCTCATAAAAGTATCTTTAATGCATTCTTCAATGCAGAAATTTTCACGTATTTATGGCAAATCACTAGTCGGGAAAAATTGAGAGCTCACAGATTTCAAATGCAAAGCACCGGAAATTAAAACTGCTATGTTCAACTAGGTGCAAATTCGTGATCTATGCAATCATGTTAAAACTAGTGTATGATGAAAATTATATTAAAAGTGATTATTGTAAATATAAACAAAACTTCAGTGCACAACGTAATAAAATTTCTTTCGTATTAAATTTACTGTTAAAAAAATCCACTATTTTAAATATTCACAGAGTTAAAAAAAAAAAAAAAAAAAAAAAAAAAAAAAAGTAAAATAAGGTAGCAAATATATATTGAGAGGTAAATAATTTTCGCATATAACGTTTTAAATGTTAAATATTAATTTTTATGCCTTTCTTCTCCATAAGTTAAACTTATGGCTAAATATAATTGCTATGAAAGAAAATAATATCCTCCAGTGTCTTGCATTCAAAAGATTATGTTCAGAAAAAAGCAAATTTTCATTATTATTATTTACATAGAAGAGAAACATTTTGCGGGTAAACACGGCACCTCCTTCCGCCCCCGCGAGCAGTATAATTAAAGATCTTTCAATATCTATTAGAAGTTCTTTGGTATAATGCCAACCCAAGGTGTCGTTAATAGTTTTCTCTGCCTTTATTTTATTCTCCCCTGTCCCTAAGGCATTCTTTTCTATTACAGGTCACACCACGACCACCCACAGACAGGTGACGACCTTGAATTACAAACACAACTACAAATTCCGCTTCTTGCAGGATCCGAACTTACAACATATCCCTCACACATTAACCTCCCAGTGTCACATCACAATGCAATGCATTACAAACATAACACTTCATTCAGTCATGTCATTCCATCCAGGCGCTTTCTCTGCTTTGTGTTTTTATTCTGAGTATCTGAATCTCACCCCATTGAATGAATGGGACAAAATTTTTGAAGTACTTCAAATCCAGTTCAGATAGATTGAAGTTCTGTATGAGTGAATGAAGATGACAAAACGTTTGAAGCGTTGAATGTGTGTCTTTGAACGGGACAAAAATTTTGAGGTATTGAATGAGGCGGTGAATGAATGAGGAAAAACATTTGAAGCACTGAGTGAGTGGTTGAATGGGACATGACTTTTGAAGTAATACAAAAAATAATTATGAGGTATCATGACAAACCGCTGTGATGAGGTGTGACAATGTCATGCCTCATGTATGAGTTACCCATCACTACTGACTAGTTAAAAATGTGATCTGAAGGGAGTCGGTCGTGCTTGACCGTTTAAAATATATAGCGCTTGAGAAATGTTTATTTATGTTTTTATTGTGAATCCGTTATATGTTGTTTTGTGAAGTGAATAAATAAAATGGAAAAGAACATCACTTGCATTATTTATGGAAATGGATTATTACAATGTGTGTGAGTTTATGGAACATTGAAAGATTAATGAACATTTTGGTGACCCTAGGACGTGATTATTTGCATTTTTTTGGACGACATGCATTTTTTTGGATAAATATGGCATTAGTAATAAAGAATCATCAAGGCAGCATGCATCGGATATGGGAGGTAGGCTTTTTCCCTTATTATTTCATTATTTTGGTTTGAATTTGGGGGTTAAAAGTTATGGTTTCGGTTTTAAAAGAAAAGCGTAGTTTTGTTATGAAATGGTTGCAGTCTGTGAGGACATCGAATTCATTTGGTTTATATTTGATATTATTTATAATTTATAAATTTTGCTGATATATGAAATAAATGGTTTCAAAATTTGAATAATTAAAAAATAGTTTGGGTTTTTGAATATAAATGGTTTCATTCAACATTTAAATAATTGAAAAATTACTTTCGTTTCATAAAATGTTGTTTAAATGGTGTTTCTTTTTGTTTCTTTGAAAACGAAATTGTTTTTTTTAATGGAATATTATTTAATTATTTTTGTTTCTTGCAATGCTATTGAAAATTGAGTTACTTCTGGTTTAATAGAAAAATTATTTATTTAGTTTTTGTTTCATTACATGACATTTTAAATTGATTTACTTCTGTTTTAACGATATTTATTTTTTTGTTCTTAAATGATATTTAAAGATGATGTTTACATTTTTTGATATATAGATAATACATGTTTATTTTTATTTACTAAATATATGGATAGGGGTTATTATTAAGCAATTAGAAGGTTTCATAATTTTTATTTTTGTTCTCTTGTTATGATATTGGGTTTAAAATGGATCTAGAAAGATTGAAGGAAAAAAGAAGAGGTTTAAGAACCTCATTTACGAAATATTTGGGGAAAATAGAAACAATCCTGGACTCCGAAATTACGGAGGAGTACACGAAATTAATGAAAATTGAGGAGCTTCTTAGATTAAAGGCTCAACTCCTGGACAAACAAGCAGAACTCGTAAACATCGATTATGAAATACAAACAAAAATTAAAGTTAAGGATATAGCTGAAGATGTAGCAGGCTGTGAGGAATACAGGGAAAAAGGGATCGATGTAAAAACAAAATTAGAAAGGCTAGTGGATAATTTAAATGACAGGCCGTTGCCTGGTGTTATTCAGATCGCTAGATCAAGTGATCAAACAGGGATTGGTTCAGAGAACCTAACAGTTAGAACGTTAGAACTGAAACCAGAAGTACAGTTAAACTTCCGAAATTACAAGTTGTACATTTTCTTGGTGACTGTAGTTCATGGTTGGACTTCTGGAACTCTTACGAGGTAGCGATACATAATAATAATTCTTTAAGCAAAATTGAAAAATTTACGTATTTGAAATCTTTCTTAGGAGGTATCGCCTTGAGCGCTGTATCTGAGTTTTCATTGACAGAATCGAATTACGATGCATCAATACAATTACTTAAGGAACGTTTTGGACGAAGTGACGTAATTATATCGTCCCACATGCATAAGTTACTATTAATAGAACCGGTGAAATCATGCGCGAATGTTACTGAATTAAGGAGAATGTACGACGCGATTGAGGTACAAAATCGTTCGTTACAATCATTAAATGTAGCAACAGTCACTTACAGTAATCTGTTATGCCCTGTAATATTACAAAAACTACCGGAAGAATTAAATTTAAGTTATAATAGACAGCGTAATTCAGATGAATTGTTTGATATTTCTAAATTAGTTGATTTTATACGTAAAGAACTAGAAATACGAGAAGCATCGATAATTTTAGCGAATCCCAGAAATAATAGCGCAAATGAAAATAATTTTCGGAACAAAATGACAGGACACAATAAACCTTACTTAAATTCTAAAAGGAGCGAATATCATCCCCCTAAATCATCAGCTTCTGTTTTAGCGACTCAGGCGGAAAGAAATTTATCTGGTTATCATAATAGGTATTCTTATGACAATAATAGGCCTAAATTTAAAAACAAAAGAAATACGAGTTCATTTTCTCAAAATACAGGAGTTCAGGGCTGTTTGTTTTGTTCCTCGGCACATATGAATCATGATTGTTTTTTAAATGTTTATGATAAGAAAAGGGCTCTAATGGCCAAGGGATTATGTTTTATATGTTTTTCAAATCATTTGAGTAAATTTTGTTCACGTAAAGATCATAAGTGCAAGCATTGCGCGTCTCCCTGGCATAACTCATTAATATGTAATACAGAAAGAAATGAATCCCGCTCAGTTGAGGATAAAAAACAAATACAGTCAGAAAGTTCTTTAAATTTAGTTTGTAATAAGAATAAAGAGCTTGAGGACACGCCGAATGATTCGGTGTTGTTGCAGACTGTAACGGCAAGTGTATTTAATATTCGGGCCAAATGCCATTTATTGAGGTGTCTTATTGACAATGGAAGTTCTAGGACATTTGTATTGCGCGAAGTGTGCAATTTATTGGGATTAAAACCAATCGGGAAGGAAACCCTTTTAATTTATACTTTTGGAAATGAAAATACTGAAAGGAAAACTTATGATATTGTAGAAATAGTATTACATAATGTAAGAGAAACTAATAAGAAAATTAAATTAAGGGCTGTGGTTATTGATTCAATTACATTTGGGGAAATTAAAATTCCTTCACAATGGGTGCGTAATGTCGCACTAGAAAAGGGCATTGAATTGGCAGATAAGGGTAATTTAAGTAAAATTCATGTACTTATTGGATCGGATTACATTGGGGAAATTCTTGGAGAAAAGAACGTGAGAATTTCTAAACGATTAATGGCAACAGATACCTTATTTGGATTTGTGATACAAGGAAAGGAAAGGGACCCTAAAGCACTTAAGAATTGTCAGAAAGTGCGCGTTAATCATTTACACGTTGTTAAGGAGGAATTGGACCATCAAAGGGTTAAAAATTTATGGGAATTAGAGGCAATTGGAATTAATCCGGACAAGGAACATTCTAAATCAGACGATGAAATTTTAGAGTTATTTAGGCAAACCACTACTTATAGAAATAAAAGATATGAAACGCGATTGTTGTGGAAAAATAATGTTAAGGAATTGGACAGTAATTATGGGATAGCAAGACGACGCTTGTCTCATTTGAACACTGTTTTTGGTAGGAATCCGGACTTATATTTTAAATATAAGGAAATTATTGAGGAACATTTTAAGGAGGGCATCATAGAGGAAGTAGCGTCGGATTTAAATGACAATACGGGTACAGGCTATTACATGCCGCATCATGCAGTAGTACGCGAGCAAAAGAAAAGTTCTAAGGTTAGGATAGTTTTTGACGGTTCATGTAAGGGCAGGGATGAATTATCTCTTAACGATTGTTTAGAGAGCGGTCCTAATTTAAATCCAGATTTACTCAGGATAATTTTGAGGTTTAGGTTACACCCTGTAGCGTTTTGCGCAGACATTCAACGAGCTTTTCTAGAAGTAGGAATCGCGGATGAAGATAGGAATTTTTTGAAATTTTTATGGAATGATGGGAAGGGGCCCGATCTCCATTCCGATGCTGCTAAACGAATTAGGACATTACAATTCTGCAGAGTTCCCTTTGGGGTGAAATGTTCCCCTTTTCTATTATCGGCAACAATCAGGCTTCATTTGAAAAAATTTGAGAATGACTACCCGGAAGCAACAGAAATATTAAGATCTCTCTACGTGGATGATCTCATCTCTGGCACTGAGAATATAAACACGGCCTTTCAGTTGTCTAAAGAAATGATGTATATTTTAAATGAAGCTAGCATGAATCTCAGGGCTTGGATTTCCAATTCTTCTAAACTTAATCAGTTGTGGAAGACAGACAATTTCGAATGTCGAGAAGATCCGGAGGAATCCAATGTTGAACTAAAAATATTAGGGATTATTTGGGACAATACGAATGACGAATTACTGATTGACACTTCACAATTTAACAAATTACCGGAGGACAGATTTATAACAAAGCGATATATTTTGGCTGTTTGCGGAATGTTATTTGATCCATTGGGGATCATGAATCCATTTTTGATTCGCATAAAAATTATATTACAATCAGTATGGGAAAATGGTAAACAGTTGACGAACCTGTTCCACATGAAATTGAAATGTTGTTTTTAGAATGGCTAAATGAAGCTAAAAATTTGAAGTTCACTGGAATTCCTAGGCTGTATTTTAATGAACGCTGCTGGAACTCAGTAGAGGTACACATATTTTCCGATGCTAGCCCAAAATGTTATGGTTCAGTGGCTTATTTTCGATTTACGAATTCTGAAGAATGCAAAACAAGTTTTATAATTTCTAAGTCTCGACTAGCCCCTTTGAAGAAGATTACATTACCGAGACTTGAATTACTTGGCACTTTAGTCTCAGCAAGATTAGGATCATATCTCAAATCTGTTTTTCCTATGCTTGACCCCAGAAATATTTTTTATTGGACTGACTCTCAGATTTGCCTTCAATGGATAAAAAATTCAGCTAACGATTATAAGCAGTTTGTGAAAAACCGAGTGATAGAAATCAGGGAAAAAACTGATCCTGAAAAATGGCACTTTTGCAAAGGCAAGGTCAATCCGGCGGATAAATTGACAAGAGGTGTGAAAGCAAATTCCTTAATGAATGACAAAGTATGGAGTCAAGGACCAGTTTGGTTGTCAGAATTAAGTATACCGTATGACTCTCTAATGGAATTTTCCTGTGACATGGACAGTGTGGTTGAAGAAAGACATAGAGTTACAACACTTCAGGTTAACATAGAAGTTCCAATGCCATTATTAAATCTGGAGAATTACAGTAGTTTGAATAGAGTTTTAAGAACAACCGCCTATGTTTTTAGATTTCTAAATAATATCAAATCTAGGTCTGAAAAACGTTCAGGAGCGCTGACAGCAAATGAAATATCTGCAGCAGAAAATTATTGGCTTCTATTTGTGCAGCAAAGTGAATTTAACAAAGAATATACTACATTAAAGGCAAAAAATTCAGTTTCTCCTGATTCTAAGTTATATAATTTGAATCCCATTTTGACAACAGAAGGTCTAATAGTATTAAAGCGAAGAATTCAAGGCTCTAATTTTTCTGATGAATCTAAGCATCCAATTATTTTGCCGAACAAGGCTTGATTTACTAATCTTTTGATCATGAAGGAACACGAAAATTTAGGTCATTCTGGTATATCTGACACACTCACTCAAATAAGAGAACGCTTTTGGATCATTAAGGGCAGGCAAGCTGTGAAATCCTGCTTGAACAAATGTTTTCTATGCAGAAGGTTTAAGGCCAAACAAGGACAGCAAATAACAGCTCCGCTACCCATAGCAAGAACTAGTGAGGCTCAACCTTTTGAAGTCGTCGGAATCGATTTTGCTGGACCCTTATTCACAAGAGACAACAACAAATCTTACATTGCATTATTCACGTGTGCAGTCACTCGAGCAGTGCACTTGGAAATAGTCTCCAGTCTCAGTTCTGAACATTTTCTACTTGCATTCAGACGTTGCATCTCCAGAAGAGGTGCGTGCAAGGTTGTGAATTCCGATAACGCTCTGACTTTTAAAAGTAGTGAAAAGGAACTAAAGAAACTTTATACTAACATTAAGAACTTTGAAATACAGAACTATTTTGGTAATAAGGGTATCAAATGGAAATATATAGTAGAAAGAGCCTCGTGGTGGGGGGGGGGGGTGATTGGGAGCGAATGGTTCGTATGACAAAGGTCATTTTGAGGAAAATTCTTGGTAGGGCATTGGTTACATTTGAAGAACTGCAAACTATACTTGCAGAAATTGAATCTATTATTAACTCTCGACCTTTAACTTATGTATATAATGACCCTGTGGAGCCATTCCCTCTCACCCCAGCCCATTTCTTAATAGGAAAAAGGTCAACTGCATTGCCACCACAAAGTGGCCGTTTAGTGATAGCAAGTCAATCTAACTCTCAAAAATTGTTAATTAAACGATACTTGTATCGTGAGAGACTTCTTAACGAATTCTGGAAGCGCTGGAAATTTGAATATATTTTGCAGTTGAGAAATGCTAATGTTGTAAAACCTGTTAATCCAATTTCTAACTTTAATATAGGTGATATAGTCCTAATAGGTGATGACAAGGCCCCAAGACAAATTTGGAGGTTAGGAAAAATAATCGAGACACATGTAGGACGTGACAATAAGGTAAGATCTGTAACCTTAAAAACTTCATCAGGAAGGTTAAAGAGACCCATTCAACTTCTTTGTAACTTGGAAGTCCAAGGGGACTTACCTTAATTAAACCAACTGTTCACCTGTAAGGTAATATTAATATTGTTTTCATTTTTCAATTGTATCCAGGTAACACTAATTTTTGTATTTGATATAATTTCTATTTTCAGTATTTTGTGGTTGTGAAATTTATTATTATGTACTGTGAATTTTTTATTGGTTGTAATTCTTGAATTGTATTTGATTTGGATTTGTTCAAAATTTTGTATTGAACTTAACTTACCTTTCGGGGCGGGAGGATGTTGCAAATTGAATTGTCTTTGCATCCTCTCAGGCGGCGCTACTAGTCGTCATTTTTCGACGCGCCGATGTATATTACTGACTAGTTAAAAATGTGATCTGAAGGGAGTCGGTCGTGCTTGACCGTTTAAAATATATAGCGCTTGAGAAATGTTTATTTATGTTTTTATTGTGAATCCGTTATATGTTGTTTTGTGAAGTGAATAAATAAAATGGAAAAGAACATCACTTGCATTATTTATGGAAATGGATTATTACAATGTGTGTGAGTTTATGGAACATTGAAAGATTAATGAACATATCGCACTTTAAATAATTTTACCACATAGTCCATAATGATGAAGAATTTTTTTTTTTTTGTGTCCCTGTACAAAAACTATAAGTGCTAGATTCACTGAAATCTGTACAGTTCGGGTAACTGTGATCTATAATATGTGTATAAATTTTTTACTCAATTGAATAAGGCGTTTAGACGCTATTGCACTTTTAAAATTTTGGTCCCATAGGCCATAATGAGAAAGAATATTTTCTTTATGTTCCTGTAAAAAAACCACAAGTGCCTGATTCACCAAAATCTACACAGTTCGAGGAACTGTGACCTATAATATGTGTATAAATTTTTTGCACAATTGAATAAGGCGCTTAGACAATATCACACTTTTGAGAGTTAGGTCCCATAGGCCATAATGATAAAGAATTTTTCTTTGAGTCCCTGTTAAAAAAAAAAAAACTATAAGTACCAGATTTACCATAATCAATAAATTTCGTGCTACGGTGACTTGCAACATGCACACCAATTTACAGCTTATTCGAGCAAAACATTTAGACGCTAGCGTGTTCACTCACACACACACATCATCGTAAAAACAGTGAAAACGGACTCAAGGGACCTCAAAACGTATAGAAACACAAAAATCTCGAATTCGGATATTTGACATGATTATAATACTTTCCTTACATATGTATGTTCGGAAAGTAAAAATGACGATAAAAACTATAAGTTTTAAATAGTAAAAGAAAAAAAAAGCTTTTATATTTTGAAAGAATGATTTCTGTAATTTTATCATTGAATAATGGACTGTTTATTATCGAACAATAGAATAGCAAGATTTTTAGCACAGTATGCTCGCGATTATCCGCGGAATTACGTGACACGGGTTTCGTGGATAAAAAAAAAAAAAAAAAAAAAAAATCGAAATAAACCGCAAAAAGGCTGGATTACTACAAATTATTACTACTATCTGTTTTATTATTCTGTTTTATTATTTACACAAAAGTAGAAAACTTTAATTTCAGTAATTAATTTAATCATGTAAGTTATGCAAAAATGATCGTTGAAATCTTGCAGCAGTATGTATTGAAAAAGCTAGTATTAAGAGATGACGAAAAAAAGCAAACACCATAAATTAAAAGTTGTTTTAGGTCTAAGTAATTAATCATAATTTGTCATCAGGCATTGGAAGAAAGCACGAGGGAGACATAAAAGAAATAATGCATTGTATCAGATCCAAAAAAAAAGTAGTATTGGTACAGAAATTTGAAGAAATTACAGAACATTTTAAAGTCAACCTTTGAGCTGTTAATAATAAAACAAAGAAAACTGGAGTGAGAAACTTGTTTCAAATACGTGGATTTCAATTGCTAAAAGTATTTTTTAACCGATCTTTTTTAAATATGAATTTAAATATTTTTCAAAATTTTGTAAAATAAATAGAAATTAGAAAAAGCACTTATTTTAGACAACAAATTCGTTGACCATGTCTGTGGTTTTCGAGTCATATCTTGATGATATGGCGTCAATTGTAGTTATGTCACCATATTTGTTTGAACCCTATTAAATATGTAATGAATAACTATGGAGTGCATTTCTCCATAACTTAAAATGGGGTTTATCTGATCATCACATTCTCTGATAATCAATTTTAAAGGTCGGGATCCTTATAGGACGTACATTATTTTTAACACGCTTTTATTAGCTTCACCTGTATGTATGTTTGTATGTATGTATAATATATGTTTGTAATCGCTCTGGGAGCAAACAAAAAATCTATATTGTAAAAAAAAAAGACTCTCCCTACGTGAACGCTGTGGCTGTGAGGTAAAGCTCCGCGCTACGAACCTAAAGGTCTAGCGTTCGAGCCCAGTCAGGGGAGATTTTTCAAAAATGGTTTTTGTTTAATTCTAAATTATTTTAATTAAAGATTTAAATGTATGTAAATATTATGGTGTGTCGCTCACACGATTTTCTCTTACCCTGCATTTTAATACTAAGATAGATATTTTGTGCTTTTTAGTTCACATTTCTATAAAAGCGTGTTCTTTAATTTTTTAAAACTATAATATTATTCTTAATATTTTCAAGTTTGTCGTCAGTTTAGCTTTCACATGTAAAAAGTTTCTGGCACTACAAAACCAATCAGCCAACCCTTGCAAAATTTACAACCATTATATGTTTTATTATTATTATTAATAGGTTTTATTGATCAGATTTATTATTTAAATGTACAGCTTTTTCTTATGAATTTGCAATTTATGATTTAATTAATTAATTAATTAATTTATTTTGTTTGATATTCATGAAAAAGAGAAAAACTTTAGCGAGAGAGAGAGAAAAAAAGGCTTTTTTATCTGAAGTTTGACAAATGAACAATACATCACAGGAGAATATGCTTCGGCTAAATTGTGGGAAGATGGCTTTCTTTCTAACGTCAAAGCAAGTTAGCGACATTGAACTTTATACTCATGGTTAACGCGACAGTTTTAAGCAAGTGTAAGCTCCCAGATATGCTTTGTATTTGTCTGGGTTCGAAGGAGAGCGTGAAGCGGTTTGGTTTTCTCCGCGAAAAAATAAGAAAAGAGGTCAACCATTCGAAAAATAAACAGAAGTAAAAAAGACTGGCGTGGTCAGAGCGAAAAAGGACAATCAACAGTGTAGAAATTAAACATGGCAAATGCTTTTAAAAGGTTTTTGGAGATTAGAAAATAAAGTTAACACCTTATGAAGACGTTAATGTTTAGTACATCAATTTTTTATGTGTTTTCAAATGTATTAAACATTAATTTCTGGATTAAAATAAAATTTTATTTATTTCTTCTTTCTAGGTAGGTAGTTTTCAACTATTAGAGATATAAATACATCTATTTTAGTAACAACAGACTGAACTTAATTATAAGCATGAAAAAATAAAATAAAATAAAAATGAATAAATAAATAAAAACTGCATGGTGGTTGTTTTGTATTTATAACGGTGATGCTCCAAAATAATTATTCATTGCTAATGACGAAACATTTGTTTTGTGATAGTAAAATTTTATTGATTTCTTATTAGTTTTTAATCCACTTTACAAAATTTGATCTATGATGATATTTTATTGGATTAGTCGAATATATGCAGGGGAATTTCTTTTCATATAAAGCTTACATATCCGTTCTTGACGTCTTTTAAAATTTTAGAACTTGTGAATGCATTTATCATACGCAATGTAGTGAATTAATTCTATTTACTTGTTAAATTATATGTGTTTTTTTTTTCATTTTTTAAAAGCTAATTTACTGAATTATGATTTTCCAAAACCAGAAACACATTTATTGGGTATGTACCATAGCCATGCAGATCTAAATGTTACTTAAAATAACAATTATCATATGTTTGAAGATACTCAGCAAAATACCACTATATTTAGTACCAAAGAATATGAAACTTACCAATAGCGTATTTAATTGCTAATTTCATGAAACTGCAATTCAATTTATGGAGACGGGCCTTCATACAAAAATCTGTAGCTCTGCGATCAGTCGTTTGTGTGTAAAGTAACCAATACTCCTCTAAGTTTAACTTTGTTTTTTGAAACTTTCTTGTCACTCAATCGTCTTAGGACGTGACGGGAGAGAATGAAAGATCGTGAAGACAATGAAATACCTTTTTTTTTATTTTAAACCAATTGGCACCTTTTCTATTAAGTATCTGCAAAAAATCGTTGGTCCTAGGAGGATTGAACCCACGGCCTTCGCTATATTAGCATGACGCTCTAACCAACTGAGGTATTGGAACACGGCTATACATTTGACCAGAGTCGATCATTTCAGAAATTTATATATTTTAATTAGTCCGCAACCCCCCCCTCCCCACTAAAAAGAAAGTTAAAAATAAAGTACTAGTCTAATGAATTGAATTGTAGTACTTATATATGTGATTTCCTGTTGCCTCTCAACATTGTACTTTCATATTACTCAACAAATTTATGCTTGAAAAATAAAATGAACTGGCAACGATGTTTATACAAAATATTTTACTTGTTTATTTCCCGCAAAACAAAACAAAACGAAACAACAACAGTAACAAAAAATATTCTTTCAAAATAATAATTATACCCTTAAAAATAATTATGGTCAATTAGTAAACTATGAGAGAAGATGCCCTTCGTTTTCTAGAATTAAACATTTAAGAAAAGTCGCCTGGAAAATGCTGATATTCTTTTCAAATACAAATTAAGCTATGTTAAAAGTTTTATTCGAAGATTCATGATATTTCTATTTCTAAAATCTGTATTGTGTTCTAATTATATTTAAAAAGTGTTTTCTTTATTGATATTTTGTAAAAAAATTTTCACGACTGATTATTTTTTTTATCATACGAATAACTTATACCTGACTACATATGTGTATTTTATGTATAAAATGTATGCATAAATAAATACTGAATTAAAAGATTATTTTCTTTTGATCTAGGAAGTACATCCGCTATGGAGCAGTAGTGGTGCGTGTCATCTTATATCTCCATGAACTCCTTCCACCAAGATTCGCAACTTTGAGCGTATCAGATAATTATCTCACTTCACACTACGAGTGGCCTGTACCAGATTTGCAAGAGAAAATACAACTAGTCAGAGAAGGTAGAGTCCCTTACATTGACAGTGAAAAGTTCTACATATCTAACAACGGGTATCGAATGATGTTGAGACTTTATCCCGAGAAAGCAGCTGGATTTGTTGGCCTTTACGCTGTACTAACTAAAGGTGCTTACGACGACGAACTTCTTTGGCCATTTTCACATACTTATAGACTTGAAGTTATATCTAAGGAAGGCAAAATCATAGGAAGAACAACGTATCCTGGAACGCCTGGTAGTGGTTGTCCAGACATTGCATTCCAGAAACCAGACAGAGAATTGGCAGAGTGGAGTTGTGGTGAAGGGCACATGGTTGCTCATGATACATTATTTAAAGGGGGCTTTTCGGATGAAAGAGGAGGAGTAAGGTTTGGTGTAACTATTTTCTTGCAAGAACTAATGGCACCAGTTGCAAGCATAGGGTTTGAACGAGGTGTACTTGTTTCGAGATACTCGTGGATAGTAAAAGATGTGGCCTCTTCTATAGAGCTGTTACGCACAAGAGAAAAGAGTAGGATTGAAAGTCCTATTTTTTATAGTGATAATCAGGGATACGCTATGAGGATGTCTATTTCTTTAGGACGATTGCCAAATTATAGAAATTCTGTGGTATTAACTGAAAAAGAAGAAAGTCAAGTTGTGGGTCTTTATTGGACACTTCATTCTGGTTTATACGACGAAATCGTCAAGTGGCCCTTCTCATCTACTATTGCTTTAATACTGGTGGACAGGACTAGACAAGGGCAAAATCTAGAAAAAATTATCGATCCAGTCCACAGTAAGTGTCCTCAGCAAGCATTCGAAAGACCTACTGGAGCGCATAATGAACATTCATGCGGTTTTGCTGCTCTTGTAACACTTCAGACTCTCATGTCAACATATGCATATGGAGATATCCTTCATATCAAAATTAATATTATCCATAGCTGATACAAAATTCCATTTAAATGTTAATGTTACAAGACTAAATTATCTCGTACTTTTAACAGTATTATAAAAGTGTAAAGCAAAAATATTTAGTATTTGCTGTTTGTTTTGATTATCCAGAGTTGCCAACTTTTATAATTTATTTCGGAGCATTGTTAGTAACGCTTCTTTTTCATCCCAGTTTTTTTCTAGTGTAATTATTTTCATTATGTAACAAAGATTAAACAAGGAAAACCTCTACTCTTAAAAAAAAAAAGTGGTATGAAAAGAGGGCGGTATTAATAATGCTCCGCAATAAATTATAAAAGTTGGCAACTCTGATTATTTTACATCTTTTTTTGCCTTTAGTATAGCATTTGTAAAATATGATGAAAATACCAGTGGTCAATTTAATTTATTGATTAGAATGAAAATAACAGAAAATAGACTAAGTTTTGAATGTGATATTTTTTTACTGTGAGTTTATTAAATCTTGGTTGATAAAAACTAAATCGTAAAATAAATCCAAAAACTAACAAAAAAAAAAAAAAAAAAAAAAAAAAGAAAGAAAGAAAATCTGATGTGGACATTACATAACGATTTTGTATATTTAATAAACTGTGCATATTCTTACTATAATAAAACGTTGCCATACTTGTAAGTGGTAAGTGGTTCCTCCATAAACAAGCAGGTTGCAACCTCTGAATGCACTTTATTCCATGAATTACTTCGAAATAATCAATGAAACTATTATTTGTATCATAAAAACCTCTAAACAGCGTTATATACACCAAAGGGTACGAATATAACTTGTTCATAAACAATAATCAACAGCTTCTTGTACAATCTCTGAATGATAAACATACAGCTCAGAGCTGGATGTAAATTCGAATGCAAATGGTCTTCTTTTACTCATTTTGGAGAAAATTACAGTAGAGAAATCAGTAGAATTATCATAAAAAAGTTCATTTTGTTCTAAACTGCTATAGGATTTCAAGATTTTGATAATCATAAATAACTATTTATCGAAATATTTTGTTGCCAAACTCTCCAAGTCGCTAAGAATGTCGCCAAGGCGGACCTCCGTTGAAGTCAATAGATATTAAGTTCTTTGTGTCTCTTACACGTACTTTCACTGTAAAAATAGTTCTAATGAAAGAAAGAAATTTTATCCATTATAATAATATTAGGTTCTGTTTAAATAAAGCGAGAGATTATATAATGGCTAAATACTTTTAGTTTTTGTGAATTCAATAAATCGAAAATTACAGTTTGTAGCACAATAAGTTTTTGGTAGAAATGTATAGAAAGACATGAGATAAAAATAAATAAATAAATAAATAAATAAATAAATATAAGTTGTGCCCAAATGAAAAGGAGACCTTAGCTGTAGCGGCGTTATATCAAATCCCATTGAATTAATGTGTTAGCCGATAGATGACAGGGTGGCATTGCTAGAAGCACATGCGTAGTTTGGCTTCGCATCAGTATCCTCATCTCATTTCTGGAGAGTCATTTCCCCAGTTCGTTGCATGATGGATTCCCCCAGATCAGTACAAAGAGAGAGGCTGTGGATTGGATGAGCTCATACTGCAGAATCACACAGGATCACCACACGTGAAATTGCTGTTGAACTGTCGATAGGCAAAGGAACTGTGCATAACATAATCCACAAAAAGCTCGGTTATGGCAAAGTTTGTGCACAATGGGTCAGAGAATCAGAAGGCAGAGAGAATGGGTCTTTGCCTGACCCATCTATTGAGCCATCCACTCCCCTACGCACTGGGATCAGTGTATCAATGTCAATGGCAATTATTTATAGTTGTACTATTCCACATGAACTTTAATTATAATATTGTTATTAAAATTTCTTCACATATAACTTAAGTCTCCTTTTCATTTGGGAACACATTATAAAAGCTAAATTCTCGGAAACGTCGTATTTGTCACCGACTTTTGGTGCTTTAGTTATATAAATGGCTTAAGCGTAATTTGCAATGCACTGAAGATTACAGGTGCTACGTATGAGTGTTATCATTCATGAAAATAGCTTTGAGACATTGCATAGTACTTAGCAAAGAACTAATGGAAATTTCAGCTGCTATTTTTCTTTAGAATATTATTTTTATTTTTATTATTATTATTTTTAATATGGACGTTGTGAATTCAAATAAAGACTTTACGAAAATTCACAAAATACTCAGAAGATAGTTGACGTTATTAGAGATTTTAGAGAAATGTTTTTCAACTTTATGACACAAATTATTTCGCGTCTTTATAGTAGAATATTATGTTATACCTGCTAGGTAATTTTGCGAACCACAGCATACTAAAGACCTCGCTTATTGGCTGCATAATAAGTTAACTGAAGCGCTCTCTGCCGTCCAAAAATATAACTCCTCGATAATATTTTTTTTTTTCTTATAATAAATAATAATAATAATAATAAAATTCTGCATTTTCTGATAATTTCATACTTTTCTGAGAAAGTTTTACAATTACTACAGTCGAAATATTCCGAAATATTAAAATTTTAACGTTTATTATTATTGTTATTATTTTAATTCGGGATTAGATAAAAATTATAATAAAATTAAGTTATATTGTGTAGTTGTAATGATTACAAATTATTATATTTTTTTGATTTAAATAGTTTTATATTATTAAACTGCGTTCAATTTTTTTTCATATAAAATTAATTACTTTACTTCTTTGTTTATGCAAGGTTTTTAATGTATATTGAGTTTTTATTTTAATGATTTTTTTTTCCGAGAAAAATAATTTCAAACATACAGTTAATTAATCAGATAATTTATTTATTTATTTGGATATTATTATAAATTTCTGTAGGTAGATTTTTGTTAAACTATTGTGAACATATTTATCTACTTATTTTTTACAATTTATCAGTTTATTAATTATCTAATTGATTTAAAAGATTAATTAGGTCTAACAGTCAGAATAAATTTTCAAGTAAAATGAGTTTGTTTTTCGTATTCAAATAGACTCAAATGCAAGTAGAAAAATAAAGAAAGATGTAATTATTTTAAAAATTCGCGTAATCAAACAGATATTCACAAAATCAATAATATTTTTGCGATGAATTTCTGAATACACTTTAAAGAGTCTGAAAAGTCATATTCACCTGTTATTTTACTGCGAAGTCAGTAAAATATGTTTGGTCAGTAAAATAATGTCATCAGAATAAAAGAAATTACTTGTATACATAATTAATGAAATGTCTAAAAGGCTTGTTACATTTCCCTTTCTTTTACTTAGTCATTAAATAAAAATCTGTTAAACATATTTCTGTTTTTTAGAGTTTATTTAATTAAAATACACTTTTTTTTTTTTTTTTTTTTTTTGTTATTGCACATATATTTAATTTTATTTTCTGAAATTTTCCAGCACACTTTTTGACTTAGCTTGGAATCTCTTTTTACCTTTCTCTTACCCATAAAATGATAAAAGTAGTACTGTTTTTGGATCAAAATTTCGAAATTGAGTTATTGTTATACCTACACGTTTTGAGGCCAACTGAATTTGAAAATCAGGCTCTTTTAGCGGTTGTCAGCACCAACGAGATAAATAAAGTAGAGTGATAAATGGTATCCCTGACATGGTCCAACATGAGTCATGTGACAAGGCAACCATCTATGCGTTGGTTGCCTTGGTAACAGATTATTTTCAATAAACTTCTATGGCAACGATTTGGAAATTATACTTGGCGAAAAACCTCCATTGTTTTTGTTTACTTACGCAATTTAATATTTTTTTTTAATTCTAAATCATTTTAGTTTTTACTTTACTTCTCTTTTATTTCGTGTAGTCGAAATTTAACCGACAAAATATTTAAAAATAGTTGATACATTATTGTTTGTTGTTAAATTTAGCTCTTTTAAAAGTTTAACTTTTCTTTATAAACACTTTTAAACTTTGTTGGGAAACGATGAAAAAAATGTACATTTTATTATTTATTATAATGTGAAATATGTGAAAAATTATTTTAAAAACGATTTATTTCGGTCATAGGACTCTCGTGTTACCTAATAATAATGATAATTTGCCGAACTGAAATTTTAAATGCCAAAATAGCGATAAAGGGCCAAACATAGCAATCTGTTGGTTCATATCACGTGGTTCATGTTGAACCACGGAAAGCTAATCCTACATCCATTGAATCAGCACTCTGTTTTATTTATCTCGTTGGTCAGTACAAGAACTATTTTTAGCAAGAAGTCCAAATTCAGAATTATAAATCTCTTAATAATGATACTTAAAACTTTTTATCGAAATCGGAAATTGGTTCACGTTCAAAAGCATTCAAATACTATAAGTGAAATTTCTGGTAAGTACACTTTAACACCTTTAGACTGCATTAAACAAAATTAAATGAACACATATTTTTCATATGTATGAAAAGCATGTTGAATATCGGATATAATATGAAATCATTCACCATTAGTTTACAGAGCTACGCAAAAGATTTCAGATGTATTAGGATCACATTCGGAAACTGTTAGAAATGCGGGTAATTTGAAGGTCATATGAAGTTGCCGCCGTCGCGTGAAGTAATTCACTATGATTGGTGTAAAAAAAAACTAAGAAAATAATTCACTAGGAAATTGACTAAGATTGGTATAAATAACTAAGAAAATAATTCACTAGGAAATTTACTAAGATTGATAAGTTTCAAAGAGGGGTGTAGATGAAATTTGTCTGAGTATTTGAAGGGGACAGAAACCCCTCTTCCATAGAAATAAATAAATATATCAAATAAAACTGTTTATAAAACTATTTTCATCTGTCTTTTAATTAATGTTTATATATAGTACTTGTTATCTTACACCTTAATTTGTAATCTGTATTTATAGTATTCAAAAGCAGGGTAAAAGAATGTCGTGTAAGTGCCACTCCAGATTATTATTTTTTTTTTTTTGCCCCTCCGCCCCCCCTCCCTTTCTGACCCTCCTAATAACTTTACACTTTCGAAAATATCCTCATTCGACTTGCAGGCCTGTAAAACCTATCTGTACCAATTTTGAACGATCTAATTGTATTTCTATTTTTTTTTGCCCCCTCTCCCCCCCCTCCCCCCCCCCGTTTTCCCGCCCCACCTGGGACGAATTTCTAAAATTAAAGAAATTAGTTTTTATGTATTTGTGAGAGCTATATTTTAGCGCAAAAATCCCACATATATCTTTTTTTGTGTTTGCGATATAAATGATTATTTCAAATCACGTTTTGAACCCTCTCTTCCACTCTTGGGGGCTGAATTTCTAAAATTCCAGAAATTGTTTTTTAGGTATTTGTATTAGCTATATATTAAAGCAAAAATTTCACGTATATCTGTTTTTTTTTGTTTGAGATATATAGGAGTATTTGAAACCACGTTTTGCACACGGGAAATCACGTTTTGCCCCCTTTCCCCCCTTGGGGACCGAATTTCTAAAATTCCAGAAATTGATTTTTAGATATTTGTGTTAGCTATATTTTGAAGCAAAAATTTTACGGATATCTGTTTTTTTCTTTGAGATATGGAGTTTTTTGTGAATTCACATTTTACTCCCTACTCCCTTTTGGGAGGTGGGGGGGGGGAGGACAAATTCCGAAAAATCGCTTCTTAGGGAGTGCTTACACTATATGTTCTATAATCTGACCTAGTTTCGAGTCAGTGGCTCCAGTAGATTTTGCTGTGCGTTGATGAGTCAGTGAGTGAGTGAGTGAGTGAGTGGAAGTACTCTTTTATATGTATAGATATATTAACTAACCATATTTTTTTACACATTTTTAATTATTTGTAAATAATTAGGAATTAAAAATGGGCATTACTTTTTTTTTTTTTTTTTTTTTTACAATCAATATTCAATATGGAATAATGTTTAAATTTTCATAAAATAGGAGTAAAAAATTTACTATTTAATTGTAATTTCATTAAAGTAATTTTACACTATTATAAAGCTCATTTTAATGTAAAAAAAAAATCAGTCTGCAATTATTTAATTCCAATGTTTTGTTTTCTACTTTAGTGTTTGTTAACCAGCCAAATTACACGAATTAAAACAGCTATATATATTTTTTTTTACATATCTAAAACACATAAAAAAGCAAAGATTTTTTTTTTTTTTTTATAATCCCCTTTTGCTTTATGGGGGGTCTGAAAATGTCATTTTTGTCCTTTTTCTGACATTTCAGGGGACTTATTTCAGGGGACATTTCAGGGGACACATTAAAGGGCTAAATACCACAGAATTTCAAATGCGCTTTCTGATTAGGGTGATTCCAGAGATTAATTAGTGTGGTGTTTTATTTTGTGATTTTGTTCCCTAGAAGAGTTATTTACTATCGAAATTGACAAAAATTTGATGTTTGACCTTGAACTTTGACCTATTGTAATTATTTTAATTATTAAGGTACAGCAGTGTAACTAAGCATGTGACACCTCTACCTTATGTACTTTGATGTACTTTGATACCAATATTTAAAATTAAAACTTATAAATTTTATTCAAAGAGATTTGTGTCAAAATATAAAGGTCTAATAATCCCATTTTTGACCAGGAAAACGACTTTTGATGACCTGTGTAAAATCTCAGTTTAATCGTAGAGAAAAAATAAAAGTTGTTTTGAACATCTCTCAAAAGGGCCTTTAAAGGACATAAGTATCAAAAGAAACAAAAATGGTCGAGCAACACACCTCCTTGAATTTATATGGAATGACCCTATAATGTTTTATAATGGTCCTATCACATATCATGTTTTGTTCGATTACATGCAATAGAACCTGAGATATAGCCTTCCTATAAATGGAATAAACCGTAGTATAAGAGCGCCACCGATTGAATAATTTGAACCAGAAGTTGATAGCCACGAATATATGTTAAGATGTAAATTTATATGAGATTCTGTGCAGTAGTTCCTGAGATACAGTTGACATAAAATTTTTGTTACATACATACACATGAGGACGGGCGTACAGACAGACATTTCTAAAACTGGTCAAATTGTGATAGGAACCTATCATAACGTATAAATCCATAGAAAACTGGAAGTCGAAAAATTTTGCGTATCCAATACTTTTTTCTGTTGAATATTTTAGACCGAACACATATTATCAACAATCAATTTTTATTTGTTACCATCTGTATATATATATAAATTACGTGTCACGATGTTTGTCCGGGGTAAACTCCTAAACTAAGGAACCGATTTTAATGAAATTTTGCACACTGTGTGCAGTTTGGTCCAACTTGAGAGATAGGATTGTTTTTATTTCAATTTATTGTCACAATATTGTTTTATTGCAATTATTTGTTAATTATAGACCTTTATTAAAGTTGCTCCAAAATATCTGTGAGTTCCATAAGTTTAATTGTTGCCAAAAAGAAAAAATACGAGTTCATTTTCTTTCGACATAAAAGTAAATACATTTAATCAAACGTGAACGTTAAAAAATTATAAAAAGTTAAATTATACATCTCACGAAAATTGACGTCATAATCAATTTAAAGATTTTATTCGCATTGATAAATTATGTAGTTATACACAAGCGAAGTGTGACGTCACTGACAGTCTGTGAAATCAAGAAAAAGATTTCTTATGTTAATGGCCCATTGTATTTTTTGTAAAAAATTATTAAAAACGAGGAAAATTGTTTCCGGATTTTAATCCCCATATTTTTGTATAGATATGCATTATTTATCATGTGCATACGTTAGATTAAGTTATTTTGCTGTTAAATTGACAAAATTTTAATTTTAAATTTCAAAGCTCTGTCGTCCTTGGAGTTTTTCGTATTTGGCGATCAAAAACGTAACACGAAAATATACAAGCTAGATGTATATTTTCGTAATATGTATTGTGTGAAATATTGTTTCATATTATTCATTACTCTCTTAATATAAGTTGTTAAAATAACCATGATTTTTGAAAGGAATTAAATGTGTGCACCAGATAATTTGGCGATATTATTTTTTTTTCCGCCAAGGATGATAGATATGAAATTTATTCCGCTGCAACATGTTAATATCTTATATCAGATACATTATGTATATGCTACAATTTATTTCACGTGACACGTGTGTTAAAAATTTATTTACGACATAACCTTGCTTTAACAATTTTTGTTGCATTATTCTAATCTGTATCACTTCGTTTTCTTTAAGAAATTTGTGATCTATACATAACGTTCTAAATAAAAAGTAACCATTTCAATATTTTAAAACTTATTTAAAAGTCCGTTTTATTTAACATTAAATTTTAAAACTTAATTTAAAACTTATTTAAAAGTCTGGAAGAGTTTAAGTCTGTTTATTTGTTTTGTAACGCTAATCTATATGATCGATGTTCGAAACTTTAATTAATTATTTCTCTTATTTTTCTTTACTTTTTCTTTAATAACTTACCAATTTAACGTTCCTGATTAAATTTGTGATTTATATATGTATTTTGCATTAAATTTTGACTCATATTTATTGCTGAAAATGCGATCTTAAAATCTTGCAATTTTCTTATCTTAATCCTTAGTGCTTTCCTTCTTGATTAACTTGAATTTACTATTAAAATTTTAACTTACTCAGAATCTTCTCACCACTTCGTTAAAATATATTAATCTTTTCAGTTATATATTAATCAGTATATCCCCACAACGATATTTGTCAATTTTTTGTTGGCGATGATGGCTAAATCATAAATCTATAAATGATAATCTAAATCATAAATCAAAAACATAAAATAATAAATCCAAAATAAACAACATATAAGCTGCCATATTATATCACAAACAGTCCAGAGCGACATCGTTATCGTTCAAAACGGCGTCAAAGAAAAATCGCCAAATTCAGCTGTGGGGATATACTGATACTGAAGTTATAATTATCCGAATATAATTACTGAAGTTATATTATAGGTTATAGTTGTAGGTAACAACTATAGTATTTCCCCACAACTGGATTTGACGATTATGGCTAAATCATAAATCTAAAAATCATAAATGATGAAATCATAAGCTAAATCATAAATCTAAAATAAAAGCATGCAGGTTACCGTATTTTATTGCAAAGAATCCAGAACGACTTCGTTATCGTTCAAAAAGGCGCAAAAAAAAAAAAAAAAAAAAAATCGCCAAATCCAGTTGTGGGGAAATACTATATATCTTATCAAATTATCAACGTATTACTTAGCCGCATGGCCGGGTCTGCTAGTAATTATCTAAAATTTGATCTGCTATGGCTGTGCCATTATGGCTGCACTAAGTCAAACAACGCTTTCTCCTTTCCCTATGGGATTTCTATTGATTCACAACATTAGGATAGCTCATTCAGAAATAAAAATTTCCAAATTCTGTTTTTTATTTATTTTTTATTTTTTTTCATCATTTTTTATTTTTTTTTTAAGTGCTCACTAAGATAAAAGGTGACATGTTCAAAGAGTGGAATTGAAAGAACTTCTTTTTCAATGAGGTATCCTTGTAATACGAAGCAACAAAATCTCATAGGATTACATTAGGCTGACCAGATCAAAGTACCTTTATAATATAGAAGCATTAAAAATTGCTACAATTATCAAATTATGGACGTATTTTTTCATTCCTAACAAATAAGGACTAAAAATAAAGTGTTATTTAATAATTTAGTTTCTACAATTTTTTAAAACTTAGAAAAATGCCTTCAAAAAAAAAAAAAAAAGGGCGTCCCCATTTGTCCCCAGAAAATGGGGACGTTTGGTCAGTATAGATTACATGGAAAGGAAGAAAGGGGGAAGGGGGAATCTGATTCGTGTGCAGTCTTAACTAAAACAAATCTTTCTTAATTGTAAATTACTGTAATTAGTAATAACTATGGTCACAAAATCTAAAATTGGTACATTTATAGACTATAATCTTTCATTTAAGGCTATAATAATAATAATGATGATGATGATGATACAGTAGTTTTCCCTTACGAACTCTCCAAGGAATCAGCTTTGACTTTTAAATATATAGATATCTTATTTACCGACAAGGAAACATTCGAAATGTGTAGTCTTCAAAAAACATTGAAAAAAAAAATATATATGTGATTCTACTCTTCATAAAACACCAGAAAGTGAAAAAATTATCGGCTGAAATGAATTACAGCGACCACAAAAAATTATATCACAATTAAGCATTTTTGGCGATTTAGCACTGTTAGGCGATAAGTTCGCTAGCCCCGAGATTGCCGTGTACGTATAGAACTGTATTTTGCTTTTCCGCCAAGTACTCAAAATCAATCGCCTAACAGTGTGAAATCGCCAAATATACTTAATTTTGATAACACTGGTCTACAGTGGTTCGGTAACAATGGTCAAATTATTATTTTTGTTATTAATTCCAAGTTTTATTTAAATATCTGCAAGCAAAAAAGTCCCACCACGTCACATTTTTCTGTTAGAGTATCAGAAAATGGCAATTCTCACGAATTTTTATCATTTTCACAGTATCACAGGTTGTAACCCTTCCTGCTGGCAACCCAGAGTCCTGGCAAATCAGAGACCCGGCAACCATGTTTGTTCCATTTTTTCGTTTAAATATCAGAAAATGGCAAACTTCATTATTATTTTTATTATTTTTACAATACAGTCGACAGCAAAAGTATCCGAGCACTAGCAAATAATTCCGATATTAAAAAAAGTACATTTAATACTATTTTGTTAAATAAATCCTTATCGAATCATTTTCTTAGACTAACTAAGAACATGACTCGGCAAGGATTTATTTAACAAAGCAGTATTAAGTGTACTTTTTTTAGACAGGGATTATTGCTTCCAGTACAGATTAAGTAATCGTAACAAAAAATCTGTACGTGTTACAGATTTTTCGCTATTATTTTTTAATTCTGCACTACAAAATCAGTTGAAAATAGTTAATTTCATTTTTGTTACCCTCCAAAAAATTTTTTTTGTCGACTAGTGTAATTTTTTGCGGTCACTGTAATTCATTTCAGCCGATAATTGTTTCACTTTCTGGTGTTTCATGAAGAGTAGAATCACATATATATTTTTAAATATTTTTTGAAGATGACACCTTTTGAATGTTTCCTTGTGAGTTCGAAAACTGAAACATCATCTATATTAAGGAAAAAAAAAAATTCTTTGAATTTTGTTTCTTATTTTTTTTTTCCCGGACGAATAACAACAGAATGCAAAACAACGAGAGCGTAAAAACACCCAAAACAAAATTTAAGCTACAAGGAGTCCACTCATGTCACTTCTGAACGTCTTGTCACGCCCTGGTGACGTCGTATACACATCATTTTGAAATAGAAAGAGAAGTTTAGCACTTTGTGTGATAGCTATGAACCATTACTTTTCATGGATATTTCGTGCAAGAAATTCTTGTATCATTCCCGGATTTCTTAGGTGCAAAAGAGTTAGACTTGCTTAGAACAGCAATGTATGAGGGGATATTTCTAAGTAGTTATAACAAACTATGCTGATAAGAGTTCATATTTCGGGCTAATTAAAAGGTATTTAAAAAATAATTATATTTTATAATCCTGAGTTATTCTTTTCCAAATATATTGATATATGTTTAAATATAATTATCATATTTTTTCTCGCTGTTGATGTATATAAAAAAAACCTGCACTCTACCAATAATATCTTCATAATTCCAAGTATAAATTTTATGTATATAAATATAAAGCGCTTGTGAATTACGAAATAAAATGTAAACAAAATTACATTTTTGCTTTGGTAATCATATATTAGCATATCTTGCTTTTTATTAAAGGACTAGTATTTATAATTATTTAATTTTAGAAATTTTGGTTTCTTGGGATTACGCATTTACAATTCTAAGAAAATTTTGTAAATATGTATATTCACATAAAGACTCAGATTCCTTTTTTTAGTCAGCCAAAAACACGTCGTTATTAATAAATATTTGGCAATTCTAGATTTCAACAATGTGAAACTGATATTCTAAAAATATTTAATGTAAAAGATCAGATGTGATAGAAACTGGTATTATGATTTAATATTAGAAATGTAAAATAACACGGAAAGGAACAAAAAGTCAGGTGTAGTCTTTTTAAGATGCTTAAATTTAAAGAAATATAACAGTGAAAACAACAACAACAACATAATAATAATAATGAAATATAGAGATGCTCACAAGAATGGAATTCTAAATGAATATAAATTACATAAACGAGTTAAGCAATGAATTCACATTTTTACATCCAATCCCACTCATTTAAACGCACTTATATATAATTAATAATTTTCACTCATTAAGTTTGGTGCTAAGACTTTAAACTTAAAATTTGACGACATTAATTATGTAAAATGTGACATAATTAGCTCCTAAAATTTGGCTATAGATTAAATATTTTAAGAATAGCCACACCATATTTTATATATTGTGTCATTGGCATCAATTGTAAATATAGCTGAGAAAAGCTTTTCTTGTAGGAAGATTTAGGAAAGATATTTAAGATTTGAGAAAGGTTTAGGCTGAGAAAAGATTTTTCTTGTAGGAAAAGAAAAAAAAAAAAAAAAAAACAAAGAAAAAGAAAAAAAACAAAAAAAAAACAGCTTTTTTGGTTTTTATAAAAAAGCGTTCTTTAAAAGATTTCGGGTTTTTTAATAAGTGATTTTAAGAAGTATCGTATCTAAAAAAATTTTCTTTTCTCTTTAATGTTTATCTTCTTTTTATTAGTCAATTGAAAAAAGTATTCATTTTGAAAAAAAATTTCGACTTCGTTTTCGGTGGATTTACACGTTTCGGGAGGCCTAGAAAACAATTTGACCAGTTTTAGAAAATGTCCGGAGACATGCCATCACAATTTTGATCCTCCACGGAGGGGACACAAATGTAGAATTTCGAAGGGATATTTATGTTCCCAAATAACACTTCTGGGGGTTCATCAAAGTAGAAGAGCTGCGAAGGGTCAAAATTGAAAAATCACCCTCTGCGAAGGATCAAAATTGTGATGGCATGTCTCCGGACAACTCCTAATGGTGAGTCCCAGACCATAGTCAATTGTCCATTTGGTAGCTCTAGTAAGATGTAAACTCTACTCAATCGACCAACCAATCGAATGGTTATTCGCTACTTTTTGCAGTTAAAAAAATATGTCGGGTATTCTTAAACTGACCAAATGTATCCATTTTCTGGAGACAGCCTTTATTTTGTAGGCATTTCTCTAGGTTTTTACATTTTTTTTGTAAGTAAAATATTTATCACTGATGTACTACTTTTGGTCCTTATTTATTAAGAGTAAAAAAATACATCTGTAAGTGGATAATTGTAGAAAATTTAAGGCTTCTATCTTATAAAGGTACTTTGATCTGGTCAACCTAGGTATTCTTTATTTTTGTTTGGGAAGGTATACATGCAAATTTTCTGCAATTTTTGAAAAATGTGAAAATCGACTTCTGTTTGATTCATAATTTTTTGTAAAATTGCACTATTTAATATGGATCCTTTCCTTAGCTACATAGACCTACTTAACATGTTCCGATCCAAATTATACCTCTGGAGGGTCACCGAAACGGGGGAGCCATCCCCTCCGTGTAGGATCAGAATTGTGATGGCATGTCTCCGGACCATCCTTACACTGTAAAAAATATGTCCTATTTGCTGCCACAAATTCTTTGTAATTTAAGAAAATAAGTTCTGACAACGTAATTTTTTTGTAAATTACGCGTATTTTCTCAAATTACAGAGAATTTCTGACAGCAAATAGGACATATTTTTTACAGTGTAGAATAAGCTGAACAAATGTCTCCATTTTCTGGGGACAGCCTTTATTTTGAAGGCACTTTTCTAAGTTTTAAAAATTGTAGTAAGTAAATTATTTATTATTGATGTTCTACTTTTGGTCCTTATTTATAAAGAATAAAAAAATACATCCGTAACTGGATAATTGTAGCAATTTTTAACGCTGCTCTCTAATAAAGCTAATCTGATCTGGTCATCCTACCTAAGGGGTGCAACCCAGACCGTTGCAAATTACTCATTGCGAAGTACTAGTGCGACTTTAAAAAAACAACCAACCAACCTATTACAACTGTAGAGAGTAGACAGAGCATCGCTTTATTACGGAAATCTAAAAATGTGGGGCAAAAATGAGTCAGCTGAGTTACAGCGCCTAGAATACAGTCGGTAACAAAAGTGTCCGAACACTAGCGAAAATTCCTATGTAAAAAAAGTGCACTTCATACGGTTTTGTTAAATAGATCCTTGTCGAATCCTGTTCTTAGTCAGTGTAAGAACATGATTCGGTAAGGATTTATTTAACAAAACCGTATGAAGTGCACTTTTTCTACATAGGAATTTTTGCTAGTGTTCGGACACTTTTGTTACCGACTGTACATACACTGTAAAAAATTTGCTTTTTTTGCTGCTAGACTTTCTCTGTAATTTGAGAAAATACGCGTAATTTACTAAAAAAATTACATTGCCAGAACGTATTTTCTCAAATTACAGAGAATTTCTTGCAGCAAAATAGGCAAATTTTTTACAGTGTAGTGTGGAAAGAAACCAGCAAATCAGTGCCTTACACATTAAGCCTCTCACCAGATGTCAGTACGATCGAGATTATTGCTCGAAAAACTCCCTGTTGGTTAATTATGTGCTTAGATCACAACATTGAGCAGACGAAACTAGAAAAAACCAATCAACTCTTCGATTTAAGCGAAAAATTCGATCGCAACGCCATCTGGGAAGCTTAAATTTTTTTAGCAGTATTTTAAGCCTTCGATCTTAAGCGCTTGCCATACTGCATATTCTAGGCGCTGTCAGTGTAAGCAAAAGGTTAAATTTTTTGGCAATTCTTGCGTTATTGGCAGTTACTTGTTTGAGTGTTTTTGTTTTAGTTAAAAGGAAAAGCAAGCAAAACTTATGTAAAACATTGCATTTTCAGCTCTTCAGCTTTTCAGCTTTTTTTGTTTTTACATTTAATGCATTCATTTGAGATACACATAATTTAATTTAAGAGATAAGTAAAATTCCTACGAATTATTATTACTATAAAAACAATATTGCTTTTTTTTTTTTTTTTTCATATAATACATGCAGTTGTTTTTTAATTTAAAGAATTAAATATAGCAGGTATAAGCATTTTACAAAAATAGTTACCTAAAAAATATGAAATAATAAAATATAAAAAACGAAGTGTCTATTGCTACGGCAGCCGAAACAATATTATTGTTACGGCAGTCACCAATGAATCTTTATCACTCCCTCTAAGAACGACTCTTTTGTGAATCAATCTCGTAGCACACATGTTGACATTCACGACGCCATTTTTATATTTATTATTTTAAATGATCGCTTTACTATCCTTGCTTTTTGTTGAATGCGGCATTTTAATTTATTTTTTGAGCTAGTGTGTTCGGAAAAAAATGTTGAAATCAATTTGGGAGATTTATTTCCCTCATATAATGATTTCGGAACGGGATTTCGATCAGAAAATAATTGAACCATCGATCTATGATAATTTAAAATACAATCGATTTATTTTGCAAAACATAAAATTTACTTTTTTTTTTGTATATTCTGCGTTATACTTCTCTGGGATGAAAATCGTTTGCATAATTTTTTATAGATTATTTGTATTGTGTGAATTCTTATAGGAAACTGAACATAGTTTTGTCATGGCCGCAACATACTAGTTTTTTCTTATATCTTTTATTTGTTTTGTACCATAGTAGAATTTGTACTTATTCAAATATTAATTGTTATAATAAATGTAATTAATCTTTTTTAATATTGCTGTGGAAGATTTAAAATATTTGCTTTAATTTACATGATGGGTGTAAAACCGCTTAGAAAGCAAAAAACTGTAAACTGCTACTTGCATGCAGAATGTATAGTGAAGGAAGACTTAATAATAGTATGTTATCTGCAGGATTCGCTTCAGTTGTGTCTCTGAATTTCATGTTATTTTGTTTTTATAGAAATTTTTCATTTTGAATATTTCATTTGCATTGTAATTTTCTTAGAACTTCGCAAATATCATATTATCATTTATGATTAGTGTAAATAAATATTTTTAATAATAGCTATTTTATATATCATTAACAAGTCTTGCCATTCATTCTGCATGCAAGTACCAGTTTTCAGGGTTTTTTGCATGTTGCGAGCATATAATGCCTAATTTCACTGACAGTTATTGTATGGGAAAATTTGTTTCCATAATTATTCATTACTTAATGTATTTTTTAAAATTCTATTTTCACATTCAAAAAATTCGCAGTCATTAAATTAGTACTTTTTCTTCAAAAATTAATTTTTTTCATTTTTAGTACTATTTCATTTTATGGCTAATAATTGAGAAAAATGCACTTAATGAAAACTCGCATTTTTGAACTCAAATTTGTAAAATGAGTACTAATAGTTTTCTGAATGTGAAAATGGAATTTAAAAAAAAAAAAAACTATCATGTTGTGGCCACTATATGACTTTCTTCTGTATTTGGAACAACTTCAGTATACACCCACAACAATATTTGGCGATTATGGCTAAATCATAAATGATAAAATGGCAAATCTAAAATAAACAACATATAAGCTGCCATATTATATCGCAAACAGTCCAGAACGACATTGTTATCGTTCAAAACAGCACCAAAGAAAAATCGCCAAATTCAGCTGTGGGTGTATACTGAAGTTGTACCCTATATTTTCGTAAACAAATTCTCTCAGTAAAAATAATTTATTAAAATTATTTTCCATGATAAATGCAGATGATTTACATTTCTAGAGAAGTCGTAACGTCAAATATCCAAAGAAAATCAATTTTATTCTCCAAATAACATTTTATAAAAATACATTTTTTTCTTTCTTTTAATGAAAAAGATCAATAACTTTTATCACAGATCTATAGTTCAATCATTCGTTTTAAAGGACATAGTTAAAGCTCTTTGGGTACATAATGAAAATTTACAGGAGACAGATGCAATGCTCCTACATATACAAAAAATTTTCCTCAGTTGACTATCACTGTTATAAACAATTCTTTTTAATTTCATAATTATTAAAAAATAATTATCTTTATGCACATTTACACGAAATTTTGAGATATATCACCATGTTAAAACTTTAGAAAAAGCAGGTTGGCAAAGCCACCTTTAAGACTATTTTCACCAAAAGTTGACAGACACTAATTTATGTCAAGGTGCAACTACATACCAATTTGCATGAAATTCTATGCAGTAGTTCCTGAGATACAATTGCCACAAAAATTTATCACACAGACACATTTTTTAAAACTGGTCAAATCGTGTTCTACTCCTCTCAGAATGCGTAAATCAAAATCTATTGAAAACCCAAGGTCAAAAATTTTTACGAATACAGTACTTTCTTCTACTAAAATGTAGAAGAAAGTAATAAATTAAGTTTTATAAATTTGGCTAATTGAATAGCTTACCAAATAATTGGATATTTGGACAAACTGAATATTCATCTAGCCAAATAGTTTCAGATTCGGCCAAATGGAATAATCAGTAATATGGCCAAATATTTGGTATATCTCTAGTATGAATATTATGTAGAATATTTCAGTAATCTCCATCTCCAGCAAGATTATAAATAAAAAATACAGATCAATTGTTACAAAATTCCAATTTATGAACATTTTGTGCAGCTGCAGATTCAGCCGTAATTAACTAAAACTTTAAAAATTAAGTATGACTGCATATTTAAATAAATTTTAATTTAATACAGTATATATTTTTAATTGAAATAATTGTGCTAATTTCTTTCATGCTAATTAATCACAAATTTCTTTTTATAATTCTGAAGAACTATATAACTTACTAGCAGGCTTTGCCTGCTTCACTGGACACTATATTTAAACAAATTCTCAAAATTCCATATCATTATTATAAAATCTCAAAAATAAAAATACTAAAATCAGTTGAAACCTAAGTTAAAGTTTATGTCGCATTCAGTAGAGATTTTCTCACTTGCAGCATGAAGAGTTCAGGTTCCCACTGCCTTCGGCACTGATTTACTCCCCTGTCCACAGCGGGAAACAGTGGCAGATCTAAGGGGGGAAGCACCCCCACCCCAAAAAATATATATATATATACTGGCATTCATTTCACATTTGAATATTACAATTGTAAAATTTTCATTGATCTGGAATAACATCTTGACAAATCTTAGCCCCACTCCCCAAAAAGTTAAGTTCTCGATCCACCACTGGCGGGAAAATCAGAATTTTCAATAAATAGAATCAGAGAGAATATTGCATATTCTTAATCAATACTCACAGTGATGCCGCTAGTCTTTCAAAATCTTGGGACCTATGAGTTTAAAAAATCTGGGTCAAATTTTCAAAAAATGGGTCCCCACATGAATGAATTTATACATTACAGATATACATATATATATATTTTTTTTGTAAATGAAAAACAGATTTTTAGGAATTTTTAACCAGCTCTTTTTGAAATTGTCTTAAACTAATATTATGTAGGAGGAAAAGATCTTTTTTTCTTCTTCAGAGCAGAATGCTTTAAAAATATAAAGAAAATATTAGTTTTAAACAAGAAATATATTTTAAGATTTATTTTTTTCTTTCTTCGTTTATTTATTTATTATTTTTTTCAAGAATGAAAATTACGTGTCCGCTGGTACCCGCCACAATAAATTTTTCATATAATTTACGCACTATAGCACATAAACAGCATCTCTGACTCATATGCCAAAATTCGCCATTCCATGAAAATTTGAAGCACATTCAAACTTGAAACTGCGTTTTTTGCTGAGCCTACCCCAACGGACGGTGGTAGTATGTATGTACGTTGGGGGGGGGGGGGTAATTTCGCAAAACCCAACCCCTTTAGAGTGTGTGTTGCATACACATACCAATTGATGCATCAAAAATTCTCTTTCCTCGGATAATTTGGAGCAGAGTTATGCTAAAAACGTGTCTTTGCACACGCCCTGATCCTAAAGTGTGGAAAAAGGGGAGAATTTTGGAAAATCTTTTTATACTACATATTGGATACATATAACTGACCCACACATAAACAATTACTGTTCTACAATAATTTGAAGCAGATTTAACCTTGAAAACTTTCTTTCTACTCCCCCCCCCCTCTTCCTATGGGAGGAGGTAGAAAGTAGTTTCACAAAATCTCTTTGTGGTGTGTGTATTGGATATGCATAACCAATCAACATCAAAAAATCACTTTCCTAAGATAATTTGGAACAGAGTTAATCTTGAAAATGTATTTCCTTCCAACCTTTAAAAGGGGGAAGAGGGGAAATTTCACAAAATCCTATTATAGTGCATGTTGGGTATGCATAACCAACGCACACATTAAAATTAATCTGACTGAGATAATTTGGAGCAAAGTTACACTTGGAAACTTTTTTTCTCTCCCCCCCCCCCCTTGAACCCAAGGAGGGAAATCTCATTACAATAGGTATTGGATACATATAAACTATTTATGCATTAAAATACATGACTGCAACTTACCTAGATTTCCCAAGACAAATGTAGCGCTGAAAGGGGAGGGGGGGTCACGAATTTGCCCCCTTGCAACACAACTCTCAAAATCGAAAGTCACAAAAATATGAATGGGTTTTTGGAGATATATACTGAAAACAGCCATGCGTTTTCTTTAGAATATGTACCACTTTTTTGTAAAACTCTACTCAAAAATTCCCCCCTACCTCGCTTAAAAATTGAAAATTTCAAAATCACAGAAAATGCTTTCTTGTACTCAATTACAGTCCTGCGCACCCAACCCAAACCCGACAAAAAAAATTTCATCAACCCGAAAACCGACCTGAACCCGACTAAAAATTTTTCATCAACCCGCACCTGACCCGAAACCCGAGAACTAAATGAAAATTACTTTTTCATCTAAAAATCATGCAAAACTTTTTTAAATTATAAAATAAGGTAAGTTTTCCTTGTCATACAGTTGGTAAATTATTTTAAAAAGAATTTGAAATGTAATTACTAATTGTTTAATTTAAAACTGAAAAAAGGATCAATAATAATTTTTAACCATTTATGTGAGTTGTGAAATTCAAGAGTAAACTAGTATGTTTTGGCCACCACAAGACTTTCTTCTATACTTTCCTATATTTTACTAAGTGCAAATAATTTATTAAAAATATTATTTTTTAAGATTATCTAACAGGATGAATGCAAACGATTTTCATCTTAGAGACAACTAACACTAAATATCCAAAGTGACAGTTTTATTACCTATAAATAGCATCTTAAAAAGTACGTTTTTATAATGGTTATCTCACATATCAGGTTTCATAGAGTTATATGCCATAGAAGTTGAGATATAGCCTTCCCATTATCGAGGGATATTGCAGCATAGCAGCTCCACCTATTGGCCGATTAGCATACAGATTGATTCAACATAATGTCTCCTTATGGCTTTCTCACATATCAAGTTTTGTTTGATTATACACAATAGAACCTGAGATATAGCCTCCCATTAAATTGCAAATATTGCTGTATAGCAGCACCACCTGTTGAGCGGTTGACACCAACAGTTGAGATACTAATTTAGGTCAAGGTGCATCTACTTATAAATTTATATGCAATTTTATGCAGTAGTTCCTGAGATATAGCCTTCACCTAAACTGCTGAAATCGTTGTGCAGCAGCGCCACTTGTTGGCCAATAAGAATTCAAATTGAATCATCATAATGTCTCATAATAGCCTTTTTACATATCAAGCTTTGTTTGATTATACTCAATAGAACCTGAGATATAGCCTTCTCTTAAATCTCAGAAATTACTGTATAGCAGCGCCACCTGTTGATCAGTTGACAAAAATTGATAGGCACTAATTTAGGTCAAGGTACCTCTACATATAAATTCATATATAATTCTGAACAGTAGTTCCGGAGTCGTCACAAACTTTTTGTCACACACACACACAGATATTTTCTATAAATGGTAAAATCGTGTTCTAGACCTCTCAAAACATGTAAATCTGTCGAAAATGTTTATGAATCCAACACTTTCTTCTATTGAATATAGAAGAAAATAAAAAATGCACTTCAATTTAAATGTTCATAATTTATTACTTATAGTCTGGAAAAAAAACAAAGATGTATTATTTTTTATTGCTTTTGTCCGATGTAGATGTTTATTTTACTATAATAATTTGTGTAGCATGTATGTGATTCGCAGTTAAACATCTGCTTTTTAAGGATCACTGATCATTTTAAATTCGCATAATCAGCAACTTAGCTTCTCGTTTCAGTTTTCTGGTGCATTATTTATTCGTTCTAGAGAAGACAATAAAGAATATAATCTGCCTTGATGGTATTCGTTTCCTTTATGTGTTTATTTTACATTACTTTTTTTAATTAAATCACGACAAGTATTCCCTTTATATTTGCTGTATCTACAAATGTAAATGGAAGAAAATTCAAAATTTCGTTAACATAGAAGCGAGGATTAAAATTCATTGAAAATAAAGATATCTTTAAAAAAAAAATGTAAATTGAGAAATAACTTAAATTTCCAAAACGTAAAAGTGAGGTTATGTTGTATTTCTTATATATATTAACAATAGTCAATAAAAATTTATACAGTACTTTAAAATTTTCATACAATTTCTACATATGATCAGTTTTAGATTTGTTTAAGAAAAGAAAACATATACGAATATTTTTTTCTCATGCTTATACGGATTTTTTTTTTTTCGGGTGGATATCCGTGTATAGGAATATGGAGCTCCGACACATGTCTAAAATCAGTTAAAGAAACAATTATGTCTACAAATTTATGCTTTCAACTGTAAAATTTTTTTTGAAAGGTGTTCTCAAGTCGACCTGACTCATAGAAAGCTAAACCTGACCCGCAAGAGAAAAAAATTTGTCAACCCGACCCATGGGTCGGGTCAAGTTCAGGTAAAATTGGGTTACCCAACCCGATGCAGGACTCTATACTCAATACTCTCCACATGTGCAATTACTTCACCGTGAAGTAATGTGAAATTGACTTATGCTTACAATTACAGACATGTTTTTGCCTAATGCTCTCCAGGGAGAAAGGGGGGGGGGTCATAAAATTCCATTACTATAGATGTCAGATACATATAAATAATCCACCCACTGAAATTCTTGACTTCAGCTCCTACAGTTTTTCCAAGACAAATTCAGCACTAAAGCACTAGCATTGTGCACAAATCGAATCCTTAAAAAACTACAAAAAACAAAAATGGGTATTTGGAAATTACATGGCTCTTTTCAACACCTTTGTTAGCCATTTTAGGTAGAGTTCTACTCAAAAATCGGGAATTTGTGAAATTTTCCACCAAAAATTTATTTTCTCCTCCCCCCCCCCCCCCTAAAAATCAAAAATTTCAAAATCATAGAAAGTTTTTTTCCTTTTTGTCCTCAAATCTAGTCTTTCCATGTGCAATCTCCTCATCGTGAAGTAATTTGGAGCTAAGTCATGCTTACAAACATGTTTTTGCCTCCTGCCCCCTTGGAAGGGGAGAAAATGTTGTAAAAGTTGATATATATAATTTTAAGTTGCTTTAAGACCTAAATTCCTGCAAAGTCTCCTGCAATTCAGTTTAGCTGTTCTCGCGTGATACTTGGACAAAAATAAAGTTACGGACACAACAATTGCAAATTTTTTTATTCTGAAATTTACAAGCAAAAGTCTGATTTTATTAATATAAATTAGTAGAAAGACAATATTAAAGTTTGCATGTTAAAATAAAATAAGCTTCATTTAACCACTTGACCAACTAGTCAGAGGCACACTATAGCTGTCGTCTACACATTACTGCAGCCTGCGAAGTGGTTAATACTTAAGAGTACTACCTAACCTTTGAAATTTGTTTCCAGAATTATTGATTATACAATTTATTATAATTTTGTTTTGACATTTAGAAATTTTTCAACTGTTAAATTGGTTCTTTTAATATTTTGAGTTTAAATATAAAAAAGTAACCAAGTATATCATTTGCATTTTTTAACTGCAAAATAAAATGTTAAAAGTTTAAAAAATAAATTTTTGCAAAACAAGTACTAATTTATTGTTTGTGATTTTTTCTGAATGTGAAAACGGAATTTAAAAAAATACATTAAGTAATGCATAATTATGGAAACAAATTTTCCCGTGCTTTATAAATCATTTTTTATTTTTCATTAAATATTAGTTACTTAACTTATTGATGTTCAAATTAATAAATAAATTTTCTTTGTTAGTATAAATATCAATTACTAGTATGAACATCAGAAAATTAGTTTTTTCTTATACAATTTGAATACTTTATGCATCCGTGATTAGTTTTAATGTACATTGTACCTGTACATTTTAATGTATGCAATGTTTGATACACATAAATGTACATTTTGATGTCCGAATTATAAACTATGTTTACATATTATCATTTTCACATTTTTTTTTTTAGAGTCCTAAGATTTAAAAAAAAAGAAAAAAATTAAGTTACACCTTTTTATTTTTTGAATGATTGATTATTAACATGCCATCATTTGCTTTTGTTAAAAAAAAAATATTTTAGATGTTTGAGATCAATTTATATATCAGTTTTTATTTTTTCAAAACTTTCTGCTGAAAGGTTGAAGGGGGGGGGCGTCAAAATGGACATTTGTAGGGGTAAAACTACCTAATATGCAAAAACCCTGAAATCTGCTATTTGCATGCAGAGGGGGGGGGGATTTAATAATGGTATATTATATATCTACCTGTAATAAATAATATTTAAATGGTTCTTAATGCATTTTAAGGCAAACAATCAAAATGACAAATTTCTATAAAAACAAAATAATTTAACATAAAATTCAGAAGCAGCAAAAATTTTAAAAACCCTGAATTCAGGGGCAGCCCCTGAAAAGTTTCACCCCTGCATTTGTTGATATTTATACTAACAATAGCAGCTTATTTACAATATGATTGCAGCAATAAATAACAATACAATGAAAGGCGGCGGATTTGAGTTAGATTGTACCCTACACCCATTTCGATATGGCACCCTCCCCCTCCCATGTTTTGAAGTATATTATGCATTTGTAACAGCAATAAATATGATACAGCTAAAGGAGAAATATTTTTCTTAGATATATCAATCTCTAAGCAATCTTTATATAATAATCATTACATAAGTAAAAAATAAATAATCATATCTGATCATGAAAAAAATCAATTACTTTATTTGGTTTCTCCTACAAAAAATGTTAATAAGCAGAATTTAATTTTTTATTTAATCACTTAAGAACTGACTAACTTTCTTTTTATATTTTTATTAATCAAAATAGAAATTATTTTGATTCATAAGTAGATACACTGTAAAAAAATAACTATTACCAGCTGCAAGAAACTCTCTGTGATTGGAGAAAATAATTATTTTCTCCAATCAGAGAGAGTTTCTTGCAGCTGGTAATAGTTATTTTTTTACAGTGTAGGTTAATTTGTTTAAAAATAGTTTCTTTACAGCTTCTTGTTCGATATTTTATATTTAAATCATTGCATACTTAATTATTTTCAGAAAATAATTTCTCTCATCAAATCATAACATGTTTGACTCATGACAGAGAGAGCAGATCATGCTTTGACAATTTGTATTATCGACTGAAAATCTATTCGATTGCTCTTAATGTTTGGATTTGTGTTCAAAATTAAATCATTTTTAAGAATTTAATAAGCTTAAAAAAATTGCCACACTCTACCTGGATCTAAGCATAATCCATTGCTGGACGTTTAATCGCCATAAGAAAACAGCAGCATCCCTAGCTACATATTGCCGCTGCTTAGTCCAGAGGATCAAACGTTCAAATATAACACTATCTTTTTTTATTAATATCACACAATCAACAGATTGGAAAGAAAATCATATATAGAGAAAATTCATTTTTCTAGCTCAGTGAAAATAATGGCAGGACCAGGAGTCGAACCCCAGATCTTTGACTTACATGGTCAAAGATCTTAGACCGTGTAAGTCAAAGATCCGGGCATTATTTTCACTCAGTTGGAAAAATCAATTTTCAATAATACTATCTATTCGTATATTTCAAACCACTATCTAAAAATCTGTAACGTGTTAAACAGGGATTGATAAGGTGTTTTATAATTGGCAAAAAATAAAAACAATTAATTAAAAATGTTTCTCATTCCTATTAAATACTGGTTGTCCTTCAAATTTAACTGCCACTACTGTTCAAATTTTAATTATCTTTAAAACTTAGGCACCCCTAGGCACTGGCCTAAGCCAAAATCTGTCGCTAAAATCAATATTAAAAAAAATAAACTAGCTTTTAATAAACAGCTTATTTTTAATAAAATTTGAATTTTCTCTTTTTTTTAATACTTTTCATTAGCTTTTCTTTTAATCTTAAAATAATAAAAAATACACCAGAGAACTGTTGAAAAGTAATAAGTGAAAAACTGAATAAACACTATAAACTGCAAAAAGCCCAAAACAATTAAGTTGGCACGAGTGCCGCAAACAAAGCGATGATGCACAATTTATAGTGTTTTATTCAAAGTTTTTTGCTTGATAGCTTTTAAGCTTGATTTCTAAACCTAATATCTTTAATCATTTATATTCTGGTTTTCCTAAAACATTTAATAACCATTTATGAGTTTTAAATGTTCTTGTTACTGAGCAAATAAAATGAAAATAAAAAGCTTAAGTACTTTTTTGTTTGAATAAAATATCTTAAAACTGTATTTCATTAAAAATATCCCCTCTTCCTACAAAGAAAAAAGAATATGGGGAATAAAGCTAAATATACGCTTTTTGAGAACAATGAATGAGTTATATTTCACATATGCAAGGTTTAAACGTGTTTTTAATTTTATCTAAAAGAGAAAAGGATATTCTCACTTATTTTCTAAATGTTAGTTTCATAAGGATATTCCTGTTATCCAAGAATATTTTCACCTCACGTATTTAATATTTTAAATATATATACATAATAATTATTTTGGCAGAAATAAATAATTTTACGGGGTAAAAAAATTATATAATTTAGGCTTACTAAATAAAAAAAAAAGGGGGGGCGGGAGTACTTTTTTCATAACGATACTATAAAGCTGTTATAAAAAAATGTACTGTCAAGGTACTAGTACTAATATGATAAAGCTATCATGAAAATTTTTAGTAATCCATGGGGATGATGAAAAAGAGAAGTATACAAAAACTATTTTTCTTTTATTAAGAATATGACATAACAGATTTAAGTTATTAATGTTACTGAAGACTAAACATTAGCTCATTAAAAATATATTTTTAATAGTGTGTATAACATTAAAATCATCTAAATCATTAATAAATATCAATTTTGTAATGATTTAAAACTTTTCAATAATAATGCTTGCCCATATAAGCATATATGATTGTGTTTGCAAACTTGAAAAAGAAAAGAATGTGAGAAGCTAACTAATTTATAGTTATTAATGAAGTACACATTTGACAGCAGAATAATTTATTATATTTTTGTAGATTTAATGTTGATAAAGATTTACGATCCGTTACGGTAGTTTTGGTTTTCAATACGGGTAAAATATAAAGTTTTAATACCTAGTAAACAAGACATGATAAACTATGTAACGAGACAGAAAGACAAAGTGAGTATAAACTTAAAACTAATTTTAATTGAACAGAAAGTAATTACGGAAATTGTACCTGAGGGGAAAAAAACTGACAGTAAATTTTAATTACATGTATAAAAAAAGATAATTTAAAATACACATAGGTACATAAGTAAAATATGTACAGCTTTCTAAAGACAATTTATTAAAAAAGGAATGTTAATCTTAAGTGCAATTTTTTTCATCGTCTTTAACTGACGTCTGACACTCGATAAATTTCATAAAAATGTATTTGATAAAGATTTAAATATTAACAATAACCGTTCATTGCTTTTTTATTTGTACAAGGATCAATATAGTCCAAGATTAATAATGCGACAAACACAGGTAGCATTATACTGGGCTATCGAAGAAAAAACATGGCTGAAAAAAGTAAACAAATAGACTGCCGGATACAAGAATCATTCAAATAAAGAATCATTCTTAAAAATTCTCCGGCAGTCTCACTGCGCAAGCGCAGTCAGACTGCCGTAACAATAATATTGTTACGGATGCCGTAGCAATAGCCACAGCCTATAAAAAATCTTATTGGTGAAATATAATAATTGGAAATGTTTCCTTCTTTGACAAAACTTTCGTTACAGCCTTTTACAGAACATCTAACAACCATTGCTTGCGATAAAATATGTTTTATTATAAAATAATCTATAACTTTTAAAAGGAAATATAAAATTTAAAAAGAATTTTCAAAAATAAGAAGGATATCGTCTGCGTAAGAGAACGCAGAGTTTACAGCTTGGCAAAAATTTTCAATGTTGGCCAGTTGGAATTATTGTAGTGCCTTGTGACACGTAGTGATCTTTGCTACACAGAAAGGTTGCCACTGTCCCGTCCACTGTAATACAGTCGGCAGCAAAAGTATCCGAACACTAGCAAAAATTCCTGTATAAAAAAAGTACACTTAATACAGTTTTCTATATAAATAAAGAGAAGTGTCTCTGTGTGTGTGTGTATGTCTTTCTGCGCTCTGCGATCACAGAATTACTAAACTTGGCAGATGGGTACCTGGGACCCTGCAGGTGTGCACCTCATCGAGATTTTTTCGAATTTCGGATTTGAATTTTTTTAAATCAATTATTTTTCGATTTTAAATGTTGGCTTCAATGTTTCATTTTTTATAATGTTCCCATCAAAAATTATACCTCTGGGGGTTACCGAAGCGGGAGAGCCATCCCTTCCGTGGAGGATCAAAATTGCGATGGCATGTCTCCGGACCATCTCTAGGGGTGAGTCCCAGACCGTCGCCAATTGCCCATCTGCGCAGCACTAGTGCGACGTAAACCCAACCAACCAACCAACCATTTTTTATAAATTTATTCTTCCATTGTAATCGTCTGCGTACCTTAGCAACGGATATTACGTTATTTATTTTTTATTTAATACATTAATTTGGAGGCAAAATCATTTTCTTTTTTTAATTTATTATATTTATTGAAAATAAAATGGTAATGCAGTAAAAAAAAAAAAAAAAAAAAAATTAAGTATATTAAATTTTAAATTTAAAAACGTATTTACAACAGTTATGTTTATGTATACTTTTTACAGCATAACAACCTTTAATTGTTCATTTTTTTAATTAATTCCTTTAAAAGAAAAATCTTTATACATATATATATATATATATATATTTAGAGTGTTAATCGGAAAAAAAGTCGTAGTATATAGTAGAAAGGTTTAAACTGATTAAAATTTATTTGCTTTTTATCTATTTAATTCCTTTTAAAGGAAAAATCTACTTTTTATTTTATTTTATTTTATTGATCGGAACCAAATCGTAATGTAGTGCATATAGCGAGGGTTGTAAAATACATGGTTGAAAAACTAAAATACTTAATAGATGCTGAGATACAGTCATCTTTAAAATCGTAGTTTTTATATAATAGCAGATCCACCTGTCGCATTAAATACCTAAATTGAAATGCCCAGGAAAGAGTTTTCTGCAGACAGTGGGAACACGGACCGATTTCAATGTAATTTTTTTAGTTTTTATTTATTATGTGATGTAAAAAAATAAATACTGATCCAATTCTTTTGAAAATTCATTTAAATATAGTGACTAGCGAAGCGGGCGTAGCCTGCTAGTATTAAATAAATCCTTGTCGAAACCTGTTTTTAGTTAGTCTAAGAAGATGATTCGACAGGGATTTAATTAACAAAACAGCATTAAGTGTACTTTTTTCACATAGGAATTTTCGCTAGTGCACGGATAATTTTGCTACCGATCGTAATAGGTCTATGCTTAGCTGCAACTGGATCTTGTATTCCAATGAACTGTTTCTAGTATAGATATAGTAATAAGACATAGATTGATCATTGAGAGGGGAAAAGTGAGGGGATACCTTTTTTAATCGGGAAAAGAAGGCCATTTTACTCTCTTATGGATGTATTTCCCCGAGTGAATAAACACGGGAATACACATAGGTAACTTAGCAAATAAAATTTATGCACTAAAATAAAAAGAAAAACTCCAGATACCCCCTTTTCTTTCTTTATTTCTTTTCATATTCCTTTCGTTTATTTTTCTTCTATTTCTCTAGTGTACTCATGTCTGCACAAACTGTCTTTCTTTCGGCATTTATTATTATTACTAGCTGGCTTCGCCCGCTAGCGGGCCAGTATTTTCAAATGAATCACTAAAATTAATGAATCACTAACAGTAATTTTTAGTGTTAAGAAAAGAAATTAAAAAAAAAATCATTTCTGATTGGGTAAAAAGTCGGCCCGGGTCCCCACTGCCTTCGGCAGCGCAGTCCCGTGCGCGCTGCGCGCGCACGTGTGAAGGTATACGTGCGCTGCGCGCACATATTCCTTCTGAAGTCATATTTTTAATCTTAAAAAAAGAAAACTAACAGTAACAGAAACAAAAAGTAACTTTTAGTGTTAAGAAAAGAAATTAAAAAAAATCATTTCTGATTGGGTAAAAAGTCGGCCCGGGTCCCCACTGCCTTCGGCAGCGCAGTCCCGTGCGCGCTGCGCGCGCACAACTTAAGGGATATACGCGCTGCGCGCGCGTATACCTTCCCTGACCTTTCGTGCCCCCTAAAAAATCATTTCTGATCGGGTAAAAACTCGCACCGGGTCCCCACTGCCTTCGGCAGCGCAGACCCATGCGCGCGCACGTGTGAAGCTATACGTGCGCTGCGCGCACATATTCCTCCTGAAGTCATATTTTTATTCTTAAGAAAAGAAAATTTAAAAAATCATTTTTCATCGGGTACAAAGTCGGACCGGGTCCCCACTGCCTTCGGCAGCGCAGTCACGTGCGCGCTGCTCACGGATACACGCGCTGCGCTCGCGTATTCCTTCCCTGACCCTTCGTGCCCCCTAAAAAAAAATCATTTCTGATCGGTTAAAAACTCACACCGGGTCCCCACTGCCTTCGGCAGCGCAAACCCATGCGCGCTGTGCGCATATACTCCTTCTCAAATGAAATTTTTATTCTTAAGAAAAGAAAATGAAAAAAATCATTTCTCATCGGTTAAAAAGTCGGACCTGGTCCCCACTGCCTTCGGCCGCGCAGTCCCGTGCGCGCTGCGCGCACAAGTTAGGGGATACGCGCGCGGTGCACGCCTATCTCTTCCCCACCCTTTCAGCCCCTCCTAATTAACCTACGTATACAAATTTTGAACGGTCTAACTCAATTAACTGAGATGCAAAGGAAAACGTAATCAGGACACCTCAAAACGTGTAAATCTGGTGAAAACTTTCGATAATTTAAAAGAACTTTAAAATATCTTTCGAATGATGTATTAAAAATAATTTAATCATAATTAGAAATTGAAATATTGAAATTTAAAAATATTACAGCGCCATCTGTCGGTAGAAATTTCTGTATTCCACTGTTCCATTCCAATTCAAAAACGCTTTCTAATGATGTATTACTTATGAAATTATTTTAATTAGTAGCTGAGATACAAAGAAAACTAATTCAGGAGACCTCAAAACGTGTAAATCTGGTGAAAACTTTCGATAATTTAAAAGAACTTTAAAATATCTTTCGAATGATGTATTAAAAATAATTTAATCATAATTAGAAATTGAAATATTGAAATTTGAAAATAATACAGCACCATAAGGGAAAACTGATTCAGGAGACCTCAAAACGTGTAAATCTCGTGAAAACATTCGATAATTTAAAAGAACTTTAAAATATCTTTCGAGTGATGCATTAAAAATAATTTAATTATAATTAGAAATTGAAATATTGAAATTTGAAAAAATTACAGCGCCATCTGGCGGTAGAAATTTCTGTATTCCACTGTTCGATTCCAAATCAAAAAAGCTTTCTAATGATGTATTACTTATGAAATTATTATAATTAGTATCTGAGATACAAAAGAAAACTCATTCGGGACACCTCAAAACGTGTAAATCTGGTGAAAACTTTCGATAATATAAAAGAACTTTAAAATATCTTTCGAATTAAGTATTAAAAATAATTTAATCGTAATTAGAAATTGTAATATTGAAATTTGAAAATATTACAACGCCATAAAAGAAAACTTATTCAGGAGACCTCAAAACGTGTAATTCTGGTGAAAACTTTCGATAATTTAAAAGAACTTTAAAATATCTTTCGAATGATGTATTAAAAATAATTTAATCATAATTAGAAATTGAAATATTGAAATTTGAAAATATTACAGCGCCATAAAAGAACACTGAATCAGGAGACCTCAAAACGTGTAAATCTGTTGAAAACTTTGAATTATGTAAAAGAACTTTAAAATATCTTTCGTATGATGTATAAAAAATAAATTAATCGTAATTAGAAATTGAAATACGCGTATTAGAATATTGCAAAAATGTCCGGCGTGTAAAGATAAAATTTAATTTGCAATTAAAATGTAAATCTTTTGTTTATTGACGAAAATCGATGAAATTTGAAATGCAAGTTTGTTTTGTGGTGTAAATATTATATACTAAATAAAATGTGTAAAATTTGAAAAATTGAAGAAAATAGAAAATTGTAATTTTTAATCGCACTACGAAACATGTGACTTCATTAAATATCAGATGTGTTTCCGTTGAAGATTGCTGTAGACGAAAAGTCTGCAAAGCTAAGATTCTTGTGATTTGTTGCCAATATTTTTTTATAGTTTAGTTAATTAAAAAAAATCTAATTGTCCGATCGATAAGCCGTTTAAACCATCGGTTTAAGAAAAAAAAGCCCTTTCCAATGGTATCTTGTTTGTAACGATACGACTGATATTTCTAATTTATTTTCCACCTTTTCCGTAAAAATGTCGCTTTTTAAGCATTTAATCATGAATTCTGGGTCATTTTTCGTTAGACAATGGTCGACATTTTAATTAATATCTCCGCTAATTAGGGTCGCATCGTTTAGCAAATTAGATAACCCAGATCTGCGATAAATTCTCTGTCCATCGGTACCTGTTCGAAGTCCGTGCGACCGTTAGCGGCCGAGCTTTTGCTGCGTCAAGCCGTTTCTCACAGACAGACACACACACACACACACACACACACACACACACACGCGTACAGATTTTAATAATATAAGGAGATACTTCTTTGAGATAAAAATCGTCTGCATTCTTCATGAAAAATAATTTTAATAAATTATAATTTAATAAATTATTTGTATTGCGTAAATTTATATAGGATTATATATGGAAGAAAGTCTTGTGGTGGCCACAACATACTAGTTATATATTAAAACTTTCGCGGCTGCTATCTACATTTAAAATAATTTTGAGAATTCCATATTACTTACTAATATAAAATCTTAAAAATTATTAAAATTTAAAAAAAAGTATTCTATTAAATATGAAAACGGTAATTATCTCATAATAATGACAAAGCAACTGATTATAAAAATTATATTATTCATAAATTACTTGAATATAACTTATTTATGGAACCTACTCCATTTCTTTTCATATCTATATATTAATTTGAAACATGTTTTTGTCTGTCTCCACTATATTGAGAAAACGGCTAGGTGTAAAAATTCGGTTGAGGTGTCTAAAGAAAGGTCTTGGTCTGTAGATGTGCTATGAAAAGAGAAAAATAAAAAAAAGTCGAATGGTTTCCCCCCGGAGGAAACGGGTGGGAAACGATTTCCGTTTCCTCCGGGGGGAAACCATTCGACTTTTTTTTATTTTTTAAAAAAAATTTCGGGTTAAAAACGAATGACGTCATTTTCGGAAATGCAACAATACAGCGAGTTTATCTGAATTTTTATTGCCTTATAAAAACAAAGTTCACGTGTTATCATTTTATTTTTTAATTATTGATCCTTTTTTACAGTGTGGCAACATGAACAAATCTATATATTAATTTGAAACATGTTTTTGTCTGTCTCCACTATATTGAGAGAACTACTTGGTGTAAAAATTTGGTTGAGGTGTCTAAAAAAAGGTCTTGGTCTGTAGATGTGCTATGAGAAGAGAAAAATAAAAAAAAGTCGAAGGGAGGAAACGGGTGGGAAACCGTTTCCCACCCGTTTCAGATTAAAAACACGTTTACGAGCTTAACTAAGCTTCAAATTACTTCACGGGGAAGAAATTGTACATATGGGGACTAGAGTCGAATACTAAAAAATCAATATCTGCAAATTTGGAATTTTCGATTTTAAAGGGGAAAAAAAGGGGGAAAGTAGATTTGGAGGGGAGGGGAAAGGGGGGAAATTAGTTTGAGAGGGAAATCCGTTCTAGACCCACACATGTAGCACCTCATTTTAAAGGTCTTGAAATTTCATGTCGATTGGGGATGTTTGTATACAGTATAGTCCGACCCCTGGTGGTGAAAAATGGAACTAAGTGATTTTGCTGTAGACCCTATCATGTTACATCTTATTTTAAAGGTCTTGGTATTTCCTGACCGTTGGTGATGTTCGTACAGAACACAGTGCGCCCCCTGGCGGTGGAACCTGCAACTAAAGGATTTGGCAGTTGACAAAACCATGTGACGCCTTATTTAAAAGGTCTTGGAAATCCAAGGCGATTGGTGATAGAGGTCTTGAAATATCATGTTGATTGGGGATGTTTGTATACAATATAGTGCGCCCCCTGGTGGTGAAAAATGGAACTAGGTGATTTTGTAGTAGATCCTATCATGTTATATCTTATTTTAAAGGTCTTGGTATTTCCTCACCGTTGGTGATGTTCGTACAGAACAAACTGCGCCCCCTTGCGGTGGAAAGTGCAACTAAAGGATTTTGCAGTTCACACCACCATGTGACACCTTATTTGAAAGGTCTTGGAAATTCAAGGTGATTGGTGATGTTCGTATACAACATACTGCGCTCCCTGTTGGAGGAAAGTGGATTTTGCAGTGCTTGCGTAGCATGACTGTTATACGGTGCCGCAGCCGCAGGCAGCGGTAACACGAGTCAGAGGTTCGTTCGGTTCAAGGTTAATTTTTGAGAATTTTTTCATGTTAATAGCGGCCTGCATATACGTGCCACAGGCACTGGGATACGAATCCGAGTTCCGTTCCGTTTGAAGTAATTTTTTTTGTTACAGATTATTATTATTATTATTATTTGTGATGTTTTCATTTAAAAATAGAAAGTCAAACAAAATCGAGTTAAAGATATAAAACCATACAAATTTAAGGTGCATTTAAGGTTATTGTCATGGGCCGGCCAACACCAGGCGGGTTCTTTCGGTTGCAGGTTAATTTTTGGGAATTTTTTTTTATGTTATTAGCGGCTCACGTATGTGCTGCTGCAGACACCGGTGTCACAAGACTGAGTTTCGTTCGGTTCGAGGTAATTTTTTTTGTTACAGCTGATTATTTTTTTCGCGATGCATTATTTAAAAATAGAAATTCAAACAAAATCGAGTTAAAGATATAAAATCATACAAATTTAATGTTCAATTAAGGTTATTATCATGGGTCCGGGCAACGCCGGGCGGGTCAGCTAACATGTAGCTTTAGTATTAAAAGAAACAGAAAATAAAAGATAGCAACTGTTTTATTTGGAGTCAGTTTGACGTCACATTGACAGTAATTTGTAGAAAGTGATGTCATATATAGTATTTCAATTTATAACCATTTTTCCGAATTTCTTTTTTTTTTTTAAGTGAAATGCTGTAAATTATATTAGATGTTTTAACTTGAAATACATTTAAATAATGATACGACGATTTTTGAAACATTACGGTCAATAAAGTGACCGTCGAAGTCGACGGGTTCCAGCTAGTATTTATTAGAGCACTTAAAAGCCGCGCAATATTTAGGCATTTTCAAAATTCATTACCATTCTATTCTATTACTGTTTTCGAGTTTTAACTCTTTAATGGCTGATGCCAAAAAAAAAAAAAAAAAAAACATTTTCGGCATCAAAAATCTTTCCTGGTTAACATGGGAATGATAGATCCATAGCTATAGTAATAAGACATAGATTGATCATTGAGAGGGGAAAAGTGGTGCCTTTTTTACTCGGGAAAAGACGGCCATTTTACTCTCTTATGGATGTATTTCCCCGAGTTAATATACAACGGAATACACATAGGTAATTTAGCAAATAAAATTTATGCTCTAAAAGAAAGTAAAAAACTCCAGATACCACTTTTTTTTTTTTTTTCTTTTCGTTTTCCTTTCCTTTCCTTTTTCTTTTCTTTTTTTTCTATACTTTAGTATACTCTGCACATAACTGTCTTTCTTTCGTCATTTATTATTATTATTATACTTCTTTGAGTTAAAAATCGTCGGCATTCATCGTGAAAAATAATTTTAATAATTTTAATAATTTATAATTTAATAAATTATTTGTATTGCGTAAATTTGTATAGGATTACATATGGAAGAAAGTCTTGTGGTGGCCACAACATACTAGTTATATATTAAAACTTTCGCGGCGGCTAACTACATTTAAAAGAATTTTGAGAATTCCATATTACTTACTAATATAAAATCTTAAAAAATATTTAAATTAAAAAAAGTATTACATTAAATATGAAGACAGTAATTATTTCATAATAATAACACAGCAACTGATTATTATACTTAAAACTGTTTTGTTAAACACATCCTTGTCGAATCATGTTCATAGCACAGATTATCATACAGATAGGACAGTGAAGCTAAAACGCGAACCGGAAATATAGTAGCACCACTAGTGTCAACAGAGGGGAACTACATGTGTTAAGTCTACATGAATAGCATCTTTGATCCAAAATTGTTTTTCTATTTCGCGAGTAGTTAGTAGCAGGTTAGTATGGGGAGTTTTCTTTTTCTTCACTTTCTTTTGTTTTTGAATTCACAAAATTAACCTCAAAACATTCACAGCTATTCTTCTAAGAAATAAAAATTATTTTTCATAATGTTTAAAAATAGGCTTTGTGAAACATATTCATATTCTAGTACAAATTAAAATTACAAACTGTAATTCTGAAATAGCAGTATGAAATCATTAAATATTTAACGTTGCTTGGTTTAAAAAAAAAAAAATCAAAGCAGTCTTTGGGGACTGCCGATAGAAGTGAAAACTAAGTAACTTGTGAATTGTATCGTCCAGCTATTAGACTAGCATATTAGCACTTTATCAATGTGTAAAATAAATTTTAAATTAAAAATGACGTCAATTTTCGTGAGATGCATAATTTATTTTTATTTTATTTATTTTTTATTGTTCACGTTTAGATAAATGTATTTATTTTCCTGTTAGAAAAAAAAAATAAAACTCGTATTTTTTTTTGGCAACAATTAAATTACAAATAAAATTTAAATGGCTAATTTCTTGCTATTATTAGCTTACAAAATTGCTATTTTATGCATAAAAATAACAAAAACAAAGATTTTTTCGGAATAAAAGGCAGCCAACTTTGTAAGTTAGGGTATGAGCTATCTCCATTACAAATTTCATCGAAATCCGTCGAGCAGTTTTGGCGTGAAACTCAGTTAAATAAATTCACGGACATTCACATTTATAATATATATAAGATTATTTGTATCATACAAGGATGGAAAGCGTCAGCTGACGATGACGGAAAATCAGGAATTTTTCTTCACCCAAAAGTGCTCAACGCGCCTAAAGAAGTTTTCACTTCAATAATACAAAATGCCTTAAAATGAAAAAAAAAAATGTTTTTATTTTATGTATATTTTCGAAATTTATTTGCTTAATATTTAGTACTTGCTTCTTAAAATAAATTGCTTTCGACAATCAAATTCGTAAACAATACAAAGTCCAAACGTAAACGTCAATAAATGGTTAGTCGGTTGGATGTTGGGTTTAACGTTGCACTAATATTACGATATGAACATAGATACATAAAAATAAGACGAGCGATTGCGTAAGCTGGAGAGCTCGAGAAACTTACAGCCGTTGACAATAGGGTCGTTGCAGTCAAATTCCGGGTACCGAAGAATATACGGGAGTGTCCTATCTGTATAATAATCTGTGGTTCATAGTAGACTGACTACTGGCCGTATTCACCATTAACTTCAACTCCCGGTTCAATGCAAAATCTTAAAAAGTGTCTAAAGGCAAAGTACAGCTTTCCAGCAATATTTGGCACGCTGTTTCTGCCACCTAGCGTCGAAGATTTCAGATAATCTTTGATTGGTTGTTTTCGCATAAAAAATCTGAAAATAACTATACCGCTAGATGGCAGAAACAACACGGGAAAATTTGCTGAAAATTTGAACCTCGCCTTTATAGGCTTTTTAAATTTTCATGTTCAACCGGGGGTTGAAGTTATTGATGAATAACAGCCTAAGAATATGACTCGACAAGGATTTATTTAACAAAGCAGTATTAAGTGTATTTTTTTTAGGCATAGATTATTGGTAGTGCTCGGATACTTTTGCTGCCGACTGTACATGTATATATATATATATATATTTATTTTGAAAAAAAAAAAAACTGGGGTTAAAATGTAAGCATAAAAGAGGATATCTAAGTTTCATGATTTTTTTTTTTTTTTTTAATTGAAGAAAATCTCTTAAAAAAAAACGATGGATGGTTGGGTATTACGTCGCACTAGTGCTGCGCAGATGGGCAATTGGCGACGGTCTGGGACACACCCCTAGAGGTGGTCCGGAGACATGCCATCCCAATTTTGATTCTCCACGGAAGGGATGGCTCTCCCGCTTCGGTGACCCCCAGAGGTATAATTTTTGATGGGAACGTGGAGGACATTGCGGCCACGACAGATTTTACGTGCACCAGCCACCATTAGTGTACACGACGGTCTTTCCGGCTCAAGTACCGAACCCGCAATCTTGCAATTGCCAGTCAGGCGCTCTACCGACTGGGCTACCGTGGCCCCTCTTTGGAAGGGATTCCATTCCAAAAAGATCAAAATTGTTGTGGCATATCCCCGGAATACCGCTATGATAATCTCAGAAAGTCAGCAATAATTAAGGCCTCCAAAGTTTTCTAAAGAAAAAGTGGGGACAAATTAGGGGGTGCATACAAATGAAACACTTCCAGTTGCAAAGCCGTTAGCAGGCGTTCCAAATGTATGACTGCAGTCGGCAGGAAAAGTATCCGAGCACTAGCAAAAATTCCTGTATGAAAAAAGCACACGCTTAATACTGTTTTGTTAAATAAATCCTTGTCGAATCATGTTCTTAGACTGACTAAGAACAGGATTCGACAAGGATTTATTTAACAAATCTGCATTAAGTGTACTTTTTACATAGGAATTTTCGCTAGTGCTCTGTTACTTTTGCTGCCAACTGTATTTGCAAAAATCTTGCAAAATTTACATCATCGAAATTGCAAGAGTTCCGTTTATATGTAACCCTAGGTCGGTATCTTCAAGAAAAAAAAAAAAAAAAAAAAAAAGTAGAAATGGAGACAAAAGCAGTATTTTAAAAAGTGCACAATCATCGATTTCAAATTAAAAATTGTCTTAAAAGGTTTACTTAGAAAACTAGTTCATGCTGAAGGAAAAAACAAACTACCAAAAGTGGGGACTGTCCCCACAAAACGAGGACATTTGGTCTTCTTGCAGTAGCCCACTAGGTAGTTCTATCGTGCCGTTAAACCAGCTCAGCCTCTTTAAAAAGAGTCTGTGTTGGGTTGGGTTTACCAACATCGCACTAAAGCTGCGTAGGGACAACTGTATGGGGTTCATTCAAAGGGATCGTTCGAAGACATGCCCTTACAATTTTTATCCTCAGTGGAGGGTATCTTAAAAAAGAAGCTTTTTTTTCTGACAATAAGTCAATTTTTCATTCTAATCCTGTTCGATTTCGTTAATCTAAGAAAGTGCGATATAAAGCTTGCATTGTTAAGGACTTTTTTTTAGGGGTACAGTCGGTAACAAAACTGTCCGAACACTAGCGAAAATTCCTATGTAAAAAAAAGTACACTTAATACGGTTTTGTGAAATAAATCCTTATCGAATCCTTGTCTTACACTGACTAAGAACAGGATTCGACAAGGATTTATTTAACAAAACCGTATGGAGTGTACTTTTTTTACATAGGAATTTTTGCTAGTGTTCGGACACTTTTGTTATCGACTGTACATACAAATGAAACACTTCCAGTTGCAAAGCCGTTTGCAGGCGTTCTAAATATATGACTGCAGTCGGCAGCAAAAGTATCGGAGCACTAGCAAAAATTCCTATGTGAAATAAGCACACTTAACACTTTTTTGTTAAATAAATCCTTGTCGAATCATGGTCTTAAACTGACTAAGAACAGGATTCGACAAGGATTTATTTAACAAATTTGCATTAAGTGCACTTTTTTACATAGGAATTTTCGCTAGTGCTCTGTTACTTTTGCTGCCGACTGTATTTGCAAAAGACTTGCAAAATTTACGTCATTGAAATTGCAAGTGTTCCGTTTGTATGTAACCCATATTCGGTGAAAAATAAAAGATATACCTGGCTTGTAATTGGTAAATCCCGTTTTTTTAAATTACGAAAAATCTTCGTGAATACCTGCATTTATATATTCGAGTTAAGAATCGATAAATTTAATCATAGTTTTAACTGATTCATCCGTATAAATTACGGTAGACTCAGCTGTACAATCGTGTCGTTTGTTAGCTTTGATGCTTTCAGGTTTCCATCTTCTGAAAGTGGAAACTTGTATGCGTATTCACTGAAAGCTGTAGGTGAGTATCAAATCTATAATTTGGGGAATGTGTTTTGTTGTATATTAAAATCGTCCGATTCTAATCTTTAATAGTTTTTCTGTTGTTGAAATCAAAACTAGTAAAAAGAACTTGAAGTGGTGAGATATCATAATATTCTTAACGTTAGCTTTTCAAAACTTTTTTAAATGAATCTTAAAACTTCAATTTTATGTTTATAAACTTATAATATTCTTGAAACTTGATTCTGTATGTCAAAACTTGTATTAATATCTACGAACTTAATATTTACAAACTCTTAAACCCATTTTCTTATCCTCCCCCCCCCCCCTTTTTTTTTTTTTTCTTTTTCCCATTTTAAATTGTATAAGATTTAACTTTAAGAAATAATACATTCAGACATTTATTGTAAAGAGGGTTAATTACTTCTGTAAACAAGTTGTTTCTAGTGAATACACGGAATAGCTAATGGTACAATTTTTAAATATGGATTATTTATTATGAATAATCAGTGTATGGTTTAAGGTTTTCCCCCAATTCCTCACGATTGTTCTTTCTCTAATGGTAAGAACAGCGAAAGTCCTTGGGTCTTCATCTGTATTTGAATCTTAATAAGTTTAAGAATTCGTAGCTCTGTTAAAGCTTTTTATTTTTTCTTTAAATTTCTTATTTAAAAATAAAAGTGTACTACCTTTCTAAATCCCCCCCCCCCCCCAAATTGCGTGGTAGACTCGTTAAAACTCCCCCCCCCCCTCTCACCGAATTTCATACATGCCTTTCTTTGTAGTAACTTTATACTGTATTTTAGTATGTTTAGTTAATATCGAGTAAATGAAAAAGATTAGTTTAGGGGGGGGGGGAGGAGAAACTCGTTGAATGCTTTATTAATATATTGAGCTTTTACCTTTCAGGTGCAAATGGCAGAACTATTATCCATCAACAAATTTGATACTCCACCCGGTCAGTGGGCAGCTCGTGCTCAGATAGTTGCAGATCAGAAAGATAAAAAGGACATAATGTGGTCTTCATCTCCTGTTGTGCGTTACGATGTAGGAATGGCTGAAAGCATGGTTGGAGTAAAGGCTTCGCCACCTAAAAGCGATTTTCGAAGTCTAAGAACACCAGTTACCGTTCAATGGAAGAACATTTACCTGACTGCTAGTGGAGGTAATCTCTTCTATATATTTTTCAAATCTCTATTCTTGTTCAGACTGCACCTGTTAGTGCAAAGGAATTCTCCCCTAAAAATCTGATAAGACATATGTCTCTAAAACTAAAAATATTCGGGGTTTTTCTTAAAGATTTTTTAGACTTCACACTATTTAGTCTCACTAGGGAGTTTTAAATACTTTAGATGTAAATTTTAATGTTGTATGTGTCTATCCTAGTAGCGAATACTCTTTATTTTTGCTTAAATAAAATGAAACTTTATTTGCAGTCTGTCAGATTTACTCAACTTAATTGAATGAAGCTTCTAGATTTTAAAACGACAGAAAATGAAATGTAACTTAATGTGATGGATATGTTAAAGATTGTTTCATTACTAAATCTTAATTTTTTAACATTGAAACACTTGGTTATTTCAATTAAGTATTGAATCTGCCCTTTAATTATGGAAAGCTTAAGATTCGAAGAAATTTTAAAACGTGATATTGAAACTTGTTCTCTACTTTAAAGTAAACTCCATATTTTCGGTTAATACTTGCCTAGTAACAACGTCCAACTTTTCACAGATAAACAAATCCTAAAAGGAGTGTCTGGTATATTAATGACTGGAGAATTAACGGCTATTATGGGACCATCTGGAGCCGGGAAGTCTACCTTATTGAATGTCTTGTCTGGGTACATGTAAGTATAAGATCTTGATGGTTTGTACGTTTATTTATTTTTTTTCTCATAAGGAACAAAATCAAAGTTAAATATTTTTTAATGTAAGCTGTAACGTAAAATCCTCAAGGACGTCTTTGAAAGATTAATATGGCTTTTTAATTTGGAAATAACTAAACTTTCCCAAAGTCCGTCTATTTCATTCTATTGCAGACCCAAAATCTCCTAGATATTTTGAATTTTTAAGCGATCTATTACATAGAAACATCTATGTCGACTCGCAATATTAATTGGATATTGTATTTAAAAAAAGCTTTAAGTGTTTTATAGCTTTGTTTCCATATTGGATTACCCCAAGTAAATCTACTCCCTAAATTTTGATGTTTTGAAACTCTATTCACCATATACGAACTTCTTAAACAAGCATTAAATGATGTAATTTCATATTGAAGCTTAAAATGCGAGAAAGCGGCTTAAATAGTTTGTCTTGATGTTTTTATTGAAATCTTCACATACCTTAAGTAGCTTAACTTTTTCGAAGTCTGCTTGGATGAAAAGTTTATCTGAATTCACTATAAAATCGAACATGAATTCTAAATTGTCGTGAAACTCATTGCTCTAAATTTTAACTCTTTAAAAATCGCGATGTGAATTGAACCTTGGCGTGAGGGTTTTTTTTAAATAAGCTTTTCACATGAATATAACTTCTCTATCGTATTTAGGAAAATATCTTCCTTGAGATGGAAAATAAAATTTTAAATCTAAACTTACGTAAACTAATTCTTGACCACCTTAAAGGGGAATATTTTAATATCGTTACAAAATAAAAGTTCAATACGTTTTTATTAACTTTGTTGTTTATCCAGTGCATATCTTGCAACAGATTTTAAGTCTTCCCGACTAGCCTACACATTAAAACTTTTAGAATAGCTCTGAATACGATGGCAGTGACTTTTATTAAATTTAATAAGTCTGAAAATTTATTGCTCTTTATTAAGCATTTGATCATTTTTAGAGTTGATCGGATAATTTATTTAAAGTATTTAATACATGGAATTATCAAATTTATACGATTAATAGAAAATTTAAAGTGGTATATAAAGTTCTTTTTATCTTTGTTATTGTTAGATTGCAGAGAAAGATAAATCCGTAACATGCAACTTTTTTTATTAGAGTTGCGATATAGTAAATAGTTAAGTGAAATGACAGTTAGCATTGTACTATTAAAAATTTTCCCTAGAAAGCTTTTTAAAGGCAAATTTCTACTGTGGGCTCTAACGGAGGTTAACAATGGATATTTTGAAACTCTGTTGCGACTTCAATGAGTGGCTATGCAATATAAATCTGTTAAGACTACATTTCACGTTCACTTCGGGTAAAACATTTAATCGTTAATTTCCCTCCCCTCAAAGAAATAACGAAACTTGCGAATTTAAAGCTTATAGTAGGTAAATTACTCCCTGTAGTTTATTGAAATTACAGCATCTGATACCACATTTTTCAATCTTCTAGAAACGGAGTATAATAAAATGGAGGAGTATTCAGTTTTTGAAATACTAGGGATAATCGACCAAATTAAGAGTTAGATTTAAAATTATAAACTTTATTGAATTTTTTAATAAAGCTGCTGCTGCTGCTGCCAGTAGCTATAAAGTTAATTTTTTAAACTGTGACGGTTACTTTATTAAACTAGTGATTGACTTCCTGACATCGGTGAAATTGTTACCTAGTATAACTACGATTGCAATCGCTTAAAGTACTTCCCTCTGAAAAAGTCTTTCATAACGTTAGCGCTTAAAGTTACCACGAGTTTAATATCGTGCTTCTGAACTTCAGAAATGATTTTTTAAACCATAGTTTAAAGACTATGTTTAAAGCTGAATGTGCTGTCATCCCTTTTCTACAGAACATTTTGCTGTAGAACCCTTAACTTTTTAGTGAAATAGTTTCATGAATTTGACGATAATGAAACAATGTCAAATTAAAGTTTAACTCTTTTTCAGTCGGTGTTCCCGCTGATGGAACACCTAATTTTCATTCTCAAGTGCAAAAACTCATCCCGGAGATTTTTTAGCGGAAACTTCTACAACATGGGAGAAAAGGCCCTTTTTTAACCGGAAAATTTTTTATTCATTCCGTTCGTAAATTCCGGTGGCAGTGTAATTTAAATGACCCGAATTACCCTGCACCGCAAAGGGTTAAATACTAGACTCGTTACCCTTTGGGATTTTGTAAAGTTAAGATCCAGAGATCTTAATTTCTAATACTCAATTGCCGTCCAATTTGCCTTGGACTCTGCCGATTACTTTAAAGCGTTCAGTTGCTCTAAAAGTACGGCTGCAGATAAGCCACAACCTACAGTTGTCAAACCTATAAATGAAAACTGACTAGTTCATAAATTTTTATTTCCTTAATCGGAGCTTGAAGCCTGAAAGTTTCTTTAATATCGGTTGCATCCTAATGCAACAAGTATTTTAAATGGTATAGTTCGACTTTAAGGGTGCTATACAATAACCTTAGCCGTTGTAAGGTTTCTTATGAAATAAAGCTCGGTATTTGTAGTAAAAGTTCTAAATATCTTGATCATACTCAAACTTATCTCGAAGTATAAAAAATTTAAGACTTGTTATAAGAGCTAAGGTCATGCATAAGTAAACCTGCGTACTTGTATGTAACTTTGTCCCAACAAATTTTAAACTGTAATCAATAATTTGTAATGCTTAATTACAACTCATTTTCTTTTTAGACGTCAAAAGGTATCTGGTCAAGTGCTTGTGAACGGTGCTCCTAGAGATATGCGTATTTTCAGGAAGCTTTCTTGCTACATCATGCAGGATGATCATTTGCTTCCCCATCTGACGGTTCGAGAATCCATACATTTGGCAGCCTGTCTTAAAATTCCCTCTTCTGTATCCAAAGAAGAACGAGACAAAGCCGTAAGTATAGTCTGCAGCAATTACCCTTATACTAGTTTCAGTCTAAAGTATTGAATCGGTTAAATGCCCCAGCCTAGCATTGTTTGTGGAATCTATAATCAAATTTAAGTATTGAACTGCAAAATAAACATGGGAAGGTTTACCAAATTTCAATGCTTAAAAGAATTGAACTCGTGCACGTTAATATGGTTGATAATTGTCATATTTTACATAACGTTAATCTCGCTTTATGCTACACCATATAAAGACTAGCTAAATTCTTCCTAATTAACAATTGACGAAGGACACTCGGGTGTGCATTTTCTGCTAGTTGCAGGCCAGAGGGCCTTTTTTCGCCAGAAAAAGCTCTAGCAACCATGTAGAAACTTTTTAGAACTACAAAAATTAAAATTCAGTTGCGAGACTAACGGTAAGCAATGAGGACTACTTCACCTACAGAATATTTAAAAAATAAACTTCCCTTTTTAAGATTGAAATGTTTGACACTGTGTTACAATAAAATAGTCTAACATAAGCGGTTAATGAAGTATCGGACTAAGTACGAAATTTTCCTAACATCCAAACAGTTTGAAATTTGAATTTCTATAGCGAAATTTATTTTTTTATAGGTTGATGAATGCATGCAGTCACTAGGTTTAAAAGAGCGACAAAACAACAAAGCTAGTCAGCTGTCTGGAGGCCAGAGGAAACGTCTCTGTATAGCTCAAGAACTAGTCAGTAATCCCCCTCTTATTTTCTTGGATGAACCAACGAGGTAATTCCAGACAATATATGAATACTATTCCAAAATAGTTTGTAGTGTAAATCAGTAGGTTAAATTAAATTTGACAAATAAGTACAGATGGTACTTAGTTTTTCCAAGTTCATAACTGAAATTTAGTATTGAAAACATAGAAATAATTTTAAAACTTGATTTGCAGTGGTCTGGACAGTTCTTCATGTCTTCAATGTATTCAGCTTCTGAAATCTCTTGCAGATGAAGGCAGAACAGTCGTTTGTACAATACATCAGCCTAGTGCTAGAATATTTGAAATCTTTGATAAGGTAAGTTACTGTAATCTCTATATCGAAGAATGTTTAATATTTTTGGACAGATTTCAGACTCAGATTGAGATTCCTAGGGAAATGAACAGATTTAATGTTCATTTTTTAACTCTCATTGAAACTAAATTTAAACGGATTGGTTTTCATATCGGATAAAGCTCTTGAGGCCTTCAGCCACATGTGAACACTTCTAATCGAGATCTCTTCCCAAGATACTTCTAAAAATCTTCAGAAAATAAGCCTTGGACACCACCTTTTTTTTTTACTCCTTGAAGAGAAAGTAAATTTTAATGTCGCCATTTTCTTCAAACTCTCAAATTTAAGTATTGCTGTTCGTGAAAATTAACGTAAATGACAACATACCTGAAATTTCATAGAGCTAAAGATAAACATGTTCAAAAGAATTTTTCCGGTAAGCTTTAGATTTTAAATTACTGAGGGATTAATGCACGAGTTTCCTTTCTCTTCAGTTAACCTTATATGGAAATTTTGTGCAACTGTTTCATCGCACTTGATTAGCATAGTGCAGTGAAATTTGAAAGCGAGAGTTCTTTCCTTAGTAGTATAATAAAACAAATTAACGCATATACAACTTTAGCTGTATAAATGAAAGTTTTTCTAACATTATGTGGAATTTTCAGCTCTACATGTTGGCAGATGGTATGTGCATTTACAGAGGACCTACTACAAATCTTGTACCTTTCTTGGCAGAGCAAGGATTAACATGTCCACAGTACCATAACCCTACAGATTATGGTATATATTTACATTATATTTTTATTGTAAGTTAGTATGTCAGTATAGTTTTAACTTGCCTCATTCGTTTCAGCTATGGAAGTTGCATGCGGAGAGCATGGAGACTGGACTTGGAAATTAAAGAAAGCGGTAGAATGTATGGATGACTTAGATGACGATTCCTCGCTGGGCGACGAATCTACTTACGAGGGTAAACAAGAAATGGCTCTACAGGCATCTACTCTCTGCCTCCTTGAAGAAAAAGTTGACAAACGAGCAGAAGTAATAAAAGTAAGTATTCTCGGAACTATTTTATAATAGTAGCAACAGCTTGAGCTATGCAAATGATTACTCGAAACTTTAATTTTTTAGGCTTCTAAAGGATTTAAAATCTTATGTAGTATCTAATCTCGGTGGTTTTCCATGTCAACTGAAAAAACTTATAGTAATGTTTTAACTAGTGTTAATATGTAAACTGTTTTGAAAATTTTACTTAAGATACACCAAAGCATTTAGATCTTATCTCAAATTCTCAATACGTTAAAGTTATAGGCATACTCGTAAGTCACCGGATTCTAGTTTAATAAAACGTTTTCGCATAACTTTAACGATCCAGACAAAGAAGTATATTTTGAATAATCAATACTTGAATTAACTTTTGTATTAACAATACAGATTGCTGTATAAGGCTTTCCTATTACATGAAAATGATTAAATAGAACGGTCTGACTTTTCTCGTAGTTAAAGATTAATTTCATCCTTTCATTTTATCTCGAATATAGGTTCTATTGGGCACAAGTTCCTTCAACTTAATATTAAACTACACTTAAGCCTCGGAATTCAAAAACTTAAATTTTTCTTAGTTTGATACTAGTTATTTTTATCTCTACCTGTAATCTTAATAAACAAATTTTACTAAAACACGAACTAAATTTGAGTAGTCTTCCTAAGTGGTTTGAAATTTACTCCATGCATAGCGTCCCTTCAGATTTAATAGAGTAGCACGCAGCCTTTGTTTTGAAATGATCGTGCTTGTGAGAAGCAAGCATTAGTCTCAATTTTAATGAGGTAACATCTGATTTAGATCGCAGTTTGATCTTTAAATTTTCTGTTATCTTGCCTTTTCATGGATGTAAAACCTTAAGTCAAAGTAGAGGTTTGTCTTTCTTTTCGGGAATCTTCAAATAAGTACGGGCTGGAATTTTCTTCAAACGCAAGTTATCTGAATACGTCATTCACACTCAATAGTCTACACCTGAAGTAATCTTCGTGAATATTGGCAGAAAAATAGTTAACAGATTGACTTGAACGACGAAGCTTAATTTTAAGCATAGTTGGCTTGGCATAAAACTCCACTTTCCTCGAACTTTGATTTTTAGGTCAACTCTCTTTAAACGCTAGTTTATAGAAGTAATAAGCAAGTCTTAAAAAATTTGCGCTTTTTTAAATAAAAGCAGTTTCTAACTTAACGTTGTTTTAATTTTAGGATAATCTCCAAAGCAACTTTTCTGGATATGCCACGAGCGCTTGGAATCAATTTAAAGTGCTTACCTACAGGAATCTTATCTGTACCCTAAGGGAACCAGTAAGTTTACTTGTAACTAATATCTAAACGTTTTGAAGTAGCTTCACTATACTTAAACTGAATTAATGTAATTTCAGATGTCTACACAACTTCGCTTCTTCGCTCATGTTGTAGTAGGACTGCTACTTGGAATGTTATATTATGGAATCGGTAACGATGCTTCAAAGATCTTCAACAATTCGGGATTCTTATTTTTCTCTTTGCTGTTCTTGATTTTCACAGCTATGATGCCAACAGTCCTTACGTGTAAGTAATCTTAATGTTCTAAAAACTTCATGCGCATGCATTTTAAATGCTTAAACTGCGAGTAACTACTCGGAAATTCTGTAGATTAAATTTAATTAGTTTTAAACGCAAGAATATTGTTCAGAAAGTTTTTTTATAGCGTAAACAAGACTAAGGCCTTGATATCTGAAGCTTCTACACGCTACGATTAAAAAATTGGACATTGCTTCTAAAATATTGTTAAGAACCTAACATGCTTTTTGAAATATCGGGCTTTAAACTAGCACTCTGTAAATTTTACACCTTGTATTGATATCGGTAAAATGAAAGTGCATCTAGGCAAATTAAATCTTAGTATTTCGTACAAAAACATTAAAATATAAAACTGACTAATGCAAAAATTAAATCTTTGCCCTTTTTTTTTAACATGGGTAAGGTAACTTTAAGATATATGCCACTATCTAAGCATATTTATATTTCGAACAGTGTATAAAACTTAATGACCTTTAAGTTCCCTGTGGAAAATAGTTCAGAAGTGTCTCTATCAGTTTAGAGTAAGAGATCTAAACGTTTCCGTCGCCGTTTTAGACCGCATTGAACCTCCTACTTACAAAATACTAAACCCTAATTTCTTGCCGTTTCTCAATGTTTAAACGAGAACTCATGTGTATGGTATTGACAACTTGTTTGAATGTTAAAATATGAATTTCTTGCAGTTCCCATGGAGAAAACGATTTTTGCTAGAGAGTACTTGAACAGTTGGTACAGTACAAAGATGTATTATCTAGCTAAAACAGTTGCCGAAATCCCATTTCAGGTAACTTTTGGCCTTTTTTTTTTTTTTACATTGAAAGACAAATTATTCAGTCTAATAACTACTTCTCTTCCAGATTCTATTTCCGGTGATATATTGCAGCATAGTCTATTGGATGACGGCACAACCAAATGACCTAGTTAGATTTGGATTGTTCTTATTGTCATCTATTATGATATCGTTAGTTGCTCAATCTATTGGACTGTTAATAGGTGCTGCTACAAGTGTGCAGGTAAATATGGTTTTAATATCAAGGTTAAAGTCTTAAAAAAAAAAAAAATTTATCTTAAGGATTTATTGCTTTTAAGCTGCACTATTAACTTCCGCCGGTTACAAGTCTTCTGTACTTAAGTACATAAGTAAAGACATTCTATTTAAAATGTCACTTAAACTATTGAGTTAACTAGCGAAGTTTAAATTTCAATCATAGCAGTGCTTCGCGACTGAGTCGCGGCACCTTTTTCAATTCTGCAAAGAGTATTTACTATACGCTTCCGAAATCCTCTTATTTTATAGGCAAATTCGATTTCTTCCTGAAATATTATCTTTCTATGCATAAGTGTGACGAGTGGAAATTGTAATCTACAAATGTAGATTACAACTTGCTTTATAACGGTTAAGACAGGTGGCACGCTGGCGCGCCCCATCATCGACTGTCCCAGATACAAGGGTATCCATGCAGTCCCTTTATAACGGTTAAAGTGAATCAAGTCGCTTAGTTTTTCCGAAGACTTGTGTTAAGATTATCATACCCGGTAGTTATATTTTAATGAATTCTTGGAGTTATAACTGAAAGTTAAGGGCTAAATTAATCGCTAGATATTTAAAAAAAGTTTAAGTCTTGGTAGAAGAACGTCCTTCGATAAACATGTCAAAGGTTCAATACCTAAATTTAAATCCCCCCTTTTTATCTTAAAATTTAAACATTTCTTAGTTTAACGAGCAGTATTTGTATTAATAACTTTTTTTTTTATTTCAGAATGCAGTCTTCTTAGCTCCAGTGGTATCAATTCCCATACTTTTGTTCAGTGGATTTTTCATTAGTTTGGACACCATACCATTTTACTTGAAGTGGTTGTCGTACATATCTTACATTCGTTACAGTTACCAGAGTGTTCTCTTGGGTATTTATTCTCTCCATCGACCAGAATTACAATGTGACAAAATATTTTGTCCCTTCCAAGAACCACTAGACTTCTTAAAAGAGATGGACATGATCAGTGGTAATCTGTATGTGGATTATGCAGCTCTAGTTGGATTCTTCTTTGTTTTTAGATTCATAGCCTACCATGTGTTATGGTACAGAGTTATACACACTCGTTAGGGTTTTATTGTGATGACATGGAAAATTGATTTTAATGCGTTGTGCTTTTAAGCGGAATTATTTTATTGTAAAAATGTTTTTAAATAAACTTTTAGCTTCAAAAGTATTTGTTAATTGTCATTTCATATTAAATGCTAACTTATTTAGCTTAGTGTATTACACTTAAAGCAGGTTAGAAAAAGTTAATTGTAAGATCAAATCAGCACAAGAATACCGCAAGAATTTTTTTCTCAGCTTTGCTGATTACTCAAGGTACCTGTCTACCTTTCTTTAAAATTTTAGGTCAATCTGATTTCCTATTTTTGTTTAGCATTAAAGCCTGACATTTTAGCTTTCTAAATCAGTTTGAGTTTTGTTTCTATCTTGCTTGTAACTTGAGTTGCAGGTGACTAATATTAAAATACCTTTAAGTTTAAGTTTTTGAAACCGGAAGTGACCATAAATTTTTGTTTAGATAAAGGCTTTACTCGATATAAGCATTAAAATTTGTGACTGAATATGAAACTTAAAAAAAAAAAAAAAAAAGGGGGGGGGGGGAACTTTAAAATAAATCTAACTTTAAAAATTTTTTTATAGGTAAAAAAAATCTGCTTTTAATTATGTTTCTGATTTCTCTCAATGAGAATTTTTAACATTTTGCTTTATCGCAAGTCATAACTTCAATAGTTTATAATTGAAACTCTGACGAAATATTCTACGAGTTGTTTCAGGGATTGAACTACTGCAATGAATCTAGTAAAATTACTTTTTGTCGATAGAACTTATAAAGTAGTATATTCATGATTTTCCAGCTTCTAAAATATTAAGTAACATGGTTATAGTTTTGAGAGTAGTTCACTCCTTTTTGAGAATTCACAATAAAAAAAGAAACCAATTATAAGTCTAATTTAAATAAAGATTTTTTGTTTCGAAAAAGTTTTTCGCAAATTTTTATGTATTTTGAGCCTAAATATATTTTAAAATTTGCATATTTTTAATATTCACTGCTATAACTGCATTCTATAACAATGAACATAAATAGGCAGTTTTCAATTATTAAAATCCCTTCCGAAAGTAGGCAGGCACCTTCTTCTTTTTTTTTTTTTTTTTTATTTAAAACAAAATTTCATAAGATGAAAAGAGCAAATGGTTTCATTTGCTTGAGTAGTGTAAAATTAAGCTTCTTAAGCTATCGGCGTACATAAACATTTTACCTTAACCTGTTTATTTGCACTTTTCTATGCAAATACTTAATCTTTCTAGCTTAAACTAAATTTTCAGCGTCCCTCCAGCCCTCAATTTTCGAAACTTTCGAAGAACATTCTTAAGGGCCCTCTTCACTCACCGCCGCTGGAAGCCGAAGCTAATGTTATTCAATGGGAAATTTTTCTCTACAAATAACTTAAGTAATACATATTTTTAAATTCTATTTTAACATTATGAACATTCCCAGCTGTTAAATTGACGGACCTTTTTTAAAAAAATATATTTTTATATTTTACTTCGAAGCTGCAAAATACGAATTTTCAATACGTGAATTTTTCTCATTTTGCAATTTAAAAATAAAATTAAACTTTTTTCAAAAAAATCCGTCAATTTAACAGTTGGGAATTTTCTGAATGTGAAAACAGAATTTAAAAATATGTATTAGTTAATAAGTTGTTTGCAAAGAATTTCCCCATAGAATAACATTGGCTCGGGCTACCGGCGACGGTAAGTGAAGAGGGCCGTTAAATTGACATTTCAGTTTAACTTATCTAACATTAACTGATCTTACTCTAAATTATAAGATATTAGGAGTAGGTTTTGTGTTGCATAAACCTTTCTCATTTCGTAAATACAAATTACCTAACGTGAAATAACGCCAAATACGAACTTAAACAAAGAATAACTAAATTCTTGATTTTTTGCTGTAATCTAATTAAAAGCAGAAGCTATATTCCTCGCTTAAGTGCTCTAGGGCGTCATACAATGTTACTATCTGAATTATTTCGATCAAAATAGTTCTTGAAAGGTTAAGGTATCGCAAGAAGTTTATCGTTGACAAGTATTCTTAAATGTTAGCTCTAAAAGCTTAGGAGACTGAAGTGAAGAAGACTCGCTTAACTTTAAACTTCCGATTATAACTTAAAATTCAATAAAAAAAAAATCTCAAATTCGTTTGAATGAGCGATAGGTTAATTTTTTAATATTCGAACGATTTTATAAAGCTTGGTTCAATCGAATAACTTTGTTGCGCTTGAACTTTTATACAAGCCGGGAATTTTAACTATGTTGCTGCGTTGCCTCAATATATTTAGACCGTTCTAGATAATCAAAGATTAAAGCACTTTCGCGTAATCGGATTTAAGGAGACTGACTCTAAATTTAATTTTAATAAAACCTTAAACTACATAACAGTAATGCGTTGCAAAACTTATGCTGAGTTATAGGCATTTACATTTGTAAACATAAATCTATTGTAAATTTTGCGATCCCCCCCCCCCCTCTTTCTCATTTTTTGGGTACTTACGTTAAATTTAAAAATTCCATGCGTCATTGAATGTTATGCAAGGATATGTAACAATTTAGATTCATGAAAGTTAAATTTTATAAAGTTTCAAATTTAAAAATAGATTTTTTGCATAATTAAAATTGTGAAGGTAGACTTTTGTTAAAATCTAGAGCTATCGTGGGGAACTGTCTATTGCGAAAAGAGAATTTTAGATATTTTTATCTTGAAGGAGAAAATTGTTACATTTAAGATTGTATGGGAAAAACTTTTGCATCAAATGACTACATTTTGACTCTTGCTACATAATGGTCCAAATAAGGGTAACCAGAAATTGTTAAATTGACGATTCGCCTTGCATGTTAAGCCATAACATCTTGCGTACTTTAATATAAAAACTAATTGAAATTACATTGATATGAAATGCGTCGAGTAGACTTCATTGCCATGAGAAACTAAATCTGTGTTAGAGTAATTGCATAAATATCTAAAGTTGCCTACGAATTTGATCTTTATTAAATCAAAATTTTAATATTCTTTAAAAATATCCCTTTCTTTAAGAATTAAAAAATCGGCCAATATAAATATTATTCGAAACGACTCTCATATTTGTGCATAATTTGGACATTTTATTGAATGACTAAGTACTTAATTAAAAACATTAATTTTGGAGTTTAATATTAGGTGAGAACATAAATTTAAAAGAAAATAATTTTTATATAAAATCCGTAGGGGGGGGGGGCACTCGCCTATTGCCTTGGACTTATCTAAAAGAGAACTCCAAAGCATGTTAATCCGCAAATAGGCCAAACATGTTTACTGAACTTTTGAAATAAACTTCAGTCTCCTCTCCCCCCTCAAACTGCTTGTTTTAGATTGCTTTTCATATTCATAAATTTAACAACTGTAATTTTTGTTTTTAAAGTATCTCGAAGCTATGCGGGGAAAAAAGCACTTTGTACCAAAATATAAAGTGCATTTTCGCACTCTACAGCTGTTCAAAAGTAAACTTAGTTTTCACAAAACTAGTTGCAATTTCCTCACCCACGCCAATATGGAAAAACTTAGTTTTATAGAATGCTTCTCTGCTGCCGGTGACGAAAAGTAATTGTCCCTTCCCCTTACAAATGTTTAACATTTTAACAAAGTTACTACTCTCGATGGAATCAGTTAGCAGAATTGCATTGAAACCTACAATCGTACGAGTTTAATATGGAAGCTGCTTAGAAATCGAGCATTTAAAATATTTTCTCGGATGTCGCTACTTATGAGATTTAAATGCTGGACTGAAACATTTTGGCGTAAAACTTAATGACTAGTATAATTAGTTATTAGAGAGTTAAATGCGAATACTAGATTATTAAATTGTGAATTAATGATTTAAATGATTGAAGTCTTTAATTGATTTTGTGTACATCTTTCCGTACGCTTAACCATTTTTATCAACTTTTATTCTTTTAAAATCTAACCCCCCCCCCCCCCCCAAAAAAAAAAAAAAAAAAAAGCTTCCTTAAATAAGATTCGAATATATGCAGTTTCTTGGTGATTATATCCAATTGAATGGGGTGTTAACTTTACTTTTTTCTAGTAAATGCTTTGTGAAAGTGTGTTCTTTCGAAGGGTTACTTTACACTTCCAAGGAAATATTCAAAAGGTGTCTTCAAGAAAATATAGAAGAAAGTGATTCTACTCTTCATAAAACACCAGAAAGTGAAAAAATTATGGGCTGAAATGAATTAGAGACCTCCAAAAATTATCAAAATTAAGAATTTTGGCGATTTAGCGCTGTTAGGCGATAAGTTCGAGATCGCCGTGTACGAACAGAACAGTTTTGCTTCTCCGCCAAGTACTCAAAATCAGTCGCCTAACAGTGTGAAATCGCAAAATATGCTTAACTTTGATAATTTTTTGTGGTCCCTGTAATTCATTTCAGCCGATAATTTTTTTCACTTTCTGGTGTTTTGTGAAAAATTAAACTGCATTTTTTTAATGTATTTTGAAGACACCTTTTTGAATGTTTTCTTGTTTAGTATTCAAAGTGTAGGCAGATGGCTCATTACTATTGCAGAAAGACTATTTCTAGTAGTATATTCTAAAATTAACAGATTTTTAGGTTGAACAATTTACTAAAAGTATTAAAAGGCGAGGTAAACATGCTTAAATTGATGAAAATATTTAAGGTTATTGCAACGTTAAAATTAAAGTGAAACAACTTTTTTCAGAGGTTGTTTAACGTCTTCGTTCAGAAATTTAGATTACTTTCAGAATCTTTAAATGAATACTTCAGTTTGTGAACTAAACTGATCACGTAACGTTTTACAGAACTTGTGTCCTATAAATAACCATACTATTGTTTCTAAACTGCGGCGTAATTTTCTGTTAAAGTACAATTTCTTTACCGTCCATTAATTAAAGTTGAAATCCCCCCGTTTATGTAAATTTTAATTTACGTTTAAAAATTTTCATTAAATTTTTGTCCCCCCCCCCCCCCCGTAAAAAAGCGCACATTGTTCTAAAAATTTTAGTTTCATCAATGTAATATATTTTTAGTTCCTCTTGCCTGCATTAACTATTGAAGACTAATTTTTACTATTTTTAAGTGATAACGTTTTGATTTGATAAAAAGTACTTGCAAGATCTGTTTCATAGACGAGAAATGTAAGATGACAGCTGAACAAATAAATTTTCTATGAGCCATTACTATTTAAATTTTGCGTCGTAGGTTACGCTTCCTACTGTTCCCCTTTATTAAACTAAAGGAAAGATCGTACTGAAGAGTTAACCTAAATCAAATTACAGAAGATTTTTGTAACAGGATTTTATGTGTAGTAATATAAAATTTTGGCAGTAATTGGGTATTTCATTGGATGTTCCTTTTACAAAAGTCTCCCTCTCCTGGTTCTCGCACTACACGAGTCTCTGTTCAGTTTTACTTTAAGTAGACTTCACATATTTGATTTATCAGAAAGAAGATTAGAGTCCGTTCTAATGAAAATACTTGGCGTAAAATCATGGCGCGTAGGTCAGTACAAAACTACTTGCAACATGCATATTTAATATTGTTTTAACATCCTTAAATATATCAAGGATATAGAAAACCTGCTGTACATGATCGCTCTTTAGATTCTAGACATTTTTGTCAATTTAACATTTTTCTTACTTCAGGAAGAACATGTTAAAAGAAAACACGTGTTAAACCTCCCCGTATTTTAGCGGAAGTTTTTTCTTTTCTATTCTAAAGGCAAAAGAGGGAACTCGTAATGAGCAGATTAAGAATGAACAGATCTTTTTTAGGATCACCTATTAAATACTTAAGGAAACTTGGCATTGCTGAAGGTTTCATATGAAAGCTTTTATTTTAATATTTGCAAATTAAACTATTAGGTTTGTCCCTGAAAATATATATTCAGGAAAAAATTCTTATGGTTTGATATAGTTCTTACAGATTTGAAATCTTTGAGTTTTCTCAGTTTTCCCTTTTCTGATGAATTCGAGATCTTTAAACTTCTATATTTAAGAAAAGACTCAATACAGCAAACCGGGGTTACTTAGACCACTTTTCAACTTCAAATACCCATCACTCAAAAACTATTTGTTTGTTAGAGATAATAACTAATTTGTGGGAAAACTTGGGTCTATTGCTGTACTTTATTACATATAAAAAAAAAAAATTCTGAATCATGCAGGTTAATTATAAAAATAAAAACTTGATTTTAGTTACCCAGTGATAAGGGGTAACAAAAACCAGTGGTTGTAAATTAATGTTTAACTTCAATTATTCACCAAGGGGTAACGAAATCCACATAAAATGCCAAAATAAATTTGTTTATAATATTTTACATTTGATGTACTAGTAAAACATGATACAATAATGGCACTAATATTAACTTAATCTAACATTTAATTATTAAGTGCAAAAAGGAAAGCATGACGGCCTCTATTAACTTTAACAGGCTTAACAATTGTGATAATGTCTGTGATCTTAATGTCCATCTTATCAACATTTGGAAACACATTTCCCAGTGATTTGGAGCTTTTCCTAAAAAAATTAAATTTGCTGTTTCTTCCTCGGGTTTAGTTTCTTAAACAATAGCATAGAATTATTTTTTCACTTTTTTTGTATTTTCATTAAACCTAAGTTCTACAATAACGTATACATTTGGTGTAAGATCCTGTATTTGTACTGGCATTTTCATTGACATACTAGGTGTTTCTTCATCAGATTCTACGCCGAAAATATCTGTAAAATCTCCTAAATTTAATATTTCTGAGTCAGAATCCCGGTGCGACATCTCGCCTTCATCAACATCAGTGGAATCTGAGTGGTATACTTATTTTTCTTTCTCGCAGTAGTCGGTTCAAGAGCAATATTAGAGCATTCTGTTTTGAAAGCCACTGGCTTTTGTTACCCCGTTTGTGTAACAGCTTTAGTTTTTTATATATATAAACTAAATGGGAAATTTATCCTGTGAAATGGAAAAGATGAAAAGTATTGTTTGAGGTTAGGTTGAACAACATTTGTTATTGAAATTCTATTAAAAATATTATTGGGGTCAGTGAAGTTATGAAGGTTATAAAGATTTCACTAAAATTAACATAAAAAAAAAAAATATTTATGTAAACTTACCTTTAATAAAAACTTAAATAACTATTTGTAGACTAGTGAAAAGTCTGTTAAATAATGCAAACAATAGCATCAAAACAAACTTCCAGACATGTAAACAGTGTTGCGAAACCAGCATTCAAAATTTACCTATTAAAATGGCTTTTGTTACCCCGCCGGCCTAAGTAACCCCGGTTAACGGTACTACTTTTTTCGATGTGTAATAGGAACCCTTTTAAAAGAATTATGGATGGATTTTGAAATTAGTCGCACACTTTCTAATTTTCTCAAGCTATGTGAAAATTTGCAAAATAAAACATGATTTTTGTTATTTTAATTATCTGTTTAAAGATATTCCAAAATCATCCCTGATTCTTTTTAAATAGATTCTGTTAAACGTCCAAGGAAATATTGAGGTTTTTCTTAAATATCTGTAGAAGTTTCAGCATTTTGAAAATCATGAAAAAATGTAAAGAGAGAAAACGTAATTTGAAGACTAAATCTGTAAAAAAATATATCGAACCTTAAGAATTGTTCCCCGATTATAAATTTTATTGAATAAACCTAATATACAGTAGAACCTCGATTATCCGAAGTAATTGGGAGCGAACTTACTTCGGATAATCGAAATTTTCGGATAATCGAGAATTCATCAATAATCATCTAAAATATTTATCAGCACTCGTAGTTTGGAAAGGATGGCTTGCATACAAAAGGAATGTGGGGGAAAAAAAAAAAAAAAAACTTTAAAAATACATATTTGTTAAGAGAAAATTTTGGATGATAGTAGAAAGTGGAAAAAAAAAGTGAAGAAGAAACCGACTTCGGTTAACGGAGAGTTTCGGTTAATCGAGGTGAGTTTCGGTTAATCGAGGTTCGGATAATCGAGGTTCTACTGTACTTCAATTTATAAATATTGAATGGAAATATAAACTTTTATATGAAACCTGATGGTGTCAAGTCCACTTAAGCTGTCGTTTTATGATAATCTATATTTTTATATAAAAAACTTACATTCATGGAAATATAAGGATATCTTTAAAACAAAATTTAAGATTTTTACGTTCATTTTCGTTTAAAATTTGCCCTTATTAACAAAATTAGGAAACATATCATCCAGTAGACAGCATAATGTACTCGGGGAGGGGAAAAAAAAAAAGTTATACAAAATCTTTGAAGTTAAAAATTATTTTGTATGCATAATTTGTTAGTTAAATGTACTGAACTATATACATAAAAACACAAACGTCCATGAAAACAGTTTTATCATAGAACAGATGTAAATTTCACTTCTCTCCCCTAAAAAAAGTTTGGGTTTCAACGTGCATTCACTATATGAATAAAATCCCCTCTTTTGAAGAGGAGTGAGGGGTGTGAAAACAACTGATATTGAGGTCTTACTCTCAACAAATTTTTGTATTTCCACGATATTTGCCTGGCGGTTTTTTCGTTAGAGGAATTATGCATTTACGTAAAGAAGATGGGGAAAGAAAGTTTGTGCATACGCAGTTAAAAATTTAATTACAAATATCTGAATACTTTTGTATTCCGATCACTGTTACCTCTACTTTAGCATTAAATTATAAAGTTTAATAAAAATAATATGGTATTGACTTAAATACCCTGCATATAAAAAAAAATGCGGGCAAAAGTTTTTGGTCTGAAGAAATCTTTTCACCTCCACGAATATACCCTATTATCGTGTAAATGAATAGTCTATAAACATCCCATTTTAAGCACGATTTACAAGATGATCCCCCACTCTTTTTTTTCTTCTTTTTTTTACTTCTATATTCAATAGAAGTATTGGATTCGTAAAAATTTTCGATCTCTGGTTTTTGATGGATTTACATTTTGAGAGCTGTAGAACACGATTTGACCATTTTTAGAGAATGCGTCTGTCTGCCTGTGGGTGTGCGACAAAATTGTGTGGCGACTGTATCTCAGGAACTATTGCACAGAATTTCATACAAATTGGTGTGTAGTTACACATTGACACAAATTAGTGCTATGAACTTCTGGTAAAAATTGTCCAATAGCTTGCGTTGCCATCCCGCTTTTTCTAAATTTTTGACATGGTGGTATAGGACAAAATTTTGTATAAATGTGCAATGAAATTCTTTTAAATTATGTAATTTAAAAGAATTATTTGTAATTGAGATAGTTCTCTGGGGAAAAAAAAATGTGTATGTAGGAGCCCTGGAGGGAAGTTCCTTCTCGAGGGGAGCAAATTTTCCTGATGGTTATCTTTCAAAAGAGCTCGCCAATACCTTTAAAACGAATAGTTGAACCATCGATCTGCGATAATTAAAAAAAAAGTTATGGATTTTTACTTTCTCTTACCCATAGGGTCGAGAAAGTATTGTTTTAGGGTCAAATTTTCGAACGTCAGTTTTTCTTTTATTTACATGTTCTGAGGTCCCCTGAATACGAAAATCATGTTTTTAGCGAATGGTCTGTCTGTGTGTCTGTTATCAACATATCTCAAGAACAAATCTGTACTGATAAGTATAAAGGAGTTAAGTCCAAAAATGTCGATTTTGAGTTAAGTACATAGTCAGACTGAGAAAAAAATTCTCCATCGATTGGTATAAAGGATTTAAGCCCATGTCATTTAGTCTTTGAGAAAATGCATTGGTAAAAAAGATTCAAGTGAGAAATTTAGCCTTCATGATTGGTATGAAAGGTTTAAGTCAATTTGTTCCCTTTATGAAATGAAATTTGATAATCACTTGAATGGTATAAAGGGTATAAGTCAACATAATCCCTTTTTCCTGATCGAGTCTTCTGATTAGTTTTTGGTATAAAGGATTTAAGTCCACTTTTCTCTTTTTGCGCTGTGCCACTTGGCGGTAAACAGGTTTTAATCCAATGTAATAATGAGATTATAATTATTCAATTGCTTATTATTATTGTATTTTATGCTTTAATTTATAAATGTAGAACTGGTATCGATAAAAATATTACCTACTTTTCAATTGAAATTTAATATATATATAAATAATTTACTACATCATTCTTTACCAATAATTTACTACATTTAACATCAGAGAAAAGCAGACTTAGCCTATGAACAGAAAAGGCTTGGCAAAGCAGAAGCCAAAACTGATACCTCAAAACTGTGTTTAGTTTTTGATTTACAACAGTGTCTAGCAACTCCATTTCTGTCATCATCTGTAGCTTTCTACAAACGCCAACGTTGGACTTTTAATTTGACTATACGTGACAATGCCATAAGTAAGTCATGCCATTACATGTGGCACGATGGTCGTGAAACTAACGAAATTGCTTCATGTCTTTACGACTACCTACGAAATGTACCTGATACTGTTACAAGTGTAACTTTCTATTCTGACACATCAACACAACAAAAACATCCATGTGTCAGCGATGTTTTTGAAGGCGATGGCTGTCTTCCCTCATTTCTTCAGCATCAATCACAAATTTCTAATTTCAGGTCACTCGCACATGGAATGTGAAGTAGACCATGCTCTAATTGAGAGAGAAAAGAAAAGTATGGCATTTCAAGTATTCCACCCACATGATTGGTATCAGCTTGTTCGGTCTACAGGGAAGAAAAATAAATTCACTGTTAGAGAGATGACTCAAGATGATATTTTTGATTTTGCATTACTGTCAATAAATACTCTCGTTGTGCGAAAGATTAATGTTTATGGAGAGCCGTCCAAGTGGCAAAAGGTACAATGGTTGGTATTGCCAGGAAGGGGATCAGATATTTTATAGGGACAGTCTACTTGAAGGCTATTTCAAAAAAATTAGTATTCTTCGACTAGGCAAAACAAATCTCCGAATAACAAATCTGTTCCAATCGCAGTACAGAAGAAGAGAGATCAACTTACATTGCTTCCTCTTGTGCCTCCAGTATTCCATAATTTTTACAAAACTTTACGAACATCAGCTAGCATAGAAAACATTGACTCTGACTTAGAATTTAGTGATACTAATGAAAATGACCATTAATCACCATGACCCATGGTTCAGTGGAAGGAAACACGAATTTAATATTGTGATGGTCAATATTCTATTAATCCTAATGCTTTGTATTTTACTCACTCTTAAAAATGAGCTAAATTGTCTCAAAATAGCTCCGAAACAATATAGGGGAGACTGGGGCACAGTGGACCACATTTACACTTTTAATTTTTTTTTCACCAAAAATGTAAAAGCAAGGTACTTGAGAAAATTAGCAAACATTCTTTAAACCTTTCTTGACATGTCCTAATTTTTGTATAACAATACTTTTAATACATTACGAATAAAAAAATAAATTGTGTGCACTCACAAAGTTGACCACTGTGCCCCATCACCCGGGCACAGTGGTCCAACCTCTGTTGTTCATGTTTAATTAATATAAATTACTCATTTTCTTTCCTAAAATTAGTTTCTTATGCAATTCTAGTCTAAATAACATAATTCGAATATTTTCATGAAATACAATTACCAAAATTTAAAGGAATACAAAATAAATAAACAAATAAATAAATAAGAAATCAAATTAGAGTAAGAATTCTATATCAGATTTCCTTTGTCTTTTACGTGCCATCACTAAAAACAATAAGATATATTTTTAATTTGTTTATTAATGTTATATAGTTATAAAAATTATGAAATATATAATTAAACATTATGTTACTACTCAAACATTTTTATTAATTATTTTGAGATATTAGTACTTTACATTATATTTGTGAGATAGGTTTAACTAAAATTATTCTACTTTTATCTTTTGCATGTTATTCCTAAAAACAACAACAATAAATTTATATAACCTACCATTTATTATATAACATATTCATTTTATTTATTTTTTTAATATTAAACAATTCAAATAGTTATTAAATTTAGATATTCATAATTATTATACTAATATTCAACTATTTTCCCTTTTCAGAAATTTATATAATGTAAAGTTTATTATTTTTTTATTAATTATTTTGAGTCACATTATATTTGTATATGTAAATTCAACTAAAATAAATAATGTGTTAAATATAATTTGGAGTTTTAGGCACATTGGAAGGTGTTCCACTGTGCCCCATATCCAAACAAATAATAATATTAAAATACTATATAGACTATAAATATGCTAATAATTTTTTTAATTTAAAAACAACAATATCTTAGCTTTTCTTAACAACTATCCAATACTTGTAGTCAATAGTTCTGTCCTGATAAAATTAAAAAAAAACTTCAAACTTGAAAAATTACTTTGAGCAGCTCAAAACATAAAAGTTGTATAAAATGGCTACCATATCATTTACCATGTATTTTTTTTTTTTTTTTTTTTTTTAAATGTGTAGAAGTAGTACCATGCTTCCATCTATGAGTCTCAATATAATTTATAAGAGTTAAATACTAAGGGATTTAGATAGGGGTGCTCCCCTGTGCCCCTAGGTCCACTGTGCCCCAGTCTCCCCCATACTTAAATTTGAAAACCCATGTACTCATTTTTGAGTATATTGGTATGTCAAATATGTGGCTATTGGTATTCTTATTGTTCAACCCTATTTTTGAATTTTGCAATATACTCAAAAATGAGTACATGGATTTTCAAATTTAAGTATATATATTGTTTCGGAGCTATTTTGAGACAATTTAGCTCATTTTTAAGGAACTATTTTACCATGTTTTTATTAACTTCGATTCTTGTGTGTTTGTGTGTTTGTCAGGGACAAATCTTGCAATCGATTTTTAACTAACTTCCCGACTAGCTAGATATTTGAAATTTTCAGGACAGCTCACAACACGGTGACAATACATTTTTCTAATAATTTTAGTCAACTGCTTCAAGTTCCGCTGCCTTTGGCAGCGTTTATATGATTCGGCAGAAAATTTATTTAACTAACTTCCCGACTAGCTAGACATTTGAAACTTTCAGAATAGTTCAGAATAAGGTTAAAATGCATATTTTTAATACCTTTAGCCAACTGTTTCGGGTTCCCGCTGCCTTCGTCAGCGTTATCAGTACAAAGATTGCGATCGATTTTTTCCTAACTTTCCGACTAGCTAGGCATTTGAAACTTTCAGGATAGCTCAAAACACGGTGACAATACATTTTTTTAATACTTTTAGTCAACTGTCTCAGGTCCCCACTGCCTTCGGCAGCGTTTATATGATTCAACAGAAAATTTATTTAACTAACTTCCCGACTAGCTAGACATTGGAAACTTTCAGAATAGTTCAGAACACGGTGAAAATGCATTTTTAAAATATTTTTAACCAAATACTCCGGGTTCCTGCTGCCTTCGGCAGCGTTACCAGTACAAAGCTTGTAATCGATTTTTCACTAACTTCTCGACTAGCTAGACATTTGAAAACTTCAGGATAGCTCAGAATACAGTGACAATACATTTTTTTTATACTTTTAGTCAACTGATTCAGGTCCCTACTGCCTTCGGCAGCGTTTATATGATTCGAACGAAAATTTATTTAACAAACTTCCCGACTAGCTAGACATTTGAAACTTTCAGAATAGTTCAGAATACGGTTAAAATGCATTTTTTTAATACCTTTAGCCAAATGTTTCGGGTTCCTGCTGCCTTCGGCAGCGTTATCAGTACAAAGATTGCAATCGATTTTTCCGTAACTTCTCGACTAGCTAGACATTTGAAACTTTCAGGATAGCTCAGAATACAGTGACAATACATTTTTTTTTTATAGTTTTAGTCAACTGTTTCAGGTCCCTACTGCCTTCAGCAGCATTTATATGATTCAACAGAAAATTTATTTAACTAACTTCCTGACTGGCTAGACATTTGAAACTTTCAGGATAGTTCAGAATACGGTGAAAATGCATTTTTTAAATATTTGTAACCAAATGTTTCGAGTTCCTGCTGCCTTCAGCAGCGTTACCAGTACAAAGCTTGCAATCAATTTTTCACTAACTTCTCAACTAGCTAGACATTTGAAACTTTTATAATAAATCAAAACACGAGAGCAATGAATTTTTTTAAAAATTTATCCAATTGCTCTGGGTTTCCGCTGCCTTCAGTAGCGTCTATATGATTGAACAGAAAATTTAAAAACATGGTATATAAAAAGATCTTTTTATCTTGTAATTATTTTACAGTGTGTTTTAACTTTAGTGTTTTGCTTGTGGATTATTAATGACGTATTTTGTTGCTATTTAATAGGGTGATACATATTTTTGTTTTTTAATCTATTATTTTATTTTTTAATCTATTATTATGTTCTTTTTTGTTTATCATCATTATTATTATTAATAACTATTTTCAACTAGAGTATATCGTTTATTATGATTTATATTCTTCAAATCTTCAAAAGTTTTATAACAAAAAAGGACAATGAAATTTTATAACAACAGCTTCTAGAGGTAAAATACAAAAATATTTCATCATTTCTCAAACTGATTTATCTCTCAATCAGTTTAGCTTGAGTAGTATTGTACATCAGATATTTTTTTTTATTTGGTATATATTATCAAGTGCATATTATCTTTATTTAATTACTTCATAGACATTGAAGGTTTTTGAGCATTAATTTTCAATAATTGTGTAATAATTCCTATCTTCAATATGATAGTCTATAATATTGTATTCAATTCCTTGTTTGAGGTAATAAATTCTTTCAATAATGTTTATCGTTCATGTTTCACGAACCTGGATTTACCATGGACCCTTACCTAATAACATTTCATTAATCTTAGATTTCTAAGATGAAAGCATTTGGTAATCCGGCACAACTTTGTTCATATATCTTATTAAAGTCATGAATCAATATGTTGAGGAAGTTAGAATTGATAAGACCTTATTTTTATTAGGTTCAAATTATTTTGAACATCCACTGAGGTCATAAATCCAGTATTTTTTAATGCTGCAGCCAAGTATTTGGACTGTCAGCATAATCATAATGTTAAATGAATGTACAAGTCAAAGTGGTAAAAAGGAGTTAAGTCCTGGGTTGAGTGATACAAAGGATTTAAGTCCTGCAGGCATTTTTTCAAAACTATATAAATCTGTTCAAAATAAACAAAATTCATAATTAAATGTATGTAGTTTATTCACAAAATTGTATATTATGATAATATCTTGGTTAAAACTGTATTGAACGGATAAGTTTTTATACAGAATTTTTTAAACTTTATTTTTCGTCTCCTGAAAAATCAAGAATATGGATTTAAATCCTTTATACTTATCAGTACAGAAATAGTAGCAGAAATTCCAAACTCATTATTCTAAATGTGTATCATATAGGGATGCAGCAGTAAGCTTTCGTTCAGATGAAGCAAATGGTTCGTGTACAGGGACACACAAAAGTAAATGCATTACGTCTATGGGGGAAATTGCAAGTAAGTAGAGTTTAACATCTATAGACTGCACTAAACTAAATGAAACGAATATATATTTTTTGTAATAGAGATAGTCAAGTGGGAAAAAAATTTTGCGTATGTAGGAGCCTCGCCTCACCCCCTGAGGGGGGGGGGAAGGAAGTCTCCCCTCGAGGGGAGTAAATTTTCATGATGGGTATCTTTCAAAAGAGCTCGCCAATACCTTTAAAACGAATGGTTGAACCATCGATCTGCGATAATTTAAAATAAAGTTATCGATTATTTTTCATTTTTAACAATAAATAAATATTTTTTTTACTTTCTTCTATATGTAATATAGAGAAAGTATTGGATTCGCGAAAATTTTCGACCTCCGTTTTTTGACGGATCTACACGTTTTGGGATGTCCTGAACACGAATTGATAGTTTTTTAAAAATGTCTGTCTGTCTGTCTGTCTGTAGTTTAGTGTTTTCACCGTATCTCACGAACCAATGAATGAAATTCAACCAAACTTGGTATATAGTTGGACCCTGGCGAGGCATTGTGCTGATTAGATTTGGGGATCAATAGCCCATCAGGTGGCGCTGTGATCGCATTTTATGTAAATTTTTAACATGGCAGTATAGGACAAATTTTCGTATTTTTCACCGTATCTCACGAACCAATGAATGAAATTCAACCAAACTTGGTATATAGTTGGAACCTGACGGGGCATGGTGCTGACTAGATTTGGGGATTAATCGTCCAGCAGGTGGCGCTGTGATCGCAAAATTGCGTATGTTACACCGTATCTCACGAACCGAAGAATGAAATTGAATCAAACTTGGTGTATAGTTGGACCCTGACATGGAAAGGGTCTGATTAGATTTTGGGATCAATCGCCCAGCAGATGGCGCTGTTATCGCATTTTATGTAAACTTTTAACATGGCAGAATAGGACAAAATTTCGTATAAATGTACATAATGAGTATTATTTTAAACTTGTGATTGTAAAATTAATATGAATTATTGATAATAGTTGAATAATATAATGAATTATTGATAATAATACCTTTAAAACGAATGGTTGAACAATAAATCTGTGACAATTTGAAACAAAGTTATCGATTTTTTTACTTTAACAAAAAAAAACTTAGAAAAAAGAAATTTTTTTTTTTTTTTTTTTTTAACGAAACTTAACCAAACTTGGTATTTAGTTGGTCCCCGACATAAACTGGTGCTGATTACATTTAGGGATCAGTAGCTCAACAGGTGGCGCTGTGATCGCATTTTTTCTAAATTTTTAACATGGCAATATAGGACAAAATTTCGTATAAATGTACATAATGAGCGTTATTTCAAACTTGTGACTGTAAAATTAATATGAATTATTGATAATAGCAGTAGCTAACTACGAAAACAATTTTGTGCATGTGGGGGCACCGGTACCCCTCCTGGGGGGAAAGTACCTCCCCGGGGGGTAAATTTTCAAGATGTGTATCTTTCGAAAGATCTCGTCAATACCTTTTAAACGAATGGTTGAACTATAAATCTGTGATAATTTAAAACAAAGTTATCGATTTTTTTTACTTTTAACAAAAAAAAAAAAAAAAAAAAAAAAGAAAAAAAATCGTATATATATATATTTTTTTTAATATTGTTACTGTTTGAATATGTATTACTTTTACCAAAAAAAAAAAAAAAAAAAAAAAATTAGAAAAAAATCGTTTTTTTTTTTTTTTTTTTTTTTTTTTTTAAATATTGTTACTGATTGTATATGTATATAGGAAAATATAGAAGAAAGTCTTGTGGTGGCCACAACATACTAGTTTTCCATGTAATATTGAGAATAAATTCAACCTTTTATATATATACATATATATATATATATATATTCAGTGTTACACTACTTTCCTAATATGGAAATCATCTGCATTATCATAAAAGATAATTTGTTTAAATAATAATTTTAATAAATTATTTTTTAAAATCAATTATTTTTTAATAACCGAATTAAAATCTATATAAATGTAGGTGCATTAATGAAACTGGAGGTTGAGTATCCTAAATAATATTTCTAGTTTGACATCTTTACGATGAAAATATCTCTAAAAATTGACGTTTATGTGAAATTTTGTCCTATTCTGCCATGTTAAGAAATTCGTAAATTTCCAGTAACTTGCGAAATTCTCAAAGTAGCTTATTTATAGTTACTGATGTTCATTCCGGCATCAAAACTGATATTTTAAAACTGGTCTGACATTTTTACAGCAAAAATAGTTCATTTAATGCAAGTTTAAGTGAAATTTTGCTCTATTCTTCCATATTTATTGAATTTTTTATTTTTCTGACTGAATGAAAATAATGCCTGGACCGGGAGTCGAACCCCGTTTCTTTGACTTACAAGGTCAAGGCTCTACCAATTGAGCTATCCAGGCCGACAACCGGTCGGCATTACTCACTCAGACAACCTTTAGGCAGAAACATCTGGTCTATCATGCAGATAGCTCAACAGAAATAAGCCGCAGGTAATGGAAAACACCCTTAAACAATGGGAGAAAGAAATACAATTTTTATTAAAATCACACAATCAACTGATTAGAAGAAAATCATGTTTATTGAATTTTTTATTTTTCTGACTGAGTGAAAATAATGCCTGGACTGGGAGTCGAACCCCGGATCTTTGACTTACAAGGTCAAGGCTCTACCAATTGAGCTATCCAGGCCGACAGTTGAGTTAATCAGTTGATTGTGTGATTTTAATAAAAATTGTATTTCTTTCTCCCATTGTTTAATGGTGTTTTCCATTACCTGCGTCTTATTTATGTCGAGCTATCTACATGATAGTCCAGATGTTTCTGCCTAAAGGTTGTCTGAGTGAGTAATGCAGATCGGTTGTCGGCCTGGATAGCTCAATTGGTAGAGCCTTGACCTTGTAAGTCAAAGATCCGAGGGTTTGACTTCCGGTCCAGGCATTATTTTCACTCAGTCAGAAAAACAAAAAATTCAATAAACATGATTCTCTTCCAATCAGTTGATTGTGTGATTTTAATAAAAATTCTATTCTCCCATGTTAACCCGTTAGTAGTCGCTAGTTGGTCGATTTGCCGCCCATCTTTTAGTGTTGCCAGATTTTTTTATTCAATAGCCACCAAAAATTTTTAGAAGTGCCATTTGATATACATAAAACGCGAATAAAATCAAAGAAACGTCGGTCACATCACTTCTTAAAATTATTGGTGACAGTTAAATAAAAAGTGCGCAATCTGTAATAGGTGGCGCTGTCTATAGCGACTACTAACGGGTTAAGAAAATCGTAAATTTTAAATAACTTAAGAAGTTTTTTAATTCGAATGTTGCAAATAAATAGGGTTCTTGCCAGTGTCGAAAGTAATATTTTAAAACTGATTTGATCTCTCTGCGACAATTTGTTCTTGAGATATCGTGTACACAGACTAACGGACTAACAAACCAACAGACGCCCTACAGACGAACACCATACAAATTTTGTCATTTTCGGATTCCTTACACCTGAAAACCTGTAAAAAAGTTATATAAAAAAAAAAGAGGTCGAAAATTTTCACGATTACCTAAGTTCCCCATATCTGTAGTATGATGGGGAACTAAAAATGTTAACGTATCGGTTCTGTCAAAACATTTGATTCCTCTGAAAATATAAAATCGAAATTTTTTACGAAGTACTTACCAATACTTTCTCCTATTGAAAACAGAATAATCTGGTGTGTCGCTCACACGATTTTCTCTTACCCTGAAATTTAATACTATAAATAAGGTTGCAGATTAATAGGTAAGATAACGAGTACTGTTATGTAAACCTGTGTTAAACAATTCAAATTAGGCTTCGGAAAAGCTTTATATGGTAACTAGTTCTCTGTGAGGAGGGCTACCGCTCCCCTCAACCCCCCGTTTCCTTAAAGCACCTACATTTATATAGAAATTTAATTCGGCTATTAAAAAATAATTCTGTTTTTTAAAAAAAATTTATTAAAATTATTATTTAAAAAAATTATCTTTTATAATGCAGACGATTTCCACATTAGAGAAGTAGTATAACACTAAATATCCAAAAAAAAAAAAAAAAAAAAAAAGTGCATTTTATTCTCAATATTTAAAAAAAAAAAAAAAAAAAAAAAAAACTATTTTTTTTTTTAAAGTTTTTTTTTGTTAAAAGTAAAAAAAAATCGATAACTTTGTTTTAAATTATCGCAGATCGATGGTTTAACCATTCGTTTTAAAGGTATTGACGAGCTCTTTTGAAAGATACCCATCATGAAAATTGACTCCCTTCGAGGGGGGAATTTCCCCCCAGGAGGGAGACGAGGCTCCTACATACATAATTTTCTTTTCCTGGTTGACTATCTCTATTACAAAAAATGTATATTCGTTTCATTTGGTTTAGTGCAGTCTATAGATGTTAAACTCTACTTACCAGCAATTTCCCCCATAGACGTAATGTATTTGAATACTTTTGAGTGTCCCTGTACACGAACCATTTGCTTGATCTTAACGAAAAGTTTCGAGTAGCATCCTTATACAATATACATTTAGAACACCAAGTTTGAACTTTTTGCCATAATTTGTTTTTGTGATATGCTGATAACAGACAGACACACACACAGACCATTTGCTAAAAACATGATTTTCGTATTCAGGGGACCTCAGAACATGTAAATATAACAAAAACTCGCGTTCGAAAATTTGACCCAAAAACAATACTTTCTCTACCTTATGGGTAAGAGAAAGTACAGTCGGTAACAAAAGTGTCCGAACACTAGAAAAAATTCTTATGTAAACAAAGTACACTTCATACGGTTTTGTTAAATAAATCCTTGTCTAATCCTGTTCTTACATTGACTAAGAATAGGATTCAACAAGGATTTATTTAGCAAAGCTGTATTAAGGATACTTTTTTTATATAGTAATTTTTGCTAGTGTTCGGACACTTTTGTTACCGACTGTAAAAAAGTAATATGTTTACAGGGTGACCAATAAGTCTGTAGATATTTTTAAAAAATTACTAAAATTGAAGAATAGGATTAGTAGAATTTGAACGTGGTTTGCGAACAAATTATTCTCGTGAAGGAAGAATTTAAAAAAAAAAAAAAGAAAGTTAAAATTTTTGTCTGTAGAGGCACTATAGACGCCGTAACAAAAAAATATGCAAGTCAGAGGCATATAAATTGCGGAGCTTTACGATTAACAGTTCATTTCTGATTTTTTCTCCTACTTACTCATACATAAAATTTTAATTTAGGCCATCTTCATAGGTGCAGTTAAATCATGCAATTAGTCATGAATTTAAAGCATTCATTCGGTAATACACATGCTGCAGATACTGGTATCGAAATTCGCTTGCAAACTATAATTTGTGGTGATAGCGAACACATATGATAAGAGTGATATACAGGGTGATTATAATTAAAGTTACGGTTCCAAAACGCTATAATTTTAAAGCAACCCATCAGAGCGATTTGATATTTTACCACAGAAATCGTAGGGGAATAAAATTTTGTTGGGGGTGGAAAAAAGTAGTTCCAACATGTTCCTATAGATGGCACTGTCAGGGTAATGTGAGGGGAAACGCCTAAATGGACTCATTAAACACAGGAATGTTGTTAACAATACAATGGAATAGCAGGAAACAGTAGACTTCAAAGGTTTACTACAATTATTTTAGCAAAAAGACAAGAATACGTGTTTACAGCTGAAATAGTCATAGTGAAAAGAGAAAAAGTGGAGTTTCGTGAAACAAACACCTTACAGATAATTAACGGCACATTTTGGAACTATATTTTTTTTTACTTTTGCAAAACTAAATTTCATTGCCTCACGATTGCTCTGGTAAACTATGAAATCGCTCTGATGGGTAGTTTTAAAATTATAGCGTTTTGAAATCGCAAATTTTATTTTAATCACTCTGTACTTGTAAATATTTGTCTCCACCCAAATAAATATAAATTTCCAAAGAAATATGTCACTTGCTTCGGTACAGCGCCTTCTATAGACGAAAAAATTATTATTTTTTCCTTACTGCGTTCAATTCTACCAATTCCTTCAATTTTTTTATAACTTTTAAAGGTATACACACACATACATACACATATATATATATACACACACACACATTACTTCTATTAAGGTACGTGTTTTCCCATTAATTCATTAGAAACAATGAATCGATATATGAACTGCCTTCAAACACAATTTCTTTCGAAAATCTTTCCTGAAAAGAGATTTCCTCATCTGTATAGACTGGAATAGAATAAATCAATCAGTAGCACACAAGTATACAAGTAAATATTTCTGAAATATGTTATGTTTTGAACGTGGCGGAATAATTCTCCCAGTTAATACTACAAACAATAAGAAAGGCAGAAAAGCGGCTTTAGATTAATGATTTACACCATTTTCGCATGGGTTTCGAAGGATGGAAAAGAGCTTATTTTCCCTCTCACTCTCTCTCTTTTTTCGTGTAATATATCTGTACTGATAAGTATAAAGGATTTAAGTCCAAAAATGTCGATTTTGAGTTAAGTACATAGTCAGACTCAGAAAAAAATTCTCTATCGATTGGTATAAAGGATTTAATTCTATGTCATTTAGTCTTTGAGAAAATCCATTGGTAAAAAAAGGACCAATTTAGAAATTTACCATTCATGTATGGTATAAAATATTTAATTCAATTTTTCCCGTTATTAAATGAAGGTTGACAACCACTGAATGGTATAAAGGGTAAAAATCAACGAAATACCTTTTCCCTAATCCATTCTTCTGATTTGTTTTTAGCTAGTTAAACTTTATTTTTCGTCTCCTGAAAAATCAAGAATATGGACTTAAATCCTTTATACTTATCACTACAGATACACACACACACACACACACACACACACACACACACACATATATATATATATATTAATTCGAACTTTTGAGCATATAAAAGATCAACATTTAAACAATATTTTATAAAATTCTCATTAAAAAAAAATTGAAAAATTCAGCCGGTGGGTACTGGTTTCTGGAGACTCGTCAGTGTCAAAAACTAATGCACCGATCCAATTGAAATTTTGCACATTTCCTCAAAATGGAATTGATTAGTGCTTGAACGAAGGATTTTTCTTTTTTTGATTGCAACTAACTTTACAAGTCTAAACATGGTTAGGGGGGGGGGGGATAAAGTGGGCCAAAAATTGTACTGTTTTTGCATACAGTTCTGCAGAAAATTCAAAACTCAATTTTTTTAATCTATCATTCAAGCGCTATTCAATTCTTGTTTGAAGAAATGCGTACAATTTCAATAAGACAGAATTAATCGTTCAGAACTAAATCACGAACGGAAGGGATAATATTTTATATAATACTATATTTCGTTGCTGATATTATCAATTTCGTGTAAAACGAAGAAAATTATAATAAACTCGAAGTTCAGCTTAAGGACCTCCTACAATATCCTTCATTTTCTTAATACGTGACGATGTCTGAAACTCAATTTGCTGCAGCATTTAAAGCACTGTAGGTGAGTGATGATATAAAGGGTATTTGCATATAGTAAGCTAATCGCGTCACGTTGTTCAAGTATTGCCAATCCTGCTATTAACATCACCTGTCAACACATTAATTTCCATCTCAGTATATTTAGAATTTCTCTGGCTTTTCTTAACAGACTTCTTTACAGGTAAGGTGAATTACTGTTCTAACCATGAAGAATTTTAGTTTTTAAAATTATTTTAATAATATTAAACGAATTATATTTATTGAGACGTACTAAATTTGTGTTTTACAATTCTTTTTGAATTGTATTTGCAATTAAATAAAATTAATATAAGAACTATGATTACACGTAAGATTATGCATATATATGTGTACAGTCGCCACCCCCCCCCCCCAAAAAAAAGGAACCCCATCTCATCAGTAAATTCTTGCAGAAAGACACTGAAGGCGCCATTCGTCAAGAAATTTTGCCCTCTTTTAAGCTAATTAAAAAAAATAAAAATAAAAAAAAAATAAGCTTAAGGGGCCGTCACTATATTCAAACTGTGTCAAACTTTAATTTCTTCTAACATATAATTTTGATTTCGGATATCAATTCTACAGTCAATTTCATCCCCAGACATAAACTTGGAAGTCATATGATGTATATGTTTAGGAGTTATACACATCTAAATTTTTGAGCGTCTAATATTAAATTCTGATTGCACATTTATATTCATACTTACTGCATTTTTAATTTGTTTCAGAAATCAGAACCGGCTGTATTTTCCAATTTTATCTTTTAATGAGTATTTTATAAAATATTAATCAAATGTTGCTCTTTTAAATGCTCAAAATTTGAAATATATACATTTTTTAATGATATTTAATAAAATTAGAGAAAATTAACCTTTGAAACCCATATAACCCCATTAAGACTTGTAGAAACAGGTTCTTAACAAGAATGAAAAGAAATTGCTCATAACAATTTATCATATAAGGTAAAGACACCAGTGCTCGTCACCCTTAAAATCTGCACCAGTAGTCGCCACCCTCTTAAAAGAAGTGTTAAAATAACCGTTTTATAACCTGTATGGATTTGAATCTACCCGCATAAGATTCTCTAAAGCCTTCTGCTTCTTATGACATAAAAAGTTCGATTTCAACTATTGGGGAAGAGTAGGGAGAAACAAAATAAGGGAAGTATACGTTAAATTACAATTGAATTGAGTCAACGTAAAGCAAATGATTAAGGGAATAGATATGCGTTTCTTGATATATTTTGTTGTTCGCTGCTTTTGACATTGCTCATAAAGCATTGTATGTAATGCTTATGAAATGCAGAATACGATTCATGTGCAACTTTTTAAAATTTGACATAATATAAAGGTTTTTAAGGTATGACGACTACTGGTGCATATTTTGCACGTTTTACCAGTGCTCGTCACCCCTGACGAACACTGGTGTTTTAACATTTTTAATAACTGGGTAACATTTTTGATGAAAAATACTATATTTTCGTTTAGAATTATGATGGTATAATTTTTACTTTAATTTGACTATCGGCACCAGTAGTCGTCAGGGGTATTCGTAAATGTAAACAAATGTATTTTAACCTCAAGAACGTGAACTTTATTGCACTTGTAACTCTTGTATAGCTTGTTTAATTAAAGTCAGTCATGGTACCTTTAATTCACTATGACTGATTTTAAACCACCTAAAATTTTCCATATTATTTTGCTGGAAAAATTAAACAATGGCACATAAACATATTTAGTTATAAAGCGCTTTTTCTAGTTTTCTGTTATATATTTTAGAAAAACAGACATGATTACTCCATACATCTGTCTAATGTATTTTAAATTTTTATGATGTCATGGTTTTGCGAAGATATATTTAAGTGATGTTTAAGTTTTTTATTGGCCGTGATAATTTAATTTTAATTCATATGTATTTCGAAAATGATAAAATACAAATGCTTAATTTCATAGTTAGCATGACTGTGAGTCGGTTCAAAATTATGTTAAGGCTTTTTTGTTATGTTAGATGCAGGTGAATAAAATCTTATATAGAAAATATTAAACATAGAAAACATTTCTTAAGCAAGTTTTCTATTTATACATTATATTAATTATGTAAGATAAACAAATAGTTAAAATGTTGATAAAAATTACCCTGTTGACTGCTGTTCTTAAATAATTAAAATTGTAAGATAATATTTGATAACATTAAATAACATTAACATTTGATAACATTAATATCCATAATATTTGTTAACATTAGCTTGATGTGTAGAATAATACTAGCAAGCTTTGCCACCTTCGCTGGTCCCTATATTTAAATAAAATAGGAAAAATCTCTATCATTATCAAAAAAAAAAAAAAAAAACTTTGAAATCAGTCGAAACCGCAGTTAATGTTCCCGCTGGCTTCTGTAATAGCTTTCCGTCCCGCAATATGATGATTGGCTTCTACTGCCTTCGGCATAGACTTAACCGCTTTTTATCCCCCCCCCCCTCTCCCACGGGTAAATTTAGAATTTTAACGCAATATTATCAAATTACATATTCCGTACTTTTAACCAATACCCAGACATCAAAACTCGCCTTTCTGAGTTAATTTGGAGTAGAGCTAAGGTTAAAAACGTGATTTTTGTCCGCTCGGCCGAGGGAAGGGAAGAGGGGAAGGGAAATTTTGCAAAATCGCCTTATAATGCGTCTAAGGTACACACACACAACCAACCAACGCATAAAAAAAATTCCCTCCCGAAAATAATTTGCAGCAGAGTTTAGATTGAAATCACACACACACACACACATACATACATACATACATATATATATATATATATATATTTTTTTTCCACCCTCACATAGACGAAAGATCTTCGCAAAATCTCTTTATACTAGGTGTTGGATGCATATGACCAACTCATACATCAGAAATCGCCTTTGTAAGACTATTTAGAGCAGAGTTATGCGTAGAAATACGTTTTTGCTACCCTTTCTCAAAATTTGGTCGGAAAGAATTACGCAAACTACCTTTACAGTATTTTTGGGTACGCATAACCAATCAACGCATCAAAAAATTGCTTTCCTGATATAATTTGGAGAATAATTACTCTTGAAAAGTTAATTATTCAAAGTTAATTATTCAAGTTAAGCGTGTTTTTGCATCCACCCCACACTTAATGAGGAAGGAGAGGCGAAAGATTTCTCAAAATTCCTTTATAGTATGTGTTAGGTACGCATAATCAAACCATACGTTTAAAAAAAAATAATTGCAATACAAAAAGAATTTTTTTATACCGTGTTTTAAATTTTTCTGTTGAATCATATAAATGCTATTGAAGGCAGCGTGAACCTGAAATAATTGGCTAAAAGTAATTTAAAAATGCATCGTCACTGTGTTCTGAGCTATTCTGAAAATTTCAAAAGTCTAGGTAGTCGGGAAGATTGATGATCGGGACGAGTATATGATTGATGAATCATATAAACGCTACTGAAGTCAGCGAGGACCCGAAACAATTGGCTAAAAGTATTAAAAAATACATTGTTATCGTGTTTTGAGCTATTCTAAAAGTTTCAAATGTTTAGCTAGTCGAGAAGTTAGTTTAATAAATTTTCTGTTGAATCATGTGAACGCTACCGAAGGCAGCGGGGACCCGAAACAGTTTGCTAAAAATATTTTAAAAATGCATTGTCACCGTGTTTTGAGCTATTCTGAAAGTTTCAAATGTCTAGATAGTCGGGAAAAAAGTTAAATAAATTTTCTGTTGAACCATATAAACGCTGCCGAAGGCAGCAGTGACTCGAAGCAATTGGCTAAAAATATTTTAAAAATCCATTGTTACCGTCTTCTGAGCTTTTCTGAAAGTTTCAAACGTCAAGCTAGTCGAGAAGTCAGTTAAAAATCGATTGCAAGATTTGTACTGATAACGCTGCCGAAGGCTGCAGGGACCCGGAGCAGTTGGCTAAAAGTATTTAAAAAATGCATTTTCATCGTGTTCTGAACTATTCTGAAAGTTTCAAATGTCTAGGTAGTCGGGAAGTTAGTTAAAAATCAATTGTAAAATTTGTACTGGACAAACAAACAAGAATACGCGTTAATAAAAAGCAAGGTAAAATCAATCTTACTGCGATAATTTGGAACAAAATCACTCTTAAAAACGAGATTATTACCCCCTCCCCTGCTACTTACCCTCTGCTTTAAGTAAAGACATTTTTGAGAACGAATAAAATTTTGAAAACTTTTTTTAAAAGCAAAGAATTTTCAAATTATTTCACATATGAATTTGTTTTATTCGCAATATTTTGAATTTTACCATTTAATGTTTTGTGTTTTAAACCCTAAGAATGGATTTGGGTTCTAAATATGTTCCAAAGGTATTCTGTTTCAATAATATTATGTTAATTTTGCAAAAAACGCAATTAAAATCAAACTATTGAGCAAATTGTTGCGTTTTATTTACATGACGACCACTGGTGCAATCACCTGACGACTACTGGTGAAACGCAGTTTTCAAGTGACGAGCACTGGTGCATTTTTATAGGTTTAATTTTTATTTAAAAAAAAAAATTGGCTTAACGTATTGAAAAAATGAAAGTGTCTAACAACAACTAGAAGAATCGGTGTATAAAATAGACCAAAGTATAATATTGATACATAAATTCCACATGAATGCCACGCGAAAAAAACAAACATTTTAAAAATAAGGCCTTAAGAGTGACGAGCACTGGTGTCGTTACCTTAATTGTACCATGTTTTTATTAACTTCTATTTTTGTTTGTTTGTTTGTATGTTTGTTTGTTTGTCAGGCAATCGAATTTTAACTAACTTCCCTACTAGCTAAACATTTGAAACTTTCACAATAGCTCACAACCCGATGACAACACAATACTTCGAAGTCCGAATTTCGAATAGTTTTCTTATACTTAATTAAAATATGAAAATAATAAGCTCCTAATAGCAATAAAAATAGCCATTAAAATATTAGCAATAATTTAATAGCAAGAAATTAAAACTTCTTCACACACCATAAATTTTAAATCAGCACAACCGGTTTCGAAAGGGCGTAGCCTTTCTTCATCAGGTACAAACACGTGCATTTGCCTTGGAGGCAAAAGCAAGACTGAAAGCAGGACAAAATCCAGAGGGGGAGGAGCAACACAAACAACCAATAGGAAGCAACATGCAGGGCAGGACCAATCAGAGAGGAACACACGTACACACACACCACAAAATGAGGAGGGAGGAAAGGAGTAAACATTTTTTTTTTTATTATTATTTCAATAATATTAAACTAATAAGTAAATTTAATAAAATTTATCCATTAATTATTATTATTTTTATTTTAATTAGAATTATTTTATTATAACTAATATGATGTTATAAACATAAAGAAGGAAATTATTTAATTGAATTAAACAAATTTTTCCAGGCTGTAGACAGTTATCAATTAATTGATAAAGCTCTCAAAAAGTTCAGTAGGCCAACTTATAATTCTACTCTTTCCATTGATGATAAAATTAAACCTGATAATCTTGTTGTCTTACCTTTTTATCCCCCCTTATGTTTTAAATTAGCTAAAGTTTTGAAGCGTTTCAATTTTCACGTTATTTTTAAACCTGTCAATAAATTCCAATTCCCTTCAACCAAATCCCCTGTTCCTGAGCTTCAAAAATGGGGTATCTATAATGTTCCTTGTAATAACTGTGATTTATCTTATATTGGTCAAACTAAAAGAAATCTTGAATGTCGTTTACGTGAACATTCTCGGTATGTTGTTAACCAAGAAATTTCTAAATCTTCTATTGCGAAGCACAGTTGGGAATTTGATCATCGTTTTAATTTTAAGAGTGCCAAAATTATCTTTCATGCCAAACGAGTTTCTGAACTGTATTTTTTGGAAAATTTAGCTATTTACCTGAATCGTGATAAAATTGTCAATGAAGAATCTGATTCCACTTTGCTGTCTACAGCCTGGAAAAATTTGTTTAATTCAATTAAATAATTTCCTTCATTATGTTTATAACATCATATTAGTTATAATAAAATAATTCTAATTAAAATAAAAAAAATAATAATTAATGGATAAATTTTATGAAATTTACTTATTAGTTTAATATTATTGAAATTAAAAAAAAAAAAAAATAATAATAAATTGTTTACTTCTTTCCTCCCTCCTCATTTTGTGGTGTGTGTGTACGTGTGCTCCTCTCTAATTGGTCCTGCCCTGCATGTTGCTTCCTATTGGTTGTTTGTGTTGCTCCTCCCCCTCTGGATTTTGTCCTGCTTTCAGTCTTGCTGCCTGGAAAAATTTGTTTAATTCAATTAAATAATTTCCTTCATTATGTTTATAACATCATATTAGTTATAATAAAATAATTCTAATTAAAATAAAAAAAATAATAATTAATGGATAAATTTTATGAAATTTACTTATTAGTTTAATATTATTGAAATTAAAAAAAAAAAAAAATAATAATAAATTGTTTACTTCTTTCCTCCCTCCTCATTTTGTGGTGTGTGTGTACGTGTGCTCCTCTCTAATTGGTCCTGCCCTGCATGTTGCTTCCTATTGGTTGTTTGTGTTGCTCCTCCCCCTCTGGATTTTGTCCTGCTTTCAGTCTTGCTTTTGCCTCCAAGGCAGTTGCACGTGTTTGCACCTGATGAAGAAAGGCTACGTCCTTTCGAAACCGGTTGTGCTGATTTAAAATTTATGGTGTGTGAAGAAGTTTTAATTTCGTACTATTGTCTGTACTCCAGTTTTTAAATTTATTTTTGGTAATAATTTAATTGCTGCCAAAAAAAAAAATTACGAGTTCATTTTCTTCCACATAAAAATAAATACTTTTAATTGAAAGTGAGCGTTAAAAAATTGTGAAAAGTATGAAAATAATTATAAGATAAAAAACTTTTTATGAACCATGTTTTATTTAATTTTCTGTTGAATTAGGACTTTATTAATGCGTATTGTTACGAAATTGTAACTATTTGTATTTATTTTTGTATAAATTCTTTCAAAGAAGATTAGTAAATTGATGAAATGTCAATTTTCTACATTTCTAGCTCTTTTTTCGTGTTAAAATAGCTTAATTTTCCTTTAAAATGCATTAAAAAGCTCCAATAGGCAGGTAATGGATTTGGCGACTTTTGGCGAGAAAATGCTTACTGTCGATATACCAAAGATGTGATTGGTTAAGGAGTTACGGGAAATTTCTCGAACACTCTGAGTTCGGCAGAGATGTTTAAAAAGGAGCTCCAGTGCTGAAATCTTTAAATTGATAATGATGTCAATTTTTGTGAGATACATAATTTAACTTTTTTTAATTAAATGTATTTATTTTTATGTCGAAAGAAAATGAACTCGTAAATTTGTTTTTGGCAACAATTAAATTATTTATATAAATAAAGAGAAGTGTGTGTGTGTGTGTGTGTGTGTGTGTCTGTCTGTCTGCGCTCTGGTACTTACACTACTGACCGCAGAGCTTCCAGATTTTGCATATAGGTACCTGGGACCCGGCAGGTGTGCATCTCATCGAGATTTTTTCGAATTTGATTTTTTCAAAATTAACGTTTTTCCGATTTTAAATATTGGCTTCTTTGTTTCATTTTTCTTAGATTTATTCTTTTGCTTCAATCGTCTGCGTATCTTAGCAGCGGCTATTACGCAACTTATTTTTATTTAATACATTCATTTGAAGGCGATTTATTTTATTATTATTATTATTATTATTTTTTTTTTTTTTTTTTTTTTTTTTACAGTATTTATCGGGAAAAATGGTAGTATATACATAGTAAAAAGGATTAAATTGATTAAAATTTATTATATATATATTAATCTACTTTTTATTTTATTTTATTTTATTACATTGGTCGTAATCTAATCGTAATATAATGTAAATAGCATGGGCTGTAAAATACATGGTTCAAAACTAAAATATTTAATAGATACTGAGATACAGTCATCTTTAAAATCGTAGTTCTTAAATAGTAGCAGATACCCCCTGTCGTCGACAAATATCGAGATTAAGAGCGGACAATACCTAATCTCGCCGGCAGCCTTGGCCCATGTTATTCTATGGGAAAATTTGTTTACATAATTACTCATTACCTAATGAATATTTTTCAATTCTGTTTTCACATTTACAAAATTCATAAGCGTTAAATTAGTACTTTATTTCCAAAAATTGATTTTTTAAATTTTTAGTATTTCATTTTGCGACTAGAAAATGAGAAAAATGCATTTTGTGAAAAATCGTATTTTTGAACTCAAAATTAAAATGTAAAAATTAAAAAAAATGAAATTTTGAAAAATGAGTACTCATTTAACGGTTATGAATTTTCTGAGTGCGAAAACAGAATTAAAAAATATACATTAGGTAATGTGTAATTGTAGCAACAAATTTTCCCATAGAATAACATTGGCCACGGCTGTCCGCGGGATTAGGTATTGTCCCCTCTTAAAGTGCTCGGGAAAGATCTTCCTGCAGGCATGGGAAACCTAGACCTAATGCAGTGCGGGCGGGAAAAGAGCTGCCGTAAACAACGGTTACCCAAAGCGAGGTTTGGAGCAATTTCAGTTTCTTTCTTTTCTTTCTTTCTTTCTTTCTTTCTTTTTTTTTTTTTTTTTTAGTTTTTGTCTATAATGTGGTATAAAAAAAATAAATATTAATTCAATTTTTTCGAAAATTCATTTTAATATAGTGACCAGCAAAGCGGGCGTAGCCTGCTAGTATATAAATAAAATATGGATGTAATAAACTTTTTTTTTTTTTTTTTTTTTTTTTTTTATTAGCATCTCATTAAATTAAAAATGCATTTGTTGGCATTGAATTTCCAACTATGCATAAAAATGGAAAAGTTAGCGATAATAATAAATTTATTTTTACTAAAATTATCTTAGTATCAAGTAGTTAGAAAACTGGGTACTGTGTTAGCAAGCATAAAATAGCGTGGTCAGATTTTTTTTTTTTATGTCTGGCGGTGGCAAATGAACCGCTTTATTTTAAAAGGGGACTTTTGCCGTTTTTGTAATTTTACAGGAGAGGCAAAAAACTTCCTAACTTGTGGTTTAATTTATCTTAATGTACAAAGTTTTGCCAGCTAATAGTACTCATTGATATACATATTTTAATGTATAAAAAACACATTTTTGGTCTTTACTTTTTTCAAAAAAAAAAAAAAAAAAGAATTTGTTTATGCAGAAGAAGTCCCCTTTTAAAATAAAATGCAGAAATGTCATTCAATTTTTAAGAAAAAAAATGAAAAAAATAAAGTGTAATGAGTTATATCAAATATTCCAGATAAATTGCGAATACATAAAAAAGTAATTAAATACAAAGGTAAATTCACCAGAATGTGTAATTTACAAATCAATTTCACTTTCAGTCGTAGGATATTCTGTAATAATTGTATCTCAAAAAGCCAGATGCTCCTGAGGAATGAATTTAAGAGTTTTTTTGGTACCGTCTACTTTACTTTTCAGTATGGGTCTCCGAGAAGCATTCTCTTTACCAGGCAAAGACAAGTTCTTCTGCGTGTTTCTTAGTCTAAATGTGTGCTGAGTAAAACCCCCAATAAAGTTTTTGGTGGCAAGTATCGCAGGGTTAGAATCTTCACATTTCAGATAGTGATGGATATTCGAAAAGAAACCTTTTCTGATTTTGGTACAGTTTTACCGTAGGATTCTTCACTGAGGCACGTCTTTTTGTAAAATTCTGGATACCAGTTGTTAACATCCAAAACATCACGAGGTGTAGGTTGGACAATTGTAAACTCCAATTTATTCGAAGCCTTTTTTATCAAGTCAACATATTCATCCATTGTATAAATTCTTTCAGTTTGTCTAATAATCCTTCTAATAATAGAAAAATCCCTATTTTATATTGAAAGGGGACTTCTGCTGCAGAAGTCCCCTTTTAAAATAAAACGCAAATTTCAAAGCGTTCCTGTAGGCATACTTATAAGCCAAAAAGTCTCGTTTCGTCATTAAATAATAGATCTATGTCCCTTTTACTGAAAAAGGCGAAATTGCGAAGTTAGATAAAAATGGTAGAAGTCCCATTTTAAAATAAAGCGGTTCAAATAAGAGAAAAGTCACCCGTACTTCACTCTGAAATTTTTGGTAGACTATTTTTGTAAACTCCCAGATGTGACGCATAATTTAATTTTGATCTTATGTATATTGAAAAGATAAAATATTCTCTTAAAAAAAAAAAAAAAAAAAAAATATATATATATATATATATATATATATATATATAAATATATATATATATATATATTTCTACAATGCAGAATGAAAATTTTGTAGTTAGATTTGTTTATAAAATGCTGTCCTTTGTAAGACTCAAACACTATGCAACTTGTAAAGTATCTTGTTGTTATCTTTTCGTAATCTTGTAAAGTATCTAATTTACGGTTGTTATCTTGTAAAGTATCTAATTCTACAACAGATTACAATAACACATCCGTGAATTTTACTATAAAAGTTTTAAGTATAATATATTATTGACTACTATAGTCCGCGATATCTAAACATTATATTTATAAAAAATCAATGTACTAGTAGATAATATTTTAATGGCTATTTTTATTGCTACTAGGAGCTTATTATTTCCATATTTTAATTAATTAAAAGAAAACTATTCGAAAATCGGACTTCGAAGTATTGTGTTGTCACCGGGTTCTGAGCTACTGTGAAAGTTTCAAATGTCTAGCTAGCAGGGAAGTTACTTAAAAATAGATTGCAAGATTTATACCGGACAAACAAACAAGAATAGAAGTTAACATGCTAATAATAACCTCCTAATACCTTATAAATAGCCATTAAAATAAGGAGTGGATCGAGACAGCACATTTCCTCCTTTGAAATAGACATATAAATTTTTAATTGTTGCCTTTATTTTAATTTCTTCAACCATAAAATAAAATATGCTTTCGCGTGGGAAAAAAAAAAAAAAAATATATATATATATTTTTTCTTTTGGCATTTAAATGCTTTAAAATGCTTATTAGATATTTTCTTTTGTAAGAACACCTCCTACTACCTGAAACCCCCGTTATGAATTTAGATCCTTCCACTAAAAGTAATGAAATAGAAAACAAAAGGTGTAATGGGAAAACATGTAAACTTGTGTTGTATCATGCACGTATGTACACCTCACGCACATAAAAACAACAACAACAAAAAAAAAATCACTGGACACCCTACCTCGCTGTGCATGAATCTGAGAACGCATGTAACTCGTTTTCCCAGCAATCGGTATCACGCACGTATGTACGCTTCGTTCACATGAAAAAAAAAAAAAAAAAAACATCACTGGACACCCCTACCACGCTGTGCATGAATCTGACATGCAACTCGTTTTCGCAGCAATCAGTATCACGCACGTATGTTCGCTTCGCTCACATGAAAAAAAAAAAAATCACTGGACACCCCTGCCTCGCTGTGCATGAATCTGAGAATGCATGTAACTCGTTTTCGCTGCAATCAGTATGGCGCACATAACTCCCCCGACACCCTCCCCGCCCTCCCCCCCAAAAAAGGAATCAATGGATACCCCTACCTTGATGTGTATGAAACGCAAAAGTGCACGAAATTACGATACTTACGTATTATCCGTAAGTACATGCATGAACAAATTTAATATATATATATATATATATATATATATATATATATATATTCCCGTGAAAGCATATTTTATTTTATGGTTGAAAAAATTAAAATAAAGGCAACAATTAAAAATTTAGATGTCTATTTCAAAGGAGGAAATGTGCTGTCTCGATCCACTTCTTTAAAATATTAACTATAATTTAATTATTGCCAAAAAAAAAAAAAAAAAAAAAAAAAAAAACGAGTTTATTTTCTTTCGACATAAAAATAAATATATTTAATTAAACGTGAGCGTTAAAAAATTGTAAAAAGTTAAATTATTCATCTCACAAAAATTGACGTCACTTTAAAAATATTATTTGCTGTAAAATCGATAAAATTTTAATTTTAAATTTCAAAACTGTAGAAAAAAAATGTCAAACTTCAATTTTCGAATGTATACATAAACACTTCATTTCAAAGGTTTATAATTGCACAATAAATATCCAACTAATATACTAATTAAAAGGAAAATAATAAATATTGTATCATAATTTGAAGTCAGATTTGTTTTCAAATGTCTATATAAAGTGATAATATATTATAAGATAATATATTGATAATATATTAATATATTGCAGCGGAATATTTGATATCTGTCGTCCTTAGCAGAAAAAAAATATATATATCGCCAAATTATCTGGCGAACATATTTAGTTCCTTTCAAAAATCGTGGTTGGTTCAACAACGTAAACTAAGCGACCAAAAAAAAAAAAAAAAAAAAAAAGCCGCACTGAAGAAAAAATGACAATACCAAATGGACGAAATGATACCTATGTACAATTTCAATAAAATAATTCGCTTTATTACACTCTACGAAGTATTTTATAAGAATCTGCATAAGACATTCATTTTAATCATAATGCAATAACCATACACTTTGCATTCTATTATGATTTATCATATGAAATAAACAAGTTATATTTTAATATATGAAATAAAATTATTTATTTGTTAGATCTAAGGAATTTTTTATTAAAAATATGTATTCTGTATTGGGTTAATTCCACCTTTATATGGAATTACTGCTTTAATGCACAATGGCATAGTATTATACAGTTTTTTAATATAAATCTCAGAAATTTCAATGTGCCAAATATCAGAAATAATTCTTTCTAGTTCTGGCAGAGTTGTAGACTGCAAATTTCAAATCCTCTACCCCCTCCCCCACCTTTTTATAGACGAAACATTTTTGAGCGAATCGCGATTAGGACTATTTCCATGTCTGGTAAAGAAGAAGTTCTACTATATCTTTTGTGGGATTTAACTTAAAGTTAAAAAAGTTATGATTACTTACAGAATTATAGGTTCTCATGGGAATGGGTAGAAAATTTTAACAATTTGAAGTGAATAAACTTACCACAGGTGCCGTGTAGTAAGGTGCATTATTATCTTGAAATGCTGTTTGCGGAAATGTCCAAGATACCTTCAAAATAGTCGGTCAGGCACCACTTTTATAAAGACTATGTTTTATTTCGAGTAAATTGATCCCTTGAGCATAAAATTTTGCCCGACTGTTTGAAAAGTTATGCACCTCCGTACCATAATATACGGAGGATATGTCACTGTTTTAAAAGAGCGATTTTCATTAATCGGTCATATTTTCGCTGTCAGATCTGCTTGTTTTCTTTAGCTCAAAATAAGTTAAACTTGATTCATCAGAGTGAACCAGTTCTGCCCAATAATTAACTAATCATTTTTTAATTTTTTAGCCATTTGAGGTCTTTCTTTCCTAATTCTCTTCACTAAGAATGGAATTTTTTCAAACTTTTTGTCATTTAAATCTGCTTTGTTTAATAGTTGTTGCACTGTAGTTAAATTATGCTAATAAACACTTTTTCTGAATCTCTTTTATGTTCTAAATGTAATACAAACCGATTTTATAAGCAATGGCTTTTTAACTTACGGTCATCTCGCTTGGATGAGCAGCATGGCCGCCTAAAGCCAAATTTCCAGTTTAAACGGCCAAAACATTTTATATCTTGCTATAAACCATTTTACCAATATTTCGTTAACATTTAATTATTTTGCCATCTCACGTATTAAAATATTTTTTGATTTTCGTTCAAAAATTAATACTTTTTGTGGCATCGTCAACTGCCTTATTCTTACCATTTTTGAAATAATTTCTAAAATTACAGTTTTCCTGACAATTGCATTTTGTTTTTAGCACTGGACTCAATGCTAAAGTGTATGTGGAGGACAACATAATAAAATCTTCTAGAAAATTTGTTTTTTAAACAAAAAAATTGGCGGTTGTAGAAGGTGAAAAGGAAAATATCCAAGTGCAGCTTTTTTTTTCCTCGCTTAGTGTATATTTATAGAGCAAAACAACCCAACCTCCCGCCAACCCGAAGGTTTATGGCGGCCGAAGCCTGGGAGGAGGTGGGAGAGAAGGAACCCATCCACAAACCCGCCGACCGGATCCGCCGAAACGAACTCTGAGAACAGCGAGCATTAAACAGAAACTAAACAATTACAAGGTCACAAACTAGCAAATTACAAAGATGAAACTAATGTAGCCGCGAAAGAAAAAAAAAAAAAAAAAAAAAAAAAAAAAAGGTTACACGAACAAATAAAGTAACATAAACAATACGGAGTATAAACAATACAGAATTAACAAAAAGTAACGTTATGCACCCTAAAATTAAAAGCTACAGCTCAAACAATAACCAGTCATAAATAAACCGGCCGAACAAAGCCATCATAAAAATGTACTAATTATTAGATACCTAAAATGTATAATGCAGACAATAGTTTACTCATTACAACATAAATACAACCAACTAAAATTTACCCTCAGAAACAGAACGCAGTCGCAGAAACAGAAATATTCTTGAAGAAAGATTTTACTTAAATCAAATAAATTTTGCCATTGTGTTAAAAAAAAAAAAAAAAAAAGAGAGAGAGAAAGAGAGAGAGAGAAATAAACTCAAAGAATGGTTTATAAACTGTTCTGCAGAACAAATTTTCGTTTCTGTTGATACGATCGCCTCAATCCTGAATAAGGAGAGGAGATAAAGCGGATGTAACTCACTTGGGTTAGCTTTGATACGGCATGCATTAGCGATTCGTGATGCGGTGATATAATTCGGTGTATCGACACTTTTCACTGGTAACCTCTTCACATCGGAACTTTATTTTCGTGTCTCCAAACTTTGTTTTCACGTCGCGCCTGCCGCTCGTGTCGTGTGTATTTATTGTATTACAAAAAGATGTTTTTTCGAAAGAATGTGGCTTTACGACCATTTTTCGAATTTCATATTTCATGCAATTTTCCGATGCATGCATAACGAAATAGCTGCATCCTGTGATTCTTTTTTTCTTTCAATAAGTGCGTGATTGCTGCTGTACCGATTTTCATACATTTTCTGATTTACGCACAACAAATTAGTTGCATCTAGTGATTTTTTTTCTTTAATGTATGCGAAGCGTGCATGCGTTCGTGGTAGTAAATACACGTAAATTTTTAAAAGCTGCATTAATTTTAATATTTGTTTCAAACTATGCAATACATTTCACAAATATATACAGTAATAAGACTATGGGGAAATTTGTAACGTCTGTAGTTATACGCAAAATAAAAAATGAAGCTTCAAACCTTGCTTCAAAAAATAGAAAATTAAGAACTTAATCTTAAACATACTTTATTGGTTTTTAACATTTTACATGTAGAAAAGATCTTAGCAATAAATATTTATGGGTATCTTAAGTTATAAAACTGGTAACTTTTCTAATTTTTTTCTTTACTAATCATTCATTATTTTAATTGTGATTAAAATTCTTAGCTTTAAATTTTGTTGTTTAAGCATATGAAGTCGTTAAAAAAAATTATTAATTTATTTTACAAAAATACTCTTATCATTAGTTTCTACAGTTTATTCATTTCATTTTTTAAGCATTTGAATTTAAAAAAAAAAAAAAAAAAAAGTTTATTTTTTTTAAATTGAAATATTGCAAATTAAATAAATATTTTTAATAAAAATCAAACCAAAGGTTTTGTTGAATATATATATATTTTAAGCAAAAGGAATTTTATCTAATAGTAGTGTTTTGAATAAATACTAATTAAACAGCAAATGCTTTTATTTATTTATTTTTATTTACTTATTCGTATAGATATCAATATCAAATATTACTTTTAATTGATTTCTATTTATTTCATTCATCTGTAATCATTATTTTCTATTATATATTTTATCTATGAAATCTGTTACATTTCCCATTTCAACATTTCCTTAAAAGTTAAATATTTCACTTGCCTCAATCTTTATGTAAATATTTCGACTATGGTTTATGTTAAACAATAAAAATAAAGATGGGTTTTTGTTTTGAACAAGAAATTGAGTATAAATAAATAAATAGTAATCTGTAATAGATGTTAATGAATGGCCTGAGAAAATGAGTCGTATAGTGGGTGGATTAAATTACATTACGTTGTATAGTGCCGCCCGTAAAATTATTTTAATATGCCAAAAGTTGAAAAGACTAAAATCAAAGTAAATTCCATAAGAAAACAAAATAAAATAAAATAGGAAAAATTAAAATAGTATTAACTTACCCCGATGTAGAAAACAAATATATCTGAAAAGGAAAATTTAATATCCAAAGACATGAATAGAAGCACATCAACACACTCTTGTAGCACACACATTTTTATTTTTTACTGATTAAACTTATATTTTTTACGCCGGTACCGGATCGTGGCTTTACAATTTAATGACCATACTTCAAGCAATGACACAACTAATATATTGACATAGCGAACAATTCGCTCAGGGTAGGAATGGTAGATGGTAGTAAGATTAATATTCCCGTTCGTTTCAATTATCACTTAAAAACTTTTCGTTGATCACAAATTAAATCATAAATGTTCATTTTTGTTTACGATCGTACTTTTATTTTCAGTCATACGGAGATAGTATAAGTTCTTTTGCTCATCGTTAGTATCGTAAATGATGTTCCAACCGACATTAATATGTATTCGATTGATATATCAAAATTTCGTGATAATTCACTATTTTCGATGTCGCTCTTTGTACGATCGTTATTGTATCTCAACGAAGTTGATCGATGTCACATATCACAACACATTTTCACAAGCACCTGGAACACTTGTCATTTGTAAGGGTTAAGGCTTTGTTGCTGTTGGGCCATAGTTAATGGAAGATCGCACTCTTTGGAGAATTCAATTTAGGCCTCATCATACTATCCAATCATCTTACTGGCATCTTCCGTTGATCGGGCATTAATTTTTGAAGCTGGCCGATATGACATATGTAATTCATATGCAAGATGAATAAAAACCCGTATTCCTTTAGCCAATATTTAAATTGTTAGATATCAGATCATTTACTTGCGGCAACAGCCGCGAGAAAATCGCCGCACGTCTTGTCTTCACGACATCCACATTCAAGAGAGTGAAAAAAATCTTCCATCCAATTTCGCGCTTGCCCGAATCAGCCAATGAGCTCCCGCGAAAGAGACGCCATTGACATCATATGACGCCCGAAAAAGATCTCGTGTGTTCTAGAACATTTCGAAGCGCGGGAAAGTACGAAACTTTTTAGCAATAATGGCTGACTCCCGATTTTACAAAAATATCTAATAAAAGTAGTAAATTTGGATATATGATTTTTTGAAGAGAAAATGCTTAAATTTTGGGCTATCCTTATGAGCGATGGCTCAAATTAAAGGGAATTAACTAAGAAATCTCTTTAAATTAAAATTGCAAGGAAATTAATTTTATAAAATTATTTTAAAATGTAAAATCGGAAATTTGGAAAATATTTAAAAAATGCAAAATCGGACTGAAATGAATTTTGAAAGAACGGACTTTTAAACTTTTAAATAGAGAAAATAAATGAAATAAATAATAACTAAAGTATTTTCCGGAGGATTTGATAAAAACAATAAAATTTAAAAGTGTTAGAATTATCATTCTAACAGTTTGTCTATAATTGTGTTACTTAGATCTTGTATTCTGTTTTACTTTGTGTATTTAAATGATGGTATGATCATACATTCTGAATTCTTTAATGTCAAATCACATTTTTTAGATTTCAAATACACTTCTTTATGCTATTTATATATAATATAAAAAATGAATCTTGTGTATTAGAATGTTATCTTGCATCTTTCTAATAATCTGAAAAACTATAAATGTTGTAAATTATTTATATTTCATTATGATATTCAGTATTCCATATTAATTTCTACTTTTAATTTGTTTTCTTTTAATTTTGAGTTCTGTATTATATTTTATGTTGTTTGGTTTGCACCTTATGAAATATGTGCATTTGTGTATTTAAATATATATATTTAATATAAAAAAAAGGTAATGAAATTTTAAAAGTATTTGTAACATTTTTTGAATTTAGACATTTCATGATTTAAATGCCTTAACAAAATTTGCAGATTATTTTTGATGTGTTACTGCATTTGATGGTTTGAATTCATTGAATATTTTATAAACAATATTGTACATTAATGTGAACAAAAAATCTGAAGCAATTAAAATCAATAGATTTATTTTCACCTTTTTTAAAAATAAATAAATAAATAAATAAATAAAAAAGAGTATTTTCTTGCAATAGTTCAGATATATATTCATTTGTGCGTAGTTAAAATTTAAATACATTGGTTATACTGAATATTATTTACTATTTAAAAATAATTCATTTTGAATTCGTAAATGTTAACTTCACAAACTATTCCTGCAGAAAGATTTTGGTGTTGTTGAAGCTTGTCGCAGAAATCATAATAAATTTCTGCCACAGGGCATGCAGCTATACGGCACAAGCAATTAACAATTAACTAGACTTGTACAATAACCTAATACACAGTAATTTCCACAACCCTCAAGAGCAGTAGATAAACCATTAACAAAAAAAAAAAAAAAAAAAAAAAAAGAAGAAGAAGAAGAAGAAGAAGAAGAAGAAGAAGAAGAAAGGAACAAAAAGTTATAAATATACTGACAAAGTAAAGCAATATAAGTAATAAGTTAAAGCTGTTAACTAATCACGTACTATAATTGTACTATTTGTTTGGCAGGAAGAAGATTTATAATAAATCCATAACTATGATATGATGAGGCTTCTACATTTTTAACACATAGAATTTAATAAATGACTAAGACAATTACAGCTGACATACACATGTTACATAAACGATTACATATTGAAGACTGATCTGTTTTAGCATTAATGCAAGTAAAGGGGAATTAACAGATCATTGATTGGACAATACAGGTGACAGGTACCTGTACATTTATGTGACGTCACTTACCAGAAGACCAATACATTGAATCAAGAACACAATGACGAAATACACCACAACTCTCCTTCCCTTAATTCCGCATACCATACCTGATGGGAGGTTTGCTTACTCTAGTTGATCTTTTTACACCCTGTTCAGAAAAAGATAAATTAGTATTTTTAAAGTTTGAATGTTCAGGTTTTAGTTCTTTATTATTTACAGTACTATTGCGATTTTTATCACAGTCAATTTCTCCAGGCTTTGTAGACATAGATCTATTGTCGGTTGGCACTGGATCTGGTGTATTAGTAGGATCGGTTGGAACTGGATCTGGTGTAATGGCAGCATCGGATGGCACTGGATCTGGTGTAATGGCAGGTCTCCCACCAGACGTAGATCCTCCATCGCATTGCAGGTGTAGACTCTTGCTATCAGGAACCATGGGAATATGTGCATCAAGGGTCTTCTCCCCAATTTCCTCAGGACTTGTAGTTTCCCCCAGTTGTACTCTGGAACCTACACTTTTTAGTTGATCAACGTGTCTTTTCCATACACATGAACCTACTTGAATTTTATAATGCAATTTACCTATTCTGGCAATTACTATACCTATTTTCCGTTTATCTCCTGTGTAATTGTGTACTGCAACTTTTTCATTTACTTGAAATTCTCTTATCTTTTTCTTGTTAAAAACATTTTTGTGTTGTTTGTTTTCAACATAATTTTTAACATTCGGTACAAGTAAATCTAATTTTGATCTTATATTTCTTTTGAGAAATAATGATGCGGGACTCTCCCCTGTTGCAATATGAGGCATTATTCGGTATTGGAATAGAAATTTGTTAAACTTAAATTGTAGATTTCCTGGTTCTGAGCTTAAAGATTTCAATCCTTTTTTTATTGTTTGGACATATCTTTAGGCCTGACTATTTGTAGAGGGATGATATGGTGCAGTATGTTTTATGCCTTTACTTTGTAGAAAATGTTTGAACTGTTCTGAAGTGAATTGTGGCCCATTATCAGACACAAGAGACACAGGATAGCCATATCTGGCAAAAAGAGAAGAAAGACAGTTTATAGTGTTCTCAGTAGTTGTACTAGGAACAATGAACACTTCTGTCCATTTACTGTGGGCATCTATTACAATTAAAAACATTTTCCCCATAATTGGACCAAAAAAATTTATATGTATTCTGTTCCAAGGTGTTGTGGGCCGTTCCCAGTGATGATTATCCATTTCAGGAGGATTGTGTTTTAATTTAACACAACCAGAACAGTTATTTGCCAATTCCTCAATGTCTTTATCAATACTTGGCCACCATACAAAACTACGTGCCAGTGCTTTCATTTTAACTGTGCCAAAATGGTCAAAATGAAAATCTTGTAAAACTTTTTGTCTATGAACAGTCGGAACTACAACACGATTTCCTTGTAATATGCAGTTAGTTAGTAATGAAAAATCTTCTTGTTTATGTTCGAAAAGTAAGTAATTTGGCATCTGTGTGCCTGATATTAAACGTGGTACATTTCTTTCAATACTGGATCCTTTTTAGAACTTGCACACAACATTTTTGTTGTTAAAGGTAAAGTAGTAATTTGATGAATAAATATAACCGGATTCATCAGAGTTGCCAAATAAATTTGGTGACACTTTTTCTGGTTGTAGCGAATCGGACGACGGCAGCAGTAAGTCTTCACTACGTAATGGAAGACGTGATAGAGCATCGGTATTTTTTATATTTAATATCATATTTAAATGTTTGTAAGTATAATGCATATCTTTGCATTCTGGCTGCCGAAAGTACCGGAATACTTTTTACGGTGAAAATATGGAAACTAGGGGTTTACTATCAGTATACAGGGTAAATCTCCTACCATACAAAAATTAAAAAAATTTCTCTACTCCAAAAATTATTGCTAACGCCTCTTTATCGACCTGACTATACCGCTTTTCTGCAGAAGACAAAGTTCTAGAAGCAAAAGCTATGGGTTTTTCAGAGTTATCTGGCATTGTATGTGAAAGTACTGCAGAAATTCCATAAGGAGAAGCATCAGTGGCTAAAATCAAGGGTAATTTAGAATTAAAGTGGGTGAGAATCCTTTCGGAAGTAATTTCCTGTTTAGTTGCATTAAATGAATTCTCGCAATTTTTTGTCCACCGAAAAGTTACATTTTTACGTAATAATTCATTTAGAGGATAAGTAATCGTAGATAATTTAGGAACAAATCTAGAATAGTATGATACTAAGCCTAGGAAAGCTTTTACTTGAGTTACGTTTTTAGGTGTTGGAGCATTTAAAATAGCAGAAATTTTTTCTTGCGTTTTGTGCATGCCCTTTTTATCAATTTTGTAACCGCAGTATGTAATTTCATCATTCATGAAAAAAGATTTTTCCTTATTTATTTTAAGATTATATTCACGTAACCTTTCTAGCACTTGTTTTAATCGCTCTAAATGTATTTCATCAGTTTCCCCTAAGATACATATATCATCGATAAAAACTGAAATACCCTCTATACCTTTTAAAATTTGCTCTATAGTTCTCTGCCATATTGCTGGAGAACTGGCAATTCCGTATGGCAATCGCGTAAATTGAAATAAGCCTTTAGGGGTGTTAATAGTAAGTAATTCTTGTGAATTTTCCTCCACCGGTAAATGCAAGTATGCTTGATTCAAATCAATTTTTGTAAAATGTAATCCACTCCCTAAAGTTGCTAATATATCCTCAATTTTCGGTAGCGGGTATTTGTCAACCTTTAAAAATTTATTTACCGTGACTTAAAAATCGCCGCACAAACGAATTTTTCCATTAGGTTTTACTACTGGAACAATAGGTGTTGCCCATTTACTAGTACTAACAGCTTTTATTATTCCTTCATTTTGTAATCTTTCTAATTCTTCATTCACTGCATTACTTAATGCATACGTAACTGTTCGCGATTTACAAAATATTGGTGATGAGTCTTTCTCTAAATGTAATTCAGCTTTAACATTTTTAATTTCACCTACGTTATTTGTAAGCAAATCTGGAAATTCATTCAGTAAATTATTTAAATTTTCCGAGATTGTTACTTTATTTACCGGAACAGTTTGTAAATTGCTTGGGAATATATTAAATGTAGTTATCCAATCCCTGCCTAGCAATAAAGGAAAATTGTCTTTTTTAACTAAATATAACTTAACTTTCCAAGTTTTATTTTCGTAAGTTACATTTACTCTAAAAAGTCCCTTGGGATGGAAAATTTCTCCAGTAGCTGTTTTTAATTGTACATCCGCAGAAAACATTTTATGTTCTGGAAATACTCCCCGAAAACGATTTATCGGTACAGCGGAAATCGCTGATCTTGTGTCTATCTCTATTTCTGCTTTAGCACTATTTTCTATCAAAACCCAAATTTTTATAGGTTTAGTGCCTTCAGATTGTAATGACAAAATGTCTACAGTATCAAGAACGTTTACACTTTTCTTTTGAGTAACATTGTTTTGTGCGTTCCGACACACCTTACTCAAATGTCCACGTTTTCTACAAAAATTGCAAACTGCATTAATAAATTTACAAACTTTTGCTAAATGAGAACTATTTCCACAACGATAACAATAAGTTTTACTTTTACTTGAGTTTTGTTCACGTTTTGTTTGCATAAGTTATTTTGGGAATAATTTTTTTTCGGTTTCCTAGAATGAACAGAAACTTCATTCAAATTCAAATTTTTATTTTGTAATGGACCTTATGCACGAGTGGCAACGGCTACGGGTATTTATCGATTTAAGCGGCTGGTATTGGTTGATAGAGAAGTAAACAAAAATTTCGAGCTCAGCGATTGGCAAAGAAACTTTTATATACCGGCAATGACGCGCGTTGCATAAAGTCCATTCTACCATATCATTTTCAGTACTCTGCATAGTTACGTCTTGTTCTACTGCTTTTTCAAAAGTTAAATCCTCAACCTGCGATATTAATTTGCTTTGGATTGTTTCATTTTTTAATCCAAGTAGAAAGTGTTCTAACAAATTTTCTGACAAAACTTTGATCTAAATCTATCATATTTTAAGCATACTGTTTCCGCCGTGATATCATAAGTAATATAGCGATGATCAGAGCAAGTTTCATAATCCTGAACAGTCCAGTTACGTACGTTATTCAATAATCTATAAGACATAATTGCCAAGTCCGGATAATCTGATATATAAGGCGTCCAAAAAGTAGAAATCTGGTCTCTATCATTTACCACATAAAGGTCATTAAAATAGCAAAAATTGAGAATTTCGAGACCCCGCTCGCCATTACGGGAATACCAATTTCTATGCCATGCGTTAAAATCTCCCGCCATAAAAAATAAATCTTTCTCAAGAAGTTCATCAGGAATGAGGTCAAAATTTTCCAAGAGATTAGTTGAAGGCGAAATATAGAAACACCACAACAAAATGTTACCCATATCCGTCATAATATTAACAAATATACCATTTTCGAGTTTTAAGACTTCATTGCTCACAATATCCCTATTTACCATCATAATACCAGCATTGCTTTTAATTGACAGATAGCGTAACCAGCTAGAATTTACCAAGGAAATCACACCATTGAAAACATACGGATCCTGTACAAACACAATGTCTATGTTATTATCAACAATGTATTTTTCCATAGTTGAATTGGCAGCCTTGCAAAAGTTTAAGTTAATTTGAAGACATTTTATTGAGGACAAACAATGAGCAACTGTATTCATATGACACTTAGTATCAACCACAGCCTGTGAATCAACCATAGCAGCTATTATAATCGAGGAGGAGGAGGTACCGTAGAGAGTAATTTACTTCTGTAGGCCTGGAAGGATGGGCATTTCTTGTCGTCAGATGAATGCGACGCATCATCTTTACAATTAACGCATTTTAAAACATCAGTTTTACACAGTTTGATCTCATGACCTCCTGCACATTTCGCGCATACCATTTTAGATGAACATCGATTTGCAGTATGGCCAAGTTTTTGACAGTTATAGCATCTATTTATGTAGACATATTCCTTGACATTTACTCTTTGTAAGTTAATGATCATCTTTCCTTTATTAAGTAAACACAGTTTTGTAGTTTTATCGCAGCCAATTATCCAATTATATCCAAACTTTCCTTTAAATTTCTTTATCACATCTATTTCCCGATCCTCCAAGCCCTCAATATCCTTGATCTCATCTTTAATCATATCTTCAGTAGCCTCTTCGTTAACTCCAAAGAGAATTAACCGATTGTTTTTCTCCTTTCCCAATTTTCCTTGTAAGTCTTTACAAATATTTTCGTCACTTTCCAATTTCTCCAATAAATCCAAAGCTTCCACTTTATTATTCATTTTAAAAATTACTTTTTCCTCTCCATTTATTATAACATTGTGATGTATGCCAGGTAGACCGAGAGACGATACGATTCGTTTTACATACACGCAAAGAACATTTATTAGCATTAAGATACACAGGCACGAACGAGCATAACAACAACTACACCGAACATGTACAATACGAAACTACGGAACCCAAAAAGGTAAACAAAGCACGCGCGCGTCACACAGCTTGGAAGGTTCTCTAATCTGGCTGTTGCCAGATACATAACAGTTTCTCCCCGACAAAATATAGAGTCACAGGTCGAGTCTCTTTGGAGGTCTCCTGATTCGGTTTGAGCGTCGGAGTGGCACATCAGTTTTCGGCTTTCCGGAAGCGTCCAGGCTTAGGTGGTATATCATCACTTGGAGTGGCAGGTACAGGTACATCTTTAGGTTCAGGGACAACTTCAGGTACAGGTGCAGGCGGTTCCGATTCAGCAACATCATCGGATACTGGCTCATCTGGAAAATTCAATTCTTTATCGTAAATTGGAATTTCAGTAGCAGCTTGGGATAATTCAATCGACTTCCCACATTTCCTTATTTGATCTACGTGTCTCTTCCAAATTTCATTTCCAACTTGTATGCTATAACTCAAAGTTCCATCTCGGTTTATAATTGTTCCAATTTTCCATTTGTTAGGTCCGGAATAATTTCTTACGGCTACTTTCTCCCCTTCCTGAAACTCACGCAAGATAGATTCTGTGTCAAGTCTCGAACTCTGTTTCTGAACAACTTTGTCTCTCAAATTTGGTTTAAAAAGATCAAGCCTAGTGCGAATACATCTCTTCAAAAACAAGGCACTCGGAGTTTCTCCCGTGAGAGAATGTGGAGTTATTCTATACTGTAATAAAAATCTTTGTATTTTCACATTTAGATCTCCAGAATCCCCTCTACTCGATTTCAACGAAGCTTTGAATAACTGCACTATTCTTTCTGCCTGTCCGTTCGTAGCAGGATGGTACGGTGCTGAAGTTATATGTTTAATATTATTCAGTTTCAAAAAATGTCGAAATTCGTAACTAGTAAAACTTGCGCCGTTATTACTAACCAAAGTTAAGGGAATTCCATAATGAGCAAAAAGAATACGAAGATGATGAATTGTAAAACTAGCTGTAATATTTTTCATCGGAATGACTTCTATCCACTTCGAATATGCATCAGAGACTACAAAAAACATTTTCCCCATAAAAGGACCAGCGTAGTCAATGTGTATCCTTTGCCAAGGTCCATTTGGCCATTCCCACGGATGTCGATTTATCCTTGCTGGTTCGTTCCTCGTTGCGATACAAGCTGAACAGTTCTGAACAAAATTGGCTATACTGGCATCAATACCTTGCCAATAGCAGTAGCTTCTAGCTATGGCCTTCATTTTGACAATTCCAGGATGTCCAACATGAAGTTCTTCCAAAACTTGATTCTGGTACTTTTCAGGAATGCATACTCTATGACCACACATTATGCAACCATTTTGCAATGAAAATTCAGATTCTCTACCTTTCCAAGGCACAGGTAATTCAGTTCCAGATTTTAAACTTTCATACAGTTCGAACAATTTCCTATCAGTTTTAGTAGCTCTAGCTATGTCAGTTGCTGTAACAGGCATTAATTCAATTTGCGAAATATTTGTCACGTCTGCTTCATGTTATCATATGATGTCAGCTGATGTTATCATAGAATTATCGAAATTCCTAAGCAATAATTTGGTAGGCTTAATGGCTACATCCGGACAAAGTTTCTTAAATTCATTCACATTCATACAACTAATAGCAGCCCCAGTATCTAATTCAAATAAACATTTATTCCCTTCAACAAAAATTTCTAATAAATCTTATCCCTTGCATGTCGTGGTGATTTAACGCTATTAACTGGTACAATTTTAGAACAAGATTCTATTTGTTTAACTGTTTCGTTACGTTTTGAGCGGCAGACTTTTGCCAAATGCCCGTTCTTTAAGCAATTCCTACACTGAGTGTTCTTGTGCTTACATTCGTGAGCTAAATGTTGAGTACTATCACATCTGTAACATTTCCGAGATTTATCAAACTTCTTTTTAGGTTCAGATTTCTTAAATTTAGAAAAATCTTTTTTGATAGTTTTATCTTGCGAACTATGTAATTTTTTTATCGATACCATTTGATTCTGAATTTCACACACATCTCTCTGAGCAGATTCCATTGCGAATGCAATGCTCTTAGCTTTTTCGTATGTTAACTTATCCTCTGCTAACAGCTTTTTCTGTATATTTTCGTTTTTGAGACCCATCACCAATTTATCACGAAGCATCGTACTTAAATTGTTCCCAAAGTTACAGTGTATCGACAGTTTTTGTAATTCGGCACAATAATTTGCAATGGACTCACCTTCAAATTGCTTCCTCTTGTAGAAACGAAACCGTTCTGTCATCTCTAGTGGTTTAGGATTCAAATGTTCCGAAAGTAATTTTACGATATCTTGATGTCAATTCAGAAGGAATGTTCGGAGTGGCCAGATTCTTTAACAATTTATACGTTGTTGCTCCCATAAGGCTTAAAATAGCAGGGACTTTCATTTTATCTTTGATCCCATTAACAAAGAAGTAAGATTCTAAACGTTCCACATAACTGGACCAGTCTTCCACAGACGCATCATAAGATTCAAAATTAATGTTCGAAGATCCCATCCTCGTCGCCAACTCTTTTGTCATGTATGCCAGGTAGACCGAGAGACGATACGATTCGTTTTACATACACGCAAAGAACATTTATTAGCATTAAGATACACAGGCACGAACGAGCATAACAACAACTACACCGAACATGTACAATACGAATCTACGGAACCCAAAAAGGTAAACAAAGCACGCGCGCGTCACACAGCTTGGAAGGTTCTCTAATCTGGCTGTTGCCAGATACATAACAAACATCATTAGGTTTCTTGATATCGTTAGATTTCTTAAATTCACTTAATTTACTCATTATCTCTTGTCTTGTTATATCCTGCTTTGGTGTTATTATAACAACATGATCATCAATAGTCTTCTCTTTTGTAATGTCCAATGCAACTGCCGCATAAGCATTTATTTCCTTAATTTTACCTGAGATGTCAATGTTTTTAGACACTTCTTTATTATAATCACTTTCTAGTTGCTCAAACTTTCCTTTCAGACGTTCGAGCTTCAATTCTGCCTGGGCACAATTCATAATTATGCTTGTAGTAATTTAAAATATAGATTTAAATATATTCTTTCTCATTTTCAGACCATCTCTCTCCTTTATTTTTGATAACATTAAATCACAATGTTCCTTATTTTTGATTAACAATTCCGTCTTGTATTCAAAGCCTATATTCATTTTTTTTCCCCAAACAATTCTATCGTAAGAGGAGTAAAAAGTCAGAAGTTGTATTAGAAGACTTTCCTTTCAACATATATATATATATATATATATATAAATCTATCGTTCGCAAAATACAAAAGTCATTAGAATCAGATATAACACAAATAAACACTGTATTAATAACGTCGCTCTTAATTCCTCCACCTAATTTTGCGTTACATTTCTATATTCCTTCAAATTCGCAATTATCAAAAACCGCTCTCGTGGAGAGCGCAATTGAATCCAGTGTTCGGAAATGCTTCTTTTTTTCCCATAAAATCAAAGAGATTGAACGAGACTATCTGAACTCCATGGTCTCTTCAAATTTACTAAAAGATAATTTTTGGCAACCAGTTTTTTTGATGTTTTTAGAATAGAAAGAGTTTATGTTCCGTTCTTGTTTCTTTTTTGGTGTGAGAAAATGGCAACAGTAGTGTTGTTGTCTTTGTTTTTTTTAACACGCTTATATTAGCTTCACCTGTATGTATGTATGTTTGTAACTTCTCTGGGAGCAAAACGTGATTGCACAAAATCCTTCATATCTCAAACAAAAAACCATTGTGTATGGTTTCCAGAGCTTTTTAAGAAAACGGCTGATGGCTGAGCTACAAAAATTTGCATGGTGGTTCGTAATGACCTCTCCTGATGCACCTCGAAGCCCGATTTTCGAATTTTGTTTTAGTTTTCTTTTAATTAATTAAAATGTTAAAATAAAAACCTTCTAATTACTGATAAATTGGCCATTTAATTTTAATCCTTAATTTAATTGTTGCCAAAAAAAATTATCATTATTTTTTGGACAGAAAAAAAAAAAAAAAAATGTGAACAATAAAAATTACATTTATTTAAAACACGGAGTAATATTAATAGGAGTTGAAGGTCCAATGGGAGAAAGCTACGAAACTGTGATGTAAATTTTTGGTAAATATTGAGGGCGCCACTTGTCATTCCTCCCTACTTCGGCGCGGATATACTGCTGTTTTCAATAGAATTTTGCTGAAGTACATTTAAAATTTTTTATTTTAAGCAATTTAATTTGTTTGTAAGTTCATAAAACTGCATAATTCAGATGTTTCAAATAAATGCTTCGTTCCTAGTTGTAAAACAGGCTATGATAGTGATAAGAAAAACAAAAAAAAGCCCTAGGAGAAAAATAAAGTCCGAGTTCGTGTTTTCTGCACCTAAAGTAAGTTTATTTTTTTAATTTACAAAATTTCATCCATTCTCCTTCCTCCCAATTGTCTGTTTTAGCTAGCTTCGGTTCATAAGAATCGTCATTTTTTAAAAGCTTTCTTTCAAAGTAAAATTAGTATAAAATGGCTCTTAAAAAAAAACATGTTGGTTAGAATACTCTATTTAATGAAATTTGCTTTCAATCGAAATTTTTTCAGCTTGATATTATTTTTAAAAAAATAATTAAAACGAGACATTTCCCCATTGAATAACATTGCGGAAGCTGGAGAGAAGGAAGGATTGCACGCTGGCGCCATCTGTAAACATTAGAAAACAACATCACAAAATTTCAGCGTTACCTTCTTCTCCTGTCTTTTTACTCCGTGATTTAAAATATTTAATATTATTCCTTAATTTAATTGTTGCCAAAAAAATTATCATTATTTTTTCGACAGAAAAAAAAAAAAAAAAAAAAAAAAACGTGAACAATAAAAATTACATTTATTTAAAATAAGGAAAGTAAATTAAAGCGTGTTCTTTAATTTTTTAAAAGTATAATATTATTTATGTGTAAGGAACACGGAGTAAAAAGACAGGAGAAGAAGGTAACACTGAAATTTTGTGATGTTGTTTTATAATGTTTACAGATGGCGCCAGTGTACAATACTTCCTTCTCTCCAGCTTCCGCAATGTTATTCAATGGGGAAATGTCTCGTTTTAATTATTTTTTTAAAAATAATATCAAGCTGAAAAAAGTTCGATTGAAAGCAAATTTTATTAAATAGAGTATTCTAACCAACATGTTTTTTTAAGAGCCATTTTATACTAATTTTACTTTGAAAGAGAGCTTTTAAAAAATGACGATCCTTATGAACCGAAGCTAGTTAAAACAGACAATTGGGAGGAAGGAGAATGGATGAAATTTTGCAAAGAAAAAAAATAAACTTACTTTAGGTGCAGAAAACACGAACTCGGACATTATTTCTCTCCTGGGGCTTTTTTTTTTCTTTTCTTACCACTATCATAGCCTGTTTTACAACTTGGAACGAAGCATTTATTTGAAACATCTGAATTATGCAGTTTTAAGAACTTACAAAACAATTAAATTGCTTAAAATAAAAAATTTAAAATGTACTCCAGCAAAATTTTGTTGAAAACAACACTATATCCGCGCCGAGGTAGGGAGTAATGACAAGTGGCGCCCTCAATATTTACCAAAAATTTACATCACAGTTTCGTAGCTTTCTCCCATTGGACCTTCAACTCCTATTAATATTACTCCGTGGTAAGGAAAACGATTGCTTACAGTTTCTTTCGTTTCAAGAGTAATTAAATTACAGAGTAAGAATTGAAACACGAGGATTTTTATGAGTATAAATCCTTTTAGAGTTATTCTACCGTTATAAACGGATAATTATATATGTATTAAGAGTTATTTTCATCACAGTCTGGTGAATTGCATCTGTAATAGAATAGCCGATGCTGTGTTATACTATTCCAAGTTTTGTATATAGATCCTGTAAATAAACTATATGTGTTTTTGATACGAAGTTGATGTCTTATCTGAGTTCTATCATAGACATTTGGCGTCCGCTACATGGATACGGCTGCTTTTTATGAGTGAGTAAGAAAAAATTTTGAGTATTTTGTTTTGTTCATTATGGAAGCTGTATTGAAAGATAGAAAACAGCTTAGAAGGCTGTTTACTCGAGCATGTAATTCTTTTGATGAGGAAGAAAATCAGCTGAATTGTGCTGATAAAATTAATAAATTAAAACTTATTGAAGAAAAAGCTTTATTAATGATAGTATGTGAAAATAAATTTAAACAATTGTTGTATTCCGAGAAAAAATCCGATGCAGATATTGAGAAAGAGGTAGTTGAGTCAGAAACATATATTGATCGCTGGAGATCTTTAAAACAGAAACTAGAAACATTAGTGAGAGAACAATTTTCTTCAAAAAATTAAAGTTTTAATATTATCTCGCAGCCGAATACCTTATTACATTATCCAAAAATAAAATTACCTACTTTTGATGGTAATGTGAGAAATTGGCTCTACTTTTGGGGACAGTTTCAAAAAATTGATGAGGACATTAATATTCATTTTCATGATAAATTCTCATATTTATCTCAAGCTAAGGAAAAAGGAAGTCCCGCTGATGAATTAATTAAAAGTTTCCCCCCCCAGGTGGTAATAGCTATGAAAAAGCTTTAAAACAGCTAAAAATGCGTTTTGGTAGAGAAGAAATATTAGTTCAAATATATGTTAGAGATTTATTAGCCTTAGATCTTCAAAAACAGAACTGTTCTAAAAATTCATTAAGAAAATTATTTGACCAATTGGAAAGTAAACTCCGTTCACTTGAACTACTAGGGATTACTAGAGAAAAATACGGAGCTATGTTATTTCCTCTAGTTGAGTCATCGTTACCCGAAGAAACGCTTGTAGCGTGGAAGCGATATAGATCTGCTAATCGTAGAGTTCGAGAAGTGAATTCAGATGATTCTGATCAAAGTAAAATTATGATTGAGAAAAGTGATTTAGAATGTATTTTAGAATTTCTACAAGATGAAGTTGAAGCAGAAGAATGCATTTTCCTGGCTTCTCGAAGTTTTAATACTTCAAAATCAAAAGTTGAAATAAATTATAATAAATTTCGCAGTGAGAAAAAAGGGATTGAGAACAAAATTAAGAGTGGGAAATTTTTTGATGTACCTAGTGCAACAGATCTTTTAACATCGTCTCAAGTGTCAAAGCTATGTATATTCTGTTCCAATTCACATTACTCTGGAGATTGCCTAAAAGCAAGAAAAATACCTTTAAGTCAGCGGGAGTCACTTGTTCAACAATCTCGTAACTGTTTTTTATGTCTGAAATCTGGGCACTCAGTCCGAGATTGCAATTTGAAAGCTAGTTGCATGTGTTGTGGTAAAAGACACCATATTCTTCTATGTAGAAAAATGCAACAAATAACTAGGTCTAAAGACAAAGGATCATTTGAATTTGAAAAGAAAACTGAGATTAGTTCTGAAGTCGATCAGGCTCTTTCTAATGTATCTGCTACTCCAGACGTAATGCTGCAAACATTTAAAGTTATAATTAGAGGTAATGGGAAAAAACGTGCTGCAAGAGCTATCATTGACACAGCTTCACAGCGATCCTATTTATTACAAAGTACAGCTCGAGAAATGAACTATGAATCCCAGTATTGTGAATATCTACAACACTCTTTATTTGGTGGGAAAAATACAGAGTTATGCAAACATGATGTATACACTTTATATCAAGTTTGCACGGAAATTATAATTGTAACTTTAAAGTTCTTAGTCAACAAATTATTTGTAAGTCAGTGCCACCTATTGTCGATAATCTTTGCCTGAAAGAGTTAGCTGCTTGTAATATTAATATTGTGGATGATTGTGAAGGTCCTATTGAGATCCTTATTGGGGCTGATGTAGCAGGAAAACTCATGACAGGTGTTCGTCCTGAAATACCTTGTGGTCTCGTAGCCTTCGAAACAAAGTTTGGATGGACAGTTATGGGTCGCACGTCAAGTCTATCTTCCAGTGACTCTTCAACTTTGATTTCAATGATGAATAAAGACGCATCCATGACTGATTTGTGGACTTTGGATACACTTGGAATTACTGATCCTTCGGTGAAGAAGACCAAAACTGAATTACAAAAGGCTGCCACAAACCATTTCTTAAGTACTATTGAAATTAAAGATAATCGTTTTCAAGTACATTTACCATGGTTGGAAAATCATCCCCCACTTCCAGACTATTATGAGCTGGCATTAAAAAGATTGAATAGTACAATAAAGCGACTTAAATCGGAGTCTCTGTGTGAAGCTTATGAAGAAGTTTTCAATAAGTGGCTAGATTGCGAAATTACAGAAAAGGTGGAGAATGGGTGTAAAGAACCAGTACTTCACTTACCTCATCGAGCAGTAATCAAAGAGAAGAGCACCACGAAGATCAGACCAGTATTTGATGCTTCTGCAAAAGTAAAAGAATCACCGAGTCTTAATGATTGTTTAGAAAAAGGGCCAAACCTCATAGAGCTGATTCCGAGTATTCTAATGCGTTTCCGCAAAGAGAAGATAGGTGTCACCGCAGACATTCGAAAAGCATTCCTCCAAATAAGCCTTCAGCCGACTGACAGAAATTACTTAAGATTTCTATGGATCACCAGTGACGGGCAAATTAAAGAGTATAGGCATTGTAGAGTTGTTTTTGGTGTATCGTGCAGTCCCTTTCTGCTAAGTTCTACGATTCAATATCTGCTAAGAACTGTTTTAGAGAAAATAGAGGTTGGTGAGTCCTCATACCCAAAAGATGTCGTTCAAAAACTCTTGACTAGTTTCTACGTAGACAATTGTGTTAACAGCGTGAAGAATGAAGCAGAACGTAAACAGTTCATGGAAGTAGCTACTGAAGTTATGGCTGAAAGAAAATTTGACCTACGTGGATGGGAATTTACCGATCCTAACGCCGAAAGTCCAACTGTTTCTAGCGTATTGGGTTTAATATGGAATAGAAAAGCTGACACTCTACGAATAAACACCGAAAGTTTCCAAGAGGTGTGTAGTGAGGAAGTAACAAAAAGAACCATTTTATCATCGGCTCACAAAATCTTTGATCCTTTAGGTATCACCTGTCCAGTTTCTCTCCTTCCAAAACTTTTGTTACAACGCTTGTGGAAGACTAATATGACTTGGGATCAGAAAGTAGATTTAGAAACTGAGAGAGAGTTCCGAAAATGGTTGAAAGTATGTGCCAATTTTGTCAACAATTGAAATCCCAAGGTGGATTAGATTTCACATTAAAGATGAGAAGAAATCTTCACATGTATTTTGTGACGCAAGTCGATACGCCTATGCAACGTGTGTCTTTTTGAGAGTTGAAAGAGAAAATTGTGTGCACATACAGCTTGTTCAAGCTAAAGCCAGAGTTGCACCTTGTGGAAATAAGGAGACTAGTATTGCTCGTCTGGAACTTCTCGGGGCTACTATTGCTGCTCGCCTTTCTTCAAACATACTAGAAGATCTTCTTGTAAGAGATGTATATTACTGGACTGATTCCACCACTGTACTTGCGTGGATAAGAAGAGAAGAATCGTGGGGAGTTTTTGTTCAAAATAGAGTAACTGAGATACTGAGTTTGACTCCCAAAGAGGCTTGGAGGTATGTCCCTAGTTCCGTGAATCCAGCAGACCTTCTTAGTAGTGTTTGCACTGCTCTACAGTTGTCTTCGTCGACATGATGGGAGGGGCCTGCATGGTTGTACTCTCCACCTGATTTGTGGCCCAATGCTGAAGACATTGTTCGAGAAGAGGAAATAAACAGTGAGAGAAAAAAGAAAATTATTTTTTCTATGTTAACTGTTGAAGTAGGCTCACTGCTACATTCTCGTACTAATGACTATAAGAAAACTATCCGAATCGTAGCTTGGATAAGGAGATTCTATTACAACTGTTTCAATTCTCGAAAGAAGCTAGGTGACCTTACTGTTCATGAGATAGAAGAAGCAGAAAAAACCGTTGTGCGTCTTATCCAAAGAGAGTCCTTCACAGATGAGAGTGAGAAGAGACTGAAGACTTTAGACACATTTGTTGATGAGGGAATACTTCGATTAAAAACTGCAGTGTTCAAAAGAGATGATATAGCAGAGTTCAGAATGCCTGCGGTTTTGCCAGAACATCCAATTGTGAGAAGTCTTATATTAGAGGAACACAGTAAAAGAGGACATGCTGGTGTGTCATATACACTGAATTCCTTAAGAGAGAGATTTTGGATCCTTTGTGGCAGGAGAACAGTGAGATCAGTGATAAGGTCATGTGTGATTTTCAAAAGGTTTGCTGCCAAAAATATTAAGCCTCCAACTGCACCGCCATCTGCAGATCGGGTGCAAGATGCCTGTGTGTTTCAAGTAACGGGTTTAGATTTTGCTGGCCCTATCTACCTGCGAGGTAATTCTAAGGCCTGGATTTGCTTATTTACATGTGCAGTACACCGTGCAGTTCACCTCGAGTTGGTGACCTCTCTCTCGACAGATACTTTTCTTTTAGCCTTTCATCGTTTCATTGCTCGCAGGGGAAAGCCTTCGGTAGTTTACAGTGACAATGGAAGCAACTTTACAGGAGCAATATTCTTAAATGTGTCGATTTCAAAGGAGTGTCTCTACAATTAAGAGAGAAGAGAATTATTTTGAAATTCATTCCACCTGGAGTTCCTTGGTGGGGAGGATGGTGGGAAAGGTTAATAGGCATGATGAAGGCTATATTGAAGAAGAGCAACTTTGAACCACGAAGAGATGACAACAGCTCTATGCAATTGTGAAGCTATCTTGAATGATAGACCTTTGACTGCAGTAACTTCAGACCCGAGTCTCAGTGTTCTCACTCCTGCAGATTTTCTTAGAGAGATAAAAAGTAGCACCTTACCAGACATTAAAACTTCTTCAGACCCAAATCACTTACGACGAAGACTGAGTTACATTCAGACTATTCGTGAAACTTTTCGATCAAGATTCCGTCAAGAATATTTAGGAGCACTTTGTACGAAGCAGAGAAATCAACAATTTTTTACATTAAAGGTGGGAGAATTAGTTCTTGTTGGAGACGATGAAAAGAAAAAAAGTCGTGGCCTCTTGGTCGAATAGTTGAAGTGTTTCCAGGTTCTGATGGTATCGTTCGTCGAGTTAAAGTAAAGACACAGCATGGAGACCTTTTTAGAGCTATTCAACGGATATACCCGTTAGAAATTCCTGATACTGACTCCTTTGTTACTCCAGCAGTGGTAATCCCCACGGTGGGAGTTAAGAGCAGTGCACTTGACAGTGAATCTGCCGGCAGCATACCAGTTGTTACTAGAACAGGACGTGTAATTAAGTCCCCACAGAGACTTGACTTGTGACTTTAATATTAGCACTATCATTTTAGTTGTAAATATGTACATATGATTCTTATTATTTACTCAAAAATTTTTCTTCATTTGTTGTAAAGTATTTAGTTACCCAAAATTTTCAGGCAAAAATGTAATTTCTATGTGTATTTCTAATTTTTCCCCCTAGTTTTGTAAGTTAACTTTTGGAGTTCTAGGTTAACTTAGGTGGGAGGATGTTCGGAAATGCTTCCTTTTTCTCCCATAAAACCAAAGAGATTGAACGAGACTATCTGAACTCCATGGTCTCTTCAAAATTACTAAAAGATCATTTTTGGCAACCAGTTTTTTTTATGTTTTTAGAATAGAAAGAGTTTATTTTCCGTTCTTGTTTCTTTTTTGGTGTGAGAAAATGGCAACAGTAGTGTTGTTGTTTTTGTTCTTTTTATGTGTAAGGGAAACGATTGCTTAGAGTTTCTTTCGTTTCAAGAGTAATTAAAATACAGAGTAAGAATTGAAACACGAGGATTTTTATGAGTATAAATCCTTTTAGAGTTATTCTACCGTTATAAACGGATAATTATATATGTATTAAGAGTTATTTTCATCACAGTCTGGTGAATTGCATCTGTAATAGAATAGCCGATGCTGTGTTATACTATTCCAAGTTTTGTATATAGATCCTGTAAATAAACTATATGTGTTTTTGATACGAAGTTGATGTCTTATCTGGGTTCTATCGTAGACACCAGTATAATCACCAACACTACTTCACAAGATCACATACACACAGATCAATCACTTCATCAATCCCAGTTGATGAGAAGCGAATTGAGGTTAATATTTTTTAAAACAAACATGGACGCTGCAGCTGTACAAGACTTACAAAAGTTAGTTAAAGATAACACTTTTCTTTTCTGAATTTTCCAAGATGTTTTCTACTAATTATTTATTCAAAGCAATTATATTGCCTTTCACAATACAAAATAAGTTCGCACCACTTACTACTTGAAGTAAAATTTGATGAGAAACTTGAAATAATAAAACACAGCCACGTAGAAAACTGTACATAAGCCTAATGGTCGTTGCACGTAAGTAGCAATTTCATTAACTTGAAAATTAGCAAAAAATACGTGACACAAATTAAATAGAAACTATATAACTAAATATACTACTAGCTGAGCTTTAAAATAAGGTAAAACTTGCATGAATATATAAACATTAACGCAAATTAACAAAAGATTTCCAGGACTTAGAAAAAATTGCAGCCACACCAATCGAAAGTAAGACAGCAAAAATTAAGAGAACAAGACAACCCAACCATCCGCCAACCCGAAGGCTTATTCGGGGTGGCTAATTAAGAGAGCAATCAGTAATATGAAACAATATATCGTCCAATGCATATTACGAAAATATGCATCTGGTATGTATATTTTCGTATTACGTTTTTGATCGCCAAATACAAAAAACGCCAAGGACGGCACAATTTTGAAATTTAAAATTAAAAGCTTATCAATTTTAGAGCAAAAGTAACTCAATCTAGCACATGTAGACAATAACTTATATATAACTATATCCAAACACGGGGATTAAAATCGGAAAATATATTTTCTTAATTTTTAATAACATTTTACAAAAAATCCAATGGATAGTTAACATAGGAAATCTTTTTCTTTTTTTGCCCCACTGACAGCTAGTGACGTCAAACTTCGCTTGCGTATAGCTATGATTGAACGATTCAACAGAAAATTTAAAAACATGGTATATAAAAAGTTTTTTTTATCTTATAATTTTATTTATTTATTTTAATCACATAACACATATAATCAAATCATTTACTGCTTCATCGTGAATATTTTTGAATAACAAACATTTTACTTTATAAAAAACTAAACCATGAAGTTAAACATCTAAATTTGAAACATTTTAAAATATACAACCATTTTAATTCTTCATGTTACTTGCCGACTAGTTTCGCATGGGGCGCCCCAGCTTGTTCTCCGGTGATCTCTTCTTCTCTTTTAAAGACTCGGCGCCACTGCCGGTCAAGTAGTGCCCCATCGTTGCCATTGCAATTATTAAAATTCGACAAAATTTCTACTGATTCTCTAACCGCGGCATAATTATGGTTTTGATAATTAGCTATTTTTCGCACCTGCTCGAATTTAATATTGATATTATCGTCTCTATTAATTTGCGTTAAAGCAGTAGTTATTTTTCCTGTAGCTATATCGTGACTGTGTTCTTTAATACGCGTTTTAATTTTTCTATTTGTTTTTCCAATGTAACACATTTCTCTGCCATGGCTGTCTATATAAGGGATTTTATATATACCGGCGGTTTGTAAAGGGTTAATTTGGTCTTTGTCGCTCCTAATCAGCTGAAATATGTTAGGGTTTGGCTTTATGGGTATGTTTATATTGTTACAAAATTGTAAATAATTGTGTTTATTTTTGTATAAATTCTTTCAAAGAGGCTTAGTAAGTTGACAAAGTGCTAATTTTGTGCATTTCTAGTCGTTTTAGCGTTGAAATAGCCTTATTTTCCCTTAAAAACGCATTAAAAAGCCCCAATAAGGCAGGTAGTGGGTTTGGGGTCAAATTTGGCGACTTTTCCCTCCTTGGCGATTTTTTTTGGCGACCTTGGCGAGAAAATCCTTATTAGGGATATACCAAATATGGAAGCTCTAATCTCATTGGCTGATGAGATACGAAAATTTCTGGAACTTTCCACACTTTTCTACAGGGGTATATAAAGGCTGTTTTCTTCGCCAAGACTATTTCAGTTCAGTTCTGTTCTCAGCCAGCTTCGCTAATGCTTGCATTGGTTTGAGCCTCTTTAAAAGAGACTTGCTTTAAGTGTTATTGCTATACAGTTTGTACTGTGGATTTGCTATTGACAATTGTTGTTTAAGCTGTGTTTACTGGTTGAATTGAAGCTGATACATGGTTTACCAGACCTATATTTTTCTGGAACTTTCTGTGAACAAATTACTGAATTTTTGTAAGTTTTGCCTTTCATTCTCGGACAACTCACGAATCTCAAGTACGCAACATTTCTGGTATCAGGAGTGGGGTTGTCTGTGAATGGTGATAACTAGAGCTATGGAGCAGGAAATGAAGAAACTTCTAGAAAGCTTAGCTACCCAGATAAATGAAGTGAAAGCCGGACAGGAAAAGATGGAAACCGGATTGATAGAGAAAATAGAAACAGGACAAAAAGAATTGAAAGACGGCTTGACTGAAGAAATGAAGGAAAAGAAAGCAGTTCAGGAAAAGATTGGAGCCAGTTTGACCGAAGAAATTAAATCTAATCAAGATGAGATGAAGAGAGAGCTTTCAACGGTGAAAGAATCAATTGAGGGTAAATTAACGGTGATGGAAAATAGAATGGATGGAATAGAAGAGAAAGTTATAAAGATAGAAGAAAATTTTGAAGAGAAAGTTTTGAAAATATAAGAAAGTTTTGAAAATAGAAGAAAGTTTTGAAGAGAAAGCTATGAAGATAGAAGAAAATGTTATGAAGGTTGAAGCGAGTAATACCAGGATAGAACGGAGTTTCGAGGAGAAAGTTAAAGAAAATTTTGATCAGGAACTGAAAGGAAGGTTTTTCAGAGATAGAAGGTAAACTAAAGAGAATAGAAGAAGATCTGGAGAGAAAAGTAGAAGAAAAGTTAGAATCCATGCCCCAGGAAACTGAAAAGAAAGAGAGTAGAATCCAGAATCAGGAATTTACTAAGCTCTCTACCTACGAGGACAGTTCCTCCTGGCATGTATATAAGACTCAGTTTTTCATCGTAGCTGAAGCTAACGGCTGGGACTCTACCGCCAAGTCAGTCCAATTAGCAGCAGCATTACGGGGAGATGCAGCCGAGATACTGAGGAATGTTTCTAAAGAAGAAAGGAACGACTTCGACGCCCTGACTAGAGCACTGGAGCTACGGTTCGGAGAGAAGTGTTCTAAGGACTATAGTCGCCTCCATCTAAAATCTCGTTACCAGAAAACGGGCGAGAATTTGCAAGAGCTGGCAGCGGACATTCAGAGACTGTCACACCTAGCGTTCTCAGATTCTCATGCTGACACTCGAAACGACTTAGCTCTTCAGTACTTTATCGATGCTGTTCGTGATCCAGAAATTCAAAAAGCGCTGAGACTCTCCAACATCAGAGACGTAGAATCAGCTTTAGGCTATGCACTTAGGATAGAGGCAGCCCAACAAGCCTCCCATAAAGACCGCCATACTATAAGAGCAGTCTCATTAAATGATACGCCTGCTGATGAAAATGAAATGAAGAGAAGTCTCGCAGAGATCGTAAAGAGATTGCGCAGCCTGGAAAATAATAAGGAAATAAAGGATCGGAAGATAAAGTGTTGGGGCTGTGGAGGGGATGGTCATGTAAAGAGGAACTGCCCTGTACGACCAGCTAAAGGAAATCACCCGGCTTAACCATCAATCCAGGGAAACTAGGAGAAGTCCATCTCGCGGGGCGGAGGTTGCCTGAAATTAAAGAGCCCCAGTTTACAGTATTTCATGTTTCATCGATGAGTGGCGGCGATAATGGACTTTACGTCTATGGTCAAGTTAAAAACACCACCTGCCGGATGATTCTTGACACGGGAGCCAACGTGACCATCATTAGAACAGATTTGGCTCAAGAACTAAAAGAGAAGATCAACTGGACTCCGCCCTGTGTTAAACTCCAGACTGTGACCGGAGACGAAATTAAAATATATGGAAAAATGAACTTGATCATTACTTTTGGGAATGCCAGTTACCATCATATGGCATATGTGGCTGATATAAGAGATCCTCTAATCATTGGAATTGATTTCCTGAGAAAATTTAACTTTAAATTGGACTTCAAGAATAATGAACTGCATTCGAGTTCGGAAGACATAGCTGTGTTCAACACTGAAAATCAAGACATTCAGCCAATTTGCCAGATAACAGCCAAGTCTGAAATTTCCATCCCTCCACACACAGAGACAATAGTTTCAGGAACACCTCCTACCAAGCAATTCTTCCGCTATGGACTGATTCAATACCCGAATATAGACAATAGCCAAGAGGAGTTCTGGTAGCTTCATCGCTACGAGTAGTTGATCTCTCAAAGAGTACTATTCCTGTGAGTGTCGCAAATATCAGCAATAAGGTCCGGACAGTGAAGAATGATGAGGTGTTAGCAACCTGCACTCCTGTTACATGCATCAACCGCCTCACGCAATCAACCGAATCCAAGTCTTCTGAGCAATTAACAACTGAACTACTCAAGAATGCAGAATTAGGAAGTGAACAGAGGTGTGCTGTGGAGAAGCTACTCCAAGAATTTAAAGACCTTTTTTCTCGAACACCTGAAGACGTCTGGAGAACGAACATCACCCAGCACAGAATTGATACAGGAAATCATCCTCCAATCAAACAACATCCAAAAATACTTCCATTTGCTAAACAGGAACAGGTCACTGAACTTCTAAATGAAATGCAGCACAATGACGTCATCGAGCCATCAACGAGTCCTTGGACCTTTCCCATAGTACTGGTGCGAAAAAAGGATGGTTCAACAAGATTTTGCGTGGATTATCGTCGTTTGAATGACATCACGAAGAAAGACAGTTACCCTCTTCCCAGAATTGACGACACATTAGACACACTTGCTGGCAATAAATGGTTCTCGACTTTGGATCTGAAGAGTGATTACTGGCAAGTAGAATTACATCCTGATGATCGTGAGAAGGCTAAATTCAGCACGGGACAAGGACTGTGGCAATTTAAAGTTATGCCATTCAGATTATGTAATGCACATGCCACCTTCGAACGCCTGATGGAGACAGTGCTAAAAGGACTTTCCTATGAAGCCTGTCTGGTGTATTTGGATGATATTATCATTGTGGGGCGCACCTTTGTAGACCATCTACGAAACATCCGAAAGGTGTTGGAGAAACTCAGAATGACTAACCTCAAATTGAATCCAGGCAAGTGTAACTTGTTCCGTCGTGAAGTGAGGTACCTCGGCCATATCATCTCTGCCGAAGGTGTGAGAACTGATCCTGAGAAGATCTCTGCAGTCGAGAAATGGAGTCGCCCTGAAAATGTACACCAACTACGAAGTTTGCTGGGGTTATGTATTTACTACAGGAAGTTTGTCAAGGGTTTCTCAAATATTGCCAGACCACACCACAAGCTGACGGAAGCGAAACAGAAGTTCCTGTGGACAGATGAATGTGAAAAAGCGTTCAAGCGACTTAAAGAGGCCCTAACATCATCGCCTATCTTGACGTATGCACAGCCCGACAGACAGTTTATACTTGATACAGATGCCAGCCATGAGAGTGTCGGCACTGTTTTGTCGCAGGAAGTTGATGGTCAAGAACATGTCATTGCCTATTGGAGTAAATGCCTGTCTAAACCAGAGCGAAATTACTGTACCACCAGGAAAGAGCTACCCGTCATCGTAAAAGCCACAGAACATTACCATCATTACCTCTATGGCAGAAGATTCCTGCTCCGGACTGAACATGCATCTTTAACGTGGTTGCTCCAGTTCAAGAACCCGGAAGGACAGATTGCCAGGAGGATACAACGCCTTCGAGATACGTCAACGTAAAGGGACTCTACATGGTAATGCAGATGCCTTGTCACGGAAGCCCTGCTCGGAAAGCTGCAAGTACTGCTCTAGAGCCGAACAGAAATACCTGCCGATAAATCCGGTTGCCTGCCAAGTTACTGACTCAACACCATCAGATCAAGATCCCGATCCATGGAGTGACGAAGAACTTAGACAAGCCCAGTTGGAAGATCCTGACATAAAGCCAATATTACAGCTGAAGGAGACGACAAGCAACATACCTACCTGGCAGGACATTTCCAGATTTAGTCCTATTACGAAAAGTTATTGGGCACTTTGGGACTCTTCATATCAGAAACGGTGTATTATGCAGAAAATGGGAATCTGATGATGGGAAAAGCTTCAGATGGCAGATTGTATTACCAAAATCATAAATTCCAGAAGTTTTAGAACAACTGCACCGGAGGCCATTTTGGGGGTAATGAACTCTGCAGAAAGTTCGGGAACGCTTCTACTGGTGCAAGGCAAGAGAGGATGTGGAGAAATTGTATAAATCCTGTGATGCTTGTAGGAAGGCCCGTAGAAACGAAGTCGAGGAAGACTGCAACGGTATAACGTGAGAGCACCATTTGAATGGATTGCACTCGACATCTTGGGTCCTTTGCCATGGACCTCCAGTGGAAATAAATACATCCTCGTCGTGATGGACTATTTCACCAAGTGGCCTGAGGCATATCCCATTCCCGATCAAGAGGCATGCACAGTCGCAGAGGTCCTAGTGCAGCAATGGGTGTCAAGGTACGGTACGCCCCTACAACTTCATACCGACCAAGGTACGAACTTTACCTCTGCTGTTTTCAAAGGACTGTGTCAACTACTCGGCATAGACAAAACCCAGACAACACCCTTACATCCCCAGTCGGACGGCATGGTCGAGAGGTTCAACCGTACCATCTTGAATAACCTCTCTTCTAGTATCAAGGAACCAGCAAGATTGGGACTTGAAGTTGCCATTGTTCCTGCTGGCTTATCGAAGTGCTGTCCATGAAACCACCGGTTATACTCCAGTCCAGATGCTGTTTCGACGTGAACTTCGTCTCCCATGTGATCTCCTGTTTGGTTGTCCACTCGATGCGCCTTCATCGCCCGAGGAGTACATCCAAGATCTCCAGGCACGATTTGAGGACGTACACAACTTTGCTCGGGAGCGGATTCACTTGGCAACAGAGAAAATGAAGACAAGGTACGATCTAAAGGCTACACAACATGAGTTCCAGGTAGGAGACAAGGTCTTGTTGTGGAATCCTGTTCGACGCAAAGGAATCTCTCCCAAGTTACAGTGCAACTGGGACGGATCGTACACAGTCTTAAAAAGGCTGAATGATGTAGTGGTGCGGATCACTAAAACACCTTCATCAAACTGCACTATAACAGGCGCACTATAACAGACTAGCGAAGTACCACAATTAACGGTAATATTAAAATTTAAAATGTAAATACTGGTAAAATTTGCGCATGCGTAATGTAAATATTTGTATATAAATACTTGTACATATTTGTGAATTTTGTAAATATTTCTCACTTGATTTTTGTTTCTATTTTATCGTTATATGCTACTTAGTTTTTGTATTTTAGATTGTGGAAATTTGTTTAGTTTCGCCTCTTGACCAAGGTTTGCACTGCCCGGGACGTGCAGTCCTTGGGAGGGGGGCAGTGTTACGAAATTGTAAATAATTGTGTTTATTTTTGTATAAATTCTTTCAAAGAGGTTTAGTAAGTTGATAAAGTGCTAATTTTGTGCATTTCTAGTCGTTTTAGCGTTGAAATAGCCTTATTTTCCCTTAAAAACGCATTAAAAAGCCCGAATAAGGCAGGTAGTGAGTTTGGCGTCAAATTTGACGACTTTCCCCTTCCTTGGCGATTTTTTGGCGACCTTGGCGAGATATTCCTTATTAGGGATATACCAAATATGGAAGCTCTAATCTCATTGGCTGATGAGATACGGAATTTCTAGAACGTTCCACACTTTTCTACAGGGGTATATAAGTGCTGTTTTCTTCGCCAAGGCTAGTTCAGTTCAGTTCTCAGCCAGCTTCGCTAATGCTTGCATTGGTTTGAGCCTCTTTGAAAGAGACTTGCTTTAAGTGTTATTGCTATACAGTTTGTACTGTGGATTTGCTATTGACAATTGTTGTTTAAGCTGTGTTTACTGGTTGAATTGAAGCTGACACTTGGTATATAGACCTGTATTTTTCTGGAACTTTCTGTGAATAAATTACTGAATTTTTGTAAGTTTTGCCTTTCATTCTTGGACAACTGACAAATCCCCAAGTACGCAACAATATTGTGTTTGGCTGCAACTTTTTTAATTTTGTTTGAAACTCCGCGATCGTAAGGAATTGAGGTAGTGTATTTAAGTAATGGTTTCTGAAAGTTGTTAATTTGATTTAAAGTGTTTAAACGTTTTCTGTATAAATTGTCTATTAATTTTTTCGAGTATCTGGCTTTTTGGGCGAACTTTTTGATATTTTTTAATTCATTTTTAAGTATTTTGGGGTCTTTGCAAATTGTAATAGCGCGATTAATATGGGCTTGGACGACATCTTAGATCAACCAATTAAATTAAAGGATAGTGTTGCAAGAATTGAATCAGTCATAAAAAAAGTTCCTGAAGAAGCTCAAATTGACATTAGAAATACTGCCGTTCAAGAAATTAAAAGGACAGTTAAAAATAATAAAATTAATCAAGAAGATATCAAAGTACTTAAAAATAAAAAAAAAATGAAAATGTTGTTTGTACTTTAACTGATAAAACTAGAAAAATTGCAATTTTAAATCGTCAAGATTACGCAAATAAAATGGAAGAATTCATAAATGAAATAGGTACAGCTATAGTAAAAAAAGACCCCATCAATAAATTAACTGAAAAAACATAGAAAATTATTAAAGAAGGAACCTGGCCCGACAATAAACCTCCGCTTATTAGTAATTTTGCTCCCAATACTCCGAGAATTTTTGGCAGATACAAGGACCATAAAAATCCCCCTAAAATCAGATCCGTTGTTAGTAAAAGTGAAGGTCCCACTTATTAATTAGAAAAATATATGGCAGATATTTACAAAAGATTACTTCCTCTCTCATTCAAAAGCTTAAATTCCACTGAAGATTTCATCTATAAAATATATGACATTAACGTTCAGGAAAATTACCGGTTTGTTAGTTTTGATGTAGTGAATTTATATCCCTCAATAGACATTAAAGAAATAGCAAAATTAATAAATCAAGAAATTAAAGAACAATATAAGAATCCACAAATAGCGCAAACTCTTAATATTGCCACCAATTTCCTGTTAAACGAAAATTATTTTACATTTAATAAAAAATCTTATAAGCAAATTAAAGGAGTCCCGATGGGATCTCCTATATCAGGGTTCTTAGCTGAATTTAAATTACGTAAAATTGAAAATAATTTTGATGAAAAACTTAAAAATAAAATTTTCTATTGGTTCCGTTACGTAGATGACGTCTTTGCAATAATTGATCAAAAAACTGACCCTAATGAAATTTTAAATACCTTAAATCAAATTGATCTAAACATTAAATTCACCCTTGAAGATGAAAATAACAAACAATTAAATTTTCTTGACGTCACAATCACTCGCCATAGTAATAAAGTAACCACCCAAGTGTATCCGCGATTGTAATGAAATGCTCGCCCTCTGGTGGGCTAAGGTGAAATTATCACACCACTGCATATCCTCATATTATGCAATCGACTTTCCATGAGGAAATGGCGGAGAAAGAATAATAATTACACGTGGCTGTTATATTTACTAACAACTGCAGTGTTCAGAGAGCGCCATCTATCGATCATTACAAACGCGGATAGAAAACCTAACAGCAGCAATGAAATAATTCATAAAAGTAGTAAAACACCCTTTAAATATAAAATTAATGCCATCCAAGCCCATATTAATCACGCTATTACAATTTGCAAAGACCCCAAAATACTTAAAAATGAATTAAAAAATATCAAAAAGTTCGCTCAAAAAGCCGGATACTCAAATAAATTAACAGACAATTTATACAGAAAACGTTTAAAAACTTTAAATCAAATTAACAACTTTCAGAAACTATTACTTAAATACACTACCTCAATTCCTTACGATCGCGGAGTTTCAAACAAAATTTAAAAAGTTGCAGCCAAACATAATATAAACACACCCATAAAGCCAAACCCTAACATATTTCAGCTGATTAGGAGCGACAAAGACCAAATTAACCCTTTACAAACCGCCGGTATATATAAAATCCCTTATATAGACAGCCATGGCAGAGAAATGTGTTACATTGGAAAAACAAAAAGAAAAATTAAAATGCGTATTAAAGAACACATTCACGATATAGCTACAGGAAAAATAACTACTGCTTTAACGCAAATTAATAGAGACGATAATATCATTATTAACTTCGAGCAGGTGCGAAAAATAGCCAATTATCAAAACCATAATTATGCTGCGGTTAGAGAATCAGTAGAAATTTTGTCGAATTTTAATAATTGCAATGGAAACGATGGGGCACTACTTGACCGGCAGTGGCGCCGAGTCTTTAAAAGCGAAGAAGAGGGAGTGAAACGTCAGTTTCAACTAACTTCTAACACCATATCGCAGGAGAACAAGCTGGGGCGCCCCATGCGAAACTAGTCAGCAAGTAACATGAAGAATTAAAAAGGTTGTATATTTTAAAATGTTTTAAATTTAACAAACGTTTTCTTCATTTTAGGGCTCTATCAAACCATTAGCCATCAACTAATTTTTTATGCATACAGCAAGCAGTAGTAATAAGTAGAGTAGTTTTGAATAACTTTGTATTCCGGAGTCACGCTGATCTACTTTTATCGTCTGAGCCTTTCAATAAGAAAGGCAGATAATTCCTTATGAAATAGCTATAATTCTCGTAAAAATCGTACATTTTTTATCTAATAAGGAAAGATTTAGGTTTTATAGAAACGTGTTTCTCTTAAACTTTCAGCTCCTACCGAAAAGAAGTGTAAAGCCTGCTAGCGAAAAACCTTGAAATTCCTTAATGTTTTTCTATAAATTCTGTAATCTTCAGTTGGAAGAACATATCGCTGGCTCACAAATCATAAAATGCCAATTTATGGCGAAGAATCATATGGTATTAATATTTTTTTTAGCGTTTCTGAAGATCGTCATCGTAGAATGCCGCGGATGTGAAATCAATCAATGCTTCAATCTATGACTTTTTGAAACTAAACAAATCATTATTAATAAATGTAATTAACAAAATTATGCACTTAAAGATCCGTTATCATACTGTGTAAAGTTTATCCAGATATCTCGAGTTTGTTCTTAATTATTATTAAAACTTTACAAACTCGTTCATTGAATATTAGAGGGTAAGGTTGCCAGGAATTCATGTTCTCCATATTCTTAATTCCTCAATCTTAAGATTAACTTAAGTATTTGATTACTTAGTTAGATAGTAATAAGAGCTCGAGACAAAGTTTTAAATACAAAATAACACAGTTTATTAATTCTTAATTTCAAGGAGGGCGTTGAGCTAACTCAATTTAAATAAGTGACTTCAGGAAATAACTTTAGCAAGACATAAAATAAAAGTTAGTTTATCTCACCAATGCTGATCTTGTCGATGACTGCTCCCTACTACTACCAACTATTCTCACTCCAGAGTGTCGGCCGGATTCCCAAGACGCGACGGACTCTTTTCTTAATTTACGACACAATACTACACCTCTCTACCATCACTTCACACACACCATAATCCGGTGCAACCCAGTATCACCACCAACTCCAATTCACTTTACTCCACATAGGGATGCAAGGCTTTCAAAACACCCGGTTTTTTCCCGGAAAAAAACCGGGTTTTTTTCCCCGGGAATTTAAGACAAAATTGGAAATTTTGAAAATTCCCCAAAACTGGGAAATTTGAAATTATGAATATTTTTATAATTTTTGTATTTGTTAAATATTTTTTGTGTATAAATAGCCTCCGAATTTTAACTTAATTTCAACTTTAACTTCTGCGTAGATTTCATTTCCCTTTCCCGCTAATTCTAGCATCTTTGATGTTCATGTTCATTCCGTAAACATAGAAAATAATTAATTATAATTAATTCGTCTCTAACACTAACGGTAAGTTTCTGTCACTATATTCATTAATATTAGCATTTTTACCAACTGAATCACAAGTAAAAAGTCTATAATTTTATTTATTTACATACAACTTTATATTAATAACAATTATAATATTAAAGTTTGCAGTGCTTAAAGGAAAAAAAAAATTGTTTTTACTGAGTACAAAAGTAGCTAATACATGTTTATCTAGAATAATGTAGTAAAATTAATTGAATTTTAGGCTTATGAAATGATGTTATCTTGTGGAATTAAAAACTATATGTAAGAGGTGTCTGTGGAAAAAAATGCTTATAACAATCCTAAGTAAGTCTAATTTTTGCCAATCAACAAGCCTAAGAATAGTAACATGTTATGATTCAAAGGATCATTTTTTCTTAATCATATCATTATCTTTTAAGCTTATATATTTTGTAATTATATTTAGTTACATAAATATCGCCATATTAAATCTAGTAAAAAGGTTTTTATATTGGAATATCTTTTCAGATGTATAAAGTATGACTTGTTTATATAGTTTATATATGAAAAGCTAATGATTTGGCTGCAGTTCTGATAAATTGAAAATAAAATGATAAATTAAAACAATGTTATAAGCTTTTCAGTATATCAAAGTCTTTAAAATTGCCTTTTATATTAAGTAAACAACATATTATTTGCTTTAGAGATTTCTGATTTGTTTTTTCCCCGCAAAATTCCCAAAGTTCCCAAATTTCCCAGTTTTTTCCCCAAAACTCCCGGGTTTTTTCCCTTGGTTTTAAATTCCCGGGTTTTTTGCATCTCTAACTCCACACTAATCAGCTCACATTCTCCAATTTTCTATCTATCTTATCTTAACAAACATCCTTTCCCTTCATTTCAATTAAAACTTACAATCACTTCCCATTCATCAAACAGTCAGAACCTCATTCTTTCACTGCAGCACCATGCGACATAAAACTCACTCGACCTCAACTTTCGCCGAGTTACTGGCGACGAAGTGCTTTAACCGTCCCAACTTTAGATTGCTGGATTCAGCTAAAATTCAAACGAACTGTGGAGACGTTCTATAGTCTCGACCTCACAGTCCCCCTCCAAGAAAAAAAAATTAGTCGGGAAAATCCCCAACGTGTTTATCGAGTAATTTTAAACACTAATGTATCTCGTAGGTGCGAGTGCAGCCACAACTTAAATTTGTGAAACTAAACATTAGAATAAGTTAGGAAAAAAAAAAAAAAAAAGAAACTTTCATTTGCTGAGCAATGAACTGCTTACCGCGTAAAACACAATGGCGAATAAAAAAACCCTAAGCTTAAAACCGGACCAACCCCGAAAAAAGAAATTTAAATTTTAAAATTATAAATGGAGACCCTTTACGGCCGGAAACTACGGGGTAAAAAAAAAAAAAAGCCTCAAATATGTTAGCTCAACGAGTACAGCGGGGATTACAAACATCTTTCGGATAATTCAGAAAGGAAAAAACTTATTTTTAAACTTGCATTATTAATGACAGGTACCTCTTTCCTTAACCTGGAAAGGAACAAACTTAATTTTTAAACTTGCAACATTAAGCAAATAATTTTATTGTAAACTTGAAATGTCTTGTTAAGTGAACCATCTTCGAAACGTAGAAGAGGAATTTCTTCATCCATTAGAGAGCCAGTCTAGGCTCAAAAACATCAGCTAGTTCCAGTAACTTGAGAATGTAGATTGAAGGACAATTCAGTCAGAAAACGTCAGGCATCAGAATAACACTTTGGACATCAGATTAGATCGTCAAAGATAATTCTATAACGGAAACTTTTTACAGTATCAAAAATATAAAAACTACATTTTGTAGATAGATAAACGAGACAAATTGTCTCTGAATACATAAAATAGTTTATACACAATAATTTTCCCTCCTGGGCTATAGCATGCGAGAAGACAAAAAATCAATTTGTTAGTGATTTTAGTTAAAAGTTAAGCGTGATTTACGCATATAGCCAAAAAAAAAAAAAATATTTCCCCACTCAAACACATATATACAGAGAAACTTTTAGGTTTTATACAAAAGTTTACACATATCAAATTTCATTTTATATATACAAATACAATATTTATAGAAATAAGAGAAAAGGGGGGGAATATTGACAAAGGCTAAAAAACATGTTTTATATTACCCGCTCTGCAGGTGATGGCTACAAAATAAAAGCACTTAGTGTACATACACAAAATATATATTAAGAGAGAACAAAAATGTTGACATTGAAGCATAAACATGAATTTCGATATGAAAGTTCATGCACTAATTTAAATTTGACAGTTTTTAGTTTAAGAAAGTCCTGCGCTTTCATACAAAAATAAGAAGTCCGAAAGGCTTCAAGGCATGTCGTACATTTTTGTACAGCTCTGATAAACAAATACTTGAGAAAAAATAAAATAAGGAACGATACGACCTGACTGACGGTTTCCGCTGTAACAGCATTTGCATGAAACATGCGAGTCCTGCTGGCCATTGCACTCGTTGCCGAAATCACAGGGCTGGAGGCTTGCAGCAGGAGGTCAGGCGTTGCAAGGGCACATTCCTGGGCTGGGATCGAACCCGGCACGCTGGCGCTGTCCATAGCGTCAGAGGACGATTCAGCTCGCTCTCTATTCATGAATATTGAGGTCTTGGAGGGCTTACAAGCTTGAAAATAATTCACATTTTTAGTTGACATCACAACATTTGCTTTTAAATTATCTAGCAGTTTACGAGAAGCACTGGTAGGAGAATGTAATATAGGTTGCAGACAGTTTAAACGGTCATTTTGATTGAGAGCTTTTTCGTTTAAACTAGAGGATTCTGTCAGCTTGACATGTAGAAAACTTAAATGCCCTTTTTCATTACTTTCATTTAAATTAGTTACTCGTTTGGGAGAAGCACCGTTGTTTAAACCTCCGTTTTCTATTACTTGTACCACAACATTTTCATTTGGACTAATAATTAAATCTGGTGGCTGACCAGTTGTAAAACATAAATTTGATTTATTTGCTAAAGGTTGAGTACCAACATTAATGTTAACATCATTTTCTGCGACAATTTTTCCTGTTACATGAGATAAATTTCCGGACTCGAACGGTTTAGCATTTGCGTATGATGTATCCTTAAAAATAGCAGAATCTGCCGACTTGACAGTTTTAGAATTAAACTGTAATTTATCATGCGGTAAATTTAAACTACTAGAAAAGTTTGTTGACTGAACAGTTTCAAAACCTAAATTTGATTTATTGCCGAAAGGATTAGCCGCAACATTTAATGGGCTTTCATTCTTCTCTAGATTTGAAGGTAACGGAGAGTTTAAATTGGAAACGCATTGAGAAGAATTTAAATGTGGCAAGTTGACTGAAGAAATAGAAAGAGAATTTAAACATATAGATTGTACTTTGGTATTATTAGAGTTCGTTGGATCCTGTGCAACATTGTCAGATTGATTTAAATGACTGGGTCTTGGCTGGGAAAAGTTAGTATGTTGCAGATGATTGAAATTAACCTTTTGAGGGGGGGGGGCGAAATTTTCTCGCTGTTCGTTTTGCACATTGGCGGTTTCTTGCCGGCGATTAGTGGTATTCGCAGGTTTAGGAGTGTGACGTGCTTGATATTTATCCAAAATTTGAAAAAGAGTATCAACAGATGCGGTTGGCTTTAAATCGAGGTAATCTTGGATTTGGACTGTAAACAGCGGGTTTGTAATATCCAACACTTCAAAAAATGATAACTGTATTTCAAGTTGTTTAATTAAATCGAGCTTACGCAGGAAAAAGGTTGTCGGTTTATCAAATACAGACATTTTCTGTGTATAAAGTTCCTGCATTAATCTTGCTCTATCGGCACTTGAAGAAAAGGTGCTTATAATTTTGATTTTTAAATCTTCATAAGTAGGATTTTGACCCAAGAAATGAGAAGCAATCAGTTCATACCATAATTTTGGTTCTCCTTTTAAGGAGTATTTTAGCCAGCTAAATCGATCAGAAATATCAATATGACATACATCAAAATATTGCTCAAGTTCCTCAAAAAAGTTAATCACGTTATTTGAGCCGGTAAAATACACTCGAGCGGGGGGGTGTCAAACCCGTTTGGGCGCCACTGCGAGGAATTCATGTTCTCCATATTCTTAATTCCTCAATCTTAAGATTAACTTAAGTATTTGATTACTTAGTTAGATAGTAATAAGAGCTCGAGACAAAGTTTTAAATACAAAATAACACAGTTTATTAATTCTTAATTTCAAGGAGGGCGTTGAGCTAACTCAATTTAAATAAGTGACTTCAGGAAATAACTTTAGCAAGACATAAAATAAAAGTTAGTTTATCTCACCAATGCTGATCTTGTCGATGACTGCTCCCTGCTACTACCAACTATTCTCACTCCAGAGTGTCGGCCGGATTCCCGAGACGCGACGGACTCTTTTCTTAATTTACGCCACAATACTACACCTCTCTACCATCACTTCACACACAATCCGGTGCAACTCAGTATCACCACCAACTCCAATTCGCTATAACTCTTTACTCCACACTAATCAGCTCACATTCTCCAATTTTCTATCCATCTTATACTACATCCTAACAAACACCCTTTCCCTTCATTTCAATTAAAAGTTACAATCACTTCCCATTCATCAAACAGTCAAAACCTCATTCTTTCACTGCAGCACCATGCGACATAAAACTCACTCGACCTCAACTTTCGCCGAGTTACTGGCGACGAAGTGCTTTAACCGTCCCAAATTTAGATTGCTGGATTAAGCTGAAATTCAAACGAACTGTGGAGACGGTCTATAATCTCGACCTCACAAGGTTGTAGCGGATCTGGTTTACTTCAGTCGGCCTTCTGAAATCACACAAATCAATAATTTATACAATCATGTGCTCAATAATAATTTAATAAACAGAATATATTTTATATAGATATCTCGGTTATTTCTTAGTAATATAATTATAACTGTAAGAGTGTGCAATACCTAACTACGCCGATAGCCAAAGCCCATGTTATTTTATGGGGAAATTTGTTTCCACAATTATTCATTATCTAATATTTATTTTTATTTTACCATGTTTTTAATAACTTCTATTCTTGTTTTTTTGTTTAGATGTTTGTTTGTTTGTTTGTCCGGTACAAATCTTGCAATCGAATTTTAACTAACTTCCCTACTAGCTAGACATTTGAAACTTTCACAGTATCTCAGAACCCGGTGACAACACAATACTTCGAAGTCCTATTTTCGAATTTTTGATAAGTTTTCTTATAATTAATTAAAATATGAAAATAATTACATCCTAATAGCATTAAAATAGCCATTAAAATATTAGCTATAATTTAATTGTTGCAAAAAAAAAAAAAAAAAAAAAAAACCGAGTTCATTTTCTTTCGGCATAAAAATAAATACATTTAATTAAACATGAACGTTAAAAAATTATAAAAAGTTATATTATACATCTGAAAAAAATAAACATCATTATCACTTGCATTATCCAATACATTTGATTCCGGAAAAATCGTCGATTGCTTCGGCCGCTTTCACGACGTTGGCGTGTTGGCGCCGAGGAGTGATTTAGTAGGGCCGTGGTCAAGGACACGGTGCTTTTTACAATTCATTTACTTACTCTTTAGTGGCAACAAGATTAAAGGCACGGTTTTCTTACAATTTGTTGATGTTTAGTGGCAACAGTGGTTCTTTGTATTTTGAGTGCATGTTCGAATGCCGAATATTGTCCGATGCTTAAAGTTTGAATTCTGTGATGTTTTTGCTTTGGAATAAACCTTTTTTCTGATTTTGCCTTTACAGTCATTGATATGCGGATAGCATAATTGATATACTTTATCGAATAAGGAATAACGTAAGATTTTTGGTACCCTCGGCGGGACTGCAAATGCATAATATTTGATTGTGAATATGGCTAATTTAGAAAATTTGAAAAAAGCTAAAAAGACTGAAAGAGCCGCTTTGGAACAACTATAGTATTTCCCCACAGCTGAATTTGGCGATTTATTTTTGGCGATTATGGCTAAATCATAAATCATACAGCATAAATAATAAAATCATAAGCGAAATTATAAATCACAAATCATAAAATCATAAATCTGAAATAAATAGCATGCAGGCTGCCATATTATATCGCAAACATTTCAGAACGACATCGTTATCGTTCAAATCACCGCCAATGAAAAATCGCCAAATTCAGCTGTGGGGAAATACTATAGTTGTACCGCCGCTTTCTCGGTAAAAATATATTTGAGGGTGCCCCCTTGGCGAAATTGTCTGGCGCATTTTTGTTAATAACCTATGACACTATATACATATAACCTATACATATACACTATATACATATAACCTATACTTATACACTATATACATATAACTATATACATATAACCTATACATATAACCTATACTGACCCATTCTTGCCGTCAGGAGGCGGGCTGTTCTTCCACTGGGAGATCGTCTGCCTATTTTTATGTTTTATTGATTGGCAACATGGTTTTTTCTGATGATGAAAAGTTTTGTTTTTCTGTTGTAAAAAGAAGGAATGTGAATCCGTAAGGATATGAAAGAGCGTTCTGACGCTCGACAGCTAATATTAAATGCTTGGCAGCTAATATTAAATATTGTGATAGCTGCAGATATTAATGAAACAATTATGTATTATAAATGTAAATAGTGCGTCTAATTAAACGTTTGTGTCGTGAAACTTGAGCTGTGTTTATTTCGACTACTTTGTGATTACTTAGAATAAGCCGGCGAAAAAGAACAAGACCTGTCAGGTAAGAAATATTTTATCCTCTTTCTTATGAAATTTATAAAACCTGACGGGACATTTAATGGCGCCCGAACAGGGACGCCGGTAGAAAAATTTGTTCTAAGTAATAAATTCTAATTTGTTCTAATGAATAAAGTATAGAAATAGAATATAATTTATTCTAATTGAAATATGATCTCATTTTTATGAGAAGATAACATTAAAAATTTGAAATACTTTTTGTAAGTATTATTGAGAATAATTTTGAAAACATAAAATGTATGTTTATTTTTGAACTGCTCATTTGATATTTGGAACAATATGAAGAATTTGTTTATATTGAAGAAAATGTTAATACATATTCTATGAATGCATATTTTGATTTTACATTGATTTTGCATATTTTGATTTAATAAAGAAGATTATTATTTTATATGAAAATTGTTATTTTGAATCAAAGTGTTTCGAAAATTGAATGTTTTTGTTCTCAAAACATTATTTAGAATTCTAAAATTTCTTCCCAGAATTACTTTCGATTTCGGAATATTTTTTGTTCTCGTTTTATGAAGCTTTGATTTGAAGTGTTTGTTTATTATTTTATCAGTCTTTATTTGAATTATGGAAGCCGCAACTAAATTACGCGGTTCTTATCGAGGTACCTTTACAAAATTTACTGAAAAGGTAAAAAACCTTTTAGAAACTGAAACTTGTGACATCGATTCTTGTGCTGGGTTCTTAGCACAGTTACAAGAAAAATATTCCAAAGTTGAAACGCTTGATAAAGAAATTCTTCAAATTTTACAAGGTGATGAAAAATGTACTCAGACCATGTTGGATAGCGAAATCGAAAGTGCTGATAATTATAGTAGTACTTATATTGATTTAAAAACAAAACTTGAACGTAGAATAAATTTACCTTCGGATTTAAATTCAAGTGTACTTGAAAACGAGAGTAATTCTAAAAGAAGTTTTAAGTTACCAAAAATTGAATTATAAAAGTTTGATGGTAATTTAAAGGACTGGTTATCATTTTGGGGATTATTTAAGAAAATTCATGAAGATCCAAATATTTCGGAGGTAGATAAATTTCAGTATCTACTTCAATCTACTCAAAAGGGGTCTAGAGCCAGAGAAGTCGTAGAATCTTTTCCCATAACAGCTGAGAACTATTCACAAGCGGTTGATTGTTTACATACAAGATTTGGCAGGGAAGATGTACTAATTGAAGTTTATGTTAGGGAATTATTAAGCCTTGTGCTAAGTAATACTGTAAATCAGGAACATAAATTACCAATTGTGAAGCTTTATGATAAATTAGAAACACAGTTACGATCTTTAAAAATGCTTGGTGTAACAAGCGATAAATATGCCTCAATGTTATACCCGTTAGTTGAATCTTGTTTACCAATAGATCTTTTGCGTATTTGGGAAAGACACTTGAATTCTGTTTCTCTTAGTTCGGAAGATAAATCTTTTAATAAATTAGAAACTTTAATGCAGTTTTTACGTAATGAAATTCAAGGTGAAGAAAAAATTAATTTAGCGACAAGTGGATTTGGTTTTGAAAACAAACCCAAGAAATTTAACACAATGAAATCTAAAAATTTTCTAACACACAATAAAATTATTCCAACAGGTATGGAACTTTTAACCTCGTCCCAAAGTAAACAAAACCGAGAGCAAGAGTGCGTGTTCTGCGATAAGCCACATCTAAGTGCGGAATGTAGAAAAGTAGCAAACTTGACTTATGATCAAAGAAAACAAAATGTTATGAAACGGGGAGGCTGCTTTAAATGTTTAAAATTGAACCACATTTCTAGTTCGTGTAGAAGTAGATGTAACTGTGCGATTTGTGGGAAACCCCACCATACTCTTCTCTGTAAGAATGATCCGAAATCAGCTGCGCACGCACAAAGGGTTAAAAATGACAAGAATACTTCCGATCAAGATACAACATTATCAAATGTTTCATCAACTCCCAGTGTTTTGCTACAGACACTCGTGATTAATTTAAGAGGTGAAAACAGAATTTTAAAAATTCGGGCGATTATTGATTCCGCTTCCCAAAGGTCTTACATCTTAGAAAACACTGCAAAAAAGATTGGATACAAGCCAATAAGAAAAGAAAAACTGAAGCATTCCTTATTTGGTGGTTCGAACACGAATACTTTGACACACAATGTTTACAAAGCTTACCTTTCTGATGTCAGCGAAACTTATCGTTGCAATTTTGAAGTTTTGAGTCAGCCTACAATTTGTTTTACTATGCCACCGGTCACTCAAGAACTGTGTGAAGATGATTTATCAGGTACGGGGATATATTTAGAAGATTGCCTTAACCCCATAGAGCTCCTTATAGGTGCAGATGTAGCTGGCAAATTAATGACAGGAAAGCTGAAGAATCTGAAATCCGGCCTGACCGCTATTGAAACAAGGCTAGGTTGGACTGTTATGGGACGCACTAAGAAGTTTACTGAAGATACTGAAAACCTTGTAGTCAGTTCGATGTTAGCTAGAGAAGTAAAAATTTCTGATCTGTGGGAACTAGATGTCCTAGGAATTAAGGATCCTGCAGAGAAACAGTCAAAGGAAGAACTTGAAGAAGCATCCAAAAATCATTTTGAGAAAACTCTAAGTAGAGATGATGACGGACGCTATGTTGTAAAATTACCATGGATAGAAGGACACCAAGAACTCCCAGATAACAAAACAATTGCTGAACGAAGGCTAAAATCAACTGTGAGGACTCTGAAGAATAAGGGTCTTATTGAAGATTATGAAGAAGTTTTTTTGTCAGTGGCTTGGTGAAGAAATAATTGAAGAAGTAAATACTGATGAATTCGAGAAGATAGATTGCCATTATCTGCCTCATAGAGCAGTTATAAAAGAGCATTCAACGACAACAATTCGTCCTGTTTTCGATGCTTCTGCAAAAGAAAAGAACAGTTACTCTTTGAACGATTGCCTAGCTAAAGGTCCAAACTACATGGAGTTGATTCCTAACATTTTGAATAAATTTCGTTTGAACAAGTATGGGGTAGTATCAGACATTCGCAAAGCATTTCTACAAATAAGAATAAATGAAGAAGATTGTGATTTTCTAAGATTTCTGTGGTGGGAGGGCGGTGATCCTAATAAAGTGAAGATTTACAGACATCGTCGAGTAGTATTTGGGGTAAACTGCAGCCCATTTCTTTTAGGAGCTACTCTAAATTTCCACCTAAGTAATGTTCCAGATTATTTGCAAGAGACTGCTTCTAAACTTAAAAACTCTATGTATGTCGACAACTGTGTTACAAGTTGCAGTTCCGAAGAAGAAGTAGTTAATTTTATGGCACAATCTAAAGAAATCATGTCTGCGGGATGTTTTGATCTTAGAGGATGGATAGGTAATGGTCTACCACCAAGTGTGTACGGAATTCCTGAAGAAGATTGTCAAGAGACTGTCTCAGTTTTGGGCTTAAATTGGAATATTTTGGAAGGTACTCTATACTGTAGTTTAAAGTTTGATGAGTGCGAAAATGCAAATCTAAGTAAGCGATTTATCCTGTCCTTAGCAAGTAAGATTTTTGACCCCATTGGGTTTCTCTGTCCTGTCACTTTAATTGCAAAGATCATAATGCAAGAATGTTGGCGTAGGAAACTGCCCTGGGATGCCAAGCTACCAGATGACATCGAGAAAAAATTTCTGAAATGGGAAAATGCATTAAAATGCTTGGAAGGCATTAGAATCCCTAGAAGGATATTAGAAAATCATGCTCTAAATACAAATGTGTCATTCCATGTGTTTTGTGATGCATCAAGCCACGCTTATGCAACTTGTATATATATCAGAGAAGAAAATAATTTTCATGTGAGATGTCAATTGGTTCAAGCTCGTGCTCGAGTAGCACCCTTGAAATCAGTCTCCATTCCGAGACTAGAATTATTAGCATGTTGTTTAGGTGTTAGATTAATGAATTCTATAAAAGGAGACTTCTGTGACAGCCAAGTTCAAACTTTCTATTGGTCTGACTCCATGAACGCATTGTTCTGGATAAAAAATCAAGAACCATGGGGAGTATTTGTGCTGAATCGTACCAGAGAAATAAGATCTTTGAGTCATCCCAACGACTGGAGATACGTCCCGGGTAACTTAAATCCAGCTGACCTTCCATCAAGAGGTTGCAATGCTGATGCTTTACTCAAATCCCTTTGGTGGGAGGGTCCGGAATTTTTGAAGACACCAACGAGTCAATGGCCGAGACAAGAAATCTCACCCGAAATACAGATTGTCAATTCAGAAAAAAAAAGGTCGATCATTTCTGTTCTAAGTACTGAAACTACTGAGAAGTTTTATGAGAGATACTCGTCTTACGTGAAATTATTAAGAGTTACGGCATGGATATACAGATTCATCTCGAATCTTCGAAATCATTCTAAACGAAATTCTGGGGATCTTACAAATAAAGAACTTAAACATGCTGAATTAATCCTGTTAAAGATGGTTCAAAGGGAAGACTTTCCTAAAGGAATAGATGATCGTTTACGGAAACTTCATCCCACCGTTGACAAAGATGGCCTTCTGAGGGTAAAGTCTCTTATACTTAGAAGTAAAGATAATACAGACTTTCGTTTGCCTATCATTTTACCAGGAAATCATTACATCGTGCTGAAATTGATAGAATGGAAACATAACGAATTAAACCACGCAGGAGTACAAATATTAATGAACCATCTCCGAGAAAAATATTGGATTCTCAGGTGCAGAAAGTCCATACGGCAAGTTACCTTACGTTGTATAAGATGCAAACGCTTCACCGTAAATTCTGTTCAGCCTGAAATCACCGCCTTGCCGGAAGACAGGATCAGAGATGCTGCTATCTTTGAAATTACCGGGGTTGATTTAGCCGGACCTTTGTACTTGAAAAATGGTAAAAAATGTTGGATTGTGCTGTACACCTGCGCTGTTTACAGAGCGGTACATCTTGAATTATTAACATCATTATCCTCTGAAGCATTTTTGCAAACCCTGCGAAGATTTGTTGCGAGAAGGGGTCGACCTTCTGTAATATACAGCGATCGAGGCACAAATTTTTCAGGAGCTTCGAAGCTATTTACTGATCCTATACTTGCAAAAATACGAAAGGAAGCCCTAGTACAGAACATAATATGGAAGTTTATCCCCCCAGCTTCACCGTGGTGGGGTGGCTGGTGGGAACGCTTAATAGGCTGTACAAAGCAAATTTTGAGAAGAGTATTAGGACGAGCAGCTCTAGATTTTGAAGAACTTTACACAATTATATGTGATATCGAATGTTTGATGAACTCCAGACCATTAACTACTATTTCTGAGGATCCCGATGATTTAATTCCATTGACTCCGAGCTTGTTTTTGCAAGGAATTAAAGAAACTGGTCTTCCTGACCTAGATAACTTCGAAAATATGAATTTAAAAGGAAGACTTCGATATTTGCAAAAATTGAAGAAAGATTTACGGAAAAGATTCAGAATTGAATATCTAGGACAATTAAAAAATTCAAAGGGTATCGCTAAGACTGACAAAAAAATTGCTGTAGGAGACATAGTTCTCGTCGGTCATGATAATCAAAAAAGAATTAACTGGCCATTAGCCAGAGTTGTGGAAACTTATCCTGGTAAAGACGGAATAGTTCGAGTGGCAAAAATCAAGACAGAAAATGGGTTTTTGATACGCTCAGTTCAAAGACTTTATCCGTTAGAGATCTCTTCCGATGAATCTAGTGATTTTCGTGCAAAGTATGCTGCAAATGGAACTTTGATACCTACTCGTTCTACACCGAAAAGATGCCCTGATCCCTCTGAACTGTCTAGAACTGTTTCAAAGAATGTCAAGAAATCTGTCGAGATACCTGACGAAAAACAACGATTTACCAGGAGGGGTAGATCCATTAGAGCTCCAGATAGACTGAATTTATAATTGACTGATAGAACTTTTATTTACCTTTTTTTTTTTTTTTTTTTTCTCTGTTCCTTTTCATTTTTGCTTGATGTAATGTTTATTAATATGTCTTTTTTCTCTTTTTTAGTTTGATTTTGTACAAGATTGCCAGAATCAAAGGTGGGAGGATGACCCATTCTTGCCGTCAGGAGGCGGGCTGTTCTTCCACTGGAGATCGTCTGCCTATTTTTATGTTTTATTGATTGGCAACATGGTTTTTTCTGATGATGAAAAGTTTTGTTTTTCTGTTGTAAAAAGAAGGAATGTGAATCCGTAAGGATATGAAAAAGCGTTCTGACGCTCGACAGCTAATATTAAATGCTTGGCAGCTAATATTAAATATTGTGATAGCTGCAGATATTAATGAAACAATTATGTATTATAAATGTAAATAGTGCGTCTAATTAAACGTTTGTGTCGTGAAACTTGAGCTGTGTTTATTTCGACTACTTTGTGATTACTTAGAATAAGCCGGCGAAAAAGAACAAGACCTGTCAGGTAAGAAATATTTTATCCTCTTTCTTATGAAATTTATAAAACCTGACGGGACATATACATATAACCTATCTATATATTAATAGGCAAGCATAAAATTTGTAGTCCCTTTTTAACATATTAATTATGGGAGTAGAGGGTTGAAATTGGTATCATTCGAAAGGTATGGTTAGCCGGAAGGTGCGAATACAAATATTATTTTCTTACGATGTCAAGAAGGTATTTAAAAATACATTTATTTTTTATGCATTTTCCCCCATTTTTCCCTTTTATACACGTATTCCTTTACATTAAAAAATACCTAAAAGTAGAAAGTTGTTAAATCTGGCAATTTCATAAAGCTCAAATAAAACAATAGACACAGTAATTTGTATAATGTAGCATCACTATACGCAAGCGAAGTGATGACGTCCCTGACTGTCCATGGAGCCATGAAAAAGATTTTCTATGTTAATCGTCCATTGGATTGTTTGTAAAAAATTATTAAAAAATAACGGAAATTATCTGCTGATTTTAATTCCGATATTTGGGTATAGTTATATATAAGTTACTGTCTACATGTGTTTGATTGAGTTATTACTTTCTCTTACCCATAAGGTAGAGAAAGTATTGTTTTTGGGTCAAATTTTCGAATGCGAGATTTTGTTATATTTACACGTTTTGAGGTCCCCTGAATACGAAAATCATGTTTTTAGCAAATGTTCTGTGTGTCTGTGTGTGTGCCTGTGTGTGTGTGTCTGTGTGTCTGTCTGTTATCAGCATATCTCAAAAACAAATTATGGCAGAAAGTTCAAACTTGGTATTCTAAATGTGTATCATATAGGGACGCTACAGTAAGCTTTTCGTTAAGATCAAGCAAATGGTTCGTGTACAGGGACAATCAAGAGAATTCTAATACATTACGTCTATGGGGGAAATTGCAGGAAAGTAGAGTTTAACGTCTATAGACCGCACTCAACCAAATGAAACGAATATATATTTTTTGTAATAGAGATAGTTAACTGGGAAAAAAAATTGTGTATGTAGGAGCCTCGCCTCCCCCCTGGGGGGGAAGTCCCCCCTCGAGGGGAGTAAATTTTCATGATGGGTATCTTTCAAAAGAGTTCTCCAATACCTTTAAAACGAATGGTTCAACCATCGATCTGCGATAATTTAAAGCAAAGTTATCGATTTTTTTTACTTTTAACGAAATAAAAAAAAACTTAGAAAAAAAATCGTACTTTTTCTTTTCTTTTTTTTCTTCTTTTTTTTTTTTTTTTTTTTAAATATTGAGAATAAAATGGACTTTTTTTGGATATTTGGTGTTATACTACTTCTCTAATATGGAAATCGTCTGCCTTATCATAAAAGATAATTTTTTTAATAATAATTTTAATAAATTATTTTTTAAAAAGAGAATTATTTTTTAATAACCGAATTAAAATCTATGTAAATGTAGGTGCATTAATGAAACGGGGGGTTGAGGGGGGCGGTAGCCCCCTCACACAGAACTAATTATCATATAAAACTCTTCAGAAGCCTAATATTAATTGTTTAACATAGGTTTACATAACAGTACTCGTTATCTTACCTATTAATCTGCAAGCTGTATTTATAGTATTAAATTTCAGGGTAAGAGAAAGTCGTGTGAGTGACACACCAGATTATTTTTACTTTCTCTTACCCATAAGGTAGAGAAAGTATTGTTTTTGGGTCAAATTTTCGAACGCGAGATTTTGTTATATTTACACGTTTTGAGGTCCCCTAAATACGAAAATCATGTTTTTAGCAAATGGTCTGTGTGTGTGTGTGTGTCTGTCTGTTATCAGCATATCTCAAAAACAAATTATAGCAGAAAGTTCAAACTTGGTAATCTAAATGTGTATCATATAGGGATGCTACAGTAAGCTTTTCGTTAAGATCAAGCAAATGGTTCGTGTACAGGGACAATCAAGTGAATTTTAATACATTACGTCTATGGGGGAAAATGCAGGTAAGTAGAGTTTAACATCTATAGATTGCACTAAACCAAATGAAACGAATATATATTTTTGTAATAGAGATAGTTAACTGAGAAAAAAAAAATTGTGTATGTAGCCTCCCCCCCCCACGAGGGGAGTAAATTTTCATGATGGGTATCTTTCAAAAGAGCTCGCTAATACCTTTAAAACGAATGGTTGAACCATCGATATGCGATAATTTAAAACAAAGTTATCAATTTTTTTTTTACTTTAAACGAAAAAAAAACTTAGAAAAAAAATCGTATATATATTTTTGTTTTTTTGTTTTTTTTTTTAATATTGAGAATACAATGGACTTTTTTTGGATATTTGGTGTTATACTACTTCTCTAATATGGAAATCGTCTGTATTATCATAAAAGATAATTTTTTTTAATAATATTTTTAATAAATTATTTTTTAAAAACAGAATTATTTTTTAATAACCGAATTAAAATCTATGTAAATGTAGGTGCATTAATAAAACGGGGGGTTGAGGGGGGCGGTAGCCCCCCTCACACAGAACTAATTATCATATAAAACTCTTCAGAAGCCTAATATGAATTGTTTAACACAGGTTTACATAACAGTACTCTTTATCTTACCTTTTTATCAGCAACCTGTATTTATAGTAATAAATTTCAGTGTAAGAGAAAGTCGTGTGAGTGACACACCGGATTATTTCTGTAAAATTGATAAAATTTTAATTTAAAATCACAAAACTCCTGAAAAAAAATTGGCAAACTTCCAGTTTCGAATGTAAACATAAACATTTCATTTCAAAGGGTGATATTTAAACAATAAATATTGAACTAATATACTAAATAAAAGGAAAATGGATTTGTTACTAACTGCTGCATGTATTAGTAGACGATACGGAAAAAATTCCGATTTCCGTTTTTTGCTGAATTTACATGTTTTGAGCTTTCTTTACGTTTCAATTAACTGAAATTGGCTACTTATTTTTTAAAAAAGTGTCTTTATTGCTAGCTTTTGTGGGTAGAAGAAGCAAGTAGAAGATACATAAAAACTTTTGATTTTCGGTTTTCGGTGAAGTTACACGTTTTGTGATTTCCTTGCATTTTAATTAAGTGAAATTGACTACTTATTTTTATTTTTTAAAAAGTGGATTTATTATTCTTTCCTCTGCATATATAAGTAGAAAATATAAGATTCAGAAAAGTTTTAGATTTTCGGTTTTCGATAAAGTTACACGTTTTGAAATTTCCTGAACTCAATTCGACAATTTTTGAAAAATATCTTTTTTTTTTTTTTTTTTGTTCAAACACTGTACTTTATGAACCAATCGAATTAATTTAACAGAATTTGATACTTGGTTGGGCCTTGGTTTGATATGGTACCTATTAGCTTCTGGGCTGTATCACACAACAAGGGGCGTTTTCACGTTGCGATTTTCTTTCATTTCAATAACTTTGCTTTGCCTCGCTTTGCAAAAAAAATGGTCGAGTTTCGACCACTGGGCAATATTAGTACATATAAATATGCTAACCTTAATATATTTTCCGCGATCACAACTTGACGAGAATCAAGGAACACCCTCAAATATAGTCTAACCTCAGAATTGAGTGTTTTTAAATCGAAAGTTGATCGTCTGGAAGTAACGCCTGCAAGTATTCTTGAAGTTCTCTTTGAAAAAGAATTTGACATAGAATTCGAAATTATTGAAGATTATCGTGATAAAGCAATAAGAATTGAAACAAAAGTAAGAATAAAATCTTTTTGTAAAAAAATAGAACCGACTCCAAAAAGCAACTACTATTCAAACAACTAAAGAAAAAAAAAAAAATTGGAATGAAACTGTAAATTGCGCCTAAAATTATAAAATAATTTCCTTCGCCAAACAACCTATAACACTACAATTAATCATAACTTTTGAAGTCGGCGCAAAATTAAATAAAATTTAATTAGTTTTTAAAGGTTTGTTTTTAGATCGGTAGCAACAAAGGCTGTTGTCTCGAATGATCCATTTTCATGTTTCCTTTATTATTTTATCTCTGTATACAATTGGTCCAAGTCCATTAGTAGAATCTACATAGAACAGTGAACATTCTTCACAATGCGGTATTAATGTTTCTACGAAGTTAGAGTTTCCTTTGCAAATTTGGTATAACTTTGATAACTATCATCCTTGGTGGCTTTTGGATTTGGCGATCAAAACGTAGTGCAAAAATATACAAGTAAGATGTATATTTTCATAATATATATATTGCACGAAGTATTGCTTCCTATTCTTGATTACTCTCTTAATATACCTTATCAAAATAATCATGATATCCCAAAGAAATTAAATTTGTTTGTGAGATAATTTTGCGATTTTTCTTTCACCAAGGACGTGAGATACAGGCATCTTCACCAAATTTTGCTGCTTACGAAATCTTATTTGTTTTCTTGAATCCAAGTAGTTTTCGGCTGCGTTTTGCAGGTGACAATGTGAGATGTGTATTTTGAATAGGATTTGATTTTTGTATTGAATAAGGGTGTCAATATTTACTTAGTTTTGCGCCGACTTCAAAAGTTATGATTAATTGTAGTGATATAGGTTGTTTGGCGAAGGAAATTATTTTATAATTTTAGGCGCAATTTACAGTTTCATTTCATTTCAATTTTTTTTTTTTTTTTTTTTTTTTTAGTTGTTTGAATAGTAGTTGCTTTTTGGAGTCGGTTCTACTTTTTTACAAAAATATTTTATTTTTCTCTTTTCAGTGAAAACTTATTCATAAAGCAGAACATCAGAAGACGTTCGACGGCAGTTTCACAAATCACAACTTCGAAGAAAAGTGACATAACTCAAAAAATTGTTTATGTTACTGAAAAATATATGAAATGCACCCAATGTGAACAAAAAAGTTACATCTCCATCTAGAAAGTTATCCACTCGAGAGACAGTTGTGCCAGTTTTACTTAGTCAAGTTATTTTTAAGTTGATTTTTCTCAAATGCTGCATTTTTAAGGTGTGTCACTTTTCTTGCCTTTATCGGATATGAGCAAAAAGCTATCTATTGAATGAACATACGTTAAATTAAAGAGTCCTTAGAAATGTAAAGAACGGATACGCTGTATTCGTAACCAAAAATTCTGTTAGGCTTATATATTAAACTTTACAGTGAATACATGTCACCCGCTGCACTGGAAATTGCTCAGCGTAAATTTCAAACAAAGAACAAAATATGCAATGCAGCTGACGGACAGAAGTTTCAACATCGATACTTACATACTGCTTTTACCAGTGTAGCTCCATGCATTCAACAGTTAGAGTGAAAACAGACTTTTGTGAGTATCCTGTAATTTGTTTATATCTTAATGAAATCATAATTAAACCTATTTCAGGCCAAGATCATTACGACAACAAAAAAAGTATTAAAATTAAATCATCTCTTACGAAGTTATAAGCTAGCAAATTTTTCAACAACAGCAACAATGAGAAAGATGGTTTTTATTGAGAACCTCTTCCTTTATGAAGTAGGTTTAAAATGACTATGCGTTAATCGATGTGACCGCTTACAATAACCATATTTTGAATTTTACATAGCATAAGTGTCACCCGCTACGCTACAGTCTATGCAATGTCGTTCAAGTGAGCACAAAATAGGAAATTGTGAACAAACAAATGCACGTTTTTCTGTTTTTAGCATTAATATCTAAACTATCTTTTCGTACTAAATCGATGATGCTCTGCAGTTTTATAATTCACTTATTTCCCCTGTCTTGAACCATTTCCGAGATAGGAATGCTAACTCCACTGTTTTCCACCAGGTGGTGCTGTAGGCGGTTGAATCTCGTAGCACATGTCCACTTTACTATACCTACATACCACTTTTATAACTATAGCTGCAGCTTTTCAGCAGTTAAATGAGTCGGGACTGACATTTTTGTGCGCCTTGTATTTTCTTTTGGTTATAAAGATATTACAATGGGACTTATTTCAGACAAAGATCTTTAGAATAAAACAAAAAGTATCAAAATTGGATCATCCGTTCAGAAGTTATGAGCTAACAAACAAAAACAAAAACAAAAAAACATACGCTTTGAATTGAGAGCCTCCTCCTTTTTTGAAGTCGGTTAATTAGAGTATCTCTTACGAAGTTATAAGCTTACAAACACCAACAACAACGCATAGCTCGAATTAAGAACACCCTCCTTTCTGAAGTTGGTTGAAAACGACTTTGCGCTAATCGATGTGACCGCTTACAGTAACAGTACTTTGAACCACAGATTATACGTGTCAACCGCTACGCTGCAAAATGTGCAACGTAATTCCAGTGTGCACACTGTAGGAAATTGCGAACAAACAACTGCCTGTTTTAAGCGTTCTATTTTTAACAATAATGTCTAAAAACTGTCTTTTCGTAGAAAATCGATGATGTTCTACAACTTCGTAATTAACTTTTCTCCCATCTTGAAAGCTCAAGTGTGCATAATGTAAGAAATTACGAACAAACAAATGCACGTTTTTAGCATTGTAATTTTAGCTTCAATATCTATACTATATTTTCATACTAAATCGATGATACTCTGCAATTTTATAATTCCCTTTTTCCGTCTGTCTTGAACCGTTTCCGAGATAAGAACGCTAGCATGAATGTCTAAACTATCTTTTTGTACTAAATTGGTGATACTCTTCAACTTTGTAATTCACTTTTTTCTCTAGAACCGTTTTCGAGATAAGAACACTATCTCTTCTATTTTCTACCAGGTGGCGCTGCAAGCGGTTTAATCTTGTACTGCATGGCCACTTTGCTATACTTACATACCACTTTTATCACTATAGCTGCAGCCGTTTAGCAGTTAAAAGAGTTGGGACTGATTTTTTTCGGCACCCAGTATTTTCTTTAGATCGTAAAGATATTACAATGGGCCCTATTTCAGACCAAGACCTTTTCAACAAAACAAAAAGTATCAAAATAGGAGCGTCCGTTCAGAAGTTATGAGCTAGCAAACAAACAAACAAAAAAAACCAAAAAAAAAAAAAAAAAAAAAAAAAAACATGCTGTTTGAATTGAGAACTTTCCTTCTTTTTTGAAGTCGGTTAAAAAAAAATAATTGATAGACATCAAACTGTAATTACTACTTTTAGTCCAATTCAGAGTGAATCTGTTATTGTTAGCTCTGTTGAAAATATTAATGAGAAAAGAAGGTTTAAATTATATCAATTAGAATTACGAAGGTTTGATGGTAATGTTAAAGAGTTGCATTATTTTTGGAGCCAATTTGAAAAAATTCATAACGATCCCACCATAGTTAATTCTGATAAGCTTCAGTGTCTGTTACAAGCAACTGTTGAAGTATCCCCAACTAGAGAGGTTATTGAAAGTTTCCCGCCAACTGGCGATAATTGTACAGTTTTGATTTTATACATTTTGTCAAATATCTCAAAAAGTATTGGACGAATCAACTTGAAACATCAGGAGTGTATATTGTAAGTAACATGTTATATTACATTTATTTCAGTGACAGCTTTACCACGAAAGCAAATGGGGAAACTGTCGCTGGCGTCAATTTTTTTTTTTTTTTGTCTGCGACAGCAACTTCTCGCGGAGGGCAGGGTTCTCCGCGTCATGAGATATAACAGTGTATTCCGACTGCTTCAAGGAAGGCATTTCAGCTGCTTAGAAATTTCTATCATTTTAATTAACGAAGTTATTAGCTAAAAACGTCGGGTTTATAAAGGTACTCTATTTGCCACCGGAGAAAAAGTTTCTCTTATGACTTTTTTTCTGTGTCTTTGACGTCACTTTTCTCAGGAAAATTAAAATGTGATCAATGATGTAAATAAGAAAAATTTAATAATTGGCATCTTTTAGGTGCTCGAGAGAAGAAAAAAATTATTTAGAATCCGCGTTTGTAATGATCGATAGATGGCGCTTTCTGAACTGCAGTCGTTAGTAAATATAATAGCCACGTGTATTTATTATTGTTCTTTCTCCGCCATTACATCATGGAAAATCGATTGCATAATATGATGATATGCAGTGGTATGATAATTTCACCTTAGCCCTCCAGAGGGCGAGCATTTCATTACAATCGCGGATCAACGAGATATATAAAGTAGAGTGATAAATGGTAACCCTTGAGAAGGTCCAAGATGAGTCATGTGACATGATCTCCTTGCACCTGCGTATTCGGTGGTTCCCTTGGTAACAGCTTATTTTCAGTAAAATTCTATGGCAACGGTTTGGAGATTGTTCTTCGCATGTCATAACCGCCAATGTTTTTGTTTACTTACGTAGGTTAATATTCTTTTGTTCTAAATCATTTTGATTTTACTTCTCTTTTATTTCGTGTAGTTGAACTTTAACCGACAAAATGCTTAAAAATAGTTGAAAAATTATTATTTGTTGTTAAATTTAGCTCTTTAAAAGTTTAAATTTTCTTTTATAAACACTTTTAAACTTTGTTGGGAAACGATGAAAAAAAGGTATTTTATTATTTACTAGCAGGCTTAGCCCGCTACGCTGGTCACTGAATTTAAAGGACACTCTTTTCTATATAGCTTTATAAAAGTAAAATAAAACAAAATGCTAAAATTGCTCAAAAGCTCGCTTCAGGTTCCTGCTGACTTCGGCAGCGATTTGGTCACCCGCTAAAACTCAGGCGCCTGTCCCTATTACCTGCGATATTGGTTTACCAATAGTCTTCCATTTAGGTGCTTATTAGGTAGCAGTTTCAAAATAGATAGTATCGAAAAAAATGAAGTATCCCTTTTATATTTGAATCCCAGTTACATATGAACAACACTATGCGTGGTGCACATAATATTTGCTTTTACGTTATTTCCTATGTTTATTTTGTTTATCTGATCCATCATAAAATGACAGCAATTTCACGCCAAGTATTACAATATGCTATGACCGGCTACGTCTCTCGCATGAGACAATTATTTTTTGTGGTTATATTAATTCATGGTTTGTAAACCTGATCACAGTACAGCCTTAATATTGTTCTCTTTGGCGAATTTTGAATTTTTGTCACCATTTTAGACTTAATCCCTAGTAACAATATGCTATGAGCGCTATTTCTGTCATATTTTAGACAACTAATCTTTTTATGGTTATATATATTTCCCATTAAACATATTTTTTATTTTTATTTATTTATTTAAATATTAATTTGAATTAATCAAATATTTCTGTTCGACGGCATGCAAGTGCAGTCACATACAGAGGCTCATTTATTTGTATGATGAATTAGCATAGTGATTAGTATATAAAAAAATAAATAAATAGGTAAACATTATCGTGCTACACAACTTTATTACGTTGCTCTATTGGCGGCTTTTTACTTTTTGTCGCCATATTAGCGATGAATTTTTTTTTTTTTTTTTTTTTTTTTTTTTTTTTTTATGAAAAGGGGAACTATTTTGCTAATAATTTTATCAGACACCTTTTTGTTTATATATAAGAATCCGTCCTATTCTGTTTATTTTTTTAAATGGTTTTTAGGTTTAAAATAGTGCTTGCTAAAATAAATTTGCTATCTTTATAACTGCATTTTTTCTATAAACTCCTTTCTATAGTCGCCAAATTTGGCGCCAAATTCATTACCTGCCTATTGGAGCTTTTTAATGCGTTTTAAAGGGACGATTAAGCTATTTTAACGCGAAAAAGAGCTAGAAATGCAGAAAATTGACATTTTTATCAACTTACTAAGCCTCTTTCAAAGAATTTATACAAAAATAAATACAATTATTTACAATTTCGTAACAATACGCATTGATAAAGTGCTAATGTAGTTAGTTCTATAGCTATGATTCTACAGAAAATTTAAAAACTTGGTTTATAAAAAGTTCTTTATCTTATAATTATTTATATTTTTGTTGCGCTACTTAGATTAAAATGGCTGTTGCTATATTAAACTTCTTGTCGAAAAACATTCTGTGTACTTCAACACCAAAATTTAAAAAATCGTCCAGGAGGATCTAAGGTACTTACGTATTATCGCAACCAGGCCAAAATTCGCATAAATCGCCAAATTTGGCGACCCTACTTACGGCAACCCCACGTGTTATACGTGGTTTTTCGTAAAGAAATTATTTTGCTTACTGGTTAGATTGAATGCCGTGAAATACTATAACTAATACTAATAACTTAATTATACTAATAACTAATAATAATAATAACTTAATAATAATAATAATAATAAAAATTATACAGACATGACATTATTTCATTATTTAAAACATGAAAATCTGATATTGACAGATTTTAATTCAGTGCCAGAGGCCTACTGCTAAACTTGTTAATATCGACAAATGCTTCTTTAGTTAATTCGTGACGATCTAAATTCCATGATAAAGTTTTCATTAAATCAAACCAATGTGTTTCAGCTGCAGATATTGTAACAAATAACGGTGGAAGTCCAAACTGTCTTATAGCCGCAAAACAACGTTTTTTCTCTTTTTCCCAATGAGGGGGAGGTGTGCCTTGGGGGGGGGGGACTCATGTCAAAGGTGTGCCTTGGGGGGGGGACTCATGTCAAAGTTGTACCTTGGGGGGGACTCATGTCAAAGTTGGGCCTTGGGGGGACTCATGTCAAAGTTGGGCCTTGGGGGGACTCATGTCAAAGTTGGGCCTTGGGGGGACTTCATTCAATAAATCCCCATTCAATAAACCGACTGAAATAGGCCCTTAGCACTATTAAGAGTGTATTATAAAAATTCGACAACGCTGTACCGACTGAAATAGGGGTACCTTGGGGGGGACTCATGTCAAAGTTGTGCCTTGGGGGGACTTCATTCAATAAATCCCCATTCAATAAATCGACTGAAATAGGCCCTTAGCACTATTAAGAGTGTATTATAAAAATTCGACAACGCTGTACCGACTGAAATAGGGGTACCTTGGGGGGGACTCATGTCAAAGTTGTGCCTTGGGGGGACTTCATTCAATAAATCCCCATTCAATAAACCGACTGAAATAGGCCTCTAGCACTAATTAAGAGTGACCTATAAAAATTCGACAACTGTACCGACTGAAATAGGCCTCTAGCACTAATAATAATAATAACTTAATAATAATAATAATAATAATAATAATAATAATAACTAATAATAATAATAATATACTTATAATAATAATAATAATAACTTAATAATAATAATAACTAATAATAATAATAACTTAATTAATACAAAAAACATAACTTTCTTACTCAAACTTACAAATCGCGCCAACCTGGTTGCGATAATACGTAAGAACCGGATCTATTAATGAAACTGATAAAATAAAAATATGGTTCATAGAGTTTAAATAATCTATTTAAAACAGAAAATGGTTTCCATACAATCTTCTGCTGTTGCCACCTAAAATTCATACTTTAGTTAATTTTAAAAAATCTAATTGTCCGATCGATAAGCTGCTTAATCCGTTGGATTCACAAAAATTGCTTCTTTCATTTGGTATCTTATTCGTAACCATACGACTGATGTCTCTAATTTATTTAATTTACTTTCCTCGTTTTAAACAAATGTACTTTTTCTTTTCTTCTTTTATTCTGTCGAAAAAAAAAATTGGCAACAATTAAATTATGGATAAAATTTAAATGGCTAATTTATCAGAAATTAGAAGGTTATTTTTTTCACATTTTAATTAATTAAAAGAAAACTAATAAGAAATTCGAAAATCCGGCTTCGATGTGCATCAGGGGAGGTCATTACGAACCTCCATGCAAATTTGTGTAGCTCTGCGATCTGCCGTTTTCCTAAAAGTCTCTGGATATACATACACAATGACACACACACACACACAGACACACAAACATCTTATTTTATTATATGTATAGATTAAAATGTGAAATATGTGTAAAATTATTTTAAAAACAATTTATTTCGGTCATAGGACTGTCATGTTACCTAATAATAATGATAATATGTCGAACTAACGTTTTAAATGCCAAAATATAGCGATAAAGGGCCAAACACAGCAACCTATTGGAGCATGTCACGTGATTAATCTTGAACCACGGAAAGCTAATCCTTCATAAATTAAATCAGCACTCTAATTTATATATCTCGTTGTTTAGAATAGCAAAACATTTATAAATCTTATATATATATATATTATAAATGTGAATGTCTGTAAATTTATTTGACTGAGTTTCACGCCAAAACTGCTCGACGGATTTCGATGAAATTTGTAATGGAGATAGATAGCTTATACCCTAACTTACAAAGTTGGTTGCCTTTTATTCCGAAAAAAAACTTTGTTTTTGTGATTTATGCATAAAATAGCAATTTTGTATTCTGAGAAAAAATTATTGATTAGTGGCGCTATCTAGCGCCACAAACGCGAAAAAATTATTCTAAAACATTTTTTGGGATTATTTTATTAAACGAATCTAACACGTAGAAAATGACATAAAAAACCCCCCGATTGATAACAAAAAAATAATAAATAGTCTCTCTGTACTTACCTTAATAAGAATATTCAAAAGATGTGAAAAAAAAAAAAAAAATGTGAACTGTTTATCAAATTTCATTAATCGCTGCAAACGATTATTAAATAATGATTCCATTACCTTAAAATTGAATTAAATCTGTTAAGGAGGGAAAAAAAAAAAAAAAAAAAACGAAAATGGTTTCATATTTTTTCAACATGGATGAAGGATCTACCTCTCAAAAGAACCACAATGGTTTCATATTTTTTCAACATGGATGAAAAATCTACCTCTCAAAAGAACCATTCGTGTTTTTTATTTATTATTATTTTTTTTTTTCAAATGTTAAAAAAAACTAAAATGCTTTTATATTTTTTTTAACACGGATTATTGATTTTATTTACCTTTTCATTAAAAAAAAAAAAAATTGTTTTGTGATTTTCATGCGCAAAATAGCGAAGTTCTAATAAAATAATGTATATTTTCAATAATTAATAGTTCTTTTATAAGATCATAGGTGGCGGTACCTGTCAAAGCAATTAAATAAAGATTCATTACCTTAGAGCTCAATTAATTTTTTTTTTCCCAAATGTTAAAAAAAAAAAAAATAAATAAATAAATAAAAAAAAAACGAAAATGCTTTTATATTTTTTTTATCATGGATTTTTTATTCACTCTCACACCATGGATTTCTTTTTTTAATATTTTTTTTTTCTTAAAAATCATTTAATGTATCAAATGTCAGGAAGTAATTTTCTCAACTCCATCCTTTTTAGTTTATTTATTTTTTAGTTTATTGGCGCTGACCACGGAGTAATATTAATAGGAGTTGAAGGTCCAATGGGAGAAAGCTACGAAACTGTGATCTAAATTTTTGGTAAATATTGAGGGCGCCACTTGTCATTCCTCCCTACCTCGGCGCGGATATACTGTTGTTTTCAATAGAATTTTGCTGGAGTACATTTAAATTTTTTTATTTTAAGCAATTTAATTTCTTTGTAAGTTCTTAAAACTGCATAATTCAGATGTTTCAAATAAATGCTTCGTTCCTAGTTGTAAAACAGGCTATGATAGTGATAAGAAAAACAAAAAAAAGCCCTAGGAGAAAAATAAAGTCCGAGTTCCTGTTTTCTGCACCTAAAGTAAGTTTATTTTTTTTCTTTACAAAATTTCATCCATTCTCCTTCCTCCCAATTGTCTGTTTTAGTTAGCTTCGGTTCATAAGAATCGTCATTTTTTAAAAGCTTTCTTTCAAAGTAAAATTAGTATAAAATGGCTCTTAAAAAAAACATGTTGGTTAGAATACTCTATTTAATGAAATTTGCTTTCAATCGAAATTTTTTCAGCTTGATATTATTTTTAAAAAAATAATTGAAACGAGACATTTCCCCATTGAATAACATTGCGGAAGCTGGAGAGAAGGAAGGATTGCACGCTGGCGCCCTCTGTAAACATTATAAAACAACATCACAAAATTTCAGCGTTACCTTCTTCTCCTATTAAATATTACTCCGTGGCGCTGACTATTGATACTTTTTGATATGGCGCTAAAAAGCTAGATTAAACTATTTCAACAAATTTATTTAAATACAATGCCACGCAGACGAAAATCAAATCTTATGTATGTCTCGCGAAATGCTCGATCTTTGAGAATCCGCGAATGTAATGAAATGCTCGCTCTCTGGTGGGCTAAGGGGAAATTACAATAAACATGCTTTAATTCGAATTCCATCAAGCCGCCATTGCTAGTCGATGTTTAGTTTCACATATTTATTGAATAAAAATGAATAAATCCGGTAAAAAAGATAACACATACTGTTGTGTGCTCCAGTGTAACTCCAAAGGACCAAGAAATCCAGAATTAGCTTCCATTTATTTCCAAATGACAAATTTAAAATTTCAGTTGCTTCGGCTAATGGAAGTAAAGAATTAATCAGATGATTTGAAACTAATATTTATTCAACTTCAGTTAAAAATCTACTTCCGATCGAACTTTGAATAAACTGAAATATTTTTTTCCAAAAGCAATCAATTTTCCATGATGTAATGGCGGAGAAATTATAGTACGAATATTAAGTAGAATAACAAAAAGAACAAAAATAGATACACGTGGCTGTAATATTTACTAACAACAAGAGCTGAAAAAGCGCCATCTATCGATCATTACAAACGCGGATAGCTAGAAAGCAAGAGTCGCCAGAAGATGCTGAAATACGGAGAATTGAGCAAGCTGAGCGTCAAGCAAATATTCGAGCGACTGAAACATTGAGCCAGTCTCATGCTCGACTTCGGGATATGGCTGAACGCATGGTTTCTCAATATGCCTCTGAGACTGCAGAAGTTACAGATTTTCGACGTCAGCAACGCGCGGAACTTATGGCTTCTCTCCGTGCCTCTGAAACATTCGAAGAGAGACACGTGCGCCGATTTTCCGATGCTCAACACCGCCATGAACATCGTCAAATATTTGCAAGAAATACCTGGAAATTCTTCGAAAACTGTGCTTTTGACTATGATCCAACTTTAGATTATAGTAATCACAGCTTCATAAAAATCGATCATATGAATAAGACATGCAGATATTGTGGAGCACTGAAATGAAAGGAAGAGACTGAGGGAATGTGTTGCTCTCGGGGCAAAGTAATCATTCCCACATTAGAGGAACCAGTAGATACTTTAAAGGAATTGTTTTGTGGTGAGACTTATGAGTCAAGACACTTTTTAAACTGTATCAAAAAATATAATTCCTGTTTTCACATGACCTCTTTTGGGGCTGGTAGAATTATTGCCATGCCTGGATTTTCTCCTACATTTACAGTACAGGGGGCAAGTGCATCATAAAATAGGGTCATTGTTACCTCCGTCCAACAGTCAAGCACAATTTTTGCAGGTTTACTTTATGGGAGATGATGATGAGACTGAGACTAATAGACGTTGCCAAATTATTCAGGGTGTTGAACGTGCAACTGTTTTGAAAATACAAAAAGTTATGCATGATCACAATGTGTTAGTGCACGAGTTCAAAACAGCTCTTGAGAACATGCCAGATGATAGTTGTAAAGTGGTGATACATGCTGATCGTGTGCCGAGTGGACAGCATGCACGTCGCTACAATGCTCCTGCCGCCTCTGAGGTTGCAGCAGGCACCGACTTCACTGCCCCAAGGGATATCGTTTTGCGCAAACATGATGACTCCCTCCCTAGGATTGCAGACACGCATCGTTTTTATGATGCTCTACAGTATCCTATTATGTTCTGGAAAGGGCAAGAGGGATATCACTTCAGTATCCTTCAAACAAATCCAGTACTGGACAATCGAATCCAAGGAAAAAAGTATCATGCATGGATTTCTATGCATTTCACTTGATGGTGCGTGAACATAACTTCAACTTGCTGCTGCGGTTAAACACTTCTGTCCCAATTTTTGGTAGACATGTACGTGAAAATGGAGAGTGAACTTCTGAGGTTCATAGCACTAAATCAAAAAAAGTTACGTCCAGATAATTACATCCACCTGCAAGATGCCATTGCAAATGACGGCAATGTGAATGCAAACAACTTTGGGCAGATGGTGATCCTCCCTTTATCGTTCGTGAATAGTCCGCGGTATCTGCATGAATACACGCAGGATGCTTTTTCCTATGTCGGAAACTATAGCCGGCCGGACTTATTTATAACTTTCACGTGTAACTCAGCCTGGACTGAAATAAAGCAAGAATTAATGCTTGGCAAAAAACCATTGGACCGTCATGATAGTGTAGCACGAGTGTTTAAAATAAAAGTGCAAAAACTGGGGGCCTTTCTTACCAAAGGCCGCATTTTTGGTGAGGTGCTGTGCTTTATGTACTCAACTGAATGGCAGAAGCGTGGCCTACCACATGTACACTTGCTGCTATGGTTAAAGGAAAAATTGCTGCCAAATCATATTGATGAGGTGATATCAGCAGAACTGCCAAACCCCAACATAGACAAAGAACTTTATGATACGGTCATTAAAACCATGATCCATGGTCCTTGTGGAGTGCTGAACCCTATGTCCCCATGCATGAAGGATGGAAAGTGCACTAAAAAGTATCCTCGGGCACAGTTAAAAGACACACAAACAATGGAAAATGGGTATCCACTGTACAGACGCAGAGCACCAAAGGATGGAGGGCGTACAGTCACAATTAAAGTCAGAGGTACTGCAAAAGACGTTATAGTAGACAACAGCTTTGTGGTCCCTTATTCACCACTTCTTTCAAAAACCTTTAATGCTCATATTAATGTGGAATTTTGTAACTCAGTCCAAGCAATTAAATACATTTGTAAATACATAAATAAGGGCTCTGATCAGGCAATATTTACTGTTCAGCAGCAGGGCAATACTAATACTGAACCCAGAAATGAAGTTCAAATGTTCAGAGCAGGCCGCTATGTCAGCAGCAATGAAGCAGCGTGGCGGATATTGGGCTTGCCACTTCACGAGAGGCACCCAACTATGACTCATCTTGCAGTGCACCTTCCCAATGGTGAGCGTGTGCATTTCACAGAAGCTAACTTACATGATCGAATCGCGACCCCACCTACAACCACCCTTACTGCATTCTTCCGTCTGTGCCAGATTGATGAATTTGCCCAAACTTTAATGTATACAGAAGTGCCAAAATATTACACTTGGAATTCATCACGAAAAGAATGGAAGCAGCGTCTGTAGGGCACCACTATAGAAGGCTGGCATGGTTTGAACTCCAGATATTAATAGAGCAAAAGGAAATTTCTTTGAAAAATGTGAATCGTATAGAGTGTGGACAAGAGGGTCTCTTTTTCTTGGATGCACCAGATGGCACAGGCAAGACATTGCTGTTGAATTTGCTGCTTGTACAGTTGCGCAAGGACAGAAATATTCGCTAGTTGTTGCATCTTCTGGAATAGCTGCAACTTTACTTAGTGGAGGAAGAACTGCTCACTCGGTATTCAAGCTACCTTTAAACCTGGCGGGTGAACAAACACCCACATGCAATATAAGCAAGAGGAGTGATCGGAGCGTTCTGTTGCTGCAGTGTAAATTGATCGAGTGGGATGAATGCACGATGTCGCACAAGCGTGCAATCGAAGCACTAGATCGCACCTTGCAAGATATCCGCGGCAATAGAATGTTAATGGGTGGAGTGGTCGTCTTGCTTGCAGGCGACTTCCGGCAGACACTGCCAGTAATTGAGCGAGGCACTGCAGCAGATGAAATTAATGCATGCCTGAAATCATCGCCTATGTGGGCAAAAGTAGAAAGATTACAACTCAGAATTAATATGAGAGTTCAACTCTTCAATGACTGTGAGTCGGGAAACTTTGCTCAGTGTCTCCTGGAAATCGGCGAAGGTCGCATGCCAATGGATGCCGAAGGGCTCATAGAGTTTAAAAGCTCCTTCTGTAATGTTGTATGCTCGGAAAGTGAATTAATTAATAAGGTTTTTCCGAACTTGCAACTAAACTTCAGCAACGAGGAATGGTTATGTGAGAGGGCAATAATGGCACCTAGAAATGAAGCGGTAGCGAAAATTAATAAGAATATTATTCATCGATTACCTGGTGAGGTGTCCATCTACTCCTCAATAGATTCAGTAATGGCTTCTGATGACACAACTGCTTACCCCGTAGAGTTTTTAAACTCATTAGAGCTGTCGAGAGTGCCCTCCCACAAGTTGGAGTTAAAGGTGGGTGTGCCTGTTATACTGATGCGTAACTTGAATGCACCAAGACTGTGCAATGGCACAAGGTTGCGCATCATAGAGCTGAAAAGGAATGCTGTGCAGGCCCCCATCATTTCCTGGCAGTGCAAAGGGAGAGACGGTATTAATACCGCGAATACCCATCATTCCAACAAACTTGCCTTTTCAATTTAAACGTTTGCATTTCCCCTTAAAAGTGGCCTTCTCTATCTCCATCAATAAGAGCCAAGGGCAAACCCTTAAAGTGGCAGGCATCCATCTGGGCACCCCATGTTTTTCACATGGACAGCTCTACGTTGGCTGCTAACGTGTGTCCAGGGCCAAAAATTTGTATATATATGCAGAAAAAAACAAGTCTCGAAACATTGTTTATAAAGATGTTCTACAATAATCTATTCGAATAGCTTTCGCAATTTATGTTAAATAGCAATGCTAACAACGTTTTTATGGCAATTGTGCCCAAAACACCTAATGCACCCGGACAACGCCGGGTACGCAGCTAGTTGTTTATAAAAACCTTATAAAAGTTGTTTAAGTGCAATTATTATTGCTAACGATTTAATTGTAGTTGTAATTAAGCTCAATCTCTCCTATCCATGTGTGCTCAATCATACCTACCCTGCAAGGAGAGATTGCGAAGAAAAGCTCTCTTGGTTTTACTACAGATGTTGTTTAAATTATAGCATAACAACAACATATTAATGCATAGAAAACGAATGAATTCAAAATAATTCAGCAATGGTTTAGCAGAAAATTAATATTTGGATTTTTAGTTCCCCATCATACTATAGGTATGGGGAGCTTAGGTAATCGTGAAAATTTTCGACCTCAGTTTTTTGGCTTTTTTACACGTTTTCAGGTGTGAGGTATGCGAAAATGACAAAATTTGTATGGTGTCCGTTTGTAGGGTGTCTGTTAGTTTGTCAGTCCGTTAGTGTGTTAATCCGTTAGTCCGTTAGTATGTTTGTCTGTGTACACGATATCTCAAGAACACAGAGAAGTCAGATCAGATTTAAAATATTACTTTCGATACTGGCAAGAACCCTATTCATTTACAACATTCGAATTAAAAAACTTCGTAAGTTATTAGAAATTTACGATTTTCTTAAAATGGGAGAATAGGAAAAATTTTCACTTAAACGTACATTAAACGGAAACTTTTTACAGTAAAAATGTCACACCAGTTTTAAAATATCAATTTTGATGCCGGAATGAACACCAGTAACTATAAATATGCTGCTCTGAAAATTTCGCAAGTTATTGGAAATTTACGAATTTCTCAACATGGCATGGCAGTATAGGGCAAAATTTCACATAAACGTGAATTTTGAGAGATATTTTCATCGTAAAGATGTCAGACTACTTTTGAAATATTATTTAGGACACTGGCATGAATATTTATGACTATGAATTTTCCAATATAATAATTTCGTAAGTTATTGGAAATTTACGTCTTTCTTAACATGACAGAATAGAGCAAAATTTCACATAAACGTCAATCTTGAGGGATATTTTCATCGTAAAGATGTCACACCACTTTCGAAATATTATTTAGGATACTGGCATGAATATCATGGACTATGATTTTTCCAATTTAAAAAATTCGTAAGTAATTTGGAATTTACGATTTACTTAACATGACAGAATAAGGCAAAATTGAGAATAAACTTCCATTTTGAGGATCATAAATACATTAGACAACTTCAAAATTACATTTATGATATTTGTTTGAACAAAATTGAATACAAATATTCTAATAGGAAAATTTCGTAAATTATTCGTAATTTACGATTTTATCAACATAGCGAAATTGTAAATTTTTCATATAAATATGAATTTAGAGGATTATTGCATTGGAAACAGTAGCATGAAAACTAAACAATGGAATTCACCCTGATAAAATAAATTAATAGATTAGAATAAAGTAAATATATTGAAGTGAACGGTGGATAGCCTATTAGGTGGGGATTTCATTCTGTCACTGTATCAAGCTTTGGTCAAATGCATTTCTTTTAACATGATTATAATATATCTCGCACTAGAAAATTTATGCGAACGTAAATATGATGGGGAATTGAGCAGAGTTCACCTATGCCAACTAGTTTTTTATATTATTCTGTTGAAATGTGCGCAAACTCTCCTAGCTGTACCTTTGCTTATTTATTTATTTATTTATTGTGCAGGAAGTTTCCGCTTTTTTCAACCCCTTTCCCGCGTTTGAATATAGTACCTCCGTTCATAAAAAATTTGAGACTGCCGTTTTTATCCCAAATTATTCAGGTAACTTTTGCACACAACTCCTTGAAAAGTCCCAATCTTGGTCAAATTTTTCAAGTGTCATCTTTATTTAATTTTAAGAATGATAAATTTAAATTTTTCTGCAATTATTTGTTTTAAAGTTATACTGTTAAAAGTCTTACGCACATATCCGTCGCTAAAATCTTGACTTTCGTATTAAGGAAACCTCAAAATACCTTATTATAACAAAAAATCAGCAATGAAAATTGGACTTCAAACAATACTTTGTATAGTGTATGGGTATGAAAAAGTAATTACCATTCTTAAAAAAATTTTCTGGATTAGGAAAAAAATTAATAAAACACTTCCACCAACTACTTTCTGTAAAAAAGAATGTTTTCGTTTAATTTTGGGTAGCCCTGTATAATATTGATAAATTATATGCATACAACGTAGTGTACTTAAATTTAGTACCCTATAGAAAACATAGTGCACAACTTGGAATACACTTCCAGTAATTTCTTAGCATATCCTTCATAAATCGTAATTCTTTTGGGTGGCCCTGTATGAAAATGAAATGTTGAATTATTTTCATCTACCACAGCGGTCGCTGGGCCCAGCCCTCTCCCAAAATAAACTGCCAACCATCCAATCACGAAGTCAGAATGCGAGGACTAGTGCTATATTATGAAAAGCACCATAGAACTGTCGTTTAAAAGTAATAGGTATAAAACTTTGAATAAACGACTTCTAGCATTTTATAGTGTATATATTCTGTACTGAACTTGTCACCGACGCATTTTTCTCAAAAAGTATGTTTCTATCAAAAGAGCATAAAGGACTAATAATTTTTCACGCGCTTTAAAATTGGATTTAAATGAAGTTTCCAAGATAAAAACTCGCCGTGTTTCAATTACATCGATTTTTTTTTTTTTTTTTTTTTTTTTTTTGAAATACCCAAATTAATATTTTGCGAGTAGCGCATTGATTTACAAAACTGTTCAATGTATATTAATGAAAGTTGGTATATAAGACATACCCCTCGCACAATCATACAATGACGTTTTTTAATTATTATATATATTAAGATTGGTAATTTGTAATAGAAATCCAGTACAATATTGCGACAATTAAAGAAATTATCGCCTTTTATGATAGAATTTACGAGTATCATTCTTATCGTAGGGGATGCACTGCACTGCAAGTGTTCATCAAAGACATTCTCCAGCACCAAGCAACAGTTTAAAAAAAGTTTTTATACCAGTGAGCACCGTAAACTCGTAGCTCATTTCAATAACAACCCATCCAAACTTTTCTAAATAGCTTATTTCAGGCTGGCTGTAATTAATGAATAGATCTTGTAGAATAAAAAATGATGATTACGAACCACAAATAAAGAATATTTTTATTTTTTTAAAATTAAATATCAATAATTATTTGTATTTTAACGACAATAACGTAAACAAACAATTCATTTCATGTAGTTTTAATACTTCGTATTCAATATGAATTAATTAATTATTCATACATCATATGTACAGGGTGTTTATAAAGTCCCGGACCCATTTTGATGTTTAATAACTCATAAAATAATAAAGATAGATTAAAATTAATAACATAAATGGTTAGCTAGACTCAAAAAGTTTCATGACCCTTGTCAATGACCTTCCACGTGTGCCCCCTTCGTCGCACGGAGAATATCAAGTCGATAGTCAATTTCACGCCAGGTAGCAGCAAGCATGTCGGCATCCACAGAGGCTATTGCGGTTGTAATTCTGACTTTTAGGTCATCAATGTTTGACACTCCCCTCCTGTAAACATTGTCCTTTTCAAATCCTCAAAGGAGCCCGAGACTTTCTCTTTAGCTCATGTCTCCGCTCACAGGGGTGTCGCGGGCAATAAAATGGCAGATCTCTTAGCAAAAACTGCCACTAAAAAGGAAGCAGTGGATTTCGTTCTGGCCCTCCCCCCCTCTTACATCAAAATATGTCTTAAAGCACGACTAAAGAAAGAATGGCAGCTATACTGGGATACATCTCCTAAAGGTAGATTTACGTTTAACCTCCTCCCAAAAGTGTCAAATTATAACTTTGACCTTTCCCCAGCCATAACAGCCTTCTTAACGGGCCATGGCCCGTTCAAATCACATCTTTACAAATTTCATTGCTCGCGCACTCCACAATGTGAGTGCGGCGCTGAGGGTAATGCAAATCATTACTTTTTCTCATGCCCACTAACTCTTGATTGGCGTATCCTTAACCCACCTAATAAACCTAACGACTGGCTTTTTAATATCGTTACCCGGCTTCCCCTACGTCAGAAACTAACCAGAATCTATAACTTCTTAATGGATCTTTCCAATTTGACCAACTAATTTTTCTATCTTCCAAGGCAGTTACCAACTTTTCTCTTGGAGGTCCATATAATTTTTCTTCACAAGCTTTTCCCTGCGAGGGATCAAGGCTCCGTTCTTCTTTTCATATTCTTGTTCCTTGTCGCCCTCTGTCGTGTGAAAGCTCCGCTTTGGCGACCTCTGTAATCTTTTCTTTTCTTTTTTTTTTTTTCCCTGTTTATGCAATAAACAACGGAGGAGGTTTAACCTTTAGACACGGGCTCTTTTGAATCACCACAGTGCCATCGGAGCCCCTCTCTAAAGGTTAAAATCGCTCAAAACCGCTGCATAGTGGTGAGCGGCCACCTTCCGTCTTAGAATCTTAGAATCCCCAAAGGAAAAAGTCCAGCGGCGTTATATCAGGTGATCTGGGTGGCCAAGGAATTGGACCTCCTCGCCCAATCCATCTTCCTGGAAAATGGTCATTCAAAGAACTACGAACGATGGTACCCCAATGAGGTGGTGCATCATCTTGTTGCAAAAAGACATGTGGCTGAAGCTCTTCTAGTTATGGAAATACGAAGTTTTCCAACATGTCTAAGTATACGACTGATGAGACCGTCTTTTCTGTAAAAAAGAAAGGCCCAATGACTCGGTCGTGCATTAGTCCACACCACACATTAACCTTTGGGGAATCCCTTTGTGCCTCACGGTATTCATGGGGAATTTCAAAAGAGTCAAAGAGTCAAAAAAATCAAAAGAGAGAAAAATGGAATTAATAAGCAGACGATATTTAGAAAAGTACAGATATTTAGACTGAAAAATGAAATTATCTGAAATTAACCACACGCGCAGACGATATTTACAAAAGTAAAGATATTCAAACTTGAAAAAAAAATATATGAATTATTCCATCAATAAATGCCATAATTTTTTTTATATCTTCATTATTTTATGAGTTATTAAACATCAAAATGGGTCCGGAACTTTATAAACACCCTGTATTTTAAAGATTAAGGTGGACTTCTTTAGCATTTTAAATATATAAACTGAATTTTCGCTGTAAAAAATATGTCCTATTTGCTGCCAGAAATTCTCTGTAATTTGAGAAAATACGCGTGATTTACGAAAAAATTATGTTCTCTGAACATATTTTCTCAAAACACAGAGAAATTCTGGCAGCAAATAGGACATATTTTTTACAGTGTTGTCATATAAAATTTTGCAAGTAAATTTATAATATATGGTTTTAATTTTTCAGCCGGATACCATACCTCAAATTGGTCGAATGGATAAGGTTGTTATCTATGCTCAACCTACGATTGGTGAAAAAGCCACGATAGTCGATTTGAAGGAAAATTATAACACATGGCGTCCATCCCAAAGTCATCTAGACACGGATAAATCAGATTTTTATTCGGATGAAGACGAGAAAAAAAATTTAGTTTCCGAATTCAAAGACAAGTTTCGAAAACAACATGTCAATTTAGAGTGGAGAAATATTTCACTTAAAACTCCCAGAGGTAAGTGATGGGATTTTTTTCAGAGTTGATTTTATTATAAAGCAGGCCAATTAATTTTTATATTTGGTAATATGTTGTATGTAAATTACTAATTTAATATTTGGTATGTCCATCGTTGTCCATCAGGAGAATATGCACGTTGAAAGATTAACACAGGTGTGGCACCGTGACGACGAACTTAAACTTTTTGCGAAAAATTCATTGTAGGGATTTCAAAACGAGTACAGGCTCTCCTGAAGGCCAAAGAGCATATACCAAATATTAAATTATTGTTTTGCACTTTTTGTTTTTTAAAACTTTTTAATAGTTTTTAGCAAAGTAAAAAAGCTGAAAAGTGTTCACGACTCCGGTCTGTCTGTCTGTCAAACTGTCCGCGCTCTTAGTCCGATTGATATTCATGGAAATTCTTGAAAATGATATATACGTGATTCAAGTTCACTATGGTATATTCCCTATTGAAAATGAGTTAAATAGCACCACTGATTTGCCTACGGGGATACCCGAAAGAATTCCAAAGCATCGCGTTTTACACGAAATATTTCTATAAATCATAGTTTAATACTTTTAGTTTGCACAAATCATAATGAAATTGAATCATATTAAAAATACATATGCACCAGAAAATGCTTTCTTTAGAACTAGCAGGCTACGACCACTTCGCTGGTCACTAAATTTAAATGAATTTTCAAAAGAATTGAATCACTATTTATTTTTACTTTCCGAACACTATAGTGAGGAAAGTATTGTAATCATGTCAAAAATCCGAATTCGAGATTTTGATGTTTCTATACGTTTTGAGGTTCCCTCAGTCCGTTTTCACTATATTTACGATGATGTATGTATGTATGTGTGTGTGTGTGTGTGTCTGTGAGTGAACACGCTAGCGTCTAAACGCTTTGTTCGAATAAGCTGAAAGTTGGTGCGTATATTGTAAGTCACCATAGTACGAACCCTATAGATTTTGGTGAATCTAGCACTTATAGTTTTTTTTACAGGGACACAAAGAAAAATTCTTTATCATTATGGTCTGTGGGACCAAAATCTTAAAAGTGCGATAGCTTCTAAACGCTTTATTCAATTGAGCAAAAAATTTATACACATATTATAGGTCACAGTTAATCAATCTGTATAGAGTTTGGAGAATCTGTCACTTACCGTTTTTTTACAGGGGCACAAAGAAAAATTCTTTACCATTATGGCCTATGGGGCTAAATTTTTAAAAGTGCGATAGCGTCTAAACGCTTATTTAATCTGAACAAAAAATTTGTACACATGTTATAGGTCACAATTGCACGAACTGTATAGATTTTGGTGAATTTAGCACGTACAGTTTTTTTACAGGGACACAAAGAAACATTCTTTATCATTATGGCCTGAGGGACCAAATTTTTACTTTCTTCTATATTCAATAGAAGAAAGCATTGGATTCGTAAAAATTTTCGACCTCGGGTTTTTGATGGATTTACATGTTTTGAGAGCTGTAGAACACGATTTGACCATTTTTAGAAAATGTCTGTCTGTTTCCCTAACAGCACAAAATGTTCCAGAAACGTAAGAATCATATAACATTGAAACATTATAAACATTTCAGAAACGTTTAAAAACGTTCAGATTGCTTTCCGATTAGTTTCAAAAACGTAGAAATGTCCGCGATCGTAACAAAAAATCAGATACGTAACAGAAACGTTACAATCACTTAACAGATAGAAAATCAAAAAGGGCGAATGTTTCAGAAAGGTATCAGAGAGCATACTAAAAAGTGTTACGTTTTTAAAAGATTGAAAGCTTTTTGCAACATAACTGAAACATTCTGTGCTGTATGGGTTGTCTGTCAGTCTCTCTGTGTGTGTGTGACAAACTTTTGTGGCAATTGTATCTCAGGAACTACTTCACAGAATTTCATACAAATTGGTATGTAGTTGCACCTTGATATACATTAGTGCCTATCAACTTTTGGTAAAAACTGTCTTACAGGTTGCGTTGCCATCCCGCTTTTTCTAAATTTTTAACATGGTGGTATAGTACAAAATTTTGTATAAATGTGCATAAAGAGAATTATTTTTTAATAATCATTATGAAATTTACCAGAATTATTTATAATAGAGATAGTGAACTGGGAAAATTTTTTTTTTATGTGTAGGAGCCTCGCCTTCTCCCCCATCCCTGGGGGGGGGGGGAGAATTCTCCCCTCGAGGGGAAAAAATTTTCATGATGGGTATCTTTCAAAAGAGCTCGCCAGTACCTTTAAAACGAATGGTTGAACCATAGATCTGTGATAATTTAAAAAGAATTTATCGATTTTTTTTTCATTTTTAACAATATATATATATATATATATATATATATATATATATATATATAGAAAACAATTGACAGGAAAATATATAAAAATATAAGTTTTACTGATAAGAAAAACTAATAGGAGAATTACAAACCAATGCGCAAGATTGCAGCGAAAGGAAATGCAAAACTTTGATATAGTAATATATAAATGCAGAAATATATAAACAAATGAATGAAGTTAAATGTAGAAAAATATATACACAAATGAATGAAATTATACCCCAAAAAACACTGAGATCTTCACCAGGGAGGCCCCTCAGTGTAGGGGTGAATGAGAAGTTTCTGAAAGGACAGTAGCTATAAGCTAATAACTATCCTTAGCCTTCAACTTCTCACCAAACAGAAAACCACCAATAACTGGAGAGAAATCAAACATACATATAATGTATAAAACTACTAAAAATATTTTATAAAATTATCAAATTGTAAAAGTTACAAAATTACATCAATTGATGTAATTTTGTAACTTTTACAATTTGATAATTTTATAAAATATTTTTAGTAGTTTTATACATTATATGTATGTTTGATTTCTCTCCAGTTATTGGTGGTTTTCTGTTTGGTGAGAAGTTGAAGGCTAAGGATAGTTATTAGCTTATAGCTACTGTCCTTTCAGAAACTTCTCATTCACCCCTACACTGAGGGGCCTCCCTGGTGAAGATCTCAGTGTTTTTTGGGGTATAATTTCATTCATTTGTGTATATATTTTTCTACATTTAACTTCATTCATTTGTTTATATATTTCTGCATTTATATATTACTATATATATATATATATATATATATATATATATATTTAATGTAATATTGACAATAAAATTGACTTTTTTTTGGATATTTAGTGTTATACTACTTCTCTAATATGGAAATCATCTGCATTATCATGGAAGATAATTTTTTTAAATAATAATTTTAATAAATTATTTTTACTGAGTGAATTTGTATAGGAGAATATAGAAGAAAGTCATGTGGTGGCGACAACATACTAGTTAAAAGTACGATAGCATCTAAACGCCTTATTCAATTGAGCTGAAAATGTATAAATTACTCTTGCTCAAACTATAAGCATTTTGGTTAATCTAGCATTTATATGTTTTTTACAGGGACACAACGAAAATTCTTTATCATTATGACCCATACAGCACAGAAGATTTCAGTTATGTTGCAAAATACTTACAATCTTTCAAAAACGTAACACGTTTTAGTATGCTCTCTGATACTTTTCTGAAACATTTGCCCTTTTTAATTTTCTATATGTTAAGTGATTGTAACGTTTCTGTTATGTATCTGATTTTTTGTTACGATCGCGGACATTTCTACGTTTTTGAAACTAATCGGAAAGCAATCTGAACGTTTTTAAACGTTTCGGAAATGTTTATAATGTTTCAATGTTATATGATTGTTACGTTTCTGGAACATTTTGTGCTGTTAGGGGATCTATGGGCTCAAAGTTCAGTAGCGTTAAATAAAACATTGTGTAATATATGGAGAAAAATACTCAAACACTTTATTATGGTTTTATCTCTTTTGTTTGTTTAACAACTCCTCTTTCTTTAATTTATCTACAAAACTGTTAATTACTCAATGTTCAGAAAGTCGAGTGGAGTCACTCCAGATTTTTTATATCACATTTTGGGCTTTATAGCATAATTAAAAATTCCTTTTAAGGTCAAAAAGTCAAAATAACATATTACAAATTAAACTAAATTAAATATTTCTTTCGTTTTGCACTCGTTTTGCAACAATGCTGTATGCATAGTCTTATGTGAATGACTCTCAAGAAGGAATCAACAATTGTTTATAAATTTTATGGATTATGTATGGGAAATAAGTACATCGTAATTTAAAAATTGCAGCTCTTAGAACTTCAAAACTGATAATTTTTAAAGTTATTCATTATTCTTCAATATTAGACTGTTTTTTGTTTAATATATTTGTTTGATAACTCTTATTATAAGATAAAACAATCGAATGATATCGCGTTGTGAAACTTTGTAACGCAATATCTTTAAATCTAATAACTTGATGTATATAGTGTCCTCACAAAAATGAACAGTTTTTAGAGCTATTTTTAAAAAAGTGTAACATCTACGCAGTATCTTTTAAAAAAAATCATCAGTTTTTACTAAAAAAATGACTGACCTTAACCAAAAGCAATTGAATGATATCGCGTTGTGAAACTTTGCAACGTATTATCTTTAAATCTAATAACTTGATGTATATAGTGTGTTCGCAAAAAATGAACAGTTTTTAGAGTTCTTTAAAAAAAGTATAACATCTATGCAGTATCTTTAAAAAAAAAAAAAAAAAAAAAAAATCATCAATTTTTACAAAAAAAAATGGCCGACTTTCATCCCCAAAGTAGTTAAATCTATACCAATCAAAAATAGCAGTGGTCCAGCCGGATGTGTTCCTCCGACAAACTCTTTGCTTAATTTATATAGATAATGTATGATTAGCATTATGATTTACGGAGCAAAACAAAAAATCAGTTACATTAATGGCTAAAATTGGAAATCGCTGAAAAAGTATTTTCGGTTGCATTAATCGTTTTTAATACTTTCTCACGATGTTTAACAATGATTAAGCCACGAATTCGTCTGTCTATCTGTCTATCTGTCTGATTGACTATGCTCTAACGGCCATAAATATTCACAAAATTTCTTGAAATTGGGTTTGGTTATGGGTTATTCATTATGAGATATTCCTCATTTAAAACAGGGGAAATACAATCTCATATTAGTTTATAAACAGGAACACACGAAAAATTCTAAAGCATTGCGTTCTATGAGAGTTATTTCCAAAAATCACTTCTTAATAATTTTATTTTGTATAAATCATAACGAAATTGTCATTTATCATTTATATGTTCAAGAAAGTGTTTTCTGTAGAATATAATAATTATCAGTATTAAGATTCACAGGGCCACAGTAAAATACTTAGTTACAATAAGGGCTATAACTGGAAATTCCTGAAATTGTATTTTCGTTTGTATTAATCATTTATACTATTTTCTAACGATGTGATTTGAATTCGTCTATGTGTCTCTATTTTTGTCCGTTTGACTGCCCATTTGTGTGTCTATACACGTGTTTGCCTCTAGCGTCCCTACATAATTCAAGGATTTCTTCAAAATGATATATGTTATTCAAGTTTCCTATGGCACAATTCTTTAAAATATATATATATACTAGCAGGCTTTGCCCGCTTCGCTGGTCACTATTTTTAAATGAATCACTATAATTACTGAATTCTCAAAATTGCATTAATTTTTATCACGTGAAAAAAAAAAAAGGCGAAACAAAATCTGATTAGGAAAAATGTCGCACCGGGTTCTCACTGCCTTCCGAAAAAATTCCCAAAATGCTCTAACTCTTATTTCCCCCTTCGACCCCCCCCCTCTCGTCTATCCTAATAATTTTACAAATTCAAAAATATCCGCAATCGATTTTTAAATATCAAAAACCACTATGCACCAGTTTTGAACGATCTATCTCTATTTTTATTTTTTTGCCCCACCACTCCCCCCCTTCCCAATAATTTTAAAAATTCGAAAATATCCGCAATCGATTTGTAAGTATCGAAAACCTCTATGTACCAATTTTGAATGATCTAACTCTATTTTATTTTGTTTGCCCCTCCGCCCCCCCTTCCGTCCGTCCTAATAACGTTACACTTTCGAAAATATCCCCATTCGACTTGCAGGCATCTAAAACCAATCTGTACCAATTTTGAACGGCCTAACTGCATTTCTATTTGTTTTTGCCCATAGCCCCCCCTTACCACCCCTCCTAATAATTTTACAAATTCAAAAATATCCGCATTCGATTTTAAGTATCGAAAACCATTTCTGTACCAATTTTGAACGATCTAACTCTATTTTAATTTTTTTGCCCCCCCCATCCCATCCCCCCCTTCTCACCCCTCCTAATAACTTTACACTTTCGAAAATATCCCCATTCGACTTGCAGGCCTTTAAAACCTATCTGTACCAATTTTGAATGCCCTAACTGTATTTCTATTTGTTTTTGCCCATAGCCCCCCCTTCCCGCCCCTCCTAATAATTTTACAAATTCGAAAATATCCGCAATCGATTTGTAAGTATCGAAAACCTCTATATACCAAATTTGAACGATCTAACTATATTTTTATTTTTTTGCCCCCCCCCTCTCCCCTCCTAATAACTTTACACTTTCGAAAACATCCCCATTCGACTTGCAGGCTATTGAAACCTATCTGTACCAATTTTGAAAGGCCTAACTGTATTTCTAATTGTTTTTGTCCCCCCCCCCCTTGGGGATCAAATTTCGAAAATTCCAGGAATTGGTTTTTAGACATTTATATTAGCTATATTTTAAAACAAAAATTTTACGGATATCTGTTTCTTTGTTTGAGCTATGAAGGATATTTTGAATTCACGTTTTGCCCCCTCCCCCCCCCTTGGGGGCCGAATTTTTTCAATTTTTTTCTTTCCTAAACCATCCCTGACCTATAAGGAAAAAAACAAAAAAAGAATGATCGAAATCGGTCAAGCCGTTTACAATTTTATAATGGACATACAGACAAACATTCATTTATATATATATATATATATATATATATATATATATATATATATATATAGATTATAAGAAAAAAAACTTTTTATAAACTGTGTTTTTAAATTTTCTGTTGAATCATAGAACTAACTACATTAGCACTTTATCAATGCGTATGAAATCTTTAAACCGATAGTGACGTCAATTTTTGTGAGATACATAATTTAATTTTTTACAATTTTTTAAAGCTCACGTTTAATTAAATTATTTATTTAATCACGTTTATTTATTTTTATGTCGAAAGAAAATGAACTCGTAAATTTTTTTTGGCAACAATTAAATTATAGCTAATATTTTAATGGCTATACAGGAGAAGAAGGTAACGCTGAAATTTTGTGATGTTGTTTTCTAATGTTTACAGATGGCGCCAGCGTGCAATCCTTCCTTCTCTCCAGCTTCCGCAATGTTATTCAATGGGGAAATGTCTCGTTTTAATTATTTTTTTAAAAATAATATCAAGCTGAAAAAATTTCGATTGAAAGCAAATTTCATTAAATAGAGTATTCTAACCAACATGTTTTTTTTAAGAGCCATTTTATACTAATTTTACTTTGAAAGAGGGCTTTTAAAAAATGACGATCCTTATGAACCGAAGCTAGCTAAAACAGACAATTGGGAGGAAGTAGAATGGATGAAATTTTGTAAAGGAAAAAAATAAACTTACTTTAGGTGCAGAAAACACGAACTCGGACTTTATTTTTCTCCTAGGGCTTTTTTTTTTGTTTTTCTTATCACTATCATAGCCTGTTTTACAACTAGGAACGAAGCATTTATCTGAAACATCTGAATTATGCAGTTTTAAGAATTTACAAACAAATTAAATTGCTTAAAATAAAAAAATTTAAATGTACTTCAGCAAAATTCTATTGAAAACAACAGTATATCCGCGCCGAAGTAGGGAGGAATGACAAGTGGCGCCCTCAATATTTACCAAAAATTTAGATCACAGTTTCGTAGCTTTCTCCCATTGGACCTTCAACTCCTATTAATATTACTCCGTGATGGCTATTTATAAGGTATTAGAAGGTTATTATTTTCATATTTTAATTAATAATAAGAAAACTATTCGAATTTTTTCGAATTTTTTTTTTCCTAAACCATCCCTGACCTATAAGGAAAAAAACAAAAAAAGAATGATCGAAATCCGTTCAGCCGTTCTCGAGTTTTAGTGAGACTAACGAACAGCAATTCATTTATATATATATAGACTAGCAGGCTTTGCCCGCTTCGCTGGTCACTAAATTTAAAGGAAACTCTTTTCTATATAGCTTTATAAAAATAAAATAAAATACTAAAATTGCTCAAAAGCTCGCTTCGGATCCCTGCTGCCTTCGGTAGCGATTTGGTCATCCGCTAAAACTCGGGCGCTTGTCCCTATTACCTGAGACAATGGTTTACCAATAGGCTTGCATTAAGTCCTTATTAGATAACAGTTTCGAAATAGATAGTATCGAAAAAAAAAATGAAGTATCCCCTTTATATTTGAATCCCAGTTACATATGAACAACACTATACGTGGTGCACATAATATTTGCTTTTACGTTATTTCCTATGTTTATTTTGTTTATCCCCGATCAACCATAAAAATGATAACAATTTCACGCTAAATATTATAATATGCTATGACCGGCTACGTCTGTTGCATGAGACAATTAATTTTTTGTGGTTATTAGTATTCATGGTTTGTAAGCATGATCATAGTACCGCCTTAATATAGCTCTATTTGGCGACTTTTGAATTTTTGTCACCATTTTAGATTTTATCCCTTGTAAAAATAAGACTTAATACCTTGTAACAATGAGCGCTATTTCTGACATATTTTAGACAACTAAACTTTTAATGGTTATATATATTTCCCATTAAGCATATTTTTATTTTCATTTATTTATTTAAATATTGATGAAATTTGAACTTCAATTTGGTCTAGTGTTGTACAGGCTGTATACTACACGTTTGTGTTTGTGAAAGAAAATTTATAAAATACATACATTAGTTAATTTTAAAAAATCTAATTGTCCGATCGATAAGCTGTTTAATCCGTTGGATTCACAAAAATTGCATCTTTCATTTGGTATCTTATTTGTAACCATACGACTGATATTTCTAATTTTTTTAATTTACTTTCCTCATTTTAAATCATAGAATAATAATAGAGGAAGAAGGAGCACGCCAATAGTCTTAATGCTTACAAACCCCTTCTAGTGAAATGCCAGCGAAAGCTACTTTTGCTCCTCTCAACATTGAAGACTCCGTGCATTGAAGTTTGTTAATAAAGGCTTGTTAATAATCGCTGTTTTTTGTGGCAATACAACAGCTTATGTAGAGACACTTATGCTCCTTCTTCCTTTATTATTATTCTATGTTTTAAATACATGTAATTTTTATTGTTCACGTTTTTTTTTTTTTTCCGTCGAAAAAATAATGATAATTTTTTTGGCAACAATTAAATTAAGGAATAAAATTAAATATTTTAAATAAATGTAATTTTTATTGTTCACGTTTTTTTTCTTTTTTTCTGTCCAAAAAAGAATAATTTTTTTTGGCAACAATTAAATTAAGGATTAAAATTAAATGGCCAATTTATCAGTTATTAGAAGGTTTTTATTTTAACATTTTAATTAATTAAAAGAAAACTAAAACAAAATTCGAAAATCCGGCTTCGAGGTGCATCAGGGGAGGTCATTACGAATCAACATGCAAATTTTTGTAGCTCAGCCATCAGCCGTTAGGAACACACCTAAACTTTATTGAATAGCAATAAAGTTCAAATTGACTCTAGAAAACGTTTGTATGGGAAATAGAAAAGGGCTGTTTTTGGGGTTTTCCCGGAAATTATTCAATTTTTTCTCGCCTTTTAAACCTTCCCTAGACCTCCACGAACATTTCAAGACTAAGATAAGATAAATCCGTTCAGCCGTTCTCGAGTTTTAGTGAGACTAACGAACAGCAATTCATTTTTATATATATAGATAGAAGATATATATAACTCAACTGGTTTGTGTACAAGGACATCCAAAATTACACCAAAGCATTGTGTTTTATGAGAGGCATTTAAACCTAATAATACTAATTTTCAACGTTCTATCTGAATTTCTTTTTTTTTTTTTTTTTTTTGCTCCTGCGCTCGCCCACCTTTCAGCCCCTCGTGATAATTCTACACTTCCGGAAATATTCGCAATGAATTTATCGGACTTTAAAACCTAATAATACTAATTTTCAATGCTTTAACTTTTATTTGTATATTTTCATCCCTTTGGCTCCTCCTTCCCGTCTATCCTAATAATTTTTCCCTTTTGAAAATATCTGCATTCGATTTATACGTCCCAAAAACGTCTACGTACCAATTTTGAAAGGTCTAACTCTATTTTTACCTTTTTGCCCCCCCCCCCTCATAATAACTTTACACTTTCGAAAATATCTTCATTCGACTTGCAGGCCTCTAAAACCTATCTGAACCAATTTTGAACGGTCTAATCGTATTTCTATGTTTTTCTTTTTGGCCCATAGCCCCCCCTCCTGCCATTCCTGCTCAACCTAGGACGAATTTCTAAAATTCCAGAAATTAGTTTTTGGATATTTATGAGAGCTATATTTTAGAGCAAAAATTTTACACATATCTTTTTTTTTATATACATATATATATATATATAAAAAGGATTATTTCAAATCATGCTTGCCCCCTCCTTCCTTTAGGGGCTGAATTTCTAAATTTCCAGAAGTTCGTTTTTAGGTATTGGTATTAGCTATATTTCAGAGCAAAAATTTCACCTATATTTTCTTCTTCTGTTTGAGGTATGAACGTTTTTGTGAAATCACGTTTCGTCCTCCTCCTCCCCCCCCCCTTGGGTGACGCATTTTGTAAAATCGCTTCTTAGTGGATGTCTACTTAATAGAAGGAACATTGTCACAAAATTTCATGCTTCTAGATCCGGGGGTTTGGGATGGGCGATGATGAAACACTCATTCACTCACGCACGCACTCACTCAGGACAAACGATTTTATATGTATAGATTACACTGATAAAGGCTGAAATACACAAATATACTCTTAACATAAAAAAAAAAAAAAAAAAAAAAAAAAAAAAGCGGTCGGGGAACCCCCGTCAGGAACGAAGCTCCTTGCGCCTTTTCTCCAATTCCGAATTCTATTTGATACACTGTAAAAAAAAACTCGTGAAAAAAACGGAAAAAAATTGTCAGCCCAGGACGCCAATCATATTCCGTTTTCTTTACGGGGAAAAAATGTTTCAAATTAACACAAGAAAACCGTTATTCTTAACAGAAAAACACTGTTATTTTTAAAGAGAGTTCTGTAAAAATTTACAGAAAAATCTGTAACTTTTACGGAACAAAAAATTTTTTCTCTGTAAAATTTACAGAAATACCTGTAATTTTTACAGAACAAAAATTTTTTTCTCTGTAAAATTTACAGAATTATCTGTAATTTTTACGGAACAAAAAAATTTTTCTCTGTAAAATTTACAGATATATCCGTAACTTTTACAGAACAAAAATTTTTGTTCTGTGAAATTTACAGAAAAATCTGTAATTTTTTACAGAACAAAAACTTTGTTTCTTTTAAAATTACAGTGTACTTCTGTTAACATAACGATATTCTTATGTTTATATAACAAAATTTGGCTGTTCTTAAAAAAGTTTTATCCCATCAAGAAAACAGTTTTTTACTGGCGTCCTGGCTGACAGCTTTTTTCTGTAAATTTAACATTTTTTTTTTTTTTTTTTTTTTTTTTTTTTCTCCTTTTTCAAATATAGTCACATTTTGATTGCTATTTCAATAGGAAAAATAATTTCAACAGAAGACAGAGAAATCTTTTTTCGTTTAGCAAATGAAACATTATTAATAATAAACAATACAGATTTTTTTTATTTTGAAGAATTTGTTCTGATAAATACAAAAAATTTAAAAAGAAATATTTTTCTTAAAAGGAATTAAATAAAAAATAAATTGTATAATGGTTACTGCCAGGAAACGCAAAAGATTGAAATGTAAGAATAAATTTAAGAAAATGAGGCAGAAAATTCAATTGATAAAATTCACAATAATAATAATAATGCATCACTGTTACAGAATAAAAATTTTCAGGATCTACAATCATGTCAGTGCTTATGCACATTTTTTTTTTTTTTTTTTATGGAAGATGATGCTCCTCTAAACATTACAGGAGTGAAACTTCCCAACATGCAATAACTTTGAAAACTATTACTTGCATGAAATTATGTAAGACTCAGTAATGATATACCAAATGACTACCTATAATAAGTGATATTTACGGCAAATTAAGCATTTATAACAAGAAATTTACATAAAAACAAAATATTTTATCATGAAATTCAGAGACCAAAAATTTTCAAAATTCTTGAATTTAGGGTATGCACCTGAAAAGTTTCACTCTTGATATTAAGACAACCTGAAAAATCATGTGTCATCAATTATCACTTTCATAATCTGTGGTCTTCCCAAACCCCAGCCTTAATCATATGGGAATTTTGCCTTTGTGAGTTGGGTATTTGAAATATCTAATAATATATGAAGTGTATATTAAATGTTCAATTAATTACAAAACTCTCAGGTGACGAAATATTTTTTTATTAGCTCAAATTAATTCCCATCTTCTGAATTCTATATATACAAAATTTTATAATTTTCTGAACATTGTTTTGTCTGTAGACAACTTTAAAATAGAGTCATTTAATTATGGACATTATTCCCCCCCCCCCCCCCCCCACTTTTATGACCTGACACAACACATGCCACATGGACTTTTTGAACCACCCTGTATATTCCAGCAAGAAAAATCTATATATTTTTTTACTCTATTCAAAATTTTGAAGACGCATAAAACAACAGGGGTCAATCCAGATTTTCATTTTTTGGGCCTACTTTTGGGAAAAATCAAAAATTTTCTGATTTTTTTATTTATTTTTTGTGAAAAAGAAATAATATATATACACACATATATATAACAAATTTTATAAATACTGTGAAGAGGACTATTTTATGGATATGAATTTTGTAAAGGAGGCCTTATAATATGGAATTTCGTGAAGAGGCATAAAAAAAACTAATTCTTGTTTGGATTGACCCTGAGTAGACAAATGAAATTAAAACATTTATTCGTATAAAACACATAAATAAAATATATAAAAATTAAAAATTCTTTTTTTCTTCCAAATTTATTTTGATCTTCGACTCCGATTAATTCCAAGAAAACACCTAAAAAGAAACATATTTACTTTAGCAAGTTAAAAAAACATTTCTGTAAAATAAATAAATAAAATAGATAACAAATAAATATACATATTTTCTATGTAAATGAATAAATAAATATTGCAAATTGGAAATAATCGTATACATTCCTTAACCCTCGCTTTCCCAAGATTTTGACCCCATTTTGAAAATGAAATTTGGTTTACCCCGCCTCATTCGAAAAGTGCACTAATTCGTCAGAGATAGCAAACATAACCAGTGGAGTGCTGCAACTTCTAAAAAACAATACAAAAAAGTGCAGTGCCGCACTGGTGATTTTCGGCAAACGTGCCGAGCGGCACCTGAATGCAATTTTTCTTGATCTTGGGAAAGCGAGGGTTAATTCCAAAATCCTATTTTCAAAATTAATTTATTTCATACAGGGGCATATTCAGGATTTATTTCGGGGAGGGCTGAGTTAAGTTTAATAATGTTTCCCAATGTACAGAATTCATGCATATTATTCTTAATCTTTATTTTTTTTAACTTTCTGCAAAATTTTGGAAGGCGCTGCAGCCCATCAGCCCCTATATGTAGAGATGTAAAAAACCCGGGAATTTTGATTCAGGGGAATAAACATGGGAATTTTCGGGTTTAAACCGGGAATTTTGGGAACATTGGAAACTTTGATGGGAAGAAACTAATACTGAATGTTTAGATTTAATTTTATTCTTTTAAATGCACAAACAACTTATTTCAATATCCTTTTCATTCTACTTGCTTAAATGATAGTGATATCGAAAATTATGTGACAATTTTACAAAAAATAATAAAATATTAAACATTTACGCTATTAACAATAATAATTTATGAAGTTTAGTCTGCCTGTTTAAATAACTTTTCTTTTCTTTTTTTTTTTTAATTAATGAATACCATAATAAAATATGTTATGAAATTTTGTTATAATCAGTTAAAGAGCATGAGGAACAAAATCAAACATCAGTTCTTTGGTTATTAAAAATTCCAGCAATAATTTTTGAATGCATTGGATCAATACATAAATTTTTCAATGGCTAATTATTAACAATTTGGATGTTATTTATTGCTTATTAATATTGTTGAAATTTTAATTGAAATAATATTTTCCAGTGTAATATTATTGATCATTTTAGTGAACACAGGTTATTTCGGAACATTTTTGTTTTATTTTTGAAATAAAATATTAAAGATTCACATTCATAGATATATACAACTAAAACATGATGAGCTTCGACTGCCATAAAAAAGAAGTGTTACTTTGAACTCAGTGTGTATACACTACACAGTCAGAACTAAGATGTAAATACACGGCAATAACAAAAAATAAGTCTGTTAATTAATGAAATTTTATACTAGTAATTTTTAATTTTGTAGATGTTAAAAGCACTATTTTAAAATCGAAAGATCATAAAAACCAACAGAATGTAAGATAACATTTTGGAATGCCGTAGAACATCTCTAATATTGGTTTTTTTAAAAAAAAAAGCTAAATTCACAACTTTTGAAAACTTTCAAAATTTCCTTGTTTTGGAAACTTTCAAAATTCCCTTCCCAAAAAACCGGGTTTATTCCCTGGTTTAAACCCGGGTTTTTTCCCCGCTTACATCTCTACCTATATGCCACTGATTTTATGTCTTAAATACTTTAAAGCATGACTAATTTGATACACACCGGGTGCAATCTAATTTGGTATCAACTTTTAGCCACATTTAAAACTTAGTTAAAACTTAACTTTATCAAAATAGATAGTAATTTAAAAATAAAAATGATATACTTTAAGTAGTGTGTGTAGACCTTCCAACTGCGGCCCCAAACTTCTTCATTGCTATGATGATCTTCCTCTGATTTGGTAAGCAACTTCTCTTCTGCTGTTACTTTCAGATAAACGAGGCAGCACCATTGCACATCTAAATTTTAGCTGTGTTCGACACAACCTTTGTTCGTTAGCTAACATTTAGACTGTATCTTTATTGATTTAAAAACACTTAAAAACCTTGATAATTAAGAAGAAATATATTTATGCAATCACTATAGAAATGGTCAAAATTTTATCCAACAAATGTAACTAACTGTGCCAAATCCAACCAAAATTTGGACATGATATGGTGCTGCGTTCTTGAACAAAAATAACAGAAGAAGCAGATTTGCCAAACCAGAGAAAGATTATGAAGGTGATAAGAGTCAGGCCTTGACAGAAAGAGTACACTACTTCGAGTATGTCATTTTTGTTTTTAAAATAACAAATATTTAAACTTTTTTTTTTTTTTTTTTAAGTAACAGTTTTGCAATATTTTTCCTTATTTTAATCAATTTTTAATCTTTTGTTCCTAAATAAAGTCCATACACTTACTAGAACCTGCCTATTTCTTTACGAACTACTTTCTCCATAACAGAAAAATGCTATTTTTTGTAACAATATTAGCTTTTGCTGTCTCCCTCACAGTATACCCAACCCTCCATTTATACTTAATATTCACCTTCCTTAAAAATATTAACTGCCTTTTGAAAATGCTCCAACTTACAAAAACTCTTTTCTACATTTTATGAAATGTGCTATCTCTTCTTCAAAATTTAAGTCCTTAGTTTTTATAGTAGATATCATTGCTCCATAGTCCATTTAAAACATGTACTATAAGTTTCAACAAAATACATCTAATATCACATGATATATGAAGGTCTAAAAAAGGTCACTTTAATTATAATCACCCTGTATTTTTCATAAAAATTTAAGCAGGCACATGTGCAAAAAGAAATTTAACATAATTATAAAGATAGTTTTACTATATAGTAGCAGTCTTTGCCCGCTTCGCTGGCCACTAAATTTAGAGGAAACTCGTTTCTATATAGCTTTATAAAAATAAAATAAAATAAATTACTGAAATTGTTCAAAAGCTCGCTCCAGGTCCCTGCTGCATTCGGCAGCGATTTGGTCATCCACTGCAACTCGGGCGCTTGTCCCTATTACCTGTGACAATAGTTTACCAATGAGCTTCCATTTAGGTGCTTTTTATATAACAGTTTCGAAATAGATAGTATCGAAAAAATTGGAGTTTCCCTTTTATATTTGAATCCCAGTTACATGTGAACAACACTATACGTGTTGTTCACATGTAACTCGGACTGGACTCAAATGTAACTGGGTTTAGACAACATAATATTTGCTTTTACGTTATTTCATATGTTTATTTTGTTTATCCAATCAACCATTAAATGACAGCAATTTCACGCCAAATATTACAATATGCAGTGACCGGCTACGTCTGTCGCATGAGACAATTAATTTTTTGTGTTTATATGTAATTCATGGGTTGTAAACCTGATAGTACAGCCTTAATATAGTTCTCTTTGGCGACTTTTGAATTTTTGTCACCATTTTAGACTTAATCCATTGTAACAATATGCTATGAGTGTAACAATATGCTATATTTCTGCCGTATTTTAGACAACTAATCTTTTTATGGTTATATATATTTCCCATTAAACATATTTTTATTTATTTATTTATTTTTATTTATTAATTTGAATTTTTCAAATATTTCTGTTCGACAGCGTGCAAGTGCAGTAACACACAGAGGCTCATTTGTTTGTATGATAAATTAGCATAGTGATTATTATATAAAAAAATAAATAGATAGGTAAAGATTATCGTGTTACACAACTTTATTATGTCGCTCCATTGGCGGCTTTTGAATTTTTGACGCCATATTAGCGATGGATTTTTTTTTTTTTGTATGAAAAGGGGTAGACTATTTTGCTAATAAATTTATCAGACTCTTTTTTGTTTATGCATAAGAATCCTTTATATTCTGCTTATATTTTTAATGGTTTTTAGGTTTAAAATAGTGCTTGTTGACATAAATTTCCTATCTTTAAAACTGCATTTGTTCTGTAAATTTTGTGTAAAAATAAATCATTTATATTTTTATATATTTGATGCGCTACTTAGATTAAAATGGCTGTTGCTATATTAAACTTCTTGTCGAAAAACGTTCGTGTACTTCAAAACCAAAATTTAAAAAATCGCCCAGCAGGATCTGTTAATGAAACTGATAAAATAAAAATATGGTTCATAGAGTTTAAATAATCTATTTAAAAAATCTTTTAAAACCCAAATTATTAATGTATTGTATCACATACATAGATATAGTAATAATATATAGATTGATCATTGGGGAGAAAAAAGTGATTCCTTTTCACTCGGGAAAAGACGGCGATTTTACCAAAATATGGCAGTCTTTCCCCGAGGGAATACACAAGGGAATATACACGAATGTTTTAGCAAATAAAATTCATGAATAATTTATTTACTAAAGGTGAATGAAAAGCTCCAGATATAGTTTCAAATTCATTCTTCTTTTTTTCCTTTTTTCCTTCAATACCACTTAATGGCTGATTCCAAAGCTTTTTTTTCGGCATAAAAAATCTGTGCACGATAATATGGGGATCATAGATCTATATATATTATATCTATGATCACATAAATCTTTTCGAAGATAGAATAAAACCTAATTTGAAAAAAATAATAATAATAATAACTTTTGTTTATTAACCGAAGTAATTGATGAAATTTGAAATGCAAGTTTGGTCTTGTGGGGTACAGGCTGTATATTATATTTTTGTGTTCGTGAGAGAAAATTTAAAAGAATTTGAAAACTGCAATTTTTAATCCCACTTAAAAAACATGTGACTTAATGTGAAGCAGATTTTTCATTTTTTTTTTCCTAACGGTATCCATACAATCTTCCGCTGTTGCCACCTAAAATTCATACTTTAGTTAATTTTAAAAAATCTAATTGTCCGATTGATAAGCTGTTTAATGCATCGGATTTACAAAAAATTTCCCTTTCAATTGCTATCTTATTCGTAACGATGCGACTGATATTTCTAATTTATTTTCTAATCTTTCTGATTTATTTTACTCATTTTAAATAAATGTACGTTTTTTTTTTGTTTTTTTTAAATTAATTATTATTATTTTGTCAAAAAAAAATGGAAACAATTAAATTATGGATAAAATTTTAAAATTTAAATGGCTTATTTTTCAGAAATTAGAAGGTTATTATTTTCACATTTTAATTAATTAAGAAAAAACTAATCAAAAATTCTAAAATCTGACTTCGATGTGCACAATGACCCTTCGGGGGGCACCTTTGTGTTAAATCTCGTGACTGTCCGAGCTACCGTTTTCGAGAACAGTGAAATATACAAATATTGCTCACTTAATAGTATAAGATATATATATATATATATATATATATCAACAATTAACTATTGGGAAATACAACATTTAGTTACACATGTGTATGTTTCATAATACAATAATCTATGAACAAAAACAAGTTGCATCACTCAAATAAAATAAAATACTATCTTAAATCTACAATAAATACAAATATTAACAGGTTTTAAACAAAAGGTACACTTGATACTAAAATCCATTTCCATATATGGGGAACATGTGGTACAAAGAAACAAATTTTACTAATTATTTTTTACTAGCCACAATTTTGCATGAATGAAATTAATGTACACTTTTAATCTTGTACTTGCTTTATCTAAATACATTTTTATTATTTTCTAAAGAATATTTTTATACAAGAAAAATAGCAAAAAGTAAATGCCAAACAGATTTCATTGTACCCCATATAACAGGGTAGAATAAAACTCTTCAAATAATGCATTTTTTTTTTTTTTTTTTTTTTTTTTGCCAAATATAGACTTTTTTAATGAACTTTTTAAAACATAGTAAGCGAAAAGGTAAAAAAAAAAAAAAAAAAAAAAAAAAAAAAAAAGGGGGGGGGGGACTTAATGAATTTATAGTTGTCGATGAAAAGTACTATGATTTTATTACAGGGTTGCCACTAAAATAGGAGAATGAAATTCCCTGATTTTTTCCAGGTATGTCCTAAGAAAATTTCAGTGCAACCGTATATTGAGCATTGGGCTATATTGAGGGCAAAATAATTATGGTGCCATTTTAAAACACAAAAGTTACATATTACTTTTACCTAAGGAGAGATTGTCCTTCACAGAGTCTTTCTAAGAGGTCATGTTTAAGAAAAAAAGGAAAAAAAAAAAAAAAAAAAAAAAAAATGGCAGGTGAGAAAAATACAGGAAAATGGCCCTACATTGACAGAAAAGTTGTTTTTTGGCAGTCATAGTAGGAAATTCCCTGACTTTTCCCGATTCTGGCTAAAATATTCAAATTCCCTGACTTTTAGAGTCCATTTTCAAATTCCCTGGCTTTTATGGTAAATTTTCAGATTCCCTGAGTATTCCAGATTCCCCTAGTTTTCCAGGTAGCATGGCAACCCTGTTATTACATTAAGTATCATTTCATTTTATATTAAACTGGCTCAAGCCTGTTTAGAAAATTAACATTTTGCTTTTCTTTCAATTGCTCAAAATGGGGGCTTGCTTTCAAATGGGGGTGACAGTTTCAGCATAGTTTGAATTTTTTTTTAAATGTGCTTTTCTGCAGAATGCATACATTTAAATCTAGGTTGAAGTCTTAATATACAGTACTTCACATTAATTTTCATTTAAACATGATTTCTCCAACAGAATACATTTCCTACTATTATCATTAGTTTCATTTCACCCTCCTTCATTAAAACAATCCTTATAGACATAGCCGGTGTTGCACATGTGTTGATAAGTAGAGCTGTACCGAGTACTCGGTAACTCTGTACTTGGTCTATTTGCTGAATGCTCGGTACTCGGCCAAATTTAGGCTATGTATTCGGCCAGTACTATTTTTATTTCACTATTTTTATGCATTATTGAAAGAAATGTGTTAATGAGTGATATTTATTTTACATAACTAAAAAAATAGGAAAATATAAACACAGAGTTATTATAATTAAAATTTTTGCTATAACAGCTTTCTGCAGTTAAAATTGGCTGTTACCAAACTTAGTATAAAGATGATTCATGATATGAGCTTTTAATTATATATAACTATCTTGTATGTATGTAATATGCATTATTTTTTAAAAACTTAGTACATAAAATTGTATCTATAAATCAAACAAAAATAAAATATTTTAGGTAAAAAAAAGAACCTCTATGTAATATTAACACAAAATTTTAGTTATACATTTGTGCACCAGAGTATACTATTGTTCAAAATTGGTTGCTATCGCTGCTAGCGAATACATTATTACTTTTATGTGGTCCCATAAATAAAAAAGAAAAGAGAAAAATCCCACATAATACACATTAAAAAAGAGCAGATTTGTTAATGGTTTTTATCAAGAATAATAAAATTACTAAAACTAATTTATTAAAACATACTAATTGAGTCATATTTGAAATCGCTCTCTCTTTACTTAGTGGTCATAGTAATCTAAAAAGGGGGGGGGGGGATATCAAGAAATCCTGTTAATATATCTGGAAAACTTATTTAGTCAAAGAAAAATTGTTACTAAAGCAAATGACATATATATATATATATATATATTCAGTTCTATATTATTGCGTGTTGTTATTGTTTTAGTTATATAAATTGCTAAATTTTAAGATTAAATTTTATTACGTTATCTATCATTATATATATACACGTGTGTCAAAACAATTTCCATTCATGAATAGTTTGCAATGATAATATTAAATAAAATATTTGTGATATTTTCTATAATCTTATTAATCAAGAAACAACTCTCAAAAATTTGTACATCATTTGCGATGTAAGCACAAGTAGAACAGCACATTCTAGAACAATAATTGCAAGTCTTTTCCCTTTTAATGGTAGATGCCCGGTGCCCAAGTTTTCGAACATTCCTCAGTACATTTTCTCTCTCTCTCTCTCCCCCCCCCCTCCCCTCCCATGATTATATACTGTTTAAAGAGCATTTTTTTTCTTTTTTAAATTTACCTATTTTATCATTTTAAAATTAATTTTATTGTTTTGCAACATTTTTGAAATTGCTTAAGATGTTACCGATCACCTTGAGTTGTAAAAAAAAAAAAAATTAAGGCCTCAATTTTGGAAATCCTGGGATAATACCCGATTTGCCCATGCAATAACACGGCCCTGTTGACACATTTCATTTTAATCTGGAAATTGCATTATTATTAAAGAATGACGGAGAAAATTATGTAAATCAATTATATTAATAATCAAAATAAATGAAATTATAACTTACATTAACATGGAAATCTTTCATAATTTTTTTTTCCCTTGCTTTTCCCAGTAGCAGAATTTTCTGAATCTACACCATAAATGCCAAATCGTCTTGTGTCACTAAAAGTAATAGCAATTCATAAAATTTGTAAAATTTGCATCTACAAAAAAAATAAATAAAGACTATACAACAAATACAGTAACCTCGAGACATAATGCAAAATATATGTATTTTTAAGCCTAAACATTTCTTTCTTTAGCTGTTAAATTTATTTGTATATTGTATGTAGAGCTTTAAACAATTTGCAGAGCTCGCTGCCATACCGTGCTGTTTCTGCTACTGGCTTGCTTCTTCTTAGGCAACATTAGAAAAATATTTAAATTCATTTTAGTAAAATATTATTTTAATTGATTGAATGAGAATTCAATTTTATTCCTTCATAAGCAGAAACAGCATCTATGGAGATCAATTTTGTTGTAAAACCATATGATACAGGATCACAAATTATGCAATTTCTTTGAACTTCTTTTGAACTAATGAACAATAACAACAAAAATATTTGGCATACAGAAACACTAAGACACCTATCCATCACATGAGTACCAAGATTCGGACAATACCTAATCTCGCCGGCAGCCTTTGCCCATGTTATTCTATGGGAAAATTTGTTTACATAATTACTCATTACTTAATGGATATTATTCAATTCTATTTTCACATTTAGAAAATTCATAAGCATTAAATTAGTACTTGTTTTCCAAAAATTGATTTTTTAAAATTTTAGTATTTTATTTTGCAATTAGAAAATGAGAAAAATGCATTTTGTGAAAAATAGCATTTTTAAACTCAAAATTATAATGTAAAAATTAAAAAAAATTAATTTTTCAAAAATGAGTACTCATTTAACGGTTATGAATTTTCTGACTGCGAAAACAGAATTCAAAAATATTCATTAGGTAATGTGTAATTGTAGCAACAAATTTTCCCATAGAATAACATGGGCGAAGGCTGCCAGCGAGATTAGGTATTGTCCCCTCTTAACTACAATAGCTTTTATTGTACCTTTAGTATTGATACTGTTTACAGTAAAGCTTACTGATTCTCATACTTTTAAATCAGCAATTGTGGAGAATTTTTTTTTTTTTTTTTCTGTCCAGATAATTTTAAATCTGCTTCTTGACATAAAAGTAACAGCTAGATATGGATGATATCAACATTAGATCCTGTATGAGCAATGCAAATGAACAATGCGTAATATACCTCAATAATGATCTTTTTTCTAGCAGATTACAAAAGATCAGTGGCATAGTGAGCATAACTGGCACCTGGGGCATGATATCTTTTTGGTGACCTCCCCCCCCCTACCAAAAAAAAAATTCCTATATTAATAAAAGATGTTTGTTTGTCTGTCTTTCACCTGTATATTCTGCCTGCACGGAACATAGAAGTACAAAAATTGATATACGACTGCATAGAAGTACCGTGTCAAAGGGGATTGTGAACAAAATTTAAATTGTAATTAATTTTTGAGATATTAATGTTAATTTAAAATGCCTCTTTTTAGCAATTCAAATGACTTTCTTTTTCGAATACTTTCTTGCTCAGCTAGACCATTTATGAGAACGATCCGTCTCAAATAAAAACAGACATTTAAAATGCATTAAAAGCACCAAATAAATTAAAAATATCGGTACCAATAGCAGGAACATTTTCTCTGAATTCTGGAGTGCAACTCGCTAATCGATGCTACAATCAGAATTTTTTTAATTAACTAAACTAATAATTTTCAATTGAAATAACTGATTTCTCCTTTTATCATGCGAGACACTATGGCAGACAATTATGACGATTAAGTGAGATACACATTATGAAAAATTTCACTGACTTGATTTAGGAATATCTCAGCCTATCTTTCAGCATATCAGCCAAAAGGTGATGCTGCTTTTACTTTTTCTTCCTAATATTTTATATATGAAATTTCATGCAATTTTCCTCAGTAGATACTGAAATATATCCATTTGGAAAGTTGCAGAAAGTAAGAGCAGCGACACCAGTCAGGCGATACACACCCAGATTAAATAAGCACAATTTTTTATTATATAAATATATATCTCCTTCCTTCCTATCTTGTGTTTCTTAGGTTATTTTTTCATTAATTTTGATATGGTTTATGGTTTTAAGTTAAGATTTGTTGTGTCAGTTTATTGATTCGTTTGTTTTGCAGGCTGTTAATTAATAGATCTGGTTTCTTTACATTAGTGTATTTCATCCACTGATAAAAGTTTTTTAAATCTTATTGGTCATTGGTGTTTCAGTGATCTTGTATCTGTTGCTTGGCTTCTACTATGCTTAAAAGATCATCTTTATTATATATATATAGTAATATATAAATTCAGAAATATATAAACAAATGAATGAAATTATACCCCAAAAAACACTGAGATCTTCATCTGGGAGGCCCCTCAGTGTAGGGGTGAATGAGAAGTTTCTGAAAGGACAGTAGCTATAAGCTAATAACTATCCTTAGCCCCCAACTTCTCACCAAACAGAAAACCACCAATAACTGAAGAGAAATCAAACATACATATAATGTATAAAACTATTAAAAATATTTTATAAAATTATCAAATTTTAAAATTACAAAATTACATTAATTCATTAAAAAATATATACAATACAAAAGAGAATTACTGAAGGTAAACAAGAAAGTATAAAAAGAAATAAAAAATACAACCCTTCATTTGGAACACAAACTATCTTCGGCCGACGGGTGCATCAGAACTTCAACCTAACACAAATTAATTAAAAAAAAAAAAAAAGTTATATTTTCTAGGTAATAAGTAAAACATCAATAAGAAATGAAACAGGAAGTGAAATTTAACTACAGGAGTAACTTTAAAAAATTCATTTTATAAGGTGTTTGAGAATAAGGCCAGGTGACTGTATATTAATATTTCTACATAGAAATTAAATACGGTAGGGGATTTTTATAACGCACACCTTGGGGCCAAAGGTTTTGCGTTGTATAGAATTTTGCTTATGCCAAGACCAGAGTTGGAAGTTTACAACTAGACGTCATTAAAAAAAAAAAAAAAGGCATTTTAAAGTAATAAGTACAAAACTTCAAATAAACACCATAAAATACAAAAAATTCACAACAATTATTTTGGGTCAAAAGAAGACACGACCTTCGATCAGGCAAACAAAGTAGGCACGAGTGCTGCAAACAATGCAACAAACGCAACAAGAGTTGCAAACAAAGCAGCAATGCATTGTTTGCAGCACCCGTGCCTACTTCGTTCGCCTAACGAAGGGTCATCTCTTTTTTTGACCTGAAGCAAGCTTTCCATGTTTTTGCATTTTATGGCATTTATAGTTCTGTACTTATTACTAAACGTCATGACAGTCACAAATATAAATTTATATTCTACGACCATTTGTTTTAGAGATACTTGAGATGCAAAATTCATTGTGAAAATAAGGATTACAATACTTCACAATATTCTACTGGCCCTTCATAAAATTCTACTTTATAAAAAGGTCCTCTACAAAATTCAAATTTATAAAATCAAGCCTTTCACACAAAATTTCATTTTATTAATATTATCATTTTATAATTATTGTTGTTATTCTTTTTTTTAATATTTTAAATGAATGCTTATACTTGATTCAACAGGGATCGATCCAGGCAAAATTTGGGTCCCTTTTGCGGACCCTTCACAAAATTCAAATTCGTAAAAAGGGACCCTTCACAAAATTTAAATCCATAAAAAGGGACCCTTTACAAGATTTTGTTTTATAAAAATAATCCTTTTATTAAATGTTTTCAGTATTATTTTTAATTACTGCCTTAATTTGGCTCAACAAAACTCTATTAACTTGATATTAAGCATTACATAAAATGATTGTAAAAACGGAAAATTTTACACAATATTTTACTTTTTCACAAAAATATTTTATATTTCACAAAAATAAATAAAAAAATTCACAAAAATATTTTGTTTTTCACAAAAAAGGGACCCAAAATTTAAAACCAGGATCGACCCCTGTTCAATGAAATAATGTTAAATGATATTAAACATGTTAACATTATTAAACATTAAAAATAATATTAAACTTTAAAAAAATTTCAGAAAATTTGTTTTTTCCCACAAACATTGGCCCCAAAAATTAAAACTTGAATGACCCCTGATATGTGCAGTAGAGGAGCAGAAATCTGCCAACCTAAATTTCCCCAAAGTCCGAAATCTGCACAACTTTTATTAATATTTATGAAATCTAAAATTCCAAAGTTACTTATGAATTTTCACATAAGCCATGAAAACACAGGAATACTGGATTTTTTTTTCTTTTTCTTTAAGTAAAACATAATATATGTGGGCAGTAAATTAATATGAATTTGAAAATGATTATATTTATAATCTATCATTTATTAATAAATGTTTATCTATTTATTATTATTATTGATTTTATAAATATTTGTACCTGTTTATAGCTTGGATTACTGGTGTTTAGTGTTTTGGGAGTAAGGCTGATTGACTACTCTAGGGTCGTAGGCCTAAGGAGAGGTGCCTTACGTGGGGGTCTTTCTAAAGGGTCCTAGCCCTTATTTATACAAGTTTCGGAGAAAAACACGAAAAACTCTGAACGACTAGGCCGACGAGCGCGCCCTGGGATCGAACCCGGCACCTCTCGTCTACCAGCTTTGAGTGTAGAACCGCTTGGGCACTGGTGGGCCCTACAGCTTAGACTAATAATTTTTTTTTTTTTAAGTGTACGAGTGAATATTGTCTCACGGTAATTATAAGAATTTCAGGCACAATTCAAGATTGTTTAACATTCAGAATTATTGCTTTTTCTTAAAAACTTGCAATATCAGCAGTCATTAAGAAAAAAAAAAAAAATATATATATATTTTTCTATAAAATATTAAAATACGAAATATTAGGCTATGCGTTTTTATTTTACTGGTTAAATACTGAATACATAATACTAAACAATTGAAATATACAATGTTGTATTTCAAATAAAATGATTTATCAATCAAAATAATCTATCAATTATTTATAAATCATGAATTTTTAGAAGCCTAAAGTTTTGTTTTTATATTAATCAAAATGTTACAATAATGTTTCTCCAAAAAATTACTATTACACTCGAACCTCATTAACGTGAATCTCAACGGGGATAAAAAAAAATTTCATGTTATCAGTAGTTCATCAGTAACTGATCTTCATATAACTAAACTAATCATCATGTGGAAGTGGGTAATGTTAAAACAGTGTTCATGTTAACTAGGTTCGATTGTATAAGTAAAGCGATCAGCATAATATAACTGAATGAAATAAATATAAAACAATAATTATTAAATGGAACTTACCCCTGAATCCAAACATCCGTTATCTAAAGTCATAGTCAATCTTTCTTTCCTTTAGCGAAACGAAGGACACGGCGTGGCGTCTTTTACTTCTATGGTGGTCAGAGAGGAGAGAGTCATGCCCTGTTCACGTGATTTTTGTTTTCAGCGCGGCAGTGACATGTGCTGATTTGTGAGTTCTTTGGTCGTGACGTCATCGCTGAATGTCCCGTACAGAATTTGTTCTATAGTCGATCTTTCATCGAAGATAAAATAATAAAATAATTACCACAATCATAATTTATCCTTGAAAAACGTTGAGAAATATTTTTTGTTTAGTATATTATTATTATTATTTTTAAAACATTTCTTTTTTATAATGAAATAAAATAAAGAATTTTAGCTTTAAATATTCCTCCACTATTCTTTTCCCTTTCCCGCAAAATTACATAGTGTTCAGGAATAATTTTCTTATTTAAAGTTGGTGAAGCTAAAAATTTATAAGAAATATTCTTTAAGATTATCTCAAACAATGATTTTTCCTTCTATTCACAAGAAAAAAGTATTAAATTCGTGAAAATTTTTGACTTCTGGTTTTCGATGCATTTATACGCTTTGAAAAGTCATGAAAACGATCAGACCACTTTTAAAAATGCATGCCTGTCTGTGTATGGTTTATCAAAATTTTGTGGGCGCTGTATCTCATTAAATAATGGACGGAATTCCGAAAAACTTTAAATTTTCATATGAGTTTGTGCTGATTGTAATTGGGTTAAATCGCCCAGAATGTGGCGCTACTATGATGCAAATTATCCCCATATAGCTATATATCATCTTTTGTTGCGCATAATTTCGCAAAATTTTACATTTTGTTGGATCTTAATGAGAATTTATCCTAATAACACTTTGGAGTAAGCCTCCCAGCAGGTGGCGCTGTTGTGCTTTCTTGCTTGTTTATAAAAAGAAAGGCAGGTTTATAAGTGTAAAAAGGTGACAAAGTTGATAAATATAACAAAAACATGTGTCAAAAAGTGACTTAACCCTTTAAAGCTCACTATATATTTTCTTTTGAAAATTAACTAATTTCAAAAATGGTGTTGTAAATAATAATAAGTGAATTAAGGAAATAGTACTCTAATAATTACTGGTACTCTGTTGATTATAATCTGGTGGGGCACTCACACTGCCTTCTCTTATTTTTCTGATTATAGAAACAATTTCTATCATTGTCTAACAATTCAAAGATTTCAGCAATGGATTAGGACACTTAAAATATGGGGAAAAAAAAGAAAAAAGGAAACCAAAAATATTATCAAACACCATGTACTTATTTTTTCTTGATTCATTAAAAAAAAAAAAAATGGTCTATCGAGTAATACAGCACATTATATACTAAAAATTTAGAAAATTAATTGAAAAAAATAAATAAATAAATAAATAAATAAATAAATAAAAAGCAGCAAATAGTTAAAAATTGAAAAAGAAAATAATTCCAAATTTTTTGCGTCATTTCTGTCACATAATTAAACTTACTTATTTATTTTTTACATTTAAATTTAAGAACTTTTTAAAAATAGCATATGAGGTGAAAAGCCTGTTTGTATAAATTAAAATTTCTGGATTTCGGATGTGTCTTAATTTAGAGCAATTGGATGACAAAGATGACAGATGAGTCACTGAAAATATGACTTTTTTGTCATGTCTATCACGCTGTATTTTACCTTTTTAAACATAGTTTTTTTTTTTTTTTTTTTTTTTGCCTTAGGTAGAAAGTTTTGTATTATTTATAAACAAGACATTCAGATATATCAGAACACCAAAATTCATTAACGTGCATGAATATTTAGCATTTAAAATGGTACAAAAAAGCTGTATACTAGCCGCCTTCAGCGACCAGCTGGTTCGCGATGCTTGAAAAGTCCGGCTCGGTAGCGACTGCGGCACCTTCTTCCCGTTTCAGGACATATAACAACTTATTCGCTTATTGTTAAGTACCTTTATTGAGAATTCTAACTATAGCAAATTCCCGCTTTGTAGCGCCTGCGGCGCCGTATTCCTGTTTCATGATCTAAACAGCCTGTTCGTTCACCGTGCAAGCGATCCTTGAAAAATCTCACCGTATTAAATTTCATCTTGGTGTCGCCTGCGGCGCTTTCTCCCCGTTTTAGAACCTACAACATCTTTCTCGCTCATAGTGCAAATACCTTTGAAAATTCTAATTGTTGCAAATATCCGCTCTATGGCGATTGCGACGCCCATCTGCGTTTCATGATATGAAACAATCTATTCGTTCCTCGTGCAAACGACCCTTGAAAATTATTATCGTGGCAAACCCCCAATCCGGTGACGGCTACAATCTAATCTACCCAAGTAATTTAATCATAATTGGAATTGGAGATATTGAAATTTTAAAATATTAAAGCGCCATCTGGCGACAGTGATTTGCGACGTCTACTCTTGAAATCCAAATCAAATAAGTTTTAAAATGATATATTAATTTTGAAATTATGCTAATTAAGCTGAGATACAAAAATAATATAAATAACGTTATAAAAAGATTTATGTCTGACATTTTCGTGGTTTTCTCCGAAACTTGCGTAATTCCGGGCTAAATACTGTTAAAAATATTTAGTATGAAATGTGAACGGAGTATCAGAATTCGAAACTGCAAAATATAAAAGAATAAAAGCGTTATGAGTTTTCCGTTGTTTTCTCCGAAACTCCCGTTCCTTTTCTACATTTCATGATAATTTATGATAATTTAAGTTATAGATTATTCGAATGCGCGAAACTTTTGAAGGGGCCCGTCTGCTGCAAAATAAAAAAAACAGTACGTGATTTTTTGAACAGGTTTTTTGCGCTTAACACGTTTCTGTAAAAAAAAAAAAAAAAAAAAAAAAAAAAAGACATGTTTTACTTAAAAAAAAAAAAAAAAAAGATGGAGTTTGTGTCACGTGGGGCCCTCAGGTTACCAGGGGGCCCATTTGTGATACCTCATGTGAGATATTTGAATCCAGGAAACTTTTGAAATTAACGTGTTCAGCGAATTTACTTTCCTTTCGAGAAATTTTGGTGTAACGAGACTTATCAAACACCCTATATATATATGTGTGAGTGTGTGTGCATGTATGTATGTATGTATGTATGTATGTGTGTATGTATGTCTGTATTATTCTGACTTAAGCCGAACACATAAAATGTGATTTCTGGTTTACTGACAACTAAAGAAAATTGGCGTATTCCTTTTAACTCTGTGGGCACATCCCCTTCTGGTGCCACGGCTTCATATTACTGTTACAGTTTACAAATTTTTGCACCCGCAAAACAGAAAAAAAAAAAAAAAAAAAAAAAGAAAAAACTGATTTTCTTTAAAGCTGATTATTTCTGTAAACAATACAGTTTTTTCTGTAAAAAATACAGATTTTTTGTTTTCAGCGTGCTGAAAAACAGAAAAGAGGGAAAAACAGAAAAAGGGGGAGGAAAAAAACAGAAAAAAAGATAAAAGACAGAAATAATCTGTTTTTTCTTTAAAACAGCTCTTTAATGTACAAAATACAGATATTTTCTGTAAAAACTACAGATTTTTTTTACAGTGTATAGAAATCTAGATTGTTCACACTCTCCCTCACTATTTTACCAAATGTTTATTAACTTCTATTCTTGTTTGTTTGTTTGCTTGCTTGTCCGGTACAATTATTGCAATCGAATTTTAACTACCTTCCCTACTAGCTAGACATTTGAAACTTTCACAGTAGCTCAGAACTAGGTGACGAAACAATACTTCGAAGTCCGATTTTCGAATTTTTGATTAGTTTTCTTATATTTAATTAAAATATGAGAATAATAACATCCAACTAGCGTTAAAATAGCCATTAAAACAATATAATTTAATTGTTGAAAAAAAAAAAAAAAAAAATACAAGTTCATTTTCTTTCGACATAAAAATAAATACATTTAATTAAACGTGAACGTTAAAAAATTACAAAAAGTTATATTATGCATCTTACAAAAATTGACGTCATTATAGCTTTAAAAATTTTATACACATTGATTAGTGCTAATGTATTTCACGTTGTTATAAAAGGAGTAATATTTTATTTTTAAAACCAACTTTTTTTCCCCCACTATTATTTTTATTTTACTGAACTGAGTTCGCGTGCTTGAATATTGCTTAAATATTATTTTTTTTATCTTCGCGTATTTTCTTAATGATTCATCAGAAAATTTAAAAACATGGTATAGAGTTCTACCAACCACGTGACTTTCTTCTTAGCAACCGTACTTTGCTGAAGGACAACGCTAATGTTTTAATGCTTTGGAAGCGTAGTAGTCGATTTTTTTTATGCTTTTGCAAATACATTTACAACACTGTGTTACAATAAATTTGTAACACTATTCCGCATTGATAAAATGGGTCAGTGAGGTCAACTGTCCCTCAGCAAACATGCTCGTAACGTCATCTGTTAGAACTCTATAGAAAAAGTTTCTTTTTTATCTTATAATTATTATTGTTTATTTTCTATTTTTTTTTTTTTTTTCAATGCAAATAATGTAAAGTAAGGTATAAAATTAAAAAGCTTCATTTAATATTTTGGCGAAAACATTTGTTTATTAAAAATTAAATTAAAAAAAATGAATTATAAATTATATTAAAATAATCTGGTGTGTCACCCACACGACTTTCTCTTACCCTGAAATTTAATACTATAAATACAGGTTGCAGATTAAAAGGTAAGATAACGAGTACTGTTATGTAAACCTGCGTTAAACAATTCAGATTAGGCTTCTGAAGAGTTTTATATGATAATTAGTTCTGTGTGAGGGGGGCTACCGCCCCCCTCAACCCCCGTTTCATTAATGCACCTACATTTATATAGAATTTAATTCGGTTATTAAAAAATAATTCTGTTTTTTAAAAATAATTTATTAATATTATAATTTAAAAAAATATATCTTTTATGATAATACAGACGATTTCCATATTAGAGAAGTAGTATAACACCAAATATCTAAAAAAAAGCCCATTTTATTCTCAATATTAAAAAAAAAAAAAAAAAAAAAAAAATGCGATTTTTTTTCTAAGTTTTTTTTTTCGTTAAAAGTAAAAAAAAATCGATAACTTTGTTTTAAATTATCGCATATCGATGGTTCAACCATTCGTTTTAAAGGTATTGGCGAGCTCTTTTGAAAGATACCCATCATGAAAATTTACTCCCCTCGAGGGGGGACTTCCCCCCCCAGGGGGGGAGGCGAGGCTCCTACATACACAAATTTTTTTCCCCAGTTAACTATCTCTATTACAAAAAATATATATTCGTTTCATTTGGTTTAGTGCAGTCTATAGACGTTAAACTCTACTTACCTGCAATTTTCCCCATAGACGTAATGTATTAGAATTCTCTTGATTGTTCCTGTACACGAACCATTTGCTTGATCTTAACGAAAAGCTTACTGTAGCATCCCTATATGATACACATTTAGAATGCCAAGTTTGAACTTTCTGCGATAATTTGTTTTTGAGATATGCTGATAACAGACACACAGACACACACAGACACACACACACACAGACATACACACAGACCATTTGCTAAAAACATTATTTTCGTATTCGGTTTACCTCAAAACGTGTAAATATAATAAAATCTCGCATTCAAAAATTTGACCCAAAAACAATACTTTCTCTACCTTATGGGTAAGAGAAAGTAAAAACACTAAAATAATAAATTTTTCTGAATGTTATATTCTTTCATGGTGTTGGCTTATGATGACTATAATAAGATACATATGTTTGAGATTCAATTTTGTCCAAGTATCTCAAAAAAAAAAAAAAAAGCCACCAGTTGTAGTACAGTATTTTGTTGTGAACTGCGCTATCATTATTAATACTTAAATCAAATGTATCTGATAAAAAGGATGCGAGTTCTTCAAATTTTTCTTTATTATTGAAATTAATGTTGAGATCTCTATCCAATATAAGTGGAAGTTTATGAAAATTTTGTTTAACTAATTTAGAACCTTTCTCAGTATAATCTAATAGCGATCGATGAATAAATAATGTTATATCTTAGAGCTTTTGATTACTATATATATACTAAGGGGCCAAAAAAAAAAAAAAAAAAAAAAAAACACACACACACACACACTTAGAAATTTTCTAGTTCTCTTTCTGCAATCGCCAATTTATTGTTTTAAAAGTGATTTTTCGACTAGATTTTATAACGTTGTGTTCTATGTACAATTTAGGATTGAGACAAGTATTAAAAACAAGATGCAGTTGTTCGAAAAATTGCACTTTTAGTAAAAATTTCAAAAAGTGGCAAGTATAAGGCAATTAACGATACCACAAAAAATATTAACTTTAGAGAGAAAATCAAAAAAATATTTGGATGGGGAGCTACACTGGAAATTTATCTCTAGGCGGCCACGTTGCTCATCCAGTTAAGATGACCACAAGTTAAAAAGCCAATGCTTAAAAAATCAGTTTGTATTACATTTAGAACATACAAGGGATTCAGAAAAAGTGTTTAGCAACATAATTCCTTTAAATACAGTGCAACAGCAATTAAACAAAGCAAGTTTAAGTGCTAGAAAATCTGAAAAATATCCTTTCTTAACGAAAAGAATTTAGAAAGCAAGACTTCCAAAGGTTTAAAAAAAAAAAATAATAAATAAATAAATAAATAAAAAATGGTCACTTAATATTGGGCTGAAGTGGTTTTCTCTAATGAGTCAAGTTTAACGTATTTCAAGCTGACGGAAACAAGCAGGTCTGATGGTGGAAATGCAACCGAATTAATGAAAATCGCACTTTTGAAACAGTGACACATTCTCCGTACATTATGATACGAAAGGGCATAATTTTTCAATGAGTCGGGCAAATTTTCATGTTCAAGGAATCAATAAACCCGAAATAAAACTTGGCCATTAAAAAATTTATGCCTGACCGACTATTTTGGAGGTATTTCACACTTTTCCGCAATCAGCATTTCAAGATGATAAAGCACCGTATTACATGGCGCCTGTGGTACGTTTATTTGATTCAAGTTGTTAAAATTACAGATTCTTTCTCATGTGAATCTATAATTTTACAAGTTTATCATAACTTTTTTTTTTTTTTTAACTGAAGATAAATCCCACAAAGTATATCGTAGAATTTCTTCTTGACGAGACTTAAAAATAGTCCTAATCTCAATCCACTCGAAAATGTTTAGTCTATAAAAGAGGGTGGGGGTTCGAAATTTGTAGCCTACAACTTTGAAAGAACTAGAAAAAATTATTTATGATAATTGACACAGTGGAATTTTTGAATTTCATGTTAAAAAAAAACTGCAAAATAGCATGCCATTCCGCATTAAAGCAGTAATTTCATATAAAAGTGAAAATATCCAATGCAGAATACATATTTTTATTAAGTAATTGTTTAGATCTAACAAATAAATAATTTTATTTGATACATTAAAATATAATGTGTTTATTTCATTTAATAAATCATAATAGTATACAATGTATATGTTTAAAAAGAAATTTAATGTAGATTTTTATTAAATACTTCATAGAGTGTAATAAAGCGAATTATTAAATCAAACATGTGATGGCTTCTGTATTATATAAACAGAACAATTTTATTTATTCCAATCATTAGTTTTTAAGTTATTACAAACACAAAAGGTATAGGGCAGTTCCTTGTTTGTAAACAAACATCTCAACTTTTATGAGTGGTTGGCAAAAAGGCTTGGGAAAAACATAGCGATGGCGGATTACCAACGGAAAATCAATGGTGGGCGGGGCGCGGGAAAGTCGAGCGCACTTTTTTGCCAACCACCAGACGTCACGAGGAAATGCTCTATAAGTCAATTTTTCTGCAGTTCGCCTTTTTTTTTTTTTTGTCAGTCCCTAAGTGTAAATAAGAAAGCGAAGTGATGACGTCACTGGAAGTCCATGGAGTGTGGGACCAAGTAAAAGATTTCCTACGTTAATTGTCCATTGGATTTTTTGTAAAAAATTATTAAAAGTTAAGGGAAATTGTCTCCCGATTTTAATTCCCATATTTGGGTATAGTTATGTATAAGTTATTGTCTACATGTGCTAGATTGAGTTATTTACCATGTTTTTATTAACTTCTATTCTTGTTTGTTTGTGTGTTTGTCCGGTACAAATCTTGCAACCTATTTTTAACTAATATCCACTAGCTAGACATTTGAAACTTTCACAGTAGCACAGAACTCGGTGACAACACAATACTTCGATCAGATTTTCGAATTTTCGAATAGTTTTCTTTTAATTAATTAAAATATGAAAATAATAAGCTAATAGCAATAAAAATAGCCATTAAAATATTGGCTATAATTTAATTGTTGTCAAAAAAAAAAAAAAAAAAAAATTACGAGTTCATTTTCTTTTGTCATAAAAATAAATTCATTTAATTAAATGTGAGCGATAAAAAATTGTAAAAAGTTAAATTATCATCTGGCGAAAATTGACGTCATTATCACTTTAAATATTTTCTACACATTGATAAAGTGCTAATGTATTTCATGATGCAAATATATGTTGTTCTGAAAGGATTAATATTTTATTTTTAAAACCAACTTTTTTTTTTTTAAATTCAAATTTCCCGTAACTCCTTAACCAATCACATTAGAACGTCCCTCTTTGGTATATCGATAATAAGGATTTTCTCGCCAAAAAAGACGCCAAGGCCAAAAAGTCGCCAAATTTCGAGCCAAATCCATTACCTGCCTATATGAGCTTTTTAATGCGATTTAAAGGGGAAATTAAGCTATTTTAACGTGAAAAAGAGCTGGAAATGCAGAAAATTGACATTTTTTCAACTTACTAAGCCTCTTTGAAAGAATTTATACAAAAATAAATACAATTATTTACAATTTCGTAAAAATACTCATTGATAAAGTGATAATGTAGTTAGTTCTATAGCTATGATTCAACAGAAAAATTAAAAACATGGTTTATTAAAAGTTTTTTATCTTACAATTATTTTTGTTGTAAAATAGAGATGAAATTTGAATTTTTTATTTCAAAACTCAAGAAAAAAAAAGGCCAAGTTCCATATTTGATTGAAAGCAAGCATTTCATTTTAAAGGGTGATATTTACACAATAAATATCCAAATAATATATTAATTAAAAAATGATAAATATTCTACCTTAATTTGAAGTCAAATTTGTTTTCAAATGTCTAAATAAAATATCTGATAAAAGATACTAATATGTTGCAGTGGAATAGATTTGATATCGGTCATTCTTGGCACAAAAAAAAAAAAAAAAAAAAATATATATATATATATATATATATATATATATATATATATATATATCGCCAAATTATCTGGCGAACATAATTTAATTCATTTCAAAAATCATGGTTATTTTAACAACTTATGTCGAGAGCAATGAATAATGTGAGACAATATTTCGTACAATACATATTACGTAAATATACATCTGGCATGTATATTTTCGTATCACGTTTTTGATCGCCAAATACAAAAAACGCCAAAGACGACAGAGTTTTAAAATTAAAAATTAAAATTTTGTCAATTTGACAGCAAAATAACTTAATCTATTGTTTGTTTTCGTTAGCTGTGTCCCTGCTCACCTATGCGCATGCGTGAGGTCTGCATTGATTTTGTTAAAATAGGGTAGAAGCGTAGAAGATGAGAGAATGTTTACATTTTACGAGTGAGAGATAAGTTGCGGTTTCTTTTTTCTTTTTTTTTCTTTTCAGGACATTATTGAATTTTGAGGCGATACTTCTTCGTTATATTCGTATAAAGGCAAAATGCTGATTTTTCCCCCTTGTAATTTTTAAATAAGTATAGAAGATCAGTTTTATTCTTCGATGCAAAATAAAATCCGTAAACTTAAAAGTAAATGCCTGTTTTCTTTCTTCTTCTTCTTTTTTTTTTTTTCAGTTAAAATTATTTTTATTTGCTTACTTGATCTCTAAATTCGTACTATATCTGTCATACCTGAACACTTGTTTCATGCACTGATTATAGTAGTAAATTAATTACAAATGACTTAAATTAGGTAAAATTTACATAATTCATTAATAAAAGAAGAGAAAAAGAACAACGTTTACAGTAGACTTTACCTGTAGTAAAAGTAATATATTTTTTTCTTTTAAATTATACTGCTAAAATAAAAATACCATATTTTTGGATCTCTATTTTACAGAAATTTACAGAAAATCGTATTTAAATCAAATCATTAGATTTTTTTATCATGATTATTTTACACCTTTTATTTTTCGCGCATATTGTCATATAAATTACATTAAATAAAATATTGTTAATTAAAATTTACCTTTAAATATCATCGTCTTCATCTGCTGAAATTGTAGCTTCACTATCGGCTGAAATGTGTAGAACGAAAAGCGCATTTGGCTAAGTGCCCATTTCATTCAACGCATCACCCCTTTTCCGAGTAGGATCGTTCCGCGAGAGGTAGACATGGTTTACGAAAACGGACAGTAAACACATGTGCACGATGAATAATGTTTAATTATACCCAAATATGGGGATTAAAATCGGAAAATAATTTTCCTCAATTTTTTAAATTTTTTAAAAATCTAATGGACGATTAACATAGGAAATCTTTTACTTGGCCCCAACGACGGTCAGTGACATCGCACGTGTATAGCTACAATAACTGTTCCTAATTTGCTTTCCTTCTTAGCAATAGTAACTAGGGAGAAAAGTAGAAATTGTCGGGGTTCTTCTTTCTGGCGAGAGATATTAGCATGGAGAGAACGTAACGCTTTTTTCTTACGCGATGATATCTACTATACTTTATTTCCTTTACGGAGTCACCTCAAGGCCACGCGCAGATGAACTGTGATTTCACTTTCCACGTCCGTCGCTAGGTTACTGAAGAAACAACGATATCTCACTGGATAGAATTGAGCACGCGATCTCCTTCTCTGAATTCCGTGGCCTTGAAGTGCCTCTGATGAGGAAATGGACTATAGTTTATACCCTACTGCGACACGAGTTAAGGAACTTCGTTCCAAAAAAAAAAAAAAAAAAAAAAAAAAGAATTCGGAAACCGATGCGTCTATTCAACTACGACAATGGTTTAGGCAAATGCTTCTAGCGATATTCAGGATATCCTTTTATCAATACATGACTGATTTTTATAGGATATAGACTTAATTAATATAGCTCTCTTACAAATCTGTATTAATAAAATCAGACTATTGTCTGTAAATTTGTCAGAAGAAAAAAAAAATTGCGATTTCTTCACGTTTCACACACCACGAAAGCTAAAAATGACATCAGAAAATTTTGCTTGTGTGCGTGTGTGTTTGTCATCGTGCCTGTATGTCTGTAACGGTATTTTTGTCTTGGTATCACGTGATCTGCTCGCTGCACGGAATTCAAAGGCGCTTTTCAGGAATTTAGATCTTTAGACAAAATAAAATGATATCTATCAACTTTTCCGAAATTCCCCTCCGTCCCTGTTCTAGGGGGCAAAAGTCAAAAACACGTTTGTAAGCATAACGCGGCTCCAAATTACTTCACAGTAAAGAAATTGCACATGGAAAGATTAGACATAAGTACAAATAAAAAATTATCTGCGATTAAAGAATTTTCGATTTTTAAGGGAAGGGAGGGTAAAAACGATTTTTGCTGGAGATTTCACTAATTACGGATTTTTGTGTAGGACTCTACCAAATATGGAAGAAAGATATTGAAAAAAGCTATGTGACTTCCTTAGGATATTTCCAATAACCACATTTTTAGTGTTTTGTGTTTTGCGATTTTTTTTCTTTGGGGGGGGGGGGGGGTTACGTGGATGGCAAATCTTGACATCCCTTCTAGCGCTAAAATCGTTCTGAGAAATGTATGGGAGCTGCGGTCATGAATTTTGGTGCTTGGATTGTTTATATGTAACCGACATCTAAATTAACGTAATTTATCGAAATTAGCATCGTTCCCCTTCTTGGGGGGTGCAGAAGGTAAAAACACCTTTGTAAGCATAACTCGGCTCCAAACTACTTCACAGTGAAGAAGTTGCACATGACGACACTACACATGAGTATAAATAAAATGTTTTCTGCAATTTAGGAAATTTTTATTTTTAAGGGGAGGGAGGAGGAAAATCGATTTTTGGTGGGAAATTTTGCAAATTCCGGATTTTTGAGTAAAACTCTGCCAAAAATGGAACAATGATGTTGAAAACAGCCATGCATCTTCTTTAGGATATTTCCAAAACACGTTTTGGATTTTTTGCGATCTGCCATTTTTTTTTTGGGGGGGGGGGGGAAAGGGGGTATGTGTTACAAAGGGCAAATTCGAGACACCCCTTTTAGCGCTAAATTTGTCCTGGGAAATTTATGAGAGTTGCGGTCAGAAAGTTTGGTGCTTAGATTGTTTATATGTATCCGACCCCTAAAGTAACGGGATTTATTTAATCCCCCCCCTTTTTTTCCTGGCGGGGGGCAGGAAGCATAAAAACGTTTGTATGTGTAACTCGGCCCCAAATAACTTCACGGTGAAGAAATTGCACATGAGGAGACTATACTTGAGTATAAATAAAACATTATGCACAATTTTGGAATTCTTGATTCTTACAGGAGAGAGGGGAAAAATCGTTTCTTCGTGGGGAAATTTCAGAAATTCCGGATTTTTGAGTCGTGCTCTACTAAAAATGGTATAAAGGTATTAAAAACAACCACGTGTCTTTTTTAGGATATTTACAAAAACACGTTTTCGTTTTTTTTTTCCTCCGGGGGGGGGGGAGGATTACGAAAGAGCAAATTCGAAAACCCCATTTTAGCACTTGGAAATCACGTTGCTGCGGTAGGCAGTGGGGACCCGGACTCCTCACGTTGCGAGTGGGAAAAACCTCTACCGATCACAGCGGGAACTTTAACTTACGTTATTTATAATGATATTTGATTTTGATAATTCATTTAAATAGTGCACAGTGAAGTGGGCAAAGTCCGCTAGTTTTTAATATAATAGTGTTCAATTACCACACCTGAAATATGATTGAAAAGTTTTTGTATTTTAATTAAAATATAGCTAATTTAAGCTAATTAATTTTAAATGGAATCAGGAAACATTTACTAGTATAAGTAAAAAATTGAAATTTTTTTATAATGGAGATTATCATTAAATATGTTAACTTATACTTGAATATTATAGGTAAAAAAATTTTAGATGGACTGAGTGGTTCTGCCCGTTCTGGACACTTAACGGCTATCATGGGACCCTCAGGTGCAGGGAAAACCTCGCTGTTAAACGTACTGACGGGGTACATGTAAGTATATACTTAATGTTTATTTAAGATAAATTTTAAAAGGAGAAATGTATACTATTGAAATTCTTTATTACATAAATGTGTATTATTTTTCACCCTAAATAAGTTCCTATGAAGCCAGACATGCGCCAAACCTCTCAATTTACATTTGAGGTAGGTAAAAAAGATTTGAGAAGGTAACTATCCAACTAGCTTGATGGCGTTTTATTCATTAATAATAATAATAAAAAAATATTTAAAGGGGACTATTGTGCAAGTTGTACCTGACGGAACTAAAGTGAAAGTTGTACCTCAAGGGACTAATGTGAAAGTTGTACCTCACGGGAGTAATGTGCAAGTTGTACCGAACGAACAAACTGTTTCTTTCAACGAAAATGCCTACTAACCCTGGACGATAGGTCTAATATATCGTATCATATTATATATCGTATTTATCGTAATATAACTCAATACTTATTTCGCTTCCTTCTTCGACTCGTTTTAATAAGCATTTTTTATATGCATGAGCAGCACCCGAAAAACAAAAACATTAAATCATTAAATTCATTTTTTTACTTATTTTTATTCATATTATTTCACGCGCACTTTTTATTTCCTAGTTCAAAATCGTTAAAAAAAACTTTTTCGATATCGCTCGTAACGATACAGATTATTATTAATTTTCTTTTCTTTTTCTTTCAATAATAATAATAATAATAATAATAATAAAAGATTTTGATGAAATTCTGGCAAAAGCAGAATTTAGTTTAGGACGGAGGACTATTAGTTTTTTTTTATTTTATTTTTTATTCAAATTAAACATCGCTTTCAAATTATTCAATTATATTTTCGATAAATTTTAGATTTCGACAAATGTCCAACTATCGAAATTGACAACGCAAAAATCCCAGATTGAGACTAATAGGCCCTCAGTCCTAAAAAAAACCCCTCATTTATATAAAATTTGAGTTCGAGTAGGATCTTCCAAAATATTTTTTGCTAAAGTTTACTTAATAAACAAATAAAATTGCTTTAATGTATTTTTAACGGAAGAAAAAATGATAAAAAAAATTTGCTTTGCTTTTGATGGTTTTGTTAAAGTAATTTTGAGCCCTAGAAAATAAAAACAGATGAAAACGTCTTTAGTTATAATAATTGTTTGCATAGAAAAAAGTAAAAAATTATGGTTCAATATTGAGTTTCTGTAAAACAGAAAGTATGCAAACCAATTAGAAAAATAAAAAAATCTGGAGTGACTCCACTATACTTTCTGAACATTCAGTAATTAACGGTCGTATAAATAAATTAAAGTAAGCGAAGTCGCTAAATAAACAAAAGTGAAAGTTATAATAGGGTGTTTGAGTATTTTTCTGCCTATAGTATATTGTTTAATTGTACGCTACTGCACTTCAAACAATTTGAGCCGATAGATCATAATGAGAAGGAACGTTTCATTGTGTCCCTGTAAATTTCTATGAAAGCTAATTTGACCAAAATCAATACAGCTCATGTGACGGTGACATATAATATGTGTATAAATTTTCAGTTTAGTGGAATAGGGCGTTCAGACGCTATCGCACTTTAAAAAGTTCGGGCCCGTAGGCTATAATGAGAGAGAAAATTTCTTTGTGTCCCTGTAAAAACCTGTAAGAGCTAGATTCACCGAAATTTATACAGTTCGTGCGACGGTAACCTATAATATGTATATACACTTTCTTCTCAATCGAATAGTACGTTTATTAGACGCTATCGCACATTAAAAAATTTAGGCTCGTAGACCATAATGCTAAAGAATTTCTCTTTGTGTCTCTGTAAAAAAGTTATAATAGCTAGATTATCCAAAATCAATAGAGTTAGGGCTGTAATGATGTGTAACATCCGTGCCACTTTCAGTTCATTCGAACAAAGCATTTAGACGCTATTGTGTTCACTCTCACACATCATAGTTGCCAACATTTGAATTTATTCCGGAGCATTTAACAGAGTCGCCTTTATTTCGCTCCACTTTATTTATAGAATATTTTTCTTCAGTGTATAGCTACAATAAATTAGGAAAAAATTACTCTAAAAATAAATGTGGTAAGGAATAAAAGCAAGGCAAAAATACTCCGGAACAAATTAATATGTTGGCAACTCTGCTCACATACACTCACACATACGTGCATCACTGCAAAAATGATCTCAGGGGAACTAAAAACGTATAAAACACCAAAATCTCAAAGTCGGATTTTTGACTTGATCACAATACTTTCCTTATGTATGTACCTACTCTAGAGGATCAAAATTGCGGTGGCATGTCTCCGAACTATCTCTAAGGTTAAGTCCCAGACCTTCGCCATTGCCCATTGCGCAGCACTAGTGTGACGTAAAATCCCAACCAATCAACCTTAGGTATGTACATTCGACAGCAAAATTATTCGAGCGCTAGCAATAATTCCTATGTAAAAAAATTACACCTAATACTGTTTTGTTAAATAAATCCTTGTCGAATCATGTTCTTAGACTACGAACAGGATTCTTTCTTTCTTTTTTTAAGCATTAATTTCTGCATGAAAAATTCTATTTCATAAATATATTTACATTTACAATAAACAGAAAATCCTCTTTAATTTTAAATAACTATTTCTACCATTTTTTTTTAAACAATTAAAAGTTTTTTTTTTTTTTTCTTTTTTTTAAAGAAAAATAAGTTAAATATAGGAATGTATATGGTTTTAATACGAAATGGCGCCACTTTAATTCCTTTCAAAAATCATGGTTATTTCAACAACTTATATTAAGAGAGTAATGAACAACATGAAACAATATTTCGTACAATGCATATTACGGAAATATACATCTGGCATGTATATTTTCGTATTACGCTTTTGATCAGCAAATACAATAAGCGCCAAGAACGACAGAGCTTTGAAATTAAAAATTCAAATTTTGTCAATTTTACAGCAAAAACAACTTAATCTAACGCATGGAAATGATAACTAATATATATCTATACCTAAATATGGGAATTAAAATCGGGAAATAATTTTCCTCGATTTTTAATATTTTTTTACAAAAAAAAAAAAAAAAAAAAAAAAAAAAAAAAAATATATTTTCCTTGCATCCACGAATAGTCAGTGACGCCATTACTGCGCTTGCGTATTTCTTTCTATCTTTTTCTTGGCGAAAAATGTCCAATCACTTCAGCATCAAAATAAAAAAAATTGTCCAGAATTATCAATGAAAAAATACCTTTAATATAATACTGAACTAGCTGGAACCCGTCGAATTCGACGATCATTTTATTGACCGTAATGTTTCAAAAATCGTCGCATCATTATTTAAATGTATTTGAAGTTAAAACATCTAATATAATTTACGACATTTCACTTAAAAAAAAGAAAGTCAGAAAAATGCTTATAAATAGAAATACTATATATGACATCAATTTCTACAAAGTACAGTCAATGTGACGTCAAACTGACTCCAAATAAACAGTTCCTATCTTTCATTTTCTTTTTCGTTTAATACTAAGACTACATGTTAGCTGACCCGTCCGGCGTTTCCCGGGCCCATGGTAATAACCTTAAATGAACCTTAAATGGTTTTACATCTTTAACTCGATTTTCTTTGAATTTCTATTTTTAAATAAAAGCATCGGGAAAAAATAATCAGCTGTAAAAAAAAAAAAAAAAAAAAAAAAATTACCTCGAAACGAACGAAACTCTGCCTTGTCACTCTGGTGCCTTCGGCAGCGCATACGCCGGCTAATAACATAAAAATATTCCCAAAAATTAACCTGGAACCGAACGAACCCATCCGGTGTTGTCCGGGCCCATGATACCTTAAATGAACCTTAAATTTCTATGATTTTATACCTTTAATTCGATTTAGTTTGAATTTCTGTTTTTAAATGAAAGCATCACGAAAAAAAAAATCAGCTGTAACAAAAAAAAATTACCTCGAACCGAACGAAACTCTGCCTTGTGACCACGGTGCCTGCGGCAGTGCATACGCCGGCCGCTAATAACATAAAAATATTCCCAGAAATTAACCTGGAACCAAACGAACCAGCCAGGTGTTGCCCGGGCCCATGATACCTTAAATGATCCTTAAATTTGTATGATTTTATACCTTTAACTCGATTTAGTTTGAACTTCTGTTTTTAAATGAAAGCATCACGAAAAAAATAATCAGCTGTAACAAAAAAAAAAAAAAAAAAAAATACCTCGAACCGAACGAAACTCTGCTTTGTGACCCCGGTGCCTGCGGCAGCGCATACGCGGGCCTCTAATAACATAAAAAAATTCCAAAAAATTAACCTGGAAACAAAAGAACCCGCCCGGCAATGCCCATGCCCATGATAATAACCTTAAATGAACCTTAAATTTGTATGGTTTTATATCTTTAACTCGATTTTGTTTGAATTTCTATTTTTAAATGAAAGCATCACAAAAAAAAAAAAAAAAAATCATCTGTAACCTAAAAAAAAAAAAAAAAAAAAAAAAAAAAAAAAAAACCTTAAACAGAACGGAACTCGGGCTTGTGACCCGGTGCCTGCGGCAGCGTATATAGAGGCCGCTAATAACATGAAAAAATTCTCAAAAATGAACCTTGAACCGAGCGAACCTCTGACTCGTGTTACCTCTGCCTGTGGCTGCTCCACTGTATAGCAGGCATGCATGCTACGCACGCGTTGCAAAATCCACTTTCCTCCACCAGGGGGTGCAGTATGTTGTATACGAACATCACCAATCGCCTTGATTTTCCAAGACTTTTCAAATAAGGTGTCACTGGTGGTGTCAACTACAAATTCCTTTAATTGCACTTTCCACCGCCAGGGGGCACAGCGTGTTCTATACGAATAACACCAACGGCAAGGAAATCCCAAGTCCTTTAAAATAAGGTGTAACATGATAGGGTCGACTGCGAAATCACTTAGTTAAATTTTTAACCACAAAAGGGTGCAGTATATTGTATACGAACATCCCCAATCAACATGAAATTTCAAGACCTCTATCACCAATCGCCTTGGATTTCCAAGACCTTTCAAATAAGGTGTCACATGGCGGTATCAACTGCAAAATCCTTTAGTTGCACTTTCCACCGCCAGGGGGCGCAGTGTGTTCTGTACGAACATCACCAACGGAAATACCAAGACCTTTAAAATAAGATATAACATAATAGGGTCTACTACAAAATCACCTAGTTCCATTTTTCACCACCAAGGGGCGCACTATATTGTATACAAACATCCCCAATCAACATGAAATTTCAAGACCTCTATCACCAATCGTCTTGGATTTCCAAGACCTTTTAAATAAGGTGTCACATGGTGGTGTCAACTGCAAAATCCTTTAGTTGCACTTTCCACTGCCAGGGGGCGCAGTGTCTTCTGTACGAACATCACCAACGGAAATACCTAGACCTTTAAAATAAGATATAACATAATAGGGTCTACTACAAAATCACCTAGTTCCATTTTTCACCACCAAGGGGCGCACTATATTGTATACAAACATCCCCAATCAACATGAAATTTCAAGACCTCTATCACCAATCGTCTTGGATTTCCAAGACCTTTTAAATAAGGAGTCACATGGTGGTGTCAACTGCAAAATCCTTTAGTTGCACTTTCCACCGCCAGGGGCGCAGTGTGTTCTGTACGAACATCACCAACGGTTAGGAAATACCAAGACCTTTAAAATAAGATGTAACATGATAGGGTCTACAGCAAAACCATCTAGTTCCATTTTTCACCACCAGGGGTTGCACTATATTGTATACAAACATCCCCAATCGACATGAAATTTCAAGACCTTTAAAATGAGGTGCTATATGTGTGGGTCTAGAACGGATTTCCCTCTCAAACTAATTCCCCCCCCCCTCCAAATCTACTTTCCCCCTTTAAAATTGAAAATTCCAAAATCGGAGATATTGATTTTTTAGTATTCGAGTCTAGTCCCCATATGTACAATTTCTTCACCGAAAAGTAATTTGGAGCTTAATTAAGCTCGTAAACGTGTTTTTAACCCGTTTTCCCCCCGGGGGGGGAAGCCGTTCGACTTTTTTTTTATTTTTCTCTTTTCATAGCACATCTACAGACCAAGACCTTTTATTATACACCTCAACCAAATTTTTACACCAAGTAGTTCTCTCAATATAGTGGAGACAGACAAAAACATGTTTCAAATTAATATATAGATCAGCTTTTATGCCAAGCTTGTTTCATCCGCCGTACTAAAAAAAAAAAAAATCTGATGTGGGCACCACATGACTTCCTTATACACTTTTAGAAATATACATAATGTTAAAAAACATTGACATTGGACCCGAAACAGTTGGCTAAAAATATTTAAAAAAAAATGAATTATCACCGTGTTCTGAGCTTTTCTGAAAATTAGTTAAAAACCGATTGCAAGATTTGTACTGGTAAAAAATTGGCTAAAAGCATTAAAGAAATGCATTTTCACCGTGTTCTGAACTATTCTGATAGTTTCAAATGTCTAGCTAGTCGGAAAATTAGTTAAATAAATTTTCTGTTGAACCATACAAACGCTGCCAAAAGCAGCAGGAACTTGAAACAGTTGGCTAAAAGTATTAAAAAAATGCATTTTCTCCGTGTTCTGATCTATTCTGAAAGTTTCAAATGTCTAGCTAGTCGGGAAGTTAGTTAAATTGCAAGATTTGTCCAAACCGTTTTTGAATTATTACCGTATTTTGATACATTATGGCCAAAACTTATGTATTTTTGGTCATTAGGAACCTAATTTTCCTAAATATCTCCAAAACGAAAAATCATACAAAATCCAAAAAGGGAGATGCACAACTAGATGTTATAAAAAACCTATGTACCAATTCGCAACTTTCTACGTCCAACCGTTTTTGAGTTATGCGAAATACACACACACATACAGAGGTCACGAAAAATCGTGTAAATTTGCTTATATCTCCAAAACGAGAGCTCGTGTTAAGACGAAACTTGCAGGTGTACAACTAGTCATCATGACAGTCACACGTATAAATTGGCAACATTCAACGATCATTCGTTTTCGAGCAATGTCAAGTACAATACCCATTTCGCAAATCAGGATTACTATACTTCCTTATACTTTGTATAAGGAAGTAAAAAAGAACTGAAGTTGAGGTACGTAAAAATTGCTATGAAATAAAATTCAGAAGAAATATGCTAGATTTGTAATATTACTATTTTATTTCAAAATTATAAAGTGTAATTTTCTCATCGACCAATTTAACATTTAGTAATTTTTTATTTTTCGCGTGAAAGTATATTTCATTTTATGTTGAAAAAAAAAAAAAAAAAAAATAAATAAACTAGTTGGCATAGGTGGACTCTGCTCAGTTCCCCATCATATTTATGTTCTCATGAATTTCTAGTTCGAGACATATTATAATCATGTTAAAAGAAATGAATTTGACCAAAGCTTGATACAGTGACAGAATGAAATCCCCGCCTAATAGGCTATCCACCGTTCACTTCGATATATTTATCGTATTCTAATCTATTAATTTAGTTTATCAGGGTCAATTCCGTTGTTTAGTTTTCATGCTACTATTTCCAATGCAATAATCCTCAAAATTCATATTTATATGAAAAATTTACAATTTCGCTATGTTGATAAAATCGTAAATTACGAATAATTTACGAAATTTTCTTATTAGAATATTTGTATTCAATCATGTTCAAACAAATATCATAAATATAATTTTCAAGTTGTCTAATGTATTTATGATCCTCAAAATGGAAGTTTATGCTGAATTTTGCCTTATTCTGACATGGGTAAGAAATAGTAAATTCTAAATAACTTACGAATTTTTTAAATTGGAAAAATCATAGTGTATGATATTCATGCCTGTTTCCTAAATAATATTTCGAAAGTGGTTTGACATCGTTACGATTAAAATATCCCTCAAGATTGACGTTTATGCGAAATTTTGCTCTATTCTGCCATGTTAAGAAATTCGGAAATTTCCAATAACTTACGAAATTTTTATATATGAAAATTCATAGTCATTAATATTCATGCCAGTGTCCTAAATAATATTTCAAAAGTAGTCTCACATCTTTACGAGGAAAATATCTCTAAAAATTGACGTTTATGTGAAATTTTACCCTATACTGCCATGTTAAGGAGTTCGTAAATTTCCAATAACTTGCGAAATTTTCAAAGTAGCATATTTATAGTTACTGATGTTCATTCCGGCATCAAAACTGATATTTTAAAACTGGTCTGACATTTTTACAGTATAAAGTTTCCATTTAATGCACGTTTAAGTGAATTTTTGTCCTATTCTCCCATGTTAAGAAAATCGTAAATTTCTCATAACTTATGAAGTTTTTTAATTCGAATGTTGCAAATGAATAGGTTTCTTGCCAGTGTCGAAAGTAATATTTTAAAAGTGATCTGACCTCTCTGCGATCATTTGTTCGTGAGATATCGTGTTAACAGACTAACACACTAACAAATATTACTTACACTAGGGGACTCTGCCCCCTGCTCGCTCCGCTCACCAACCCCCAAGGAAGGCTTTCCCTCACCCCGACTTGCTACGTTCATTAACGCCTGCTGGATTCTAAACGACTATTCGCAACTTTGCTTTTCATTGAATTGGGATATTAATAATACATAATACAAGAGAAAAGTTGAACAATATTATAGAAATCCACCATATTTCGTATCACATTGAAATACACAATATTTAATATTATATCGTTTCTAGTATGTGAAAAATCTGTCTTAACGTTCGACAGTTTAATAACAATTTGCCATTATTTTGAGAGAAAACATATGTTAGACAGCTAGACACACAAAATAAACAACGATAGCACTAACTTTTTAGAACAGAGAGAAATTCTTAACATCTAAATGATTTAGCGTTACAGCTTTAGTATACGATCCACTTGTTAAATTTTTGTCACTGTTTGACGATGAATTTTTCGGGTATTATTGCTTGATTAAATAAATTATGAACTTATTTTTTCTAATGCCTATATTTTTTACTATTGAATTTTTTTAGTTAATTTAGGGCTATATGTAACACTCTGCATTTATTTTCAATGTACAGCAAGGTTTAAAATGGTGCTTACAACAGTAAAGATGCAACTTTTTAAAGTGCATTTTTCCTAGAATATGATTTAATCAGATCCATTGAAAATAAATAGCTTATGTGATTATTGCAATTATTTTAAACATTTCATCAGTAGTAGTACGACAGGACAATTTTTTTCAGATAGCGATTTTGCATTGTCGCCATGAATTTGCCAAGATGCCCGTCAATATCTGATTTTACCACTTCTTAAACTATATTAAATACTAAGTTAAATCGGGGGAAAAAAAATCATATTTTTCGAAACCTACTGATAAGTGAAAAATTTATCCTTGATTATATTGTAATAACGAACTGCCGGTTTGGAGTATTCGAGATAGACCATCACCATTCATAAATTGGATGACTTTTGATTATTTGTTGACAATATTTTTTGAATAAATATTAATGATGGCTCCTGAATACTTGTTGGCGATATCTTCTGAATAATTATTATTGTTGGCGATATCTACTGGCATATATTGATCATGACATCTTAATAGTTGTTTGCGATATCTCCCGAACTTGTGTTAATGATGGCTTCTGAATATTTGTGTTACATCTTCTGGATATGTACTGATTACACCTTGATTTTTTTACACATATATTATATAATATTGAATTTAGAAAATAAAAAATGCGTGTGGAGAATGAAATATAATGATATTGGATAATTTAATTTATAGAGACATCAATGGTACAGGAAAAACTACTTTAGCCATTTTCTTTCTAATAATACGGATAATATTTTACCTGAAGAAATTTTGTACATTTAGACCAAATAAAAAATGTTCTTCTTTTTTTCTCACTTGAATTAAGTTAAAAAAATATTTAAAAAAAAAATTGAAAAAAAAAAAAAAAAATTGTGCTAAAGCAATGGTACAGTTTTAACCTCTTGGCGAAATTTTAAATTTGGCACCGAAGTAGCTTAGATTTTTCTCGCAAAAATCTTGACATGCATAACTGAGATAGATAATTTAAGTCATCGTCAAAATAAATGAAAAATTTAAAATCTGCCAGTGAGGTCCTGTATTAGGTGTAACTAAAATATTTTAGCAACGCAGTTACTTCATTCCATTACATGGAAAAACAGACAAAAAAAAAAAAAAAAAAAAAGTCCTATCGTATTAAATTAAATTTTGTTTTCTGCAAAGTTTTACATCAATGCTTAAAAAACAAAAATAGGTTGTGAATTTTATTATTATTATTATTGCACTATTTTATAATTTTTTTTTTCGGTACTTACGTATTAACGCCACCGCAACAGAAGATGCGCTAATGCGCCAATAAAGAGCAATCTTGTTGTTCACACACAAGAGACATAGGGGGACAGCGAGACATCTTTTGGAATCTTATTTATCAGAGTTCATATGGCGACAGCATAAGGTGAAAGATAATAGAGACTGTTTTGAATCTATGTTAAACTCTATATCGGCCCATTTTCCACAGAAATCAGATTGACAACTTTGTTTTAAATAAAGTGTTTTGAATTTTGATTTTAAATAAAGTGTTTTATTTTATGATTTGTCGCAAAAATTTTAAGTGTAGATTGACGGCACTTAATCTGTAGCTGCGGTGGCGTTAATACGTAAGTACCTTTGGAACAACTTCAGTATAACGCCACAACGATATTTGGCGATTTTTTGTTGGCGATTATGGCTAAATCATAAATCTAAAAATTATAAATGATAAATGGTAAAATCATAATCGAAATCATAAATCATAAAATCATGAATCCAAAATAAACAACATATAGCCTGCCATATTATATTGCAAACAGTCCAGAACCACATCGTTATCATTGAAAACGGCGCCAAAGAAAAATCGCCAAATTCAGCTGTGGGGTTATACTGAAGTTATACCAATTTCTGGGCTTAACTTCTAATTCTATACCAATCGTTGTTTAACATAATAATTATATTCATTACTAAATCTTTTTCGCCTAACGTTAAAATAAAAACTAATAATGTAAACTAAACTAATAGTATAAACTTAACTAATAATATAAAGTAATAATATAAACTAAATTAAAATTATAAACTAATTTTCATTCATTTTTATTAAATTTTTACTCAATATCTTTTAAATATCGGTTATTTTCAACGAGATATATATATTAGAGTGCTGATTCAATGGATGAAGGATTAGCTTTCCGTGGTTCAAGATGAATCACGTGACATGCTCTTATAGGTTGCTGTGTTTGGCTCTTTATCGCTATTTTGGCATTTAAAATATCAGTTCGACAAATTATCACTATTATTAGGTAACATGACAGTCCTATGACCGAAATAAATTGTTTTTAAAATAATTTTACACATATTTCACATTTTAATAAATAATAAAATACCTTTTTTTTTTCATCGTTTCCCAACAAAGTTTAAAAGTGTTCATAAAAGAAAATTTAAACTTTTAAAGAGCTAAATTTAACAACAAATAATAATATTTCAACTATTTTTAAGCATTTTGTCGGTTAAAGTTCAACTGCACGAAATAAAAAAGAAGTAAAATCAAAATCAAAATGATTTAGAACAAAAGAATATTAAACTACATAAGTAAACAAAATTATTGGCGGTTATGAGTTTTGCCAAGAACAATCTCCAAACCGTTGCCATAGAAATTTACTGAAAATAAGCTGTTACCAAGGGAACCACCGAATACGCAGGTGCAAGAAGAGCATGTCACATGACTCATCTTGGACCTTCACAAGGGTTACCATTTATCATTCTACTTTATATATCTCGTTGGTTATTTTCATGTTTTGCTATTCTAAATAATTTTTTTCTTCTCTCGAGCATTTCAAAGATGCCAATTTTTCAATTTTTTTTATTTACACCATTGATCTCATTTTAATTTTCCTGGGGAAATTGACGTCAGAAACACAGAAAAAAACGCCATAAGAGAAACTTTTCACTCCGGTGGCAAATAGAGTACCTTTATAAAGCCGAAGTTTTTAGTTATAACTTCGTTAATTAAAATGATAGAAATTTCTAAGCAGCTGAAATGCCTTCCTTGAAGCAGTCGGAATACACTGATACCTCTCATGATGCAGAGCACTTTGCCCTCCGCGAGAAGATGCTGTCGCAGACAAAAAAAATTGACTCCAGCGATCGTTACTTTTTTTTAATATATAGAGAAACTTTGAAAACTTTGAAAATATTACTTATAAACTTTGCATTCTATGGTGTTTATTCAAAGTTTGTAAGTAATATTTTTTACAACGCCAGTTTTGTGGTGCTTTTTTATTAACACACTAACACACTAACAGACACCCTACAGACAGACACCATACAAATTTTGTCATTTTCGGATTCCTCACATCTGAAAACGTGTAAAAAAATCAAAAAACCGAGGTCGAAAATTTTCACGATTACCTAAGTTCCTCATACCTATAGTATGATGGGGAACTAAAAATAAAAAAATATCTCGTAAACTTTTTTGGCATCAATTAAAAATTTAAATGGCTAATATTAAGTCAATTACCAGTTTATTATTTTCATATTTTAATTAATTTTAAAAAATCTAATCAAATTTCCGGTACAAATAGTAGCGTATGTTCTATTCCAGACTATTTTCTATCTCTGTACCAAATTTCATTCAGATCCGTTTAGCCGTTGTGGCGTGTGGAGTAACAAACATCCATCCATCCAAACTTTCGCATTCATATATTAGTATTAATAATAATAATGACCTTCATCTGTCATGAACGATTCCGGTTAGACCGCTTCAAAACAGAAACTTTTGGCAGCCATTTTTTTTTTCCGTTTGTTCAATTCAACTTACGGAAACATACATATCATTTTCATACATATTTTGTATCGCACATATTCTTACTTTTTTCCTAATTGTGCTTTAAACTTCTTCACACACCATAAAATTAAAGACAGCATAACCGGTTTCGAAAGGACTTGACCTTTCTTCTTCAGGTGCAAAAAACACGTGCTATTGCCTTGGAGGCAAAAGCAAGACTCATTACTTTTATGGCGTGTGAAGAAGTTTTAAAATTTAAATATAGAGTGTACACCAGTTTGTGAATTTAGTTTTTTGTAGAATTTGATATTTTAAGACAGAAATAGTTCTAGTCGACGAATGTATTTCATTTAATGAATATTCAGCCCGTAGATAGAGCCTGTAATGATGTTGATAAAAAACGTTGTCGACGTTTTAGAGTGTAGAAAGTAATTCTTTAAGAAATAAACAAGTTTTAGTCGACGAAAGAACTTTATTTAATTAACATTCAGTAAAAAATTGAATAAATCTCTTTTTTGTGCTACAAAAATTAATATTCTTGAAACAATCCAATTAAATAATAATTTTTACTGCAGAAATCAAAACATTGTTAAATACACTGAAGAGCATAAATTTCGCTAAATCAGGAACAACCGAATATTTTAAATCTGAATGGAATTTGAATTCATCGAAAGTATTCTCACTGCTTTGTGGAATTTTCAAGGTAGTTCTGCGCGAGAAACCAATGCGTCATTACAAAATTTTCAGAAATAGACTCCTATTGAGGTAAAGTTTCCAAATTTTGTATCCCTTACTACCATTTTTCGCTACATTTAAATGCCTAATTTGACGTCAAAGCCCACCTTCGTGGAAAAGAAAAACTTTCATCTGTTTCCCCTTTTACTGTAATACCGTGTAGAGAGTAACACATAAAGATATAGCCAAGTTCTAGTCGACAATCATCAACAATCACTCTTCTTTTTACTTTCTCTTACCCATAAGGTAGAGAAAGTATTGTTTTTGGGTCAAATATTCGAAAGCGAGATTTTGTTATATTTACACGTTTTGAGGTCACCTGAGCACGAAAATCATGTTTTTAGCAAATGGTCTGTGTGTATGTCTGTGTGTGTCTCTGTGTGTGTCTGTGTGTTATCAGCACATCTCAAAAACAAATTATGGCAGAAAGTTCAAACTTGGTATTCTAAATGTGTATCATATAGGGATGCTACAGTAAGCTTTTCGTTAAGATCAAGCAAATGGTTCGTGTACAGGGACAATCAAGAGAATTCTAATACATTACGTCTATGGGGGAATTGCAGGTAAAAAGAGTTTAACGTCTATAGACTGCACTAAACCAAACGAAACGAATATATATATTTTTGTAATAGAGATAGTTAACTGGAAAAAAAAAAAGTGTATTTAGGAGCCTCGCCTCCCCCCCCCCTGGGGGAGAAGTCCCCCTTCGAGGGGAGTAAATTTTCATGATGGGTATCTTTCAAAAGAGCTCGCCAATACCTTTAAAACGAATGGTTGAACCATCGGTCTGCGCTAATTTAAAACAAAGTTATCGATTTTTTTTTTTTTTTTTTTTTTTTACTTTTAACAAAAAAACAGAAAAAAAATCTTTTTTTTTTTTTTTTTTTTTTAATATTGAGAACAAAATGGACATTTTTTGGATATTTGGTGTTATACTACTTCTCTAATATGGAAATCGTCTGCTTTATCATAAAAGAGAATTTTTTTAAATAATAATTTTAATAAATTATTTTTTAAAAACAGAATTATTTTTTAATAACCGGATTAAATTCTATATAAATGTAGGTGCATTAATGAAACGGGGGGTTGAGGGGGGCGGTAGCCCCCCTCACACAGAACTAATTATCGTATAAAACTCTTCAGAAGCCTAATATGAATTGTTTAACACAAGTTTACATAACAGTACTCGTTATCTTACCTTTTAATCTGCAACCTGTATTTATATTATTAAATTTCAGGGTAAGAGAAAGTCGTGTGAGTGACACACCAGATTATTTTATAGTCTTGTGATTCATTTCATTTATAGAACTTTCGAAGAATTTAGTTCTGCTCAATAAATCAATGACTTTTTCCAGAATATTCCAGAACTCTGTCATTATTGAAGTTAGAGATTCCAAACTTTGACAACCCTGAACTGCAAATTTTCACCAAATTCGTTCGCCAAGTCGCCAGATTTGACACCAAATCGCCAAATTTGATGCCAAGATAAAAAATGTACGCTGGCTACTTATTTGCGGTATGGCGAGATTAGCGATAAAATTTTGCGGCAATTGTTATTTCAGAATAGCCAGAAACACTTTCTCAATGTTAACTGAGTAAATTATTTTGGTAAAATTTTTCGTTTCTCACCACTAATTCTTTTCAAAGAGAACAAAACTGGGTTGTCTATACTCGAATGATTTTTATTGTACTATAAGCTGTGCATTTGCCAACGAGATTGTGAGGTTTGCGTTGCCGCAGACCCCATCTTAAACTTAATTAACTAAGTAATAATAGCACGAGACTCAATTAAAATACAAATAACGTTTTATTAGAGCTTAAGATCAGGGAGGATAACTGGTCCAAACTCAATATCAAATTTTAAGTACAGTCGGTAACAAAAGTGTCCGAACACTAGCAAAAATTCCTATGTAAAAAAAGTACACTTCATACGGTTTTGTTAAATAAATCCTCGTCGAATCCTGTTCTTATTCAGTGTAAGAACATGAATCGATAAGGATTTATTTAACAAAACTATATGAAGTGTACTTTTTTTACATAGGAATTTTTGCTAGTGTTCGGACACTTTTGTTACCGACTGTAACTTAAGAAAAATAGCTTCAATAAATAACTTAGATAAATGCAGAATGAATCTCACCCAACGAAGATACTGTAGTACACTGTTAAAAATTTCAGTAAATTTAATGTAAATATTTATCCAGAGTCTTTGTAAATTTACAGTAATTCTTAGTTAAAATGAATAATCGAGATTCTCAATCTTTATTCTGTATTTTTACGTAATTTTATTATTTAATTTTTTAATAAAAATTAAAAATGGCTGTTTCTACTTTAGAAAAAGCATTCCAAGTGCGATATATATTCTCACCAATAATTAATTAAATTAATATTAGTTATCAAAATGAATGTATAAAATACGTTTCTTAAAATCTCCGTTTATTTTTCTCTGTAATTTTGCGTAAGACTTAAGATAATAGATTACACAGAGTTTCCTGTTCAAAATTTTAACAGTGTAGGTTGAAAACTGCTTTCGATGAACCACGACACTTCTCAAACTAGACAAAGGTGGTAGGATTCCCTGCTAAGCAATTTTTCCACTCTAATTTATCTCTTTCATCAACAGCACAGTGATCGCCAAACTAAGAATCTAAATCACTAAACGCTCGCCTAAGAAAAATTCTCTTCTATACCACACAAACACCAAAGATACTTCGATATTTATATTTAATCTCAATCAACTCCAATCTCTCCGCTTAACAAAATTTTAAAGGCTCTTCGTATTCACCCACACTCCGCAACTTACTTCCTCCGTTGCAGCGCTATGTTGACGCAAAACTATTCCAACCTAAAACCTCACCGACCAATGGCGTGGAAGATTTTAACACTCCCATCTCTTGCGTCGCTGGATCCAGCTTAATTTAAAGTAAGTCCTTCCGGTTTATTCGGAAAGGTAGGTTGATTTCTTTTTCCTTATCAAGTAGCCGCCATTTTCTTTCAAAATGGCGGCTACAAATTATTAATGCACTTGGTAGAAATATTGATGTAGGCTATGCACATATGGATTTTTAAGCAAATCGGTTCATAAATTCCTTTTTATGGGAATCTAAAATTTTGAAGTGACCGGCGCTTGAAAACAAGATGGTGGGCCAAGTTGACAAATATATCAAATGCATTTGTGAGATAAGGCTACTGTACAAATATAGTTGGAATTAATTCAGAATCTCAAAAGTCATCGTGTTGAAAAATTAAGTGGCTGATCAAAATGGCAGAGAAAGTTTCTCAAAGAACTAATTAATCTAAAATAATGTAGCAAATTTATAAATAATTCTTTTTTTTTTTTTTTTTGCAGAAATTCTTTTAAAGAGGCTTAGTAAGTTAATAAAATGTTAATTTTCTGCATTTCTAGTTTGTTTTCGCGTTAAAATAGCCGAAATTTCCCTTAAAAACGCATTAAAAAGCTCCAATAAGGCAGGTAATGGACTTGGCGCCAAATTTGACAACTTTTCCCCCTTGGCGACTTTTTGCGAGAAAATCCTTATTATCGATATACCAAAGATGGACGCTGTAACGTGATTGGTTCACCAGTTACGTGAAATTTCTAGATTTTTCTGGTTTCGATAAAGGGGTATAAAAGGTGGCCGAACGCGCCAAGTTAGTCAGTAGCAGTTGAGTTTCGCCAAACGCTTGCATTGCTATTGAAGGAGTTCCGAGCCTCTTTGAATGAGCCTTGCTTTATGTTAATGCTTTGATACTGTTTGCACTGTGAATTTGTTGTTGACAGCTGTTATTTAAGCTGTGTTTACTGGTGAAACTGAAGTTGATACCTGGTTTATAGACCTGTATTCTTCTAGAATTTTCTGTAAATAAACTACTGAACTTTTGCAATTTTCGCCTTTCATTCTCGGAAAACTTACGAACCCGCAAATACGCAACAATATTTGTAAAATAAGTCCACTGTCCAACCTTCGTTAAAAAAAAAAAACTCAGTACTTCAAAAGTTATTGCGATAACAAAGTCTCAAGTGGCAGCGTTCAAGTGGACGCAACTTAGAAATAAACTTGTCCACCGAAATCATAGTTGTTTGAGTGATAAATCCATTTTTCAACTTTGGTTTGAATTGATTAAGTATTTCAAAAGTTACCGTGATAACAAATTTTCAAGTGGTCGCCACTTGGAAACAATACAGTGGAACACGTTGCCGAACAAACACATCCAAGATATTTAAAGCATAGGTTCACTGTTCAACTGTGGTTCAAATCAGTGCAGTGTTTCAAAAATTATTGTTCTGGCAAATATTAAAGTGACAGTCAAAGTGGCTGCAACTTCGAAACAAAATGTCGAAACAACTTGCCCAGTTAAATCACCAATATATTTGTACGATAAGTTCACTGTCTAGCTCTAGTTCAAATTAAATCCGTATTTCAAAAATTATCGTCATAAGAAATTTTCAAGTGGCATCACTTGGAAAAAAAGTCGGAGTGACATGACCAGCGAACTTTTCTGAGATATTTGAATGATAAATCCATTATCCAAATTTGATGCGAATTCATTATTACTAAAGTTACCATACTGACAAATTTTCAAGTGGCCGCCACTTGGAAATAAAATTGCGGATTAAGTCACCAAGTGAACTTATCCAAAATATTTATACCATAAGTTCACTATCCAACTTTTATTTGAATCTGTTTAGTACTTTAAAAGTTATCGTGATGATATATTTTCAAGTGGCAGTGTCATTTCAAGTGGCTGCAACTTGGAAACAAGATGTTGGAACAAATTGTCCAGTGAACTTATCCAAGATAATTATACGATAAGATCACTATTCATCTTTCGTTCGAAATAAATTAGAATTTAAAAAGTTATCATGTTTATAAATTTTCAAGTGGTAGCCTAATTTAAAGTTGTCTCGCTAAGTTTATAACATCCACACTTTGTTAAAAATGACAGATAAAGTTTATTTATAAAGTTAATTGAGACACTTTTATGGTCTATATGTGTACTCATATGTACTATATATGTACATCAAAGTTCAAATAAATTCGGAATATGCTTTTTACAAATTGAATTTAAAATTTTCAAGTGGTCTCCAATCTAAAATAAAATGTTGGAGCAACTTGGTTAAGAAACTCATCCAAGATATTTATAAGATAAATTAACGTACTGTCCAAATTTCGTTTGATTTGGAGTATTATTTCGGAAGTTATCATAATTTTAAATTTTTAAGTGGTAGTCTGATTTAAAGTGGCCCTGCTTAACTTAAGATATCCGCCACTTTATTAAAAATGGCGGATAAAGTTCATTGAGACACTTATGTATTCTACATATACATCAAAATTCAAACAAATTCCAAATACGCTTTTTACAATTTGAATTTGAAATTTTCAAGTGGTCTCCACTTGAAATCAAAATGGCGAAGCCACTTGGTTAAAAAACTCATCTAAGATATTTATAAGATAAGTTAAGATACTGTCCAAATTTGGTTCGATTTTCAGTATTATTTCAGAAGTTATTATGATTTTAAATTTTCAAGTGGTAGCCTGATTTCAAGTGGCACCGCTTAACTTAAGATATCTGCCACTTTATTAAAAATGGCGGATATAGTTCATCAAGAAACTTCATTGAGATCCTTATGTGGTTTGTATTTACATCAAAATTCAAACAAATTCGGAATACGCTTTTTACAATTTAAATTTTCAAGTGGTCTCCACTTGAAATCAAAATGGCAGAGCAACTTGGTTAATAAACTCATCTAAGATATTTATAAGATAAGTTAAGACACTGTTCAAATTTGGTTCCATTTGGAGTAGTATTTTGGAAGTTATCATGTTTTTAAATTTTCAAGTGGTAGCCTGATTTCAAGTGGTCCCGCTTAACTTAAGATATCCGCCACTTTATTAGAAATGGCGGATAAAGTTCATTAATAAAGTTCTTTGAGACACTTGCATAAAATATGTATACATCAAAATTCAAAAAAATTCCGAATACGCTTTTTACAATTTGAATTTGAAATTTTCACGTGGTCTCCACTTGAAAACAAAATGACGGAGCAACTTGGTTAACAAACTCATCTAAGATATTTATAAAATAAGGTAAGACACTGTCCAAATTTGGTTCTATTTGGAGTATTATTTCGGAAGTTATAGTGATTTTAAATTTTCAAACGGTAGACTGATTTCAAGTTAACTTAAAATATCTGCCACTTTATTAAAAATGGCGGATAAACTTCATTAATAAACTTCATTGAGGCCTTTATGTGGCCTGTATTTACATCAAAATTCAAGCAAATGTTGCTTTAAATCTGCTTTTTACATTGTGGGTTTGAAATTTTCAAGTGGCTGCCACTTGAAAACAAAAAGTCGGAGCAACTTGGTTAACGAACTCATCCAAGATATTTATGAGATCAGTGCACTGTCCAAATTTGGTTCGATTTGGAGTATTATTTCGGGTGTTATCGTGATGACAAAATTTTCATTATACATAGATAAATAGATAGATAAACGAAGTGACTGCAATAGGTCGATTTCTGAAGAAATCAACCTAAGAAAACTTGTGGTGACCTACCACAGTCTCAACCTTACAAGACATTCTGTAACAAGCCGTTGAGTACTATTCTTGAAAAAAAAAAAAAAAAAAAAAAAAACTAGTATATTTATCTCGACGACATATATAATCGTATAGTACTATCGTGACTTTTTTGGTTCGAGTAGCAATTTTTTTTTTAGGAATGTTCGTGGACTGGAACCTGCTTGTTTCTTTACGAATCAGTCACTTCACACAAAACTGCCAGTGTTTTCATAAAAATATGTATATTCTTATGGTTGTATAAGACACCATAAGTATATAAGACATATATTTAAAACACACCACAAGTCATGTTGTTTCGATATCAGATTTTTACTTTCCGAACACTATAGTGAGGAAAGTATTGTAATCATGTCAAAAATCCGAATTCGAGATTTTGATGTTTCTATACGCTTCGAGGTCCAACGAGTTCGTTTTCGCTATTTTTACGATGATGTATGTATGTGTGTGTGTGTATGTGTGTATGTATGTGTGTATGTATGTGTGTATGTCTGTGAGTGAACACGCTAGCGTCTAAACGCTTTGTTCGAATAAGCTGAAAGTTGGTACGTATATTGTAAGTCACCATAGTACGAACCCTATAGATTTTGGTGAATCTAGCACTTATAGTTTTTTTACAGGGACACAAAGAAAAATTCTTTATCATTATGGCCAAGGGACCAAAATCTTAAAAGTGCGATAGCATCTAAACGCCTTATTCAATTGAGCAAAAACTTTATACACATATTATAGGTCACAGATACTCAATCTGTATAGATTTTGGAGAATCTAGCACTTATAGTTTTTTTACAGGGACACAAAGAAAAATTCTTTGCCAAATTTTTAAAAGTGCGATAGCATCTAAACGCCTTATTCAATTGAGCAAAAACTTTATACACATATTATAGGTCACAGATACTCAATCTGTATAGATTTTGGTGAATCTAGCACTTACAGTTTTTTTACAGGGAGACAAAGAAAAATTCTTTATCCTGATGGCCTATGAGACCAGCGATAGCATCTAAACGCCTTATTCAATTGAGCTGAAAATTTGTATGAATATTATAAATCACTGTTGCACTAACTATAAGCATTTTGGTGAATCTAGCATTTATAGATTTTTACAGGGACACAACGAAGAATTCTTTATCCTTATGATCTAAGGGCTCAAAGTTCAGTAGCGTTAAATAAAACCTCGTGTGATATATGGAGAAAAATACTCAAACACTCTGTTATGGTTTTCTCTTTTTTGTTTGTTTAGCAACTCCTCTTTCTTTATTTTATCTACAAAACTGTTAGTTACTCAATGTTCGGAAAGTCGAGTGGAGTCACTCCAGATTTTTTCTATGGATACGGGAGAATGTAAAAATGTTTTAATTCGAGTACGAAAAGTCAAATTTTATGTATGAAATAACTTTTTGTATTTCAGTCTTTACATGTGTCTTTATTTTTAAATAGTCAGAAGAGAGTCTCCGGTCATACATACGTAAATGGAGTTCGTCGCGATATGATGACATATCGTAAGATTACATGCTACATTCTTCAAGATGATAACTTATTGGACATATTTACTGTTAAGGAACTAATTACTATGGCATCAAGGTTAAAACTACCAACAACATTGCCTGAGAATGAAAGGAAAAAGATAGTAAGTAGATTATTTATGAAGTTTCAATTATTGAAAATGCTTAAATTGTTTCTAAATTTAAAAAAAAGAAATAATAAAAATCTATAACAGTGAGTAACTATAACATATGATGTCTATCAGTTTCAAACAGATTAACAATTTTAAAATGAATATCATACGATCAAGACCAACATAAAATTATCAACATTATTTCCAAAAATATTTGTAAACTGGTTGTTTATAAAAGGACCTGAAAATCATTACCTTGAAATTTTCATATGAGACAGATCAAAATTTGAGCATTTGCCATATTTACAGTCTCATTTGCACATAGAGAATTTGCGTCGTCGGGGAAAGGGCGTTCATTGAATAGAAATAATTTCATCTTAAAGGGATGCCCCACCTATCCACAACCAAATACCATAGTTTGCTTTCGGAAAATTTACAATCAAATTACCCATTTCCTAACGTAAATTTCCGTTTTCACATTTAGAAAATCCTCAAAACCAAACACTATAATTGTCTATGGAAAATTTTATAATTTTACTCATAATCTTATATAAAATTCCATTTCCACAATTAAAAAATTCCCAACTGTTAAATTTACTTTTGCATTTCTCTCTCTTTTTTTTTTCTCTTAAGACAGAATTATCACTTTCAGTCAGACTTTTTGCTTCGTTATCATTTGTTGTATTTCACCTTGGATTTGTCAGGATGTTTTTTCCTTAGAAAACAACTTAAAAAAAAAAAATATATTAAATTAAAATTTATATAAAGTCTGTGAATAAAAATTTAAGAAATGAATACGATAACCGTTGCTAAGGAATGCAACTTCCTATTTTAATGTAAAATATCAGTTATTTTTTTTAATTTAATTTATTTATTACGCTTTTTGTGCAGTTAGACCAATTAAAAATATTTTTCCTTTTTTTCCTCTCGCATAAGTTATAAGAAAATATTTCAAACAAAATTGAGAAAATGCGTGTCAAAGAAACAGAACACCTTTAATATGGGACCCTCTTGGTGAAATATAATTCTAGTGGTGTTTAGCTTTAGACGTGACAATAAGTGATTCATATTACCGATCGTAACAGTTATGGTTGTCGCTTTCCTAGAAAGGCGGTGTGACGACAAACTCAAAATTTTTTGCAAAAAATCATTGAAGGGGGGCCAAAACGAATACAGATTCTCGTAAAGGCCAAAGGAGAATATCCCAACTATTAAATTATTATTTTACACGTTTTGATTTTCTTTTTTAGTTTATGTACAAGATAACAACAATTACTAATCTCTACATAAAGTAAAAGATATGTGTATGTGTGAGTGCGGGTATCCGTCCCTTTGTAGGCGACGGAGATAGGGAGATACGGCTGATCAGAGAGCGAGAGAATTTTGAATGGAGGTCCGTACTAACCTCTCCTAATGCACTTCGAAACCAGATTTCTGAATTTTTGATTTTTCTTTTTAATTAATTAAATTCTATAATTTTCTGAAATGATCAACTCTTTAAATAGAAAAGTAAAGAGAAATAGAGGCTTCCTTGGCCCGTTAGCTCAGTTGGTTTGAGCGTTATGTCAATAACACGAATGTCGTGGGTTCGATTCTCCAAGGGCCGATGTATTACTTTTTCCAGATAATTAATAGAGAAAATGCCAGCTGATAAAAGGAAATCTTCCAGTGTCTCCACAATATCCTAAATTGTAAGGAAAATGAGAAAGAGACACAAAACAAAGTTAAACTTAGAAGTGTGTTGGCCGCTTTGTAGGCAAACGGCTGATCGCAGAGCTACAGAATTTTGCATGAAGGTCCATTTTGATTTTTTTTAATGTACTTCGCAGTCCGATTTTCAAATCTTCGATTATTTTGATTATTTTGTTTTTAATTAATAAAAAATTTTTCAGCTGGGAAGATTGTCTGGTGCTGCCATCTGTTGTTGTAGAGTTCAGATAATAATCTATCCGAGAAATGTTTGTTCGAAAAACGTAGTATTGAATAATAACAGCGCTATTTATCGTCCAATTCGCATTTAAATTGAAATGTCCGACTAAGGCGCAAGTGTAAGGGCTCTGATTCCAACTAATCAGTTACGGGTCCCAACTTTTTTCTACCTCAAAGATGCGGGTGTAAGCGAATTTTTCTAGCCAAGTCAAACAAAGGAGACATCTCTTCCTCGCAGATGCGATTATCACGTGACTCTTATTTGCGGTCAGTAGAAAGCTTTCGTAAGAGCAATGGCGGACATTATAAAGTGCGTTGTGTATCGTAAACCATACACTGTATGGGATTTCTGTAACTAGTAGGATTGAAAATAAATAATACTACTTTTAAGACTTACGATATTTATTCCTGTGAAGTAATAATAATAATAATAATAATAAAAGGGAGAGAGAGAGAGACAGGTAAAATGAGAAATGTTCATTGTCACTTGAGGAGATAGGTACATTGTCATTTAATAGTAGTTAAAATACAGATATGTGAAATATTTTCAGTAATTTTGTTTTGTTTTGTTTGTATCTTATGTTTCATTATTATAGTGGTTGCATAACGTATTTTCGAGGTAAGACAAATTTTAAACTATTACAATCATGTATTTCACAGAAACGACCCTTATTGCTGTCTTGTTTTCCTAATTTTTTTCGTTAAGAATGGATATTTTTCAGATTTTCTCGCATATAAACTTGCTTTGTTTAATCGTCGTTGTACTGTATTTAAAGAAATTATGTTACTAAACCCTTTTTCTGAATTCCTTCTATGTTTCAAATGTAATAACAAACTGATTTTTTCTGCACTGGCTTTTTAACTTGCGGTCATCTCGATTGGATAAGAAACATGGTCGCCTAAAGACATATTTCAAATTTAAACAACCAAAAAATTTTATATCTTGCTGAAAACCAGCTCACCAATATTTCGTTAACATTTAATCATTTTGACATCTCGCGTATTAAAATATGTTTTGATTTTCAATCTAAAATTAATATTTTCTGGGGTATCGCATTAGTTGCTTTATTCTTGCCATTTTTGAAATACTTTCTAAAATTATAATTTTTCGAAAAATTGCATCTTGTTTTTAATACTTGGCTCAGTTCTAAATTGTACGTGGAACACAACATAATAAAATCTATTCGAAAATTTACTTTTAAAACAATAAAATTGGCGATTGCAGAAAGAGAAATGGAAAATATCCAAGTGCGGCTTTTTTCCCCCCTTAGTTTATGCATATATTTGTCTTAGGGATGTGACTTGTTATATATAAAACTAGTTGGCTTAGGTGGACTCTGCTCAGTTCCCCATCATATTTATGTTCTCATAAATTTCTAGAGCGAGACATATTATAATCATGTTAAAAGAAATTAATTTGACCAAAGCTTGATACAGTGACAGAAAGAAATCCCCGCCTAATAGGCTATCCACCGTTCACTTCGATATATTTATCTTATTCTAATTTATTAATTTATTTTATCAGGGTCAGTTCTGTTGTTTAGTTTTCATGCTACTATTTCCAATGCAATAATCCTCAAAATTCATTATTTATATGAAAAATTTACAATTTCGCTATGTTGATAAAATCGTAAATTACGAATAATTTACGAAATTTTCCTATTAGAATATTTGTATTCAATCATGTTCAAACAAATATCATAAATGTAAATTTGAAGTTGTTTAATGTATTTATGATCCTCAAAATGGAAATTAATGCTCCATTTTGCTTTATTCTGACATGTTAAGTAAATCGTAAATTCCAAATAACTTACGAATTTTTGAAATTGGAAAAATCATAGTCTATGATATTCATGCCAGTATCCTAAATAATATTTCAAAAGTGGTTTGACATATTTACGATGAATATATCCCTCAAGATTGACGTTTATGTGAAATTTTGCTCGATTCTGCCATGTTAAGAAATTCGTAATTTTCCAATAACTTTCTAAATTTTTATATTGGAAAATTCATAGTCATTAATATTCATGCCATTGTTCTAAATAATATTTCAAAAGTAGTCTGACATCTTTACGATGAAAATATCGCTAAAAACTGACGTTTATGTGAAATTTTGCCCTGTATTGCCATATGTTAAGAAATTCGTAAATTTCCAATAACTTGCGAAATTTTCAAAGCAGCATATTTATAGTTCATTCCGGTATCAAAACTGATATTTTAAAGCTGGTCTGACATTTTTACAGTAAAAAGTTTCCATTTAGTGCACGTTTAAGTGAATTTTTGTCCTATTCTCCCATGTTAAGAAAATCGTAAATTTCTCATAACTTATGAAGTTTTTTAATTCGAATGTTCTAAATAAAAAGGGTTCTTGCCAGTATCAAAAGTAATATTTTGAAACTGATCTGACCTCTCTGCTATTGTTTGTTCGTGAGATATCGTGTAAACAGACTAACAAACTAACGGACTAACACACTAACGGGCTGACACACTGACACACTAACAGACACCCTACAGACAGACACCATACAAATTTTGTCATTTTCGTATTCCTCACACCTGAAAACGTATAAAAAAAATCAAAAATCCTAGGTCGAAATTTTTCACGATTACCTAAGTTCCCCATACCTATAGTATGATGGGGAACTAACAAGTCAGGTGATTTAATTGTTTAATATAAGGATAATTAATAAAGTGAAAAGTAAAGAAATTTTAGAAATACTATTTTCCTGCTGTTCTCTTTGTTTTGTTTTTTTAAACATTTTATCGTAAAGCATAATAAATGAATATGCTCACAAACTGGAATGATAAAAATTATAAATCATTTTAAAATATTATACGCATTCATCATACTGAGAATAAATTCCTGCACTAAATCTGAAGATTTCTTTTTAGTTAAAAAGTAAGCATTAGATATTTATGTAATTCAGAGAAGGTGAAAGGGGATGTCTAGTTTTATTTTACGAAAATAAAATAAAATAACAGTCTTTCATCTAAAAATATAGTAAGTTTATATTATTAATTTGTATTATAAATATTCCTAATCATCGTTTTAATCCATAAAATTATAGAAATCATACATTAAAAATGGTTATTTAATGGTTATGCTTTTTCATACATTTCCCCCCTGTTGTTTTTAAAGTAATAAAATTAAAATATAGAAATCATACACACAGATGGTTACTTAATGATTATGTGTTTCCTACTTTTATCCTATTTTTATATAAAACTAGCAGGCTTTGCCCGCTTCGCTGGTCACTATTTTTAAATGAATCTCTATAATTACTGAATTCTCAAAATTGCATTAATTTTTATCACGTAAAAAAAAAAGCGAAACAAAATCTGATTAGGAAAAATGTCGCACCGGGTTCTCACTGCCTTCTAAAAAAATTCCCAAAATGCTCTAACTCTTATTTCTGTTATTTTCCCCCTTCGCCCCCCTCCCGTCCATCCTAATAATTTTACAAATTCGAAAATATCCGCAATCGATTTGTAAATATCAAAAACCTCTATGCACCAGTTTTGAACGATCTATCTCTATTTTTATTTTTTTTCCCCACCACTCTCCCCCCCTTCCCAATAATTTTAAAAATTCGAAAATATCCGCAATCGATTTGTAAGTATCGAAAACCTCTATGTACTAATTTTGAATGATCTAACTCTATTTTATTTTTTTTTGGCCCTCCGCCCCCCCTCCCGTCCCTCCTAATAACGTTACACTTTCGAAAATATCCCCATTCGACTTGCAGGCCTCTAAAACCAATCTGTACCAATTTTGAACGGCCTAACTGCATTTTTATTTGTTTTTGCCCATAATCCCCCCCTTACCGCCCCTCCTAATAATTTTACAAATTCAAAAATATCCGCAATCGATTTGTAAGTATCGAAAACCTCTATATCCCAAATTTGAACGATCTAACTCTAATTTTATTTTTTTCTGCCCCCCTCTCCCCTCCCCCCTTCTCTCCCCTCCTAATAACTTTACACTTTCGAAAATATCCCCATTCGACTTGCAGGCTATTGAAACCTATCTGTACCAATTTTGAAAGGCCTAACTGTATTTCTAATTGTTTTTACCCCTGCTGCCCCACCTGGGGGCTGAATTTTTAAAATTCCAGAAATTGGTTTTTAATATTTGTATTAGCTATATTTTATAGCAAAAATTTCACATATATCTGTTTTTTTTTTTAGTTTGAGATATATAGGATTATGAGAAATCGCGTTTTACGCATGTGAAATCCCGTTTTGCCCCCCCCCCCGCCCCCCTTGGGGACCGAATTTCGAAAATTCCAGAAATTGGTTTTTAGACATTTATATTAGCTATATTTTAAAGCAAATATTTTACGGATATCTGTTTTTTTGTTTGAGATATGAAGGATTTTTTGAATTCACGTTTTGCCCCTTCACGTTTTGCCTCACGTTTTGCCCCGAATTTTTTCATTTTTTTTTCCAAAACCATCCCTGACCTATAAGGAAAAAAACAAACAAGAATGATCGAAATCGGTTTAGCCGTTTACGATTTTATAAAGGACATATAGACTAACTGTTCTTTTAATTGCCTCAGTAGCACAGAATGTTAATTTCTATTTGCGGAGATGTCACACATATCTATTATAATTATATATATTTTATATAGAATAATTTTACAGGTAATTATAATATTAAGGAAATCTTCTTACCTGTATTCTTCTAACGAGCATCCGATCTTTATGTTCCTGTTTCGGTTTTGAAAGTTAAATCATTTATCAATTCTTCTATAAAGAAAACATTAATTAGATTCAATTAATTAAGAGATTCACTCAATTAGATTCACTCAATAACGAGATGATTTTGTGGCCTTTATATATTTAATAAAAGAATTAAGAAAGAAAAGAACATAAAATTAAATTGAATTACGGAGCTGCTAAACACACTCCGAATACTTAAAGGTCTACATGACAACTGAAGAAAATAAAAAAGTACATTGATGCAGGTGCGAGCGGTTTCGTAGGCATGCGCAGATGCCTCATTTGTTTCTTTTCACAGTTCGAATTGAAAGTAGAATGTTTTGATTGTCCGTGAAAACACATATATTGGGCATACAATAATTATATTTCACAACACTCCACCTTGCACAATATATATTAAGGTTTTATAAGTTGCAGTTTATCTCTGTGTTTAATGAATGCCGCTTTAGGAAGTGCCTTAGTAAGCACATCGGCAGTCATATCCTTGCTTGAGATATATTTCAATTTAATAATTCCTTGTTCACACAACTGTTTAATTAGATGGTATTTCACATCTATGTGCTTTGTGCGACTTTGGTACTTATCAGATTCAGCGAGTTTAATGCAGGCTTGGTTGTCTTCATAAATAACGATTGGTTGTTTCTGTTCCATATCAAGATCTTTTAGTAGTTTTAATATTGATATAGTTTCTTTTGCTGCATTTCCAGCCGAGATATACTCAGCTTCAGCTGTTGACAGTGCTATGCAGTTCTGTTTTTTGGATGTCCAGTTAATCGGGTTTTTCCCAACAAAGTAAACATTACCGCTCGTAGATTTTCTATCAAGTGTGTCATTTGCCCAGTCAGCATCAGCAAAAACCTTTAAAATAGGTTCTTGATCAACATTATATTTTTAATTTGTAATCTTTAGTTGTTTTTAAGTATTTGATTACCCTTTTTGCGGCTTGCCAATCCTTTTCTCTAGGTTGTTCATTTCAACGACTAAGTATATTAACTGCTGCCGAGATGTCCGGTCTGCTTAACGTTGCTATATACAACAAAGCTCCTACAGCTTGCCGATATTTGGTGTTATTTGGTAGAATATTTTCTATTTTATCATCTTTCTGGTATCCTGGATCAAGTGGTGTGTTGATTGGTTTGGATTCTTGCAAATCAAATTTCCTAACCAGTTCATTTATTTTATTTTTCTGATGTATAGCTAATGTCCCATTATCACCTCTCTCTATTTGTATTCCTAAGTATTTATTTACTTGACCTAGATTTGTGATTTCGAATTCTTTTTCAAGTTCCTTTATTACTTCTTGTATTTCATTTTTGTTTCCTGCCAATAATATGTCGTCGACATAAATAAGTAAGTAAACTGTATTATTGTCCTTTGACCTTTTGTATAAACACTTGTCTGATTCACAGGCAGTGAAATTTAATTTGATCAGTGTATCATTGATTTTAGTATTCCAAGACCTGGCTGCTTGTTTGAGGCCATATATGGCTTTTCGTAATTTGCACACCTTATTCTCTTGTCCTGGTGTTATGAAGCCTTCTGGCTGGCTCATAAAAATGTCTTCTTCTAGTTCTCCGTGTAGGAAAGCGGTTTTTACATCAACGTGAGTTAACTGCAAATTTTTGTATAATGCATTTATTAAAAAGGTTCTGATTGTTGTATGTGAAGCCACTGGGGCAAAAGTCTCATCATAATCAGTTCCATACTTTTGACTAAAACCTCTTGCCACGAGACGTGCTTTGTATTTTTCAAATTTTCCAGAGTCATTGTATTTTGCTTTAAAAGCCCATTTAGAGCCAACAATGTGTGTATTAGGTGGAGGATCAACAAGATCCCAAGTTTCATTTTTATTTAATGATTTTATTTCTTCTTCTGCTGCTTCTAACCATTTTTCTTTTTCAATATGATTTTTCATGTTTACTATATCATCAAATGTTTTCGGTTCAATATAACTTGTATTAGTTGAGAGAAAAACGAAACGATCAGGTGGTACTCCTTTGTTTATTCTATCTGATCTCCTTAGGGTTTGTGTATTCTGAATTTCATTGTGTTCTTCTGTTACGTCATTTTCATTGTTTAAAATAACAGGAATTTTAGATTCCTCATTAATTGCATTTTGATCAATGTTTCGAGAATGTTCGTGAGTTTCATGCTCTTCGAGAAATTTTACCGTTCTGCAGATTTTTATGTTGTTGTTTACATAAATCCTATATCCTTTACTTTTTAGATCATAACCCATGAAAATTCCTGGTTTCGCTTTATCATCTAACTTTTTTCTATCAGTTTTGTTCACATAAACATAAGCTTTGCAGCCAAATGTTCTTATTTTTGAGAGGTCTGGTTTCATACCAGTCCAAAGCTCATATGGTGTCTTTTCACGGGCACTTGTTGATAGTCTGTTTTGTAAATAATTTGCCGTCATTAAAGCTTCTCCCCAAAAATTTTTATTTAATTGACTTTCATTTAACATGCATCTGGTCATTTCGACCAAAGTACGGTTTTTCCTTTCCGCTACGCCGTTCTGTTGAGAACAATGGGGCACAATGAGTTGGTGTTGTATACCCTCACTTTGAAGAAATTCTTCAAATTCTTTATTCATATATTCACCACCATTGTCAGAATGCAAAATTTTAATTTTTCTTCCAAATATATTGGAAGTGAGTGCATGGTAATTTTTGAAAGCTTCTAAGGCTTCATATTTATTTTTCAACAGATATATATAAGTGTAGCGGCTGTGGTCGTCGATGAAAGTGAGAAAATAACTTTTTCCACCCACCGTAGGTGTCTGGAATGGGCCACAGAGGTCGGAATGTATTATTTCTAATGTTTGTTTTGTCTTGTGTGTAGCTACTTTGGGGTATGAATCATTTTCTAATTTTGACATAATACATATTTCACAGTTATTATCGTGTTTACAATTGTTCAATTTAATTCCCGTTGCCATTTCCTTACTGACGAGTTCTTTTATTTGTGATATATTTTTGTGTCCTAATCTATTGTGCCATAGTTTAACACAATTCTTATTATCGCAAGTTTGTGTCATGTTTATTTTTTCTTCTGTTTTTTCATTTGTTCTAACTTCATACAAATTGTCAGCTACTGTTGCAAAAATATATTCTTCGTTTTGAAATTTAATTTCACAAGTGTTCTCTTTAAATATTGCTTGACAACCATTCTCAGTTGCCTTTTTTATTGAAATTAAATTTGTGGCAATTTCAGGAATGAAGAGTGTGTCTTTAAGTGTGATGTGTTTGATTTCGTTTTTAGAATTTCTCACTTCTATTTTTACATCTCCACAACCTTGTGAGGTTACAGATTGACCATTGGCTAACATAACTTGTGTTTTATCATTGTTTTTAAATGATATGAACCTTTCCATATTATTGCACACATGGCTTGAACTCCCGCTATCTACGATGAACGAGTTTCTGTTTGAATTTCCTACCACAAAAGTCAGATTTTTCATTTTATTTTCAGTTTCTTGCATCATGTTTGATCTTTGTTTGTTTTTATATTTATTGCGATTGTAGAAGGTGCTTTGATAGTTTGGATTTTTATAGTCATTATTCTCTTTGTGTTTATATTCATTGCTTTCTTTATTTTTTAAATGCCAACAATCGCTTTTATTATGCGAACTCTTTTTGCAATAATTGCAAAACTTTCGTGGTGGTGTTTTATTTTTAATGTGCATTTTATATGCGCTCTCATTATTTGTTTGATTGTTTTCTGATCTTTTTAGATCTTCATCAAGTAACTTTCCCCTGATGAATTCTGGGGTCAAGTCTTCCTGATCTCTAGATTCAATTGCAGTAATCAAGGTATCGAAGCTTGGAGGAAGTGAGCATAGCATAAGAGCTGACATGTGCTCATCATTTATCACCTCACCTATAGCGGTCAATCTATCACGGATCTGATATATGTGCGTTAGATGTTGAGATAGATTTCCACCCTCTGCTAGTTTAGCAGAATATAACTTTCTCAATAGAAATAATTTACTGGATAAGTTCGATCGCTCGTGAATTCTTTTTAAAGTGTCCCACGTTTGCCTAGCAGTCGCGAGATTTTTAATATGTACGATCTGGTCGTCTTCTATCGATAAATTAATGATCGCTTTGGCTTTACGATCCTTAATTGTCCATTCATTTGTGATAGGATTGGGAGGTTCGTTCGTTATAATTTCAAACAAATTTTCCTTGCATAACATCATTTCTATTTTGAATTTCCACAAATCATAATTCGTGGAATTTAATTTATCTATCATCGATATATCTTTTGAAAAGGCCATTTTAACTTTATTATTTGATCACTGCAAATATTTTGATTATATAATATTTCTTTTCTTATTATACTTAATAACAATTCAATTGAGTTTTATTTCCCTTTTTTCTTTTTGTTTCTAGAACGTATATTTTTCAAACCAAAACTTTTGGTTTCAGTTCTAATTCGAGATCGGATGCCTTTTTAAATCGAAATTTATTTCAATTCATTTATTATTTTTGTATCTTTAATACATTCCATTCATATTATCTTAAAATAGAATATTATACTTTTTTATATTTATATAAATGAATTTATATATATAGAAAGTGTGACATCATTTTTTGTTCTGTGCTCATAATCTGTTCTTTTAATTGCCTCAGTAGCACAGAATGTTAATTTCTATTTGCGGAGATGTCACACATATCTATTATAATTATATATATTTTATATAGAATAATTTTACAGGTAATTATAATATTAAGGAAATCTTCTTACCTGTATTCTTCTAACGAGCATCCGATCTTTATGTTCCTGTTTCGGTTTTGAAAGTTAAATCATTTATCAATTCTTCTATAAAGAAAACATTAATTAGATTCAATTAATTAAGAGATTCACTCAATTAGATTCACTCAATAACGAGATGATTTTGTGGCCTTTATATATTTAATAAAAGAATTAAGAAAGAAAAGAACATAAAATTAAATTGAATTACGGAGCTGCTAAACACACTCCGAATACTTAAAGGTCTACATGACAACTGAAGAAAATAAAAAAGTACATTGATGCAGGTGCGAGCGGTTTCGTAGGCATGCGCAGATGCCTCATTTGTTTCTTTTCACAGTTCGAATTGAAAGTAGAATGTTTTGATTGTCCGTGAAAACACATATATTGGGCATACAATAATTATATTTCACAACAAATTTATATATATATAGATAAATAAATAAAACTTATCGTTATTATTATTAAATTCTTTTTCGTAGATTGGTTAAGACTTTCATGCTTATCTGATGTGTGAATCGTTAATGAATGAAACACAATATAAATATATGAATAAACATCTGAACAATATCTGAATAAAATTCGATTTTTTTTTTTTTTTTTTTCTTTTAACCTTTGCTTTATTACTTTCCTGACGTCAGCATTTTGCAAAGATCAGTTTCGTTTAACTTGAATTGCTCCAGACCATGCTTTCCCTCTTTCTTTCACAACCTCTCTATTTTTGCGAGCTGGTTTTCGTAATGTTGTCGCGATTTACCAGAATTGGATACCAAGGTTTGGAGATGCGGAACCGGTATAGCGTAGGCGAGGAAGCGGCTGCCACAGGCAGCAAGGACCCGTAGCCAAGTTTTTTTTTTAAATTTAAATTTATAAAGTGATTTAAAATATGGTGATTATTATTATTATTATTTTAATTTTTTTAAGTACAGTGACTAACGAATTGGGTTGGTTGGTTGGTTGGGTTTTACGTCGCACGAGTGCTGCGCAGATGGGCAATTGGCGACGGTCTGGGACACATCCCTAGAGGTGGTCCGGAGACATGCCATCACAATTTTGATCCTCCACGGAAGGGATGGCTCTCCCGCTTCGGTGACTCTAACGAAGCGGGCAAAGCCTGCTAGTGTCTAAGAAAAATAATTATAAATAATTCTGTATTAAAAATGTATTATGTATATTTTTGTATATTTTTGTAATGTATACACTGTAAACGTAAATGTCTTAAATTCAGTTACAAAAGTGTCTTAAATGGATGGTCATTTTTTAAGTGAAAAAAAAAAGTCTTACTTTTTAAGACACCTTTTTGCATCTGAAATTAAGACATTGCAATGTCTTAAAACGCCGCCATGTTTTAGGCTTAAAAACACCGCCATGTTAGGCTTAAAAACACTACACTGTTTTTAAAGCTTTTTAATAAATAAATAAATAATTAAATATAGTGCGCGATTATGTTTTTCTGTTAATAATAGATTTTATAATTGGTTAGAGCATTAATGTATTATTTAATTTATATAAAAAGAAAAAATGTATCATTACCGGCGTTGGGATTCGAACTCATACTGTCCGTGGAAACCGAAACCTCAAGATAAGCACGGTCGGACTCAAGCATTTACCAATCACGCCACCGTCGTATATAGTACAGTCGGCTGCAAAATTATTCGAGCACTAGCCAATAATTCCTATATTTAAAAAGAACACTTAAGACTGTTTTGCTAAGTAAATCCTTGTCGAAACATGTTCTTAGACTGATTAAGAACATGACTCGACAAGGATTTATTTAACAAAGCTGTATTAAGTGTACCTTTTTTTGGCAAGGATTATTGCTAGTGCTCGAATAATTTTGCAGCCGACTGTATAACTAGCAGGCAACGCCCGCTTCGCTGGTCCCTATTTTTAAATGAATCACTATAATGAATTCTCAAAATTGCATTAATTTTTATCACGTGAAAAAAAAGAGAAACAAAATCTGAGTAGGAAAAATGTCGCACTGGGTTCTCACTGCCTTCGGAAAAAATTCCCAAAATGCTCTAACCCTTATTTCTATTATTTTCCCACTTCGCCCCCCCCCCCTTCTGTCTATCCTAATAATTTTACAAATTTGAAAATATCCGCAATCGATTTGTAAGTATCAAAAACCTCTATGCACCAGTTTTGAACGATATATCTCTATTTTTATTTTTTTGCCGCTCTACTCCCCCCCCCTTCCCGCCCTCCCAATAATTTAAAAAATTCGAAACTATCCACAATCGATTTGTAGGTATTGGAAACTTCTATGTACCAATTTTGAATGATCTAACTCTATTTTCTTTTTTTTGCCCCTCTGGCCCCCCCTTCCCGGCCCTCCTAATAACTTTACACTTTCGAAAATATCCCCATTCGACTTGCAGGCCTCTACAATCTAACTGGACCAATTTTGAACGGCCTAACTGTATTTCTATTTGTTTTTGACCATAGCACCCCCCCTTACCGCCGCCCCCTTCCCGCCGCACCTAATAATTTTAAAAATTCGAAAATATCCGCAATCGATTTGTAAGTATCGAAAACATCTATATACCAATTTTGAACGATCTAACTCTATTTTTATTTTTTTGCCCCCCCCCCTCTCCGCCCCTTTCCCGGCCCTCCTAATAACTTTACACTTTCGAAAATATCCCCATTCGACTTGCAGGTATCTAAAACCTATCTGTACCAATTTTGAACGGCCTAACTGCATTTCTATTTGTTTTTGCCCCATAGCCCCCCCTTGCCGCCCCACCCCCTTGCCACCCCTCCTAATCATTTTACAAATTCGAAAATATCCGAAATCGATTTGTAGGTGTCGAAAACCACTATATACCAATTTTGAACGATCTAACTCAATTTTTATTTTTTGCCCCCCCTCTCCCCTCCCCCCTTCCTGCCCCTCCTAATAACTTTACACAATCGAAAATATCCTCATTCGACTTGCAGGCCTCTAAAACCTATCTGTATCAATTTTGAACGCCCTAACTGTATTTCTATTTGTTTTTGCCCCTTAGCCCCCTCCCCCCCCCTGCTGCCCCACCTGGGGGATGAATTTCTAAAATTCCAGAAATTGTTTTTTAGATATTTGCATTAGCAATATTTCAGAGCAAAAATTTCACGCATATCTATTTTTTTGTTTGAGATATATAGGATTATGTGAAATCACGTTTTACGCATGTGAAATCACGTTTTGCCCCCCCCCCGCCCCCCTTGGGGACCGAATTTTGAAAATTCCAGAAATTGGTTTTTTGACATTTGTATTAGCTATATTTTAAAGCAAAAATTTTACGGATATCTGTTTTTTTGTTTGAGATATGAAGGATTTTGTGAAATCACGTTTTGCCCCCCTCCCCCCCTTGGGGGGCGAATTTTGTAAAATCACTTCTTAGTGGATGCCTACGTCATAGAAAGAACATTGTCACAAAATTTCATGCTTCTAGGTCCAGGGGTTTGGTCTGGGCGTTGATAGATCACCCCCTCACTCACTCACTCACTCAGGAAGTGTTCTTTTATATATATGGATGAGTTTTCGTGATAAAATGTACTTCAGTATTCGCGAAACAAATCGTAATGTTATGTTTTATTTCTGATTTTTTGCTATAAAACTATTGATTGTATTGATCTTAAAGTTAATAATTATTTATTATCTTAAATTTCATATCTAGAGGTCTACAATTTTTTAATAATGTATAACAAGTATGTGAAGGTTGCAGCCCTCCATGATAACGATTTCTTTCCTTAAAGTGATATTTAAATAAAAACAAACTATAATCATAAATACAAGAAAATTTATTGTTTTACATTTAGATGCAGGTAAATATGTGAAAGAAAAGAGTTTTTAAATGAATAATAATAAGAAGAAAGAAAAAAGTTTTGCACAAATTATTCATGATTGTTCACTTATAAATTCGCTTTCTCATACTTGCTACATCCGTCTTCCCACTTTTTCTTTTAATATAAAAAGCTTTAAAGACAATTTATTATTATTATTATTATTATTATTATTATTATTTTAACGAAATAAGCTTATGTAATTATGTTAAAGATAATAGCATGCAAATATCATTCACATCTCTAGAGTATTATTCCATAAAAATTTAATTTCATAAATCTACCATAGTTTAAGTAGCTTAACTGCTTATTATATAAAATAATAAGATATTTATTGAATGTGGAAAGAAGTAGGATAAGCATATTTTCTTAGATTCCATATGAAAAATTTTCTAAGTAATGCAAGTGTCTGAATTTCTAAAGTGTCTGAAAATTCAAACGCGTTTTGCTGTCTGAAAATTCGCTTATTTACGTGTTTCAGACATTTTTGTGTCTAAATTGGTATTTCAGACATATTTCTGTCTTAAATTAAAATATCTATAATGTCTAATCTATATTTTAAGACATTTATGAGTCTTAAATGCCATTTCAGTTGTTTTTATGTCTTACTTTAAGACCCTTTTATTTGCAGTGTATAATGTATATATTTGTAATTTAAAATGTATATTTTTGTAAAAATATGAACAATTTTAAAAAATCCACCAAAATTTGGCCAACTCTGTATATTAACACATTCATGCTTGCATATTTTCCTATTTTTATTTGTAAGCGCCGCCTTTTGGCACTTCTTTAAGCCGTGACATTATTTAACAAAATAGATTTTTCGTATTCGTGTTTAAATCACTTAAATTTTTCCTCAACAATCAATGCGGTAATTGCTACTGAAGAATTTACTTTTACAACGATAGCACTCAACAAATTAATCACGAATACGCAAAATCCTTTTTTGGATTGTTCTATAGGAAAAGCTAGTCTTTTTAATGAAACAAATTAACTCGTGACCCGTCAACAATGTATTAAAAAATCTGGTGTGAAACAACCACACGACTTCCATTACCCGCAATTACATGTATTATATGCATTTTTGAGAGATAATGTGATCAGAAAACATAAAAGTGACCTAAAGAGAAAATCGTTAGAGCCGTTTTTGAGATACCAACTTTTACAAAAAATCAATTATTGACCGGAAAAAAATAATTACATTACAAAAGGATATTTAAAAGTGAGTTAAAATGGCGAGTTTGAAAAAAAATCCGTACAACCGTTTTTAAAGGAACGCCTTTGCGAGGCCTGAACTTGAGCTATTTTTACAGGACGCCTATCAATTTTCCTGAACTAACCAACTATATCATTCGAAAGGACATCTAATAGAGTGTTTATATAGCAAGTTTGAAGAAAATCGTTAGAGCCGTTTTTGAGATACGGACTTACGGTCCCACTTCCGGTTTCCGATGTCCCACTTCTGGTTAAACTCAATTATTGACAGGAAAACAATAATTACATACAAAAGCATATTTAAAAGTGAGTTAAAATGGCGAGTTTGAAAAAAATCCGTACAACCGTTTTTAAAGGAATGCCTTTGCGAGGCCTGAACTTGAGCTATTTTTACAGGACGCCTATCAATTTTCCTGAACTAACCAACTATATCATTCGAAAGGACATCTAATAGAGTGTTTATATAGCAAGTTTGAAGAAAATCGTTAGAACCGTTTTTGAGATACGGACCTACGGTCCCACTTCCGGTTTTCGATGTCCCACTTCGGGTTTTTCAATTTTCACCAAAATTTGGAAATTTCATCTGTACACCAGACGTATTTCAATTCTAAAGTTTCGTAGATTTATCTTTATTAGTTTCTGAGCTATAATAGCCAGAAGATTCTCCACATACATACATACATACATACATACACACACACATACATACACACTGACCAATTGCCAAAAACCACTTTTTTGGACTCAGGGGACCTTAAAACGTGTAAATCAGGTGAAAACCCGATATCGAATTTTCAGACCGAATACAGTACTTCCATTACCTACGGTAGTAGGGTAATGGAAGTAAAAACGACGATAAGTAGAGCACAAATAGTTATAACCCAATAACGTGTTTTTCGCTCTTAGTGTACCGCTATCTTTCTAAAGTTTAATATAACAGAGTACAAAATTTAGAATATATATATATATATATATGCATATATACACTAAGCGACAAAAAAAAAAAAAAAAAAAAAAAAATCGGCAGAGAAAATGACTTATATTTTTTTTACCTTGTAATAACTTTAAAATTAATGTTTGAAACAAATAAAACTGTCTTGGTTGCATAATACCAAAGGGATGAAATGACACCTATGTACATTTTCCATTTAATAATTCGCTTTATTGCACTCTACGAAGTACTTTTTAAAAATCTGCATAAAAATTCCTTTTTGAACACCTGCTCGTTCCGCTCACCAACCCCCGAGGAAAGCTTCGTCTCCCCCCGACTCGCTTCACTTAACCCCTGTGGCACTCGGCCTTTCGCTGAATAGGAATTGCTGATATTCGCTTCTTTACCTTTCACTGAATAGGAAAATTAATACTGCATAAAACAAGAAAAAAAAAAAAAAAAAAAAATGGAAATACCCGTATTCAATGTCAAATTCAAATACATAATATTTAATACAATTTTTTAATGAAATAATGTGCTAAGAATCAGTAACTTTTTTTTTTCTTCTTTTTTTTTTTTTTTTTTTTCAGAAAAGAAAGAAATGCACACTTCCCACCTGAAGTAAGAGATCACATGATAGGTGAAAAACAAACAGCAGACGAAGTCTTCTATATCTATAGTGATTTCTGAAATAACATATTTTCTATTCCTATTTTTGATGAATCGTATTTAATCTGTGTTATTTTTTTATACGTTATCATTTTTAATCCATTTTATATTATTATTCATCATCTTTTGTTTGCTGTATACATTTGCAATCATCATTTTTATTTTATATTTGTTATTGATGTTCATGGAGAACATGTTAAATACTCTGATTTTTGGTACTTAAATCATTGACAGTGCAACATCGTACGGTGTAAAGCCATTTAGACCAGTAACTAAGTAAATTAATTTGTTGTAACATCTTTATGCAATTAAATTTAATTGAAAACATTTTAAAATTTCAAATGTAATTCATAAGTATTCCACAAGAACAAGCTATTATTTATTGCTAGATCAGTTAATGTAACAGTTACACTACAACATACAAAAATCGAATCTTACAGGTGAAAATAAATAAACATAAAGTGTTTTTTAAAAATTATTAAACTTACAATAACAGTTATTCTACTGTTTACAAATGCGCAATATTACTTTTATTTTATTTTATAGTAAATATTAACACTTTTGTTCTTATGAACAATATTTAATTGAATTCGATTCTCAGAATTCGATTATTTGTTTTCCCCTATCATGTGACTGAGCAGACGATGCTGGGAAGAGTCCATTCGTAACATCTAGACCATTTTATGTTACAGGTACAATATGTGAATTTCTTGGGTACATTTAAGTTTTTGTCACTATTTGGCGATGGATTTTTTGGTAGAATTGCTTGTTTAAAAAAAAAAAAAATAAATAAATAAAATAGAACCTTTAAATTAAATTGGAATAACCTTTTTAAAAAATAGAACCTATTTTTCTAATGCCCAATACATTTTACTACTGAATTACTTTAGTTAATTTATTGCAGTATATACTCTCTGTATGTATTTATTGAACTGCTAGACAATAATTTTAGACATTCGAAAATATCGAAAAGAGAAAAAGTTTATTATTATTATTATCATTTTAATTTGGAAAGACCTCCTGTAGCTTCAATTATTAATTCTCTTCGGTACTTTTCCATTTTGCCGATGAAGCGATAAAGTTGCCAAGAATGATATAACCGACGCCAAACATTAGGCACCTAAGACAGAGTAATTGTTTCAAAACACTTCGAATAATAATCAGAAAAAAAAGTAAAGAAACTTATTTTACGTTTACTTATTTTATTTTATTTATTTTATATTTTTAAGAATTAAATTTTCTGAAGCTTTGCTTAAAGCTAGGTTTTAAATGTGTTGGCCCATAAAAAATTAAACATTTATTTTGTCAAATCCTTAATAACGTATATAAATAAACTTTTAATTTGAAAAAGAAAAAAAAAAATCTAAGTTACAAATTTACTTTTAATCCATAAATGTATCGTTGCCGCCAATAAAGTTTGCTTGGCGAGAATTTCGCCGGCAAAAGGAAAAGTACCTTCTCTCCTATCTACTTCTTACATTAACAAAGAATAAAATCTATAAAAATTTTAGGTGAATTTTTTCTTGCCATAATTGGACGTGTGAAATGTATCATGGAAATGTCTAATTCTGTAATGTTAAAAAATTATCAATGCTAAAGAAGAAAATTTTTCGTTTATAATTGAGTTTGAATTTAAATCTAAATATTTTTCTATACCAAAATCTATACAAACTATTTTAAAAAACGTTTTCAAATAAAAATAATAAATACACTTTAATGGTAAAGAGAAACGCGGTCAGTTATACCGACACAACATTATTTCGTTATTCCAAATATATATATATATATATATATATATATATATATATATATAAAACAAATAAATAAAATAAACATAAATATTGCCAGTAATAAAATTAATTTTCTAAAAGTAGGAAAAAAAAGAAGGGTGTTTGCGGAATTTATTTTATTTTTTTTACACCAGTGATAACATTTTTATTTCCCCGTGGAGAATGACGTCAGTGGGGATAATGATGTAATAAGAGAAATTATTTCTTTAATGGCACTTCTATGAACCTGAGGTTTTCTATTAATAACTTCGTTAATTAAAATGATACAGATTTCTAACTACCTGAAATGCCTAACTTGAAGTATTCGGGACACATTGATACCTCCCATGATGCAGAGCATTTTGCCCTCCGTGAGATGATGCTGTCGCAGACAAAAAAATTTGACGCTAGCTACAGAAACTTTTTCTTAATATATAGAGATAATGCAATAACCATACACTTTGTATTATATTATGATTTATTATATGAAATAAACAAGTTATATTTTAATATATGAAATAAAACTATTTATTTGTTAGATTTAGATCTAAAATATTTTTTATTAAAAATATGTATTCTGCATTGGGTTAATTCTATCTTTATATGGAATTACTGTTTCAGTGCGCAATGGCATAGTTTTATACAGTGTTTTAATATAAATCTCAGAAATTTCAATGTGCCAAATATCACAAATAATTTTTTCTAGTTCTGGCAGAGTTATAGGCTGCAAATTTCGAATCCTCTCCCCTCTCCCCTCTCCCCTCTCCCCCGCTTTTTTATAGACGAAACATTTTCGAGTGGATCGCGATTAGGACTATTCCCATGCCTGGTAAAGAAGAAATTCTACTATATCCTTTGTGGGATTTAACTTAAAGTGAAAAAATTTATAATTATTTGCAGAATTATAGGTTCTCATGGGAATGGATAGGAAATTTTGACAATTTGAAGTGAATAAACTTACCACAGATGCCGTGTAGTAAGGTGCATTATCATCTTGAAATGCTGTTTGCGAAAATGTCCAACATACCTCCAAAATAGTCGGTTAGGCACAACTTTTATGAAGATTGTGTTTTATTTCGAGTTAATTGATCCCTTGAGCATAAAAATTTGCCCGACCGTTTGAAAAGTTATTCACCTCCGTACCATAATATACGGAGAATGTGTCACTGTTTTAAAAGTGCGATTTTCATTAAGTCGGTCATATTTTCGTTGACAGATCTGCTTACTTCCTTTAGCTCGAAATAAGTTGAACTTGATTCGTCAAAGATGACCAGTTAAGCCCAATAATTAACTAATCATTTTTTTAATTTTTTTAGCTTACTTGGGTTTTGCTTTCCTATTTCTCTTCACTAAGAATGGAATTTTTTCAAATTTTCTGTCATTTAAACCTGCTTTGTTTAATAGTTGCTGTACTGTAGTTAAATAAATTATGCCTCTAAACACTTTTTCTGAATCTCTTTTATGTTCTAAATGTAATACAAACCGATTTTATAAGCAATGACTTTTTAACTTACGGTCATCTCGCTTGGATGAGCAACATGGCCGCCTAAAATCAAATTTCCAGTTTAAACGGCCCAATTTTTTTTTTCTTGCTAAAAACCCTTTTACCAATATTTCGTTAACACTTAATTATTTTGCCATATCTCATGTATTAAAATATTTTTTGATTTTCATTCAAAAATTTATACTTTTTGTGGCATCTGCCTTATTCTTACCATTTTTGAAATAATTTCTAAAATTACAATTTTACTGACAATTGCATTTTGTTTTTAACACTGGACTCAAAGCTAAAGTGTATGTGGAGGACATTATAAAAAAGCTGTTCGAAAATTTGCTTTTTAAACAATAAAATTGGCGGTTGTAGGTGGCGAAAAGGAAAATATCCAAGTGCGGCTTTTTTTTCTTTTTTTTTTGTCGTTTAGTGTAGAGGTGCACAACCTGCGGCTCAGTAGCCATCAATTTGCGGCCCGTGGAAGGACAGACATTGTAGGTCACAATTATCAACAGCAGAAGAGAGAGAGAAAAAAAAGAGAAAGAAAAAAATTTGTTGCACTCGCAAACTGGCATTTCCAAACTTTTTTTTTTTTTTTTTTTTTTTTTTTTTTTTGGGGGGGGGGGGGGGTGCAAGGTAGGGAATGAAAATGTTAGTTTTTATATGTATATCTGTTTGAGATCTAAATTTTCCATTCTATTTCTCAATAATGTAACCCACAGCATATTCCTTATTTTTTTTATTAGAAAAATCGTGAAATAATCTATTGGTAAGTAGTTATAGCTTGATCTATCTGAGAAGATTAAAAACTGAAAAATGTAACAATCAATATGTAAATGCTTTTCCTTCTCCCTTTTTCTTAAAAGAAAAAAATCTGTCCCCAAAATGTGATAATGTGTGTTAAAATTAATGATGAAGAAGCAAAATTTATAGCAGTAGTTAATTTCCATTAAAAAAAAAAAAAAAATTCTTTAGATGTGCAGTCAGTCGAATTTGTGTCTGGTGACATAAATGATGAAAAAAGACCGATTGATGCCTATTTATTTTGTAGAACTGGTAAAAACTGTCCGTGATACTCATAGTGATCATTTATGATTTATGGGGGTTGATCTGGGGTTTTTGAAATCTTGCTAGTATCATCCAATATCTCAAAACGGTATTTTCATACTCACTTACCTACACTAAGATCACTTATTTTTGCACCCTTTATCTGCCTTTACATTTATGCTAGTTGTTTTTGCGACTCCTAATGAAAAAAAAATTTTCTCAAAACATACTCTTCAAAACATACTTTTATTTATCTTTTTTGTACTATATACGATACTTTAATTTAGTTCTTTTGCTTACTATTCAGTAACATTGTGATTTGAGATTAACTTGACTTGCTAATTGAAAAATTATTATAAAGGGATATCGATATATATAAATATATATATATATATATATATATATATATATATATACTAGTAAACCCTTGCGAAATATTCGCACTTTATTTCTTTTCTTATTTACCTTTAAAATTTGATACTCATAAATGTTATACCAATTTCACCACCTAATTATAATTTTAATTTACCAGAAGCCAAATTATTATTAAAGGCAAATTATTATTAAAACCAAATTAATATTGTGCAATAGTGAAACCAAAATCATTCAAAGAAAGGTTTCCAAGTAAAATTTATGGTTCACAACCCAATTTTCATACTTCCACAGGCAGTACAGTTTTAATATAGGACTCACACTACTCCTTTTAAATTTTGTCGTCATTTTGGCGATGACTTTTTATTAATTTTAATTTTAATTTTAATTTTTGTTGTTGTTGTTGTTTAAAAATAAATAAAATAAAATAATTCCTATTTTGATTATACTTTTTATGATTGTGTTTTTTTAATCAATTTATGACACAAAAGTTCATTTTCTGTATATATCTTTAAAATATTGCTAGGTTTAAAATGACGCTTGCAAAGATTCTGAAGAAACAACTGATACATTTTTACTTCCTTATACAAAGTATAAGGAAGGATAGCAATCCCGATTTGCGAAATGGATTTTGTATTTCACATTGCTCGAAAACGAATGATCGCTGAATGTTGCCAATTTATACATGTGACTGTCATGATGTCTAGTTGCACACATGCAAGTGTCGTCTTAACACGAGCTCTCGTTTTGGAGATATAAGAGATTTTACACGATTTTTCGTGACGTCTGTATGTGTGTGTGTGTGTCTGTGTGTGTGTATGTCGCATAATTCAAAAACGGTTGGACGTAGAAAGTTGCGAATTGGTACATAGGTTTGTTATAAGATCTAGTTGTGCACCTCCCTTTTTGGACTTTGTATGATTTTCCGTTTTGGAGATATTAAGGAAAATTAGGTTCATAATGACAAAAATACATAGGTTTTGGCCATAATGTATCAAAAAACGATAATAACTCAAAAATGGTTTAGACAAATCTTGCAATTTAACTGACTTCCAGACTAGCAAGACATTTGAAACTTTCAGAAAAGCTCAGAACACGTTGACAATGCATTTTTTAAATATTTTTATGCAACTTTTTCCGATACCTGCTGCCTTCAGCAGCGTTTATGCGATTCAACAGAAAATTTATTTAACTAACTTCCCGACTAGCTAGACATTTGAAACTTTCAGACTATATCATAACACGGTGAAAATGCATTTTTAAAATACTTTTAGCCAACTGTGTAGGATCCCTGCTGCCTTCGGCAGCGTTACCAGAACAAATCTTGGAATCGATTTTTAACTAACTTCCCGACTAGCTAGACATTTGAAACTTCCGGAAAAGCTCAGAACACTGTGACAATGCATTTTTAAAATATTTTTAGCCAATTATTTCGGGTCACTGCTGCCTTCGGCAGCGTTTATATGGTTCAACAGAAAACTAATTTAACTAACTTCCCGACTAGCTAGACATTTGAAACTTTCAGAATAGTTCAGAACACGGTGGATATGCATCTTTTTAATACTTTTAGCCAAATGTTTCAGGTCCCTGCTGCCTTCGGCAGCATTTATATGGTTCAACAGAAAATTTATTTAACTAACTTCCCGACTAGCTAGACATTTGAAACTTTCAGAATAGTTCAGAACAGGATGAAAATGCCTTTTTTTAAATACTTTTAGCCAATTTTTTCGGGTCTCTGCTGCCTTCGTCAGCGTTACCAGTACAAATCTTGCAATCGGTTTTTAACTAAATTTCAGAAAAGCGCAGAACACGGTGGTAATTCATTTTTTTTTAAAATATTTTTAGCCATAACTGTTTCGGGTCCAATGTCAACGTTTTTTAACGTTATGTATATTTCTAAAAGTGTATAAGGAAGTCATGTGGTGCCCATATCAGATTTTTTCGTAAAACAATCTCATCAGACAAATGTCATAATTTTTTCTTATTAGCCCATTGAGCTAAGTCCGCGTGCTTAAATATTGTCCATGTATAAATATAATTTTTTTTCCCTCGCGTATCATATCGTTTCGACAAAAAATAATTAAAACTGGTCCATTTTAGAGAAATATTATATAAATATTATGTACATTTATATATTAACACATGATACAAATTAAAGTTCTGCATACAGGCATTTGACAATGATAATGTGCCCCTTTATGTATGTGTGTGTATGTATATATTACACAGCGAATATATCTGCTTAGATTAATTATTTTATATTATCTCGTCTGTGGCCCTTCATGTCCCATTCAACAACGAGAGTGGCCCTCCAGCCAAAAAGGTTGTGCACTTAATGTATATATATATATATATATATAAGAAAAAGAAAAAAATATTTAAAATATTTGAATATATTTCTACTTTTTTTTGGTTATATAACCATTTAATATTTTTTGTTCTTAATATTTTAAATCGGTTATAAGATTCTATTATAAAAATGTTCATTTTTTGCTTTAAGATGGCGATCATTTTGTACAAAAATTTTATGATCGACAAAATGAATAATACAGAAAGAAATGAATATTGTTTTTTAAGAATATCATTTCGAAATATTCATATCTCTTTTTTTTTTCTCTCTCTCTCTTTTGAGGTTAAGGATTGCATATATTCTTTCGGTTTGGATGCTCACGAAAATCAGAGAGCAAGTACACTGTCTGGAGGCCAAAGAAAAAGATTGTGTGTAGCTCAAGAAATTGTGAACAATCCACCCCTTATATTTTTGGATGAACCGACGAGGTATTATTTTATAATTTTTACATTTATTTTATTATCATTATTTTGAAGAATTATTATGTTATTGTGAAAATTATTAAAGTCTATCAAGATATTTATTTTCTAAAAATTATTAAAACCACTGTTATATTTCAAAATCAGTTTTATAAATATGCTTTCCCTTTTTACTTTCTCTTACCCATAAGGTAGAGAAAGTATTGTTTTTGGGTCAAATTTTCGAACGCGAGATTTTGTTATATTTACACGTTTTGGGGTCCCCTGAATACGAAAATCATGTTTTTAGCAAATGGTCTGTGTGTATGTCTGTGTGTCTGTCTGTTATCAGCATATCTCAAAAACAAATTATGGCAGAAAGTTCAAACTTGGTATTCTAAATGTGCATCATATAAGGATGCTACAGTAAGCTTTTCGTTAAGATCAAGCAAATGGTTCGTATACAAGGACAATCAAGAGAATTCTAATACATTACGTCTATGGGGGAAATTGCAGGAAAGTAGAGTTTAACGCCTATAGACTGCACTAAATCAAATGAAACGAATATATATTTTTTGTAATAGAGATAGTTAACTGGGAAAATTTTTTTTGTGTATGTAGGAGCCTCGTCTCCCCCCCCCTGGGGGGGAAGTCCCTCCTCGAGGGGAGTAAATTTTCATGATGGGTATCTTTCAAAAGAGCTCGCCAATACTTTTAAAACGAATGGTTGAACCATCGATCTGCGATAATTTAAAACAAAGTTATCGATTTTTTTTTTTTAATTTCAGCGAAAAAAAAATCGTACTTTTTTTTTTTTTTTTTTTTAATATTGAGAATAAAATGGACTTTTTTTTGGATATTTGGTGTTATACTACTTCTCTAATATGGAAATCGTCTGCCTTATTATAAAAGATATAATTTTTTTAAATAATAATTTTAATAAATTATTTTTTAAAAAGAGAATTATTTTTTAATAACCGAAGTAAATTCTATATAAATGTAGGTGCATTAATGAAACGGGGGAACACAGAACTAATTATCATATAAAACTCTTCAGAAGCCTAATATGAATTGTTTGACATAGGTTTACATAACAGTACTCGTTATCTTACCTATTAATCTGCAACCTGTATTTATAGTATTAAATTTCAGGGTAAGAGAAAGTCGTGTGAGTGACACACCAGATTATTTTTTTTATATATATATTTAAATTTTGATCTTCGAACTTTTGCTCATTTTGTGAAATCATCGATAAAAACAATTTCCATAGATATCGCTAACTAATTATCTAGATGGGAATATCTTCAAGCTAGTTTTCAAAATAGCTATTGTTTTAATGTTGTTGAATACAATAAATTACACAAATATCATTTAAGAAAAACATTTGTAAATAAATTATCGTTTCTGGTACGGAAATTAAAGTTTTCAGTCTCGATTCATCATTGCAAAAAAGAAATGTTTTTGTAATGTAAAATAGAAACTACAGTGGTATTCAAAATTACAAGGACAAGGAAAAAATCGTCAAATCTTGTTTAAAGTTCACTGGAAAATTATGTAAGTTTTGTGGCTGAAAACAAATGATATATGAAGTATTTTTTATTAGTTTCCGTTGAAATGCGTGGGAAATTCATATTCATAGAACGTATTTTAGATTTAGATGGCCATGTGATATGGACAAAATTATAAGGACAACTGTATATGTGTGCTTTAAAAAGCAAAATTTGCATGTTTTTTTATTTGCACACGGCACTTCCAGATGTTATAAATGCTTAGTAAGCGATTGGGAATGTCGCATTCCAATTTTGCAGACATGCCACTTACTAAACTTTCTGAGTTTGAGAAAGGTAAATGGTTGCTTTCAAAAATTCAAGACTTACTGCCTGCCAAATTTTGACAAAGCATAATAGATCGAGGACGGTCATTTATAATTTTCTCAAAAATCCCGGCAAATACGAACGGCAATGACATACAAGTAGGCCAACTTTTCCTTGTGTGCGTGAAAAAGAATGATAAAGGCCTACAAAAACACAAACATTGACGGAAATTAAGCTTAAGATGCAGTGCTTGAACTATTCGGCGTGTTTTACTAAAAGTAGAAAAGATTCGTTACAGAAAACTTATGTCACGACCACCTCTTACAAAAGTTCACAAAAGACCGAGGAAGAGGGAATATTCAAAAACATTCATTAATATGGGAAAGAAGTGGAATGGTATCTTCTCCGATGAGAAAAAAAAAAAAAAAAGTTTAATTCGGATGTACCAGATAATTTTCGCTACTTCTGATATTATTTCCGTAAAGAAAAAGAAATTTAACCAAGCGTAATTTGGAGGGGGCTCTGTAATGGTCTGGGTAATTTCACAACTGACGGAACTGCTCTAATATGAGTTTTGTGCAGGGCAGAATGAATTTTGAGTGTTATGTTGATATTAACTGGGAGACAATCTTTTACCGCAAGCACCATTAATTACAAATGGAGACTATTTGTTCCAGCAGGACAATGCATCAGTGCATGTTTCTCAGACTTCGAAATCATAGTTTGATGTTAATTTCGGGATAATACTTGGCCGGCCGGCCAGAATCTTCGATTTAAATCCACTGAAAAATCCGTGGAGTATTCTCACACAGAAAGTATGCGAAAATGGTATTCAATATCAAAACAAGTAAGAACGGGTGTCCTCCATCGAAAAAGCCTGGATAAAAATTTCCAAGAATGTTCTGAAGGAATTGTCAATTTCCATGACGTCAAGATTGATATAAATGATTGAAAAGAATAGCGGAGATTATTAATTATTAGTGTATTTTAGGTTTAAAGCCTTCATTGTCCTTATAATTTTCTCCAGTTTTAAAAATGATATTTTTTGTCAATTACAGCAAAACATTCATATTTTGCATTTACGAATGTTTTGCATTCTACAATGATTCCTAGCATTAAAAAAAGCATTTTATGTATACATTTTACTTTATTTACTTCAGATATAAACTTTTTCTGTGTCATTTTCAGTTGTCCTTATAATTCTGACTACCATTGTATTGTTTACTTCAATTTAATATGTACAAATTTAACAGTCATTTACATTCATTTAAAACAATGAATGATAAATGATTGAAACTTATGTATACCTATTAAAATGTATTTTCATGATACAAAGTCCCTATTTTAAGTATAAGTAGAATAGTTACATGACTTATAACTAATAGTTAAATACGTCTTGAATTACACAATTTATCTGAGTTTCAGGCAATTATTTAATAAGATAAATTAAAGTATTTTTTGAGGTGAAAACTTCTTTAGGCGCGTTGAGCACTTTTTGGGTGAACAAAAATCATGTAACTCGCGTCATCGTCAGCGAACGCTTTGAAATTCTGTAGGCGTTCATTGCAGTTGTTACCACGACAACCCAGTCACAGAGTCTGGTCGGGAAGAAACATATTTTTTTCCAATTGACATCACGTGGTTTTTCTACTAGGAATAAAAATTGCAAATTTCAAAATGCTTCAATTTTCTTCTAAATTCATTGAAACTTACTGTGCGCCATTAACAGCACACGGGATAGTTGCAGTTGAAATTTCATCGATTTTGGAAAAAAAATTACATTTTGATTGCAAATTAAATTTTATTCTAATACGCGTATTTACATTTCTAATTATGATTAAATTATTTTTAATACATCATTCGAAAGAGATTTTAAAGTTCTTTTATATTATTGAAAGTGGAATTCAAGAATTCAGCTGATTTACATGTTTTGAGGTGTCCTGAATGAGTTTTCTTTTGTATCTAAGCTACTAATTAAAATAATTTCATAAGTAATACATCATTTGAAAGCTTTGTTGAGTTGGAATCGATCAGTAGCTTACAGAAATTTCTACCCCCAGATGGCGCAGTAATATTTTAAATTTTCAATATTTCAATTCCTAATTGTGATTAAACTATTTTTAATGCATCATTCGAAAGATATTTTATAGTTCTTGTATATTATCGAAAGTGGAATTCGAGATTTCACCTGATTTACACGTTTTGAGGTGTTCTGAATCGGTTTTCTTTTGTATCTCAGCTATTAATTAAAATAATTTCATAAGTAATACATCATTAGAATGCTTTGTTGATTTGGAATCGAACAGTAGATTACATAAATTCCTACCGGCAATGGCGCTGTAATATTTTAAAATTTCAATATTTCAATTTCTAATTATGATTAACTTATTTTTAATGCATCATTCGAAAGATATTTTAAAGTTCTTTTATATTATCGAAAGTGGAATTCGAGATTTCACCTGATTGTATCACCTTTTTGCTTTCAATATAAATTTTCAAATAAATAATGAAAAAAAGAAAATTATTTTAGCCATATTACAATATTTTTACCTAATATAAGTCTTAGTTCATTTAATTTGGGTAGCTACAAATATTGTGCCGAATCATATAATACAGATCCTAAACACTTCTTTACAAACCAAAAATAATTCGAAAATAATAATCTAATTGCTCGACGATGCAATTCACAAGTTACTTAGTTTTCACTTCTATCGGCAGTTCCCAAAGACTGCTTTTAGTTTTTTTGAACTGTTAAAACCTTTTATTGTATCTAAGTTATTGTATTAACTGTACACTGTTACAAATTACAATATATCTTACTTTTTTTACAGAGTGCGTAGCAGCTATTTTTTTGTAAAAATTTTTCTACCACTTTTTTAATACTAAAATTCTTTCTTAACCCTTTGCCGGTCCTATTTAATTTCATTCTTCTGGTCAGTGTTGCTAAATTTAGAAAATTTGTTTATTCAATATCCTCACTAAATTTTAACAGTGATGGTTGACTAATCACTTCGAAGGTTATTCGTACACTCTATATATCAAATATTACTCCTCAAAATTATTGGTGGCAGTTAAATAAAAGTGTGCCTAAATTTGGCAACGCTGTTAAGAGCGCTTTAGAGCGTTAGGGGTGGTAAAGGGTTAAATAGACCATATAAATTTAAAAAGAATTCTCTAAAAAAAAAAAAAAAAGTGGTGGAAGATTCCTTATAAAAAGGCAAGTCCTACGCAGCCTGTTTTTACACTAATTTTTAGTGATGTGTTTGATTGTTGATGGTTTACTTGACTTGTATTTTATTCTGGGCGTTCAGTAAAATCTAAACTAAAAACTAATAGTTTTAACATACAGAACATTAAAATATTAATAAAAATACAAACAGCTATTTTGGTAATTACAAAAAAGCACCACAAAACTGGAGTTTAAAAATAATAAGCAAAAAACTTAGAATAATCACCATAAAATTCAAGAACTCGCAACAATTGTTTCGGTGGAAAGAAGATATGACCCTTCGACAGGCGAATAAAGTAGACACGAGTGCTGCAAACAAAGCGTACTCTTCATTCTGCTTGCATCACTCGTGCTTCTTTGTTCGCATGAAGAAGGGTTGTGTCTTCTTTCAATCCGAAATAATTGATACGAGTTCTTATATATTTTATGGTGTTTATTGAAAGTTTTGTACTTATTAGCTATTTCGGTAGTTTCATCAGTACATTATGCACCTGATGTAAAGCTGTCAACCGCACGAGAATACTTGCCAACATTTCTAATTTTTGAATCAAGTTTCATAACAATATTTTTCGATATAAATACTTCCTATTAATTTTCAACGATTAAATAAAGTGAATTATACTATAGAATATTTTTTGTATGAAATCTTCTCTTCTGAATGAAATACTTGGCAACTATATGTAAGAAAACTATCATACGGTTTGTAATGCAGTACTGATGATACTATGCTCAATTCTATCAAAACAGATGTACACCTTTTTACTGATTTTTTGTTGTTCAAATTATTTCCTTTTATCATATTTATCAAGCGCAAGGTCTTCCTATAATAATTATAATATCAGTTTTAGCACCTAGTGTTGACCATTCTTATCGTCTTTCTTTTGAAATATTTTCTTTACATTTTTCAGGACGTTAAACCTTAAACGTTTACTTTCTATTTTTCTTTTGAAAATTGCTGAATTTCAAAAATAGTTATTAGAAACGGGATCCGGACATAATATTGCGGGACAAAATCTCTCCGGACAAAATATCGCATCAAAAAAATAGTATAATCTCTTTGAAAACTTGATTTTGTGTCACGTGTGATCTCTGATGGGGGCCGCAGGGCCTTATAAATATTAATTAATTAATTAAAATAAATAATTAAATAATTAAATAAATCATAGAGTTGAATTTCATTATTTTATCTATGTTTATTTTTAAGTTTTCTTATCTTTTTCTTTTCACTATTCAAAATACATTTTAAAAATCGTGTACATCACTGCTGACATTAAAGCTGAACACTGTTCACAAACTTGAATTAAAAATTTAAAAATTGATAAGCACGATTGATTTCATTATGACTAATCTTGACAAAAGTTAATAAATATAGTTTTTGAATTATTATAAGTAAAATTTATAAAAAAAAAATTGTTGTAGGTTTGTCAGAATGTCAGTGCTCTGACTAAGTAGTCAGAGCACTGACATTTGTTATCGTTGTCATAAAATTTTATACAACATTACTGATAATTACCAACTCATTTTTGATTTGTATTCATTTACGTCGGCGATATTTTGTCCTCGCGATATTTTGTCCCCAACCCATTAGAAACAAAGCTGATTACGAATTTATTTAAAATATCTCTAAAACTTTTTATCATGCAATGCTGAAATTTAATATATCACTTTACTAGGGTAGGTAGCATTTTCTACTCATTGGATTTTTTTTTTTTTTTCAAATGTAAAGGGCAAGATAATCGCGTAAAAACTTTAATCTTTAGTTCTTGGAATTAAATCCTTTATTTTATTTTATTTTTATCGATTATATAAAATATTGTACTATTTTTTTTCTTAAATACTAATTTTTGTAATTTGTTATGCAAGTCTAAAATCAATAGTTTTATATCTAGCTTTCATTTATTTGCATTTTAAATTAATTTAATTTATTCCTTGTCTAAGTACAAATAACTCTATGTCTAATGCTACAAAAATATTTTTTTACATTTTATTTATAATTCCAGTGGTTTGGACAGCTCTTCCTGCTTACAGTGCATGCAGCTCTTAAAATCTTTAGCTCTTGAGGGTAGAAACGTTATTTGTACCATTCACCAGCCTAGCTCAAGGATCTATGAAGTATTTGACAATGTATGAACTATCGATTTTCAAGTGATTAAAACTCGACAATTGTATTACTTTATTTATCTTACATAAAGTGTCCGCTAAAGTGTTCAACCCCTTCTTTAACTTAGGAGCAGCAATAACTATCAACGTGGTGTCTAGGTATAACGGGTGTACAGTAAAAATCGACCCAATTTGAAACTTCATTTATTTACAATTTTTATACACGCAGAAAAAAAAAAAAAAAAAAAAAAAAGATATGCACTTAAATGACAATAAAATATATTCCAAATTTGCACCTTATCCTGTTTCAACTAGTATTAGTCCATGCATTCTTACTGCGTCAACTCTTTTCTTGGTACACCTTTGTTCAGAAACAGGCTCCAATTTTTTGATACAATATGTTGTATTGGTGAGTTGCTCCAAGGATTCTGCTTTCAAACTATTCTTATAAACAAGACTTTTTAAAAGTGTTTAAAAACCGTCAATAGCAGTAATATCAGGTACATTGGCGGGATTGTCTCTTATTCTCAACAAAATCAATATTTTGATGCAGCAAATATTGATGATAACTGCCAAAACGTGCACTAGCCCCAGATCTAGCCAAAAAAAAAATAATGTTTTGCTTGAAGAATAATTTTCTTGAATATAAGGAATCAACTGAGCACGAATACATTAATTCAAATATGTTTTTGCATTTTTATCATATCCAATGACAATCCGTACTAACTCCTTTCTTTCGTTTATTTATTTTTCTTGGAGAATGAGAAAAAGTCTTCTTGATTTCTTTGTGCCTTGAATGGTGTTAAAGAAATATATATAGAAAGATATAATTCATCAATTAAAAATTTTTTTGAGCGTCTAAGGAGGAATTGTGATTTGTCGTCCATGATGAAGTCTCCGTCAGAGAACTTTCGATACAGCCAGTTGCATGTAGTCTTTGCAGAATACATTCGATTATCTGCTTGATCTTAAATAAGGTTCTTTTATTGCTATTTAATACGTGAATGCTTTTTTTCTTCTTTTTTTAAATACCGCCCCATATTTTAAGAATATTTAAACTTAGATGATGCTCTTCGTCTCCGGAATACTACCCTTATTAACAAACACTCTAACAAGTCGACGAATATTCGATTGTTTGAATATTTTGTCTTTCGGGTGGAATCAGATTTACGTTCGGAAGGTTGGGCCGTATTCTCTCATATTCGGAATGCGGAACGAGACGTGAATTCTTTTCACTCGGAATCATATCAAAATATTTCTCTATGTTCATATGGAGATTTTATTTTTGGTATTTTGCCTGGATAGTTGCATTTTTTTTTTTTTTTTTTTTTTTTTTTCGGAATAACGCGCAGAATTTGTGCATTCCGTACAAAATTCCGATTCTGAGTTAAAGGAAAATACAGCCATCATCTCAATATTCCATGAACAGTTTGTTTTGAAATTCCTTCATTCTTAATATGCTTCACTGTAGTCGTTTAGTCGTTTTCTCCAAACTCTTATGCTGAGAAAAGAATTCACACACGCGAGAACGCATGTCACCTTCGTTTGAAGCCATTTTTGCGCTTAAGAATAAATAAAAAATTGTACTAAACTCATAAAGAAGTTGAAGCAAATGATAGTTGTTCTCTCTTTTTTGTTAGTTTCTTTTTCTTCCAGAAAATGATGCTAAATTAGCAAGTTTCAAATTAGTGCCGATTTTTACTGCACACATGGTCGCAAAGTACTTATATATCCTACAAGCTGAAGTAGATTACAGCGCGATCTGCCCCCCCCCCCAAAAAAAAAAAAAAAAAAAAAAAAAAAACTTTGGAATTAATATTCCTAATTTGGAAACGTTAACATATTCCGGGAAAAGATGAATCGCAAAATTGTAGAGCATCCTCAATTTGGTATGAAATATTAACATTGCATACGATAATGTTGAGAACTGAACGTGTAAAATGCATGTTTCTTTAATCAAGATTTTTTCTAAATCGTGACGTTAAAAAATGCGTATGAAATTTAACTCGCGGTTCTTCTAAACTTGAATCAAACACAATGCCATTCAGTTAAAATACTAAAAAGTCTTTTGATCGAAACGAAAATACAATATTTTCTCCATTCGATACGATTATTTATCCTTAGGGATGAGTCCCAGACCGTCACCTATTGCCCTTAAAGCAGTACTAATGCGACTAGTCAGACCTAAAACCCACCCAATCAATCAACTAATCCTTCATCTGGGTTTTTTAAGGTCACGTTCTTGAAAAATTAACACGCGTTTTACAAATTATTTTCTTAGAATTGTTGTGCGCAAATGTCTTTTTGTATTAAATTGAGAACGTGAAGTCTAGTACTTTGTACTCTAGTACTTTGTAACTGACCTTTTTGCCGTATCTCTTATTGTTTTCCAGATGACAACAATAATAACTCTGTTATTTACAACCAGGTGGAATTGTAACCGATCTTATTGCATTTCCACCGCCTTCTTTCAAATCAAGTTTTTCAAATTTGACAAAAAAAATAGACGGCGGAATCAAATCTTAAAAATTCAAAAGTTTCATTAATAGAATAAAAAATAAATCAGGCTTATCTGATTCATTCTCAAAGGGCGGGCGAGGTAGGATACAAAACTTCAGAATTTCTATCTCATCAAGTCTGAAAAGAAAAAAAAAAAAAAACTAATTAGTTATGTTACTATTGTTAATCATCATTAATTCACTTCTAATTCCTTTTGATTCTGTGATTCATAAAATAATAATAATTTTTTTCTTCTTTTTCATTTTATTTATGTACAAACGAAGGACACGTAACACTACTAACCACACATTACAAAGACAAAACATAAGTTCAAACTAAAACTAAAACATTTCGATTTACATCTTTTCATCTACCTCTCTGTAGAAGAGGGGTTGCCATATTCAAAGGGGTCATTACGCCAGAGCG